>OY728121.1:1870187174-1871472858 GCA_963277665.1 Viscum album | reverse complement strand
TTCTTAATCACGATTAGTGGTAATTAGGGTAGTTTAAGGTATAAATAATACTTTAATAAAATGAAATGACCTAGACACATGTCCCAACCTTATTGGTTGTGTCATGGCCGACCAAGACAAGCCATGGGTAAACTTGGGGACCCCATGGATCCACTTTTGTTGGGAAATGACATAAATTACTTTTTATTTAATGTTAAGGTGAAAATGACACAAACATAATATGTTTTACAAAAACAATTTTTAAGTGGGGTTATACAAGTCCAAATTTTGATTATAAATAGTCATTGGAAAGATAAAAATATTTCCTACATCATAGTATTTTTTTATGATTTTTAGACATTAAATAAATTAAAGTATTTATGACATAATAATGATGTAGCGATGACATCATTATTTGATGATTTAAATAAAATGGAAAGATAATGTAAAATATATGAACTACACATGTCCAAAACCAATTGGATGAGTGGATTTAGAACCCTTATCACCTTATCCACTAATTATATCAATGTGGGACCTTTTTAAACCGATACACATTTTCAAATAAAGTAATATTTCTTTACTTTCCAAAAGTGCCCCTCCTCTCCTCTTATAAAAGGCCCCCACCTCTACCTCATTTCACACACTTCTCAAGCCTTTGGCTCGGCCAACCCCTGACCATTTACTCTCTACACATCCCTCTCCTCATCCTATAGGATTCCCTTTGGGAATAATCCTTTCAAAGGAAGCCTTTAGGCTCAAATCAAAAGGAGTTACACTTTTTAAGGTAATTCATTCTCTCATGTTCATTTGTTTTATTTTGCTTCTCCAACCCCCTAAACTCTTTTTATTTAATTCTTTTTTAACAACACCAGTATCTTAAATATACTAGGATGTTGTTATAAGATTTATTTGAGCTACACTCTCACACAACTACATCAAATGGTTAAATAACATACGGTTTCCGTGGATGGCGAAATTCTGCCTCCCGAAACGATGATTGTTCAATACTCATTTAACACCTTCAATGGTGGCCATTATGATGTCACTATTTTTATATATGATATATAGTATGTTTATTTTTTCCTTAAGCTTCTGGTTTTTTTCATTTTGGGCATACATTTATGTTTTCCATTATGGGTAAACACGATATCTTCATTTTAGGAAGTGCGGACTACCGCCCCCTCAAAGTGATTTGATTCGTTAAATACCATATGTGGGACATATGAAGGATGGAACTATGATATTATATATGATATTATACTGGAATTATAATATACCTTTATATCATCATTATTCCAATATATAAAATATGAAATAGAAATGGAAGTAGCGTTCATGCGTACGTACGGCTTACCGTCTCCATGAACGGTGCATTTCATTTCTTACCTCTAAATGATTATGTAATATTATAAATGCATGTATTTAATGGATATATATGACATATATGATATCTACATCATGAATACCATTCTGTATATAACGAACCTTTGACCAAATTAACAACATGTAAGTGTAAGAAGTCCATTTTTGACTTAAGAACCAAATACCGACAAAATGAACATTATTAACTTAAATGATTACATGATGTCCATAACATGGTATAAAAGGAATAATGAACTTGAAAAAGGTTCTTAAGAAAGTAGATATTAACTCAAGTTTATTATTCAGGAGATTAAAGAACGGTCGGGTCAAGTCGGATACGAGGTATGGGACTTCGTCTCAATCTCCTTTCGTTGAGGCATATTTTATTTTATACACAACTTTCTTTTATACGGTGTATAAAACCCTTTGACTTTTATGTTTATTCAAAAGGAATATTTTTTATACGAAGCGTTTACTAATCGAAAAAAGGGAATGTTTTTGTCGTACGTATGCGGCGACAACGACTTCTCCGCCGTCGTAACCGTTATTTGAGTTTCGGCTTCCTCTACAAGCCATACCTTTTTTTTAAAGAAAAATAAATACCATGTTTTACTTTGGTATTGAAAATGGTTTTCATAATGTTTTTATATCAATCTATTGTATTGATATCTTGTGATTGAAATGTGGAAATTTTATGTTACCTTTATGCATGTTTTATGTGATATGATTATGTTATGGTTCTTGGGAATTATTATGAAGATGGGTGGTTCCGTGATAAACTAAGGGCGGGTGAGCCCGTTATACCTCTCCAATTCATTGGGTAACGCAAAGGAGTGAAACGTTAAGGTTTCTCCGAAGAGATTTTAGGGAATATATTGTGATCGGTATTCCAAACGTAACCAAGAAGGTTACTCTCTACGTAAGAATGTTATGAATGCCTCAAGTTACCTTTACGTATTATGATTTCTATGATTTATTCATGATTTTATGAGGTATGTTAAAGTGCCTATGTTTTATGGGTAATGTATGATTTCATTCTTATGTATATATGAACTCATGTTTCCTTTCCATGTTTTTTTATAACCCATACTGAGTTTTTATTCTCATCCCAAGTTTTTGAAATGTTTTTCACAGGTCAAGGGAAAGGTACATGATAAGATGATAGAGTCAAGGATGTGTCAAGAAATAATCCATGTTTTATTTTAAATGTGTTTCCATTGATGGGAATGAAGAATAATATCTTTATGTAACCACTTTGTTTATATGTGGAATGTAATGCAAGTTTTATGATCTAATTCTCTAAAACTCTATACCCGAAAAGATCCTCAATGTGTAATCTTGTAATAACTCAAGATTAAGTAAGGTTTAAGGCTGGGGCCTTATAGTTGGTATCAGAGGTCGGTTTAGATAACTTTAGGGGTTAGAATTATATTAAATGATTATCCATATTATTTTTTTGAAATGATATAGCATTTAAAGATTACCATGTTGCTTCATCTAAGACATGTTTGTTCAGAATGGTTTTCCGCAGAGGAAACAAGGAAGCAGTTCAAGGAAGGCATACAGAAGGAAATAACCTTCCGAATCAGCATCCCGAGATGGTCGGAATTGGAACTGAACAGTTTGTTGCAGTAATGGCGCAGTTGACTCAAGCGATAAATGGCGGTGGTATCCATGCACGAGATCAGCCAGATCAACCGCAGAGGAACATGTCAGTGGTGGAACATTTCATGAGGCAACATCCACCATCATTCAGAGGATCATCTGACCCTGTGCTAGCTGAAGGGTGGATTAAAGCACTGGAGATGATTTTTGATGTCATGGGGTGTTCATACCATCAAAAGGTTAGTCTTGCTATTTACTGTTTGGAGGGTGAAGCTGATCAGTGGTGGTCTATGGTTAAAAATATCAGGGACGCCGATGAGATTGATGCTCTTGACTGGGATGAATTCAAAAGTATGTTTCTTGAGAAGTATTTTCCTAAGGTTGTTCGACTTAGGATGGAAAAGAAATTCTTGGAATTGAGGCAAGAGGAAGACTCAGTGGCTGCCTATGAAGAAAGGTTCACTCGATTGGCAAGGTATGCTCCAAATTTTATCTGAGACCTTGATAGTAAAATCAATCGTTTTTACTCAGGATTAAATCCAAAATATCGAAGGGCATTAGCTTCTCGTGAGTTTAAAAGTTATGAAAAGCTTGGTCGATGTGCTGAGAAGGTGGAAATGGAGTTTTCCGATGACCAAGTGTTCTATGACAACCAGCATAAGAAGAGACCGAGGTGGCAGGAGAAAGGTAAGAATTCTTCCAAAAAGTCTGATGGTAAGAAAACTAAGTTTCCAGTTTGTGATAAATGTTGCAAAAGGCATGCTGGGGAATGTCTTCTGAATTCTGGGAAGTGCTACCGATGTGGTATGATGGGACATAAGGCTCGTGATTGCACTGAAAAGGATCAAGGTGAAGGTAAGAACAAATTTGATTTACAGTTAGTGAAATGTTATAAGTGAAATGAGATGGGTCACTATGCAAATGAGTGTCCAGCAAAGAGCTTGAGTGATGGGAAGTAGTTGGACTACAAGTAGAAAGGGGTGGTGAAATCCTTTGCAACTAATTCAGTAGATGTCGGGCCATCAAATGAAGTTGTATCAGGTACTTTGTTTGTTTTTTCAGATTATGCCAGTGTGTTGTTTGATTCGGGGTCTACACATTCTTTCATCTCTGAAACCTTTTCTAGTAAAATGGGAATACCATCTCAAGAAATGACTCCTGAACTTTTGGTAAAAACACCTGGGGGAAATGTCGAGGCAAAAAGAATTTATAAGAATCTTCCTATGCTTATCTGTGGAAAGAACCTACTTGCAAACCTTATTGTTCTACCTCTAGTAGAGTTTGATGTTATCCTGGGTATGGATTGGCTCCCTATTTACCATCCTAAGATTGACTGTAGAGCTAAAGAAGTTTCTTTTCAGAAAGACTTTCAGTTTGTTTAAAAGAATGAACCCTTACTTTTGATAACATATCAAGAGGCCGAGAAACTTGTAAAAGATGGAAATGAATGTTACCTTGCACACGTCGTTGAAAATAAAGGAACTGTTCAGATTAATGATGTGCCAGTGGTAAATGAGTATCATGATGTTTTTCCTGATGAGTTTCCTGGAATAATACCAGATCGGGAAGTTGAGTTTACTGTTGACTTAGTTCCTGATGCTAATCCAATTTCAAAACCCCCTTATCGAATGGCACAAATTGAACTTTTAGAGTTGAAGGAGCAATTGCAAGATTTATTAGAGAAAGGTTTCATTAGACCTAGCACATCACCATGGGGTGCTTCTGTTTTATTTGTTAAAAAGAAAGATGGTTCTATGAGACTTTGCATTGATTATAGAGCCTTGAATAATATCACTGTTAAGAACAAATATCCTTTGCCTCATATCGATGATTTGTTTGATCAGCTCCAGGGAGCTCAGTTTTTATCAAAGGTTGACTTGAGATCGGGGTACCATCAGCTGAAGGTAAAGGAGGCAGATATTCCGAAGACCGCGTTCCGTACGAGATATGGCCATTATGAATTTGTAGTAATGCCTTTTGGGCTAACCAATGCACCTGCTGTATTCATGGACTTAATGAATAGAATTTTCCATGAGTTCATGGATAAGTTTGTGGTGGTTTTAATTGATGATATTTTGGTGTTTTCTAAAAGTAAAGAGGAGCATGAAAAACATTTAAGGGTTATCTTGAAAACCTTAAAAGAAAAGAAACTGTATTGGAAATTCAGCAAGTGTGAGTTTTGGTTGCAACAAATTTCGTTCCTTGGACACATTGTTTCTAAAGATGGAATAACTGTTGATCCTGCAAAAACAAAAGTTGTGGAAGAATAGCCAAGACCCACAAATGTAACCGAGATTCGTAGCTTCCTTGGTTTGGCGGGCTATTACCGAAGGTTTGTTAGAAATTTTTCACGGTTATCTAGTCCAATGACTAAAGCTAACTCGGAAGGGTGTTAAGTTTATCTGGACAAAAGAATGCGATGATTGTTTTCAGGAATTGAAAAGAAGATTGGTGAATGCTCCAGTTTTGGCACTACCTTCCAGGAATGGTGAGTTTGTTATATACAGTGATGCTTCATTGAAAGGACTTGGTTGCGTCCTAATGCAAAATGATCAGGTAATTGCTTATGCTTCACGACAGTTGAAAACTCATGAGGTAAATTACCCTACACATGATTTGGAATTAGCTGCTGTTGTTTTTGCTTTAAAAATTTGGAGGCATCATTTGTATGGAGTAAAGTGTGAAATATATACCGATCACAAAAGTTTAAAGTATATATTCACTCAGAAAGAGTTAAACATGAGACAAATGAGATGGCTAGAATTAATCAAGGATTATGATTTTACAATTCATTACCATCCGGGAAAAGCAAATAAAGTGGCTGATGCTTTGAGTTGAAAAAGTAATGCTTCATTAACAATGTTGCGTTTGGAACGTGATCCTTTAGTTAAGGATTTGATGAACTTTGGCATAGAAGTTGTTGGTGCAGGAAGTCCTTCTGTTTTGTTTCAGGTATCAGTGAGATCTTCTCTATCAGATAGAATCAAGCAAGCACAGAAGCATGACAGTGAGTTGCAGAAAAAGGTAGAGTTGGTTCAGAAAGGTACGTTGCCTGAATTCAACATTGATAATGATTGCGTTTTGAGATTTGGGAAGAGATTGTGTGTTCCTTGTGATTCACAGTTGAAGAAAGAGTTGTTATGTGAAGCTCATAGTTCTCTGTTTTCAGTTCATCCGGGCAGTACTAAGATGTATAGAGATCTGCGGGAGTATTACTGGTGGGATGGAATGAAAAGAGACATTGCTGATTTTACTGTGAAGTGTTTGACTTGTCAGCAGGTTAAAGAGGAGCGGCAGTTACCGAAAGGGATGCTTCAGCCTTTACCAGTGCCAGAGTGGAAATGGGAGAATATATCCATGGACTTTGTTGTTGGATTACCGAAGACATCTCGAGGTAATAATGCAATCTGGGTTATTGTTGATCGCTTGACCAAATCTGCTCATTTCCTTGCTATACGAGATACTTTCTCTCCTGATCAACTTTCCCGTTTGTATCTTAAAGAGATAGTCAGGTTACATGGAGTTCCTCTCTCCATTGTATCGGATCGTGATCCCAGGTTTACTTCTAACTTTTGGAAAGGCCTTCAGAAGTCGTTGGGTACTGAATTAAATTTTAGTACAGCTTTTCATCCTCAATCAGATGGGAAGTCAGAACGAACAATTCAGACATTGGAGGATATGCTACGAGCTTGTTCTACGGATTATCAGGGAAGTTGGGACCAACATCTTTCTTTGGTTGAGTTTTCATATAATAACAGTTTTCATTCCAGTATACAGATGGCACCATTTTAGGCATTATATGGGAAGCGGTGTCGAACTCCAGCTTTCTGGGATGAAGTGGGTGAAAGAAAGTTGATGGGACCAGAATTGGTAGAAGAGATGGCAGAAAAAGTTTAGCTGATTCAGAAACACATGAGAACAGCTCAGAGAAGGCAGAAGAGTTATGCGGATAACCGGAGGAAGGATCTATCTTTCGAGGTAGGTGATCATGTTTTTCTCAAGGTTTCTCCTTGGAAAAGTGTGATGAGATTTGGTAAGAAAGGAAAGTTGAGTCCAAGGTTTATAGGACCATACGAAATTCTGGAGAGAGTTGGATCAGTTGCATACCAAGTGGCTTTACCTCCGAGTTTATCCCAGGTACACAATGTTTTTCACGTTTCGATGTTGAGAAAGTATATGCCATATCCATCTCATGTTTTGAGCCCAGAGGTAGTTCATCTGGAAGAGAACCTATCTTATGAGGAACAACCGGTCCAGATTCTTGACCACAGGGAGCAAGTGTTACGGAATAAAGTGATTCACCAGGTAAAGGTTTTGTGGAAAAACCACATGATTGAAGAGGCAACATGGGAATCTGAAAATGCAATGAGGGATAAGTACCCCCATTTATTCGATAAGTAAATAAATTCCGGGGACACAATTTTCTAAAGGGGGGAAGGATGTAATATCCCAAGTAAGTAATGAATAATAGATATTTTTATCTATGTTTATTAATGACTAAGATAGTGTTATAGAGGCTTAAAATGAAAATAAATACAATCTTATGCATGGAATACAATAATATTCTTAAAAGATTGTTTTACTTCCTTTTGATGGCAAACCATTTTTGAATCTATATTTTGACAATTTTATAAACTATGTTTGTCAAAATAAACTTATTCTTTATGATTGGGACATCAAAATTTACCTTGTGTGATTTTTTGGTATTTTTCTGACAATGTTCATTTTCTAATGAATAGTGAAAAATACTGCATTTTACATCAAAACTGCTTTTTAATCTAATTTATTTATATGATTAGATTATCTTTTGAATTGGTCTTAATGTGTAATATGAATATATTTTTACCATTTTATCCAATGGTGGTCATTGGAATCAATTTCAATTTGAAATTAGACTTAAACAGGTGTCAATCTTTTGATACTTATTGTTTTGTAAAAACACGCTATTTTCTCTGGAAGCGGAAATTAATTATTAAATTAATTAATTTGACTTTTATGATTTGAATTTTGTAAAATAGACTTCATTTTTGAATTCGGAATATCAAATATATCTTAGGGTGAATTTTTGGTAATTTTCTGAAAAACTTCAATTTTTGATGAATAGTGAAACCACTAAGTGGTAATCAAGCAAACTGATTTTTCAGTTAAATGAATGTTTACCACTAATGTGTACTGAATTTTGAAAATCCGACATACATGGTTGTCATTAAGAATTAAAATTTGGTTCAATGAGATTATAATAATTTTTTGGTGAATAGTAACTTATTAAGTTCTTAATCACGATTAGTGGTAATTAGGGTAGTTTAAGGTATAAATAATACTTTAATAAAATGAAATGACCTAGACACATGTCCCAACCTTATTGGTTGTGTCATGGCCGACCAATAAAAGCCATGGGTCAACTTGGGGACCCCATGGATCCACTTTTGTTGGGAAATGACATAAATTACTTTTTATTTAATGTTAAAGTGAAAATGACACAAACATAATATGTTTTACAAAAACAATTTTTAAGTGGGGTTATACAAGTCCAAATTTTGATTATAAATAGTAATTGGAAAGCTAAAACGATTTCCTACATCATAGTATTTTTTTTATGATTTTTAAACATTAGATAAATTAAAGTATTTATGACATAATAATGATGCAGCGATGACATCATTATTTGACGATTTAAATAAAATGGAAAGATAATGTAAAATCTACGAACTACACATGTCCAAAACCAATTGGATGAGTGGATTTACAACCCTTATCACCTTATCCACGAATTATATCAATGTGGGACCTTTTGAAACCGAAACACATTTTCAAATAAAGTAATATTTCTTTACTTTCCAAAAGTTCCCCTCCTCTCCTCTTATAAAAGGCCCCCACCTCTACCTCATTTCACACACTTCTCAAGCCTTTGGCTCGGCCATCCCATGCCCATTTACTCTCTCCACATCCCTCTCCTCATCCTATAGGATTCCCTTTGGGCAGAATCCTTTCAAAGGAAGCCTTTAGGCTCAAATCAAAAAGAGTTACACTTTTTAAGGTAATTCATTCTCTCATGTTCATTTGTTTTATTTTGCTTCTCCAACCCCCTAAACTCTTTTTATTTAATTATTTTGTAACAACACCAGTATCTTCAATATACTAGGATGTTGTTATAAGATTTATTTGAGCTACACTCTCACACAACTACATCAAATGGTTAAAGAACATACGGTTTCCGTGGATGGCAAAATTCTGCCTCCCGAAACGATGATTGTTCAATACTCGTTTAACACATTCAAAGGTGGCCATTATGATGTCAATATTTTTATATATGATATATAGTATGTTTAGGTTTTCCTTAAGCTTCTGGTTTTTTTCATTTTGGGCATACCTTTATGGTTTCCATTATGGGTAAACACGATATCTTCATTTTAGGAAGTGCGGACTACCGCCCCCTCAAAGTGATTTGATTCGTTAAATACCATATGTGGGACATATAAAGAATGGAACTATGATATTATATATGATATTATACTGGAATTATAATATACCTTTATATCATTATTATTCCATTCAATAAAATATGAAATATAAATGGAAGTAGCGTTCATGCGTACGTACGGCTTACCGTCTCCATGAACGGTGCATTTCATTTCTTACCTCTAAATGATTATGTAATATTATAAAGGCATGTATGTACTGGATATATATGACATATATGATATCTACATCATGAATACCATTCTGGATATAACGAACCTTTGACCAAATTAACAACATGTAAGTGTAAGAAGTCCATTTTTGACTTAAGAACCAAATACCGACAAAATGAACATTATTAACTTAAATGATTACATGATGTCCATAACATGGTATAAAATGAATAATGAACTTGAAAAAGGTTCTTAAGAAAGTAGAGATTAACTCAAGTTTATTATTCAGGAGATTATAGAACGGTCGGGTCAAGTCGGATACGAGGTATGGGACTTTGTCTCAATCTCCTTTCGTTGAGGCATATTTTATTTTATACACAACTTTCTTTTATACGGTGTATAAACCCCTTTGACTTTTACGTTTATTCAAAAGGAATCTTTTTTATACGAAGCGTTTACTAAACGACAAAAGGGAATGTTTTTGTCGTACGTATGCGGCGACAACGACTTCTCCTCTGTCGTAACCGTTATTTGAGTTTCGGCTTCCTCTACAAGCCATACCTTCTTTTTTTAAAGAAAAATAAATACCATGTTTTACTTTGGTATTGAAAATGGTTTTCATAATGTTTTTATATCAATGTGTTGTATTGATATCTTGTGATTGAAATGTGGAAATTTTATGTTACCTTTATGCATGTTTTATGTGATATGATTATGTTATGGTTCTTGGGCATTATTATGAAGACGGGTGGTTCCGTGATAAACTAAGGGCGGGTGAGCCCGTTATAGCTCTCCAATGCATTGGGTAACGCGAAGGAGTGAAACGTTAAGGTTTCTCTGAAGAGATTTTAGGGAATATACTGTGATGGGTATTCCAAACGTAACCAAGAGGGTTACTCCCTACGTAAGAATGTTATGAATGCCTCAAGTTACCTTTACGTATTATGATTTCTATGATTTATTCATGATTTTATGAGGTATGTTAAAGTGCCTATGTTTTATGGGTAAATTATGATTTCATTCTTATGTATATATGAACTCATGTTTCCTTTCCATGTTTTTTTATAACCCATACTGAGTTTTTATGCTCATCCCAGGTTTTTGAAATGTTTTTCACAGGTCAAGGGAAAGGTACATGATAAGATGATAGAGTCAAGGATGTGTCAAGAAATAATCCATGTTTTATTTTAAATGTGTTTCCATTGATGGGAATGAAGAATACTATCTTTATGTAACCACTTTTTTTATATGTTGAATGTAATGCAAGTTTTATGATCTAATTCTCTAAAACTCTAAACCCGAAAAGATCCTCAATGTGTAATCTTGTAATAACTCAAGATTAAGTAAGGTTTAAGGCTGGGGCCTTATATTCAACCTCAACAGTTATGATTCCATAAGCAAGAACTTCATCCCTTGGCCTTAATTGGGGAATGATTCCTTGATGAATTGGACAATCAATTGAATAATTTTTCATATCATTGAAATTGTATCATTTAAAATTATTAAATTCTTTCATTCATATTTAATCATATTCTTGGTGGACATTATCTCCACACTCATAACAAACACTCATACCCTTCATGGATGTACTGGGGTTTTTCTTCCTACAATTATTATAGGTTAGAAAATCAACTCTTCCCTCCTTCCCCTATTCTATATTTCTTTTTCGAATGTTTTTACAAGACCTCTTATTATTTTGATTTCCATTTTTTTATAAGACATAGAGGATTGTGTTTTTCCTTGAGACCATAGGATACTATATATTTATATGATGAGAAAAATTGGGAGACCTCTTCTATTTAGAATAATGGTTTTAATACTTCAATGAACTTATCAATATTGCAATTTGTACTATATATGTAGTGAATATTATTTATTTTAAACAATGAAAATTTATCTTCATACATGGAAAAATTCTCAACTTCGTATTACCTAAAATTCCATAATTTTCTATATGTATCCAATCAGTTTTCACTAGGGAAATATTTCTCTATGATGATTTCCATAAAATAATTCCATTATATAAAATCATTAACTTATTCCCCATCATGTTTTTAATCAACCACCACCATTGATTAGAATCACCATAGAGAAGCTAAACATCCTTAATAACCTTCTCCCTTTAAATACTTTTTAAATTGTAAAATATCATTAATGATGAACAAAACTAATGTTATAATTTGAATGGGTTTGTAGTCCAATTTAATGATGGAGTGTGTTTAATAATAAATAGTTCTAGAAATTATACTCTACATTATTGATCTAGAGGTTCTTTATGGGTAACGTTACTGTAAATAACCTCAGTCAACTATCCTAGTGTAGTTATAAGTTTCTTAGATCAAATATTTGGTCCTATTACAATATCATTAACTAGAATTGGGGAGAAATTATGAAATAGAAAACACATGTTGAGGTGATTTTTCCCCTTACACAAGGATAAATATCTTTGAAATTACATAAACTAAATTAGGATATTCATTATTTTGAAGACATTACAGAAATTGAAAATTTATGCATAACTAATCTGATAGAAATAAAAATGGTTTATTATGGGACACATTTAACATTAAATGAATTATAATAGTTTTTAATGAAAAATTTAATTGTCATAAGAATTTCCTATAGGATTTTGAAACCATATTCATAGTAATTCCCATTTTCATAAACTAGGCCACCATGATTCAAGCCTAGGACACCATGTTGGAGTTGTTACCCCTAGGTATATATATGCCATAATGACATCCACATTTAATATCTATAATGGGATGTATTTCTTAGATGTTTCAAATAATCACTACTTTACAAAAGTTTTAGTAAGTTCATTTATACTTATATTCAAAGTCAATATTAGAAATATGTTCCATAACCTATGTTTTCTTAAAATAGTTTCCAAGGATTCTATTAAACTTCCAATGGTACCATGAATAAATACCCTGACCCCAGTTTCCCAATTTTAATACCTTACATTATTACATTTCCATAGATACAATAAATAAATCTGGAAGTACTGAATATGATAGTTATTTTGTAATCTATAATAAATACATGAATTGTTCATTACACAATTAATGGAAAAACAAAATGTAAAAAACATTATAAACACCATTAGACCATAGATTATCTCTAAAAGTCAATAAAAAGATACATATTTTCATCCTGGGAAAAAATATGAAATAAAAAAGGGATGATATAAAATTCTCAATGATGGTTATAAATATAATTGGAGATATAATAAAAATAAAAAAATGGAATGCAAGATAATAAAGATATCATTTCATTAAAACATAATCCTGAGCAAAAAATAGCTGGAATAACATATTATGAACTACTATAGTAAAACAATAACCTTATATTTTATAATAATCAAATAAACACATTGAATATCAATTACATGTTTCATTATGAGGGATTCTATAATGTTGGACATCATAACGATACCGTCAATATCTCGACCAAGAAACCATACAAAATGGGTTATAACCCAACCTAGTTTGTCTCATGAGATCCACCGATGCCTCATGGGGCCAAAAAGGGCCCCATATTTCACTTAATATGTCAAATTAATTCCTAATATGAATATTCTTACACATAAAAAACATATACATATAAAATGTGAATAACATTATCCACTCTGAAAACATAATCACAAAGAATTCTAAGTAGTATGTTAAAAGTTATCAAGATAGCACATCCAAAGTAAAAATAATCATATTAAATTTAATAAAATATTATATATGATAAAAATAACAGATAAATATCAATAACGAATAAAATTAAATATAGGTGTTAAAATAAATTAATGTACTTTAAAAATATCATTGAGAAATTCTTGAGTGGAATACCCTTTTTTACTTCGAAGAGAATATTTAATTTAGAAAAAATTTATATTTATTATAATTGTATATATAAGTTCATAAATGCCAATTATAGTATATCCTGAAAAAATTAGTGGTTTTAGAAAAATAATTGACTCTTAAAAATTATTACGAATGGCACTTGAAAATGGGCAAGAAATAGAGATGTTCATTTATATCTGTTATGCATATCAGGAAGAATTATGTAGGAAACCTGACAAAACATGTATTATCCCATCAAATGAAGATGAACTAATATGGGTTTATGATTTTGGAACATGTAAAAATAATTTTGAATAATTAAAATAAAATAATTATGAATTAAATTATTTTCTAGATTAAAAAGTACAACCTGAATGAAAATAAGTGTTTTGGAAGAAAACACTTAACTTTTTTATGAATGTGTTCATCCCTTGATATTAATGTCTAAGATAATAAAATTTAACTCCTTAATTAAATAACTAGAAACTTTTATACATTTATTTGATTCATTATAGTTCTATTAACATCAATTATGTCATTTTTTATTATTTCTTGAGTTTAATTTTATTGTTAATCGGTGCTTGTTTTGTTAGTTTTCATGATCACTTTACATGTTTATAAGTAATAAATTTCTTATAAATTGGGTGAAATTCTCTAGAATTTGAATTAAATGTTATTATTGAACATAATGATGTTTAATTGGTCATATATATTGTTATTTCAATAATATTATTATGAATAATTAGATAATATGTTGATTATATTCATTTAGAATAATTTATGAAGTTTTAGATCACAACGAACTCATTTAATATTTTCATTTATTATTATGTAAATATGATACTTCCATAACATAAAGGGATTTAATATACAATTAAAATATTATTAAAACATTAAAATGGATTCATGAACATCCTTGAAGATGGTGAAATAAAATGAATACTTTTCATCCATAAAGGTGATGAAAAAACACCTCTCAGTCAACGTTTCAATTTTTAGAATAAAATTGAGATGAGAAGGGGATTAATAATGAAATATTCCATTTACATAAAAATTTTAAATTTTAATTATGTTAATTAAATTATCATGCCATTTTGATGAGGTAGGTGAGGATAGAATAATAATGGAGAAGAACTTGAAAAGAAAATAAAAGGATAAATAAGTGGATTTTACATCTTGATTTCTCCAATTTGAGAGCCATCTTAGGGAAATGGGTTTATTGTTTTTGATGAGGCCAAGAACTCCATTAAATGGGTGAGGGACATGGGGGGATTATTAATAAGAAATTTTATAGGTCTCAAATCATGTAATATGTGAGTGTAAAGGGTGGATGGGGAGTATTTAAAGTATAAAAAAGGGGTGTTTTTTGAATACTAAATTCATTTTTTCATTATTTTCTGTTAAGACTCTGAATAATTTGAATATTATCAGAAAATATATTAAAAATTAATGGAATATTGAATATCTTATTATTATGTAGTTTCTTAATCATGGTATAGATTATTTACCTTATATTGTATTTATAAAGTAAATTACTATATTTTACTATCACCAAAAATTTATGTATATTAGAAAAATCCCAATAATTTACACTAATTTATTTAAAAAATTTATAATTAAAAAATGAACTGATTTTTATGATTTTTTTTATAAATATGATAAATTTAAATTTTAAATAAATTCATCATTTACCCAAAAAATACATTTTTTTAAACTATAACTGATTTAATACAAACATGAAAATAAAATAATATCTCATTAAATTATCATTAAATAATAAGAAAACAATATGTTTATTTATGAATACATTTTTTCAAGTCAAATTTCTTTTAAATAATTTTTTTAATTTCAAAATAATATTTAAATATTTGTGACTCCCAGAATTACCGAAAACATATTTATTAATTTTAAAAAAAATTAGTTATTTATACTATGATATAATTATAACAAAATTCCATTCATTGGATGGGAAAAAAATATTTATATTTTCATTGGGTATGTAACTGTTCTATTGGTTAGTATACTATTCATAATGGACACATTACAATTCCCAATTTCAAGTTTCTATCTCATTGGTATATGTTCAATAACTTCTTAAAATACCGAATATTTCATTCATTCATTAGTTATATTTTTTTACTATATTCAATATACAGTTTTTTTATTTCTACTATATAGACATATTAAAGCAAATATCACTAATATAATTCTAGTAAATTATAGTTGGTTAGTTTTATATCAATCCCATATTGAATACTATTATCATAGAATTATATTTATATCACCAGATGGTGGATATCATGTACATAAGAGAGAATGTGATGTGAAATCCATGTGATCGTAACCTAAGAAGTAATGAATGGGTAGTGTGACAGCTCATATCGCAAATCTTTTCATAGTTGTAAAATGGTTATAAATAGATATATTCCCACAAATAGTGGATAATTCATGGAAAGTCTTTCTAGAAGATATCTCTAGTCAACCATCGGTGTGAGAGGTATAGTTCACTATTGAGATTGTGCAAGTTGAAGATCTAGTAACCATTAAAAATTATAGGATGAAACCCACTGTGTTCATGGAAATCAATAATTAGTTCATGGATCTAGAGGTTAATGTCTTTTCACTCCTTAGTAATTCATCATGGGGTTCGTTGTTCCTCTTTTCCATGATGAAGGATTATAACCTCGTGCACTCTGTGGATAATTGTAAATTGAACTAGCTACCAGTAATGAATTGGTTTCCACTTCCTAGTATATATGGTATATATGATCAAAATTGAAAAGAGATGGTGATTTCAAAGATATAACTGATTTCTTGATGTCTTCTAGTGAATTTAATAAATTATGAAATACCTCAAATATCATTCAAGAGTTTGTATAATCTATATGAGTACCTACTTATTCCATTCAGACATAAGAAACTATCTTTTGTATTGTTGACTATAATGAATTTGTTTTCTCACCTTTATCAACATTAAATCATGGTAGTATTTTTGGATGATATCTTAAGGTATTCATTATCAAATCATGACAATTACAACCACCAAGATATCTTCTTTTTATACACTAAGGGAGTATGAGATCTATCTAAAGCTTATAAAATACCGCTTTTGGATAACAAAAAGACCAATCCATTGGTCATATCATCTTTGTGATAGGAGTTTCAGAAGATCTAGAGAAATGGAGAGTTTTAGTTTCCCAGGAGTACCCTAAAATCACCTTTGAATCGATAATTTCTTGGGACATTTCAATAATTAAAGTAAAATCATTCATTATTTCTTATCTATTTTTATTCCACCCATGAGCATGAAAAAAAATGATGTGAATAAATAGGTTTAGGTGATTTTGAAGAATCCATTCAGTAGTTGATGGTCCGATTTACTTCATCAATAATACTGATTTTTATACATCCTGGAAGGTGTTGTACTATATAATTTGACACATCACGTATCATTCATGGAGAAATTATGATATTGGATGGGTGAGTTATCTTGTACGTGTCGAGTTACTTGAGGCCTCATGACTAGAAATAACTAATGAACAACCTCGATCAAGAGGCTATTAATCATTATCAACACTATTTTTGACATATGATATTCCGAGGTAAGTTTATGTTATACCAATATAATAATATCCTCAATTAAATTATTATAAAATGAAATTTGAATCTCATGAAGCATAGGTTGGTTGAGAACCTATAGTCATTTAATTTCACGATTGACTATAAACCTAGGAAATTATATTAATTCTCCTATTCACAAGGATGAAAGCCTCTAATTAATCTATATAAGGAGGCCTATATTGAATGTTACCTCCTGAATATATTCTTAGAGATGCACATTGAGTTTCAGGGAGACCATGGTCGGATTTTGTTTTTGTCCTTAGTAGTGACTTAAAATCCTTTAGAATGGGTACAAATGAGGCAAAAAATATAGTACTGAGGTCCTTATACAAAGGGAATTAATTTTACATTATGATAAGTCTTCATGATCGACCATTTAAGGAATGATTTTTTACATTTACATAGGTATTCATGGGTCCCAACATCATCAAATAGGATCTGTTGTCGGAATTCCACACCTCAGCATTGGCGGTTCACCATAGGGTCACAAAAATGTATCAAGGTATCTGACACATGTATTGTTTTCCAAGTATAAAATTTTATATTTTTAGATTTATCACTCAGTACTCCACAGATCATTAGGTGAATGTGAACATCATTTTATTGAAATGATTTTATAGTCATTACCCCTTCTTATATTGAAATGGGATGATGTATCAGTGGATTTAATGACTATCTTGAATAGATCACTTCATGGAAATTAAATAGTGAAGGTAATTGTGGTTCATTTGATGACGGGTGTCACATTTCTTACATTTATGATAAATATTATCAATAGAAGAGTTAATATTCTTGTATGTCACTGAGGTTTTATTCTATCATTAAGATACTCATTTTATCATTTCAGACAGAGGTTCTAGATTTACATCATGGTTTTGGAAGTTTTCAATGATGTCCTTTGGTGCACTGGTGGATTGGAACATTGAATATTACCCACAAACCAATTAAAATATCATGCATATAATTCAGGTGCTAGATCAGATGCTATGTGCATGTGTCCGTGAAATTGGGGGTTCCTTGGAGAAGTATATTCCCTATTTGAGTTCACTTATAACAAAATATTTTATGATTCAATAGATATGTATTCTTATTAATCTTTATGTGTAAGGTCTTTACAAACACTATTATTCTAAAAAGAGGTAGGTAATGAATCAATTATTAGTCCATAACTCATTTATAAGACTATAGGGAATGTTAAGATAACTAGAAAGTGCATGATGATAGATCATTCCAAATAGTAGTCATATTCTAAATATTGTTGGATACCCCTTTCATTTATAATCAGAGAATTGGTTTTCTTGTGTGTATCTCTCAAGATTGTTCTTTGGATTATTCTCAAAATGAGCTATCTCTCACCTTGGATTTTGGACACTTCATGGTTGTAAAACGAATTTGAAAAGTGGATTACCCATTAACAGTTACATAGGGATACTGGTCTATTCATTATGTCCTTAATATACCTCAGCATCACTGATATTATCTAGACCTATAATTAGTCTTTTGTCATGATGACATGGAGTTGGATATTGAAGATTCCTCTGGGGAGTATCACATTCAAAATGACAATTTTAGTGTGAAGGCGCACCACAGAATGATATTTTTTTGGTACGGGTGCTATAAAATTACAGATGTGTACAGGAAATGACATGTGATCAGGAAGCTAATATACATTCTATGTTTCTGGAGGAATTATCTATGAAACATCCATATCCACATAAAGCCATATCGATGATGATTTTCCTTAGACATGATTGTTTGTAACAACACATCTTTTCCAAAAGGTGTGGATTTATTCTGTTTCAACATTAATCCTTGGTTTAATTGAGTTAAATAAGATATATAGTCTATAGAAGGTACATGGATCATCAAACAGTTGATTTGATCCTGTAGTTCTAGAAAATGGAGAAAATGACATCATCATATAATTAGTTGAAAATTTGCATCCCAGCCTGTACAGTCACTACTGACCCTCGATATAGTGACTAGGATTAACATAGCTGGACATTAAATCATATTAGATAAATATTCACCATATTACAAAGAAAAAATTCTTGGGGGCTGTAATATTTTAATACCTTCAAAATCATATAACAAAGTCATCAATCATGGTGAATGTTCATCAATGTTTCCAACAAAGATCATCCCCATTAGTACCTATACTTAAGATCATTATCCATATTGTTTTGAAAGGAAACCTAAGAAGGGGTTAATTAATGATTCTTATTAAAGTTAAATAGTTTATATATGTATGTTTAAATTGTATCCTATGTGTATTATAACAGGATCATTACATGAGATGAGCATACCCTACATATCAAAGATCATAAACATGAGTTGTGGCAGAAACATTGTAAGTTCAAAAATCATTAATCATAAGGGTGATAAATAATCAAAAGTTAATAATGAAACATAATCCAATTATTTATAAGTGTGTATATATAATACATGTATATAATTCCATATGTTAATGAAAAATACCCAGACTATCCGAAGAGTGGTTCATGACACACTTGTGTCCCAAAGTGGATTATGACACAAAAATTTTTCATACTGGATCAAGACACACATATTTCCCTTAATGGATATGGACACACCAGTTTCCCATTATGGATCAATCCCATCAAATTGTTTCCAATAATTATCGCATTTGATATAAATCTTTTCTCATTTCATTTTATTGAGATATAGGTCACACCCATCTCTTAATTAAGTCGTACATATGTGTGCCATAAAACATTTATCCCATCATGATCCATAAAGAGAGATGGGTTTTATAAAAATCATATCATACCCAATAAAATGATATGGGTTATCATAAATATTTAATCAAATGAAAAATGGGGGAAAAATAGGGTTCACAATCATTTAATCCTAGAATAACTAATGAAAGAAAGATAGTTTCATTGTATACACCACTAAAAGGGAACAACATCTCACGAACATTAATCGATAAAAAAATATCATTTAATGAAATAATTTTAGTATTATCATTGGAGAATATCCATAGTAAATCACAATCTATTACCATGTATGTCTTCTTAGTTGGATAAGGATTTTGAAAGATCACATGGATCATAACCTTTCACTAAAAATCACTTTTTAAAAAATATATAATTTTTAATATCCTTTTTCATAAACCCAATTTAAATACAAAAAATATATTCATGAAAAATAATTAAAACAATTTTTGGATGAATATAACCATTATGCTTTGAGAAAAATGATTTTTAAAATATTAATCATTTAATGTCAACTATCTTATAAAATAACATTTAAAAAATATAAATTTGATTAAAACATCACTAATTTTTTTTTAAATAATTTCAAAACATATAAATAATATTTGAGATAATTGACAAATTTTTCTTATAAAAAATATTTTTGAAAACTTATAAAGGAAGCATTGAAAATCATTTAAAACACTTTTTAAACATAATACATTGTTTTAAAAAAATTATATTTCGAATCTATTTTATGATCAAAAATTTATTTTACTTTATGAAAAAAATTTCAATAAAAAATAACCTTGAAAATAGACAAAGGAAGCATCAAATAATTATGGTCATTACAACAGAAAAGTCAATACATACCAACCATTCCTTTTCACCTAAACAATATTGAAATGAGTATCGATCGAAAAAATAAAATTTTCTTCCATTTAATAATATTTTTACAAAATGGTAATAAATGATTAAAAATGTGCTTTAGATATCATAAGATGATAGTATGACATGTTTTATAACATTTTCATAAAATATAGTTTTTAACGACCAAATATTTCTAAATGAAAATATAAATAATGTTGGATTTGTATAAAATATGTTTGTTAATTGTAACGCCCCGACCCCAGCTACCCAGAGTCGGTGCATTACTTCGTAACATTGGCATGATCACAAAAGCTCAAGTCTCGAAAGACCGATTAGTTTAGTAGCCTTGGAAACACTAGATACATTCATAAATGTTACATTACATCATAAAGTGAAAAACTAATAACAATGTCTTTATAGTCCACACTCATATCCTCTACTGACTATCCCTGTAGGTCATTCATAAAATACTTCTTCACATCCTGGAAAATATTAAAATATTGAAAGGGGTGAGCTCAGATGCTCAATAAGGATAACAATATAGCGGAAGTTTTCATCAATAAACATAAACATTTAGGGCAATGTATAACTAAAACAAAAGCCTTTTAAACATGAACTTCGACATAATATGGAAAAAGTAAAATGAGATAATGTCATTCACTTCTTCACATGGATATTCTACTGGTCGAATAATCACATGCAATATCAATAACCACTTTCCTAATGATGGAATGCATAATGCCAGACTATCATAACCACGTAGCCAAGGCCTCGTGCAAAGACCACAAATAAGATTTTGTCAAGGCCTCATGCCAAGACACTAATTTGTCTCATGAGACCTACCGATGCATCTAGGAGCTATAGCGGGCTCCACCCGTCACTTATTAAGTCCAATGCATTCCTCATATGAATAGGTTTAAACATATCATAAACCATAACATAATCGTATCACATAAAACATACCTAAAGGAAACATAAAATTTCCACATTTCAATCAAAAGATATCAATACAACACATTGATATAATAAAAACTATTTAAAAACCATTTTCAATACCAAAATAAAAGAAAGTTAAAACTTTGTGTTTATTTTTCATAAAAAAATGATGGCTTGTAGAGGAAGCCGAAACTAAAATAATGGTCACGGCGGTGGAGAAGTCGTTGTCGCCGCATAAGTACGGAAAGAAAAACATTCCCTTTTTGTCGTTTAGTAAAACTCTTCGTATAAAAAAGATTCCTTTTGAATAAACGTAAAAGTCAAAGGGGTTTATACACTGTATAAAGGAAAGTTGTGTATAAAACCAAATATGCCTCAATGAAATGAGATTGAGAAGAAGTACCTTTCAAAGATCATTTCTAAATAGAATAGATATATTATTTGTATTCACTATATGTACACATAAAGAAAGTATAAATACAAGATAATATCATGACATAATTTTATTGTAGGAGATTAACCCAAAGAATAGAAATTGGGATAAGAAGTTCCCTTACCATTTGTCCGACTTGATTCGACCATTCTTTAACCTACTGAGTAATAAACTAGAGTTAATATCTACCATTTTCAATTTCATTATCCTTTTTATATCACTTATTACAATGTTAAGAACATTATGTAATTATTTAAGTTAATAACGGTCGTTTTGTCGATTTTTGATACTTGAGTCAACAATATACTTCTTATAATTACAAGTTGCTTATGTTGTATAATATCCATTATCTCCAGAATTATATTTATGATTTAGATGTCATATATTTCATATATATCCAGTATATACATTCATTCATAATATTATGTAACATTTAGAGGTAAGAAATGAAATGCACCGTTCATGGAGACGGTAAGCCGTACGTACGCATGAACGCTACTTTCATTTCTATTTCATTTTTAATGGAATGAAATCATAATTACATAAAGGTATAATATAGTTCCAGTATAATATCATATATAATATCATTTACTCCATCCTTTATACATCCCACATATGGCATTAACGATTCACATCACTTTGAGGGGGCGGTAGTCCTCACTTCCTAAAATGAAATTATCGCGTTTACCCATAATGGAAATCATAAAGTATGCCATAAATGAGATATAAAGAAGAATAAGGAAAACATAAACATATTATATATCATATATAAATATAGTGACATCTTAATGTCCACCTTTGAAAGTGTTATATGAGTGTTGAACAATCATCGTTTCGTGAGGCAGAAATTCGCCATCCACAGAAACAGTATGTTCTTTAACCATTAGATGTAGGTGTGTGTAAGTGTAGCTCGAATCATTATTATAACAACATCCTAGTATATTGAGGATACTGGTTATGTTACAAAAGAAATGAATAAAAAGAGTTTATGGGGTTGGAGAAGCAAAATAAAATAAAATAACATAAGAGAAGACATTACCTTAAAATCGGGTAACTCTTTTGATTTGAGCCAAAGGCTTCCTTGGGAAGAATTATGCCCAATGTGAGGATTCTAGGAGTAAGGGAGGGATGTTGGGAGAGTATTTGGGCAGAGTTTGTCCGAGCCAAATGGATTGAAAGTGTGAATGAGGTGGTAGAGGTGGGGACCTTTTATAAGAGGAGAGGAGGCGCACTCTTGGAAAGTAAGGAAATTTTACATTATTATACAATGATTTTCGGATTCTAAAGGTCCAAAAATTATATAAATCGTGGATAAGGTGATAAGGGTTCGACATCTACCCATCCAGTAGTCTTTGGACAAGTTTAAGCCTTGTATTTTACATTATCTATTCATTTTATTAAAATCGTTAAATAATGAGGTCATTGCTGCATCATAATGATGTCATACATAATTTAATTTATTTAATGTCTAAAAATTATAAAAAACTACTATGATGTAGGAAAGCTTTTTATCTTTCCAATGAATATTTATAGTCAAAAATATGACTTGTATAACCCCATGTAAAAATTGTTTTAGTAAAACATTTCATGTTTGTGTCATTTTTTTTACTTTAACATTAAATAAAAGGTATTTATGTCATTTTCCAACTAAAGTGGCTCCATGGGGTCCCCAAGTTGACCCATGGATTGTCTTGGTCGGCCATGGAACATCCAATGAGGGTAGTACATGTGTCAAGCTCATCTCATATTATTAAAACATTATTTTTAGCTTAAACTACACTAATTACCTCTATTCGTGATTAAGAACTTAAAAGTTACTATTCACCAAAAATTATTTTAATCTCATTGAACCACATTTTACTTCTTAATGACAACCATGTATGTCGGATTTTTGAAAATCAAATAAAAAAAGTGGTAATATTTCATTTAAACGAAAAATCAGTTATTTAACTACCACTTAGTGGTTTCACTATTCATCAAAAATTGAAGTTTTTCAGAACAATGCCAACATTTCACCCTAAGCTATAATTGATATTCCAAATTCAAAAATGATGTCTATTTTACAAAATTCCAAACATATAAGTTTCATTAATTAATTTTATAATTAATTCCCGCTGTCACAACAAATAGCGTGTTTTTAAGAAACAATTTATATCAAAAGATTAGCAATTGTTTATGTCCAATTTCAACGTTAAATTAATTATAATGACCACCATTGGATAAAATGGTAAAAATATATTCTAATTATACTTTAAAACCACCAAATAGTATAATTTATCACAATAAAATATTTGGATTAAAAAAGTTGTTTTTAAGTATTTTTCACTATTCATAAAAAATTAGAAGTTCTCAGAAAAATACCAAAAATTCAACATAGGCTAATTTCGATATTTCGAATCCAAAAATGAAGTCCATTTTGAAATATAAAATTTCTATAATTTTAAAAAGTGGTTATTACTATTCATAACGGCTTCTTTGATTTGTTGCGGTGTTTTAGAACTCGAAGTTGCGTACAATGCAAGCTATTGCATTATTGAATGAGAAGCGTATTGTGGAAGCTCGGGGTGTTTCATTCTCCCCCCCTTCAATAAATTGCGTCCTCGCAATTTGAAAATTTTCTTGGAAAATAAAAGGTTGAAAATAGAAAATACTTTGTGGAAAACCCACATCAGAAATAAGGTTAATAAAAATATATCTTTAAAAGAAAGAAAGAGAAATACAAAGGTCACCCGAGATAGCACATTCTAGGATTCTATGAAAATATGGATATGGAGAAGAAACAAACCATCAAGGTCTGATGGAGAGTTATAGAAAACAGGATTAGGAGAAAGTTAACAATAAGAAAATCACAAACTTGTGATTGGTTAAACGGTCATTGAATCCCCAGTTGGAAAAGTTAACCGGAAACATTTTTGTTTAAAGTTACCTTTTATAAATTTGAGGAATTTATTTAAGAGATTTTCCAAGAATGTAAGGAAATATACTTACTTGTCGTGTAGACTTTCGTTCCTTAATACATTTTTACCACAAACCCATCTTTCACTCCAAATGGTAACAGAACTGAAAAATATTCTATTTATCCTAATTGTATAAGGTTCTAAATTTTACTACATACCAGTTAGATTAGTAAAACTATTTTTTAATAACCAGGGACTTCCTGTAGGCTAGTGGTAGGAAATAAAGGCATGTCGCACTATGGTTGTGGGTTCGATTCCTGCAGCTTTGTCCGACGTGACGGGTTATGCCCCACCCTGCAGGTTGTCCTTTTCCTAAATTATAGTATTATAATATTCCAAAAATAATCTTCAGAAATGTTTTAACCTTAAACAATACTATTCAAAGATAAAATTAATCAATTCCAACCTTTATAGTTATCCAAAATACCTCTGTCAAACTCACAGTCCAAATTTTATAAGGAAGGTAAACATAATGAAGATCCTTTTTTCGGCGTAACAACATGTGAACACCTTCATCATGTATTCTTTTAAAACACTAAAATTACCTATGATCCCTTATTCCTTATAGAATACTAGATATACTCCTTCTATCCAAAAATGTATACAAACCATTAATCAGTTTCAAGGAAGTTAAGAATATCCAATATAGTTTATCCAAATCAATCATGTATTATTCCAAAATCACTATCTTGGTATCACAACCATATTATGGTTTATCTTTCTCTCAACCATATATTTTCCAAAAATTTAACCTACTGTGGAGTCACTTTTCTTGGTTCCACACAATCTCAAGTCATAGATGAAATAGTACTACAATACAATCCTTATATACTCAATAATTATTATAACCAGTACATCATTGATACAACACTCAAATGACAAAATTATTTAATAACAACATAAGAACTCTAATCATTCCTCCTCATCTGTGGTAGTATCATAACTTGATTATTATCTAATAACATCATTTGGGGCATACTATGATGATTTGGACATTGTTTTTCATAGTGTCCCCACTCCTTGCAGATGAAGCATTGTACATTTGAAACCTTTTTCTTACCCTTGCAGTCACGCACTTTGTGTCCCTTTTCTCCACACATATAACAAACTCCCATTCCCTTCAGGCAAGTTCCAAGGTGTTTCTTCCCACAGCTATCACATATTGGAAAATTCTTCTTTTCCCTCATCCCTTTATCCATGATTCTCTCTTCCTTCCTTTTCTTCTCTTTCTTCTCTTCAAAGTCATAAGACTCAAGGAATTCTTTACATATCTTGTTAACACATGATTCTATATCTTAATATATTGAGAACACATGGGAGACTATTTCCCTTCTAAATGTTGACTTAATACCATGAAAGATATGATCCTTCTTACTCTTTGAATCATACGTATTGTTGGAGTTCACATTCCTTCTACTGGGTGCCATTCTATACAATGCCATAAACTAGGTTAGTTTATGAATCGAAATACATAATAACAAACTTGAAAACACTTATAATAAATTGAACTATTTATGGATATAATCCATAATCATAAAAAAATGTTTTCTTTTAGTATGTATATACTCATAACCCTTCGTAGTGGTTTGTAACGAAAATGTGAATTATCCTAAGCATATCCCCCGGGAGTGTCGTAACCAAGAGTGCAGCAAGGCCTATTGTCGTGCACCAGTTCCTGTTCGAGTCTAGCTCAAAGCGATGTTTTTGAGTTTCACCCCTAGGTATATCTGTGCCAGAGCCGCCTCTACCTGCTCGTATCCAGACAGGGATGTATTGCTTGGAAAACTCACAAAATCTCTATAATACAAAAATTCTAGGAAGTTATTCTATACTAATCCTTAAAGTCTATCTTCGGGCTATGTGCTCTAATCAGAGTTTATCTAAATCTAGCTTCCAAGGTTAGTACTAAACTGCCTCTGATATAAACTGTAACGCCCCAACCCCAGCTACCTAGAGTTGGTTCATTACTTTGTAACATTGGCATGATCACAAAAGATCAAGTCTCGAAAATCCGATTAGTTTAGTAGCCTTGGAAACACTAGATACATTCATAAATGTTACATTACATCATAAAGTGAAAAACTAATAACAAAGTCTTTATAGTCCACACTCATATCCTCTTCTGACTATCCCTACAGGTCATTCATAAAATACTTCTTCACATCCTGGAAAATATTAAAACATTGAAAGGGGTGAGCTCAGATGCTCAGTAAGGATAACAATATAGCGGAAGATATCATCAATAAACATAAACATTTAAGGCAATGTATAACTAAAACAAAATCCTTTTAAACATGAACTTCAACATAATATGGAAAAATTAAAATGAGATAATGCAATTCACTTCTTCACATGGATATTCTACTGGTCGAATAATCACATGCAATATCAATAACCACTTTCATAATGATGTAATGCATAATGCCAGACTATCATAACCACATAAGCAAGGCCTCGTGCCAAGACCACAAATAAGATTTTGTCAAGGCCTCGTGCCAAGACACTAATTTGTCTCATGAGACCTACCAATGCATCGAGGAGCTATAGCGGGCTCCACCCATTACTTATTAAGTCCAATGCATTAATCATATGAATAGGTCTAAACATATCATAAACCATAACATACTCGTATCACATAAAACATGAATATAGGAAGCATAACATTTCCACATTTCAATCACAAGATATCAATACAACACATTGATATAATAAAAACTCTTTAAAAACCCTTTTCAATAGCAAAATAAAATAAAGTTAAAACTTTGTATTTATTTTTCATTAAAAAATGATGGCTTGTAGAGGAAGCCGAAACTCAAATAATGGTCACGGCGGCGGAGAAGTCATTGTCGCCACATAATTATGGAAAGAAAAACATTCCCTTTTTTCGTTTAGTAAAACGCTTCGTATAAAAAAGATTCCTTTTGAATAAACATAAAAGTCAAAGGGGTTTATACACCGTATAAAGGAAAGTTGTGTATAAAACCAAATATGCCTCAATGAAATGAGATTGAGACGAAGTACCTTTCAAAGATCATTTCTAAATAGAATATATATATTATGTGTATTCACTATATGTACACATAAAGAAATTATAAATACAAGATAATATCATGACATAATTTTAAAGTAGGAGATTAATACAAAGAATAGAAATTGGGTTGAGAAGTTCCCTTACCTTGTGTCCGACTTGATTCAACCGTTCTTTAACCTCCTGAATAATAAACTAGAGTTAATATCTACCATTTTCAATTTCATTATCCTTTTTATATAACTTATTATAATGTTATGAACATTATGTAATTATTTAAGTTAATAACGGTCGTTTTGTTGATTTTTGGTACTTGAGTCAACAATAAACTTCTTATAATTACAAGTTGTTTATGTGGTAGAATATCCATTATCTCCAGAATTATATTCATGATTTAGATGTCATATATTTCATATATATCCAGTATATAGATTCATTCATAATATTACGTAACATTTAGAGGTAAGAAATGAAATGCAGCATTCATGGAGACGGTAAGCCGTACGTACGCATGAACGCTACTTTCATTTCTATTTCGTTTTTAATGGAATGAAATCATAATTATATAAAGGTATAATATAGTTCCAGTATAATATCATATATAATATCATTTACTCCATCCTTTATACATCCCACATATGGCATTAACGATTCACATCACTTTGAGGGGGCGGTAGTCCGCCCTTCCTAAATTGAAATTATCGCGTTTACCCATAATGGAAATCATAAAGTATGCCATAAATGAGAAATACAGAAGAATAAGGAAAACATAAACATATTATATATCATATATAAATATAGTGAAATCTTAATGGCCACCTTTGAAGGTGTTATATGAGTGTTGAACAATCATCATTTCGTGAGGCAGAAATTCGCCATCCACAGAAACAGTATGTTCTTTATCCATTAGATGTAGGTGTGTGTAAGTGTAGCTTGAATCCTTATTATAACAATATCCAAGTATATTGAGGATATTGGTGTTGTTACAAAAGAAATGAGTAAAAAGATTTTATGGGGTTGGAGAATCAAAATAAAACAAAATAACATAAGAGAAGACCTTACCTTAAAATCGGGTAAATATTTTGATTTGAGCCAAAGGCTTCCTTGGGAAGAATTATGCCCGAAGTGAGGCTTCTAGGAGTAAGGGAGGGAAGTTGGGAGAGTATTTGGGCGGAGATTGGCCGAGCCAAATGGATTGAAAGTGTGAATGAGGTGGTAGATGTGGGGGCCTTTTATAAGAGGAGAGGAGGGGCACTCTTGGAAAGTAAGGAAATTTTACATTAATTATACAATGATTTTCAGATTCTAAAGGTCCAAAACTTATATAATTCGTGGTTAAGGTGATAATGGTTCTCAATATACCCATCCAATAGTATTTGGATGAGGGTAAGCCTTGGATTTTACATTATCTTTTCATTTTATTAAAATCGTTAAATAATGAGGTCATCACTGCCTCATAATGATGTCATAAATAATTTAATTTATTTAATGTCTAAAAATTATAGAAAAAATATTGTGATGTATGAAATCTTTTTATCATTCCAATTACTCTATATAGTCAAAAATATGACTTGTATAACCCCATGTAAAAATTGTTTTAGTAAAACATTTCATGTTTGTGTCATTTTTTACTTTCACATTAAATAAAAGGTATTTATGTCATTTTCCAACTAAAGTGGCTCCATGGGGTCCCCAAGTTAACCCATGGATTTTCTTGGTCTGACATGGCACATCCAATGAGGGTAGGACATGTGTCAAACTCATCCCATATTATTAAAACATTATTTTTACCTTAAACTACACTAATTACCTCTAATCGTGATTAAGAACTTAAAAGTTACTATTCACCAAAAATTATTTTAATCTCATTGAACCACATTTTACTTCTTAATGAAAACCATGTATGTCGGATTTTTGAAAATCAAATCACAGAAGTGGTAATATTTCATTAAAACAAAAAATCAGTTATTTAACTACCACTTAGTGGTTTCACAATTCATCAAAAATTGAAGTTTTTCAGAAAAATGCCAAAATTTCACCCTAAGATATAATTGATATTCCGAATTAAAAAATGATGTCTATTTTACAAAATTCCAAATATATATGTTTCATTAATTAATTTTATAATTAATTCCCGCTGTCACAACAAATAGCGTGTTTTTAAGAAACAATTTATATTAAAAGATTGGCAATTGTTGATGTCCAATTTCAATGTTAAATTAATTCTAATGACCACCATTGGATAAAATGGTAAAAATATATTCTAATTATACTTTAAAACCACTAAATAGTATAATTTATCTCAATAAATTATTTTGATTAAAAAAGTTGTTTTTAAGTATTTTTCACTATTCATAAAAAATTAGAAGTTCTCAGAAAAATACCAAAACTTCAACATAGGCTAATTTCGATATTCTGAATCCAAAAATGAAGTCTATTTTGAAATATAAAATTTCTATAATTTTAAAAATTGGTTATTACTATTCATAATGGCTACTTTGATTAGTCGCGGTGTTTTAGAAATCGAAGTTGCGTACAATGCAAGCTATTGCATTATTGAATGAGAAGCGTATTGTGGAAGCTCAGGGTGTTACATTAATTATGTTATACACCATTGAGTTGGAATACTCTACCATTACATGGATATAATATGATTAACCATAGGGTATGAAAATTCAGTAAAATTATTTAGTTATTGGGCATAATATTTAATCCGTAGAAGTATAATCATTGATAATCATGATAATTGATGTTATTATAGTTGTAAACTTTTACCACATTGGTTACATAGAATCATAATAAAATGGAATGAATAAAATTATATAAAGATTAAAATATCATGAAATAAAGGTTATCAATGATGTTCAATTTAAATATTATTTTATACACCTCAATAGAAAATATAGGTTCATATCATGGAATGTGTATCAAAAAAGGAAAATTGATAAAAATTACTTTAATGCTTTTTTATCTTTTGAAACATTAACCCCATGAAAGAAATATCATCAAATTGATTTGTAAATACACATAAATTTAATTATATTAATAATAGAATACATCTATAGAAACTTTTGACACCACATATAAGAAATATGATGGTAACATGGATTTTGATTCCTGCATAATCAAATTGAGATGAGAAAATCCATACCTTATGAATGTCTTTCTTCATTCACGTTAAAACCCCCTCTCAATTGAGTAACTTTATTTGGGTTACACAAAAGGGATTGATTGGGTGTATTTGTAACCAAATATTGAATTTTAGGATTAGGGGAGTAATTTAGGATCTTTTTATAGTAGATTTTGGGTGAGCCAAAGGCCGTGACAAGATTGACTAAGTTGGAGGGTTGAGTTCCTTTTAAAGTTAGGAGGAGTGGGATTCTTGTAAATTTTTCAAAAGGGAATTACACCCATGTTTTCCCCATGTAATTTGGCTCCAACAAATATCCAAATTAGATACATGGTAGGATAGTTTATAAATATTAATAGTGAATATATTCTGAAAAAATTCAAGGTCGTTTTGGTTGTTCAGTTTAAGGTTGAGTCATTTTTAAGGTAATTTTTCTCTTCCTCATTGTAAATATTTTTAATCAGTTTCACAAATTTATTTTAACAAATTTAACAAAATTTTAAATTTTAAATTATTACTAGTCCATATATGGTATCCATTTTTTCCAAAATCAATCAATTAAGTGGAATAAATTATTTTAAAATGAATCTAATAGATCAGACGATAAAGAAGTTTTTAAAGTAAATATTTTTTAATATTTTTTTGTTTTTAAATCCAATTTATATGTGTAATTATTTATAGTGACATAAATTATACTAAATAATATAAAATATTCCTAATTAAAAATGAAAAAAATAACTATATAATTTAAACATATAAATTATTTATATAAAAAAGTAGTTTTGAATTACAGTTTAGTTTATTTTATTATTCATCAAAAAATAAAACTTCATAGAAAATAACAAACATTAACGTAAAGTAAATTATCAAATTATTCATCAAAATATTGATTTGATTTTTTTTAAATATTATAAAATTTTCAAAATAATTTTTAAAATGGGTTCTTCATTAAAATTTGGTAAGTATACCATTTATAAAATAAATCATTTTATTCATAAAATTGGATTTTTTTTATATTATACAAATAAAATGTTTTAAACGAGTATAAAAATTTTCAATATATATATAATATATAAATTTTATTTAATGTATTAAAAAATAATGTCTTTGAAATTTAATTCTCATAAAATTGTGTTTTGACATAGACAAATAGTTTTCTTAGAATAGTAATTTCATTGTTCTAAAATAATTCTTATTTTAACAAACAATAATTAAAAATAAAAAATGTTAATTTTATATACATGTGTGAACCATATTTTTGTAATTTAGTTAATCTTATTCCAAACTTCATGTCCAATTACTTGGTGGTGGATTTTATAATATTGTAATGTCCATGTTTATAGTATATTGTATTTTGGTAAAACTCATCATTTCTTGAAATGAATGAATTATAAGGGACTCAAAACTATGTGAAATAATGTAAAAATATATTGTTTCATGCACAACAATCTATTATTTGTGTTTCATGGGGCACAATATTAACATGGTGTTCTATATTATAGAATAAATCCCTTTTGATTTTATAAAAATACTACACTATGAGCAACATTATGTGTATAATATTAGAGAGTAAATCTATTCAAAAATAATAATTCAAAAAAATGAATTTTGAACATTTTTTCTCCCTTAAAATTAATTCCCCCCAAATTCATTGGGGTTATCAGAAATTTTATACTTTAATGTTCCTTTCACATAAAAAAACAAAGTAAAAATGAATAATAAATCTTAATTTTAAAAATATATTTTTGAAATTTAACAGTTACCCAGAGTAAAACATAATTATGTTTCCATATAAGATAACATATGTGGAAAATTAAATCAAAGTCATGGAAGAGAAATCAAGCTTTTATATTATAATAGAGAGTGATAGAGAACATGGATAGGATAAGGATTATAATTACAAATATATAATCCAAAGAGTCTTGAAAAAGGTTATTTATATCATAAAAATTGATAAAAACATAAAAAAATAAGAATTTTTTTCCAAAATTTTGTTAATTTTCATGAAAATATCTATATTATTGATTTTAGGATAGGCAAACCGTTTCTCGTTCCATGTAAAACAACCACTTAATCTCTTATATAATCTAAATTAAGGTTAATTTCACATTCCTAATGTATTAATAAGATGATAGGTTGTTCCATCTATCGTTATCACGATAAAAAGATTGTCCAAATTTTTAAATATGTATAAATACTCATATTTAACGATAATATTATAATTTATTAAACCTCATCCGATGACTAACATAAACAATTTCATAAATGGTTAAACTTATAACCCTTACAAAGTATAATTCACCATTTATTCCATAAATAATATCTTATGTTATACAAAGAACATTTTAATTACAAACATGTGTTCATCCTTAAAACAATAGAATCATAAATGTGATCTTAATATTGGAAAATCCATGTATAGTCATCCAACAACATGAAACTTCACTAAAGGATGAACAGTATGATTTGAAAAGGGCTTATTCATACAAAATAAAACTGAAATACCCAACTCTGAGGAGGGGGGGATAAATTATACCTAATTATCATGATTTAATTCATCCATTATGATCACATGAGATTTCCATTTATCTTTTTTGTTATAATGTTATTATGGATTATCATTCATATAATCCCTTAAATTAGGTAATTGATTCTCAAAATGTGAAAAATCCTTTCAGTTAAAATACTAATTTGTTTGGGTACTGAATTAGTTGGCAGCATCTTCTCTTACATTACATTATCAATCCCATTAATCACATTTTGACATTAATTGATTTTGGGATCTGAATTTAAACATTTAAACAACCTCCTATTTCCATTCAATAAATTATGCCAATTCTTATTCCCACATTCATTGCCCACAAATATCTATAATTTCATTCCTTAATTTGATTTTCCGTGATATGACACCATAATTTTCTAATCAAAACCATATTAGTCGTTGGAATATATAATTTCCATTTATACCATCACTGAAAATTGTAAATTCTCCATAACTAATAATGTATCTTATAGACAAGGACTTCTGACAACTTAATTTTAGTCCACGAAAGAATTGATCAACTTTTATTTCAGGATAAATGATAAAATAAAAATCCTACCATGAAAATAATGTAAAATTATCTTCATATGTACCACTAGATTAATCATCCATTTTCTATAACGCATGGAGTCCCTTCATTATATATGTTAAAAAAAAGTGGAGTGAACTTTGTGAAAATATAACCTTAAACTATTATGATTACCTATATTTGATTTCATATTGTTCCATTAAGTTCTTCATATTCTTCCCCAATGATCTACTAGACCAGCCAAAATACAGGCATCCAAAATGAATTTTTATACTCTAAGCATTGACTAATGGAAAATATATTTTCATTGATAATGCTTCATTTCTCCTCTACTAGTGGATCAGTAGATCCACTAAATGTTGGTGGACCTTGTATTATGAAGGACTCAACAAAACAATGCCCCAACATTTTCTAGTTTGGATTTCTCACATGATTCATATCTTGGGAATGTTATTCAAGAATATTAAAAATAATTTTAACTCCATCTCCTATTTCATTAGATTTCTCATGATGAAGAACATCTCATTGTACAATTGATTCATCATTAACATGTTACCTTTGGATTCTATAAATTGACTAATGTCGGAAAGAATTATATGTGTATCAATTTTCATAGAAGAAACCCACATTATCATGATAAATTACTTATATTATGTCTAAATCATAACATATAATCTTATAATAATAAAAATATTCATATTATCCTTAGACACATCCCAATAGAATTCATTAGAAATATCCCATGGGTAACATAAAAGCTATCTATTTCATGTTTACAAAGATTGAATATCATTCCCCTTTGATACCAACTTTAGAAATCCAAAATTAAAATACATGGAACTTACAACACTTCCTAAGAATATTCACCACATTTGAAAAACATACTCGAGGACAATATAAGTTTGCTATTTTTGGAAGCATGGTAAAAAATCATCTATCATGGTGAAATAACTTCAATTTTTCCAACAAAGACCATCCCCATAAGTACTTTTAAATAAACCCTCTCTTTATTAAATAGTGAATGGAATCGTATGAAAAGGGTGAGATCAGATACACCATAAGGGTGATAATGGAAGATATATTAGAATAAAAATGATCCTAGGTGTATGATAATTTTATCATGACATTATAATATCATTCCCTACATTTTGAAGATAATAAACATTATTCATAGAATAATTAGAGAAAGTTGATAAGATAAAAATCATAAGGGTGCTAATTGATCATAAATTAGTCATAAACCATAATATTGTTTAATATCTATGTATAATTATCAAACATATTGAAAACTATTTCATTTACCATGGTTAACTACCAGGCCTGTAAACAATGTGGATTAGTACCCACCAATAATTTTTTATTTGATCAGGTCACACATGTTTCCCAGAGTAGATCAGGACACACATGATTCCAATATTTTATCATAACACACTTGTTTATCATTGTGGATGTCACATTTCAACATGTTTTGAATCATTATTTTATGAGATATAAATCATTATCCAATGCATTATAGGGAGAAACAAGATACAACCATCTCATAATGAATTCATACAAAAATGTTCCAAAAAACATTCATATTTTCCAGACCTCTAAAAAGATATGTGTTTCATAAGCCTCATATCATAACCCATGAAATGAAATGGTTATTATATAAATATAATACTATCATGACCAATTAAAAATCCATAGGTTCTATAATCATTTCAAACTAGAATTACCGATGATTGAAAGTGGGTTTCATAACCATTTGTGATGGTATAACCCATTGAAGAGAATTGGGTATCCTAATAATCAAGGCATAAAAACAAAGACCATTCAGTGAAATAACATTAATGGTATACATGGGTCTTATCCATAGTGAATCATAAACTATAACCAAGGATTTCATATTTTCTGAATAATTATTTGGAATGCAAACATAGAACATAAATTTTCTTCAAAAGTCACTTTTTTGAATATATAATATTTCCAATTCCTTTTACATGAAATGACAATGAAAATATATATAGAATAACCATGAAAAATAAATTAAAATATTACATTAGGAAAATATTTTTATTTATTTTAAAAGACTATTTTTAAAACAAAAATCATTTTGAAAACATTAGCCTTTAAAATAACCATTAAAACATATAATGAAGCGTGATAACATTTTGTAAACCTTTTTCCATGAAAACATAGAAAATAATGGTGAATTTTTTTTGATAATGTATTTAGTTAAAAATAATTTTAATACAAATAAATAAGCATTGAGATCATTTAAATCCATTTCATTTAAAACATTAATTGGAAAACATATAAATGAATCATTGAGAATTATTCAAAACACTCTTTAAATTAATAAACGCTTTTTTATAGAAAGGAATTTTAAAATAAAAAAATCACTAGAATATTAAGAATTTTTTTTAAAAAATAAAAATAACAATTAAAAACATATGAAATTTCATTCCTGATAGCAGGGAATTACTTACATGTATAGAATTCACTTTTCACCTTAAAAGAATAGAAAAGTTCCTTTTTCGAAAAATGGCAAGAAGATTTCATTGAAAATTAATTTTTTTTTAAAATGTAACAACATGTTAAAATATCCATTGAACAAAATAAGAAAATATTAAAAAATTTAATAAAACATTTTTAGAAAAAAGATTTTTTTAAAGAACACATATTTCTGACGAAATGGATAAATGAAGTTGAATTTTTAAAAAAATGCATAAAAAAATATCATATGTATAAAAGATAGTGTAAATGGTACTATTACATATATCGAACACTAATAACCAGAGTGTAATAGAATTCATGAAATTTATTGGGATATGGATAACAATATTTCATCAATATAATTATAATCATTAACAATCTTAATAATAATTTTGATTGTAATGATAAGCTATTACCACTTTGGTAATATTGAATCATAATACACTGGAAATAATAACATTATATGAACCATAAAAAATAACGAAGATATGTTTATTCATGAAACAACAAGTAAAAGTAATTATATACACCTCATATAAATATATAGGTGAATAACATGGTGTGTATCTCAATAAAGGACAATAGAGAAAAAATTACTTTACTGATTTGGTAATATTTGAAACCTAAACACCATGAAATAATGATCATTTAATGGATACATAAATGCCCATAGATTGAATTATAAAAAACATATAATACATAAATTTAAAGTATAAACTCCAAATGTAAGAAATAATAGGTGAACATGGATTTTTTCTCATGTAAAATAAAATTGAGATGATAAAACCCTTTCCCTAAAGAATAACTTTTTTCATAGATGTTCAAACTTCCTCTTCTTGGGGTAACTAAATTGGTTTGCACAAAAGTGAATCGATGGTAGGATTAAATCCAAAAAAGAGTATTTTAGGATTAGGGTAGGTATTTTTTCACCTTATTTTAGTAGATTTGTGGCAATCCAAATGGATTGAGAGTTATGAATAAGGGGTAGGCCTGAGTGCCTTTTTATAGTCGAAGATGGGAGGGATTCTTGTATATATTAAAAAAATTAAATTCCACCTAGGTTATTTTATAATATACAGCTCCAATAATGGTAAAAATTCTATTAAAGGGAATATATTTTCTTAATATTAATTAGAAATGGATTTCAGAGAATTTTATAGGTCATTTTGGAAATTCAGTTTAACAATTAGTCCATTGTGAAAGAAATTATTATCTGAATCATTATAATTAATATTTATTACATTAACTAAAATTTCTTTTCAAAAAACTAAATGGACCTTATAAGAAAATATAAATTATTATTATTCAAAATATGGAAGCCTTTTTTATAAATTAAAATAATAGAAGTTTCTAAAATTAATTTAAAATTATCCTCATAGAAGCGATGAAAATGTGGGGTTTATATGTTAAAATGTTCAATAGTGTGCTATGTTTTTATATCTAATATCTAAATGAAATTGATTAAATGACCACAATTGGATTAAATTATATATAATTGATACAAATATATTATAATCTAAATTAAAATATTGTTAATACTTTAAATAATTTAGACAAAATTATTTTTGAATTAATATTCAGTATTATCACTATTCGTCAAAAAAAATGAAATTTCCCAAAAAATATCAAAATTACAACCAGTGTAAATATTGATTTTAAAATTCCAAAAATGATGTTTATTTTCTAAAATAAAAAATATAAAATTCTCTAGAATCATATTTAAAATGGGTTCTCCATTAAAAGACTATAAAATTACTTTTTAGAAAAATACATCTTTTTATTCAGAAATGATTATTTATGTTAATCTTATACCTATAAAATATATAGAACTAGTATAAAAAATATTCAATGAATATATAATAATTTTTTTTGGAAATAATTAGTAAAAAATCAGTTTTTCAATTTATTTTGAGAAAATTGTGTCTGAACATAGAAAAATAGTTTTCATAGAAATGTATTTTCATTATTTTTAAATAGTTCATACATTAACATATACTAATTGATAGTGAAATGATCTAATTTTTATACATTTTTAAATTAATTTTTTTAATTTAGTTCATAATATCATTAATATACATTCCAACTACTAGGTGGTAGATATAATAATATTGTAACAATCATGTTAATAGTATATTGGAGTTCAAAAAAACTCAACCAATCATGTAATGAAATCCATTATAGAGACATGGTATTGTGTGTAATACAATCCAGTATATATGTAGTGTATACCATAATCCAATATAAGTATTTATTGGGGAACAAAATAACATTTTGATGAGTATAACACATTTGATGATTAGTTATTTTATAAAAAAACTATATTCATTATTGTGTCAACTAAAAAATCTAATAAATATTAAATTAAATCAAAAAATAATAATTCATAAAATCTCATGGTGTTGAACTATGGGGAAAATAAAGGTTCATTAAGAGTTCCACAATTTTTTGAAAACCACGCAACTGCAAATGCATAGGCATTTGAAAAATTGAAAATATTTGACAATTCATTTTTTATGGTTTGCACACTGTTTGGGAAACTGTGTGCCATAAATCTTTTAGGATAATCATTAAGTTGTGACTTCAGTACAGATTCCACATGGTTTAGGAAACTTTTCACCTTAATTATGTACCTTTTTCAGTGAAATTACATTTGTTCAACTAATTAACACTATTTTTTCCTTTATTCTTCTCCCTTGATTTCTCCAACGGATGTAATGGTTTCTTCTATCCTGTATCCATCCCTCATGATCAATCTATTATTTGAGAAATCTATCAATTATGAATTCCAAATCAGTATTTTTTGGAAGCATTGGAACCGTCTTGGTTAGATCTATAATCCTATCCCTTCCTTTTATAGTTTGTATTCATATACATTGTGTTATTTAGGTTCATACAATGTTTCCATATTTTCAGATCCTTGGGGCATTTTATTGACTACTCTCAAACTAATTTTAATTTGGGCAGATATCAGATGAGGAGTCATCAACAGCCATACAGTTGGTGGTCGCACAATTCTCTCAATGATGTTTTGTGTTTTGTAGATTTTTTTGATACATACCATCGTTTTCTGCACATCAATGTATAATTAAGTCATTCATATTGAATTGATAGTCACACCTTATTATATGATCTTTTATAATTGTTTCATTAATCAGTGGATGTTGAACTTAGTTATGGGACAACATGGCTATGACAATTGGACATTCCCTTTATAGATAATTTGTTATGGACCTAAACACTATCTTACAGTTAGTATTTGATAACAAATGGAATTAAATCTATAATATGAATGGGTAATGAACCCATGGAACCTCTTGAGTTCATTGATCAACATAAAATTGTAATTTTCACATTTAGTTAATTTCCTTTTTGATTATGAAATATTTTAAATTTATCTTTCCACCACTAAAATTTAAATTATAGGATTATGTGTATTAAACGTATTTGATTTTATTTTATGGATTACTAATGTTGGTTTTTTTCTTAATATTTTGTTAATGATTTATATAAAATGGTTTAAAATGGGTGGTAAGAACATTCCTTTTTTTTATTCTTAACAAAATGTTCCTTGTGAATTGTATTTCCATGAAAGAATTTTATTTGACTAATGAGAATAATGAGATGTAATGCATAACGTAATATATTACCAAATGATAAAGCCTAGTAATAGTCTATGGTATGATTGTATTGGATTCATTAAGAATAAAGGTCTTAAACACTCTTAAATTGGGTGTTTGGAATGATGCCTAACACCATTTACACTATTTGGAGAATGGGAATGACACACCAAGTCCCTTGTTTGAGTGTTGACCTACTCGATCACTCACCACCCTTAGGTTCATGAATGATGTCCCTCACTCTTTATGGAATGTGGGGAATATACCAAATTTAATATGTTTATATGCCTATTTAATATGGCAATGGGAGTCTGTGTTATGCCCTGGTCTGGCCAACAGAAAGTATTCTATGTATATTTACACATACTTCAGCTTGCACATCGATCATATTGGTGGTATAAATATATTACTATACTATATATATATATATATTATTAAAAAATATATATAGTGACTGATCATACATTCCTCCAAACCTAGAGCTGAATCAAGTAGAGCCTCCAGGTCTTCGTTAAGAAACTAAGTGGGAGTTTATTTATTGATTCATTATTGTCAATTAATTACATATTCATGAAACCAATTTATTTACTAAAAAAATCAGGGATTATATCTAAAAACCCTTAATGTTGGCCTACATATATTTTATCTCAAACCCCATATGAAATACCTTGGTTACCTTAGAATATTTTTTTACTTTAGGTATAGGTAATTTACATCACCATTCTAAAGGATCATAGAATCCCTGACTTATAGATGAATCATAGTAGCGTAGGACCCCACTTAATATTTAAATTATAGTGGATTATTTTTTCCTTTTTTTTAATTTTTCTATAGCACAATTGTAAATGTATATCCCCAGTTCGCCTTTTGGGTACCTACATGCCATGTATCCACATATATGAAACTACCTAGTGGCTATTGATTATTATATAGTTGTTAAGTTATTTATTCCTCCATTATTTTATTTTTCTAACGATTTATATATTTTGTTGATTTTTAATGTATTGGGTTGTATCAACAATACCACTTTGATATTAGGGTATATTCTCCCCAACGTAAAATCCTCAAACCCTTGTAGCTAGTTGGAAGCATATGGTGTTAGGGGAGGCATGCATGAGGACATGTGGACCTCATCCTTGGGGCATAGGGTAATTTGATCTTGGTTGGGGATGTTACATATCCCATGTATCTCCTCAAGACATCGATGCAATATTATTCTTGTTCTGGCCATCGATAGAGGCATAAATTCAAGTCTACTAAAGGGACCTCCATGTCGTTATACTAAGTGAGACTTCACCCTAGGTAGCGAGAAAGGAGGTGTCAATAGAAGTGTTCTGAAGAAGTTAGTGTGTTCTATCTTAAATGTTATTAAGGAGGTTTACCTGGAAAAAAGTGACTATTTTCAATATCTAAATTCCACAAAATGTAGTGATGTTTAGTGGATTTGGGTATGACTGAAACACTATCAGTGTATGCTCCTTGGACTTTCCCTCTGTGGTGATCCATGTAATGAAATTGTGTTGTCTCTTGACACGTTAATGTTTAATTACTACAAGATTCCATCATATAAGTTTAACCAGTACCTGAAAACAAAGGAAAAATATCTATCACCATAAGATATAATCGTGACAACATAATTCACCCATCCCCTCTCCTGGTGTTTTAGGAACCTAAAATTTCAATCATTGGGTAGTTATTAGTGTTAGATATGTTCTATTTTTATTTCTCATAGAATTTACTGAATATTAGGGGTGTTTCAATATTGTATGTAAGAAAAATAATGATTTTCATGAATATCATGAGATCTCATATGATATCCCTTAGTATGGATGTTATTTTTTCCCTACAATGTGGATTCAGGTCACTGATGTGATATGAAATTATTTGACTAAAATAGATTGGAAAATTAATTATGCAAATTCTCAAGTAATAAATTTGCTTACTATAGCCTTATATGATAAAATATATTTATATTTGATGAGTATCAAATCATCCAAGACAAAGTGGGAGAAATTGGAAAATATATATGGAGGAAATAAAAAAGTAAAATAATCTAAACTCTATATTTTTAAAATAATACTGACGATCTAAACATTCATTAATACGAAGATAAATATTTTTTATCCAAATTAATGAATTTTATGGACAAAATCAAGAAGAAGGATATTAAATTAATGATAATTAAATTGTGAAGAAAATATTATGAAGGTGTATACCCCAATATAATTCAATAGTGTTAGACCAAGAGGAAAGGGATCATTATAAAATCTATCTCTATGATAATATAAATAGTCTAGTGGAATTTGAAATGTGAGTAAAATTATAAGATACAGAAACTTGAGTGATGGAGTAAATGGACTCCAAAGAAATTGAAATATTTGGATTCAATAGATTGTATTGTTCAAGACAATGAGATTGATGAACTTATTTCTCCTTTTCTAATACATTCATGATATGAAATGTTATATTTGATGGACAAAATCATCTATATTGTTTTTTCATGTGGTATATTTTGGAAAATTCCCTCTCTCTTCTCCAGGATGCTCGATGATGATGAAAATGATCTGGAATCATGAAATAGCCTCAGAAAAGGTTCCCCAAAATGGGAGACATCCATCAAAAAAATAAAATTATAGAGAAAAAGTTTTTTCTGTAATGAAGAAATAATGATAATGTATTTCTAGATGATGTAGAATAAGAGTTTAGACCTATAAATCTAGTTTTTGTTATGGATATGTTGAAAATTAAACACCTTCAAAACAAAAGTATTATCATTTTCCTTGTGTTTCTGTCCTCAATAAGGATCATTAGGGTTCTCTTGATTATCTTGACATTCAAATAATGAAAAACATAATGATGAGAGATATTTTAGAAGAATAATCAGAGTATATTGATCATAATTAAGATGAAATTAATTTATTTGAAGTAGGGGAATAAAAAAATTTAACAACTCATCAAAGCTAGAATGATGATTTTCACCTTATGATCAGTACAATAGAGTGAGAAAATGTCACAAATGACCATAGATTGATATTGGAGGATAATTATAATATTTTTTTGTCACTTCAAAAAGAATTTTTTAATATAAGGAGTGAAATAATAACTAGAAAAAAATCAAGGTAAATAAGGAATAAATGAAAATTTTGAATATTCTATAATGTAATGTTTTTAGAAAGAGAGAAATATGTTTCTGAAGGATTATAGGATTCCATGAATGTTATTAGATCCACATTAATTTGAAAAGGTGGAATTATTTGTGATATAGAAACATGAAATGGTTGAAATATGTTGTTCTAAAATATAGGAAAGTAGAAAGTTGAACATATCACAAAGGTACATGATTTTCCAATAAATAATTAATTGAAAAAAATATAAAATGGCTCTGAAAATAGTCCTCATGTAAAAAATAAAATACCCCCATTCATGAATCATTACATGAGAATTTTACATTTGGAGGAATGGAAGTAATGATATTATTTCTTTTTTTAAGTGTTAACTCAGCCATCTGGGTTGTACCATGTCCTAATATAAATAAGAAATGAGTTTTCTAAATTGGGATGTGTCTGGAATTCTTTAATGGAGAATAATACCATATCCTTAATAATTTAAAACAAATAATTTCTATGGGTATTGTGTTTATTATTCTTACAGTGGGAATAAATCTATTCATTGAAGATTGAGTAATGGTGGGAACAAGGACTACTATTCTTCGAGGAATGTCAATACTCATCAACTAAGAAGATTTTTTATGAAAAATTGGTATTCAATTATTTAATATGAATAAGAATACTATGAAGCCATTCATATGGAAAAGAGAATTTAAATTTAAACATTTTTATTCACAAAATTAGGCATATTTTGAAGGAATAGTAGAAAATCAACAAATATTTCCTTACAGTAATCGCCCTCAAAGATATATAGAATAGTATAACCTAGATTATTCATAGTGTATTCTCATACCACATGAATGTAAATGAATATTTGTTAAATAATATTCGGAAAACATTAAATGAAAAATATGGAAACAATTTTTCATTAAATATATAATTTAGTGGATGTTAATAATTAGAAAAGGGAGATATAAAGAAAAAAATATGTATTTTATATAGATGGTTGGAATAACTACATCTTAAGTGGTACATATCTTTATAATCTAGGATTTCTGATTACATTTAATCAAAAGGGATGCACTAACAAATAAATACATGAAATTATTTAATGAAATGATGGAGATTAGATGGAAATTTATATTAAGTTAAATGTAAGAAATTTTTTTAACAAAATTTTTGAAGAAGAAAAAAACTTATGGTACCAGATGTTAGGTCACATTAATCAATAGATCATGGAACATATATAAAATGATATGATGGTTTTTGACATTCCTGAGATGAACTGAAATTGAGAAAATACATGTTATGATTTCATGTGATGAAATATAGTTGAGACATCATATCTACCAAAAATCAAAAGGGAATTGAATCTACATGAAATTTTCCACACAGATGTATGAGGTCTAAAAAATGCGGCTAACACATATGGATAAGGTTACTTAATTATTATTATTTATGATTATTTAATATTATATTCTATAATGATTATACAAAGGAAACAAACTTCAATTTATTTCATAAAAAAATATCATCTAATAGTTGAGAAAGAAATAGGATGCCCAATCAGGATTCTATGATTTGACAATGGAGGTACATATTGAATAATTTATAAAATTTCCGTGAAAAAACTGGATTAATAAATTAGGTGTCTTTAGTTATAATTCCACAGAAAAATGGGGTTATTGAACATCTAAATCAATTGGTGGACAATATTACTATAACTATGTGAATTGAGATTCGTATTTCTCGTCATTATTGAAATGAGTATTTTTAAGTAGTTGAGTATAGTAAAAAATAAAAAGTCATATTTATGGGAGAAACCAAGGCACCATATAGGTTATGGTTTAGATGGAGTACCTCATTAACGTATATCCAAGTTTTTTGAAGTAAATGTTTCATTCAAAATATATAACAATATAATGTAATTAATGGATATCCTGTAGAAGAGTTAATATTCAATGGATATTCAATGAATATTAAATCCTAAAATTTCTACAACAATCATATTCGAAGAATTCTAGAAAGTGGTGATATCAATATCATTTAAGAAAAAATCATTAATACCTAGAGGAGCTCATATGATAACATGATAGAAGATTATGAATAAAGTCTAAAATGTATATATACAATTAAAGAATGTTGAATGTGTTAAAAAGTTGTTAGGGATCATAAAAAATAATGATTTAGGAGAAAAATAAAATGAGGAAATAATATATAATGAAAGAGAATCCAAACCACATAGAAGAAATAGAAGAGAATAAATTGATGAATCATCCATTATTTTAGATTAGACCTCAACGACATTGACATGGAGAAAGGGGAATTAATTAAATTCATCCTTCTAATAAATTATGGCAAGAATATTGTTTGAAGAAGAAAAAAAAGATTACTCATTGGTTAAGGTCATGAATTATGAATTGGATCTGATTTACAAGAACCAGACATGGAATCTTATAATGAGTCATGAAATAGAAAATGTTATTTAAAATATTTAGTTCTTAGAAAATTTGATTATCATGGAAAATTGATCAGAAAAAAGGAAATCCTGGTTTTGAATGTCTATGAATAGATTAAAGGTAGTTATGTAAAATATATGATTTCTATAGTTTCTAGAATTGAGTCGATGAGGACTTTTAATGTTATGAAAATTCCAAGAGGATATAAATTTTATCAAATGGATGTCAAAATGGGATTCATAGTGGGTGTTCTGGAAGAATAAGTCTTTTTTGAATAAACAATGGTAATATTGATAGGAAGTGATGAAGAAAAGTTTTCTATATTAATGAATACTCCCTATAGTCTATAAAAAACCCCATTAGCTTGGTTTTTTTGTATGGATTATTATTTGAAAAGTCATCAATTAACTATAGGAGGTGTCAATCATATATCTTTGGTCATAATTTATAGAAATATCAATTTAATGTCCTTTTGGTGTGTATAATATTATATTTGGAGAAACCAGTCAGGGGCCAGGGGATGAATTTTTCAATCACATGAAATCTAAATTTGATATTAAAATTATTGGTGAAATCAAGTATTTTTTAGGGGAAGTGGGTGGTTCAGATAACATATTATAACATCATGTCTCAGAAAAAAACATTGATGAAATATTTTGAATAAATCTCACATGCATGACTCCAAAATAATATAAAATCCAATTGCGGGTGGGTATATACTTGTAATGCTTGATGATAATAAATCTTTTGGTTCTACAATATAAATGATAATAATTGGAATATAATTATACATGATCAAAAAAATTCTATTTATATCATTCAAATCATGGTTATCATCTCAATTTCAAAATAATCTGATCGAATAGCATTTGGAAGCAGTTAAATGATTCCTGACGTATATTCAAAGTATAATCATTTTTTTTCTAATACTTGAATGTAGGAAGATAAAATGAATTATGATCATTTTTTTGATAACTAGTCAAGATATGTAGAGGATAAAAATACCACATATGGTGGATAATACTTCATTAGAAACAAATGCCTATTCATTTTGAGCAAGAAACCAGATAGCACTTATCTCAGTAAAAATGAAGAAAAATATATCTCTTCCACAAAGGATTCTAGTAATATATTGTGGATGATGGAAAAACTAACTGTTGTTTGTGATGAGGTGAAACTATATATTGTGATGAACAATATGAAAATTAGTGAGATAAATCATACAAGTAATCTGGTTCAACAGTATCGTAAAAAAAGATTAATATCAAATATCATATCAGAAAGGAAAAATTTTAACAAGGTGTTATTAAAATGGAGCATGATGGAACTGATGACCATGTGGCTAACATCATTTCTAAGACATAGAGATGCATAGTGTTCAAGAATCATCTGTTGAACCTCAGTATTCATCCACCTACCAATGGATGATAAAGTTAGAGTTGGTCCTCTATCCCCATTTGTGTTAATAGTTTAAATCTGCTTATAGAAGTGATGCAAGGTTATATGAGACATATTATCTAAGGGGAGTATATTTTTATCACTAAAAGTAAAAATATATTTTATTTAATTTTTTCAAAATTGTGCATAATGGATAAATTCCACATTATAAATGTTTTATGGATTTTGGATATTCACAAACCCTACAATTCTTCTATGACATAATGACTATATGTGTTCAGAGGAAATAGGTCATATTTCTCAGATAATATCTTGGAGATATTAATGAATTCCCAAAAAAAAGTAACCCAATTCATACTTCCCCTCTAATTTTCTATATCAACCCTTCCTCATGTTGACTTAATGAGTTAGATGTGTTGCTTCTTATAATTCAGGTTTTTGATTGATACTAGTGCTTTGTTGAACTTAGCTAACAGATTTCCAACAAAACCAAAGTAAATTATTTCTAGAACCGTGGCCAATCACTTGTGTCATCTACAAAGAATGTCTTGTATTAGTTTGTTTTCAACATAAATTTGGTTGATCAAAAAAAATTTAAGGCATGTTATCTTACAGTACACGATGGAAATAGTGTTCATGGTGGCATATATTTCCAATGTTTGAAAACAATTTGCAGAAACTAAGGTGGATGGAATATTATTCACAAAGGTGGTTTTCCTGGATTCAAAACTCTCTAATATGGTACACTATTTAATTTCATAAAGAATGTTTATCACTATGGTTGGGCATCATGATGATATGGAGAATCATGAACAATCATCACAAACACAACAAAGAATGATATTAATTTTCACTGCAATGGTAAGTGTCATGAATGTGTCAAATTTAATAAGATCTCTATTAATAGAGTATATTCTGAAACATGATTTAAGATGATTGGAAAAAGACAAATGTGATTCTAGAATCTTAGCGAAGTTCTGTACCTATAAATTGGTTCTTCGTAATGCTATGGGTACTCGTGAATGAGTGATTGAAGGTTGGTCTTCATAACGAAAATAAAAAACATTATGAGTGCATTATGGGTTGATGGGGAATCTTCATGACCAAAATATGTCTTGAGAATGTGTTTATTTCCATTAGATATTTCTAAAGAGAAAAGGTTTGTGATCAATATTTTAGAGGATCCGGAAATGGATTCTACCGGAGTGTGATCCTCACAAATAGATAAGTATATAAATAGATAGATACCACCACTACCATTGAGAACAAAATAATATGGGGAAAGTCTTCATCATTTTAAATGTATTATTGATAATAACTACGTCAATAATTATTTCTAAATGAGTATGAGCTATTGAATAATACCATCATTTTCATAGATAATGCTTAGGTATCTCAGAAAAAGGTGTTTTGCAATGATAGGATATTTTGTGATGACATACTATGTCATAAATAGATTTTTTGTCATGAATTATGTTATCTTGATAAAAGGCATTTAATAAGGTTCATCACAATTAATATTGGCTTTGAATGATGGAATTTATTTGAAACATAAAGGGGTTTTCACTAAGGCTTAGTACTTTGGGAATAGTAGTTTCGAACATATGGTTTAATTGAAAAGTGAATTGATGTACATTTACTTAGGAAATCAGTACAAGATGAGACTTTTTCTAGCAAGGGAATTGACACAAATTCCAATCTACTAAAGTGACCTTCATGTCATTAAAATGATTGAGTCTTCCTCTAAGGTGGTGATCAAGGGTGGACAATTGAAGTATTCCATGTGAGGTAGTGAGATGTCCCTAAAATATTGTTAATTTAGTGTTTCTAGAATATTTTTACTAGTTATGAATATTTTAATTCCATAATAACTACATAATATTACTAGATTTAGGTTTTAAAAAATCACTGTTTATGTATGATCCTTGGACTAACCATTTCTCATGAACCATGAAAAACTACTATGTTGTATCTATCTAGGTTAATGTTTAATTTTTTGATCAATTTTATAAAAAATGATAAGAAAATTCATACCAATACAGGAACAACATACACTATTTTTTAATAAATATTCAATATTCAGATTTACCCATCCCCTCTTAGGGTGTTTTGTGGTCCAAAAGGGATGTGATCTAATTCTAGGTTCCTTATTAGTTCATTGGAGTTTGGAGATGGTGAGTTTTGATTGGGGAACTTTAATGATCATATATGGTGGATGAAATCCTATAAAAATTATAGAATAGTGAAGTAAAGGAATAATCTATGAATCATGGGAGTGATGGATGGTAGGAGCATTGTAAAAATGAGAATATGCATGAATAACACACGGGTTCTAGAAAATATTATGTTACATGATGTATACATAAACAACATACATTGTGTGTGTTCCATAGCTATGATTCTACGATTTATGAGTGAAATAAAATCATACCCATTTTTTGGTCCCAACTACACATGGTGAAACCCAATTCTAGTGGATTGGTGTGTATCCTATAAAATAAATGTGAATATAAATGGAAAATATCATTAGAATGGGTAGTGAACATTTCAATGGCTCAATATTGAGACACGACCGATTACATGGGAAGGACCGCAATATATGATGACACCAGATATAAACGGGAATGACTAGATTTCCATTGGATTGAGTAGGCAACACACAGATTATCTTCCCATACTAGACACACAATGTAACCCCATGGAAACACTACGCATATGATGGGTTAGATTTCATGTGAGAAAGAGATACACTAGTAGACCTGGGGTACAAAATAAATTTTTTTGTAATGATAGTGAACACATCGTAATATGTATAATGTAGTGTGAGGCCCTTTGTTCAGTCAATATATACCACGTTTATCTAATTAAAGTCCCCTGGTCCGTCCTATTTACTTCACAGTGTGGAATTATAACCATGAAATAGGATTTTGATCCCCTCTTAATGCTCAGTTTCATATAAAATTGACAGTATATCCCTGAGAGTCATTTGGTGGGATCCACTAATATATAATTCCAAGGTAAGGTTTATGGAATCTACATAAACACAACAGATAGGGTTTTAGTCCCCTATATGTTAGTTTGATCTATTAGGGTTGGCCGCATCCTACTCCAGTCCATACTGTAATCACATATATGGATTTTATTATCTTTCGATATCATATAAGAATTTATGTTTTGAGACCAAACTAGAACAACCTATCAGATGAGTGACATCAGTGAAAAAATGGCTCGAGAATTGAATTCTATTGAACTTTTTTTCACCTTGAATGGTGGTGAAAAATAATTTGAATTTATGTAGTTGTTGAGACTTCAATATACCGATTGTTTGTTATGGGTATATCTTTTTATTTCATCATTATCTTTATTTCTAATATATTAATTGAAATAAATTTTCTAAATTACATTATTTTCTATGATCCTTCATTTTTAGTGAATTTTCATTATAATGATAGATAAATTTATACTCATCCATGTATGTTCTATATCTACACATGTCAATGATGATTCATATAATATATCATTTAAATGATTCCTGGGAGGATCATGGGTAGGATAACTATTGTTTTAGTATATTTATACAAGGGTTCACAATAAAATTTAATTTCATCGGAGACACTTAATTTTAAGAAGGTCGTTAGCTTTTGCAGTTTTCAGGGGGCTTGTATTGGGTTACTTTATTAGTTGTATTACGTTTTCCCTATCTTCTTTTAGGATATAAATGTATATATTTACTGGTATTAGTTCAACATTACTTTCAACATTTTGTGATCATTGAAATGTGTGTTTACATAAAAGTACATAAAATAATTCATCCCATGTGTGGGATATGCATAATTGGAGGTAGTTATAACCCATTACAAATTGTAAGTGGGATTATGGTTATTAGTTATGGTTTTTCACCAACATGGAGGAGCTCAGTTGGCCATGTGATAACATATCGTTAGTATAGATAGAGATGGTTATTCTCTTATAATGGGAGGAGTTTTCCCACTTGTAAATTAACACACTATGTGGCAATTAGGGAGATAGTAGAAGGACCACCATGGTAGAGGAAGACTCTAGATAAGGTAAATCTTATGGGTAGTAGTTTTGGGAATGCAGATAAGTGATCCATAGAAGTTGGAAGGGGGGAGGCGGGGTTCATCTATTTCATCCAACACCCCTATATGGTCCACTCCAAACTCAAGGAGTTGGTTATTATGGATGATTGAAACTATAGGCTTTAGAGGATTATGAACTAGAGGCATAAGGGATGATTCCATGTGAAATATGTGTCTTTTAAACATTAGATAAAATATTTATAGACATAAGTGTGATCAATTCCATCCTACCCACGCCAATTTCTCATGATCTAGATATTTTTGTAGAGCCATTGGATCAAACATTGTTCTTAGAGACTCCTACCATATGTGATTCAATGATAAAAAAAAATTAACAGTAGTGATACCTATAAATTATAGGATATTGGTTTATATGGGATATTTTCATGTCCATTATGATGATTTAAGAATCATCTAATGTATGGACTTTAAAATCAATATTTTTATGTACAGATTTACTATTTCAAGAAGGGTTGCGGTGTTTCCACATTGATGGGATGATGTTTTCCATTAAATACGTGAAGGTTACCCATGATAAGTATTATAGGCTCATAAGTAAGATGATATAGTAAACTACACCTTTATCCATTATTAACCATGGTGTTGTTTAATTTTTTTGGCATTCATCTTTCTAAAGGGGTGGCATTGTTTTATTCATTCTCTACTAAGAATTTTTCAAGTATTCCATCCCATCGAGATATCAATTTTTGAATAAAATCAAACCATAATACTTCCTTGATATCTATTATATAATATCATATCTATACTAAAATTATTTAGGTGTTTAAGGATTATTTCGATGATTTTAAAATTATGGGACTTATAATACTAGTTATTTTTTCGGTAACAAGGTATTTTTTTCATGAACATGGTCGATAAGAACATGAGGTTATGTGTGTAATACAATCAAATGAATTTTGTTACTATCAACTATATGAATAAACTAATATGAATGTATTACCTATTAGACCTGTTGAAAAGGTTCAAGTGCTTCTTGATGATTTACCCCATTTCATCCTATACCCAGTTATGACTTATGGATGAGCACATACCAAGTGTGATGTTCCAATGTCGCTATAGTCACTATGATTACATGGTGATGCATTTTGAATGATAGGTTCATTATATGTGTTCATGGTACAAATGGATATAATCTTTCAATTATTCATAGAGATATTCACTATAACCCTCGTTGATCATATACTAGTGCACTAAGCAATTAAGGGGGATCAAATGAGAAACTTTAGGATGGTCTTGGATAAACTCTTATAGTACCCGGTTTATTGGATGATCTCAATCCACCATCTCTATGTTCGATAGGTTTACTTATAGATAAATGTCATATTAGATGTTTGACTAGATATATATAGAGATAAGGTATAGGAATTTTCATCTTGGGATAAACCAAAGAGTGTAACTGAGTTTCAGATCATCCATGGGCTGAAAGACTACTACCAGAGATTCATCCAAAAAATTTATTTGATTTTCAAAATCGTGACTACATAGACATTAAAGGGGTAGAATTTTAATTGGATTGAGAGGACCCAGGGTTCACATGAATACATGTGGAAAATGATAGTGAGAACACCAATCGTGGTACTTTGAGAGGAGGGTCTTGTGTATGTAGTATTTTTTGTTGCCTCTAGAACTGGGCATGTATGTGTTTTGATGTAAAGGAAGTTCGTGATTGACTATTGTTCCTAGAATCTATGAATATGAGATCATATATAGAAAACTCATTATCTTCTGTTAAAATCTTATGTATTCACCATGGTTATGTGGTGATACTACATTATGGGTGAGAAGTTCATCATCTGTTCTGACTATAGGGGTCCCATGTGAATATTATCACAGAAGTATATCAACATTTTATAGATGTTATTTCAGAATATCCACTTATATTATGAAAATGAGTTAGTCTACACACAATTTAATGGGAAATTGTGGTATATTCTCTTAGTAATAGATCTTGATAATACTTTTTGAGTGAAGTGTCAGAGAAGTTGTCTTCATGACCACTTTCCATAGAGGTTGATGATATGTTCATCTTTACTAAAACTGAAAATTTTTAACCATATTTTTATTAATAATATTATGGAGACTCATCACTATGATACATACTATGAGAAATTATGTGTACCAATATATATTGGCTATACTCCTAAATGATTTTATGATGGTTGGTCACACATTATCCTCTTCTTTGTGAGGACTATGGTACAAGGTATCATATAGGAAAATATTATCAATGAGTTTCTTATATCCCCATTTTCTGTACATCTAAGAGTAGAAAATATTTATCAGGTACTTCTAATTCAGTGATGGTGGTGAGGGATGAAGAAGTGTATGTTATATTTTACCTCATCATTCCTCACTTTTCTATATGTGAAGGTTGAGAACTAGGTCCCATCAACGATATCTACTCCCTTGAAGTGTAAAAGGGGAATTAAACATGGTAAATACATGTAGTTTTTATAGTTATATGAGGATCATCTTAAATACATGACATATTCTGGGTGTGGATAGAAGGACTCACAATGTCAACCCACTTCCTTGACTTTCAAGATTATAGGCCATTATAATGGAAAAATGAGTTTACATAAATAATATTTTCATGTATTATGAAGTTCCCTCGATAATAAACTCATAATATGAATCTTTCTTCAATTCGTGATTATCATGCATAATTTTGGAATCCATTAGGTCTAGTTGTTATTAAAAATGCTATTTTACCCCCAGACATGTGTCCAAACTGATACGACTATTTATGTTTGGGATGACATAATTTTGGATTTCATGTGGGATAAGGATATATAAATGAATTATAGTATCATTTTTATTTTACATTCTAGTGTTATATGGTTATTTTGAATTGTTTGTTTGTATAGTTACCTTTCCCCATTGACTCCGATGTGCTCTATGTTTCTCCTAGGAACTCGTTGCTAGCCCCATGGCTCTACGAGGTGGGACAGTAGTTTCACATTCATATTATATATTTCAAGGTGGGACTTAGCGGGTAAGGTCATGAAAATTCAATCCATTGCAGTTCCCATTAATTAATTTAATATTATTCCATGTTTAAATTTCTTTTATAATACATGAAATGGTGTCCTATATCAATACATGTATGGAAATGTTCTAAGAAAATGTAATAGTCCATATATTAGACAAAATGTTTTAATTAAGGGGATTTTATTGGATAAGAACATTCTATGAATGTATTATTCTCCTTTAACAAAAAAAATGAATTATTGAATTATTATTGTGAAATATGTTATGTTTCCATATAAAGGTAAACAATTTATATAATAAAAACTATACCAGGAAAATTATTAAATAAAAATATTAGATACTAAATGAAGTCTAATATATCTTGTAAATTTATAATAACATATTATTTTTATGGAGAAATTAATTATATCTTATTCAATAGATAATTTACTTATACAATACCATTAATATTTATATGATATAATTATATGATAATTATGACTTGCATCATAATGTTTAACCATTAAATTATTATGAATTATTTTTAAAGATAATGTTGAAATATAACTAATTGTTAAAAAATTATCAAATAAAACTATTTACATAAAATGAATCAGGTTTGTATTAAAAGGATTGTATATATATAAATAGTTTGGAAGATAAAATTATGGATTCATATAGGATAGAAGTCATTTTTTCTTCCTTATTTTTCTTTTGTTCAACAGTTTGAGTCCCATGTCCATACCAAATATGTTGGTTAATCACCCAATTTGTGAGATTCTCTTTTAACTAAAATTTTTATATAAAAATATATTTCCATTTTACATTTATAATATCTTAATAAATAACATATCTGATAAAAATTTTGTTGTAAATTTGATGAAATTTATTTATCCTTTATAATTACATGTCCCGAAAAATATTTACTAGAATGTTAATTTTATATCTCAGATATTAAACTTATTGAGCATATAATAACACACTTTAATATGTTCCCCTACCCATGATTATTGTAATTTTTTTTAAAATGATATTTTTTTACAAGGGTTTACATTTTTGGAACTTAATCACAAAGGATGTTGATATTTTATGTACTAATTATTTCTATATATGTGTTTTAAAGGAAACTAAAAATATATAGTCCTTAGACTTGTATTATTATGAAATGTATTGAATATTTAAGTAAAATGATGAGATATTTTTGTATGGATAATATGGGTCACTATAGTACTCCTCTCCTTTAGATCCTATGGATAATAAAAATATCCATCATTCGTACATAAAACATAAAATTTCCAAGTTGAGGCATAATATAGTTTTCATCACCACATCAAATGGATCAAAATAATTATGATTTTGATTAATAAATATGATATATTCGAACTAATTAAGAATATAGTAATATAAGATTTTAACATCCTTCTAACTCCTGCACTTGTTAGATAATTATAGTATCCCTAATGAGGATGTGTTGACTACCACCTCCCTGAAGTGATGTGATTTCATTATCATGTATAAATTGCATGATTTTTTAATAAATATATATTAAATATATATGATAAATATATGATGATTTACATTCTATAGATTATTATACAAATAAAAATATATATTTTTTGAAAAAACTGGACGAAAAAAATCCTGAAAGTTAGAAAACAATGCGAAACTAAAATTTTAATAAATATTTACAAATAAAAGTATCTATAAATGTTACAATTAGACCATATATCATATTACATGTATATATAGGTTTATGGTGTTTAAGTATCATAATTTTAATTATATCATACATGATGAAAAAAATTACAACACAATTCCGGTATGATGTAAGGGTTTATTCCCAAATCTCTTCCTTGTTACGGTTTTTTAGAATATTGATTTTTTTAAAGAAATTTTATAATCCTTCAATAAAAAATAACATAAATGATCTTCTCTACTATTCGTTCCTAGTTTCATAAAGTATTATATCTAATTTTCTCTTCATTTTAAATCATATAATGTAAATGAATATTAAAAATGAAAATTGTATCTATTTTTTAATTTGGACTAGAATGTTATTATACAAATTCATATTTAATGTAAATATTATTCCATAATATCATTATATCCTCTAATAATTTGTTGAGGTAATATTTGTCCATTTTTTAATTTATATAAAATATTTTAAAAGGATGATTTTTTTAAAAAAATTAATTTTTCTAAAAGTTATCAATATAATTTTTATTTAAATACTCACTCCATGAATGGATATTTCCACCATCACAAATAAAATATTCATTGAATATTCATTGATATTTTTATAATGTTATTTTAAAACAAAAAATATAATATCTTTGAAAATTCAATATTTAAGAATTGTGATTTCAATGTAAAATAATATATTTTCCTCAATAATTGATCTAGTGATCTTCTAAAAATATTTCAATATATTTCAATATCTTTTTTTAGGATTTTACATTAATATGTATATAATTTTATTATACCATCCACCATATTTATCTAGATCAATTATAATTTTTTAATGGGTAAAGTGTTGAGATATTGTATTCTATTTCTTCCAATATGGATAATTACATATAATTAAAGAAAGTGGATAAAGATATATTATTTATTCATTCATTAAATGCATTGTGTAAATTTTGTTAAAACGGAAACTTGGAATAACATAGACCCTCAATGCATCGATAGGTCTCATAATACAAAATAGTTGGGTATTTGGGATATTCCATACCAATTTACATTAAATGTATTATTATAAGAAGTAAAATGTAATTTTCATATATATAGTATTACGAATTCAATAATTGAGAAAACAGTTATTGATATCCATGTGATTATTTTAAAAGTAATTTATGTCAGGGATAATTTTCCTGATCATGTGATTATTTATATGGGACTATTTGGTTAACATTTATTTGAATCATTTTATTCAGTAACTATTTATTTTATGATAGATACTACTATATTCATTTCATTGTTTATCATCTGAGATCACCATTTTATTTTTTACCATTTAGCAAGGATGTAACCATGTTATTGTGATATTTATGAAATTATTTTCTATAGATAATAAAAATGATTCCAAAAAAACTATGCTGTATTTTATGTTTTCAAATGTACTGTGAGATTCAATAATGTATATTTTTCAAATACAACTAAACTAATTGGTCTTGTGGGATTTTATTACTAGCATATATTAAAATTTTAATAATTTAACCATTGACTTCAGGATACTTGAGTTGGGATTGTTACTTTTGGTATCAATGAATTTTAATAGGTCATTTTGGGAGTTGATTTTGTGAAACATAGATTATGAAACACAACAATATTATTATTTTAGGAATAATTCATTGTTTAATGTAATATAATTAGGCCTTAGTGAAGTATATATTATGTTTTTCTTCTTCAATATTCATTCCTATATGTATATTGGAAAGTTTATTTGGTAGTGGGAATGATACACCAAGAAGTAGTAACTCAAAAATGTGATGATTGTGTATTAACCCAATCATAAATAGTTTACAAACCATTATTAAATAACTGAAAATATTTTTACAGTGTGAATGTAGTTGGAATTATACTAATAAAATGATTGTCCGATTTCCTAGGGGTAAATTTTCAATTTACATATTTCAATGGTGTTTGGATTATTCCCTAGCATTGCTAATGATATAATCTAATCTATTTTAATCCATTATTACATAATTAATCATAATGAAGTGATTGGAAACTATATAAATTATGGTAATCTATATTGGGATTTCCATATGGGGAAAGGTAATAAATTTAAATATTTAGTGCGATCAAGATCAAGATCCTAACAAATTATTCTTATAATGAGGAAGTTAACTCATTATTTGACCAAGAACCTTTATACTATGGAATAATATAAAAATAAAAAATATTTTCATGCAATGTTAGTCCATTTCATGTGAAAACCACCCTAAAAATTCAATGGAACTACAAATACATTAATATTTGTGCAATGAATATGATCCCAAAGGAATATATTTATCATTATGGGAAGTAATTAAATGAATAATATTTTAATGGTTATTTACCATCTCAGGCGAATGTGGATCAACTGCAGTAATTTATTGAAAAAACCATGTATGGGGTTGAAATATGTAGAATGGTTAGGAAGTATTTTAAGGTAATTATTTTTGGGAAATATTTTACTCAGGAGTAAAAAGTGTATATGGACAAAAATCAGAGTCTAAGGATAAAAGAAGAGAAAAATGACTATAAATATGTATCCAACAGTATGAGTATAGTAAGGCATGAGGTGGAAATCAAAAGTAATCTATAGAGTAATATAGATAATTTCATTCATGGGCTAAAGGAAGTTTTACAATTGGAAGTAGTCTCTAAAAAATTCCCATTAAATAAAGTTATAAAATCATGGTTTATCAATATCAGATATAATTATGCTTGTTTTATTACATTGAAATATATAATGGGATAATGATAATGTACCCATGAGTTAAAAATGTATATGGGGGAGAATATAATGATGTAATTTACATTATGAGATCCTTGTGGATGGGAAGAACTTATTTAATTCACTATGGGTGTAGGAGATTGTGTCAATTATCAAGAGAAAGGATATCACGCTCACAAATTATGTAGTATGGGAGAAGTGATAAAAATATAGTTATTTAAATATAATAATATTGGTACTATTCTAACTAGTGACCCAAATGTCAATGTAACACACCACTAAAGAGTCAAATAGGAAAATTCTAAGAAAATTAAATTACTACATCATATTTCAATATCCATAGTGATGTGGTGTAATTTAAAATGATCATAACAATAAAATTAGTTAATTATTTATTCAGATTTATAACAATTAACTCCTTTATATCTTCTGTTTTCTATTTTTGTATTGAATATTGGTCTATCACACTAATAATAATTTTATCAATCAAGAGACATAGATGAAATTTTATTATAATAAATAAATGTCATTAAATCCAAAATGATTAACGAGTGTACAATATTCAAAAATTACATTATTTTATCAATGTTGGAATTTGATGTTTTTTGTTTCATGTATTGTATTTCAAATTATAATAACAATTCTAAACCAAGGGAATGATACCAAAATTTTTGGTATTGATTTATAATTTATTATCATCAAAATAATTACTTCATCGTCTATATTATTACTAGATCCACCCCACTAGGCATTTAAAATGATATTTAGGGAGAATAATAGAAACAACACCCTATGGATGGTAAATGTAACCAATGGATAGAATATATTATTATTGTGAAAGGATTAATTGATGTGTTTCCAAAATAACTACATTTATATCCAAATGATTATGACGTATACATTTATATTGAACTAATCCATGATGTTAATCCTCTATTTAAGAATCTATACAGAATGTAATTATTGGTCATAGTGGAGAAAATGAAATCACAATAGGATTTTTGGGAGAAGGGCTTCATATTCCGAACTGTTTCTCTATGTGGAAAATATATTCTTTTTGGATAAAATAAGGTAGATACTATGAGGTTATATTTTTATTTCAAGTAAATAAATGTCTATAAATTTAAAAAAATATTTAATCATCATTCTATTAATGAATTTTTTTATTGATTTTAAAAATCTCCATATTTTTATTATTAATATTCATTTATAGTGTCATCAATTTTGATTATAGAATTATGGCCTACCTATGACTGAATTTCAAAAAAGGTATGGACACTATTATTTTATAGTAATTCCCTTTGGATTTTCTAAATCAGCCTATATTTTAATGAATATTTTGAATAAAGTATTCAAGGAATATCTAGATAATTTAATTGTGGTATTTATTAATGATATGTTCATATAATAAAAATTTATAATTATAATTATACAATTTGAAAAATCATTATTAAGACTCTTAGTTAAAATGGTTTATATAGAAAATTAATCGATGGTGAATTATAGATTCAAGAAGTTAATTATATTTTTCATACCCTCTTTATGGATGAAATATTTTTAGATCCATAAATAATATACGTAGATAAAGAATGTCATATGATGGAAAACATAATAGATGTATATACATTCCATGGATTTTTTGTTATTATTAGTGTTTTATTTAAAAAATTACCAAAATATAAAACCTGTAAACAATGTTTCCCTAAAAGGGGCTATGTTATTATTTGAAAATAGACTATAATGAATTTTTTTAGAAATAATTAGGGGTTCGATCAATACACCATTTTTAAGTTTACAATTTTATGGTTATGTATTTTGGATATATAGTGAAAAAGCAACAAAAGGAATTTTATTTTTCCTTATATACAATGATAATATTAGTACACATGCATGATGGTATTTTAGGATTCATATATATAACTATAGAGACCAGGATATTGATTAGGTAGTTTTTTTTCATTTTAGATATAGATGCCTTGGTTATTTGGTAAAAATATTTGATATATAAAAAATCACAAGAGTTTTAAATACATTATTTCACTAAAAGATCCCAATATGAGGAAAGGGAGATGGAAAAATCTACTCATAGATTATAATTTCCCAATACACTACCATACTAGAATATAAAATAATTTAGTTAATTTATTGATTAGGGAAGACCATGGATTTTTTTACTAAAATGGTGATTGAAAATGATTAGTTATTTATATACATTGTAATGATGGATACGAGAGTAACTAGTGAATGTGAAACACTCCTACTTTTCAAAATGATTCCAAAACTATCCTCACTGGAAAATATAAATATCTATATCTCAACAATAACATTTTATAAAATTAAATTAAATCTATTTATGATGGGATACATGTAAATTTCGGTTATGAAGGTGGTGTATCAAAATTTCGAAATCGATATTCCTTCCATACCTGAGATAAAAGAGAATTATTAGATGAATCACACTGCTCATTTTTTTATAAAAACCATAGAATAACAAAATAATTTCATGAATGTAGAGAACCTTTTTTGGTATATAATATGATATAATAAAATAAAAAAATATACAAAGGCTTGGAATTTCAATAGATAAAGGTTGAGAGGGAACATCCTGAAGGATTTTTGATAACTCAACATATTCATGAGTGAAAATGCGATGATATTACTGTGGGTCAAATCAAAATATTTTCAATTAATCTAATAAATAATGATTTCAAATGGGTTCTCATTGATCCTCTTTATGTGTCCACATATTTTCTCACAATAGGGAATGATCTCCCTCTTATTTTAATGTCAAGAGTCTATATTAATTTTGTTTTGAGACATCATGATACACCACATTATGTTGTTTTTGAACATGATACTTGGATTAAATAATAGATTTGGAAGAGAATTTAGAACACTCTTCATAATTAGTTTTTTATAATAGACTTCCATCCTCAAACTGATTGATAGCTTGAAGTATTATTCATAAATTATATATCATATATACATCCTCCTCACATGGAACTCAGGACATATTGGATCATAATAAATATTTTTATGAAGTATAAAATAAGAATATATTCCATTAAATAATTAAAATAGAACAAGGTAATGAATTTTATTGTTAGAGGTTTCATAATCAAATTTGTTATGATATTTTTGTGGGAAGGATTCTTGTAGTCCTAGATCTTGGGGAGGCAAAAAAATCAAAAAATGAAGATAATTCAGAATAATATTAGGGAATCTAAAAGTTAGAAATATATATATATATATATATATATATAATCATTGTAAGGTTCAATAAATTCAGTTGGTTGATAATTTTATATTTAAATAATATTCATATAAAGGTGTTAGATGGTTTAGAATGAAAAGGAATCTATGTCACTTAAATATAATTCTTTTTGAAATAAAAAATAATAATAGGAGTTCAATGTTACTATTTGGAAATTCCACCATTCCTCTAAAATAGTCATTATGTGTTTTATATAACATTTTTAAGGAAGAATATTTTAAATACAATGCATCTTCCCAAGATAGAGGAAATATAACTGGATATTGATTTATCGAACTTCAAATAGCCTCTCCAGATTCTGTACACTATAGGGCATGTTTTGAAGAAAATGTCTACTCTAAAAGTAAAGGAATATTAGAGAAATCATAATATAAAAATAGCAAAGTCATGAATTAAAGAGTTAATTATGAATAAATAAGAAATTATATCCATGATGTGACATTATTGAAATTATAATTATGAAATATTTATTGGAGGGAATAATGTCACACTAGATCATCAATTATAGAAGGTTTTTCATTCTAGAGAAAAAATAATATCATATATTAGGATTTATTCAATAATTGGATTAAAAAAGAAATTATAAAATTTATACATTGAGTAATATGTAATTGATTTCATTTTTTAATTCATAATATCTAAATTAGATCAGAAAAAATTGCAACTCTTTTCTGAAAATTTTTATTTTTTGTTGAATAGTTTAAAATACATATTTTATGAAAAAACCCGTATTTTATAACATTATAATTATATAAGATTATAATAAAATATAATTGAAAACATTTCCAATAATAAATATATATATTATTTTATGTAATTAACTTTAAAATATAATTTTTGACAAAGAAATATATGATTTTCTTTATACACATATATGTAATGTTTCAATCAAAATAAAAATACTTTTAAATTATTTTCTCCTATTTTTGTAGTTATGTAATTATTTCCAAATTTTCATTTATTTACATTCTAATTTTTATTATTATACTTATAATAATCTAATTAATTAATTTTTTATCCTAATTATAAATTATTTGTTCTTTAAAATAAATTTTATGCATAAAATAAACATTTTTCTAGTAATGGTACTCATTTTGTTTTACACACCAATATTAAAATTAATTCCTAACACTTATAAAAATTTAATTTTAAAATAGGGATTAAATATTTGGAATCATAATAATTAATAACAAGTAATATGTGCATCAATAATTATTTCCAAATAAATTGTTATCACAGTTAGGATTAAATAAGTTTACTAGGGGATAAACTATGAGGAAAGATAATAAATAACACCTAAACATGTCAAAACATCATTGATTAGTTATTTTTATAAATAATTTTCTAATATTAAAACATTTTTAAATTTGTATATACTTGAATAGGAATATAATTTTATATTATAATAAAAAAATAATTATTTCCAAGTGTGTCATATCTCGCACATATAAAAGGGAACCAATTATCCTCCATAATTAAAACCTATTTAGAAAATTTTGACAACTAATAGAAGACCCAATACATTCTCAAAATCACCCTCACTTCCTATAGTCTCGAGTGTCATCTAAGGACCAACCCAAAAGTATTATGGTGTAAGAAAAACATGGTTTTCCACATAAGTTGTATAACTTTTAACATTGTGTTTTCTTTTTAGTAAATATTATACATAAATAAAATATTCTATAGCCATGATCACATAATATTCTAATCATATTAAATAAACTAAAATGTTATTATGATAGTGGAATAACCCATATTCATCTCTTTTCCATCCTATGTGAAATAAAAACATCACTCATGTGTTCGTACAACATATTATCTTCACATAGCAGTGTAATTCATTTTTCATCACCACATAACGTGGATGATTATAATTATAGAACTAATGAATAAATTTCATATTTATTAAAATATTATAATTATATAAATATAATATATCATATGACATCTTACCCTTCCAATTTTAATGATTTGATAATGTTTTTTCTATGTATATGTGGACTACCACCACCATGATGCGATGTGAGCCATTTTTCAACTTCTCCATTAAAATATAATTATAAATATGTATATAATAAATATATATGATATTTATATCATCAATAAAATTATTAATATTATTGAATAATGAGAATTATTCAAGTACTTAAACTACAAAACTGAAACATACATTAAAAATGAAACAGTAATGCTTTTGAAATGAGTATTTTAATGAAGAATTATTAATAAACTGGCATCGAAATTTCTTAAGTGTAACAATGTCATAAGTGGAACATATATTTTATTATATATATTTATAATATATTTTTTTGATTAATAATAAATTTAAATTTATTATACATGACTCTAAGAGAACTAAGAATACATTTTAATCTAGAGGTGGGTGTTTATTTACGATCCCATCCAAATATAAGATTTCATTTGTTTAAGATTACAATAGAAGAATTATATAATACCTATATATTAATAACCAAAAATTTTATACACATTATTTTTTTTATTTTATATATTATTAATTCAATTTTTACAATCATTTTCACAGAAAAATACTAAATATTATGTTTTAAAGGCAAACTGACTATGTTTTTCAATTCATCCCAGAATCATTTTCATCCATTGCAAAATTTTACATAAAATATTTTCAACAATTTTTATGTAATCCTAAAATTATTGATTAATATCATTGTTTTCCCTATTTTTACTTTCTATGAAAATGTTTTTAATGTATTCTTTATATTTATTTTTTAATATGGATCTTTTAACGAATTTTAAAAGAGAATCATTTTTTCAAAGATTACCATAAAATAAATTTTCCTCTAATCATGACTACACATTCATTTAAACCTTCAATTACATTTCCCATCAGTTATTTGTAATGAAAATTGTTTTTCATAGTATTTGAGAAAAAATTATTTCAAATAATTGATTTGTAATTAATTATTTTATTTTCCTCTTGAATGTTTCATGTGATTTTTGATATGTATTTTAAAATACTACATCCTCAATTAATGAATATTATATATTATTGAGAACATTTTATATTTATTCCATCTCCAATATTTATTTTGAAGTATTAAGATCTTCTATTTTGGGGATGGTATTATCATTTTGTGTGATAGTTCTCAAAAAATATACAGTAATTTATTATCTTGTCATTTGAATTATCTTTTATTATTTATTCTTATGATCGATGTATTGGAATTATTAATAGATATGTGAGTAGAAAAATTAAAAACCCTTATTTAATTTTTCGGTATCATTATATAATAAAAGTTTACAATTTATTTTAGGAATTTCCCATTTATATAAATATTTATTTCATAAATCCTTGGTGGTATGTCTAAGATATTCCACATTATGAATTCCATTATTATGAAATCAATTAATGATGTTCATGTTATTATTTTAATTTCAATGTAATTTTTTGATAATTTCAAAATTCATGTAGCAATTTATATGGATTTATTTGATCATAATTTATTCAATATATATTATTTAGACTTTATTCATTCTATGAGATCTTCGTATGTAAACATTCCCTTATAGATAATCGAATATCACCCTTTTATTTGGTTTCTATTTACAAAGGTCTCGAGAAATATATTATGATTGATATTCAAGGATATATTTGACGGAATAATTGTTTCCACAAATAATATTATTTGATGTCTTTTATTTTTTAAATAGTAATGTGAGAATCATAAAAGTATATAGTTATTGAGGACTAATAAACTTTTCAATCCCCTATGATGTGATACATTATATCTATTTCTTATTGAACAATTTTTCCACTCATTATCGGCATAAATGGTGGGTGTGTTACATAAAATCTCATGATAACTACATGGAAAGGATAAAATGGATTAATGTCTGTTTAGGATAAAAAACAACAAAGAAAATCAATGAATAACCTAACTACCTATTTTATGAATATTTTAACTTGCATCCACCAATCTGTCGTGGCTTCAACTATATTTATGGTTTCATTATTTAGAGCATGATTTCATTTTCTATGCATATATAATGAATTTGTAACCGGAATCTAGCACAAATTCAGAATATATTGTAAATATGGTTTATCATCACCATGAAATGATCCTTGTTATAGAGGACTTGGTTACAACAAATAAGAAACCACCATAGATTCTCTCAATGTCATAGATCAAATTCCATGAGAATAAAATCTCACCACACCGAAGACCACGACATGGGAAGACCCTCATGTCATTTTACTTCCACATCACCCATCATACCTTCAACTATACTCACCACCACACTAATCGACTTGTCTGTTTCAACTATCCTTATTTATAATAGTGAATCATTTCATGCTTAATTCCCACCTAAAAAACATAGCATTGGTTATCCACAAAATATAATGTGAAAATCTATAAAATCTTGACAAGATCACACCCTATATAGTCTGCATGGAGTCGTTCCCCATTTCACAAAATAAATTCCATAATCCCTAATCCATACCCAGTGCATGTTTAAGACCCCATGGTACAATGAGCACCAAAATGGTTGAATTTCAAGGAAAAAAAAGAAATAAATGATTTACATGATGTTGACTAATCTGAATAAAGCATAATTATTTCCACTACTACACCATATATCGCATAATGGAAAACTTTTGAAGGGAAAATTCACTATTCTTCTCCAGAACACCATAAAAATCCCACTAAAGACAACTAAGACCTATAACAATATAATAAAATATATTTTGTTATTTTGATACCATATAATAAAAAATTCTAAAAAAATTCATGATTTATTTAATTAAAACAAAATACATAAAAAATAAATTATTGTCAAAAACCACCCATGAATATAAATCTCAGTATTCCTACAATAACAAGAACGAATCCAAAAAATCCTAAAAATAAGATATATAAATATACAATAATATCATTAATCAGCTCAAAAATCAATATGTTTCCTTACAAATAAACCTAAAAAATCATTCATTGAACAACTCATTATAAAAATCATGAATATAAAATTGATATTACCATGTACATTCCACTGGGACTCTATTTTTCTACTAGATATTAACCAGGGGAAAATAATTCCATTACAACCCATTATCCTAACATTACTGAATCTCAATAGTCCATTCCCCAATATTCACTCCATATTCAAATTCATTCTCACCACTAAAAATGGTATTAGAATCATAAAAAACATATCAATGTTGATTGATATGTGAAAGATGTCATGAACCCCTATCATCTATGGGGATGTACAAATTGATATGAAACATCACCAACAAGAGTAAAATCCTCAAAACCCCTACGATATCGAAGAGACAAATTACTCAAATGATAAAACTAGCTATATAACACCCAATGATTTTAATACATTTTTTCATTGAAATAGATTGTATATTAAATTTTTTTAAGATATAAAACTCAAAATTAAAATGTTTTGTGAAATATTTAAATAATCCCTTTTTTGAATATAATGATATAATTCATCATGATACTTATAGTTTCTTAACAAATATAATATATTGATTACGTAATAAATATCTAATGTGATATGATTGAAATTATTCAATTTCAAGAGGGATATTTTTATGGAACTATTTTTTTAGTAATTTAAATATTGATCACTTTGAAATGCGGTCCGGGAATGAAATAATAAGCAAACACTCAAAAATAAATTGATATGAAGTAATATTAAGAGAACATTATGTTTAAAAAGGTTATTTTTATATGAATGTTTATTTTAACTATATTATATATGTTCATTTAAATGGTAAATTTTTAAATGGTATAATATTTATTTGAAAAATTGAACTATTTTTTAAATAATTATTTATGCATTATCTTAGTGATAGTTTTCGGGATTTTTCTAAAATAGTTGTTTCTTGGTGAATAGTTAATAATACTAATTTAAAAATATAATACCATATATGGAATCATTATAAATTATACATGGAATAAAAACATATGAATCCTTTAGATCAACTATATTTTTTATGTGGTAAAATAAATAATTTATTACAATTATTTTTTATTTAGAAGCCCATGCTTGTCATTTTGGAAACAAAGTGATATTTTATTCTCATAAAAAGATATTTTTGTTGATTAACATTAATTATGTATCAATAAAGGCTTATCTGGTTTTTTATTTTTTTGATATTTGTAATACATATCAATTGTTATACATAATTTATAAATTTCATAGTGATTACTTTAATATATAATTTTGTTATAAAATCATTTTAAAGCTTAAAATATACATTTTCCCAAGAAGAATATTTTTCATTGTGGTTTGAATACATTAATTATTTCTAATTTCTTCAACATCCATAAAATATATATCTTAAAATGAATTTAATATATTATATTATAAAACTCAAATTATGTATCATGGTCCATTTCCTTTTCATTTCTAATAAATAGTTACCATGGTAAATGTTTCTCACCATAGAAAATATTAATAAGTTTTAATAAGAGGGTTAAATAAGGATATAATACTTTAAATATCACTAAAATAAATAAAACCATGGTTATATGATTTTATATTGAACCTAAATCTTATTTTTTTATACTTTTCTGATTTTAATATTTTTTCACTGATTATGACATTTTTGTATATGATTAAGTTTTTATAATTAAAATGTCCCCCTAGTTACATAATAAATTATTTGATAATCATACGTATACAAATACGATATCAATAGTTAGAAAAAAAATATTGATGATGAATAAATTGAATTTATTTTTAATCATTTTTAGTATAGAAAATGACAGCATTGTTATCTAAAATACTTTTATTTTGATGACTTAGAGCCAGTGGAGTCAACATAGAGTTAAAATAAATTTTTTTAAAATAGTAAATGATATTAGTTTTTCCATAATTATGTTGTCAGTAAAAGTTCACTGGTAAATAGGAATTTAAATTATTGTTTTTTTATATTAAAACTCCATTTTTTTCTAGAAGACATAAAATTAAAATAAAAAAAGTGCGCGAAACTTTTCTACAAGGATAGTAAATGTAAAAGAATATCTTAATAATTTTTATAATAAGATAAAAATATTAATCAAATAAACTGGTTTTTTTAATGGTCTAATATTTTTTCAATTACTTTTTTCTTACTTCTTTTTATTTTTAAAATTACATTCAAGACCCTTAAATAAATAATATTTGTCAAATGAGAATTAATTTATTATCATAAAAGGGTTAATAATATGACCATGAAATTAGAAAATATGATTAAAACATTCTCTTGTACTTTTCCTTAAATATGTCTCTCAACATCCTATACCTTGATTAATTCCCCTTATATTACCAAAAAAACTCATCCAAAAGACTGTATGCTTAATTGAAAAAATGATGTCAAAATAATAGGTATAATCCAAAAAAATTCATTCAAATTTATTTCTTATTACACCTCATTAAATTATATTATGAATATAATAAACAAACTAATTTTGAATATTTTTTGTATTTAAAATTTATTATTACGATGTTTAATCATTTTTCTATCTCTCTTCCATATTATGGAAAATAAAAACAACCCTCATAATTAACTGTAGACTAGCACATACATGAAGTGATGCTTTTTTTCATCTCCAATATATATAGCGGGTTAAAAATTAATAATTAATTAATAAATTTAATTATATTGAAATAATTAAATTTCCATACATATATTTTGTTATTTGTATTTATACTCACCTATACGTTGGAAAATGGAAATGATGCTTAAGCTTACATGCATACTACCCTTCCCCCAATTAGTGATAACATTGATTTTTATGAGAAATATCACCTGGTTATCCATAAGAAAGATTTTAATTAATAAACATCATATTTATAATATTATAATGTAATTAAAATTTTAAACATTTATATAATGAATCATATTTCCTACTGTTTAATAATAAGATCCACCCAAGCATAAATTCCAACAACCACCTCTATGAATAATTAGTTTCATTTTTCATAACCACAAGGCATGGAAGGTTGTGAAGGATTATTTAATTTATCAATTTTATATTTTTTATTATATTAAAAAAATTGTGTTATGAATCTATGAATAAGGTACAAGGACCCGAACATGTGAGTCAAACCATTTTGGAGAAATAGAATTGTTAATTAATTTATTTAAAAATAAAATTTGATTAAATGGGATAAATGAAGTGATTAAAAAAATATATGAATATAATGAAAAAAATATAGATTTTATATATATATAATAAATATATATTCATTATGAATGGGTTTTTATTGTTCATTACAAATATAGAATCTAATATAAGGGTTATTCATCTAAAATTCCCTTCTTTGGGGAATGTCTGGAATAATGCATCAGAATTCATTTATATGATGTATATATTACCTCCATGAAATATTATGACCCTCTTCATACAAATGGTACTTCTACTAACTTCTATAAAAAAATCCTTCAATTTCATTTTTATTTTTATACCATAATGGGCCTTTTTCAAAAAATGTTGTTTTCAAATATTTTAAATCCTTTTTCCACTATATATGTGGTCATTGGAACAGTTGCAGAATGTTCACATTCATCCTTCATAGACTATTTATGGTCATTTTAAACAATTTTTAAATTTTTATATATTTATTTTTAAATCAATTTTTTCAATTTTTTCCTAATAAGAAATATTTATCCATCATTATAGAACTGTATAAAACAATATTTCTTAACAATTAAGGACTTAATGCATCTTCCAAGTATCATTAAAATTACTCGTAATCGATATTTCATTATATGGAATCATCAGTTTTCAAATAATTTCATATTAACATTATTCATTTAATTTTTTTTAAATAATATTAGTTCAAAAAACATATTTATTTTGTCCATCAGTGAGACAATATAATACCATTAAAAATGAATTTTTATTCTATATAATCATCATTTAATATATTTTATTCATATTTGATGGTATTATTTAGTTATAGCTTCCACAACTTTTTTCTCTATATCTTATAATCACGTTATTATATTGATTATGTAATATTGAAATTAATTATACATGATTCAATAAATATATTAATTGAATAGTATGGAATATTTTTTTTTGTATTGTAAAAATTACTCACTATGTAATCAATGAATTTGAGAAGAGTAAACAATATTTAGTATAAATACCTTAACATTATACAATCCATAAGACATTATATATGATCTTATATTAGTTTTTTAAGTGATTCCTTTAAAAGTTAATGTCTCAAGTAAATTCTAGATGATATTTTGTAAATTTTTTAGGACATAATGTGGTGAACGGGTTTTTCAAGGATAAGTACTGATTGTGGGAGACAATGAGGTTATCCTTTGGAAACCATGATGATTAAGGTATAAGACCGTTATGTGGCACAAAATTTCTACATAGATATATATTACCATGTGACTTACCCAAATTATAATTGGAATGAGGATAGTGTCAAATATAAGTAATGGTGCATGGTTTACAAAGCGTTGATGCCAAACCATGAGGATTACCTTAAAAGGTATTGTGAATCACACTTTTAGATCACGGTTTGTTAAAATACATAAAAATTCTATGCATGAAATTTTAATTAATCCAAATATTTTTTTTCAACTACAAACCTCCCTGAATATAATAATTCTTCATCCTATAGAAAGTTCTCTTGAACCAATATATTCCAGTGGTGATTGTTTCAAATTCCCCCCCCCCCATATAAATCTAATTTTGAAGTATCTAAAGGATATTTTTCATAATAATTCATGGTACATTATCATTTTCATGTGTTCTTCATGATCATTGTGGGTCATTTTGATATTATCATTTGGTGACTCATTTATTGGGGAGAATTTGACCAAATCTATTGATTATGATATTATATAACAAAGAATTTTTTGATAATTAAAGGGCCATTATTCAAATATATTAGGGATTAATTAATTTATATTGAATACATTTATATATATTGATTGTTGTAAATTGTTACTCTTCTTATTACATGGAATTTCATAACTACCCATATCTCTTAGTTTGGAAAGAGTTTAAAAAATTTGAGGATGCTAGAGTCCATCATTCATTAAAATCTAAGTATACAGTTTATGATCTTTTACATAAATACATATCTATAAGATCATTTATAAGAAATGAAAATAAAGAATTTTTATGATCATGAAAAACGTTGTCATTTTCTTCCAAATCATAGTGGATTGGTATTCAGAGTTCTAAGTACCACATTTGGTGTATCTTTTGGTAGCAAGAATAGTATGGAAATGGTCTTTATTTAGTGAGGTTGTAAGAATTTTGAGTTCATTACGGTTTCATCAGCACATTATATTTTAATGGGAGGCCCATATGTATTAATTTGTATAATGAATGAGAATTATCACAAATTATATCCTTGAATGAAGAATAATGGGTCACTGATATGGCCTGATGGAGGAACACAAAAAAATTTATTCATGAGAATTGTGGATGGGATCTCATATAAAATTGGGGTAATTGTGCAACATGAAACATGTACCATATATTGGTAATTAGATTAATATTTATATATAAATAACATAATTACCCATCTGACTTCCACACCTCAGGTTTAGTGTTGTGGAGGTTTGGAGAGTAGAGATTTTTTAAAGGACTAGGTTCCACGTGACGGTAGAGGGGGACCATCAACTAGTTAAGTTATTTTTTATAAACATCTATAATATCTTCTTTTATATTTTATATAGGATATTCCTAGTCATTTATGTTTACTAATGTTATTTTGAAACATGAAATTCCATTAATGTTTCCATCTTAGTTACTCAATCTTGATACACCCATGTTTAAGGAAGTCGATCATCTCTAAAGATGTATATAATATTTTGTAGATTTTTTTCCACTAAATGTCTATTGGATTTCTTGATTCAAGGCATTTGTATCTTCGATTTAAATTTTAGCATGGACTGGTTGAATAAAATCTTATAAAAATCAACTGGTATAGGAGATAGATATCCTTTACAATTCCAATAGGACATAATTTTCACTAACCATGTAATGGGATATTTGAGTAGGAGAAATGGGTATAAACATGAGTATTTATAGCCCAATAGTAACATAGGATTTAGGTACAGTTAATTAAAAGGAACACATCATATTTACCTCCTTTTATCCCCCAATAGTGGAACATTATGTAGATTTATCCCATGGAGAATTTTTTGAGATTCTTATTGATAGTGGAGTTTAAAATGAGATTAACCTCATTACATGAGTTTAAATTATATTAACTAATTCAAATAATATAAAAACAATTGATGTGGATGTGATTAAGGTTTGACAAGATGATTTGGATGTGAAAGGTTTTATTTTTTTGACAACATCCCTATGGGGTTCTCCAGTGTTGTTTTCATTAAATGTGATTTGTTTTTAATTGCTTTGAGTGGACTACATAAACCCTAATTAGGTTTTCATTACTAATAGAAACCCATTAATATTGATTAATTAGTTGTATTGTTATTTTTTGAGAGCCATATGGTTCTCTAAAATTTATTTTTGATCTGGATACCACCATCTTTGGATCAGAGTGGACAATATGCCAAATAAATTTTTTAATAGTAGATACAGAATGTATATCATCACATTAATGAATTTTATGTAGAAAAATTCCCTATTGGTGTTCTTGGGTCTCATGAATACAATATTCCATACATATTCTAACGTTTTCATTGTAGTTTTTTCTACGGGCAACCTTACATACTCACGTACCTAAGAGATTCATGCTAAAAACATGGATATTTTCATGACTATTAATTATGTGAATCAACTCAATGGAAATATTTTTATTAGTTACTCTATGATAAAATAGATACACTTGGGTATATATTCTATAAGGTTTTCATCTCCATTCTTCTGTAGAATGCTGATAATGTGATATCTTGGGAACTCCCGAGAAACATGTTTCAAGTCAAGAGTTTTTTTGGTAGGAAGGATAATATTGATGGTTTATACAGGATGTCTCCTAGATCATTGAACCTATCATAGGTCTTATAAATAATTTTTAAATGTATGAGTGGACATATTTATGTGAATATAACTTCCTAGATATGAATAAAATATTGGTTAAATATTTGATCAAAAAATTTCTTTACCTTGGGAATTTATATATAGTTTAGTACAATGCATCTCAGGTTATTTCCGATGTTGATATAAAATATAAGGATTAGTTTGGGGATTATGGGTCTCACCAACCATGATCCCAAAAGTAGTGTCAACCTACAAATGCCTTCGAGTACCCAGTTGTGGTCCATTCCATGAAATTTAAGAACCATTATCACTTATAAGATAGATTTTTTCATAATAGATTGAAATATATTTCATTATATCATCTTTAAATGGTTTTGGATACAATAATGGATGGATTTGGTTTATTATATGTATAAATGTGATTTTCAGATTTGTTATTCTTTGTGGAAGGTTACTATTTTCCAAAAATCATTAACCTGAAAATATAGGAGTAAGGGAGCTTCCACAAAAGTTGGAATGGTTTATGATGTGATTACTTGGTGAGTGGTTAGAGGATTAAATTTAGGCTCATGGGGTGATGTCTTGATCACCTTATATAATCATATTGATTTTGGGGGATTGGGTCGTTAGGGATCATTCAGTGGAAAGTGACTAAATTCTAGGGTGGTCATTTGATAGTGAGGTTGTTATATTTTCACATGGATGAGATGTTGGACAGAATTATATGAGTGAATATATGATGATAGTATCCCCATAATATAATTGAGATGTACACCCAAGTTTAGTGAATATATATCAGAATATCAAGATGTTCTTCTAGGGGTTGAGAATAAATAGTTATATCGTTTTCTAAACCTATCCAAAATTGATTTTTTAGTGGATCATGGTAGAGAATCACCGATAATGAGGGTAAATTAAACCACTTATATAGACTAATATTATGTTATAAATGTTTATGATGGAACTTTACATGGGTTTCCCACAAACATGGAAGGTCATTGTATTATTTGGGCGATAGATTATTAGCTAAAAAATATTTTCATGCATGAAAAAAGGGAGAATCACTCTCAACATGAGTTCAAAATGGACTAAACTCAATACATTATAAAATTCAGGTAGTAAATTTTATTATTTTTTCATTAAAATTCACATGTTTATTATCATAGTTTGGGAAAGTCATATAAAAGGATTTGGGGATTCACTTGAAGAGGTGTATAGTGTATCATCTACCAACTGATGGAAAATATGAGAGGATGATCCACAACATGGAGGATTTAATTCATGCATGAGTCCTAATCATTAGTCGATTTTGGGATGATCATCTAGACTTGGTGTAGTTCATGTAAAATACGAATTTATAGGCATCATTTCAAAAGGTATCCTTTGCGTCTCATTATCATTAGTCATGATTCTCATTGATCTGATTCCATGATTTGTGTGAGGAAGCTGTTGAGGGGTTAAGAGTTGTGAAATGGGCCTATGAAAGGTTGTAGTTGACCAGGACATAGATGATTACCACTCATAGTATATATTGATCATATTTTTACAAGATGAGATAACATTCATGTTCATAATGAGATAATAATTTCTCTCATGGGTGTCACCTCAGATAGTGCATCATAATTTATAAAGACAAGGGAAATGGGTACCATGGTGAGTAGGGACATTTTTTATTATAGTTTATATCGAATTAGTTTCAAACAAAATGAACCTTCCTCCATGATATTGAGGTATTTTTAAAATTTCAAATTTGTATCAGCATTAAATGTATGTGTCTAATATTATGCATGAAACTGATAGTGAATGCATTGTGTTGGAACTTGAATAATCGTTACAGAAGCTCCAATCATGTTATGTTGTAGTAATGATGAATCCAAAAGGATATAGTTGAGTAGAATATTATTTATTATATCAATTCACAAATTTGACATAACAGTTTCTCTAGAAAAACATCTGGGGGACGATAAGTCTATAGTGGGGGATCCTATAATGGGTCATATATTTCAGTAATCTAATGCCTAAAATTTAACACATATTTATATTTTTTTGACTTATTTATTTCAATAGAGATGTATATGAATGTATATGGTTAGTTTTGGAGGTTTTTATAAACCAATTTGTGGGAGCACATATTTCTCATTGTAAGTGAAAGTTATGTGGTTCACTATAGGAAATAATGCTATTTTTTAAAGAGAAATTTGTGGTGAACAGTTTTTCAATAGATATATATAATCCTAAAACATCTTCAAATTACCATGTGACCCAAATTTTAGTTAAAAAGAATAGATTCCACATAGTTTAGCAAAGGGGTATGCCTAACCATGGACGATCCCATAATTGGTCATGATCCAAGAATGTTTAATATATAGTTGGGTAAACCATACCATCATGAAATAAAAAAAATTAATTAATATGGAAATTGATATTTTAACTCAAAACCTCAAAAGATATTTTCATTCATCATCTTATGGAAATGGATCAAAAACCTACGGACACCATGGCTAGTTTGGGGTAATTCATCACTCTAAGAACACTAATTTGTGCAGAGTAGGAGTGTTGACTATGTGACTTCTTATTATGTGGTAATTTATCTCCATTACTCTTCATCTCAGTTGATATTTTATCTATCTATCAATATGAACAATAGATCCAGCCTTTTATCTCCAAATCACTGGATTCCTATGTGATCAATATTCATAATTATTATAATATTTATGGATTAAATACCATTTATAATAATGATCTCATTCACTAAAAAATTGATATATATATATATTCCATTAATGGGGGATCTAATTAGGTTGGACAAATTTAATTCACTCACCATGTAATTCTTTTGGACTCTTTTCATTGAATCTATTTTGTAAGAAATTAGGGTTTGATGTAGGGGTTCTTAGACGATGGGCTTGATTCATTTGATGACCATTGGGATATTTTATCATTTTGAATCAACACTATTTAGGTGGGAACATTATTCGAGTATAATTCCATTCCATAATAATATTGATTCAATATTTCCCACATTTTTGTGTTTTCATAACATGTGAGATCCTTTTTTTATATTTATTACACATGTGTGTTTGTGTTTAACACATGATATTGTTCATTATTATGATCAAATGTGTGTTTTTTTGTGATGATATCAAGACTCACACTTGATATATTTTCAGTCCTAGACTAATTATTTAAATAATATATTTTATTTCCATTTTTACCATGATTTTCAAACCCATCATTTAAAAAAATATGTAAAAAATAAAAAAATGAAATGGCGTGTCACACGATTACCACAAGGTTGTAAGTAAATGAGTGGATCCCATGTATGGGTATCTAAAATTTAATAAAAACAATTTTTTTATTTTAGAACAGAATAATCCTTGAAACGTGGGATAAGTATATGGATCTACATGCATTCCCATAATGGATAAAATGATGGCACATGGTTTGGGTAAAATGTGCATCCACTATACGATTCATCTAGGATGTTAAAAATTGGAAAATTAATATTTTTTCCTTTTTTCACCCCGATAATACCCTCTCGCCTGTCCCTACACCTATCACATGTCAGTAGCCACATCCCTTGAAGCACAACTATTCATTCGTGATATTCATTCCTTTATGAATCCACTCGATTCGTTCATGATTTTCAGGGGGATCATCAATGACAGTGTCCCTCCTACTTTTTCCCAGTAATTCCTCTTATATTTGTCCTCTTATTACTATTCCTCTTGAAAGGGAAAACTATAATCGTTTTTATCATTTTATATTTCATGTTTTCCTCAAATTATAGGTTATGAAATTTCATTTTTCAATTTCCATCACCTTATTTATGAATCATTAGACCATATACCAATGATTTGAGTTATGTTTTATTCTTAACCTAACATATATTTATATATTAATTTCATTTTTTCCCTTTACAATCAAGTTAAAATTATCTGATGAGAGTGTTATGTATGTTTATTGAATTTTCTAAATTAATTCTTTCATCGTATTTTTTATTAGATGTTAAGGGTATCGATTTATATCAGTAGGTAGAACCATGGTTTCTATTAGACCCATATAACATATTTATTTTATGGTTAAAATAAATTTATAAAAGTGTATTTATTAATTTATTAAATGGTTTTCAATCTATAACTAAATTTTTGAGATATAAAAATTATAAAAATATGTGTATTCATTGTACTTCAAATTATAATGACATCATATAAATTTTAATGTCTAGATTCATTTACAAAATAGTTAATACATAGAAAATAATACACAAATAAATTTATAGATAAATTATTAAACGAATTAAGAAATTTTAGGGTGAATATTTCCACTCAGCAAGGAGTATCTATATATATGTGTGTCTATTCATTTTTGTGAAAGAACAAAGGCTATTTCATAAAAACAAATCCCGATTGGAACTATTGAACATTTTTCCTTTAATGTAAAAACACCATTAATGCATGAACCATGTATCATGTGAAATTACATGGGGTTTGTATTATTATTTTAGGGGGTCTTTTGGAATTTATTTTAGCTTCAGGACTATTTAGGTGGGATTTTGGCTCACTTTATCAACAAATAAATTTTTGGAGGTTGGATAACTGATGTTTAAGACATTTCATTGACAATTAAAATTGTTTAATTGTATTTATGAGTGACATAAGTATATAATATTGTCATTATATTATATAAAATGGTTTTGATTTGTGTAATTTGTTTTTATCTTTTTTATCATGGTTTATCTCTGTCATTTCCATGGTTTTATCTTGTATAAATATGTTTTCACATTTGATTTGATATTTCAGGAATCCTAAGTGCTTGATTTGTTTTCAAGATTATTTAAATCATTTTAATTGTAAACTACCATAGATTTTTTATCAATTTGACTTGTTTTCCACAAATTACAAATTGCATGGTTGGTTTTCTACAAAATAAGGTTGACAATTATATTCATTAAATTTATTAACTGTTACATGTTAACATATGCACATATAGATAGATATATATATTGGTGTGTGTGTGTGTGGTCATATCTGTGGGAATATGAATTGTACATGCTCACACACAGTATTGGGACTATGTACATTGGGGAATGTGGAATATATATATAATTAATTTCGAAAAATAATACTTTTTTGTAAAGGGTATTTTTTAATAAGAATACATTTTTTTAATAGTGGTTTTCTAAATAATGAATGATTAATTACAAATTATATGGACTAGATGATAACATTAATAATTCACTTAAAATAATACAGATCCTTGGATACTCCTCATTCTACTGTGGAATTTCATTTGGGTTCTAATTATGATATGTTATAGGCATTTAACGACCCTAAATGATATAAATAAAATCCCCCTTTTGATTCAATTAGATGTTTTCTTATGTAATATGGGTATATGAAATAGTGGAACATATTTTGTTTTCTTATATCCAATTTGATTTAAATGACCATTAAATATTTGTACCATTGATAATTTGGCCATTTATCATTGATCACATAGTTAGTATAAATATAGGGTTTTAACCAAAAGTAATTGATAGTAACAAAAGAAGTGATGACCTAAACTAGTTGAATTGTGCCCTGTGAAGTCCATTTAGCGATGCATCTGAGGGAGAAAGCATTGATAGTAATATCACTATACCAAGTATAATATGACATCAAATAACATAACTATGAGAGAATCTATCTTTGGGATAATTTTAAGGACATCTTGATCAAGACCCAAACAATGTTCATCAAACAACCCAATAAAAGATCATCCATTTTACACCTCACTCAAAGGGAGTTTCCTAGTGTATTAATGGGATATGTTTAATGAACCTAGAATTATGATTATGTACAATATTTATAGGATAATGAATATATTTTAACCAATTATTGTTAATTTTTAATTATATATATTTTGATACATTATTGTATAAATAGTATATTTGCGTTATATTCAAATTCAATTGAAACATTTATATTGACAAACTAATCAATTTTTAAAAAAAATATATTTTAATAAAATATTATTATTATGTAATTTTTAATAAGTATAAATGATAATATAATTTTTTTGTGAAGTCAAATGTAATTTTTTCTTAGGGTTTTGAAGCAGTTATCTACAGAAACCCATTATTCTAAATAAATGTTGGTTACTATTTTAATAGATAAAATTAAATTATTTAGAAAATTATTTATAAAAAAATCAATATTATTTTCATAATCATAATATCAAATATTTCCAATGTTTATGATTTCCTAATTTTCTAAGACAATCGAATGTTGGTGTTAAAATTTAGTATTATATTTATAAAATTTGTGTATAATGGCATCATTATGATTAAAAAGTGTTGTAATAATTTCAATAAAATTGATTCCTGAAAAAAATTATTTTTTACCATTAAATTAATGTGATTTCATATTATTTTATTTTATTTCTAAATCAATTTTTAATCCCCCAAAACATGTGATATATTTTAATGTTTTAAAATAATTTATTTTGGAGTGTAACTCACCTCCAGATAATAATAGTCCTTATTTAAATAATTTTGATCAATTACCATATAAAATAATTTAGACCACTTCATTTTTGTATAATCCATGGGAAAAAAATGGCATGGTTTTTGGTAATGGTTATTTTATTCTATAGAGTCCAAAATAAAAATAATAAAGACATCCTTATATTTTCCTATATAAAACCAAAAAATATTCCATTTCCCATCACATAAAGTAATTTTATAACATAAATAATCTTCCCACACACACTCTATAGTCCTCCAAAGTATCCCTCAAGATCTCAAGAATTCATTCTCAGGACATTAGGGTTACACATTCATGTAAGTGATCCTCACCTTCCTCTCCTCTATTCAAATTCAAGCACCTTCTTTGAAATTAGTTAAATTATTATTAATTGGATATATTGAAATTAATTTATTATAATTCCCTAAAATTATAATTTTTTTATTTAAATGATGGATCACTTATCCTCCCTCCGTTCGACTGGTACCTAAGCTGTTACTGTGACAAAATTTCAGAAGGGATCCTCACATTATATTCATTATTTATAGTGTTTTTATAAAATTATGAATTATATTTCAATTTAATAATGTTTTAAAATGATCATATTAATTCCTATATTATTTAAAAACTAATATAAACCCATTTCACTCTCATATACCATTTTTATGATTTTTTAGGTTACATTATTATGCTACCGAATTTTCACAAGACTTTTCCATTCCAAATCAATTATGTAGTGAATAAAATATCCATTACTATATCAATGGTATTAAATTTTATTTACAAATAATAATTTAATGGGGAAATAAATGTACTTATTATAAATTCCATGATTGTAGAATGAAATATTATGGATAATTAATACATGTTGTATGATCTCTGTGAACCTAGATTCTGCTCCAATGCATTGGGTAATGTTTAGTATCATGATACATCACATTGGGATAGGGAGTGAACCCAATTAATTTATTGTAATTTGACCACCATTACATCTTGGTGGGTTTTTCCTTGACCGTTATCTATAATTCTATGATTTATATTGTCTCCTCATTTCCCATGTTATGATTATCATGCTATAACATGCCATATTATTCATGTTCATTTTATTCCCCATTGATATTTCTATTTTCTATCATGTATTATCATCTTAATTTTATGCCATGTTCATTCCCTTAACAATATTAATAGACCACCCTTTTATTATGGGTTTCCCTAGGATATCCCATCTTGTTTTATGATCTATAGAATATTAAGACCATGTAAAGGATGTTTTGAATAATTTTATTTATATCATGTTGCTAGTTGTTATATAATATACCTAAATCTCAATGACACGATAACTTTAGATATTTTTTGTTATATTAAATGTAATTTTATGTACTTAATCTTTTATTAATATGTAATAAATAGTAGGGTTTTTATAGTTGGTATTCATGAAAATGTTTTGTTAATTTTGGAATTTGGGGTATAAAACTATTGAAAAAGACATAGGGATAATCCTGTGAATATGAAAGTATACCAAAAGTTTTTTAGTATAGATTATTTGTTTTATCCTGAATATATATCCCTTTATAAATACCAAAATGATAAGTGGTTCTTTAAAAATTGTACCTAGGAGTAATAGCTCTAACATGTTGTTCCTAGCCTCCCTCAGGGTAACCAGGTACATGACAATTGGTCATACTACAAACCTGGTTTGACAGTCCTGGGGTATATTCATTGGTGAATTCATAGCTCATTGTGACCCATTATTAATGGAACAAAAAATCCCATTAGAATATATTTATGTAAATAGATCCGGGCTAACCTATATTGAATAAAAAAAATAATAAGTTGTGGGAATAAATATAATTTATACGTTATCCCTTTTTTTCATTTTCATCCCCTATTGGTGATAAATATTTTATTATGATCATACCTAATTTTCATATAATTCAATGAAATGGCTAAAAATAAGAGGATTTTTTTAAACAAATGATGTGAATGATAATGTGGTTAATTCCCCACAAGGAGTTTCCCAAATAGATGGGAGTGGGAATATAAAAAATTAACGATACTCTCTCAGCTAACTCATGTATTGAATAGAAGTATTGTTCAAGATGAGTGACCAAAACCCCTAAGGACGAGAAATATTCAATGAAGATCATTATGAAAAAAGGCCCCTACATACAATGGATCATCAGATCCCTTTATCATGGAATAATGGATTAACACCATTGAGAAGATATTATCCGTCCTTAAATGCAAGGAATAAGAGAATTTTAAACTATATATATATCATATGGATGATGAAGAAGAGTACTGGTGGAAAATGATCAAAAAAATACAAAGCCCGAGTAAGAGATGAATGTTATTGATTTGAAGGAGTTATGAAAAAATTCTTTATTGATTTTAGTTTTATACACCGAGTTAAAATGGAAATGGATTTCCTTCCCACCATGAAAAGTGATGATGAATATATTAGGTCATATGATGAAAACATAACAATTCATCCAGTATACACAACTAGCTTTGTTATTACCCTTGAATTAATGATTGACCACTTCTGTTGGGGCTATAACCTGGTCTATGAAAATACCTGGTGATCTATGACATTGATAGATAGGAATAAATTTTCTAATATTTCCTCCAAGTTGAAAAGGAGATTAGAAAATCTCAAGGGTATCATGTTGATAAAAAGCAGACAGTGTAGTTTAATTCGGAATGTTTTATCTAGAGATATAATAATACTTTGAAATTTCAACATCCCTCATATTAATGGTGTGGAAAGAAGAAACCTATAAATAGACTAAAGGAACAAAAAATACTTTAGTAATGCGAAAGAAGTACCCCATGATATAAATTGCTAACAGGAGAAACCCATCAATGTGATATAGGAAAGGAATTCTCTAGTCAACACTCAGCACGTTATCTATTTTTACATCCTCAAGGAACCAAATTTCTTTAAAAAACAATTCCATGAGGCCAGAGTTTTGAAATAAAACTAAAAACCTCTATGGTTCCAAGGGTGACCATTTTGCATCATTATCACCAAAGTGGATCCTTAAAAATAATTAGGGAGAGGTAATCAAGTTATTCATTCAATAATAGTGAACATTATTTTTTATTCTGGTTCTAAACATCCAATCATTTCATAGTAGTTTAGAATAACTATCCAAAAACCCCCACAAATCATGGAAGTATGGAAGATAGTGAAAATATAAATTGTGGGAATTATTACATCCCAAGAATATAACTCCTACCCTATCAATGTTTGAGGGCTGAATATCCCAGTGAAACATCTCATAAGAACTTGGGTGGAATTTGATTCACTTTTGGGAATTGATTGGATTCACCTATATAGATACTACATAAATTTTTGCTATAAGTGAATCTGTTTCTTTATAGAGAATCCATCCTCGATTCTATACACATTCAAGGAGGATATGAAATCTTATTTGGCACTATCATCTCAAGAATGGATATTACTACCCAATTAGAACTATATATTGATCAAATAATTGAGTATAAGGAATGAACCAACCATGATTTCTTTCTTCTATAAAGGAAAACATTTATGTGTTTCCTGAGGAATTTCAAGGTCTTCCTCTATGCCGAGAGGTTTACTTTTCCAAGGAGAATATACATGGGGAATTTCCAATGTCCTATAATCCAAATAGAATGCATTTTTCAAAAAAACATGACTATCTAAGGAAAAACTACATGAAAATCTAGTTAATGGGTTTATATTACCATGTGCTTCACCATACAGGGAACATGTCCTCTTCTTGATGAAGAATGGGTACATGCACCCTCGCATTGATTTTGGTTAGCTCAACAGGATCATGATAAAGAACAAATATCCTTTGACTTAGATTGAATAATTGTTCAATAATTTATATGGAGAGAAATACATCACCATGGTGGATCATTGGTCAATATATGAACATGTTATGGTAAAGAAGGGGGATATCCCAATGGCTTTTATTTATTCAAGGTATAGTCACTACAGGTGTATAGTAATGTCGTTTAGACACACAAATTCTCAATTAATCCTTATGGAGATTATTCATAGAGTCTATATATATTAATTCAACATGTTTTTGGTAGTATTTATAGATGACATTATGATACACTATGAAATGAAAGAGGATTGTGAGGATCATCTGAGAACTATTCTTATGAACATGGGAAAAAAGAATATTTATTCAATGTAAAACAAGTGCCTATTTTGGTTAAAGTAATTTTACTATTTGGGGAATATAATAGAAAAAAATAGGATATATATATACATCACAGAAAAATGAAATAAAGGATGGATAAGGTCAACATTTGTGAGAGATATTAGATTATAACTTGGTTTAGATGGATATTGTGGTCTAGTTGTGAGACAATTCTCATGATTTTCTAACCATATCACTAGGTTAACTAAGAAGGGAGTCAATTTTTAATGGAATTATGAGTGTAAATATGTATTCATGGAGTAAAAAAAAGGAGACTTGTCATAGTGTGTATGCTCACACCAACCAAAAGGGGAGAACTCTTCATTGTATTCAGTAATGGTTATAATAATGGATGGGGTTTTCTGTTAATGCAAGATTAAAATAACCAAGCATATGCTTGAAGGTAGTTGAATAGTCATAGGAAAAACTATCCCACACATTATCAATTGTTTGCAACTATGATATTTCCTTTGAAAATATGGTGGAACTATCTACATTGGGATATATTTGAAATATATAGGGATCACAAAATCCTTATGTTTATATTCACATATAAAGATATGAATATATGCAAACGAAAATGGTTAGAGTAGATAAAGCATTATGAATACTCAATCCACTACTAATATGTTAAACTAAATAAATTGGTGGATATTCTATATATAATGGTTCAAGAATCATTATCAATTTTGATAATTGAGAATGATCCAATCTTATTAGAACTGGAATGTAAGACAATTGAAAAAATAAAAGAATAAACACCATAAATTATTTCATTAATGATTTCACAATCATCTCTATTATAAAGGATAATGGGTGAGTAATAAAATGATTTAAAAATTAAGAATATTTTATAATCCATTTGAAAAGGGAAGTCCTCAAAGATTGAAATTATTGAATAAGTAATTATGAGATTTAGGACAAGACTATGTGTTCTATAAAATCTTGATTTAAGGAAGGAATTTTTGGATGATGCACATAGTTCGACTTTTTCAATTAACCCAAGATGTAAAAAGATGTATTAAGAAAAATGTATGAAATATTGGTGGGAAAATATTAATTATGTGGTAGATGAATATATAAGTAATTTTCTAGTATGTAATTAAAATAATATTGAAAGGGAAATTTCTAACGAGTTGATTTAAGCTTTTCCCATACTGATATGGATATGGAAGAATATTACTGTGTACATTTTCATTGTAAATATAATGAAATCAAAGGGAACAAATTCTATATAGGACTTCATAGATCATCTTACAAGTATAACTCACATTATCAAATTTCAAGATGACTTCAAATTGGAAAACAAGTACAGATATAAATCATAGATGTGGTAAGGATTAATGGAGTGACATGTTAGATATAATCTGATTAAGATATGTGATTCATCTCCATGTTCTGGAAATGTCAACAACATGCTCTAAAAATTTATCCAAACTTCATGATGGTTTCTCAACCTCAAACTAACGACCAATGTGATTGGACTATTAATACACTAGAAGACAAGTTTCTCTCATGTTATATAGACATCAAATTAGGTTGGGACCAATATCTCCCTCTGGTTGAGTTCTCATGAAACAGTTGTTTCCACTAAACCATTGAAATGGATTACTATGATGAACTTTATTGGAAGAGGTAAAAAACATGGGAATTTTTGGATGAAGTTGGGGAATGAAATCTTCTAGGTCCTAAAGTGGTCAAATAAATGGTGGAGAAGGGTCAAACTATTCAATAACATATCCAATATTCTCGGAGTTGACAGAAGAGTTATGATTGTAATCATCGATGATACCTAGAGTTTGATGTTGGAGAAATGGTATTCCTCTACATATCACCATAGAATAAGGTGATGAGATTTTGGATGAATGGAATGATTAGTCCAATATACAATTTCCCTTTTGATATCATTTATTGCATCGGAGTAGTGTCTTATTAACAATCACTACCACCGAACCAACATAATGAAAATGGTATATTTCATGTATCCCTCTTGAATAATTAAATACCATACACCTCACATGTACTCAATTCAGTGGTAGTAACATTGTAAAATGAAATTTCTGATAATGAGAAACCATTAATGATCATATATTTTATAGAAATATTTATATGAAAAAAGAGAATGCTCCTCTTCAAAGTGTTTTGGAGAAACAAATTATTTGATGAAGTGACATGGGAACCATAAGAGGTAACGGAGTAAAGTTACTTTCATCTATCTTAGTATGGGAAAAATTCAAGGGGGAAGATTGTAACCACCCATAATATTTTAAATAAAATTTCCCTTTTGATAAATTTAAATTAATTATTATGTAATATGGTTAGATAAAAACATGAAATTTTTATTTTTATTAGATCTAATTGGATTGAAAGGACCATTTAGTATATTTACTATTGATAGTGTAGAAATTGAACAATTATCGCATTATTAGTATAAATTTAGGGTTTTAAAATATCATATTAACACTAAAAAATAATTGATGGGCTCAGCCAATGGGATTGATCCCTATGAAGACCATTTATCAGAGCTTCTAATGAAAATAACATTTATGGGATTTTATTTTGACCGTTTCCATGATGGGATCCCACAAATTAATCATGAGGCAAGCTTTTTACAAGATAATTTCAAGATCCTCATGATCATGACCCATATAATGTTCGTGAAACCACCCCATGAATGTCCAATATTCACAAAACATACTATTAGGGTATTTTCTGGTATATTAAAGGGATATGTATAAAGGTCATTGAATTATAAGTCAGTAAATTATTTTTTATATGATAATGAATATATTTTATTCCTGTTACTATTACATTATAAATAAATTTTATTTTGATACAAGAATGCATAAAGAGTATTATGGTTTATATTCAAATTCAATGAGGGAATTTATCTTGATGAATTAATGTATTTTTTAAATAAATAAAATTTTAATAAGATTTTATTATTTTTTAATTTTTATTAATTATAAATAATCGTATAATTTTTATAGAGAAATTTATTTTTATTAAGGTTTAAAAAACTATTATTTCCAAAAACATGTCATTTTAAATAAATATAATTTATTATATGAAAAGGAAAAATTCATATTTTATAAAAACAATATATAAAAAGATTATGAATTTTGGAATTAGAATGTCAAAATTGTCCAATTGTGAATTTTTCATAATTTTCATATATTGTCAAATTTTCAGGTAAAAATTAAAAACTGTATAATTGTACATTTTGTATTGTAACTTAATAATGAATCAAAACTGATGTAATAACTACTATAAATTGGATCAAAGGCCAAATATATTTTTTATCTTTAAAATCATATGGCATTAGGTTTATTTTATTTATTTTATAAATCCATTACGATTCTTAATCAAGTAATGTATTTTAATTATTAAAAATCAGTTCTTTTGGAATATGACTCAAATCCACATAACAACAAGAATTATATTATTATTTTAGACCATTCCCCTTATAAAATAATGTAATAAACTACCATTTTATAAAAACTATGGGAGAAAATCATTGGGTAGTTATTTTTAGTTTTTTATTATGTAGTGTCTAAAACCAAAATAATAAAGAAGCCCCACTCTTTTTATACATATACCCAAATAATATCATATTTCTCTGCACCAAAATACCTTCGATCATATCCATAATCTTCCATACACTATCTATAGTCCACCCATATTTCCCCCAAGCTATCCTAAAGTAATTCCCAAGACTTTAGAGTCAAACATTCATGTAAGGCATACTCTCCTTTCTATCATCCTTTAAAATTCACGAACCGTATTTTAAATTAGTTATAATAATTTCAATTTTTTATATTTTAATTCATTTATAATATATCGCATACTATCAAATTTATGTTATTTTAATTATGAATAATTTATCCTCTATAATTTGGATCCCTATATAAGTTTTTATAATGCCAAAATTCTATATGGGATCTTCACCTTCTCTACTTTATTTCATGTTTGCTTTTAAACTTATGCATTATATTTCCATTTTCTAAAGGTGGTACATGTATATACATGTCCCTAGTACCATCCATTTTAATTCCATATTACTATAGTCACATTTCTTTCACCTCAACCATTTTTATGAATTTTTACATAACAATATTATTCTACAGATATTTCACCGTGAGATTCCAGACCAGGAAAATTGTGTAGTGAATACCGTATCGATTTTTCTATAAAGGGTATTAAACTATATGTACTTATACTTCATTATTGGGGACATAAATGTATGTAATATAAGATTCATGATAGTGTAAAAAATTATAATTGTGAATGAATTCATATTGTATTACATATGAGGAACATATAATCCTGAGAATGAAATAAAAATGATGGGGGTGCCTAGATATCACTCCAATGAATTGGATATTGTTTAGTATCATGACTTTTCATGATGGGATAGGAAGTGAACCTGATTACTTTATTGAAATTTTTCCACTATCATGTTAGGGTGGGTTTCTCCTTGACCTATGATTAAGATTATATGGTTTATGTTGTTTCCACATTTCCCATGTTATTATTAATATTCTATGTCTTACCCAATTATTCATGTTCCTTTTATTCCCCATTGTTATGTCAATTTTGTAACATGTTTTATATTATTAATGTTATGATTTGATCATTCCATTACTGGGATTTGTATCTCACTCCATTTTTCTATTTTTCCCCCAAAAATACCATGAATTTCTTAGTTCTTTGGAATATTATGACAAGGAAAAAGATGTTTTCAATAATATTTTGTATCCCTTATTATAAGTTGTAATGTAATGTACCTAATTCATAAATACAATATATTTTATATATTTTGGGTCTTATTATGTGTAATTGCATGTAAAAAATCATTTATTAATGTGAAATAAATTGTAGGGTTATAAGGAATATGTTATTTTCTTATCATATCATGTAATGAACACTTCATATCCAATTTCTGCAATAGTTATGGGATAATATGGTTAGTTTTGGGATTCAGTTGATTGATTATATTGAGAAACAATTAAAAAACCTACATTCCCTGTTGTAGGGAAATTCCACAGTCGGATATAAAACAGGTGATGCTAGTTGAGTGAAGTCGGGTTGGTTATAAGAAATGGAATTGATCAATAAGATGAAAGATAATGCTAATGCAATTAGTTCTATGATCTCCTCACATTATATCCCATAATTTCCAATGAATGATGTTTTAAATTTATTATGAGTTCCCAAAATTTATTAAACTATTATATAAAATTTACACAATTATGATTTCCTAATGAAATTCATACCGTATTTTACATTATTTTCAAAATAAATTATTTATTTTTAAGTATTCCATTCTTCAAAAGACGACTTCAAATTAAAGAGTTATACAATTTTCTATAAAATATTTATTTTATACTTATTTAAAAAGAAATTGAAGACATTAATTTTAAATATTATATTTTAAAACATTTATGAAATAGTGTTATTTTTATAGGAAAATAATTATTTATGGTTTTAGCATAGAATATATTCTATTCACAAGGTGTTCACACCTAGTTTATTATTTCAGTTTCATTTTTGATATGGATTTGGGTTGATCATAGAGAAAACTAGTTTTAGGATGGGTGGTTTCCTTTGATTTCAAATGTAGGTATGTTTATTATATTACCTTTATTCTAATTCTAGTGTTAATTTTACTTAATTTGACATTTTTTCAACCATTTTTGTGAAAATATTTAGTCCCAACTGAGTTATGATTTATTCGTGGCACTAGTTCTCAACCCATGAGGACTGGGAATGCCTCTTATGACTTTTCGTGGGCCATATCATATCCCTTAAATGGGGCTTGATAAGGCTTATTTTGTGAGAAAAATATATCCAAGCACTCCCTTTGTTATATTGGGTATAATGGTAGATTGTAGATAGGATTTTCTGAAATTTGGAGGTAGACACATGTTGATTATCACAAACTCTTTTCATTTTCTATCCTCTATGTTCCAAGGGATACTAGGTTTTGAGTCATTAATTTTGAGTAATCATACTTATTTTAGTGTTTTATTTTAAAATGATTTCTATTATTTAACTTGGTATTAAGTTTTTATATGTTATTCAGAATATTTTACCCAAATTGGGGGATTAAAGGGAATGAAACTAGATGCATACTGTTGAATCATTTTTCCTAAAAAACCATATTTATCATGTTTTAATGTTTCATCCTTCCTCCCATAGTATTAATTCATTTATCACTGGAATATCGACAAGTGAAGTCATGTTTTTTTCTGTCTCTTAGAATTGTAACACTAATATTGGCTCCCCTTTCACATTTTAATATTTTTGTCCTTTTGGGAAAATTAATTTTTTAGGTATTAGAGAAATCCATATTTTTTTATTAATTTTAATTGTATTCAAAGAGATTTAAAATGAAGAATTTTATGTTTTGATAATATTTAATGTTATTTAAATATTATATAAAATGGATTTCACAAAGAACAATTTAAATGGAAGACCATTTTAAGAAAAAAATATTCAATAATTAATAACTGATGTTTCAAAAAAAGTTTCAATTTTTTTATATAATATGGAGTGTGTGGGATGAAGATTAAATCTGTAAATTTGGAATGAATTAGAAGATTGAATTTTCAATATTTTTTAAGTTTTAATGTAAGTTGTTGTTCTATTTTGATATTACATTTTTAAATTGTATAAAATTATTTTCATAGATCTTACTTTTTGGTTGTTTTCTATAAGATTGATTGGGAGTTAGTACTATTGGGTCTCTGAATTGTGTTTCAAGGAATGTGATGGGGGGATCCTTAAAAATTTTGATCTTGATTATACATTGATTAATGTGGTGTGATGAATTATCTATTTTATTATATCATATATATTTATTTTTACCAATCCATGAAATTATTATCTTTTACATACTTTTGGTTCCAAAACATATAATGACCTCTTTATAATGATGTTTTCATTGTATTTTTCTATTTACTATATAGGTTGATGAATGTGTCTTTGGTTCAAACTATTATTTATAACCTCTCTGAATATAATTTAGTTATTTATTATTTAAGATTACTTATAATGTATTACTATCCTTCATAAGACCTCTAATTCCAAGTCATAGGTAAAGAGGAATGTGGTAATAGTGTATTTACATTTCAAAATAATGATAAGACAATGGTTTGAAATCTTCTAAATTATTTCTAAAAATCTGAGTGTAACCCCACATTCTATATCACATACATTTTTTGTTGACCTTTGGCTTGAAAGAATGTCTATCTTTGGTTATACTAACCTCTTCTTGTATGATTTTTGGATAATGTTAACAGTGTATGAGATTTCATCCTCAATGTTGGGTGTTACATTTGTTACGAAGATTTTTGGTGGGCCTCCCCTAGTTTATTCTGAATTTACAATGTTTGTGTGATGGGATGTCTATGAAGAATTGGTAACAGAGTTAAAATTATAAATAGTTTATGTAGACCATCATCATTTTTCTCAAACTATCACAAACCACGTTTCCTTGTTGGATTCCTTATCCAGACTCATTCTATGACTGGATGAATTTCCTAAAATCTCATTATTCCTTAAATTGTTATTTCTAAAACATGTTTATTACTTTCCTTGGTAATGAGGTTTGGGCACATAGATTACACCCAATTATTTTGGTAATAGTATAATTGTTGATTTATGGATGTAATCTATAAAATACAAGGGAAATTGATCATATTAACTATATTCCTTAGGATTTTTTAGTGTTATGAGGCATGTTGTGTTGTTTTCATGGTGTTCCATATATATTATGTTTTGATTTATATTTGTGAATTCTAAAACACATCTTTCTCGTAGATAAACAGGTCTCATCGAGACTATCTTTGGTAAGAATGTATTAATAATGGGGTTAATTTTAATCCTCAATCCATTTTTCTTATTAATATTTTATTAATTTACTTATTTTTAAATTGATATTTATACAAATCATTTTTAAAAATAGAATCTTTTTCAATGAAACAAAAAATGGAAATCACTTGTATTAATCATATTGAAAGGTTATAAGAATCCCTGTGGGTCTCATGAAGTGCAATTTCTGTTGAGAAGTTCAATATGGTTGGAATAAAATTTCCATAACCATGTGGGACAACTACATGGAACTTCAATTATTCCTAGTAAATGATTCATGGTTTGGAAATGATTTGTGAAAACATAGTGGCTATTGTTAAATTCCGGTAACTCATTAAAAATTGAAAAAATACACTTTCACCATAGTTTATTAAACCCAATAAATACATATACAATCTCTATGTACCTATCATGCAGGAGAATCCCCCTACAATACCTTATGTACCTCCTCCTATCTTCTCCATTCCCAGATATATCCAGTTTATTTATTCATGATTTAGGGAAAGATATTCATGGATAGTGTTCCTATCCCTTTTTCATCATATTCCTCTGTTATTTTCAATATATTGTTTTAGTTTTATATTTTTCAAATCCTAACGGGGGTTTTGGATTTTTATTTTATTATTTCCTCTATGTATAGGGTAAGATATATCAATATCTAATGTCCTTGACTTAATATTTTTAGAACTCAGACCATCCGCCACTGAAATGATGATTCTTTTCATCTTCACAGAACCCTTAAATAGTGAATCATTGATTTATTTCCATTTAAATTGGTGTTTCTATTATCTAATAATTTAATTATTTCTGATAATTAAATTTCATGTATGAAAATTGAGATTCATTATAGCATTTACAAGATGAGAAAACTTTTTTATTTGTGATATTTCTTTACACAATTTTTTCTAGGTTACCCACACTCATAAATTTTTTTATGGTTCTAATTAGTTTATAACACGATATTTTTGATTTTATTCAAATTTGTTTGTCGTTGATTCAATAATTTAGAAATAAAATATATCGAAATATACCTTTTTTATTTTAAAATAATATTTTTCTGAATTCAACATCATGTTCTAGCTTTTTTATAATATACATTATACATAAAGAAATATACTGATAAAAATGTATAGATACATTATTTCACAAATTCACACAATGTTAGGTCAATATATTGACTTAAACAGGATTAGAAATATATATGTGTCTGTATATATCAGAACCGCACCCCATAGGTCTCGAGACACAACTACCCCAAGCCCTGCTGTATAGGCTAGGGTGGAGACAAGTTCTGAAAAGTATAAATAATATTGGAATAATTTTCTTCATGTGCCTATACACAAACACATGACCATCTTAATGAATAAGTGTAGAGGACTAATAAAACAAATTATGAATCATCTAGACAAACACCTTGATTTATAATTTTATATAGTTTATAGTAGTGTGATGGTGTAAACAGAAAATAAAATGGTAAAAAAATATACACCCAACCTAAAAGTAGACTGAACCTAACAAAACAAGAATTGTGAAATTTTTATAGAGACAAGATCCTAATATCTAAGCTCAAACCACCATATGTAGTCCAAAGAATCAATTATCCATATTCTCCTCAGTAGTCACCACCAACCTATTCTTTATCTACATAATATATGACACTTGTAGGAAAATCCCATGTAGGGGTGGTTATATACATACCTAGTGGGATTCTATGATATCTGAAGGGGTGAAGTAACCGAAAAAAATATAATAGATTAACTGTAGACTTCAAAACCCAAAGCAATAGACTAAAAATATACAATGACATGGATATATATATATATGCTCAAAAAAAGAAACCCAAACAAGAGAGAATGGGATCTACTTCTAACAACCAAGCCTAGTAAATATGTTTCATCGGTTCTAATGATCCATCACCAATGCCTAATATCCAGCGCGATGTATCATCCATATCAAGACACAAATCAAAACTATGGCTCATAGTTAAGGGGCCATAATCACTATGGAGAAGAAATTTTCCGTGCTATAATAGGAGGGTTACACATAGTAGATAACTAGAGGGTTGATTATATAACCTAAATAGAGGTTTCTACTCATGTAATTTGTAGAGGAACCAAGCCTGTCCAATAATAAGGGTGGCACTATAATTGAAGGTAGGATAATATTTCCCATACTAGAAATTTTTTTCCACTCTTGTAGTTAAGAACCCATGACAAGACACTTTAGGAGGGTCCCACTTGGATAACAGATAGAGTACCAAGGATATTTTTAGATGCAGACTACTACTGAGAGAGTATATAGAGGACATATTCCCCATCCCACATGAGGATTCCACTATATGTATACACAGAGGACCCATTACTTATCCTAGTATGAGGGTAACACTCTATTATCTCCAGTGGTCATTCTTAATAACTTCCATTATGTATCACCTTCTAATAAAGCGTCACACTAAGAACATCTCACATCATATCTCAAAATCGACTAGAGAGGCCAACATCACCTTATACGCAGAAAATTGCTCAATATAAGAAACTTAGGGAAAAATATGAGTCCAACTAATGAGGATTCAATAAGATGAGGTTTCCTCAAACTAAATGTAAGGGTACACTGTGTGTGGCCCCACTCCTCTTCATGGCTATGTACCTTCTGTTACACATCTCATTTCTTTGGTATAATACAAAAAAAAATATCTTAACTGCATGTAATTACTTTTTCACTCTAGGTAATACCTATACCTCTATTGATTTCATTTTAAATTTTTATAATGTCTTTATAGTTTGGTATATTTTAAGTTAGAGGAAACTTGACACTCAACCTGTGTGCCCTACTCAATCCCATGAAATCATAGAACTGCATGGTGTCCCTTCTACCTTACATGATGCATAAGGCCACCTAGGATCCTAGGAATATACCCTCTATACACATAGATCTAGTTACCTAGGATAACATGGAATATTATATATAGACATGGTGTTTTTATTTAAATCTAAGAGAATCCATAACTATAGAAACAAACTAGACTTCATGGCATGTTTTCATCAAAATACTAATACACTAATAATTTTCTAGATCATCCCACTCTTCCTATGAATCCACTAATTAACTATTAATAAATTGAGGACCATTATATGAACAATTATTTTAGGCCCACTAGTTTGTAGAAATTAAACATTTGTTCTTCTCACATGCATTTCATCTCCTAAAGTTGCACATTGTTCTCCCCGCACCTCATAGGTTCAAAAAATATATGATGGAATGTTTCATATCCCAAAAATCATCCCAAACATTCCTTGATTCATGGTTTTATTTCACATGGGAATATACTATAATTACATAGGGAATGTTTTTCATGATCCCACCCTGAAATGATAAACTAAGACCCCATAAGACCAAATGTGATGAAGAAAAAAGAAAGTGGGGGAAAATAACAAGAAAAATTGAAACAATAATTGGACAATAATTCATGGAAAATTAATAGAAATTAGAGATATTTGGGTGATAAAACATGGCACAAAATATACGAATTGAATAAACAATTTAATGTTCGTACACTAGGACATACAAAGGTATGAAAATTATGTAGATGAATCTGATAAATTAAAAATTATCAAATAAATTAATAAATTGTGGAATAAACCATTAATAAGTGATTCATACCTAATTTTGGATGATTATTTGAAGATTAATGTGATTTATAATAAATGAAAGGAGTTATTGTGTTCAAAACATCTTGTTCTGACTCGATGCAGATTCAGGTTACATTTTGATTTCAATTAAAAAATGATAGGTAGAAAGAAACCCTACCAATTATCCCATGGTTTATGTGGCTAAGACATTAAAATAATGATAATTCTATATTTAAAGGAATTATTATTATGTTATTTTATTAAAATAAATTAATTTAATTGTTAATTTTATATTAATTCATTAAACAATGGTCGTGACATATGAACATCCCATGGTTACCAATTTTAGGTCCCACAAATGGTATACCTCATGATCTGAACTCCACTATGGTCTCATATTTATAATATTATATTTATTTTAAGATTTATCACATTTTATTTAAAAACATATTTCACATAATATATAATATATTTACAACTTTCATAAAATTAAATTCTGAAACATCAGGAATAAGAATCGTAAGCCATATCAACCCCTATATCCAAAAATTTATCTATAAATAATTATTATATGAAAAAAATCAGGGCCTCTACATTATTTAATATGTATATATTTTCATCCTCATAAATTAAAACTAAACCTGAAGCATGGGATACTGAGTATGCAACTAGCTATCCAGCTTCCAATATCTCTCCTCTGTTCTCTTTTACTGCCACAACACTTGAACTAAGGGGAAGGTCAACCCACACAAGTTCCTCTCATTTTGATCCTCGATCACCACTAGGAGATTGGAAAATGTAACTCTATCCTTGGTGCCAAGCTCTTACAATTCAATAACATATGTGAGGACATTCATGCAAATCCTATTCTAAAAAATGTTGAATATTTCATTCATCCACTCAAACTATGGGGGTAGGGTGAGGCAGTATGAAATCTACCAAGACTTTTTCAAGCTCTCAAACTACTTATTGAACCATGAGTACAGATTGTATCCCCAATAGAATCTATATAATCCTCATTCTGTGAATCCACTGTGGAAAACAATTTCACCTTTATTAAACTCTAATGGTATATGATTTCAATCTGTGTACAATTTCTACATTCTCTAGGATGACCTCATCTTCTCATTGATAACCTGGACTGTCTTTATCATTTCTTAAACTAAAGATATCCCAAAAAGCGATTCATCACCAATATCATTCTTAAAAACTAGAACCCTTCATGGTCTCTCATAAAGGGCCTAAAATAGTTTCTTTCTGATAGTATAGACGTATCCATTATTGTACAAAAACTCTACCAAGATCATGTTATCCCCCAAAATCTAGATGAAGTCAAACACGTAAGCCTCCATCAAGTCCTCCAACACCTAGATACTATTTTCTATCTTCCCATCTGTCTGGGCTTGGAAGGATGTACTCAACGTCATCTAAGTCCAAAATTCCTCTTGATGCCCTCTCCACAATGATGTTGTTAACCACACATCATGATTGGATACAATAGACAAGGGAACCCCATAATGAAGAAAAATACACCACACATATAACTACACTAGACTCCCCACTATGCTCTACTCCATTATATAATGGAAGTGATCTAGATTCATGTTTCGATCAACTATCACCAATATGAAATTGCAGCCTTTGTCTGTATATGGAATCCCTGTCACAAATTTCAGGGAAATTTCATCTCATAAACACTCTGGGATCTCGATGGGGTGCCGAAAACTATAAAAACACCATGATCACGCACACCTACTAGAAGGTGAGGAACCGAGAGATGAACTCAATTATAATATGTGTCATTTTCCCAACAAAACATATAGTAATTGTATATATACACCTTTCCTACATAGAGATATATAGCCAAGGAGATATGTGAAACTGTCCCATCACCAACCCCCACATCATGACTAGGACCACAATCTATCCCTATAAAAAAATTATATGATTCCTCCTAAAAAAATTCCATCGATAGAATCTATTGGGATATCTGATCAGAAAATACCTCACAGTCGATGTATCCTAACAGAACATCTCTCTTATTCTCAAGACGAAAAGGATTAAAAACCATCTATTAATGATTATATACACCCTATTTCTAAACAAGGGATTGATATCAGGAATCTAACTACTGAGAAGCCTTATACACCAAGTGATCATTATACATTATGTAAAGTAAATCTGCTACCATGATTCCCTTCTCATGAATATAGAATATAGAAAATTAATAATCCTTCAAGAACTACAATTGGTTTCTTTATTTAGGTTCAATAATATCTCTCTAAATATATACCACAAACTCTAATTATCTGAGTAAACCAATATGTTCTCTCCTAGAATATAGTGTCTCCACATCCTTGGAGTGAAGACTACTATTGCAAACTCATGGTTGTGAGTCAAATAGATCTACATTATTGGTGTAAACTTCCTCAACCCAAATGTGATAACTGCATGTATCTTCAACAAAAAGATGCCGAGTCCAACTCATAATGAATCACTATACAATACATACTCATCACCCTCCTCTAGTAGTCACAAAATAGGAGCATATATCATCCACAATCTCAACTCCTCAAAGGAACTATAGAATAGACCGGTCTAGTTCAATAGGTACCCTTTCTAAATCAAGGTTGAAAAAAGAGATTCATTCCTTGAGAAGTCTAAAAAAACCCCGGAAATACCCCAAAAATATATAAAATATCAATACATATGAAACAATATTGGGTGGACCGCAATCCAGGATCGTTCTGATCTTCTCTAGTTTTAATTCTAATACATGATTTTAAATTTCAACCCCTAGGAAGTGATACTCATGAACCTATAACTAGAAAATTGAAGCATACTAAAAATCTGTTGATCCAAAGGAAAATCTTGGATTGTACTCATGTTATCTATATTATCCACCTCTAACATGTATTATATTAATTCATTCTCAATGAAGAAAAAATGAATCATCCCATTTACATATGGAAGATATAGTTCATCGAAGACATTAACATAGAGGTGGAATTCACTAAACCAATGATAATCACAAGGAACTCTTAGCAAAAATAGTGAAATTGGAATACCATCCTCATATTATCATCGGTTCCAACCCTCAACTAGTGGATACCAGACCGTGGATAGGTCATTGTGGACCATCTTGAACCTTGAAACTAATAAAATATGTCTTCAATCCTCTATAATGTTTACATGCTATATTTTATGGTCTAGTTCAGGTGATGATAATCCCTGAAAATCTTTTATCTCATGTCCTCTATCTTCATGAATGACACAAGAGCTTCCTGTACGGACATGTTGGGCCTAATAAATTTATTCTCTCGATGGTCCTCCAACTACAACCACAAATCCCATATCTCGGTAGGGGATATCTGATATTCCATAGAAGATATCAAGATTTCTTTAGTAGGAATGTTGATATGAAACTCCATCTATGACATCAATGGTATTCCAAAAAAATTATTTGGAAGACATCTATATAATCCTCATCATCTAAAGGATACAAGTTGTCTAAAAATTCCACTGCACAAGTCGCTACACTCCTCTACATATGTGTGATGGGTTGAAATATACATCTCAAAAACCCCATTAATCCTTCCATGAGATATATCTTAACCATAAAAGAGATCAACTTTCCATAAATCGGATGGAATATTACACTTCTTCTGTGACACTCAATCTTGGATTGGACACTACAAAACCAATTTGTACCCAATAAGACTTACTAGGCTTCCATCATGAAGAACAAATGGCCCCACATGAACCTATCTTCACCAACTGATTTCATGCACTGGTAGTAGATAAATGATATAGGTCATTTTTCCCAATATAAACCTCAACATAAACCCTCTAGGATAAATCCTCTACATGGAGCTCCATCCCTCATAGAAGAATCAATTTGATGATGGAATTTCTCACCCCATGTCCATTAGTACTAGATAAAGTGTTGAATAAAAAAATTTATTCCTCTAATCATCTAATTTTCTACAGGGAAATAATAATCCATAGGTTGCAATAATCATTGGCCCCAAACTCCTACTATATGTGTCTGATTTGGAATGATGGATGGTGGTGGAGGAGGGATCTCATAGCACCGTACCCCACCAAAAGATCATCCTTCATGAGGTCAATCTTTTCATTTTCTATAAATGACTCTCTGTAGGGCCATGATTCCCACACCAGGTAGATCCATGATCCATGGGTTTCCTTTACCATGGATATCCATTATCAATCTACCATCCATCCTCCACACAGTAGGTTAGATAGTCACACGTCTTGTAAAGTCTCCCATCACATTCATAGAACCACACCTCTCTAGGATACCATGATCTACTATTAATCCCCTAACCACGTTCCTAGTCCATATCAATGGAAGATCTCCTATGCTATGACTAGGTCAACAAGTTCTTTATATCTAATTAAGATGAATCAGCCCAATGAAATGAACTACTAGATCCATCTTCCAAGCATCCCTATGATAGGAAGCACTATGTCCACAGTTCTCACTACAACACCACATCATATGAGGGATTTCACAGTGGTGTCACACTATAATGGATATCTTTGGAGATACCCTTCTAAAACATTTATGCTCAGATGTAAAAAGTCAGGAATCATATGTTCTGAGCAACACAAAAGGTCCCTAGACCACACATCATAATAAACAACCATCATCCTTCACTAATGAAGTTACAGATGTTCCTGAATCTGAATTGAGAATAATACGGTTGGGATGTTCTCCTCCTGTAATATGTGGTGGAATTCTATCCATGAGAATGTCTTCACATCATGCAATAGTGTGACAAGAATCCACCAGCGCATAGATGCTCCAAATTAAACGATAGAAACATGTACAACCACATGATCTGTTAGGGTCGGGACAAGCTTGAAAACATAGACCACTGACTATATCCATTCCTCCCCTTCTTGGGGATATGGATCACCACATAACCTCAATGTCTTGATATAATGGAACACATAATCCATATTAATATTATGTTCTTCCTCAACATTATCTAATCATATGATATATTCCAAAAAAATGTGGGGTACAACTACCTATCGACTAGGAGGATGGATATCATTTAGGGGACTCAGAATTGAGGCATCATCATTTATCCTATCTTCGTCATAATAAAAAACCGATATGTTAGTTTTCTATCTTCATGGAGGAATCTTTAAAAATTAATCAAGACATTCCACTATGGGATTAGCATATATTTATATATATTCAATAGGGATATGACTTTAAAAAAATTAATAAGTAATCAAAAATTTATGATTCATGTTCTATTAATAAAAAACAATGCCTTGGTATGCCTTGTTTAATAGAGGGTATTCAAGGACATTGTGAATGGATATGTTGGTTGCCACATGAACACTGGGCTCCCTGACATGAAAGACACACTTGAGACACATCGACATTATTTCCCAAAGTCCCAACCAAAACCTCATAAGGGGAATACTCTAAAAATAATCCCAAAGTTCGAACCACCTCAGATACAAAACTACTATAACCCAACACAACATGGCTTGATATATAACTAGCAGAATCTCACCTCCATATTCCCTTTGTGGAGACTAGAGCCAAAATTCATAAATAAAATGGATGGAAATTTTCTAATATACATGGCTGCACACACCAGACCATCTCAAAATAAAAGTGCATATAAATAATAATAATAATAATAACTTGTAATATCCAGAGAAAAACCATGCATGAATGAAAATTCTAGGGGTTACAATTGTATGAAAGTATAAAATAATAATTAAAGGGTCAAAATAAACACCCAAACAAACATATTTCCCAACCTGAAAACATTGGAAAATAAACTGTGGATAGTGGATTGCTCATAATCACTAGACATTGATAATATTACATTGTATCATGAATTATATATCCATTTCACCTCTATTTTCATCACTGAAATATCCTACTTCTCCATAAGACACGAATATTTTGGGAAAAGACCATACATGAGAGACTATATACATACATAGTAGTACTCCAAAGAATATGAAGGAGGAGAAGTAAGAGACACAATAATAACATATAACAGTAGCAATCACTGCCCCAAGAAATAGAGTAACAAAAATCAAACAAAAATAATATGGATATATTTATTCTAAAAGAAAATAAACTTAAATGATAGACAAGGGGATCCCCAACTCATATCCTTTCTTAGGAAAAGAGTTCCATTATTTCTAAATGTCCATCATTAAGGCCCAAATTCACATGTGAAGAGCCATCCAAGTCAAGAACAATCTCCCCACTATGTCACACTATCGAGGAGCCACAATATATAGGTATAAGACCCATTCATTAGTATAATTGGAAACTTCCACTAATTATATAGCAAGAGGGACCATGAAATGTCCTGGTAGGAGGGTGCACAAAAGTAATCAGTAGAGCACCCATGGACAACCCAGTTGAAGCATACCACTCTTATTTTGGGTAGAGGTCTAATTCCCAGACTACCAAGAGGGTTAAACTCCCTTAATTGATGAATAATTCACTAATAGCACATGAGAGTTCCATTTTGAAAGATGATAGAGGAACCATAATCTTTCCATATTGTGGGTACAAATATTTGAGTATATATAGTAGCCATGACCAATTCCAAACTATGGTACCACTACATATATAGGTAGAGGAATAATGCATTATCATAGTAGAAGGGTGTTAATCTAGTTTCTCAAGTGATCCTTCCTGGTCACTACCATCATCTAACATCTCTTAAATAAGTGTAGTAGTTGGATCATATCACCTAGTATCTCAACATCCACAATAGAGGCCAAAAAACACTCTATTTTGAAAAAAAACATAGGATTGGCTACTCACAATACAAAATCTGAGTACAAGAGTAGGAGATATGAGTGGTTGAAGTTTCCTCAAAATAAATGTACTGTTACATGTAATGTAAGGGAACCATATGATGTGTGGTCACACTCTGCTTCCTATAATGTCCCTAATGGTACATGGATCACTAACCGTGTAATAATATATAGAATGCATCCGCCACCAGGGGTCCTACTCATGCCTCAGGTAAATTATTTTTATAGATTTCCCAAGTTTGTGTACCCTGGTACATGGCGTGTAGGTGTCAGGCCAGTGCTCGCTGTGTAAATCCTTCTAAATCGTGTCTACTCTAAGAATAAATAAGATTTCCTCCTTCCATACAATTCTTATATGGCCACAATGGATACTAGCATTGTACAATCTGTACACGTTAATCCAGTCATCTTGGGTTACATAGTGTGTAGTCCATCCACAAGTAATGTCCTATAAAACTCCATGTGAAACACCAAATTCCACCTAAAATAGGGTAGAATTCTGTGTTCTTTAAACAACATGACATGTATTCAATATTTCCAGTAATAAAATTTACTTGAATCATTTCAGATCCAGCCTCTCTACCTTTGAATTTTCCAATTAAACACCTAAAAATGGGGAATCATCCTTTGATAAGTGATTTCCTTCCCTTAGGGATATGTATGTTGAACTATAGTTCTTCCTTTTCACATGCCACCACCATCCATTTCCCATGGTTATCCTACAGCCTCATCAGATCATCCATTCCACAACAGAATCTACTATATCTGAAACATTATCTGATACTATCATGTATTCATAATTAGATTTTCATTACATTAATCCTTTATAATTCCAGGGGAATAATTATGATTTTTGTAACCCATAAATATTGAGCTAACACCAAGTATGAAAAACTATAACGATTGTAGAGAACAAAATGGGAAATCGTGAGAAAAAAATGTTCAACAGTAATTGAACAAGTGTTCTTGTCCAATGAATAAAAATACAGAATATTTTTGTGAGAAATCCTAAAATAACATATTCAAATTTAATAAATAGTTTAATGTAATTACTATAGAACTTGTAATGGTTTATAATTGACACACATTAATGATTAGAATTGATCATTCTCAAAAACATTATTCAGTAGGGCAAGAATCTAAAAATTTAGAAGTCAATCCTAGTTTTGGGTCATCTATCAATGGAGAATGAAATCACTAATGATGAAAAGGAGTTGTTTCATTCATATTATCTTAATATTCCATGATATGGAGTCTTATTGTTGATTGATTTTGATTCTGTAACGATAAGTGAAGGGAAAACATTTAAATTATTCAAGGGCTTATGTATCTAAACTTGGATAATATTAATAATTTAGTATTCAAAGTAACTTTGATTAGGTGAATTAATATAAATTAGTAAATTAACTATTTATATTTTCAAAATGCAACAACTAATGGTAGTTTCATCAAAATGCCCCATACTGATAATTTTTTGGTCCCACATAGGGTACACCTCATGATTTGAACTCATCCATTGTATCAAATTTTTTATTTTAAATTCCATTAATGATATCATAGTTTTTTGGGGAAAAAAGTCACACGTATTATAAAATATATTTAATATATTTATAATATAAATTCAGGGAACACCAGGCCTCTTAATTTCTTTTCATCTCATCACATGTATACAAAAATATATCTAGAAATATTTAAATGTTTTATAAGGAAAAAAGTATCTCTATATTGTCGTAGAAACCTAGAAAAAATAACCATTTACTAATGACTAGGGTTTGATGGCACCTTTGAACAATTCTTCATGAATGAGAAAACAAATTTGAGGCACACCCTATGTATTATAAAATCAAAAGTGTGGTTTTCATTTTTAGGGTTTCTTTTGGTCCTTCACTATACAATAAACCTCTTCAAGTTTTATTGTATCCGCCATTTTTAGTGGTGATATTTATTTAGATAGGTTACAATATTTATGATCCATTAAATTTAATACTATAATTCCTTACTCTTTCATAGTGCTATTTTTTATAATATAATTATAAAAATATATTTTGGAAAATGATTGTGATTCTTGGTAATGGTTTTGATCTTATCTTCCAGGTTTTTGTTAATTTTTTTTTTGTTTTTTCTTGTAAAATGAGTTTTAATCAATCTTTTCAATTTCAGTCATCCTAAGTGGCTTATTGGTTTTCAAAATGATTTCACCATTTTGGATTTTTAGTGAAATGGATTTTTTTAAATTTGGACTAGTTTTCAATAATGGCCTAATGGAATTGTTAGATTTATAAAAATAATCTGAGATATTCAAACTATTTTAATCTACTTAATAAGACTTATAAGAAATTAATATTGATATATAAATATATATATCTTTATCTCTCAAGTTGTGGGTATCAACTCCACACATATTCATGCACAGTTGTGGTAAAATGTACATTAGAAAAAATGGTATTGATATATATATTGGAGAAATGTATCTAAGTGCGAATAATGTTTTGGAATACAAAATATAGTGTTTAAATGTGGTTTTCTTAATAGGAAATGCATAGTTCCAATTGATATGGTCTTGTTGGTGCCATTAAATGTTTTACTTAAATGCATACTCAACCTTGGATTCCCTCTATTCTATGTGGAATCTTGAATGGGAGCTTCATGTGAGTTGGTCTAGGTAGGTGTGATTTTATATTCATATATAATGAAGGCCGCCTCACCTCCAATTTTTACTATAATCACTATGTCCTATATGTCTTTTTAATATTGTAGAGGTTGTTATTATTTAGTATATATTCGGTGGAATCAATCCCAAATATTTGAAAAATTCCATGGTGAGATGTTTCATCCGTGAGGATATTTGAGGGAAATCTAGTTGGTTATAAATATAGGAATACATCGATATTCCAAAAAATTGTTCTAAAATGAGTATTTCTATGGTCTCCTTCAATAATTTCTAGGAAATTCCCATGATATCTATTATAATTGTTTAATATTTTCCTATTTCATGGACACTTTTATAAATAATATCCATGATTTTTCATTCCTACTCAATATCTTACATCACTGTTTTTTTTATATAAATGGGGGTTTTATTTATTTTATTATTTCCAAATTACCATAATAGAAAAGGGAGAATTCCTTTTTTTAATTATCAATTTTCTACATGTTCTGTGTAATTCCCAAAACCTAGAATACCGAAGATAGTGCAATGTGTTATAACATTAGTGTCATTATAAGGAATCAAATCCCGAAGGACTAATCCATTTTACATTCATGGAATGACTTTATTACATACATGATAACCACAGTACATTTTTAAATATAAAATACAATCAATATACATAATAAAATAAAATAAAAAATGTATTTTAATTATTATTTGATTATTTATTATTCATAACCTAGTTAAAGGAAATATAACAAGTTGAGATACAATTCTCAATATGGGTAAATAATGTGGAATCAATAATAAATCGATACAAATAAATTATTATGTACAGTAAAATAACTAATAAAATATTCCATTAAAATACCTAGATAATGCAAATTCAATATGGGAAGGTAAGAAATTGATAAACATTCCATTTAATCTATGCACAGAATTAAAATGTATCCATATATTAGTTAACACAAAATATCATGGTTGAATAATATCTAAAAAATCTAGGAAGGAAACACTTAATTATTGGATTTAATCTCTTATACACATGATGACCTATACTACCAAGATCCTCCCTCTAGATAATTTAAAACTACAGGTAGAAACCTTTTTAATTTAGCTAACTTAATTTTATCACGATAACCTATTGATGCAACGAGGAGCTATATAAATATCTCTCTCCAACAAAAATTTCATTAATAAAGAATTACTCATATTAAATAACTGATTTTACCAATAAAAAACATTCCTTATAAAATATCTACATTTAATAAAAGATAATGATTTATCAATAATTCTCTAGTTAATAATATAACTATCAAAGTAAAAATCATATGTGAAATGATATACGGTTTTGGAATTAATAATAACAATTTTATAAAAATATGGATATTAAATGAAATTTAAAATTAAAATTTATTATGAAATGATGTTATATTAATAAGATTTTCATTAAAAAAATTTAGGAGAATATTTTTTTAACATTCCAAACTATCTCATACCACTTCCAAACATTTAGATCATAATATCCACAACATATGACATAAAATGAGTCTCATAATATGATGAGATTAATGGTATTCATGATATAACATGAAAATGGTAATATATACACCAAATAAAAGAGAATTGATGCACAGTAATAAATAAGTATGAATGGAATGTAATTTGAGAAGAAATACTATTACCTTAACCTTCCTTTTTTGATTGGTCCTTATCCTCTAGTATAGTTGGTTAAAATATGTTAATAAATTATTCCTTAAACTTAATCATTTTTAAAATATCACAATTTTGATCCTTGTAATATTTTATTACTCTTTTCTTAACACTCATTCATTATTTTAACTATTTTGAGTGTTAAGTACCTAGTTTTCTCCATTAGGTTTTGAATTTTCATTAGTTATTCCTATTAATTAGATCATTAATTCATAATCTATTGAATGTAAACCATTTATTAATTACAATATTTATTTAGTGTATATGTATTTATAGTAATTGATTATATGTGGAGATTATAAATTAAGTTCACCGTCCATGGAGGTGGTAGACCATACGTAGGCATGAACACTACAATCATATATTAATTGTATTAATAAAATTAGAACTAAATGATATATTTTTATATTATAATTAATGTATAATATATTTTTTTTATATTTAACATTGATTTACTAAAATCATATTTTATATGTTCTATGTATGGAATGAATGAGTCATAATGAATTTAAGGGCTGGTAGTCCACACTTCCTCCAATAGAATTAACGTATTTACATAAGATGGAATTAATAATGGTATGACCTAAAGAGAACAAATTAAAGTATAATGAAAGTTTAAATATCATATATATCATATATAAACATATTTTCAATCATAATAACCTCCATTATAGGTGGTGTGGCAAAATATCTAATCATCGTTCCTTTAGGCAATTGTTTATCGTACATAGAAAATGTATGTTCGTTACCCACTATATAGAGGTCTTTGTAAGTGTCATTCTAAACCATAATGTAACAACATCTAATTATATTTATGATACTATTTTTTTTATAATTTAATAAGGAAAGTTTAGAGAGTGGAGAATGGAAATAAAATTAAAATCTATAGAGAAGATGTTACCTATTAATCAGATAACTACTTTGGATTCATGCCAAAATTCATCATTGGATTTCTTCCTGCCAAAGGTGAGTCTAACCTAATTTATTTTGGGGTATTTGGAAGCTATTTGGGATTATCATTATCTATCCTATTTGGTTTTATAATATTGAGGAAGTGGGAGAGGTGGTGTCCATAAATAGGGATGGAAAATGATTCAAATGTTATGTTTAAAAATAAGTTATATGTGACCACACTATTACCTATAAAATTTAAAAAAAAAACAAAAACTCCATTTATGAATGATTAATGGACGAATTATGGCCGTTAAATGTGTGTTATATAAGTGGATAGGTCATTTTGGCCCTTAAATTAAAGGTTTATTCATTTATTATTATTAATTTCACCATAATAATTCTAATTAATTTTAAATACGTTCAGTAAACTTTTTGGTAAAAAACAAAGGTATTCTTATTGTAAATTATATATTATTATTATTATTCAAAATATGGAATCCGTTTTTCTAAATTTTAATCATATAAGTGGAATAATTTGATTAAAAATCATCTCGTAGGTGGGATGATAATGTGGGGTTTTAAAGTAAAAAATAATCAACATATTGATAATTTTTTACATTAAATTTCAATATTAAAATGATCCAAATGACCTAAATTTTATTTTTTGATAAAATTATGATCTCATTATACTTTAAAACCAATTAAAATTATAACTTATATTTATAAAAAAATTGATAAAAAAGTTTTTTTTATGTAAAATTTTGTACTGTTATCTATTCATTAAAAAATGATATGTTTCCTAAAAATATCAGAAATTAAATGTAACCTAATTTTTATGTTTATATTTTAAATATTAATTTTATATTAACTTTTAAAATAAATTAATGTGTCAAAAATATTATTTAAATTGGGTTATCTGTTAAAGAGAATCAAAATTACCTTTATAAAAATATCGTATTTTGTGTGTAATATTGTGTTTGTTATTATCTATAGCCAAAAAAAATTAGATGAATCTGAAATATATTTTATTGACATATAATATATATACGATTCTAAAATAACTCAATATTTTTAATTAATTAAATTTTTTATGTTAGAACATCATTGTGAGCATAAAAATATTAATATTTTCCTTGGAATTTGGTCGGTTCTCATATTCATTTATAACTATTTCATATTAAATAAACTCCTTTTAACATGTTCAAAACTATGTATTTTCACAATATAGTTAATTATATTAACCTTCTCTAATATAATGGATATGTTATGTCTTAATATATTAATTTTTTTGTAAAAAATTTGTCTTCTATGTAATGTAAGATTTCGAAGAACGTATCGCTTGTGAGTAATGCAATGTAACTCGGTGTTTCATTGCTAGAAAAATATAAAATATAAAGAAAATTAAATATATTTTAATGTATTAGGGTATTATATACCCTTATGCGCTTGGTGTCACATGTAATAAATGCTATTGAATATAGGGTTATCACTTTATAATTTTTAGGTGTTACATTCTCCACACCATAAACAAATTGTTTCCTCATAATTTAAAACTGATCTCTGTGATAGAGGGATAAAAAATAAATGATTTTTTAAATACCCACATTGGATTAATATCACATATCCATAATAAAAGGAAATTTAATGTAAAATGGTCACATAACTATGTTTCCTTGTAGGAGAACATCGGTGGGAAATGAAAACCTGGATATGGAAGGTCGATTAAGCGTAAACATTCTAATAAACTTTAAAAGGTCGATTAACCGCCTTTTCATGGAGAACCCCTTTTAAATCCACTTTTTGGAAATTCTATAATCTCTATTTTTCAAAATAAACATATTATTTATGATTGGGACATTGAAATTTACCTTGGGTTAATTTTTGGTATTTTTTTGACAATGTTCATTTTTCAATGAATAGTGAAAAATACTGCATTTTACATCAAAACTGCATTTTCATATAATTTAATTATATGGTTATATTATCTTCCTAATTTGTTTTAAAGTTTAATTAGAATATATTTTTACCATGTAATTAAATGATGGTCATTGGGATTAACTTCACTTTGGAATTAGGCATAAACAAGTGCCAAACTTTACATAAATATTGTTTCCAAAAACCCACTATTTATTTTTACAACGGGAAGTTTTTTTAAATTAATTATTGCAATTTATGTGTTTGTAATTTGGTAAAATGAATTACATATTTGGAATTAGAAGGTCCAAATTATGTAATTAAGACTCTTTTGTTTTTGGACATTATGAATAGTAACGACGGTAATTATCTTTAATTATCTTGATTAATGAGTAATCTGGTATTTAAAGATAATAAGATAATATCATAATAATAATAAAAGACCAAAAAATATGTCCTAAGGCTACTGGTTTTCTCATGGCCGACCATGAGATTCCTTGTTCCAAACTTGGGGGCCCCATGGAATCACTTTTGTGAGAAAGTGACTTTTTATCTTTTTATTTTTAAAGAATGTTAAATGTAACAAAGAATGTATCACCTAAGTAAAATATTTTTAATTTTGTCTACATAAAGGATATTTTAGACTATTTATATTCATTTTAAATATATAAATATTTCCTAAATCATAGTATTTTTTTATAATTTTTAGACATTAAATATATTAAATTATTTATGACATCATGATGATGCAGCGATGACCTCATTATTTAACGATTTAAATAAAATGTAAAGATAATGTAAAATCTCAGACCTACATATGTACAAAACTTATTGGATTGGTGTATTTCTAACCCTTATCACCTTATCCTTGAAACGCATCAATGTGGGACATTTAATATCCGAAACTCATTCTAAAATAATGTAACATTTATTTACTTTCCAAGAGTGCCCCTCCCCTCCTCTTATAAAAGTCCCCCACCACTACCTCCTTACCCACACTTCCAAAGCCTTTTGATTGGCCTAAACCTGCCCATTTTGTCTCTCCACATCCCTCTATAACTCCTTGAAGCCTCACTTTGGGCATAAGTCTTCCCAAGGAATCCTTTGAGCTCAAACCAAAGGGAGATACCCGATTTTAAGGTAATGTCTTCATTTGTGTCCTTTTGTTTTATTTTGCTTCTCCAACCCCCTAAACTCTTTTTATTCATTTCTTCTGTAACAACTACAGTATCTTCAATATACTAGGATGTTTTTATAATAAGGATTCTAGCTAAACTTACACACACCTTCGTCTAATGGTTAAAGAACATACTGTTTCTGTGGATGGAGATTTTCTGCCTCACGAAATGATGATTGTTCAATATTCTTTTAACACCATTAAAGGTGGCCATTATGATGTCACTGTATTTTATATATGATATATATGGTATTTATGTTTACTATATGATTCTTTATTTTATATTTAAACCATTCCTTTATTCTTTTCATTTTGTGTAAATGCGATAATTTCATATGAGGAAGTGTGGACTACCGCCCCCTCAAGTGATGTGACTCGTACATGAAATACATGGAACGTATAAAGAATTAAATTAATGAACATATGTGACATATATAACATATATATTATATTGTAATTATAAAATATATATATATATAATTTATTTTTAATCCCGTTAATATGACAAAAAATGAAAGTAGCATTCATGCGTACGTACGGCCTACCGTCTCCATGAACGGTTCATTTTGTTTTTTATCTCCAAATACTATGTAATAGTATAAAATGAATATATACTGGATATAAATGATATTTAAAACATCAATACTATTTTGGATATGATGTACCTATAACTACAAGGAAAATTATTTTCCAACAAGTTCAATTTTTGACATACGTACCAAACATCGACAAAAACATCTGATATGAACTCATATTATTAACCAATTATTATAACATTAAAATATGTGATATGAACTGAATAATAATCATTATAGGAGGTCATTAAGAAATTATAAATATACCAAAGTTTATTATTTAGGAATATAAAGAAACGAACAAGACAAGTTGGACTTGAGGTAAGGGATCATACTCCTCTCTTTATTTTTAAGTACACTCTTTTATGTCATTCCTTTTAAGCTCATATTTCTTTTGATTGGGATGTTCATTTATATTAATCTTACTGTAATTTTTATGTACATATGATGGGAGACCCTATTCTCTCTAATCAATCCATTTTGGATGTTTTGAGTGGTGTCGTTAGGCTGCCGAATTTTCATAAGAGATCTAACCTCTCTCTTTCTTTTTAAGTACTCTCCTTTATGTCACTTCTTTTAAGCTCCTATTTGTTATGTTGGGGGATGTTATTTTATATTCCTCTTTCTGTATACTTTATGTTGATATGATGATATACCCTATTTCCTCTCATCAATCCATTTTTTATGTTTTAAGTGGCGTCGTTAGGCTACCGAGTTTTCGTAAGTGATTTTTCATCTCACCTTTATTCCCATGAGATTTATGATACATTTGCCACAATTTCCTTTGAGTGGTTTATGTACTGCCCATTATTACACTCTTTTTGTAATATAATTCCATTTATGGGTATTTACATATTCATTGTATGACACTTCTTCATTGGGGTGCACTTTTCGAAAGTTACCCAAGTCGGGAAGGGAACCTTTCACCCTCCTCTTTTTAAAATACTTCGTTTGTTATGTATTTTAATTCACATACTATTATGTTGGGATATGTTCTTATATATCCTTATTGATGTAAATTTTATGTCCAAGTGATGATATTCCCTTTTTATCTCTCATCAACTCGTTCTCTGAATTTTTGAAGTGACGCCATTAGGCTGTCAAATTTTACCAAGGGAACTTTTTAACCCAATTTCGATTTCTTTGGGATCAACATGTAGTTATTGAATATGTCATCCTTTAAATATGTGTGAATGAACTTTTATTTTTTTACACTTAATATCCAATTATATTGGGTGTATTTATATTTTTCACACATAATTTTGAGATTGATTTATCCTTAATTTAAGGATACCTTCTTTATAAGTGATTTCATTACTTTTTACATCTCTATTGAGACTTCATTGTTGTTATGCACCAATTCACTCTTATATGGTGTATATACTGTCCTTTGGAATATTATATCATGAATCCATTTATTCTCATGATATTATAATGCTCTGATTAAATGTTATTCCTCAATTATTGTATTCAAGTGTCTCTAATTTTGGTAAAAACACTTTAACCAAAATATCGCTTTAAATGTTTAAATGATTTGTTCTTATTAATATCCATGTTTTTAAAATGGTTTTAAGGATTTATTTATATGGATATTAATGGTTTAAAATTTTAAAAGCTTCAAGGTGGTATGGGACACTTTGATTCAAAAATCTCTTTATTAAATGCTTTAAATGGTTTTGAAAATGGTTTTTTTTATTCATTATTTCAATATCCGAAATTGTTATATTGTGACTGAAATGTGTAAATGTTATATTTCTTTTATGCATGTTTTATGTGATACATTTATGTTATGGTTCTTGGGAATTGTTATGAAAATGGGTGGTTCCATGATAAACTAAGGGCAGGTGAGCCCGATATAGCTCTCCAATGCATTGGGTAACGCGATGGGGTTAAACGTTAAGGTTTCTCCGAAGATATTTAGGGAATATACTGTGGTGGGTATTCCAAACATAACCAAGATGGTTACTCCCTACGTAAGAAAGTTATGAATTCCTCATGTTACCTTTATGTCTTTATGATTTCTATGTTTTATTCATGATTTTATGAGGTATGTTAAAGTGCCTATGTTTTATGGGTAATGTATGATTTCATTCTTATGTATATATGAACTCATGTTTCCTTTCCATATTTTTATAACCCTTACTGAGATTTTTATGCTCATCCCAAGTTTTTGAAATATTTTTCACAGGTCAAGGGAAAGGTACATGATGTGATGATAGTGTCAAGGATGTGTCAATAAATAATCAATGTTTTATTTTAAATATGTTTCCATTGTTGGGAAGAATGAATACTGTATTTTATGTAACCACTTTGTTTAAATGTGGAATTTAATGCAAGTTTCATGATCTAATTCTCTAAAACTCTAAACCTGAAAAGATCCTCAATGTGTAATCTCGTAATTACTCAAGATTAAGTAAGGTTTAAGGTTGGGGCCTTATAGTTGGTATCAGAGGTCAGTTTAGATAACTTTAGTGGTTAGGGTATTCTTTAAGCATAAGGGACATTATCATAATGGGTAGGATTTCAGAAAGAGTCCTAGTTTTAGATAAAGTGAATGAGTAAGTATATCTTAGTGTTTATCTTCCTCATTAGTACATGATGGTTTTATTGATATACTCACACTTACCTTTCTGTTTTTAGTGAATGGATAGATGTAGAAGGCACCAAAGAGACAACAGGTTTGAAGGAAACTGTGGTGGTTCTCTATTTAAGATACTAGATAAAATGGGGGAATCAATGAAGAAACTTGTGGCTGTTCTAAACCAACTATCAAGGAGTCATGATCAACCACTTGAACCTTGGTATGTTCTGTAATTCATCATGTACGAGATGACCAATCGATGTGGAAGTTCAGGTAATAATTATAAAGGTAACCATTAGAGTTTATATGAACCTTTCTTTTGAGGTAAATATGGGTTATTATATGATATGCTAGAAAATTAAAGGCATGAGATAAACATGAGGTTAAAATATGTTATGATCATTTTTGAAGATTTTATCTCATTTTGGGGAATGTTTTAAAATTATATAGTTTTGGAAAAAGGACAACACGCAGACCGTGTGACAACCCGTTGCGTCGGACAAAGCTGCGGGAATCGAACCCACAACCAAAGTGCAACTGGTATTTATCTCCTACCACTGGACTACGTGAAGTCCCTGGTTAGTTTGACTGATTCTTTTTAGATAGATGATTTTAGGAATTAAGATTAAGTTGATTTTGGGTTATCTATGGAAATTTATTAACCTATCATGGGGGATATGTTATTAGGTTAATTACTTTTCAATATGAGACTTTAAGAGCAACTGATGTTGTTTGGAGATAAATGTTACGATTTAACTTGGAAGAATATGTGACTAAATCCTTCAAATATTTGGGTTTCAATATTATCTTGGTTTACTTTGAGGAATTTTATGGACAAATTGTTTATCGAATGGTCCTCGTTGAACTTTGGGTTTTGTTGGACAAATTTTGGAGATTAAGAATAGATTTTCTTTTTATAAAGGGTTATCCTTTTCTGGATTATCTGATCTTGTACTAACCATTTTGGTTTTGGTTTTGGTTATAGTCTAAATACATGGTATGTATATAGTTATTATTTGTGGATTAGGTGATTCTCTAGAAGTTGATTATAGTACTCTTAATGTGAACAAGTCTTCCTAAATACTCGTCTTTTGAAGAAAATATGAGTTTGTGTAAGGAATCTAATAAAAGTTGAAAGTCAACATGATCAGTGATTATGTTTCCTTATGAATAAATTCCCCAATCAAAAGTAACATAAAACAAAAATGTTGTCTATTAACTTTTCCTACTGGGGAATCGAATACCGTTTAACCCATCACCAGTTTGTGATTTTCTTGTGGTTAACTTTTTCCTAAACATGTTTTCTATCACTCTCCACCAGAACATGACCATTTGTTTTTTCCTCCATGTCCATATTTTAATACTTGGAATCCTAGTATGGGTTAACTTGGGTGACCTTTGTACTTATCTTTCTTTATTTTAATGTGATTTTTTACCGACTCTTGTTCTGATGTGGGACTTTCAAGGATATTTCCAAGCTCAATTTTAAAATTGTGAGGACGCAATTCCCAAAAGGGGGGAAGGATGTAACACCCCAGCCAAATAAAGAATATGAAATCTTTATATTTATCTATATTTTTGAATAAAATATTAATATTACTTTAAAGTGGATGCTATGCTCGATGGCATACCTAATACGCAACAAGTAGTTTCTTGGGAATCTTACGTTGCACTCTAATAATAAAATAATATTATTTTAAATGGTAGTTAATGCCTAGCCGTTGCAATGGCGGGAATGAACAGAACTAACTAAAAAATTATTATATATGTTTGTAAATTTTTTTTACTCTTTACAATAAATGTTAGAGGATTAAAAATGCAAATGAATCCAGTTTTTAAGCGTAAACATTCTAATATTCTTTAAAAGGTCGATTAACCGCCTTTTGATAGCGAACCCCTTTTAAATCCACTTTTTTAAAATTTTATAAGCTCTATTTTTCAATATAAACATATTATTTATGATTGGGACATTGAAATTTACCTTGGGTTAATTTTTGGTATTTTTCTGACAATGTTCATTTTTCAATGAATAGTGGTAAATACTGCATTTTACATCAAAACTGTTTTTTCATATAATTTAATTATATGGTTATATTATCTTATTAATTTGTTTTAAAGTGTAATTAGAATATATTTTTACCATATAATTCAATTATGGTCATTGGGATTAATTTCACTTTGGAATTAGGCATAAACAAGTGCCAAACTTTTCATAAATATTGTTTCTAAAAACCCGATATTTGTTTTGACAACGGGAAGTTTTTTTAAATTAATTATTGAAATTTATTTCTCTGGAATTTGGTAAATTTAATTACATATTTGGAATAATAAGGCCCAAATTATGTAATTAAGACTCTTTTTTTTGGACATTATGAATAGTAACAACGGTAATTATCTTTAATTATCTTGATTAATGAGTAATCGGGTAGTTAAAGATAATAAGATAATATAATAATAACAAAAAAAGACCACAAAATGTGTCCTAAGGCTACTGGTTGTCTCATGGCCGACCATGGGATGCCTTGTGCCAAACTTGGGGGCCCCATGGAATCACATTTGTGAGAACGTGACTTTTTATCTTTTTATTTTTAAAGAATGTTAAATGTAACAAACAATGTATCACCTAAGTAAAATATTTTTAATTTTGTCTAAATAAATGATCTTTTGGACTATGGATATTCATTGAAAAGCTAAAAATATTTCATACATCATTGTATTTTTTTTTATAATTTTTAGACATTAAATATATTAAATTATTTATGACATCATGATGATGCAGCGATGACCTCATTATTTAACAATTTAAATAAAATGGAAAGATAATGTAAAATATAAGACCTACACATGTAAAAAAACTATTGTATGGGTGTATTTCGAACCCTTTTCTCCTTATCCTTGAAACACATCAATTTGGGACCATTAAAATCAGAAAATCATACTAAAATAAAGTAACATTTATTTACTTTCCAAGAGTGCCCCTCCCCTCCTCTTATAAAAGGCCCCCACCACTACCTCCTTTTCCACACTTCCAAAGCCATTGGCTCGGCCAACCCCTGCCCATTTTGTCTCTCCACATCCCTCTATAACTCCTTGAATCCTCACATTGGGCAGAAGTCTTCCCACGGAAGCCTTTGAGCTCAAACCAAAGGGAGTTACCCGATTTTAAGGTAATGTCTTCACTTGTGTCCTTTTGTTTTATTTTGATTCTCCAACCCCCTAAACTCTTTTTATTCGTTTATTTTGTAACAACTCCAGTATCTTCAATATACTAGGATGTTTTTATAAAAATGATTCTAGCTAAACTTACACACATCTTCTTCTATTGGTTAGAGAACATACTGTTTCTATTGTTGATGATTTTCTGCCTCACGAAACGATGATTGTTCAATATTCTTTTAACACCTTTAAAGGTGGCCATTATGATGGCACTGTATTTTATATATGATATATATGGTATTTATGTTTACTATATGATTATTTATTTTATATTTAATCCATACCTTTATTCTTTTCATGTTGTGTAAATGTGATAATTTCATATGAGGAAGTGTGGACAACCTCCCCCTCAAGTGATGTGACTCGTACATGCAATACATGGAACGTATAAAGAATGAAATTAATGAACTTATGTGACATATATAACATATATATTATACTGAATTTATAATATATATATATATCATTTATCTTTAATCCCTTTAATATGAAAAAGAGAAAATGAAAGTAGCGTTCATGCGTACGTACGGCCTACCATCTCCATGAACGGTGCATTTCGTTTTTTATCTCCAAATGCTATGTAATAGTATAAAATGAATATATACTTGATATATATGATATTTAAAATATCAATACTATTCTGGATATGATGTACCTATAACTACATGGAAAATTATTTTCCAAAAAGTTCAATTTTTGACTCACCACTAGTAGAAAAATCATTTTTAACGTCGTTAATTTGACGTCGGTTTCTTATAAACCGACGTAAAATATTTTTGCGGATAAGTTTTGGCGTCGGTTTTTAAAAAAACCGACGTGAAAAAATAATGAAAAAAATGATTTGGCGTCGGTTTTTTTAAAAACCAACTTGAAAAAATAAAAAAAAAGTTATGTCGTCGGTTTTTTAAAAACCGACGCCAAAAAATAAAAAAAAATATTTTTGGAGTCGGTTTTTAAAAAAACCGATGCGAAAAAATAATGAAAAAAATGATTTGGCGTCGGTTTTTTTAAAAACCGACGTGAAAAAAAAAAAAATTATGACGTCGGTTTTTATGAAAACCGATGCCAAAAATGTAAAAAAAAATTACAATCCTATAGATAATTCCCTAAGCTTTGATTTGACTAGTCATAGAGCAAAAATGGAGTTACGGATAAAAAGTTATGGATGTTGGAAGTTGATCTTCTCTAAAAGAAGTGTTAATTAAGTCCAACTTTCAAAGGCCATAACTTTTAATCCGTAACTTCGTTCTAGCTCCACGACCAGTCAAATCGAAGCTTAAGAAATTTTCTAAGACATGGTAAAAAAAATTTTATGTTTTGACGTCGGTTTTCATAAAAACCGACGCCAAAAAAACTTTTTTGTTTTTCGCGTCGGTTTTTTGAAAAACCGACGCCAAAAATATTTTTTTTTACTTTTCACGTTGGTTTTCATAAAAACCGACGCCAAAACTGTTTTTTGTTTTTCGCGTCGGTTTTTTTAAAAACCGACACGAAAAACAAATTATTTTTACTTTTCGCGTCAGTTTTTAAAAAAAACCGACGTGAAAAGTATTTTTTTTATCTTTTTAGCATCGGTTTATTTAAAAACCGACGCCAAATAGTATTCACTAATACGCGGGATCAAAATATCAATTTTTTTCACAAAGCGCGTTTAACTTTTTAAAATCCCGCCTATATTTTCATTAAACTCAATCACAAATATTTTCATTTACTATATATAAATATGTTTGTCCTTCATTTATCATTTTTATCCTCTTCGATTCAATCAAGTTTTCAATGCGGCATCAATCATTAATTTTATTACGGTACGTATTATATTCATTCATTTTCATTATTATTAATGTCCTTCATTTATAAAAAACTCGATTAGATTTCAAATAATGATGATTTGCTTTTTTATTGTGTTAAAAATATAAAACGTTCGGATGACATTTACCAAGCTTGATGTAAGTTTAATTATCGATCGTCGTTTTTATTATCACATGAGATCTACGCTAAATATAAGAGATATGATGATAAACAGCATATCATTTCAATGGAAGATCGAAAAATAATAGAAATGTGTTTGAAACATTATGTATATTTTATATCATTTGGTGTACATGATTTTAACTTGTGTTTATCTTGTTTTCTTTAAAACATATTTTATCAATCGATACTTTGACATGTTCAACTTCTGACGGCCATAACTTTTGATCCGTAACTCCGTTTTAGCTCTACGACCTGTCAAATCTAAGATTAGGAAATGCTCTAAAACATCGAACAATAAAAATTTCTTTTTGGTGTCGGTTCTTGTAAAAACCGACGCCAAAAATAAGTTATTTCAATTTACGGCGTCGGTTCTTGAAAAAAACCGACGCCGAAACTATTTTTTAAACTTTTTGGCGTCGCTTTTTAGGGAAACCGACGCCAAAAATGACGCTGCTGAGTTTATTTGGCGTTAGGTTTTTACAAAACAAACGCAAAAAAGCAATTGAAATTTGTTTTTGGCGTCGGTTTACAAAAACCGACGTAAAAAGTCATATTTTTTACGTCGGCGACTTCAACGTCGGTTAAAAACCGACGTGAAAATTAAAAAAAAACCGACGTTAAAGACCTTTTTTCTACTAGTGCACGTACCAAACATCGACAAAAACATCTGATATGAACTCATATTATTAACCAATTATTATAACATTAAAATATGTGATATGAACTGAATAATAATCTTTATAGGAGGTCCTTAAGCAATTACAAATTGACCAAAGTTTATTATTCAAGAATATAAAGAAACTAACAAGACAATTTGGACTTGAGGTAAGGAATCCTACTCCTCTCTTTCTTTTTAAGTATACTCTTTTGTGTCATTCCTTTTAAGCTCATATTTCTTGTGATTGGTATTTTCTTTTATATTATTGTTACTATAATTTGTATGTACATATGATGAGAGACCGTATTCTCTATCATCAATCCATTTTGGATGTTTTGAGTGGCGCCGTTAGGCTGCCGAATTTTCGTAAGAGATCTAACCTCTCTCTTTCTTTTTAAGTACTCTCCTTTATGTCACTTCTTTGAAGCACCTATTTCTTATGTTGGGGGGATGTTATTTTATATTCCTCTTTCTGTAAACTTTATTTTGATGTGATTATAGACCCTATTTCCTCTCATCAATCCATTTTGGATGTTTTAAGTGGCACCGTTAGGCTGCCGAGTTTTTGTAAGAGATTTTTCATCTCACATTTATTCCCGTGAGATTTATTCTACATTTGCCACAATTTCCATTGAGTGGTTTATGTACTGCACATTATTAGACTACCTTTGTAATATAATTCCATTTATGGGTATTTACATATTCATTGTATGACACTTCTTCAATGGGGTGTACTTTTCGAAAGTTACCCAAGTCGGTAAGGGAAACTTTCACCCTCCTCTTTAAAAGACTTCGTTTGTTATGTATTTTAATTCACATACTATTATGTTGGGATATGTTCTTCTATATCCTTATTGATGTAAATTTTATGTCCAAGTGATGTGATTATCTTTTTATCTCTCATCAACTCATTTTTTGAATTTTTGAAGTGACGCCGTTAGGCTGTCGAATTTTACCAAGGGAACTTTTTAACCCAATTTCGATTTCTTTGGGTTCAACATTTATTTATTGAATATGTCATCCTTTTAATATGTTTGAATGACCTTTTATTTTTTTACACTTAATATCCAATTATATTTGGTGTATTTATATTTGTCACACATAATATTGAGATTGATTTATCCTTAATTTAAGGATACCTTCTTTATAAACAATTTCATCACATTTTACATCTCTATTGAGACTTAATTGTTGTTATGCACCAATTCACTATTATATGGTGTATATACTGTCCTTTGGAATATTATATCCTGAATCCATTTATTCTCATGATATTATAAAGTTCTGATTAAATGTTATTCCTCAATTATTGTATTCAAGTGTCTCTAATTTTGGTAAAAACACTTTAAACAAAATATCGCTTTAAATGTTTTAATGATTTGTTCTTATTAATATCCATGTTTTAAAAATGGTTTTAAGGATTTATTGATATGGATATTAATGGTTTAAAATGTTAAAATCTTCAAGGTGGTATGGGACACTTTGATTCAAAAATCACTTTATTAAATGTTTTAAATGGTTTTGAAAATGGTTTTTTTATTCATTATTTCAATATCCTAAAATGCTATATTGTGATTGAAATGTGGAAATGTTATATTTCCTTTATGCATGTTTTATGTGATACATTTATGTTATGGTTCTTGGGCATTATTATGAACAAGGGTGGTTCCGTGATAAACTAAGGGCGGGTGAGCCCGATATAGCTCTCCAATGCATTGGGTAATGTGAAGGGGTTAAATGTTAAGGTTTCTCCGAAGAGATTTAGGGAATATACTATGGTGGTTATTCCAAACATAACCAAGAGGGTTACTCCCTACGTAAGAAAGTTATGAATGCCTCAAGTTACCTTTATGTCTTTATGATTTCTATGATTTATTCATGATTTTATGCGGTATGTTAAAGTGCCTATGTTTTATGGGTAAAGTATGATTTCATTCTTATGTATATAGGAACTCATGTTTCCTTTCCATATTTTTATAACCCTTACTGAGCTTTTTATGCTCATCCCATGTTTTTGAAATGTTTTTCACAGGTCAAGGGAAAGGTACATGATGTGATGATAGTGTCAAGGATGTGTCAAGAAAAAATCAATGTTTTATTTTAAATATGTTTCCGTTGATGGAAAGAATGAATACTGCCTTTTATGTAACTACTTTGTTAAAATGTGGAATGTAATGCAAGTTTCATGATCTAATTCTCTAAAACTCTAAACCTGAAAAGATCCTCAATGTGTAATCTTGTAATAACTCAATATTAAGTAAGGTTTAAGGTTAGGGCCTTATAACTATGATGCCCACAAAAAATTTTGTAAGTGATTAGCTGGTCAAGGAAAGTAGTTGAAGACATGAGAGAGCATAATGAGTTTCAACATGAAGTTAAGGAAGATTTTGATAATGAATATAGTAAAATCAAGGATCTCACAACTATCTTTGAGGAAAATCTAACTCTTGAGCATTATACTCGGATTAAAGAGGTAAAGGATCTGAATGGATATCTATATTATGTTTCCCAAAGTTGGAAGAGGGAAAGGGGTCTTCGGATTGAGATCTAAGAGAAGCTGGTAAAGCAAGATGAGTTGTTGAAGGCTCAGGCAGAGGCTCAGAAGGCTTAGGAAGAAAAGATCAAGGCATTAGAGAAGAAAGTAGAGGATCAGGACTAACTCCTAAAGCAAGCATAGGAAGACCACAGAAAACTCATAAATCTGAAAACCATAGTGGATAAATCGATACACAAGGAGAAGGAAGGAAAATAGATCCAATATGATCTTTTGTTGTATTCTTTTCGTTGTACAAATTCTTTTTAATCGTAATGAAATTTTCGGTTTTTTTATTTTTCTGTCTTGTAACTAATCTTTCAGGTGTTATATCTCTTTTCCATTCCCTTACACACTTTTTGAAAATCAAAAATTGGTATAAAGGAAAAATGAATACTTAGTAAAGAAGATTTATCACTATGTGTGGGGGAATTTATCTAAGGGGGAGTTTTCATTACGATGATTTTCATATTCAAGATTATGAAAAACCTCATTCCGGAAATCTTGAATATAATCCTTAGAGTTCCAAATCATAAAGGGGAGTTAGTCGTATTCATCATTGTCCTTGTGTAAAGGGAGATAAGTTTTATTGTATAAGTCCTTTTATTATTTTACGTAAGGATGTTTGTGCTTTCCAAAAAGGGGGAGATTTTTGAGTCAATAAGGTTTTCCTTATGACTTTTCTATTCCTTCATACTTGGGGAAGATTGATGGGTCAATAAGGTTTCCTTATGACTTTACCATTCCTTCCTGTTTTGAAAATCACAATCACCTTAGAAACCATGCCTATAAATAGGAGCTCATTTAAAAGATCTCAAAACAAGTTTATCAATATAGAGATTACATGTCTCTGAAGTGATTTCTAGAGAGAGAGGCTTTTGTTTCTTTGTGCGTACTGAACTTCTTATTTCGATTTTCTTTGTGCGACTCTGAATGTTTTTTATTACATTTGAGGGATTTTGGGGATAGAAAGACAGAGGTGCTGACTACCTTGAAGTTGAGGGCTTCTTTACTGATGAAGACAAAGGTTCCCACTACCGTGAAGTTGAGGGCTTGCAAGGATTGCAAGACAGACTCTGATTTGTTTATCGAGGGCTTACCCTGGTGTGGGTAAGACAAAATTTCTTGAAAGTATAAATCAAGGGACCTTTATCCAAGGTTGTTGGATACCCTTGTCTTTGGGTTAAAAGATTTACTACTTGTTACTTGTTTTGTTTCAAGTTTTCAACATCATTTTATTTTTTTAGGAAAGTATAACTATATTATACTTCCTTATACATGTACTCTGATTTAGTTAGATTCTATACGCTTCAAGGTTGAATCTTTATCCTTGTAGACATTCATTAAGTTTCTTTTTATGGAACCATATTTATAGATTTGCTTTCTCTGAATCGTGTTTCCTGAATCAAGCAAGTGTGTAGAACTAGAGGTTTTGTGAATTACCTTTTTTAACCTTGTTTAAAAAAACCATCTTTAAAAGATCCAAAGGACTTTTTTAAAGTGTAAAATTCACCCCCCCCCCCCCCCCTCTAATATATTGAGAATCATTGGATACTTTATTCAGTATCTATATTATTTCGATCCTATATTTTGTATTATTAAGTATATCATACTCACATACCATCTCAACATTCATCCCCTCAACAAACGTCCTAGAGGAATATTATCTAGAATTCCAGACACATGGTTTATTTGTCATAACATAACCTTATTACATTTAGGTAAGATGAATTTTCAAAATATTTCAAAATATTTTTTCCCCTAAATCTCACCATATGGTCAAAACTAATGAGTTATCACTGACCTTAACCATCATGCACCTATGTTTTGGTTAATATGGGTAAAAAATATCTTATAATAATGTTACTTATTTAGACACACAATTATTCTCATTTAACATCATTTTTTCAATGATTTTAAATTCATGTGAGGACCCATTTTTTTTAACATCACAAAAAATGAAAACGGTTTAAGTTCAACAACATAACCATATCCCATTTTCCCATGTGTTTCTAAGAAGATGCTTGTCCCAATAACCTTGAGTGCATAGAATGATTCTTCCATACTCAAATCTTCGTACATTCTAGTCCATGAACCAATTCAAAAACATTCTCAGAAAAAATAATCAAATCACACCAAAAGTTAATCACACAATGTGAAATAATATTCAACTATAACATCGAACAAGAATAAAAAACCATGCCCTTAGTACATGGGTTTTTTCCCATGCATGGGTTTTCTACTCCAATGTGTGATATCATTACCAAGCCCCAAATCATTCTGATATCATGTATACCATTCCCCAAATTGTAATCCAAAAGAAGAAGAAAAAAAACCAGACCTCTTATACCACTTGGTAACATCCTAAACTAGGCGTCATGTGATAGTGCCCTGAGCCAGTTGGTCCCATGACCTCAGACACACCTCCCCGTACACCAGAAGCTGTCGACTAGCAGTGAGGGTCTAGAAAGTTAGTCATGGGGAGACTATACCCTCAGTTATCAGAATAAAACTGTAGCTGAAGTAAAGAAGAAATTTCAGAATCACATATAACTATAACATAACCAATGTCCTAAATAACAAAAACAGAAAATATAATATTCAACTAAAATGGAAAACATGTTATCCCAATAAAAGTGATCAATGCCTAAAATGTAATTGAAAAAAAAGACACTAACAACTCTCAATAAGGTCTTGTACCATGTATGGTTCCATCATCCAAGTTCAAAACTCAATTATCAATCCAAAAAATGTCACATGCCCTTAACATGTCCTACAATAGTAAAGTATATTCGGGTACTGATCAGGTGTCCTGAGTAGGGTGTGAATAAACATTAGTAGGCCACCACGAACATTGTCTAAAACAAATCCAGTTATTAGAGAGTGTAATAAGTTCTATAACAAAATGAATACAATACATAAATAAAAAGTTATCACATTATCATTTATTCATTAATTATTCATATAAACTATAGGGTTCCATAGGATACTCAAACCTCTATATTAGCTTCATCTCATACGAGAGCTTGATGTGTTCCCTAGGTAATATCATATCTTCATATCTTCTTTGAATCGTGCTGGTTATCGATGTTTTCATTGGTTATATGATATCTCACTGCCTGATTCGACTCATGTTGGATTTTGAAGTATTATCATGTGAGGCCATATCTCAGAGTGCCTTTATTACCAATCATTATATTCTTACATAAATTCCAAATTTACCAATAAATTATTTTTATTTAATATTTCCATGTTACCATTTTTACTTCTCAATAGAATGACTATGTTCCCTTTCCTTTACTCACAAGTATAATGAACATATTACTATTTATACACCTCATTTTAATGACCATGTTACAATTCCATTACTCTCATGTACAATGAAATAGTTCCCATTTATACTTCTTATTTTAATTTCCATGTTCCCATTATTTCACACATAATTAATTCATAATTATTTGTCCAACTCAATTCAATTACTAATTGATGAACTTGTTAAATACATCAATATCATTAATTTACTCTCCAATTATTTATGTACATAAATCCTAATAATTAATTCATCAATTAGTGAATTAATAACACTATTCATATCCCATAGTTAATTTTCCTGGATTAATTATCTCATTATAAATCTCAACACTTCATAATTAATTCCACAATTAATTATCTACATCATTATATCAAGGAACATAATTAATTCATGAGTAATAATCTCATTTTACCCAATTCAATATCTCATAATTAATCCCCTAATTAAGGTTCTGGATTTCAACCTCTAACTCTCATAATAAACATCCCGAATTAAATATCTAATCGGGCATCCCCTTAGTCTCTTGATTATTTCCTCAATTAATCATCTATTTCAATAATTCATCGATAAATCAATAGGTCAACATAATTAGCACAATTAAGGTATTAAATTGATAATAAAGGAGAAAAAAATCATAATTTTTCAAACACACAACATATCTACCCCAATAAGAATTAGATTTTATACCACCTACCTGAATTTGTTGACGGACACTCATTCCACAGAAATCCCAAAAATACCATCTGCACAATGATGTAGAACTATATTCTGGATCAAAATCCCTAAATCAACATAAAGGATATCAAGATATAATGAATCTATATCTGGATCTACAATCATATATCTAGATGTCACCATAAAGGTTTAGAACAATAGTAAGTGAGGATAAATTCCACCAAAATATTAAGGAACTAGAAAGGAATGAATGGGAAGGGAATCGTGATGATATCCACATACCGGTAGAAGAGGGGATCTTCAATTCGGGATTTGAATATAAAATAATGGATGTTAAATGACCTTGGAACCCCTTTAGAATGTTGAAAACTTGTCCAAAAAAATCTAGTCTTAATCCAAGGTTGAATATGAGTGTTTTGGGGGGATTACGGTATTTTAAAACTAATTTTTAGTTGAAAAGAAACCACATGCAAAGTTTTCTCAGTTGGGGTGCGCGGTTAGGTAGACCATGCACCAACCATATGGCCCTCACTATTCAGGGGTGTATAGTTACAAAAATTGTGCACCAATTGTATGGATCTCACTGTCCAGGGTTGCACGGTTACCTCGGTTTGGGAATAGTGTTTTCTTTAATCATTTTCCAACAGTGTGTAGCCTCATTTTCATAAATTTTTCACAAAAATCCACCCAAATGCGCACAAAGCTGAAACTCCACCCAAAGGTACTTAAAACAACAAAAAGTACATGAAATTTGGCCTTAGATAACTCTAGAAAATGCCAGGACCGTACAAGGTAACTCCTTGATTTTCAATAATGAGATATTATAATTATATGAATAGGTTTTAATGACTTTGATTTTTTAATTTTGACCCTTTTCATATATCTACATTTAATTTTGGTTTTTAATTGAATTTTTCATGGTCTTACAGGAGTCACAAAACCCCAGAATAGTTATATTAAATATATTAAACCATTCGCATACATATTTTAAGAAATAATGGTTTTAACTTTTAATTGAATATTGTTTGTGGAAACCAAGGCTTGTTTTCAATCTAATAAATAGGTTCTACCCTTTTGGGACTTAATGTTCGCAAACATGAGTTCTGATAGCATTTCACCATCATGGGAGAGTTTTTATAAAATTAAATAATATAATTTTTTAATTGAATAATTAATTTATTATGTTTCAAATTCATAATTTTACCCATGCAATATTTATAACACTCTGATGTTGTTTTATATAATTATATTTTCATAAATATGATTTCAAATGATATCTTTCAATACATAAAACGTCAATTTGGAGCAAACCACAATATACTATTGAAATATCATTATCCAATATGACGGTTATTAACTATTAATTTTATTTGGAGTACAAATAAGACTAAATAAATTATTAAAAATTATTTTCTACACTTTTAAAAAATGAATTCCTTATTTTTCAGTTAGAAAGAAATGAAAATATAATCATTATAAGGTAAAAATATATTATTTTATAAAAAATATTTTAATGTGCACAATTTTTTTATATTAATAAATAATTATAATATTTTTTGATAAATTATTTTAATTAAATTTATATACAATATACTCTTTAAAATAACATATCATTCAACTAATGGTTTTTTTCATGTCATTGAATAAGAATATATTATGATTATTTCTCAAAACCCATTTTTCTAAACACAATTTTTTTCACTCTTTCTAATAATTTAAACGTGGGTATTTAACATATTTTGATGTTGGATATTATAAAATTGACACAATATTTAAAATTATAGTTAAAAATTTATATTAATAAGTTTTATATAATTATTTTTTATAATGAACAGTTTATAGGGACATAATATAATTATCAAGGTAAAGGTTAAAAGGGTATAAATATGGTTTTACTTATGATATAAGGTATTAAATTTCTACAAAAACGTTATTAAATTTAGATAGTTTATATTATTTTAAAATTATCTTTATTATCTTCAAATATTTTTCATTTTGAATCCAATTTTATTGAGAAAGACATATGTTATAAAATAATGGTTCATGATTTACAAGTGTTCCACCAACATGAATTATGAAAAGGAATCTCATATTGTCTCATATTCACACCACAATATCCATTTTTAAAAACTAATACCTTCCTAAATACTCTCCCAACATTTGTATACATGACCTTGAGGTGCTGGTATTTCTATAAAACCAATTCGTAAATCCATAATGTGGTCATCAATCAAGGATTCCTGAGGAAGAGGAGCAAGTTTTGAAGGATATTTTTCATGTTTATTTCTATATAAACCGACTCCATATGTGATATAACCATACTAACATGATGGTATTAGTGTATAAACAATAATGATAATTTTTAATTTTAAGGGTATATACATTTTCAATTTTCTACTCATCCGTTCTAAAATGAAGACATCACTCATGTGTATGTGTGGACCATTACCTCTCCAAAGTGATGTGATTTATTTATCATTTCGTCATTACATTGATGGTAAAAAGGATATATTTCATGAATATATTTTACAGTTATGCTATAATTATTAATTTTTTAATGTTAATTACAATATACATTTCTTCTATTCTATTCATCAAAATGTGAAAATGTTAACAATTCGTATGTGTCGGTTATCACATCCTTGAAGTGATGTAATTAATTTTTAACCACTAATTTATATGAGTAGTAATAAAATTATATATAATTAATAAGTATGATAATTACTACTTAATTAATATTATAAAGATGATAATACCAAGACTATGGTTCAAGGACCATAACCATCGACCTAAGATAAACATTGAAAGTAGAAAATTTTTCATCTAAATGTTAATTTTAATGAAAAAATTATTAATCAAAGAAAAATTGTAAAGTATAAAGGAATTGTAAATATTAATTTATTACTAAATATTAATCTTGAACATATTTATAATAATATTGTTTCCATTAAAATGTGTTCTTAAATTTGTTTAATGAAATATGGGTCCTAGGGTAAGGTTTTATGTTTCTATATTAGTTATTTTCATATTATATATGCTAAATTTCTATTCGGAAAAGTTATATAGATCATATATATTAAACACCAATTAAATTTTTATTAAATTTCTATTAGGTTAATTTCTATTTCATATTATTATTTTCTTCTCTTTGGTACATTATATAATCAAGAAATTTTTTTAAGAAAAACTGGCCTTAATTCCACTTTGGTTGACAAACATTTTCTTCCATGAACAATTTATTTAAACAATTTTCAAGAAAAGTATTTTTTATGATATAATTATTATATAAATTAATTATCAACCATATTTTGATTTTAATCATTGTTTAAAATGTACATTTCATAATATTTTCCAACTTTGTTATTTATGAATTTTTACCAAATGTTTAAAATGAATCACTATTTTACCTTTTACCACATAGAGATATTTTCCAATATTATAAATATTCCTTTATGTGAATATTCCCTTACAGTTTTCCATGTTTATTTGTAGAGAAAATATTTTTCTCAAAATTCCATGAATTTTATGATTTTAGTGATATTTAATTAAAATCATACTTTTCTTGCTTTCAAATAAATAATCAGATTCCCATTTTCAAATATTTTTCATCATTGTAAACATTCACTAAAATATGTTATTATCCACTAGTAATATGATAATATGATACAATCCAATCTATTTCTATTATAATGTCTATTATTTATTGTTGATTCTAAAAAACTCAATTCTTTTAAATTTTTTAATTAAATTATAACAAAATAATTATGAAACCTCTTTTTGCATAAGTTATTTCATAAGGATGAAATTGATTTTTTATAAAAAAAATTACTTTCTATAGTTTATGGTATAATGAATTAAAGATTATTTTATGATATTGTTGCATAGAAATGAATGGTTTTCACTATAAGATTTTTGGAACCATAATTATATAGTCCTCTACTGAATTAGGTAATGATTGATATCTCGGGGGATAATATGGACTAGAATTGGTAGTGAACATAGTTTCGTAAGGGAATGTAACCATTGAGATACACTTTGGAGTAAACCATGAGTAATGAAATAATGGAATAAGTAGTGAACCTAATCCACTATTAGACACTTCCCACAATGACAATATTGGAAATGAATATTGACTAAGGATATTACATTTAATTCTTATTTTTATGCCAAAAACTTATGTCATATGTTTATAATATGTTCTCATGGATCATGATAATTTATTGTAGATTTCAAAATTGTGATTTCACTATCTTTTTATAACATAGCCTTATTTTAGGATTCATGATTAAATATCATTCACTAATTGGGTATGAATTTCTTATGTTGTGATCACATTTTTATATGTATATGGTTATTCACACCTGTGATCATTGATTTATATGTACTATGTTTACCCTTACTGAGACGTAGATCCCAACCTATCATATTTTATAATTTCCCTAGGTTATGAAGAAATATTTTGAGTAGGATATGTGTAAAAATTGAAATGTGTAACAAGAACTTTTTGGGTGGTGTTTAGAGATATTTCATGAATTAATATGGTTACATATCTATTCTTTAAATACACTACACCATCATGACTTTGAAATGGTTTTTGTTATGATATTAATTTCATATTATTAAAAAAATTGTATATAATTATTTTTTCACCTCATCTGGTTTTATATTTTGGTTTAAATAATTATATAAATTGATATTAGGAAATATTAGTGAACCCTATGGGATAATTCAATTTATGGGATTAAAATATAAATATTTGTAAAAGTGGATATTGTATTGTTTCCTATCAATTAAATATATGTCTAAATACTAGAAAGTGGAGAATAATTTTGTAATTAATCAAAAAGTGTTAAACACCAGGGAAAATGATAGTTTAGAGTCAACTCAATATTTACTTGGTGAACCATGATTAGTCCTATGAGTAAACAAAATTCTTGAAACACTTTGAGGGATATACTTTGGTAAATTCAAATTCTCTTTGTGGACCAACATAGTGAAAGAAAGGATAAAGAATATGATAAATTATTTTTAGCCATAGGGATATGATATGTACTTAATGTCAAAAGGGTTGAAAGAATGAATCATTCAATAATAGATAATAATAATTTTTTCATTATATTTTATTATGTACTCTAATTATTGATGTTTGATACTCAAACTATTTTTAATGTTTCATTCAACCTATGGTACTAGGGAAAACATGTAAAAAATGAATGTGATGGATAATGAAATGTACTTATTCATGTGAAACTAATCTAAATTGGTTCTTAGATGAAAAGTCTTGTGTCAATTATCACCCAAAACTCTCAAAATTTGAACAAAAAATTGAATTGCACTGAACATCCAAATGACCAAAGGAAAAAAATAAACTCTCTATATATTCATTTATCTAGAAACCTAAAAATGACCTCAGTGGTTCCTATGGTATACTTATCATTGTGAATTTAGTTATTTCTATAGATAATATAATTTATGTTCTCAAATTCTCAAACCATGAGAATGATATTTTTCTAGGCATTATTTGGAAGGTAAATCTGATCAATGGCGGACTCATTCAATAATTGGAAGTTGATAAAATGATATTAATGCTATGAAATAGGATGTGTTTAAGAAGCCTTTTCTAAATAACAATTCTTTCTAAACTCTATAAATAATAATTTAGATGTAATTTCTTATCATAATTAAGAATTATTATTAATAAATTTGAAAATATGGGGAATATTTCACTAGACATATAATTTATTCTTATTGTTTTATCATCAATACAAAAAAATGGTTAAAAAATCTGTAGATAATGGATAGCCAGTAATTCAAATAAGTTAGATATAAGATTCATTGACTTGTATGAAGAAATCAATTTATTTCCTATAAATATAAAAATGGATATTGGGGACTCTTATTATTTTAATGGTTTTTGAGAGAAAAAGAGAAATATGGTAATTTAAGGAATTTATAATAATATGACCCCATAAGTAATGAAAATTATTCTTACTTAAGGTGAGAAGTGTAAAAGGAACCAAAGAATAAATTACATTATTGGGTTTAATAAAAAGATTTAATTAAAAAATATCATCATTGAGAAAAATAATTTCAAAGTGATATGAAGAGTCCATTCAATATTAGCGGGATTTCTCAACTAAAAGATTCACACACACTCCAATGAAATAATTATAATGAGTATGGAGTTTACACCCATAAGTGACTCAATCATAGGGTTAATACTTATAATAAGCATTAAAAACCTCTCAAAACAAAATAAAAAGTAAATCTCATGAGATCCCAACTACTAAATTTGGTCACATGAACAATGTGGTGAAAGGTATACTAACTATCCACTATAGAAAGGAAAATTTTATATCTGATACAAGATCCTATAACAATTTTCTATGAAAATGTATTTTATGGATATCACATCACTAATAAAATAATTAGATGTACATTTGTAAGTAAAAATATCAATAGAACAATGATATCATTTTAATTTTATAGATACTCTTAAATATATGTTTTCTTGAAATCTTCTTCATATAAATCAATTTTTTCACCTTTATAGTGGATTTTCTATTTTTTAGAGCATGGATTTATTTTTTTATATAAACCCTATATAAACATTCAAGTAATTGAAGTCATGTTTTATACTCTGAATCATCCTATGTTCATCTTCTTTTTGTGGATGAATATGAACTTCCGTTGTAGTTTAATTCCATTTAATGGATATAAATACTTATTGAATAAGGATATTTATCTAAAATGGTTGGGGAGAAACTTTTCAATGAATATAATCCAATTTTGTGGGAATATGATAATTTTTTTCCAAAATTCATTCATATTATTCCACAAAATCATCAATTTAAATTATTAATAGAAATCACATCTGTTGATACACCTATTTCAATTACTCCATATAAAATGGTCCCAATTCAGGTTTTGGAATTAAATATAAAATCACTGGATAATATTAATAACGGATTAATATAGTAATGAATATAATCATGGGGTGCACCCATTTTCTTTATTAAGAAAGATTATGGGTCAATGTATCTTTTCAATTATTATTCTAAAATTATCAAGTGCACTATCAACAATAATGACTTTCTACCACATATTGATGATTTTTTTTATAAACTAAATGAATCTCATAAGTTTTGAAGATTTACATTCATTTCATATATTGTAAATTGGGGGTAAAATGGAGGATATACTAAAGAAATAAATACACATAAAGTATCCACGTTATTCATTCATAGTGCTGATATTTGAACTTAGTAATACCCCCAAAATATTCATGTGTATAATAAATAGAGCCTTTAGATATTAACATAAATAGTTTTTTATAGTATTTATAAATAACATTCTTTTATATACCAAAATAAAATATTATCATGAAGATACTTTATTTTATTTTATTGATGACCCTAATGAAATATGTGTTTTATAAAAAATTAGTATTTAATTTCTTACAACATAATGTTTCATTTTTTGGTTGTTTCTTCTCAAACAATAGTATATCGACAGATCATTCAATGATGAATGTTTTTGATAAATTACGTAGCCTAAACAATATGACCAAGATCCATAATTTAATTCAGTTAAATGGATACTGCTAACACATTTTTATATATTTTTTATGGTAATCTAATCTAATAAATATGTGGACATAGAAGGGAGCCAAGTTCGTTTTTATTGATAAATGTGAGGAAAATTTCATAGAATACAAGAGATGGTTGGTCAGGGAACATATTATCCCACTTCCCAATAGTGGAGAAGGGTTGATGATAAATAATGTTATAATAAATAATAGAATATGTTACGTAATTATGTAGAATCATATGGTGAATCCAAATACCTCCCACTAAATACCTCCCACTAATTGTAAATTCAGGGGAATAATTTCCTTTTTTGAAAATTGGATTTAGAGCTAATATTTTTTCATTGAAAATGTGGATGAATTATATTAATGTTGAAAAATAGGATATATATAATCATAATGAAATCGTGAATTATATATTCCGAAAATAAGAATGGAATTTTATAAAATTATGCTATTCAAGTTTATTAATGATTAAGACTACTCAATATAATACCAAATTGGGAAGGACAATTTTTTACTGGTTATTTGACATGGAAAGACAATGCCATATTTTCCATGATGAGTATCAATGTTGTTCCAATTAATAAATATTTTTAAAAATATGGATTCGAAGTCATGCGTAAATATGAAAGAACATGTCTTTATTAAATAAATGTTTCACTAAAAATTCTTGTGCATATTGTGGAGTCACATAGAGACTATATCGAACCATATAATGTGGTGTGGAATATTTTATTTTTCAACCATTTTTTTAGGGGAATAATGAGTTTCCAGAATAAAGTATGGATCCAGTTAATAATTTTATTAAAGGATTTGTTGGATGATTCATATAGTTCATCATTTTCTATTAAACATGGAAGTATAAAAATGAATAGATATCTGAAATAGTATTTCTAGTGGGACAACATGAAAATGAATCTTGTATAGTATATATCATGATGGAAGATATGTTATAAATTTAAGAGTAGATATAGAGGCCTAAGGGTTTTTTATAACCATTAAACATACCAAAATATAAATTATAAAACATAAACATGAATTTAATCATTATACTCCCAAAAACAATTGAATGGATTCTATACTATTTTGTTTATTGTGGATCACCTTCCAAAGTCAGTACATTTCATTACAATAAGTAACTATTTATCTCATGATTGAATTTCAATGATATACATTAAATAAGTGGAATATTTTTGTAGATTAAAAAGTTCTATTGCATCTGATGGGGATCAGAGATTTATATAGAAGTTCTCGAGAAGTCATCAATAATAATTTAATGAAGATTTGACCATTCAACAAACATATCATCCTTAGAATGATGGTAAATTTTACAGGTACATTAAAACCTTAAATCATATTTTAATATCTTATTCCATGTATTATAATGGTAGTTGGGATCAAAAACTTTTTCCAGATGAGTTATCTCATAATAATATCATTCACTAATTCATTAAAATTTATTATTATAAATACCACTATAGTTGAACATTCAATAATAGACTATATTGGGATGAATATAGAGAATGAAATCCATTAGGATCCAAGCTAATTTAATTAATGGTAGTAAATATAATTTTCATTTATTAACACATCTAGGTAGTTCAAAGTAAATAAAAAAGTCATACAGGTAATCATTAGTAGGATTAAGAGTTTGAATTTAGTGATAAAGTATTCCTATAAATATCGCATTCGATAAAGGGTGGGTTATTTATAAATTAGGAAAAGATAAGGCCAGGATATATTGGTCCCTTTAAAACTCACGATCATTTCATAGAGGTTTCATATATCTTGGATCAACCACTGAATCTCTCTCATGTTATTTATATGTTCCATGTATCACTCTCTTTAAGTATATATATAATATTTCACATATTATAAACATTGAATTAACACCATTGGATCATGAACTCTATTATGGGGAAACATGGAGAGATATGATATGGAAGATAGAAATTATTATAAAACCAGACCACTCACTGGGTTATGGTTTTATAGATATTCCATAAATTTGAGGAAGCATTGTGGTAACCTAAAGCTGTGATGAGGAAAAAGTATCACAATTGTTTATTTCATAGTAATGTAATTTTTAGGCAAACTATTATTAGGTTTTTTATATAATAACACCCTAATATGTAATGGTGTGTTTCTATTTAAATAAATTTTACTTCTTTTATAGTAGATTTTACATGAAAAATTGGTTTTAGAAAAATTGTTATATAAAATTGAAATTTTAATGTCTAATATAATAGATATTGTCTTTTATTTAAATTGGTGAGTATAAATATTTCCAACTAAATTATAAAAAATAACTTATTTATAGATTTACAGATATGATTTTTTTTATTTTAGTTGGTTATAAATGAAAATAAAGTAAATTTATGGTAATCCTTTTTTTTCAAAAAAATCATTTTTATATGAGTAATGTTTTTTATAATAATAAATTAAATTAACATCTACTGGTGAATTATATTGATTAAATTTCTATATAATATATTCAAATTTATATTTGATCATTCATCTAAACGTTCTTACATGTAAATGAATAATAATAATAGATTTAGTTTTAGGCTAAAAAGTAAATTTTCTAAAAACATTATATTCTGAAAATTTTTTATTAAAATTAATTTCTAACAACAATATAAATTTAACCATTTAAAAAAGATTTATTATTTAGAATCATCATAATTAATATAATTTAATATGTTAAACTAGTTTTTTTCATAAGCTATAGTTTCCATTGTAAAAATTTTCTTCCCATGGTATGGATTAAAAGTGTTAAAAGTGTAGTTATCCAAATAAATAATGTAAAAGATATCCCAAAACACATGCATTAATTTGATTGGTTATAAATATATATACCTTATAATTATTATTTTTTATTATTTATTATTTTTAAGAACTATAATTGAATAATCCATATATTATATAACAATGATTCAAGAATTTACATATTTTCCACCCACCTAAATTATATATGGGGACCACCTCTCCTCTCTTATCCTAACGAATTAATCCAATTTTCTCAAAAAAAATATCAACTATAAACATTACCGGCCTCATTATTCATCAATTTGATGTAATTTTATTTACAAAATACCCATTGTTGAAGCCTTAAGATTCTCTTCAGAGGATGATACCTGAAGAAGAAGTATATGTTCTTACCGATCTTCTTAATGATTAAATTTTACTAAAAATAAAATTATTCTATAAAAATAATGGAATTATAAAATATTTATATTAAATATTCTAAGATGATTTCAATAAATTTTTGTTTTTATTTTCTATATGCATCCCATCTATAACACCCCATGTTTTAAAAAAATAAATTAAATTTCATTGAGACATTGTTTTATGTAAATATTTATATCGAGCCTGTAAACGCAATTTTTCTGCTTTTATGATTTGAATTTCAAAAAAATGGTCATCTACTATTGTGATTTATATGTTATTTGGATCCTAAGAGAACCAATTTGTTTTTTAGGGAATAGTAACATACCCTTATGAATGGTAATATGACCCTTGTGAGTGTAAAATAGTATTATTATTTCATTTTCATAATGCTTTAAGATAATGACATCTTGAATAATTTTTCAAGGTGTTATAAAATGAGTTATAGTTTAAAAATTGATAATTTATTAATAAAGAATTCTTTTATTTAAAAATTAAATAAATAATATATAGAAGATTATTTTCCAAAAATGGAAATTATTTTTTAATTCTACATGCCAAATAATGGTTACATAAATTTTTGGGTTTTTTTTTGAAATACTTGATTTTTTTATGAATAGTGAAATACGGAAAAATATCGTATAGACAAAATATCTGTTAAATACACTATTTATGACATAATAACTGATGTAAACCCACTTTTTTTGACCTCACATTCTCCTTTTACTATTTTGATCATAATAATGAAGATTATTCATAGTCTTGGACAAAAATATTATAATAATGAAAAAAATAATGTAGAATCCCACCTCTCCTCCATTATAAATACCACCCACATTACCATCTTACAACCACACCTCTAAAGCCTTTAGGATTTCCTAGGTTAGACCCAATAGTTTTATCAAGACCCTTCCAAACATCCAGGACCTATTGGATTCACCGAATGGCCAAAACCAAAGGCCTTAAGAAGGATCTCATGCAGAAGTGATCAAAAGGTAAACATCCTCTTTTGTTTTATTTCTTTTCTTTTAATTTTCCATTATATTATTCTTCTTTACTCACCTCCCCTTATCCAAGTGGACTCATTAATATAGTATCATAAATACTATGGATGCAATAATTTCTGTGGAATACTCACCATTATATTATTTCTCCTCCCCCCCCTTATTCAAGAAATTAAAACATCGTCGGTGATGTGTCGATTTACCAACATCGTGGACGATGAGATTTCAATTTTTTACTTCCATAAAAACTAGTAATGAAACCATTTTTATGTTTTAACCATATTATATTTTACGTATTATATCTTATATACAATTTCGGAATCATTTTGTACACATTTTATTAATTTAAAAAACAAAATGAGTTCATTACAATTGAAGAATCTCCAAAATGACCTAAACGAATATCAATAATGTCTTAACTTATGAATCATCCTGATGTCAGAATTCAAAATTATAGATGGTATAATTTATCGTTCTATAATTATTTAAATACCATTCCATTCTAATTCTATAATTCCACTTCCAATCGACAATAATATCCATCATGAACCGATCATGTAAATCATGTAAAAACACATCCACAACAATGGAATGAACAAAATTCTAATAATTAAATTGTGAAATTATGTTATGAAATTATTATAAAAGTTTTATAAACATGAATATGATTATTTAAGATATTAATAACACAATTTTAACCATTATAAAGGAGTGTTATATGAGTATAAGGTAAGACAAACCTGAGGTAAAGGAATTCTAAACCTGATTTCCATTCTTTGGGTTAGCATTATAATTTGTTATGCATGTGGTATTAAAAAAATTTTGATGGGTTTTGTTTATATTATGTTTATATTATGTTTAATTATGTGTATTTATAGTGTATATACATATTCCATACACTCTAATAAGTATCACTTGAATTGTATGATATTTGTAAAGGTATTGTCTTTTAAAATCCTCTTAAAATTCTATTCTTCGAAATTCCAAAGCTATGTTTTTATGAAATTTTTAAATTTGTATAATAATGTTTTAGTTCCTAGGAAATGTTTATGAAAAAGGTTGGGACCTATATCTCCTTCCAATTCATTGGGTATTTGTAAATTTTTTGTCAGTCGTATGGTTACTCCAATTGTAACTGCGATGGTTACCCAAATTGTATGGTAGTCGTGAGGGTTAGAAATAATAATGTAGCCAAGAGGGTTACAAGATTATTTAAGTATTTCCCCAAGATACATTTATGGTTATTTTTATGTTCTATTTTTTTGGTGAAAATCTAATTTAAGTCACAATATTCACAATGTATGTTTATATTGGTGACAAGTATGTATTTTTGAAAATGATTTCATACATTACAAGTATTCATAGAATAATGTGTGCTTTCCTAGTTTTTATATCCCTAATGAGATTTTTTGTGCTCATTGAAAGTTTTAAAATTATTTTCATTGGTTATAAGGATTCTTTATACAAATAAGTAATTAACATTAAATTTAATAACAATTTTTCAAAGAAATATTGTTTTATTTGAAATGATTTTTTTTTTAAGAAATGAATGTTGTTTTCTGGAATCCACTATGTATTAATGTGGAATGTTGTGAATATATTGTGTCCAAAATATCTAAAGCACTGAACATGAAAATATATTCACATTTAAATGAAGAGATTTCTTGACTAAATTCAAGATTATGTTATGTAATAAGGTCGGGCCCTTATACCATCATTTGGAAAATGATAACACTGCATGTGTGTTTGTGTGGACTACAACCTCAATGAACGTTTGTGATTCATTTTTCATTAATTTTTCAAATATATGGTTATAAAGATATATTTATTGAATATATATGATATTATTGATATAATTATGATTATTTAATAGTAAATTATTATATACAATTCTTAAGATTCATCCATCAAAATTTCAAAAAATAACTTGTGTGTACGTGTGGACTACCAATTTCAAAAAGTAATGTGATTAATTTGTCATCACCAATTTAAATTATTATCTATATAAGTGTGTATATGTTTTTTAAAAATTAATTTATTTCATGACTAATATTCAATTTATTATGAAACCATGAAAAATTTTCAACGACAGGAACCATCGAACCTAAACATTCTTGGATGAATGACAAATATTCCCGGAAATATCCTGTTTAATGAGGAAATTGTTAAAATATAAATAATTAATAATTATAATGGAATAATAAATAATAATTTATCTATTAATATTATTTCAGAATATGTATTTAATATATATATATATATATATATATATATATTATAGTATTTTTGAATACTTATAAAGTAAGACGAGACATGAGGTAAGTATTTATGTTAGAATATAATTTTTTGTCAGGATTATATGTGATAAATTTTAGTTAATTAAAATTATAGGGTTACTATAATTTAATAATAATAAATTTTTATATCCTATGTTTATTCAAAGAAATTTTATGTAATAGTAAAATTTTCCTCTCTTTGGACCTCTTAATGTTTATCAATTTTTTTTTAATAAAAACAGACTATATTTCCTCATTAGTTAATGAATAGTTTCTTCCTTCATCATGTTCTTTAAAATGTTTTCAAGAATATCCTTTTATATGATCAAATTATTTTATAAGGTTATTTTCATACATATTTGGAAGTTTTTTTAGTTTTTTAATATAGTTCTATATGTTCTTTCAAAACATGTTATTTATAATTTTTTTAAAAAAACATGAATGATATTATTATATTAATTCTTATTGTGTGATTGGATTTCCCTTACATAATGATTTTTTTATTAATTGAATCATCCATTAAATTTTTTTTGTTTTATTTAAAAAGTACATATTTTAAAATTTTGTTTTGGTATATTTCGTTTTTAGTTATTCTCAAAGATAATTGTATTATATATATTGTAAATGAAATGTTCAAATGACCTTTAAGATGTATTTTTTCTATATAAACATAACTTAATATCATTTATTCTTCAATGGGAATATTATATTATAATCCCTTAAATTTGTTTCTCTCGATATTGTAACACCAAAAAAAACTTATAGTATGTTTGTCTTAAATACATTTAAGTTATAGCCTATATTTCATGACTCACTGAGACTCAATGGAACAAAACATGGGTATTTATAAGAAATAGTCATAAATAAGCCATTAAACTTTAATTTTCTTGCTATTCAATTTGAGTTTTGAAAATATGACATTCACAATTGTGTTCAGGATAATATTTAAAGTCTGATAGAATTGACTTAAATTTTGGTGAATAGTAACCAACCCTTGTGATTAGTAACCTACCCTTATGAATATTAAATTACCCTTATTAATAATAATATTAATTTTATGAATTGTATCCATACCCATGAATATATAAATAAATTTAGGAACCTTAAATTGAAGATCAATATTTTAAGTGTACATTTTTAGATTATGTAAGGATTTTAATTAAATATTTAATTTATCATATTTAAAAAATTGTTTTTGAAAAATGCACTTCATTTTTGATTTCTACACATCAAAAATTGGATACAATGAATTTTTTGTTTTTTTCTGAAACACAAGAATTATTGGTGAATAGTAAAATATCGTAATTTACCGTATAAATACATTATAAATTAAATTATATATTCCTAGGATCATGATTGATGTAAGCACCCAAATCATAAACTCAAATACTCTTATTATGATTTTATATCCCTGAATACTCACTATTTCTTGTCTTGAGATGAAATAATAAATTAATGATTATAATATTAAGAAAACTCTCCTCCCCTCCACTATATAAACCACCCCTTGCCCCATCTTCCTCCAACACCACACAAGCATCAAGCCTTGCCTAAAGTCTACTCAAATAGATCCCTAACCTCCTACCCCACGTCTAATACCTTATTTTATCACCAAATGGCCAAAATCAAATGTCTTAAGTAGTTTCTTAAAAAAGGAGTACTCAAGAGGTGAACCTCTCTTCATTTTTATTTCAATTCCATTTACAAGTTCCATTATTTTTTTCTCTCTTCTCACCTCACCTCATTAAAATTCCATGATAATTATAGTACTATAAATTTACTGTATTTTCATTATTCTAAATGAATATTTCATTATTATCTCTCTTTTTCCCCACCTTTTATACTATAAATGCAAAAATCGTCTGAGATATGTTAATTTTTCACACTCAAGAAAGACGGGTTTTCAATTTGTATTACATTCATCAAGAATGGTCATGAAACCACTTTAATGGATGAACCAGTTAATTATATATGTGTTTTATCATTTCAAATGTTATGTAATCCTTATAGACTCGTAAAATGTATTAATAATACAAAACAAGTTCATTGTGCTCAAAATTTCCAAGCCATATCCAAGGGTTCATCGTTAACTCACCAAATGAGTCATCCTCATGGTATATAAACAGGATAATTATAAGATAATTTATGTATCTATAATGTCTTTATTAAGATATATTAATGATTCTGGATTTTTACCCACATTTCAAATGAACTTCCATTCATGAGTACAAGTAAAATAATCCTAAAAACCAAGTAAGAAAATAATTCTGAAACAATCAAATTGAATCTATTAAACCCATAAAAAATCCAATAATGTACTTAATAAGGTTTTAGAATATCAATTAAATTTTTATGAGGTTCTTTAAATGTTAATTAGTGAAGCTAAATTTGACTATTCAGGTCCTTAAGAACAATCAATGACACCTTCGAGCTTAAGGTAAGGGATCATCTCTCTCACTTTTGATCAAAAATTTCTCCTATGTAGTGCCAGTTTATTTTTGAATTCCTAATGATGGGGTATGTTTTTATACCTCACCCATAATTAAAATAAGATATATAAATAATTTTATATCCATTTACCTCTAATTAATCATTCACAAGAACCCTCGTTACCATGTTGAAGTGTTTGTAAGGTGTTTTCTCATCTCACATTCTATTCTGTGGGATTTCCATTGTTCGCATCTTATTTCTTATACATGGTATAGGTTTACTACCATTTGATATACATGATAATGATTCTATTTATATTAATGGTATTTTGGGATCCATTTAGTGGTATTTAAATTTTTTATAGGACTCAATTAATTACAACATCGTAACGAGCTTTGTCTCAATTTTCACTTTGTTGTGACTTGCTTTCTATTGTGCACCTACTCTTTCTTATGTGGAGTACGTACTGCACATTTTAGATCACTTTTCAATTTAAATTATATTCCATTTTAATTTCCATATTTTTGTATCATGGAAATTTTTATAGTCTTAGTCGTATACCATTTTACATATGGTATTTATTTTGAATGTTGTTTTGACTGTGGAAATATTGATGAATCTGTATAATCTATTCTGTATAGATAATGTAAAGGTGTATTGATCTTGTGTTTAATATCTGTATAAATAATTTTTTCTAAATGAACTAGTGGGTGGATCTCTATAGCACCTCGATGAATCGACAGGTCTCATGAGACAATCAGTTTGGCGACAAACCCTTCAAGTTTGATTCCAAAAATCATACAGGTTTTTACCCACATAACTAAACCGTTTTTAATGGTGTTATGGTATCATGTACTAGATAAATTACATATACTTAATAAGAACTCTCTTTAATCATCATTAGTTATTACTATCCATGAAGGTTTCACTATGGAAAAATCTATGGATGCTGGTTCATTCTGAGTTTATTAATTGCATGTGTTTTTCATTTATTCAGCTTGCCAAATTGACTATGACCAATTGTTTATGATTAAGTTAATATTGACACATGATTACACTATTTGTAACCCCTAATAAGCATTTGATATCACATAACTCATTTGGTTACCTTCAATAGGATACGAATAATAGATCACTTATTGATTTTCCTCGGATGCAGTTTATTAGTTTTTGTTATGTATTGTACTTTGTTACTGTTCCTACTGTAATTTGAGTTGTATCTATTTATCTAGTTTCTTCAAGACTACTAAACTGATTGTTCCTTGGGGATTTCATTCCTTCTAACCATTCCAATGTAACAAGTAATGCACCAGCTCCAATCTAGAGGGATCGGGGCATTACAGTTTGTTTTTTAGGAAGTTTAATAGCAAACCTAGGAACTAGATTAGAAAACATAGATTTGGGAACAAAGCCCTAAGTTAGTATTTGAGGAAAAACATACAAGAACATCCTGGTATTTTTGTAAGGAATATATTATGTGAAAATTTCTATAAAATACATCCTTGTCTGGATACGAGTAGGAAAAGGATGTTCTGGCACAGATTTACCTAGGAGTGAAAGCTCCGATAAGAAATTTCATGCTTGACCTAGGGTATCCTAGTACACAACAACGGGCCTTGCAGCACTCTTGGTTTTGACACTCCTGAGGGATATACATAGGATAATTCATATTTTATTTATAATAAAATATGAAGGATTGAAATATAAATTAATCTTCAAGGAAACCATTTTTATGATTATGGGATTAGCCATGCATAGGATATCAATATATGATTTTTATTTTTTTATGTTACGATTATACATTATTATTCATATACTATTATAGTGTGTTCCATTATTTTGAAATGGCATCTAATAGAATAAGGAGAATCAATAATCATGGGAAATGTTGGGATCTCCCCACTAAGAAATTCAACACAATCAATGTTAGAGCTGATCAGATCATGACCATATTGGGGAAACATTCTCAAGTTATAAAAAATTACCATTCAACACCTATGTTGGATTGTTTCATGTGGTAGAATCCCCCATCTTTTAGTGGGACTACAAATCTAGTGGTTTCTGAGTAATGGATCATGTCCCTTGAAAATATATTCATGGCATTAAGATACAGTGAAAATGAAAAGGTAGTACTAGTAGTATACTCTCTCAAGTGTTATACACATAAATAGTGGTCCTTGATTCATAATACCACAGAGGAAGAAGAAATAGAAGATTTGAAATGGAGGAATTTCAAGGAAATATTTTTTGAAAAATATTTCCCTCATAAGAAATGAAACGAAATGAAGATGAAATTCCTTGGCATAAAAAAACGAAAGAAGACAGTGTTGAAAAGTATGAGGCTACCTTCACAAGTCTAGATAGGTATGTCATAGATGACATACATGACTGGGAAGAAAGTATTGATTATTTCTTTGAAGGTCTTAAGCCAAATCTTTGAATGGAAGTAGCTTCTCTGACATTTTCTTCATATGATGAAATTTTATTATGTGCCATCAATAAAGAGAAGGAATTTTCTAAATCAAATTTCGTCATGGGAAACCAAGATAAAATTTGGCACTCTAATAACCAAGGGAATGGTGAAGCACCAAAGAAGAACACATGACTAAAGAAATTCCCATTATTCGATAACTATGGAAAGATCATCTCAGAAAATTCCTGAAAGGCATGGGAGTCTACTATAAGTGTGGAGAAAAGGGTTATCGATCTAATGAATTCAATGGGCGGAAACAATTAAATGATATTCAATGATATAATTGTAGATATATGAGACATTATGATAATGAGTTTCCTATGTGTGAAGGAAACATGCCTCAAAAAATCCCAAGAGGGAAAAGGAGATCATTTTCGATTAAATCCATGGAAGTGGAAGTTCTTTATGATGTTGTGGCAGGTACTTTAATTGTTTCCTCAAACAAGGAAAACATATTATTTGCTTCTGGGTCATCGCATTCATTTATATCTTCCCAATTTTCCAATAAAATTAGACATATCCAATTTTAATTAATAAAGGATTTTTTTGTCAAAATTCTTAGGGGAATTATCATTGCAACAAAGTCATGTCCATTAGTCCCCCTCCAGATGCCAAAAAAACATTAGCTGTTAACCCTATCATCATACCAATGACTGACTTTGATATAATTCTTGCTATGAATTGGATATAAAATTATTTTTCCAATATCTAATGTAATAATATGGAAGTTACAATTTTTTAAAATGGTGTAGAATCCCTTATCATTAGAGTGGTAACCTCACCACCATATTTTTATCTTGATCCTCCCCGTGCAGCTCTACTGAATGAAATACATGGAGAGGAAGATCAACCAATATCTATGGGCATGGAATGAAATATTCAAATTTAATATGTCCATATAGAGCAAGAATAAATTGATGAATTTCCATAGGATTTACCTAGACATCCTCTAGAGAAGGAATTTGAGTTCTCTATTAATTTAATTCCTGGTGCAAGACCTATATCAGAGACTACCTATAGAATATCCACTATGCAATTGTAGAGATAAAGAAACAACTATAGGAATTAGGTGAAAGAGGATTTATTCAACCTATTGTTTCTCCATGGGGATCCCATTTCCACATTGTCAAGAAGAGAGATGGATCCATGAGGCTATGCATTGATTACTTGGAAATAAATTCTATTACAATAAATATAAGTATCCAATTCCTCGGATTGATTGTTTATTTGATCAACTTTATGGATCTTTATAATTTTAGAAGATTCACCTTCGATCCAGATATCATCAGCTATGTGTGATAAAGGAAGATATTCTTAAGACATAATTTTGAACTAGGTATGGGCATTTGAAGTTTACTATGATTCCTTTTGGACTATGTAATACACCCTCTATTTTAATGGTTTTAATGCATATAGTTTTCAAGGAATATCTTCATAGCTTTTTTGTGTTATTCGTCAATGATATCCTAGTATACTCAAAATATATTAAGCCCATGAGAATCACTTATGGATTGTTATGAAAACTCTTAGAAAAAATCAATTATATGGGAAGGTTAGAAACTGAAAAGTCTTGCTTGAATCAGTTTATTTTCATTGCCATACTATCTCTAAGGATGCAATATTAGTTGATCATGTGAAGATGAAGCAAATACAAGAATGGCCCATGCCAAAAAACATAACTGAGGTACACAGTTTTATTGGCATAGAAGGTTACTATCGCTGTTTCATTCATAATTTTGCTCGACTGGATAAACCGCTAACCAAGATCACACATAAATGGGTTTAGGTTGTATGGAAAAAAGAATGTGCAGAATGCTTTGATAAATTTAAAACAAGACTTGTCAACACACCAATTTTGACTCTTCCATATGCAAATGATGGATTCATGATATACAGTGAGGCATCAAATAATGGATTGGGTTCTATCATTATGAAAAATGATAAATTTATTTCTTAGGGATCAAGACAGTTGATGAATCATGAGAAAAATTATCCAACTCATGATCTTGAGTTAGCAGCCGTATTTTTTTCACTAAGAACATGGATACAATTTCTCTACGGAGAAAGTTGTGAGATTTATACGGACCACAAGAGTTTGAAATACATTTTCACACAAAAAATAACTCAACATGAGGGAAATGAGATGTCTTGAGTTACTCAATGATTATGATTATTCAATACAGTACCAACCAAGAATAGAAAATAAAGTGGCAGACGCATTAATCAAGAAATATCATAGACTCCTAACAAAAATGAGGATCGAAAGAGATTCTATATTCATAGAACTACTGAAGAAGGATATGGGAATTGTTAAGGGTGGTGAAACATCATTCCACTTTCAAATGATTTCTAAACCATCTTTATTAGGGAATATAAAAAGCTCTCAATCTGAAGATGAGAATTTTCACATGAAAATTAATGCTTTCAAGGATGGGAGATTAGAAAACTTTGTGAATGAGAAAGGAGTTCTGAATTATAGGAAGAGGTTATGCATTCCATAAGTAACTAAGATAAAAATGGAACTATTAGATGATGCTCATAGCTCAAATATCATTTTACACCCGGGTACCACTAAGATGTCTGGAATTTTGAAGGAATGTTTTTGGTGGGATAATATGAAGCAGGAAATTACAGACTACATGTCAAGGTGTCTAGTTTGTCAATAAGTGAAGGTAGAGAGACAACATCCTAGAGGAGTAATGCAACCTCTACGTATTCTTATCTGGAAGTGGGATAACATTGTAATGTATTGTTTCACTAGAATTATGAGGAAACCTTCAAGGAATGATGCAATATGGTTAATTGGTGATCATCTCCCAAAATCAGTATATTTCTTTCCTATAAAAGAGGATTTACCACTTGAGCTCCAGGAAAGACTTTATATTAATGATGTTATAAGACTTCATGGTGCACCTCTATCGATTTTGTCTGATCGAAATACTCGGTTTACATCAATATTTTGGAAAAGGATCATTAAGGATTTGAATACTGAGCTTCATATGAGTACTGCTTATCACCCCCAAACCGACGGACAGACTGAAAGGACTATTAAAACTCTAGAAGACATGTTGAGATCATGATCTCTTGACTTCCAAGGTAAGAGTGATCAATACTTTCCATTGGTGAAATTTTCCTATAACAATAGTTTCCATTCTAGAATTAAAATGGCTCTATATGTAGCATTATATGGAAAGAGATGTCGAACTCCAAATTATTGGGACGATGTTGGTGAGAGGAAACTTATAGGCCCAGACCTTATTGAGGATACCATGACAAAGGTGGAGACAATCCCAACCCATATTCTAGCATGCCAAAGTAGGAAGAAGAGTTATACTTACAACTGGAGAAATGATTTGGAATTCCATGTGGGAGATCATGTCTTTCTGAATGTATCTCCAAATATGGGTGTCTTAAGGTTGGGTAAGAAAGAGAAGTATAGCCCTAGGTACATTGGACCGTTTGAAATTCTGGATAGAATTGGACATGTAGCTTACCATTTAGTAGTGCCTCCAAGTCTCTCCAATGATCATGATGTGTTCCATGTATCATTGGTGAAGACATACATGCCAATTCAGATTCATGTACTTATCTATGAAGAAATAGAACTGGAACCTGATTCGTCATACATTGAAGAGCGTATTGAGATTCTTGACACAAGGAAGAAGCTAATGAGAAATGGAACAACTTTTCTAGTAATGATTCTTTAGATAGACCATAATATATAGGAACAAATGTGGTAACCTAAGGATGTTATAAAGAAAAACCACCCACATCGTTTTGAAGGTCTTTATGAATGAAAAATTTCAAGGATGAAATTTTGGAATGAGGGAATAATGTAACACCCCAAACATTTTATGGTATGTTTCCCTTAAATACATTCTAGTTATAACCTATATTTTTTGAATCACTTAGCCTCTATAGAATAAAACTTGGGAATTTATAGGAGACATTCATAAACTAGCCATTAAACATAAATTCTCCAGCTCTCCGATTTGAATTTTGAATATCTGACATACAATGTTGGGATTAGGATGATATTTAGAGTCTGATAAAATTAACATAATTATTGGTGAATAGTAACCTACCCTTATGAATAGTAACTTAGCATTATGAATAGTAATGTTACTTTTATGAATGTTATCCTTACCAATGAATGTATACATAAATTTAGGCCCTTTAAAAATAAGATCAATATTTTAAATGTGTATATTTTTCTATTAAATAATGATTTTAGTTAAATATTTAATTAATCATATTTTGAAATTTATTTTTGAAAAATTGACATCATATTTGGATTCTACATGTCAAAAAACGGTTTGGGTGAATTTTTGGTATTTTTCTGAAATACTTGAATTTTGGGTGAATAATAAAATACCTTAATATACCGTATTAATAGATTATAAATTAAATTAACTATTACTAGCATCATGAGTGATGTAAACAACAAGTCTCGAACTCTCATGCTCTTATTACTATTCTATGTCAATTAATACTCACTATTGATTGTCTTGAGAATAAATAATAAATTAACGATTATAGTATTAAGAAAACCCTCCTCCCTTCCACTATATTAACCACCCCTCACCCCCTCTTCTTCCCACACTGCTCAATCTTCAATCCTTGCCTAAATTCTACTCAAATAGCACCCTATCCTCCTCCCCCACGTCCAACACCTTCTAGTCTCACCAAAAGGCCAAAATCGATGGTCTTAATGAGTTTCTCAAAGAGGAGTACTCAAGAGGGGAACCTCTCTTCGTTTTTATTTCAGTTCCTTTTACAAGTTCCATTATTTTGTTCTCTCTTCTCATCTCACCAAATCCAATTTACATAGTAATTACAGTACTATACATGTACTTTATTTTCATTTTTATATTGTAATATTTCATTATTATCTCTCTTTTCTCCTCCGTTTATACTATTAATGCAAACACCGTCTGAGATGTGTTAATTTATCACACTCAAGGATAACGGGTTTTCAAATAGCATTACTATCTTCAATACTACCCATGAACCCATTTAGATGGTTGAACCAGATCATAATATATGTATTTTATCATTTTTAATGTTTTTTAATCCTTACACACTCATAAAATTGAATAATAATATAGAACAAGTTCATTGTACCCAAAACTATTAAGCCAAATCCAAGGGTTTACCATTAACTCATTGAATGATTCATCCTCATTTTATATAACCAGCATCATTATAAGATCATTTATATATGTATAATGTCATTAATAAGATATATTAATGATTTTTTTATGTTTAACCACATTTCATATGAACTTCCATTCATGAATATAGGTAAACGAATCAAGAAAACCCAGTATGATAATGCTTTTGAAACAATAAAACTGAATCTCCTGAAACAATAAAAAAAATAAATTAATAAACATAATAAGGTTATACCATATCAATTACATGGTTATTAGGTTCTGTAATTATTAATTAATTAAGCTGAAATGGATTATTCAGGTTGTTAAGAACAATCCAGAACACCTTCGAGCTTAAGGTAAGGGATCATCTCTGTCACTTTTGTTCAAGAATTTACACTATGTTGTGCCCTTTTATTTTTCGATTCCTAATGATGGAGAATGTTTTATCACCTCCCCTATACTTCCATTATGATATATAAATATTTGGATACCTTTTACCTCACATTATTCCCTCACAATATCACTCTTTTCCTAGCCGAAATGTTTGTAAGGACTTCTCTCATCTCACTTTCAATTTTGTGGGATTTCCATTGTTCTCCTATTATTTAATATATGTGGTATAGGTGTACCTAAATTTTATATACACTATCAGGATAATATTTATATTTATGGTATTCTATTATCCATTTGGTGGTTATGAACTTTTGATTATATAGCGCAATTAATTACAACGTGGTAACGAGCTTTGTCTCAATTTTCACTTCGTTGTGACTTGCTTAGTACTATGCACCTACTCTTTCTTATGTGGAGTACCTACTACCCATTTGATATTACATTTCAATTGAATTTCTATTCCATTTAAATTTCCATTTTCTCATATCATGGATATGATTATTGTCTATGTCGTATACCATTTTACATAGTGTATTTATTTGGAATGTTTTTGACAGTGGGAATATTGATGAATTGGTATCCTCCGTTATATAAGGATAATGTAAATTAAAATTGATCTTGTGTTGAATATATGTATAAATAATGATTTGAAAATAATGTAGAGGGTGAGGCCCACTACATCCCCTCGATGCATCGACAGGTCTCATGAGACAATTAGTTTAGTGAGAAACCCTTTGAGTCTGTTTCCAAAAATCAGACGGGTTTCTACCCACAGAACTAAACCTCTTTTAATGGTATTATGGAATCATGTTCTAGATAAATTCCACCTAATTAACAATAATTCTTCTTATTCATTATCAATTATTACTATCCATGAGGTTTTCACTATGACAAATTCTATGGATGGAGGTTCATTTTCAGTTTATTAAGGGTATGTGTTTTTCATTTATTCACCATGCCATATTTACTATGCCCAGTTGTTTGTGATTAAGTTAATATTGATTAATGCATTCTCTTTTTGTAACCCTTACTGAGCATTCGATCTCACCCCTTTCATTTTTTTACCTTCAGTAGATTATGAAGAGGTGATCACTTATTGAGTTTCCATGGATGCAGTTAATTAGTTTTTGTTATGTATTGTACATTGTTACCTTTCCCAATGTAATTTGAGTAACATATATGTATCTAGTTTCTTCAAGACTACTAATATGATCATCCCTTTAGTATTTCATTCCTTCTAACCATGCCAATATAACAATTAATGCACCAGATCTTGTTTAGAGGGGTCGGGGCATTATAGATACTATATAATGATAATTATTTAATGAAGATTCTATAATCCTTGATTCATCCCCTGGATAATTTACATCCTGATTACATATTAAGGAAATTAGTTTATTTCCACTAGTTATTATGTGATGAAATAATTAAATGTTTATGACACATGTCTCTTTAACATGGGTTATGATGTGATAAATTTATGAATGTTTTTTGATCGTATGGTACATATATTTTTTGTTTTTGTTATGTAATCTGTGGGCTTGGAATAATAGATATATAAAATTTATTGGTTAAATATAGATATATCATGTGAAAATATGGAATAGAATATAGAGCAAAAATATTTTAGTATGGGACTTGTTTCACTCAAATATTCTTTCGACTAAACTGTGACAAAGGAAATGCATGAATGTGGAGTTATCTCAATCCACTATGGGACTTTGTTCATTATGATAGTCTCAGAAGTGATACTTTAAAAACTAAATGATTGTGAGTGCTTTTTTGTGTGACAAAAACCTATGTATTAAAATTTTTATAAGTTAACATTGCTTAAGATTGATTATTGATGATGCATTTCACTTATGACTTATGTCATTTATTATCCCAAACCCTTATGATAAGATTCATGATTAAAAATATGGACTAATAGAGTATAGTTTTCTCATGTTATGATCATTTTATTATATAATTCTTCTTATTCTAACTTGTGATCAATGATTGTTATATCTTATTTTTAGCCTTACTAGGAATCATGGATTACTATTTCTTAGGAATTTATTTCCATTGGTCAGGATGAAAACTGTTAAGTTGGGTATGCCTATGAAGTGTATTGACTTAGAAAAACGTTCTGGGTTATGTAAAAGATCTTTAAAGTAATTATATGATTATTTTTATTGTCTTCAAAGACTCTAAAACATTATGGTTATATGTATTTATGTAAAAACCTAACCCTAGAAGCCCATATCTAGTTAATTGTATTATTACATTGGCATGTCACCATGAAAATAAATTGTGAGGGACTGTATAGGTTAGTAGTTTTGGAATTATTGATTACATACATGATACCCACAATACATTTCAAAAATGAAATATATAATAACATAAGAAAAAAACTAAATATCCTTGAAACTCATTAAAATTATTCCTCTTCCTAACCTGGGATAAGAACCCATAATAAGGGTGTGCTAAAATTCTCATAAAGGGTGTGTAAAGAGGAAGTAATAATATATTCCTCAGGCTAAATCCACATGGAAATAAAAATAAAAAATTACACAAGGCATTCAAAAAACTAAATAAGGATTAATAAATATGGAAAGGTAAATAAATGAAACACATTTTTTAATCAATAAATGGAAAATTAATTGCAATCATATATTTTATTTTCTGAACATCTCATAGATAATAATAATAATAATTGAAATATCTGTGATGGAAATTCTTAATTATTGTCTATCATGACTGAGGCACATGAAAACGAATACTTTCAAGACCATTCATAGAATATATTAAAACTATGGATATAAATCCATTTAATTTTTCCAAATCATTCATCTCATGAGAACTTTTTTATTCATCGGGGGGATATATAAGGTCTGGGCCCCCACTAGTTATTTGAAGTCCAAACCATTCCTCATATCAAATTATTGAAATAAATAATATTTCTTATTAAATAACCACATTGAATAAATAATACTGGTCTCTCAGTAATTCCCTAGTGGCCACTAAATAACCATAGTGGTTTTAAATGTTTATGAATCGAAATACCATTGAAAGATCATTAAAATATTTTCAAAAAATTAATCATTACCCATTCCAAAGTGTCCCATACCACATTCAAATTTTTGATTAATAATTCCAATTAATATATAATATGAAATGAAATTTATAATGTCATTAAATTAAATATATTTCTGATATTACATTCCAATTGTTTCATATACCCCACAAAATTAAACTAGGTGCATAATTTTACAATATTCCTCAATGAAATAAAATTGAGAAAAAATCCATTAACTTTTGTAGACTTTTTTTTGAACATCCCTTAAAATCATGTATAATAGTTTTCATCATGTTAGTTACTTATTCCTGAACCATATTAATATTTATGATATCATATATTATCTCCTTATAATATAGTATTACCTGTTTTTTAATAATCTTTTATTATTTTCTCTATTTTTGGTGTGATTTTCCTAGTTTCTTGACTTAGATTTGACATGTTATTTTTCAATACTATTAAATTGGTCATGATTTTATAATCTCAAAAATTTATATTGTGATTTAATTATCATATATATTTAGTATATATGTATTTATAATAATTCATTAATATTTGGAGATAAGAAATCAAATGTATTTTTCATGGAGACGGTAGGTCATACGTATGCATGAACTCTACTATAATTTATTTTTTCATATTAAAATTAAGGAAGGAAATTATATAAATATATTATAATTACACTATCAAGTTTATATATTTCAGAAATTGCTATTAAAACCAACCATTATACATTCCATATATAATGTGAACGAATCACGTCACTTTATGGAGGCGGTAGTCCACATTTCCACACAGGATATAGGTCGAACCCTTTCCATAAAGGATACTATTGTTACTATATAAGCAAGTAATAATAATAATTGAAGGAATGGGAAAATAAATAAAACTAAAATGATCATTGAAGAATGTTATCTCTTATTTGGTAACTCCTTTTTTTTTATACAAAAAGCATTTCTAAGAACCATTTCTATCCAATACAAGCTTCTTGGTTGATGAGAGGAAATTTTGGAGCTAAAGTGGGAATGTTTTTGCCAATATTGAAGGATAAAAGTGATGTGATGAAGTGAAGGAGGAGGTAAGCTTTTATAATTGAGGTGAGGGGTGTTTTTGGGAGCTCTCAAACTATTAAATTAATATAAAATAATTTTCAATAAGAAATGTTTCCAATGTGATTTATTTCTAAAATAAGATTAATATGGGTCCAAAATGTCTCAAAAATAATTTTTCGACATGTTTCGTACACATTATTACCCTTATCTTTTGGATTTATCCCCTAGTTAAACCCTTTAACTCTTACCAAGACAACTTTGGTTATAACTCTTTAAGGGTTGATATAGATACTATAAAATTAAAAATGACCACCAAATGAGTAATTTCTGACATTTGGAAACTTATAATATTAATTCAGAACAAATTTATTTTTAGTTATTTCATATCATTTAATAAAATTTTAGTTATTTTAAAAAAAATAATGTCAATTTTTACACTATTCATCAGTTTCTCATATACAAAAATTAAAATAACAGGATAAATTATAAAAAATTCTTCCAAAATTTAACCAAAATGTCAATGTTGCTAATAAAAATCATTTATGAAATTAAATCTCTCAGATTTCTTTATTCTAATATTTTAATATCATTTATTTGATTCTCCCGTTAATTAGGAAATATTTGAATCATCATTGGCTCACCATTTAATTTAATTTAGTATTAAAATGTTAAAAATAAATTACCATACTTTATATAAATTTTCTTATTTAAATATTTAATTTATAGTCGAATATAACCCCAAAATAACCGTATGTAATAATTTTAATATATATTAAAATATGAGTGTCATATTGGACATCCCATAAAAAATACTATGAAGTGATTAATGATATCCAAGTGGCTCCAATAAGACCTAAAATTGGCCAATGGATGATTTTGGTAGAAAATATCTCATAAAATAAAATTAGGATGTATTTTAGAGAAATTTTATAATACTTGTAACATTATTTTTACCCTTCATTACTTGATTTACCCTTAACCTTCGTAATTAAAATATTAAAAAATTTACCGTTTATATGTACAAAAATAAAATAAAACTATTGAAATAATTTTTACCAATGACTCATATAACAGAACATACATTACATATAGATATTACTTCATCATTAAAGAATATTTATTACATAACATAACAAAATGACCCCAGGACCATATAGGTTTACTGTCTTTATAAATTAGGAAACATAAAAAACTAGTTCCTAAAACATCCACATTATCTCCCACTTAATTCTTCAAAACTAGACTCCCTTTTGGAATATCTTACTTAATACACATATTCATGACTAGGGGAAAAGAAACATATGAAAGGGTGAGCTCAAATTCTCAGTAAGGGTAATCAAGTGAAATATCAATCATATCATATTCATAAGAACATATCATTTGAAAATCTTATCCTACATATAAAAGATCATAATATTATGTAATAGGATAAATCATAAAAGTGAAATGTAATCCCAAAATTCATAAAATAAGAAATAAAATTTTGTCTGATACACACATAATCATAGAAAAATATTTCATATTAGTCAAGGCTCATTTTCAAAGCCATCATAGCAGACAAAGTTTGTTATTGAACAGAGTTCACTTCTCATTCTAGTCATGTATTACTGAATTGCATTTACTTTCTATTCCAATCATGTATATCTCATGAGATATAAATCATTACACAATACATTGGATGGAGATATAGGTCCCACGCATCTCATAATGAATCCATTATAACATGTTCCACAAAAACATAAAAACATTCATCGTTGCATAACCCACGAAATCAAATTGGCTTCTTAAACATCATTCAATATTAATTGATACAAATAAAATGGATTTACTAAATAAAATTTCATCATAAACAAAAAAAATCATAGTAATAATATGTTTAAAAATATTTCCCTATTTAAATATTGTAATCTTAAGTGGAATATAATTTCAATAAAACACTTGAAATTATTTCTTGAGGAAAATAACATTTCTTTTTCAAAAATGTTTTCCTTCCTTAAAATGCCAAACAATTTTAGAGGTAATATTTTATGTGAAAATAACTATATAATCATATATGTTAAGCTTCAAGGAAATAATGCATTCTGAAAGCATAAAAAACAATTCATGTCATACAAGTTAAAAAAACATTCTTTTAGTACTTTTGCCAGAAAAGTCAAAAAGTGCCTCATACCGAAAATGGAGAACGATTCCATACACAACATTTAGTAAACACTTACCAATGGTTAAATATAACTTTGAACAATAATATAATTATATAAAGAATATTTTGAAATAAATATTTTGGAAACATTGATGTTTATGATAATTAAACCCCAATAAATACTTACTAATAATTAATCTCGGATAAAAATGAAATTTTCAAAGTTATACTTTACCTTAAGATCAATATTCATCATATGAATTTGATCCTCCAATATAATGATACAAATAATGATAATTATTTATTCTAGAATAATAATAATTTTTATAATTACATTTCTTTTCATTTTTTCATCAGTTTGTTAACAACATTTCATTTTTACTAATTATTTGGGTATTAGATGGTTTATGTTTGTATGAATGTTTTGTCGGATAAGTTCTTATTACTACATTTAGGATATAGTTATATCCTTTAAATCAAGTTATTAGTATAATATGTATCATATTTATTCATTAAATTCATTTATATAATCATTCTTTATGGAAAATCACATAAAATAAATCGCATCGCACTTTGGAGATGGTAAGACGTATGTACGCACAAGCGACAATATTGTTCTTATAATGGTGGAATAATATTGAGGTGGATGGAATATAGTATATAATAATAAAAATAATTTTTTATAAATCAAATATATATTTATTAATTCCATCATTATACCCATCCATGTAAGGTGGTGATGAAAAATGTATTACACCACAATGTAGAGATGTTAGGTTGTACGTACACACGCATGGTGATTTCATTTTTCATAGGATGGGTAAAAGGTGGAAATTGGTTCTTTAATATTTCTAAGAAAATATAATTATATTATTAAAGTTGATTTTATTCTCTTGTAATTAAAAAATTTTGAAGAGGAATTATAAGAAGAAATAAGTTTGAATGAATCAGTAAATGATATTACCTCTCATTTGATGTGCCTCCTCTAAATCTCTAACGATAGAACTAGAGTTGGTCTATGAAGATGACCAGAACATATATAATTAAAATAGTGAAGTTTATAATGGAAAATGGTAGGGGATGACAGATATTGAAATCTCAAAATGAAGTGAATAGGTGAGGGAGGAGGTGCCCTTTTATAATTGAGGTGAGGGGAACTTTCAGAAACTCCATAGATAAGAATTTATAATAAAATAAAACCTTACCCCAAAAACCTCCAAATATTCCCAATTTAGAAGATTATATGATATTGGGTTGTAATCACTTCAACAAACAAATTTTGGAAAACATATTTGGTCAATTTAAACCATATCAATTAAATTAACACTTTTTTTCCTACTAAATTTTAATTGTGGTAATAAAATTCTATATATTTAATGGTCATAAATATTTACTTATAGGTTGTTAATTGACCATTAATTGATATTTTATGACATTTTAGACCATATAATTATTAGTTTTTAATTTTTAAATATTTTTTATGATTTTTAGATAGTTTAATAAAAGTTTATATTTATAAAATAACAATAGTGTCAATTTTGGAACTATTCATTTATAATACAATAAATAAAATCCACAGATAAGATAAATCCGAACCAAAATATTTAATACTATGATAACATTTCATAGTCACCATGAAAATTCTTCTAGAAAATTAATTAGTTCATATAATATTTTTTTAATAATATTTAAAAAAAGTATTTGATATTTTTATTAATAAAATAATTTTTACATCACTATTGTGTAATTATTAATGGTAATTATCTAATCTCTAAAAAATGAAAATTAATTTCTATGATGAAGGTAAATATTTTATATTTTTAGAGACTATCTATTTTCTATATAAACTCCTAGTTATCCATATATTAAAATTATTATACTTATATAAAATGGGATTGTGACATTTTGTCAAATTCATTAGATTTTATTACATTAATGTCATTTTCTTAATTAATTGTCCACAATGTGATTAAATTTTTTAAAATATATGGTAAGGGTTTAATTTGGCCATCCAACAATATTTTTATATGTGTAATGGAAATTTTATATTATTATATTTACCCTTAATTACCTGATTTGCCATTAACCATTCTAATAAAAATAATTACCAAAGTTACTATTTATAATGCCAAAAAAGTATAAAATTAAAATAATATGGACTTAATAATTCAAAATATGGAATCCATTTTTCAAAATTCAAAACATAGATGTTTTAGAAATTAATTTAAAATATATCTCATTATTGAAATGAGGGAATGAGTTTTAAATGTAAAAACATTACAAAAGATTGAAAGGTTTTTACCTAAGAATTCAATGTAAAATTAATTATAAAGACATAAATTATATTAAATGAGAAAAATATATTATATTTATACTTTATAACAATACAATGTTATAATACAACCATAAAAACAATCTGAATGAAAGAATTGATTTTAATTAAAATTTATCGTAATTTTAGTATTCATAAAAACATGGAAGTTATCAAAAAAAATCATAAGTTTATCCGACGTAAATTTTTATATCCCTTGTCCAAATAGAATGATTAAGTAGTCATATAGAAAATTTTAATACCTCAAATATTTAATTTAAAATGTGTTCTCCATTGAAATGTGTAAATTTAATCTTTTAAAAAAAATTGTTTTTATACATCACATAGGGTTTTATTTATACTATGTAAATAAATATCCATTGCATGAATATAAAAAATATTTTATTTTATTGAAATATTTAATTCACTTAAAAATAAAATTATCTAATTGATTATTATTTTTTAAAATAATTTGTAGCCAGTGAATTTACAATGCATTTTAAAAAGTTTGTTGTAATGATTCCAGCTAACCAAACGGTTAGGCTATAATGGTAATTTTAAAATAATGGTGTCTCATGGTTTGTTTTAACTAACAATTTCATGTCAAGCAGGATACTGACAAATAAAATTTATTTAAATAAAAAATTTCATAAAAATATCCTGGTGTCACATTCTACCCCCCATGAACTGAATTTCTCCCTTTAAACTCATCACATTGAATCAAAAAAAAAAGAGGATATCTCCCCCTCATAAAATCCTCATGTTCTTATGTAGCTTCATCAAATTGAGGGTTCCTATAGAAAACATTAACCAAGGGATTGTTCTTGTTTTTTAGATCTTTTTTGTTGCGATCCAGATTCTCAATCAGTTTTTCTTCATAGAATGTTCTAGCTCTAGTGGTATGAATTATGAGAATAGTTCATTGGAAGGGTCGGGTATATACTTTATAAGGAGAGATACATGGAACACATCATGAACTTGAGATATATTTGGTGTATGAGACAATTGATAAGCTACCATCCCAATATTATCCATACTTTCAAAAGCACTGATATACCATGGGATGACCTTTCCCTTCTTTCCAAATCGCATTACTCTCTTTCCGAGAGATATTCGTAAGAATACCTTATCACCCATTTCAAACTATTGGTCTTTTGATTAGTTTTCAGCATTACTTTTTTGTCAACTCTGAGATTCTCTTATGTTTTTTGAAAAGATATTACATTTCCTTCCATTTCATCAACAATATCATGTCATAATACCTTTATTTTTCAAACATTGTCCTATCAGGTTAGACATCTTCAATTCATTCAATATATGAATTTATAATGATCCATCTAAATATTAGATTAAAAGGTATTATTGTATGAAAACTCTAACTAAGGTTGGTGTTGATCCCAACCACCTTTGAAACCCAAAGATAATGTTATCAACATCTCTTCTAGAGTTTGAATTGTCCTCTCAGAAAGACCATCTATCTAAAGATTATTAGCAGTGCTGATACGTAACTCTGTATGCAAATCATGTTGAAGACAATGTTAAAATGTTGAGGTAAACCTCGGATCCTAATGAGATATAATGGAAATTAGTACTCCATTCAATCTTATCACATCCTTTACATATATACTTGAAAGGTAATCAAGAAATAAATCCTCTCTAATTGAAATTATGTGTGATTAATTAATAAGGTGATCAATTATAACCCAGATAGCATTATTTCCTTTGAATGTTTTGGGACGTCTGATTACAAAGTCCATAAGGATGTTTTCTCATTTCCATTCTGCTATGGGTAATGGTTGTAACATCATGTTATACTTTAGTCTCTCATCCTTAACTTTCTATCAAACCAAGCATCGAGAGATATATTTGGTGACATCTCATTTCATGCCATCCCACCAGAAGTACTCTGTCAGGTCCATGTACATCTTTGTGCTTTCATGGAGAATAGACAATGAAGAATTATGAGCCCCATCTAATAGATCCTTCTTAAATTTTTGTATGGGAGGAATACAAACCTAGTTTCTGAAGCTTAGTATTTCATCACAATCAAGGTTGAATTCAAGATCACTTCTCACCTTCTTTGGTAACTCCACATATTCCTTTTGTGCCTCATTAATTTTAACATGTATATAAAGTTGAACATTATTTTAAGAAAGATAATATTTCTCCACTTCCATTAAAATTTCAAGATATATCCTTTTAAAATACTTAAAAAATAAATCTTTTGTGATCCTCATAATGGATATGCGATAATGGTATTTTCAACTCAAAGAATCTACTAACTTGCTTTGTTTCCCATGCTGGTAATGTATTGTGTTGTCATAATAAATGATCAAATCCAACCATATTCTTTGGCTCATATTCATCTCCTTTTGGGTGAAAATATATTCTACAAAATTATACTCAGTATAAATTTCACACATTTCACCATAAAAATAATTCCTTTGTATCTTTAATGAAAGAATTACTACAGCTAACTCCAAATCATGAGTTGGGTAATTTTGCTCATTAATTTTCAACTGCCATGAAGAATAAGCTATCACAATATTATTTTTAAGGAGAACACATCCCATCCCCTTCTAGGATGAATCAATCTATATCGCAAAAAAATTCCCACTATAAGGTAGTGTGTGAACAAGTGCACTAGATTTCCTTCTTTTTAGTTCATTGAAATTCTATCGACATTCCTCCATCCAAATAATTATAAATCCTTTCTTATTCAATGTAGTGAGTGGACTAGATAATCATGAAAATAATTTGTAAAAAGTTGATAATATCCTTCCAACCCAAGAAAACATTAGATCATAGTTACTATTGTTGGTCCCAACCATCATTCAATTACCTCTATCTTTTCAGGATCCACAGATATCAACGCTCTTGATATTATGTGACCCAAAATGAAACTTTCTGAATCCAAAATTCACACATGGTAAATTTGGAATAATTCTTCTAATTTCATAGGTTCTTTAGTAAAATTCTCAAGTGATCCTCATGTTCTTCCTTACTCATTGAAAAGACAACAATACCTTTTTAAAATACTACCCCAAACTGAACATGATAGTCTATAAAGACTCTATTCATTAGATCTATGATGATAGAAGGGGAATTAGTAATCCCAAAAGGAATCACTATAAACTCATAGTCACCATACCTTGTACAAAATGGTGTCTTTTTTATATCCTCCTTTTGACCCTTAATTGATGATATCCTGAATAAATATCAATCTTGGAAAAATTTTGAGCTCTGCATAGTTGTTCAAATAATTCAACAATGCTTGTAAGAGGATCCTTTTTCTTGAAAGTGATCATGTTATGTTCTCCATAATAAATGCAGTGTCTCATTGATCCATATTTCTTATTAATGAATAAAACAAGTGCCCCCGAATGTTATGAACTAGGACATATGAATCCCTTATCAAAATTCTATTGTAGTTGCTTCTTCAATTCATGCAACTCAATTGGGGATATTCTATAAGGTGTATTTAAATATGCACAATACTCGCTATGAGTTCTATTGAAAATTCAACTTCACGATTTTGTGGAAGATCTTAAAATTCCTCTAGAAATACATCGTCAAACTCTCGTTCAATGGGAATATTATTAATCGTTAGTTTCCCCCAACCAATTGAGATAAATTACCCCCAATTATTCGAATCAAGACCCATAATATGGATGATGTTTCTACTGGAAGGTTATATTCATGATTACATCAATTGATGATCATAGACTGATCTAGAATATGAAATGTGACTTCCCCTCCTTGGAAATTGATACGAGCTCCATATAGAAAAGAAAAATTCATTCTAGGAATCACATCAAATTCTATTATAGGAAGGATCACAATATTTTGAGGAATAACTTTTCCACAAACTTCAATCAATGAAGAATTAAAAACTTTCGGTGCGACTGTTGTGCAATTATGAGTTGTCACGGCTAACTCAAAATATAATTGTGAAGGTAATATAGTTATACACTTAGAAAATTTTTCATAAATTAAATAGTGGGTGGATTTGGAATCAAATATAAAATTTCCTACATTAGAGTGTATGGTAAGTGTACCTTTCACCACTTCATTATCATACTCCACATCATCGATAGTGATTTGACTTCCCTTTTTCTTTATACTTAATAGTTTTTGACGTCCATCATAATCAATAATCATTGGATTAGGGCATTGATTTGCAGAATTCTCTATTTCCTTTCACTTGTAACATTGAAGTGTAGGAGGTGCATTTTGTATATAAATTTCTTTATTTTCATCATCATACATCTTTTTCCCACCGCATCAGCATTAAACAACTTGGTGACCTTATTTTCCAAACATAAACCATTTATTAGTCCCTTTATGAAAATTCCCTCCATGTTTCTTTCCACACATTGAGCATAATGGAAAACTCATATTATTTTCTTGTGGTCTTTAGATTTTCCTTTGAATTCCATTTTCTCTTCTTATCAAACCCATGTGACTAATTGGTTACTCTAATCTCCATCTCAACCTTGGGAGGACATCGAACAATTTACTCATAGATATTGAAGTCCCTTATGGTTAATGCGCTTTGGAGACTTGGTTTTTTTCCACTAAAGAATCAGTCAATTTTACTATCAGGTTGGATAATAATTCATGAAGTATACATTGTAATTCATGTAAAATTTTCTTCATAGGTACAAATGTATTCTTCATACATTTTTCTTAAGTTCAAGAAACTCATTCTCCATATTTCTTCAAAAAATATGAGGAATTTAATTTTTGAAAAATAAGTTCTTGAACTTGTCTCATTCCATAGACTAAATTTCATCTCTTTGCCTCGTATTATTGATAAGATTCAAACATTTATCAGCATATCCTTACAAATGATATACTGTTAAGATGAAATTATCATGTTCAGAACATTTTAGAACTAAAAATATCATTTCCTCATTACTGATCCATTTTTCATCCATTATTGGATAAGAATACCCACTAAAAGAGGATGGATGATGTCTCTTAAAAGACTCAAGAGAATATTTCTCCCTCTATTTATCATTTGGAAGTCCAACATGATGCATATATTGAGAATTTTTTAGGAGAATGGCTATAATATTTCTCATTACAGCTCCCATAACATTTGGTTTCTAATGGGTACAATCATTTCATTTCCTTTCACATTAAGCATTAATGTGGATCATTCAGTTTATATCCATTTAATAAAACCAAGAACCATAGTGTGAGAAACACTAATCATAATGGTAAAACCGCATAATTCAGGAATAAAATTTAATTTTAGGAAAATTTAGGTTTTATCCTATGTTATTCATGAACATATTTAAAACACTATGATAGGATTTTGACTTATACCTAGACATATCCTTAGAGTTCTTACTAAGGTTCACTCATCCTAGTTTCCAAAGGTTAACTATACCTTTTCTCTGATACAAAATAAAATGGACCATACATTATATATAGATATTAGATAAACATTGAAAAATATTTATTACATAACATAACAAAACCACGCTTGGACCATAGAGGATTAGTGTCTTTAGTAACTGGGAAACAAAAACAACAGTTTCATAAAACATCCACATTATCTCCTACTTATTTTTTTCATAACTGGACTCCCTTTTGAAATATCATAATTAAAACCCTTCTTCATGATCTAGGGAAAAGAATCATAAGAAATGGTGAGATCAAATTCTCAGTATGGGTAAACAAGGTAAATATTAATCATATCATCACCATAAGAACATAACACTTGAAAATATTATCCTTCATAAAATGATCATAATATCATGTTTTGGGATAAATCATAAAAGTGAAATGTAATCCCAACACTCATAACATATGACATGAATTTTTTTTCCATACACAGATAATTATAGAAAATCTTTACATATTAGTCAAAGCTCATTTTGTTCGCTATCATAGTGGACAAAGTTCATTAGTGAACCGAGTTCACTCCTCATTCCATCCATGTATCATTGAAACAAATTTACATGCCATTCTAGTCATGTCTGTAGACGCCGAAAAAATCCGTTGCTCCCAAACGAAGCTCCGGATGAGGAAAGCGAGGTTATATTTGGAGTCAGAAGCACGTTTTGGAAGGCCCGAAGACCTTGCGCGAAATTTCGGAGGCTCGCGCGCAATATTTCCCTTGCGCGCGCAATCCTTCTGGGATTCGCGCAATGCGCCGAGTCGGCGCGTAATTTTCCACGCCCGACGCCCGTGCGCGACCCTATCGCGCGCCGGGCCCCTATTTCGTGCATGAGCCGCGTTGTGCGCCCGCATGCCGAATGGCGCCCCCGCACGCCGAATTGCGCGCCCACGCGCCGAATTGCGCGCCCGCGCGCCGAATTGCGTGCCCGAGTGCCGAAATGCGCGCCCGCGCGCCGAATTGCACGCCCGCGAGCCGAATTGCGCGCCCGGGGTTGCCTATAAATACAAGGTGACCCCCGACGTTTTAGTGGTGGCTGGAATTCGAAGGGTCGCTCGTGTGCTCAATCCAGCCCCCTCCGTGCGCAATTCCGATATTCAGGTAACCTCCTTTATTTCGCGCAAGCAAGCCCCGGGGTTCGACTTCGCGCGCAACCCCTCTGGCTCCTTTCCTTTGACCAACTCCCCACCCGAAGGCCTTCGCGTGCAAAAGAAGCCTCTTGCGCACAATTGCCCCCGGGTGCGCGCAATCTAGCCCGATTGCGCGCACCCCCCTTACTAAGTGGCCATTCGTTAAAGAATTGGTCGTTGCCCCTGCGCGCTATCAGAGGCCTGGTGCACGCAATCTCTATCTTCCGCGTGCAAAGCGCTGGCCCAATTGCGCGCCAGCCCGCCCAATTGCGCGCCGACCCGCGGTATTGCGCGCCAAGCTCCTCTTTTGCGCGCAAACCGCCAGGGTCACCCCCTTTGACCCCCTGAGGGTAGCCGCCTGTGTGGCGCCCGATGATCTTCATCCCGGGTGCCCGCACCGTGCGTTGTCTTCCCGTGCGGCCCTCCAGGCTCGCGCGAAGTGACACGGACCCATTGGCGGCACCACCTCATCCTGCATGACGCTAAACTGGACCTCATCCGTGCTGCAGGATGTTAAACTGCCAAGCATCCATCGTCTTTCATGACGCTAAACTGCACCTCATCCAAGCTGCAGGACGTTAAACTGCCTAGCATATGGGCCACCTCAAGGTGTAAGCCCCAAACCCCATCGTCCAACATGACGTTAAACTGTACTTCGTCCGGTAAGACACACACGACGTTAAACTGTACTTCGTCTGGCAAGACGTTAAACCGTCTGCTTCATCCGATCCCATGCCTCTCACGCAGGGTCCCCCGCCGATTTGGATGTGGCCCCCACCCGCTTGTCTCTGCAGGGATTTCGGGATTGCCCCTCTTTAGGGACGATTTATTAGAGTGGCCTTCGCCCACAGGGTTAGGGTATTACAAACCCCTAGTTTCTTGTGGGGGACTGCACGTGTTTATCTCGATTGTGCTTCCCCACTGCCGAAGCCAGTAGAGGGCGTGACAGGAATCGAGGTGTCTATCATCTTCGGCCCAAGTCCCTCTTCAACTGAGCTTTGCCGCACTCAGGTTGCCTCAGTGCGTAAGTCCTGATAGAATGAACTACGTGGACTTTGATCCCTCTCTCCTAAATAGGTTACGTATGAAGCCTCCCTGAGGTTCAAGCCCACCACCTGGTCGTCCCGGTCGTATTCACGTCGGTTCTTCCATCAGTGGACCCCTCCCAGGCTCACATTCGCGTCGATTCACCTATGAATCCGCCCGTGTGGGGGACTGCACGTGTGTATCTCCATTGTGCTTCCCCACTGCCGAAGCAAGTAGAGGGCGTGACAGGGATCGAGGTGTCTATCGCCTTCGGCCCAAGTCCCTCTCCAACTGAGCTTGCCGCATATGGGCCTCCTTAGAGTGTAAGCCCCAAACACCATCGTCCAGCAAGATGTTAAACTATGATCCACCCACTTCTTGCGTGCCAGCAGCCTAGACCTCATCATGAGTCGGCTTGCCAATGTCCAGCATGACGTGAAACTGTGATCCACCCGGCCGTTCCATCCCCCTCTGTGCGAGGTGGTTCGGTTCAATCCTCCGCCCGATAGCCTCGACCTCCTCGTGAGTCGGCTTTCCATCGTCCAGCATGACGTTAAACTGTATATCCGAACTACGCTGACTTTGATCCGCACTAATTCGCGATACGTTGGAAGCCTCTACGGGGTCCAATCTCTTCACTCCATCATCCATCCTGATCCTTACCCGGGCCGCCACATCCCGGTGGGGTCATACCATTTCATTCCACTCCACTTCTCTCGGGAAGCCGCCCATGTGCTGGCCCCAGCGTCGGAGGTTCCCCGCAAGGGGTTCTGTCATCTGATTCACTCCTCGTGTTGATCAGTCTGATGCCATCCCCGCTGGACGTTAAACTCGCGGCATACCCCGTGTTAAACATGGGAAGCTGAGGAAAACCTCAGGTAACGCAGTTCCCCACACCCAGCACGAGATGCCTCAGGCCATCACGCCTTTGAGAAGCCCTATTAGGGATGGAAGGTAGACATGTAGAGCCGCAGCGTTAAGACACGCCCCCAACACCCAGAGCTACCCGGTCTCCTCACCGCAGGTTGCTTCCCCAAACAGACTCCTTGGAGCGTCCGGGCGGAAGCAGCGTAATTAACCGGTGTCCATGTAGATATGGCGCTGGGAACGAGATTCATGAACATTATTAAATCTATGAGGGAGACCCGGATTAGGCGACGAGTTCCGAGGAGACGTCCACGGAAGAAGGAGCCGACATCCCATCATCCCGGTTTCGATCAAGGAGCAGACGTCCCTGAATAAGGGACGGATGTCACCCGCCTTTGGAAAGTGGGACTGTGGGGCCACAATCCGTGCTCCCATCCCCTCGGGTCGACGGGCGCACGCGCGAACACGTCCTGGTGGAGCAGCATCGGAACAGAAACCCAACGCACATCCGCACCGAAACAGAAAATGGTGAACCCGACATGAATCTCTTCTCCTCAATACGAAGACCGATAGCTTTTAGAGGTGTTGGAAGACTATCATGTTGCCCGGCCGAGCATTCAGTACCGGGGCACGGAACCCTCCAGGGGCTGGGGAAGGAAAACCGGGCACTCTGTCTCACGACGTCGATGGCCTAGGTTCCCCCCACGGAACGCGTCGTGGCACTGGATGATTGGTTGTAGATTCCTTTTCCTGTCAGTATTAACGGGTTCTTCTCCCTTCTTTCAGGAATCAGGTCGCCCAATCCAGTGCACGATCGCCGCCCGCCCACTGGCGCAGGGGTAGGGGAAATACCGACGTGGCTACTCCGCGCGGTCCCGCCCGTTCCACAGCTGTCCCAGCAGCGGCAACTGCGGGACAACCACGCCCTCTCTCCCCCTCGGAGGTCATCCAGAGAAGGGTGATCAACAACTTGGTGCGGAGATATGAGGAAGAGGGAGTCATCCCCACTAGGGACATGGCCCGCCTAGACCTCGAGGAAGTTGCACCTCGCCACCAACGCCGCCCCCGAGGGCCGCGCAGGAAGGCACCGCTGCCTACCTCGACGTCCAACCGCTTCGGGAGTTTATCCCCGGAACGCTCCGACAACTTTCTCCCCTATGCGGATGAGGTGGAGGATGTCTGGGACCACCCTATCTGAGATTCGCTCCAGGGATCCGCGATAAGGGATCCTGCCAGGCCGCATAGACACCGCCGCCAGGCTTCTCAAGTCGAAGAACGGGCTCTCCACCTGCCTGTACCGCTAATCCCGACTCGTCTGCCCCGACGCCAACGTCAGGCACGAGCAGAAGAGGATGCCCACCTTGGGGCCCTAGCAACAGCGGCCGCGTTGGCCCAAGCGACTGCTGGCTCCAGTCACCAGGCCCTTGAACATGCTGAGCAGGGGCACTTCTATGCCCGACCTGGATCGAGGCCCCGACCGCCCCAAAGGCAAGTTGGGTTGACTCTTCCGGTTGCTGGCACAAGCAATAGCCACCGCAGACCACCTCGCGGTAGCGCTATTCACCAGCAGGGTCTACTCCGTGTGGCCGATCCAAGAGGCATGGGTTAACCCACCTTCTGATCCCGGCCCGGAGGCCTGCCCGGAATCATCTCTCCCCGCGTCCCCTTTGATATCTGTCCCGGTGCTCCTCGCACCTTGGTTTCCAGTCCTCTTGGCCCCAGCACCGGTGCGGCCAGAGGACGCCAGGACAAAGATCAGCCATGCCCCGAAGAACCACCCAGTGGCAGGAAGGCGAGGCGTCAACGTCGAGGGAGGAATGTTAGGGAATTCCGGACAGAGATTTGACCGGTTCGTTTCTGTGATACAGAGGCGGAGTATGATTCGGCGACAGAGCCCTCCCCCCGATCCCACCAGTCAGGGGAAAGGGTAGGAATGCGGCACGTCCGCCTCGTACTCCCTGAGAGCGAGATCGATGTGATCCCCGCTTCTCTCCGAAGGTATATCTGGAGTAGCGAGGGCCTGGTAGACCCCCAAGGATCAAGCTTGCGGTTGGTACCGGCCCCTCCGGAAGCGCCTTCTGCCTCGATCGGAGAAGCCGGAGGCCTTTTCTGGGGACCGACGATCGAGCCACGATCTAGTGCACCCTCGGCGAGCACCGAAGATACGACAAGATGTTCGCTCGTCGGCCCGTCCTATCGTGATGTGGTAGCTGGGGCACCGCAACCCTCAGAGGGCGGCCCGGGATATGGAGGCCAATCGGTCTGCTCGCCGTATTCACCGCCGGCCAGCCCGCAGGCCCAGCGGCCTTCCTCGGCACCACTGCCGGTTCCCCGTCCATTCCCAGTCGCTGAAGGGGACCAAGAAGACCTGGGTCCCGAGATTGAGTCATGGAGCTTCTGGACCGTCCTTGCAGAGGGCCACTTCCCTGAGAAGTTTTGGCCAGTCGCAGGACCGGACATTGATGCACCAGAATCGCTCACCCCGGATGAGTTCGAATGCTTCCGCCGAACTCTCCAGGAGACTCACTCCCGTCTTCACCGCCTACAAATGCCATATCCCGGGATTCATGCACACCTGGAGGATATTGGTGAGGAGTGCCGTCAGATTGACCTGGCCACGCTCCCCGCGGTTCGGCACCCCGGGTCATTTGGGCACCACAAGGCCCTCCAACAACGATGCGTTGAGTGTTTTCAAGTACTCCGCAAGGTTATCGAGGAAGCCACCCCCCACGTGTACATCCGTGGATGGGGGCAGTACGCTGCCCTACGCTTCAGTGCGATTCGCCGACAGCCCGACTCGCTGGGCGGCCCTGAGGGTACATCCCCAGGGACGAAAACGGTCAATATGGCTGACCTGTCGGGAGAGGGGAACGTCTTGGAACTTCTCGACGGGGGCTATCCCCCCGAAGACAAGCCATCGTTGGATCCATCGGTGAGAGTTACTCGTCACCAGAGGAACCTCCTGGGTCTCCCCACACCCACTGAAGCACTGACGTTGAACCGAAACGTCAGCAAAGGTAAAGAGCACGGCGGGGCTGTAAGGCCCGCCGACCCATTTGCCTCCATACAGAGGGCAGATGAGGATCCCGAGAAGGCCACGCTACTTCAACAGCTCGCCGAGCAGAAGAAGCTAGTTGACCAGCTCCTCGCCGAGCGCGCTGCAGAGCGACGACCTGACTACGGTGATCCTAGGCCAGGACAGCAGGGACAGGAACAACCACTCCGCGACGAGACTCTCCCGGGCAACCGTGGTTATGCCGTGTTTGCCGACAGGGGAGAGGCCATTGCATATGGCAAGAGGGCGCGGTATGTTTCACCACACCATCCCAAACGGCATGACTACCTGAGAGACCCCGCTCGGATTCCTCCTGCTGCCCCAAGGGCTGCTCCGCCCGCCATCCCACGAGCTGCCGAGTTTGATGACACGGTCGACGACCTGATTGAAGAGCCATGCAATGCGCTCGTGGTTACGGATCCTCTGAAGGACTGGAACCCATGTCTGGACGATCCGATGGCGGCACACATCGCCCGCTTGGAAGCCTTGGAGACTCGGCAAGTGGCGATCCCACCGGACGGAAATCCATACCCAGCATGGGTGGATGACATGCCGGCACCTCCGGGATTCAGGAACCCCACTTTCACCGCCTTCAACGGGATTGGAGATCCGCCACAGCATTTGGCCCATTTCAACTCGAGGTGTGGGACTATGTTGGGAACTCCGGCGCAGCAGGAGGTCGCTAAGCTTCGCTGCTTTGTCCAGACACTTGAAGGGCCAGCATTTGTCTGGTACAGCCAGCTCCTCGTCGGGTCGATAACTAGCTGGGAGGACCTTCGTAGACAGTTCCTCTACCAGTTCAGTTCCACAACCTGGAAGACGAGTATCGCAGACCTCTTCAAGTGCAAGCAAAGGCCTGATGAGCGAGTCGTGGATTTCGTCGCTCGATGGAAGGGTCTCACGTATTCCCTTGACATACCATTGACTCAGGTGTAGTTGCTGACAATGTGTGTCGGGAATGTCAAGACCGAGCTGGTCCCTTCCTTGATCACTCAGAATTACCCCGGAGGGTTCAGGGACTTCTCAGACAAAGCTCAACGTCTTGAGGAAGCCCTGCAACAGGCCAGTCAGGCACGCCCGCTGCCTCCTATGATCCCTACAAGGAGAGTCAGCAGGGCTGAGCCCACTGTTGTTGCCCAGATAGAGGCCCCTAGGCAGTTGGAGCTGCTGCTGGTGAGGCCAGCTCCACAACATCACAGGAATCCGCCTCCATGGGCTCAATTCCCGGCCTAGCAGCGGCAGCCCTAGAACCGGCCGGCCCCTCCGCGTAATGTACCGCCACAACCTAGGCGAGATAATCGGGGTCCACCCCCTTGGCAGGCCCCTCCAGCCCCTCGTCAAGACCACACTCCAAGGGCCCCGCGATACCTGACTTACTCATTTCACGAGGATCAGGTCCCCGGTTATTTCCGGAGCGCCCTGGAGCAGAGGATTGTGCGACTTCTTGAGTGTTGGAGGCCAGAGGAGGCACATCTCACGGATAACCCTCGCTACTGCCCTTACCATCGGGCCCTGGGGCACACCATCCGGCGGTGCTACGTGTTTAAGGACTGGCTCCAAGACCAAATTAACAGCAATGTAATCAGGTTGGGCCCAGCTCCAGCACAAGTGGCGGGTCTGTTCGTGAGTTCAGATGACGATAGTGGCGACGAGGACGAATGGCAGCTGGTCTCCGACCGCGGATCCCAGAAGTATAATGACTGGATGGCCCGCAAGACGGTCATTCGCGCCCATGGAATCATCCGTGCACGGTTGAATCAGCCTGAGCCCCCAGAATCTGCGGGTGCTGCTTCGGCATCGTCGTCCCAGCCTGCCTCTCCCGAGAAGAGCAAACGGCGGTGGCGCAAGAAGGAAGAGTGCGCCCCGCCAGTTCCGCCGCCATCCCGCACCCTCGGCGATTTCATGCCCCCAGAGATGGGGGTCCCTCCCTGGATCCGCCCGGTGATGAATGATTCGTCCGGTGACAGTGTTGGTTACGCTTCGGTTAATACCGTCGAGCTGGTAAATCCCTTTTCGGTTCCCGACGTTGAAGAACACCAGGTGGACCTCGCTAATGTCCCCGGTCATCGCCACCGTCGGGGGAACCGCAACAATAGGAGTCGCTGGGGCACGGCAGTTGGTACCTCCAGCCAGGCCGTGCACGCCACTGAGACTAGGCAGCGGGCTCAGAACCGAGCTCAGCGCGCGCAGCCCCCCCATCCGGGGATGATGGATTTGCCTCCGCCACCGTTTGTGGTGTGGGACCAGGAAGAACCACCTCAGCCACGCCGCGACCAGCTCTGTCCTGCCACGAGTCCATCCCGGCCTCCTGGCCCCAGTACGGTGACAACTTCCCGGGCTTCAACCAGTGAACAACGAGATGTTCCAAGAACCAGTCGGCCTCCTGTCCAACCAGCAAGGCCCGTCATGCCTCCAACCGCAGAGCAACCTCCTGCAACCAGGGGCTCGCGCTTGGCAAGAAAGTATGATGTCCTGAAGCACTTGGCCGACATCCCAGCAAGGCTCTCCATCCTTGAGGCTCTGCGCCTGTCACCTGAGATGCACGAGGCGCTTGTTGAAGCCCTGAAGAGCCCCCTCCAGTTTGAGACGGAGGTTACGGCTGCAGAGGCCTTTCACACCGAAGCGATTGAGAACGCCGAATGTCAGGCAGTTATCTCGTTCTCTGGTAAGGATGAAGACCCTCCTGTACAGGGGCACATTTGTCCACTGTATGTTACTGGCCAGTTCAATGGCCTTGAAGTCCAGCGCTGTCTTGTCGACACGGGGTCCGGGATTAACCTGATTCCATCTCGGACGCTCCGGAGATTGGGGTTGTCTGAGGATGACTTGATTCCCTCCGACCTCAGGATCCAGGGGTACGACCGCACCGAGAAAACTCCGGTCAGCAAGATACATTTGAAGACCCAGTTCGGTGGCCTGGTTGCCAACACCGAATTCATGGTAGTCTCTCAGGACACTGCGTATAATGCATTTATGGGCAGGCCATGGCTCCACCTTCATGCGGCGGTTCCCTCATCATACCACCAATGCCTTAAATACTCCCTTAATGGTCGAGTAGGCATGCTTCAGGGAGATGCCTCTCCTTTTGCCTCATGTGAAGCCCGCTATCTGGATGCGGACTATTACAAGAGCAAGGATAAGTAGATCCTGACAAGTGAGGTTGAGCCTGTCGCTATTGCAAGTGATCCCTGGGCAAGTTTGGATGACACTTACGTCCTCCCGATCCATCGGTTGGACGTAGTCATGGTCTCGACGGCCTGTGAGTCTCCTGATGAGATGACCGCGACCGCCCATGCCAGCACTAGCGGCCCAGCAGGATCTGGTAGCCCCAATGCAGTTTCCAACGCAGTCTCTCTTGTGGACGATCCCTCCCCGAGTGGAGAGGATGTGGAAGATGCACCACCAGCCTTTGAAGAGGGCATCTCCGCCATGGTCGATGAGTTAGTATAGGTGAACCTTGGAACCGTGGCAGATCAAAGAATCACATTGGTTAGTGCCGCCATGCCCTATGAGGAGCGGCAGCAGTACGTGGACTTCCTTAGACAGCACCGTGATGTGTTCACTTGGGGCTATGACGAGATGTCGGGGCTAGATCCTCAGGTAGCCGTCCACCGCCATGGTCTCCCGGTGAACCATCACGGGTTTAAGCAGCCTCCCAGGAAGATGCACCCATTCCACGGTGACATGGTTGTCGCCGAAGTTGACAAGCTTATCAAAGCCAACTTCGTGAGGGAAGTTCAGTACCCCAGATGGCTGGCCAACATTGTGCCGGTCAGGAAGAAGAATGGGCAGATCAGACTCTGTATCGACTTCCGCGATCTCAACCGCCACAGTCTGAAGGATGATTTTCCCCTTACGGTGACAGAGCTGTTGATTGACGCCACGGCAGGGTTCCAAGCCCTCTCCTTCATGGATGGATACTCCAGATACAACCAAATCTGGATGGCCCCTGAGGATGAGGAGTTCACTGCCTTCAGGGCCCCCCATGGTATCTTTTGTTACAAGGTCATGCCCTTCGGCCTGAAGAATGCAGGTGCCACCTATCAATGGGCGATGCACCACATATTCAATCCAATCCTCGGCACACTGGTGGAATGCTACGTCGACGACTTGGTGGTCAAATCGCGCCAGCGTCAGGACCATCTCAAAGATCTTGAGAAAGTGTTCGGCTTCCTCCGGTCTCGCCGCCTGAGGATGAACCCGTTGAAGTGTGCCTTCGGGGTCACCTCCGGGATGTTTCTTGGATTTGTGGTAAGATACCGGGGTATTGAGGTCGACCCAGAGAAGATCAGGGCGATTAGCCAGATGCCTCCCCCAGGTAACATTCAGGAACTGCAAGGGTTCCAAGGCCACTTAGCCTATATACACCGATTCATCGCGAATCTGGCCGGAAAGTGTAAGCCCTTTTCTCGGCTCATGAAGAAAGGTGCCACCTATGTATGGGATAAGGAGTGTCAGACCGCTTTCGAGGAAATCAAGCAGTACCTGCTTCAACCTCCGGTTCTGATGCTGCCTGTATCCGGGAAGCCGCTGGTCCTTTATGTGACTGCCCTGGAACGGTCCCTTAGTGCCCTTCTCGCCCAGAAGAACAACGAGGGAACATAGAATAGCCTTTATTACCTCAGTCGCATGCTCCTCGATGCGGAAGTTAGGTATTCCCCCATCGAGAAGAGCTGCGTGGCACTCGTATTTGCCGTACAGAAATTACGGCACTACTTGCAGCACCACGAGGTACAGTTGGTTTCTCGGGTAGACCCTTTTAAATATATCCTGATCCGGCCTATGTTGACTGGCTGTCTAGCGCGGTGGGCTGTGATTCTCCAGCAGTTCGACATCAGGTATGTGTCTCAGAAGGCCATCAAAGGGCAAGCATTGGCGGACTTTCTGGCTGCTCACCCAACCTCCGCGGATCAGCCGTTGGATCTAGGATTTCCTGATGAGGCCGTTCTCTCGGTCAATCGTGCTGATCCATGCTGGCAGATGCACTTTGACGGTGCCTCCCTGAGCCCCACCGGTAGAAGACTCGATAATCCTAAGCTCAACAGAGTGGGCTTGGGTATCGTCTTCATTACCCCGGAGCAAGCCGTGCTGCCATACTCTTTCCTGTTGTCAGAGGGTTGTACCAACAATGAGGCGGAATACCATGCCCTCATCACTGGCCTCGAGTTAGCTCTCGAGATCGACGTGCCCCATCTGTGTGTGAAAGGGGACTCCGAGCTGGTCGTTAAGCAGATCAATGGTGACTATGTTGTCAGGAAGCCAGAACTTGTTCCATTGCTGGAGTGCACCCTCCTCCTGATGGCCCGGTTCCCTTCTCGGCCAGAAATTGTCCATATTCCCCGGTCGCAGAACGGTCGAGCAGATGCTTTGGCCAGCTTTGCTGCGTCACTCGCAGAGCCTGAACAGGACAACCTGATCATCCGCGTGACGCACCGCAGGCTCATTTCTCCCGTTATCCCGGAGGGAGATCGCGGCCCGTCGGTAAGTAATCTCACCACGGTTGCCCCTGTGCCTGGAGCCCCGAGTACCACAGATATGGCAGTTGAACCAGCCCCTGATTGGAGGACTCCCTTGGTGGAGTACCTCCAACATGGCATTCTCCCGTCAGATCGGGCCGAGCGCGAGCAAGTTCGACGTCGCGCATCACTGTTTGTCCTCCAGAGCAGTCCCGGCCTGGAGCAGATCCTCTATAGACGCGGATTTGATGGTGTTCTCCTCCGTTGCCTTCAGGGAGTTGAGACCCCACGAGTCATGCAAGAGGTTCATGCTGGTTCATGTGGTGCCCACTAGACTGGGCTGAAGCTGTCCCACCAGATTCGGAGGTTGGGATACTTCTGGCCCTCCAGGATCCGTGACTCCATCGAGTATGCCAGGAAGTGCCATGCGTGCCAGGTTCATGCGAACTTTGTGCGTCGGCCGCCGGAGCCTCTCCATACCACCAGGTATTCTTGGCCCTTTGCAGTCTGGGGGATGGACGTTGTGGGACCTTACCCGCTGGCGACGGCTCGCCAGTGCCGGTTCATTCTGACCGCCACGGACTTCTTCTCCAAATGGGCAGAGGCGATTCCGCTCAGAGAGGTCAAATTTTGTTCTATCACTGACTTCGTGACATCCAACATCATTTATCGATTTGGAGTGCCTCACGCTATCCTCACGGATAACGGAGCCAATTTACGAGCAGCCGAGTTGAAGAAGTTGTATGCCAAGTACAACATTCGCTCGAACCATAAATCTTGCTATCATGCGCAGGCGAATGGACAGATTAAGGCGTTTAACAAAACCCTCTCTAACATTCTGCAAAAGATGGTTGATCAGAACAAGAGGAGTTGACCGGACAAGCTCCCCAACGCCCTCTGGGCTTATCGGACGACGACTCGCAATTCCACCCAGATGACCCCTTATTCCCTGGTGTATGGATCTGAGGTCGTCCTGCCCATCGAGATCCAGTTACCATCCTTGCGCACTGCGGTCTACAACCAACAAGCGCCGGGCAGAGCTGCTGAAGCCCGTCTAGTCGAGTTGGAAGCACTGGATGAGAATAGGCTTCGCGCTTTGCACAACTTGGAGAGGCATCAAAGAAGAATGGCTCGAGCTTTCAATAAGAAGGTTCGCCTCCGCTCCTTCCTATAGGGTGACCTAGTACTGGCCCTAAGAGCACCAATGATCCCCGGCAGGAAGCCTCCCAAGTTGGAGCCCATGTGGGAGGGCCCTTTTGTCGTCCACAAGGTCTATCCCAATGGCGCGTACTCCCTAGCGACTATGGATGGTGAGTGTGTCACTCCTCCCACCAACGCTAGGTTCCTCAAGCATTACTTTTCCTAAGTGCTCCATCATCCCGCATGACGTTAAACTGCACATCGTCCCGCATGACATTAAACTGTACATCGTCCCGCATGACGTTAAACTGCACTTCGTCCCGCAAGACATTAAACTGCACTTCGTCCTGTATGAAGTTAAACTGCATTCGTCCACGCTGCAGGACGTTAAACTGCATGCTCCATCGTCCCGCAGGACGTTAAACTGCACTTCGTCCCGCACGACATTAAACTGCACATCGTCCCGCATGACGTTAAACTGTACATCGTCTCGTATGACGTTAAACTGCACATCATCCCGCATGAAGTTAAACTGTACATCGTCCCGCATGACGTTAAACTGCACTTCGTCCCGCATGACATTAAACTGCACTTCATCCCGCACGACGTTAAACTGCATTCGTCCACGCTGCAGGACGTTAAACTGCATCCTCCATTGTCCCGCATGACGTTAAACTGCACTTCGTCCCGCATGACGTTAAACTACACATCGTCCCGCATGATGTTAAACTTCACTTCATCCCGCACGACATTAAACTGCATTCGTCCATGCTGCAGGATGTTAAAATGGATGCTCCATCTTCCAACATGACGTTAAACTGCACATCGTCCCGCAAGACGTTAAACTGCCTCTCAAGAACTACGTACGGCTTGATTCCCATATTTATGGGATACGTAGGACCTCCTGGACGTTTGTGTTCCAGGTCCAGCCCCGTCTCTTGGTTGATCACAGGGATCTTCCGTCCTTTGGTTGCTCTCAAGGTGAGTCCTCCTGCCCTTTCCGGTGATCTGTTAGCTTGTTTTGGGGTACTCCGGTCTATGAACTGTAGTGTCGGATTCAATCCCGAAAAGTCCTGTGTTACTTGTCAGGCCTCGTGCTTCCTCTTGTCCGGGCCTTCACTCAAAGGGATCCTCATTAGCGGTTTGGATGCGATGCCTTAGTGCTCTCCTACCGCTCCCGGTCGATTTACCAGCAGGTCCTGGGTAGCAAATCGATATGAATCCTGCACTTGAGCAGTTGATGCTCGTTTGTTTGCCTCATCCTAGGCTGACGCGATTGGATGTTGTGTTTTGAATATGGTCAGCAACATCCTTGATCGCCATGTCAACTCTTTCAGGCTCTGAACATTGGTTACGCAGTCTTTATCACACTCCGGCTCAGTGCGTTGTAGTGGAAACTCGACACTCTCTCTTCATACTGACCCTCAGTACACCTCTACACGTTAGGCAGGCCAACCAGGGTAATGGTGCCATTCGAGGCTCCCACGATATGAGCACCAATGATATATGCTAATGTCCTCCCTAAGGGCCATGTGTAGCTAGACCCTCGTCCCCATGAGGAGGAAGGAGTCGCCCGAACAATCGCGTTCTGGGCCCAGCATAGCTGGAGGCTAGCATCTCAGCCCCTCGGTTGATAGACATATGCAGGCCCCTATCCCAGGATCCTTCTCCTGGAATTGTGCGTGACCGTAGGGCTGGGATGTGTCCCCACCTCCGCTGGGTCCGCTGTATCGCAATAAGCGGATTCCTCCATGGTCTGAGCCACACGACCTTAAACTGTGTTGCCTGGTCTTACCACACGACCGTAAACTATGATCGTCTTGGCTGCCCGACGAGAAACGGCACTGCATCGTGATGTTCTCCTCAGGGGACACTCACGTTGGGCGCTGGTTAATAACCACGCCATTTATCAATGCCTTTCATGGCTTGATTATTGTGGCGATGCTAGGGATTTCTTAATCGCGGGCATGTCATTGCACAAAGAAAACCATCCACCTTTAAGGACAAACAAGAAATATAAAATACCGCTTCTTCTGGGTGCGAGGGCAAGACTCGCACCCCTCCCCACGCTGGTGCCCGATTGTGTTGTTCCGCGCTTCCAGAACTACGTGTGGATTGATTCCCATCCTTATGGGATACGTAGGAACGCCCGGATGTTTGAAACTTCGGGTCCAGCCCCCACCTCTTAAAGATTCCCCCTTCTCTTGGGAATCCTCCGCCTTCGGGTCACCCTCAAGGCATGTCCCTCGACCCCTTGCAGTAGTCCACCGGTGTCAAGAGTACTCTGGTCTATTGCCAGGAGTGTCAGGTTCAGCTTGGTCAGGTTCCTTCCACTTTTCAGGCTTCATGCTCCCCTTCATTCGGACCCATCACCTACGCCCTGGGTGAAACCCACGTGAGCGGTCTGGATACAATGCCTCAGTGCTCTCCCACCGATCCGGGCTGGTGCCCCCAAGGGCCTTGGGCAGCAAATCGATATGAATCCTGCTCTTGAGCGGTTGATGCTCGTTTGCTGCCTCATTCCATCAACGGTCAGTGCGATATTGATGCTGTTTTTCCGCCACGGTCGGCAGTACTCCCATATCGTTACGTCGGTGCCCCCAATCCTTGAGTGAATGGCCGCATGATTCACATTAAGTTTTCCACCTCCCATTCTGACCAGGCAAAATCATGGCACTCTTGACACTATCCCTCAGTGCATCATTGCATATCCAGGGGATAGGACCATGATGTGGCGTACTTTGAGGTTCTTATGGTCCGAGCTCTAAGACCTTAAACTAAGATCTGCCCCTATGGTCTGAGATCTACGACTTTAAACTAAGATCTCCCTAATTGGGGATCTAAGTCCCGCATGACGTTAAAACTGCACTTCCAGAACTATGTGTGGCTTGTTCTACCGCCTGATGGAGTACGTAGGAACGCCCAGGCATCTCGACTCGGGTCCAGCCTCAGGGATCGCTAAGTCCCGCCCCTCCTCATCGCCGGTCGTCTGGCCTGGCTTCTGGTAGAGTGATGCGGTTGTGATATTCCCCCTGATTCAGCTCGGGATGCCCCGTTGCAATGATGGGAAGTGACAGTTTCCTCGTCAAAGAGGTTCTGTCTGAGAATTGGGGTGATTCACGGCCAGATAGGTGCATCCGCCTAATACACTTTCCCCACGGTGGCGCAATTTTGGGAGTGTTACATTCTGTCCGAACAAATCATCACTTCGCCCCACGCTTCGCATGCTCTTTTGATCTGGATTTCCACCCTTGTGTCTGAAGGAACCCCAAAAGCGGTATTGATGATGACATATGACCCGCCTCCTGCAATATGAATGATGACCTTCGGTCCATCTATTGCAGTAGTATGGTCGATTGATCCATTGTCCGCTTGCCGTCTTGGGCATTTACTGGAAGACTGACCATCGTGGATTTCGGAATTTGGGACACGCGATTCACCCTTTTTCATCTCCATATGTTTGGATAAAATCTCAACGCCCCTAGCGCTGCCCCGCTCGTGTGTCGGAACAAGTCGGGGGGATGGTACATTGATTAGGTCTGAGGTCTCCTTTCCTAGGAATGACCTCCCTCTTTTCCTTAGACATCCAAGCCCAATTGTGGATGCCTGAAGCTTGGTTAACGCTCCCGCAAGACAATGAATTGTGGTTGAGCACGTTAAGCCAAAAGATGAAGATAAATATGTTGATTCATACAAATGGATCCAATTATTGAGTAGCGGAAGCAAAATGTTCTGGGAATGGAAAAAACAAAGCCCCTAGGAATTAGCGTGTTGAATGGATCTTTCCAACACCGCTACCCTTTGGCTGGTGGCCTCCAGAGCTGCTTCTCGCTCTCTGCATGCCCTCTCTTCGTCGGCGGTCGCAGTGCGCAGCTCGCCGATCCTGGCCTGTGCACGCTCCCGCTCGACTAGAAGTGTGACCATCTGGTGGCCTGCCTCCGTCAGCTGTGCTTGGGCGTCATCCATCTAGGCCGTCAATTGCTCCACAAGCTCAGTGCACGCTGCGACGAAGGCCTCCTTCTCTGCCGCCTGCCCTTCGAGGCGCCGGACTTCCTGCTCCGCCACGAGGAGTGCCCGCGTGTTCTCTGACATGTCCCGACATTGTGCGACGTCGGCACACCGACGGCTCTCGCGCATCTTTTTGGCCATGAAGTCACGGACCGTCAGATGGAGGCATCGAGCATCAGCTCCCCCGGCACACAGGAAGAGCAACCAGGTTTGAAGTGATCCCATGCGCCCCAGCCACTCCGATGGGGGTCGCTTGAGGAAGCGCTGGATGCACTTCCACCCCCTGCGGCGCGTTATCCGGCTCTCCTCGACCGCCTCCGAGTCCGAGTCGTCCATCTCCTCGGGGTCGGCAGGCCGATAGCCAGGGAAGGCAGCCAACAGGTCTACTGCATGGTCCGCCCCTGGGATGTCCTCACAGGGGATAGGTTCTCCAACATCTGGGCGACCTTCTTCTCTCGCCCTAGCGGCGTTGACACCCTCGTCATCCCTCGACCTCTCTCCGATGGCAGCACCACCGGCGTCCGTTGCCCCCTGATCAACAGTTGGTGGGGCCACCTCGGTGTGAGAAGTCGGTTCCGGAGAAGCCGGCTTGTCTGCCACTGGTCCACTCGTGGATGGCCCGGGTTCGACAGCCCGACGAGCCTCCAGTATTGAGATCACTGCCCAAGGCATGCCGTGGTTAGTCACGGATCATCAACGGCAAGAACCAACAGTAAAGTAATAAGACTTACGGGAGTCCAGAGCATCATCTTCCGCTATCTCGGCCACTGCAGGAGCAATTTCTGCAGGGGACCCCTCAGCGCTTGTCAATTCAATGATAGGTGTCTGGCCCCCGCCCTGTCCTGCTGGCGCCTCTCCTACTCTTGCTGAGGATGCCTGACCAGCATCCGTGCACTCCTGAGGAAGATGAAGAAATGGGTTAGAAACTACATAAGAGAATGGATGAAGCAGGTTGAGTAGGGATAGAAGTGGACCTCGAGGAGCTCAGTGATGTCGATATTGTCAGAGCCGGCCACCTCGCCGCTCTCCCACGGGCTCCCCGGATGGGACCTTCCCTCAGAGCCTTCGTCCTCCCCCGTCTCCTCCTCTTCCTCGGAGTCATCGTTACTATCACCTTCCTCCGGCGGCATCTGTTCTGGAGCAGGCTCTAGACCGAGCATCACCTTCACCAGAAGGGACGGCTCCGCACGCTGACCACGTTGGCGCACGTACTCGTCCATGGTCGTCAGATACGCATACTGTCGGTGGAAGTTCACCCTGTCGGCGACCTGAAGGCACCCGACCTCTGGTAGATGGATTCCTTCTCTGATTATCTTCTGCCAGATGGTTTCGGTCCCCAACGACTGCCGCAGGGTCATCCAGGCCGACCACAGCGCTGGGAAGACTGCATCGTGGGAGGGTTCGAGCAGACGCCTTATCTGCTTCCCGGGTCGCTCCCCGACTGCCGCATGTGCCCCCTCTCTGGGCGCTGAAGCCGTGCGGCAGTCTGCGATGTGCCCGCCGCCGAAGTCCCTTCCCGCGCCGGCTCCGCTGCTCAGCGTGCCTCCGCTCTCCCCCGCGTAACGGCGCCTTGCCTCCTTCCTTGACGCCCGGTCTCCGCGCGGGTGACCTCAAGCCGCCGAACTGGTTTTCGTAGAAGCCCCTCGGGGTACGCGATGGCCCAGTGTTCGGCGTACTCGGTTGACAAGCCTGCATCGACCCCGGTAGGAGGGAGAGTGATGACATCGCCAGAGCCGAAAGCGGCGAACATTAGCCACATCTGGCGAAGGACCCAAGGGTTCGTCTCCTCCCAGACAGCAGCGAATACCCTCTTCGTCATCCCTTGAAGGCACCCGAACTGCCTGGCGAACCGTGTTGGCACGTAGGGCTCGCAGATCACCTTCCCCTCGATCCGAGCCACGAGCACCCCGCCCCGCATGCTCAGGAAGTATTCGTGCTGCTCCAGCAGACCCTGCCCATTGCCGATCATCTGGCCAACTGGAGTGGGGAACGGTCTGAAGTTGAAATTTGCGTGATTTCCAACCCGAATCCTCACGCCCTCCTCATTTAGGGTCATCGGAGTGACCCCTGCGATGTTCAGTAGGGAGGGTCGCAGGCCGTTGCCCGGAGGAATGACGGCGTTTGGAAACATGTACCCACCGAGGTGAGCAGCCACCCAACCGTGGAAGAATTGAAAGGGCCCACAGACCCTTCGTGGTGACCCCCCTCGCGAGATGCGTCCCAGGATGGCGTACAGCTTGGCCAGCACTGGGACCCCGTGGTTGAATCTTTTGTTGGTGGCCATGGCGCCCGCCATCACCAGTGTCGCCGGGCGGACGCCCATCCTCGCGTCCCACACTGGCAGGAGCCACCCACTCAGAAAGGTGGCCAGGAATTCCACGTACCGGACATTTGGGTCCTGGGCCTCGATGACGCGGTACCCCCATGAGCAGAAGTCTCCCGTCTCCAGGACCAGCCAGTACGACCCGTTCCGGCTCCTCTGAGTCACGGTCGGGCACCGCTTCCCCCTGCCTGGCATCTTGACCACCGGGTCATGCTCCAAGAACTGGCTGAACCACTCCTTGTAGGATATGTCCTTGCGGAAGTCCTTGACCCCGAGCCGCTCCGTAGCCAGGTCCAGTAGATGCCATGTCAGGATGGGAGTCTGTGACCTGTCGCCCCAGGTGTTCCTCGGAGGCAGGAACTCATCATATTGGTAACCCTCCAGCGGGATACCTCCGATGAAGTGGATGTCCCAGAGACCGATGCTGACCTCCCCATGATGAAGATGGAAGGTGTTGGTATCCGGGGACCAGCAGGTGAACAGCTTCGGCCCGAGCTCGGGCTGCTGGTAGAAGTGGAACTGCGACGTCCACACTGCCTCAAACAGGCCGATGTACCGGAGTTCCTCCGTGAAGTGATCGCAGGTGTGGCGTACCTAGAATGCCCAGGCCCACTCACTGGTGAAATTGCCCCCAGACCGCAAGTCCCAGTCCTTCAGCCATCCCCTGGTGTCGTTGGTGAAACTCCGGCGATACGTGCTCGAGTAGAGGGCTGGAGAGTTCTCCGCAGTAGGCTGACTCCCGGTAATGGTTCGCGTCCTCGGGTTCAGGACACAAACATTTAAGTGCCTGGTCTCCCTGGGAGGATGCCCGTTGTTGGTGATGTTGTAGCGGGGAAGCTCATCCTCCCGAGTCACCCAGGTCTGCGGCGCATCAACCTCGAACCCCGGCACCGGAACCTCATCCAGGATGCCGTAGTTCCAGAGTGGCAGGTTGTCCGACAGCGGATACGTCTTCTGGGCCGGCGTCAGCAAATCGAATAAGGATTGATTGTTGGAAACAATCTCCTTGGTTCCGTAGACCTCCTCTTTCGCCGCCATCTCAGCTCTGTGAATGGCAGCATCCCCCTCATTCACTTGATTTGCGGCCATCTCAGAAGCTCTGGGAGTCGTGTGGGTTAAGGGATGAGGTGTGCGGAATCGGAGGAGGCTGGTGGAGAAATTTGGGAGTTGGCGCACAATCCTAGTGGACGGCGCGCAATTGGGAAGTCTGTCGCGTAAAACCCCGGGTTTTCACGCAAAACAAGCCGATGTCCGGATGGGTTTGCGCGCCGAACGGGCGAATTTCGCGCCGTCAATGGCAATTTCGCGCACGAGAGTTTGGAAGCTTATCGCGCGGAAAGCCTTTGAATGGCACGCGGGACCCAGGGACCCTATTTATAGGCGAGGCTGGGATTCCGCGCCGCGCAGAAAGCACGTTGCGCGACCAAGGCAGCGAATTTCGCGCCCGACGCCCTTTTTGTGCGCCAAAGTCCCGCGCCACCCAAGACATCGGCATTCCGGCGTCTCCCTCGGAACCCGATCATTGCGACCTCTCGCCGATCAGATTCCGAGGGGGGGCTTTTGTAGACGCCGGAAAAATCTGTTGCTCCCAAACGAAGCTCCGGATGAGGAAAGAGAGGTTATATTTGGAGTCAGAAGCACGTTTTGGAAGGCCCGAAGACCTTGCGCGAAATTTAGGAGGCTCGCGCGCAATATTGCCCTTGCGTGCGCAATCCTTCCGGGATTCGCGCAATGGGCTGAGTCGGCGCGTAATTTTCCACGCCCGACGCCTGTGCGTGACCCTATCGCGCGCCGGGCCCCTATTTCGCGCCCGAGCTGCATTGCGCGCCCGCATGCCGAATGGCGCGCCCGCGCGCCGAATTGCGCGCCAGCGTGCCGAATTGCACGCCCACGCACCGAATTGCGCGCCCGCGAGCCGAATTGCGCGCCCGCGTGCCGAATTGCGCACCCGCGCGCAGAATTGCGCGCCCGCGCGCCGAATTGTGCGCCCGCGTGCCGAATTGCGCGCCCGCGAGCTGAATTGCACGCCCAGGGTTGCCTATAAATACAAGGCGACCCCCGACGTATTAGTGGTGGCCGGAATTCGAAGGGTCTCTCGTGCGTGCAATCCAGCCCCCTCCGCGCGCAATGCTGATCTTCAGGTAACCTCCTTTATTTCGCGCAAGCAAGCCCCAGGGTTCGCCTTCGCGCGCAACCCCTCTGGATCCTTTCCTTTGACCAACTCCTCACCCGAAGGCCTTCGCGCGCAAAAGAAGCCTCTTGCGCGCAATTGCCCCCGGGTGTGCGCAATCCAGCCCGATTGCGTGCACCCCCCTTACTAAGTGTCCATTCATTAAAGAATGGGCCGTTGCCCCCGCGCGCTATCAGAGGCCCGGTGCGCACAATATCTATCTTCCGCGCGCAAAGCGTTGGCCCAATTGTGCGCTAGCCCGCCCAATTGCGCGCCGACCCGCGGTATTGCGCGCCAAGCTCATCTTTTGCGCGCAAACTGCCAAGGTTTTCCCCTTTGACCCCCTGAGGGTACCCGCCTGCGTGGCGCCCGATGATCTTCATCCCGGGTGCCCGCACCGTGCGTTGTCTTCCCGTGCGGCCCTCCAGGCTCGCGCGAAGTGACGCGGACCCATTGGCGGCACCACCTCGTCCTGCATGACGCTAAACTGCACCTCGTCCAAGCTGCACGACGTTAAACTTCCTAGCATATGGGCCTCCTCAAGGTGTAATCCCCAAACCCCATCGTCCAACATGACGTTAAACTGTACTTCATCCGGCAAGACACACACGACGTTAAACTGTACTTCGTCTGGAAAGACGTTAAACCATCCACTTCATCTGATTCCGTGCCTCGCACGCAGGGTCCCCCCTCCCGGTTTGGATGTGGCCCCCACCCGCTCGTCTCTGCAGGGATGTCGGGATTTCCCCTCTTTAGGGACGATTTATTGGAGTGGCCTTCGCCCACGGGGGTAGGGTATTACAAACCCCTAGTTTCTTGTGGGGGACAGCACGTGTGTATCTCCATTGTGCTTCCCCCCTGCCGAAGCTAGTAGAGGGCGTGACAGGAATCGAGGTGTCTATCATCTTCGGCCCAAGTCCCTCTTCAACTGAGCTTTGCCGCACTCAGGTTGCCTCAGTGCGTAAGTCCTGACAGAATGAACTACGTGGACTTTGATCCCTGTCTCCTAAACAGGGTACGTAGGAAGCCTCCCTGAGGTTCATGCCCACCACCTGGTCGTCCCGGTCGTATTCACGTCGGTTCGTCCATCAGTGGACCCCTCCCTTGCTCACATTCATGTCGATTCACCTATGAATCCGCCCTTGTGGGGGACTGCACGTGTGTATCTCCATTGTGCTTCCCAACTGCCGAAGCCAGTAGAGGGCGTGATAGGGATCGAGGTGTCTATCGCCTTCGGACCAAGTCCCTCTCCAACTGAGCTTTTCCGCATATGGGCCTCCTTAGAGTGTAAGCCCCAAATACCATCGTCTAGAAAGATGTTAAACTGTGATCCACCCACTTCGTGCGTGCCAGTAGCCTAGACCTCCTCGTGAGTCGGCTTTCCAATGTCCAGCATGACGTGAAACTGTGATCCACCCGGCCGTTCCATCCCCCTCCGTGCGAGGTGGTTCGGTTCAATCCTCCGCCCGGCAGCCTCGACCTCCTCGTGAGTCTGCTTGCCATCGTCCAGCATGACGTTAAACTGTATATCCGAACTACGCTGACTTTGATCCGCGCTATCGCGCGGTATGTAGGAAGCCTCTACGGGGTCCAAGCTCTTCACTCCATCATCCATCCTGATCCTTACCCGGGCCGCCACATCCCGGTGGGGTCATACCATTTCATTCCACTCCACTTCACTCGGGAAGCTGCCCATGTGCTGGCCCCAGCGTCGGAGGTTCCCCGCAAGGGGTTCCGTCATCTGATCCACTCCTCGTGTTGATCAGTCCGATGCCATCCCCGCTGGACGTTAAACTCGCGGAATACCATGTGTTAAACATGGGAAGCTGAGGAAAACCTCAGGTAACGCAGTTCCCCACACCCAGCGTGGGATGCCTCAGGCCATCACGCCTTCGAGAAGCCCTATTAGGGACGGAAGGCAGACATGCAGAGCTGCAGCGTTAAGACACGCCCCCAACACCCAGAGCTACCCGGTCTCCTCACCGCAGGTTGCTGCCCCGACCAGACTCCTTGGAGGGTCCGGGCAGAAGCAGCGTAATTAACCAGTGTCCATGAAGATATGGCACCGGGAACGAGATTCACGAACATTATTAAATCTATGAGGGAGACCCGGATTAGGCGACGAGTTCCGAGGAGACGTCCATGGAAGGAGTAGCCGACATCCCATCATCCTGGTTTCGATCAAGGAGCAGACGTCCCTGAATAAGGGACGGATGCCGCCCGCCTTTGGAAAGCGGGACTGCGGGGCCACAAGCCATGCTCCCATCCCCTCGGGTCGACGGGCGCACGCGCGAACGCGTCCTGGCGGAGCAGCGTCGGAACAGAAACCCGACGCACATCCGCACCGAAACAATGTCTATATCATAATATAAAAATATATTCTCATTAAATTGGAGGGAGATATAGGTCCCACCATACTTATAAAGAAACCATTCATATGTGTTCTTGGAAAACATAAAAAAATTCACTATAGCATAACCCATAAAATCAAATGGGTTTCTTAAACATCATTCAATCATAATTGATATAAAACAAATGGATTTACCAAATAACATTCTATCATAAACCGAATAAAATCATCATAATAACAGGGTTAAAAATATACCCTTATTTAAAGAGTTTCATCTTATATTGAAAATAATTCTGAGAAAAAACTTGAAATTACTTCTAAGGAAAATATCATTTCTTCTTGAAAAATGTTTTCCTTCCTCAAAATGCCACACAATTTTAGAAGAAATAATTTTATATTAAAATAAAATTATAAGAATGTATGGGAAGCTTCATGGAAATAAGTCATCATGAAAGAGAAAAACTCTATTCATGGTGTTTAAGTTAAAAACATTCTTTTTTACTTTCTCTGGAAATCACAAAAAGTAACTCATACCGAAAATGACAAAAGAATCCATTCATACCATTTCGTAAAAATTTATGAATGGGTTAAATTGAAATTTAACAATGATATAATTATATGAAGAATATTTATAAATACATATTTAGGAAATATGGATGTGGAAGATTATTATACCCTAGTAAATTCTTACAAATAAACAATCTTGGATAAAAATTAGATTTGCAATGTTATCCCTTACCATAAGTCTGATGTTCTTTGTATGTATCTAAAACTCCTGTATAATGATTTAGATAATGTTAATTATTTACTCCATAATCTTAATCATTTATATGATATCATTTACGATAATATTTTCATCAGTTTTTAGTAACATTTCATTGTTACTCATTATTTGGGTATTAACTGCTTTATATTTTTATGTATGTTTTGACGAATAAGATCATATCCTCCTTTTTAGGTAATAGTTATATCATTTACATAATGGTATTAGTATAAATTATATCAAATTTATTCATTCAATTAATTTTTAAAATCTTACTTTATGAGGGATTATGTAGAATTAATCACACTGCACCGTGGAGATGGTTAGTCGTACGTACGCACTGGTGATGATGTTGTTCCCATAATTGTTGAATGGTATTGAAGTCGATGGTTTATATTATATTAGAATCAAAATGATTTTATATAAATAATATATATATTTATTAATTCCATCATTATACCCATCCATATATGGTAGTGGTGAAAAACATATTACACCACGTCGTGGAGACGATAAAACATACGTACACACGCGTGGTGATGTCATTTTTCATAGGATGCATAGAAGGTGGAATATGGTTTTTTCACATTTATAATAACTTATAAGTATCTAATTAATAATGATGTTATTACATTATAATTAAACAACTAATAAACAGAGTATAGAAGAATAAATAATTTTGAATGAATCGGTCGATGATATTACCTCTTCTTAGATGTGCCTCCTCCAAATCTCCTATTAGTGCACTACAGATGAACGTTGAAGATGACCCAGACCTCTAGAATGAAAATAGGGAATTTGATAAGGTGAAATTGCAGGGGAATTCTGATCTTGATGGATCAAAATGATGTGGAGAGGTGAGGGAGGAGGTTCCCTTTTATAATAATGGTGGGGGCACTTTTGGAAACTGCATAAATAATAATTTATAATACAATCAGACCCTACCCAAAAACCTCTAAAGTTCCCAATTTTCAAGATGAGATTAGATAGGTTTGAAATCTCATCAACCAATAAATTTTGGACCACTTATTTTGTATATTTAAACCATATCTTTTTAATTGACACTTAGTTATTCTATTAAATTTTAAATATGGTAATAATATTCAAAATATTTAATGGTTATAAATATTTAATTTTAAGGTATTAATTGACCATAAATGGATATTCTATGAAATTTTAGAGCTTATATTTATTACATTTTAATTTTTAACGATTTATTATTTTTAAATAATTTCATAAAATCTTATTTTTATAAAATGTAAATAGTGTCAATTTTGATACTTTTCATTTATTTGACGTTAAATAAAATCCACAAGGAAGGTAAATTCAAAAAAAATACTCTAATAACATGTCATAGTCACCTATAAAATCCGTGGAGCAAATTAATTTCTTCATATGTTATTTATTTTATTATTTTTAAAATCTTTTATTTTATATTGCTATTAATAAAATAATTTTTACATCACAATTGTGTCATTATTAATGTTAATTTTATAATCTATAAAAATTATAAATAAATTTCATGGATATAGGATATTATTTTATATTTCCAAATACGATCGATATTTGATATTATCTCCTAGATATCAATATATTAAAGTTAATATACTTATATAAAATGACATCGTTACATTTTGTCACATTCCTTAGTTTTTATTACATTCATGTAATATTCTTAGGTAAGTGGACTTAAAGTTATTATATTTTGGAAAATAGATGATAAGGGTAAAATTTAGTTATCCAATAATTTTTTTAGGTGTTAAGGTAATTATATAATATTATTTTTTTCCCTTAATTACATGATTTACCATTAACCATGGAAATAAAAATAATTACCAAAGTTACTATTTTTAATTCCCAAAAGTAGTATATTAACATAATTTAGACCTAATGATTCCAAATATGGTATAAATGTTTCAAAATTAAAAATAGGGAATTTGTAGTAATTAATTTAAACATTATCTTATTGTTAAAATGAGGAAACGGGTTGTAAAATTTAAAAGATTTCAAAACATTGAAATGTTTTTTCTTATAAATTCAATATAAAATTAATTCTAATGACATGCATTATATTAAATGATAAATTTAAAGACCTGTAAAATTCAAGGGAAATTTATTCTTAATTGTCATTGAAATTTTACAAGAACGCGGTTTCTGACAGCACCTGATTCTGAGGCCCGTTGTGCCCGGAATCATTTTCCAAAGTTTAGCTCGGGTACATTCAGTGAACGAACAAGATGGTTTTTCTAACTTTTGAACCGGTGCTCGGAATCAAATTCTGAGGGCACTGATGGAATCGCAGCGCCGATATTTTTTTAGAAACTTCTTTTCCGGAGTTGCGTTTGCTCGGGTGTGGTTTTTAATTTTTGAGGTTAAGTTAAGAAATAAAATAAAAGCGGTACAACCGATTTTTATTTTATTTTTCTTAACTTAAGTTAAGTGGGTGATGTGGGACCCACAATATCCTACCCACTTAGTAGGATTTTTGTGAGGTGGGGCCCACACAAGCCCCACTGTCTCTTTCACCTTTTTTCAACGCCCCTCCTTTAATTAAGTAATGCACCCGCACCCCCGTTTTTTATTAAGTCAACGCTTGCTTTTATTCTGGTTAAGAAAAACCTCATTAATTGGGTGGTTTTAAACTCCTCATTTAATTGTTCGTTTTGTTTCTTTTTGAAATTCAAACGTTGGCTTGTGCGTTAATAAAATAAGACAACTCTTATTTTATTTGGGTTTAAAGTTGTTGCGTGGAGAGGATTCGGAGAAAAGCCTTCTTCTTCGATGAAGAACGAAAAGAACGTGAAGAATGCCGGATCCTCGGAGATCGACGACGCGACGCTTCTTCTGTAACGTTCCTTCTTCAGTGATGCTTCTTCTCTGACGTTTCTACATGACGCGATGATCCTCCCTCCACGACGCCTTCTTATGCGATGGTTATTTCCGCGACGAATCCTCGCTCATCAAATTCGACGAGGTAGGGGAATTGTTGTTTCGTTTGTTCCTGATTACTTCATCATTGGATTATCGTCTATTTGAGGCCGCCTGTTATCGCAATAATGGGAGGAGGTCGGACTGCACGAACACGGCCGACTCTCCTCCCCTTTTGGTTGTTTGATATTGTTGCAGCACGAGCAAGGCAATGTGGTGCCGAAGCACCACGCGAGAATTTTAGGGAAAGGGGGAAGAAGCGCAGCGCTGTCACGCCGCGCTGTCGAAGATGAACCAAAGACGCGGCGCCGTCATGCCATGCCGTTTAAGATGAACCAAAGATGTGGCGTCATCACGCCGTGCCATTGAAGACAAAACAAAGATGCGGTGCTGTCGCGCCCCGCCGAAGAACCACAAAAGAACTGCGGCCGGAGCAGGGCCGCGGCGGAGGGGCGCGGTGCCGGACGGACCATGACCGCGGCCGGTTCCGGGCCGCGGTGGAGCAGGGGGACCGGTGGCCGGTTCCAGTCCGCCGACATCGAAGCAGAGGGACCATCGCTTGCCGGTCCCATGGCGGCAGTAGCCTTCCAGCCAGAGCGGGCTGGCCTGTTAGGGGAAACCGGGGGTTCATAACCCCCGGTCAGCCAGCAGGTGTGGCCCCCCACATGGGGGCCGTGGGTTCTCAACGCGGGGGGCAGCACCCCCCCCCCCCCCTTCACCGCTTGGCCATTATGGCCAAGCTTCCCGGCCGCTGGCTGCGCCAGCGCGCCGGGCCGGGTCGGACCGGGCCCAAACCCCCTAATGCCGAACCTCTTTCAGTATGTTGCCCATAACATGGGCTATGGGCCTCCGATCGACGCACCGTCAGTTGTGATGCGATCCTTGGATCGAGACGGTAATTTCAGTATATTACACTCAGGTTTTCAAGGAACTTTCGGTTTGACCGGGTTGGTTCGTACACGAAACCAACCGGGCCCTCGGAGCGGAAACGCTTATAACTTGAGCTCTGGACATCCGATTGACGTGCCTTAGACTTTGTTGGATTCCTCTTGATGAGATGAAACTTTTGGCATGCTTCACATGAGTTTTGGATATAGCTGGATAATGTTCAGGTTGGATTGAACCCGAAATCCAATAGGGCCCATGGAATAGAAAAGCTGATTGCTTTCAGACCGGACGTCCGTTTGACGAACCGTCAGCGGCGTTGGTGATCACATCGATAAATGGTCCCTATGAGAATAACCTATGGGAGTTCAGGGTAGAGTCGAGATACGGCCAGGTTTTTTCGCACATGAAACCAACCGGGCCCCTGGTATGAAAAGGCTTGTAACTCATAGACCGGGCGTCCGACTGACGCGCTGTCTATTGCATTGAGACCCCTAAGACGAGGCGGTCCTTTGAAATACTTCTTCGTGGAACTTCATGATACCTGGAGTATTGACGGATAGCTCATGGAGCGGACCCTCCCGGTGACGAGCTAGCAGAGTGCAGAGACCTAGTAGCTGGCTGAGACTTGACGACTGCTGATCTATCGACTTAGTGTATTTCGGATCACCTTGTGGGGAGCGCTTGGTTGTAGCGACAGACCCACGGCGGAGGAGCGCTTGGTAGTAGCGGCATACCCATGGTACTCAACATAAGGAGTACCTATTGAGGCTATGAGTGGGTGTGCATGGTTGTAGCGGCAGACCCACGGCGGAGGAGCACATGGTAGTAGTAGCGGACTCGCGGTACTCAACAGAAGGAGTACCTATGGAGGCTATGAGGGGGAGTGCTTGGTTGTAGCGGCAGACCTATGGCGGAGGAGCGCTTGGTTGTAGCGGCAAACCCGCGGTACTCAACAGATGGAGTACCTCTGGAGCCTTTGAGGGGGAGAGCTTGGTTGTAGCGGCAGACCCATGGAGTGAAGTGCTTGGTTGTAGCGGCATGCCCACTGTACTCGACAGAGGAGGAGTTCTCCAGTAGTCGTGGTTTTGACATCATGAAGAAGTATACCTGTGTGAGCTGAGTCTTGATTTTCAAACCTTATCTTTTATAAGGATGACTTGATATCCTGTGTGGATTACGTTATGCTTTCCTATGTGGATTTGTTTGTGTTTTCCTGTGTGCACTGGGTTGTAGTTGGGCTTGGATGTTGGAGCCGAACGGGAACTGATGACTTAGGTATATGCATGGGAATATACCTAAGTGGTGTCGGATGTTACATCGTGATTTTATCATACCTTTTGGATTATCCTTTGTGGATTCTAGGAGACCATAGGGGGTCTTGGGGTCCCTACTGAGTAGATTATATTCACCCCTGCACGGGCTATGCCCGCACTACGTTGTGTTGGTTGCAGATGACGGACATCGCTGATCGTGATTGAGGCTCAGGGAGCAGGTCGGTACCCGGAGGTGGATCACTGGGCGGGACGTACACAGAGCGGATGGATGGACCCGAGGAGCTGTGGAGGCTATCTGTACCCACCCTTCGTGTGGGACTTCCTGTGGACGGCTCGATGCTACGGCTTTATTTTCAGTTGTTGTTTTCCCTTTCCAGTTGTACTTTACTTTCAGTTTGGGTTTGTATTCTGGCCCACATAATTTTCCACACTTACTGTTGTACCCAGTTTTTACTTAGTGTTTACTTCTACTACTTGGTTGCTCTGTGGTGTTTGTTTACTTTACAAAGGCAATGCCTTCCCTTTTCACTGGAAATTATTCCTTGGTGCTAGTCGCCAGCCCCTGGCCTATGGAAGGTGGGCTTGGGGAAGTCACGACACGGGCCCTGAGGACAGGTCGTGACAAATTGGTATCAGAGGAGTTCGGTTCTACCGCAGAACTCCGGACTCTGATCTTTTTCTATGTGAAGCAATAGTGTTAAGAGTGTTGAGTGTGGTTATCAGTCCAGGGAGTCCAGTGTTGGTGCGGCGGTCGACGTATCCGTACACCTGGACCATGACTTCTGATTTCCGACTTAATGCACTAAAACATTGATTGCATGTGTGTTTCATGTTTTCATTGTGAGTACTTTGTGTCAGCTCACCAGGTATACTGTTCTAAACGTGGCACACCTATCTCTTTTCAGGATGGCCCCATGACGGCAGCCAGCTAGGGTTCTGAGCGTTGTGCGTGATGACAACCCACCGAGCGATGAGGCCTCGGTACAGGGCCCTTTGACAACAGAGGCACCGGCGGTACCTCTACCCGCCGAGCCACCGATGCTACCGGCCCCAGCCGCTGACGATGCATGTCGCCTTAGTGCACTGCATGAGTTTCAGCATCAGTGACTGCCCGGGTTCTGTGGGGAGATGGACCCTCAGGCAGCCGAGGATTGGCTGGAGGCAGTTGTATGAGTTTTTCATTTGGTAGGGACACCATATGCCCTTATGGTGGTCCTTGCAATGAGCCTCCTGCACGCGGAAGCAGGAATATGGTAGAGCTTGATGCCCCAAGTGCACGACGAGGCATCTCTCCTTTGCACAGACTTTGAGAGCCTTTTCCGCTCAGAGTTCATCCCAGCCACCCTCCGAGCGGTGCTCATCCAGGAGCTGCTACAGCTGCGGTAGGGAATCATGACAGTAGCCCAGAACGCGGCGAGGTTTACCGATCTCTTGTTCTATTCGACGGACATGGCACAGGACCCATTCTTTAGGGCCCAAACCTTAGAGCAGGGGCTTAGGCGAGAAATCAGAGCATCAGTTGTTTCTCACAGCATTCCGACACAGACAGGGGTGTTGGAGCGAGCCCTCTTAGTGGAGAGTTTCCTTGCTGACCAGTCTCTAGCAGCAGGACCCACCACTGGCTGGCATGTGGCAGAGTCTTCTGCAGCGGGTAGTAGACAGATGACGCAGGGGTCCAAGAGGACTATACCTATAGGTGGTCGACCGCATGACACAGGATCGTTTGTGCGAGGCACCCAGGGTGGACAATGACTTACCATGAGCGGACAGTGTTACTCCTGCGGCGGGGTTGGTCACATGGCTCGTGACTGTCCGACCCGCCATACGGATGACCAACAGATGAACGAAGGACCTCCCATGCAGAGGCAGAGGTTCGATCGAGGCGGACTACATGGAGCAGGAGACCATGGTAGGGGAGTTGGTCGTGCAGCTGGAGGTGGGCGACACTTTGAGGAGTTTCCACCACCCGGAGGTCCACCCCGACCGCAGGAAACTGGTGGACATGGGAGAGCTCAGCTTCTGGGAGTTGAGGCCTACGATCATGGAGCTCTAGGAGTATATGGATAAGAGCGGGACTAGCTCCAGACCTGGAGACTTTTGTTTATGCTGCTTCTAGCCTTGTTGGTGTTTGTTTGTAGATTCTTTGTGTCTTTTTAATTTGAGCTATAGTAATAAAAGACACCATTCTTGTGGCGTTTACCTTCCTGTCCTCTCTTTATGTTTTTACTAAGAGGTTTCGGTTTAAAAACCGTTGACTTGAACCTCACTTTGAGATACCTACTGGAGGAGACCCAGTGACCACACACTGATGCCGACAGTGGGACTGAACCCTTGGAGGTGAGAGTAACGGTTGGATCTCATGGTAGTAGCGTCGAGGCCTTACGATGTCATCCTTGGTATAGATTAGTATCGTCCATGTCAGGATTGACTATATTAGGCGAAGAATGTTGTTCATACAGGGGATGAGACTGGATTTCTCTTATTTTCAAAGAAGAAATCTCAGCAGCTCTTTTAGGACCAGAAGGTTCCAAGTCATCCAAGAGCCGATGAGGACAGCTCTGAGCCAGAAAAATTCTTCTGCTGACAGGGGGCGGAGACCACTAGTGTTCGAAGTTAGCGACCATGTTTCCCTATGAGTCTCACCTCGACGTGATTTATGGAGATGTGGCTGAGTCGACAAGTTATCTCTGAGGTTCAACAGACCATTCTAGGTCCTCAATAGGGTAGGCAAAGTGTTTTACCACATGACCCACCCACCTTAGTTGCACTAGGTGCACGACGACTTCCAGGTATCCCAACTGAGGAGATACGAGCTCGACCCTTCGCTTTTCATCGACCATGAGGAGCTGGACTTGGGCGATGGGGTGACCCTAATGGAGGTTCCAGTGGGGATCGAGGAACGACAGGAGCGGGTCCCACGAGGATGTGTTGATTCCTCGGGTGCGCTTTCACTGGAAGTACGGGAACCTCCAGGTGAGCACTTGGGATCGGAAGGCTCAGATGCGTGCTCAGTACCACTTTTGTAACCCTATATTGTTTCAATGCATTACGAGGATGTAAATCCCTGAGGTGGGAGTAATGTAAAGACCCGTAAAATTCAAGGCAAATTTTTTCTTAATTTTCTTTGGAATTTTACAAGAACACAGTTTCTGACAGCACCTGATTCTGAGGCCCGGTGTGCCCGAAATTATTTTCTGAAGTTTAGCTCGGGTAAGTTCAGTGAACGAATGAGCAGGTTTTTCTAACTTTTAAACCTGTGCTCAGAATCAAATTCTGAGGGCACCGATGGAATCGTAGTGCCGGTATTTTCTTAGAAACATCTTTTCCGGAGTTACGTTTGTTCGGGTGTGGTTTTTAATTTTTGAGGTTAAGTTAAAAAATAAAATAAAAGCGGTACAACCGATTTTTATTTCATTTTGCTTAACTTAAGTTAAGTGGTTGATGTGGGACCCACAATATCCTACCCACTTGGTAGGATATCTTTGAGGTGGGGCCCACACGAGACCCACCATTTCTTTCACCTTTTTTCAACCCCCTCCTTTAATTAAGTAACGCACCCCCACCCCTTTTAATTAAGTCAACCCTTGCATTTATTCTGGTTACAAAAAGCCTCATTAATTGGTCGGTTTTAAACTCCTCATTTAATTGTTCGTTTCGTTTCTTTTTGAAATTCAAACGTTGGCTCGTGCGTTAATAAAATAAAAAAACTCTTATTTTATTTGGGTTGAAACTTGTTGCGTGGAGAGGATTTGGAGAAAACCCTTCTTCTTCGACGAAGAACGCGAAGAACACCAGATCCTCAGAGATCGACGACGCGACGCTTCTTCCGCAATGTTACTTCATCCGCGACACTTCTTCCGCGATGATTTTCCATGATGCGATGATCCTCCCTCCGTGACGCCTTCTTCCATGATGGTTATTTCCGCGATGAATCCTCGCTCATCGAATTCGACGAGGTATGGGAATTATTATTTCGTTTGTTCCTGATTACTTCATCATTGGCTGATCGTCTATTTGAGGCCCCCTGTTATCGCAATAATGGGAGGAGGTCAGACTGCACGAACACGGCTGACTCTCCTCCCCTTTTGGTTGTTTGATATTGTTGCGGCACAATCAAGGCAACGCAGTGCCGAAGCACCGCGCGAGAATTTTAGGGAAATGGAGAAGAATTGCAGCGTCGTCGTGCCGCACCGTTGAAGACGAACCAAAGACATGGTGCCGTCGCGCCATGCCGGAGAACCACAAAAGAACCGCGGCCGGAGAGGGGCCACGGTGGAGGGGCGCAGCGCCGTCGTTTCATGCCGGATGGACCAAGACCACGGCCAGTTCCGGGCCGCGGTGGAGCAGGGGGACCGACGGCCGGTTCCGGGCCGCCGAGGTCGAAGCAGAGAGACCGGCCTTTGCTGGTCCCGTGGCGGCGGCAACCGGCCGGCCAAAGTGGGCCAACCGGTCAGGGGAAACTGGGGGGTTCATAACCCCCGGTCGGCCAGCATGTGCGGCCCCGCACATGGGGGTCACGGGTTCTCAACGCGGGGGGTAGCGCCCCCCACCCTTCACCGCTCGGTCGTTACGGCCGGGCCACCGGGCCGCTGTCCGCGCCAGCGCGTCAGGCCAGGCCCCCCGGGCTGGGCCGGGCTGCACCCAAGCGGGCCGGACCCAGACCCGGGTCGGGTCGACCCAGTTCGGGCCCACCTAGGGGGTATTGGGCCGGGTCGGACCGGGCCCAAACCCCCTAATACCGAACCTCTTTCGGTCTGTTTCCCATAACTTGAGATACGGGCCTCCGATCGACACACCATCAGTTGAGATGCAATCCTTGGATCGAGACGGTCTTTTCGGTATATTACACTCAGGGTTTCGGAGAACTTTGGGTTCGGCCGGGTTGGTTTGTACAGGAAACCAACCGGGCCCTCGGAGCGGAAATGCTTATAACTTGAGCTCTAGACGTCCGATTGACGTGCCGTTGACTTTTTTGGATTCATCTTGATGAGACGAAGATTATGGAATGCTTTTCCTGAGTTTTGGATGCAGTTGGATAATGTCCAGGTAGGATTGAACCCGAAATCCAACCCGGCCCCTGGAACGGAAAAGCTGATAGCTTTTAGACCGGACGTCCGTTTGACGAACCGTCAGCGGCGCTGGTGATCACGTTGAGAAACGGTCCCTATGTGCATACCATATGATAGTTTGGTGTATAGTCAAGATACGTCCAGGTTGGTTCACACACGAAACCAACCGGGCCCCTGGGACGAAAAGGCTAGTAACTCACAGACCGGGCGTCCGACTGACGTGTCGTCTATTGCGTTGAGACCCCTAAGGCGAGGCGGTCCTTTGAAATACTTATTCGTGGAACTTCTTGATACATGGAGTATCGATCAGTAGAACGTGGAGAGGACCCTCCCAGTGATGAGCTAGCAGAGTGAAGAGACCTAGTAGCTGGCTGAGACTTGACGACTGTTGATCTATCGACTCAGTGTATTTCGGATAGCCTAATGGGGATCGCATGGTTGTAATGGAAGATCCATAGTGGAGGAGCACATGGTAGTAGCGGTAGACCCATGGTACTCAATAGAAGGAGTACCTATTGAGGCTATGAGGGGGAGCACTTGGTTGTAGCGGCAGACCCACGGCGGAGGAGCGCTTGGTAGTAGTGCCAGACTCGCGGTACTCAACAGAAGGAGTACCTCTGGAGGCTATGAGGGGGAGCGCTTGGTTATAGCGGCAGACCCACGGTGGAGGGGAGCTTGGTTTTAGCGGCAGACCCACGGCGGAGGAGCTCTTGGTTGTCTACATGTAAAGTTCAATAACTAATAAAAAATTCCATTTAAATAACTAGATAGGGATTAATTAATGTTGAAATGTAAATAACTAAAATACATTACATGAAATCAATAAAATGAGAATGAATTGGATACATTTATTTTATCATATGAAAATATCATGGATAATAAAAATAATAATAGAAATAACAATAACGAAAATTCTTAATTATTGGACATCATAAATATGGAACATGAAACCTTATACCATCAATACCATTCCCAAGATAGTTTGAAAAAAAGTATAGGAACCCATTTCATTTTTTCAATGTATTCACCTCATGGGAACCTATCGATGCATCTAGGGGATATATAATGTTTGGGCCCCACCCATTATTTCCAGTCCAAAGCAGTCCTTATATCGAACAATCAAAATAAAAATTAATTATTATTAAATAACTATTTTGAATAAATTATATGTGTTTATCAATAATTAAGCATTGTATTAGAACAAACAAAAAGGGTTTTTAATATTGATGAATGTCAATACATTGAAATATCAATGAAACATTTTTGAGGAAAATGATATTTAAATATTCCAAAGTGTCCCCTTCCAATTTGAAACAATTGAATCATAATTAACAAGGAGGGATAATATTAAATGAAACTTATACTATCATGAAAATAATTAAATTAATTATAAAACATGTTATGGATCGTATAGACAACTTATAAATGAAACTATGCGCATATTATTATAATATGTCTCAATGAGATGAAATTGAGACAAAATCTCTTACAATGTGTTTAATTTTTGTGTGAACATTATTTAATAACCTGTATAATAGTTTTAATAATGTTAATAACTTATATCTGAATCATATTAGTATTTAGGATATCATATATGATCTTCTTATAATATCTTATTTCCCATTTCGTGGTAATATTTAATTATTATAACTATTTCAAGTGTTATTTTCCTAGTTTCTCAAGTATGTTTGGACATGTTATTTGTCATTAATTTTACATAGGTCATGATATCCTAAAATCCTTAATTTAATCCATGATTTAATTATCATATATTTTCATTATATATTTATTTATAATAGTCCATAATATTTGGAGATAAGAAACAAAATGCACCGCTCATGGAGATGGTTGGTCGTACGTGCGCATGAATGCTACTTTCATTTCATTCCTTTATTAAAAAACAAAAGTAAATGATGAATATGTATATAATAATTCCAAAATCATATTTATATATGTAACATAATATTATTAAAACCATTCATTATAAATTTCATGCGTTGAGTTACTGAATCGCATCTCTTTGAGGAGACGGTAGTCCACACTTTCAGAAACGATGTTATCATATTAACAAAAAATGGAATGTATAAATGGATGCGTTACAGAATAATTAATGAATAATAAACACATAAATATCATATATATATATATCATATAAAAATATCTTTAACATCATAATTCCCAGTCGTGAGTGGTGGTAAAAGAAAAAAATGAACGACATCGTTTCGTGAGGAGATAGTTCGTAATACACAAATGGTAAATTAATTAACCATTTTCTGGAAGTGTGTATAAATTTAGGTAGAACCATTAACATAAATAGTCTTATTATATTATAAAAGTTTTTTTATTTTATAATGATGAAAAAATAATAAATGAAATACAGGGAAATGAAATAAAACTAAAGTGATCGTTGATGAATATTGCCTCTTATTTGGGTAAATCCTTTTGGTTTGTACCAAAATCATTCCTTAGTTTGTATTCATCCAAAGGGAGTATTATATGATTAGGGGATTTATTTTGGTAACATAATTTTTTAGGTTTTGGTCAAGCTTGAATGCATAATGTGGTGTGAGTAAGTGACGAAGGTTGTGCCCTTTTATAATTGAGGTGAAGAATACATTTGGAAAATATCAAACTAATAAATTATAGAAATTAATTTTCTATTAGAAATGGTTCCAAAGTGAGTTATTTAAAATTTAATATTAGTATGGTATAAATCATATCAATCAATAATTTTTGACAAGTTTATGTCACATTATTACTGTTATTATTTGGTGTTTACCCTTAGTTAAACCCTTTTAACTCTTACCATGACAACATGGATTTTTACTCTTTAAGGGTTATATAGATACTATAAAATTACAAGAAACAACCCAATATGTAATTTATTGAATTTTAGTCTCATAAAAATTAGTTGGATGAATTTTATATTTTTAGATAATTCATATAATTTAATAAAATATTATTTCTTTTAAAATATCAACATGGTCAAGTTTGACACTATTCGTTAATTTGACTTATACAAAAAATTAAAAAAACAAAAAAATTCTAAAAAGACATATAAAATATCAATAAAATATAAAATTAGTCAACAAAATTAGTTTATGAAATTAACTCTCAAAAATATTATTTATTTAAGTATTTTAAATATCATTTATTTTATTCTTCCCTTAATTATGCAATTATTGCATGATCATTATGTCACCATTTAGTCTATTATGTATTTCCAAAAATTTATAAATTAATTACCATAATTAATATAATTATTTGAGATCTAAAATTTCTATTTATAGAAGTAGATATATCCTAAATAATCATATATATAATAAATGTAATACTTATTAAAATAAGAGTTTAACAGATTATAAATCCCTTAGAATAAATTACTATGAAAGTATTAAAGTTGTCAAAGTTTCATCAAGAGGCCATAAAATAGTCCCATTTTTTATTTTGGTCTAAAATAATTCATAAAATGAAATTAAGACACGTTTTAAGATGATTTTATAACACATATAATGTTATTTTTTTCCTTAATTACTTTATTTACCCTTAACCGTTGTATTTAAAATATTACAAAATTTACTATTCATATGTCAAAAAAACTATTTAAATATTTTTTACCCAGTAACTATAAATTAAACTTTTTTAAAAACAAATTAAAATGTAGAAATTTCTAAAGGTAATTTCAAATTTCTCCTACTGATAGATTGAGAAAACGGGTTTAATGTTTAAAACAAGAAAAAATTGAAATGGTTTTATTTCTAAAATCAATTTAAAATTGATTACAATGACCGAATTAGGATTATATAAAATAAAAAGTATCTTATTATACATTAAAATCACTCAAATATAATATTTAACACTATAAATAAATTTTATGAAATAGTTTATTTCAATTGAAATGTAATATTTTATCAATATACAACAAAACATGAAACTTATTAGAAAAATAAAAAAATCAACTGAAGTCAATGATTATATTAAATTACAAAATAAGAAGTTTCTCATTTCATATATAATATATAAATGTTTCAAAATTGAATTTAAAATATGTTCTCCATTAAAAGGTGGTAAAACTACTTTTAAAAAATATATAGGTCTTTATGTTTAATATTTTTATTCTTCTTATTTTATTCCTATAAAATATATTAAATGAATGTAAAACTATATAAATGGAAATATAACTTATAAATTTACAATATATATTCTATATAAGTGTTACCATTTAATTGATTGTGCAAAAAATGACTAAATATTGTTTTGTTCAAACCTGGTGTTGCATGCTTTGTAAGCTATAAAGAAAATTAAATTTTTTCTAGAAGGAAAATATTGAAAAGTATTGGGGTGATACATTGTATTATTTTTGGATTTATTTTTTATTAATATAAAATTATTTAATATTTTTTATGAAATTATTATTTTTCCTCAATATCCATAATATAGAAATTCTATAGGGTTTCTCGCATACCCACTTTAGATTGAGAAATATATTTAAAGGATTGAATAATGTTTAAAAACATTGAACAACAAAAATATTCAATAGAAATCATCAAAAACATCAATGTGAAATCATTATTCACCTGTTAAAAATCCAAAGATAAGGTATGGGTGTTTTATATTAATTATTCGTTCACCTTTATTTATTATTTAAATCATAGATTAATTGCCTAATTAATTTTCCAATTTATTCCATGTTCACATGACATGTAAATTTAATAATTTTCTTTGATCAAAGAATAAATTTCATGTCCTGTAAATATTCATTTTGATTTTAATAACCATCATTGTGATTGATAGTCATATTTAGAATGGAAATTTATGAATTCATTTTTTATTATCTCATTCTCCCATAATTGTTTGTGTGTTTTTCATTGGAATGGTTTTGGTTAATGACTACAACATGTTATCGTACCATAATTCAAGTTTTATTATGAGATTGAAGGTGGAAATTTTTTTAAAATAGTTTCTAAGGATCTTTGATGGATTCTATATGACATATTGAGGACTGTACCTCAGTATATACTGGGAAATATGATGGATGTTCTTGTGGGTTCCTTGGAATCCAAATTTTTATCTCTCAAGGGAAGGTAGTTGATGAATGGAGGAGTTTCTATCAATAATAGTTCCTTTGATGTATATTTGGATCAAATCACTATTGATATCTTCAATAAAGTCAAAAATCATGAATATGACTTAACATTCTATTAAAAAAAATCCTAACTACAAGCAATGTATCAAAGATGAAGGCATGTTGTATAGTTTATTTTCTATGGATGCTAGGGTTTCAAGATGAGTTAAATATCACATATCCCTTTGGAAAGTGAACACACCATTCTACACTACCTAGAATGTTATTTCATGTACAAGTAGTATTTACCTAGGTCACTGGGTTTACCCAGACACTATGTTCCCTTAAAAGTACACCATGCAAATGTATTTTCAGTTGCCATATTGGGATATGGTACTAGTTTTTTACTCATCTTGGGAGTACACCAAGTTTACCCCATAGAACATATTTTGTACCTATATTATAATGTTCTAACTCTCATATATCCTCTATTAGAAGATAGAATTTGACATGTGAGACGTAATTTTTTTAGAATTATGTATAAGAAATGATAGTGGCCATTATTTCAACATCATGGATGTGGAATGAGGTATAAAGACAAAAAACATCATCTATAATGGGTTTATAATATTGATAATTGAGGTTAATCTTTTTATTAATATCAATATCATTACCCCAGACAGTGTGTATATTTTAGATAGGTTTTCCCCTACATCCTCAATAGAGATAGGTTTGATAGCCCCCCTCCCACACTCAGAAAACACCATAAACATGGGTATAATTTTCGTACATTCCATAGCACATTCCTTTTTCCCAAATTAGGTGTTTCCCTCACATGGGGTGGGCATTCCCTTGACTATTATGTTCCATTGGAGATTCATGGGTCCCATTAAATATATTTAGTGAGGTTATGTTTGGGAACAAGCATCTCGACAGCTTTGGAACATTGTACTACATATGAATTCATATTCAAAGGATTATTGTGGAGATCAAGATATTTTTCTATATATACCTACATGATTAGGTTTCTCCTATGATCATAACTATTTTTTTGTATTATTACTCTCCACCTTGACTTGTGGGCTTAGCTGACTACATTATTGAACTACTCCCATTTAATTTTCATTTCGTCCTACTAGGTATGTATTCACACACCCTTACATTGAATTTATCCACACATGTTTTATATTTTTGAGGATAGATAGTTATATGGGGAACTCAGTAGGTTTTTTGTTTGTGTAGTATAGTAATAATGGGTTCTGGTGTGCTTAAGAAGTTGTTAAACATTTTATTCATGGGCATGAATTTACTATCCTATCAACTACTTGGTCAGGAATAATTTTTATTGATTGGGAGTGTATTTATTCACTTTTAATCTTTGGATATATTTTTATTTTTCCACTCAGGTTATTCATATTGGTAATTATAAGAATTTTAACCCTTGGGTTTTTATAGTTATACTTATCATTTATGGTTATGATGTACTCAGATGTGTACATGTGTACAAGTTCATTAGGTATGCCTAAATGGTGATTGTTTCTAACTCAATTCATATTAGATGTGGGATTGGAGTGTAAAACTCAACATGCCTATCATCTAAGTGGGGTATAAGGGTTTAGGTCATAAAAGAGTAGTATCATGTTAGTTCTTCCATAGGGCCTATGTTGGGAGTTATATGTGTTATGAGGATTGGTTTTGAATTCCAGTACAGAAATGTTAGGTGTTTTTATCACATCAAACTGGAGAGGGAACATATTAATAGTGAAGAAACTAACCAATACATTAAGTATCAGATAACCTATTTGTTGACATGGCATGATTAGACATCATTTGTATGGAAACGAATGGTGTATTCATCACATAGGAATGTTTCGTTGACTTATATTCCCATAATGAGTCAACTACCTTGATATACTAATATATTTATTGTATGTTATGTTAACTATTGGGATTCCACCACAATGATAGGAATCTAGTATTCAAATACACGGGTATAACAATATCCAATTGAGGGATGTGGATTTAGTATAGGGGACTATTCACGATGAAATTACTATAGGTGAATAGAGAGTAGTGCTAAAACTCATTAAGATATATGTGAACATGACTTCTATATTTTGGGATGATGTAAATATATACCTCATGGAGATGATTTTTTCAGCGGTACATGACAACAATGTGTCTAGGCTAAGTGTTTTTTGAATGTTTTTGAGGTAATGACAGCTTCGGTTTCATGGTTAGTGATAACATTAGGAAGTAGTGGATTGTATTGAGTAAGTGGTATTATAACTAATTTTTAACTTGATTGATTGTATTGTTGTAGTAATAAATACTCTTCTTCCTCGAGACATTTCAAAATCGGTGAGTCTAGTCACAGACATCCTTGGTGTTGTGACACTCTCAATGACATTGTACATCACTTTTTTCAAAATGACTAATACCCATTTACCTTTTTCTTTATATACATTTAAGAGTGCACTGAATTAAATTAGGTTGATATGAATATTTTAGTGTAAGTACTAAGGTTCATAGACCACATGTGTTACACAGTTGATATTTTTGGATATTGATAATTCTAGACACTAATATTTGAGCAAGGCATCCTCAAGAAAAAATAATATATTGTGGTATATATATGAACTCCCACTTATACTAGAGTGCTATAGTGGGCTTCGGTGAAACATATCTTCCAATAGGAGGACCATTGGGTGGACATATCTATCAATAGAAATCATAGTGTAGTGTCTCCTACTATAGTCAGATGGTATCAATAATCAGTCCATGGTGAAAAAGTTCTTTAAATAGGCATACTCAATGTTAGGGGTCAATGGGATGGGGATATAATCAAGCATACAATCAACCAAAAAAGGATGGTTTCATTCCTATAATGGATTAGGTCATAGGTATTATGATTTCCTAATTTGGGTTGTTTTAGATGATGGTCGGATAGTGGGAGGGCCTCTTTGATTGGGGAAACATCATGATCAGGGATCTCCTGATGGTTGTCAGGGTTGAAAAAATGAGGTATTACAGATAGAGAGATGTGTGGTGGCCCTAATAGAGGAGAATCATAGAGGGATAGATGTTATCTATTATAATTATCTCCACCACCAAGTGGACTATGCCAGTATCATAATTCTAGTTGAGAAGGACATGGGAAGTTGTAGGATAATATAGGGATATGATTAATCTAGGAATTATATGATTTTGGATAAGAATAATATATTATCTAACATTGAACCAGTACATATAGACGTAGGAGAAAGTCATTATTTACTCTCATTATCCCTTATTAGAAATCTTGATATTCCTTTAGAGCATCTAACCCATTAATTATGGTAATCGATTCCAATAGGAAGTTATTCGATCATTTAAAATATCGATCAATAGTGATATATTACAATCTGTGGATAGATATTAATATGGATATTATTAGTAGTCATAAATATTATGATTATAATAGATCTATCAATGTACTAGCTATGTTTTGTATACACTCATATAGATTATCAATACATGAGGGTTATGTTCCTATGGACTGATGGGATAAGATTATTTTTTAAAGGAGAGAAGGGACTATTAGAAGAATATGTGACGATCATGAGTAATAATATACAACTTATCTTCCATCATTTATAATATATATACCATACTTAAATAGGTTCTTCAAACACTTGGATTCATGTCATATTGGAGGATTACAATGATTCCTTCAATGAATTTTTCCTGAGAATACCTATTCATTGTGGGATCAACATATTAGAAGACATGCTCCATGGAACAGGATAAATATCAATCAAGTCAAATAATATGTCCTCTAGTGATCTCTGAATTCAATAAGTGACATTGGATGAAATTCAATAGAATGGTTTTATCAGACTTGTTTTCCCCCTAGGTAGCTCTAATCTAGTTTACCAAAGAAGATCAATAGGATTTTGTGAATATGTGTAGACTATCACCATTGGAATTAGGTGATGATAAAGAACCATAAACCATTTTCAATGACCTATGCCCTATTTGACTATCTTAAGGGTACATGATGATTCATAAAGACATAAATTGGTTCTATCTTCCTCTGTTTTCATATTCCTGAAGTGGACTTTTGAATATTGAATTATGATGTTTCTATAGGAATTATGAGTTCCTGATTTTCACATTTGGTGTGAAAAATTTCCCAACAATCATCAGTGGAATTTTGACCTATATATTTAATTATTTATTAGATTATTCCATTTTTTCTTATATTGAATAAATACTCTTTTACTCTGCATCAAAAAAGGATCTTGAAGATCTCTTTAGAATGGTCCTAGAAATACTCTAGGAGTAGTGGTTATAGTATAAGATCATAATGTGTATATTTTATTTTAAAGTTGTTTAGTATGTCTGTAATATCATATCTGAACATGGGTTAGAATTAGTCTTGCTAAAAATTATGTTAGTTCTCACATGGGAACAAACCAAGTAAATATATGAGGTGTATATTTTTTCTAGTTTGGTTAGGAACTCCTGAAGGTCTATGGAATATATTTCATGGATAATGGAAAATTTGAATTATTTATTCAGAAAAGGGTATTCATTCACTTGGACTAAGTATTTTTGAAAATCCATCAAGGATCTAACACATCCGTTTACAAGTGCTCATGTTGGTTATTTACAAATGGAGGTTTTTAGTACAAGGTATTATACAAATCCTTTGATGATAGGCAAAAGAGAACACTGATGTAGAGACAATAAGCTATAGCCTATGATTCAGATATATTTTTTGTCCATGATTTGAACTATCTAGACCAGCACAAAAAATTTTCCTTTGTATTGTCCATTTCAAAAATCCCAATGCATTTTATTCTGGATGAGTGATTTTTGGATCATTCAGACCACCATATTTTTAGGTATTTTTTTTAATGACCTTATTATAAGTTAGAGGAATTTTTGGGTGTTCATATGTGAATAAAACTATATATATAACATTCTATTGGTTCGGTATATGTTGTGTAAGGTCCCATTAGTAAGAAATACATCTTTTTAATTATGGATGAGGCATCCGAGTAGTTATCATCATTATTTTCATCCCAAGAAGATGAGATATGGGAAAATTATCATCAATCAATGGTAGTGATTCTACTACTTCATAACCAAGTGATGCCAGAATAATTGGTAGGAATAAATCATTAAGTGCCTAAAAAATAGCTAACATCAATATAAAAACAAGATGGATTTCCAAAATTTTTAATTCACATCATCCATCTCCAATGATTGATAGTAGTTTATGTTGCATTGTGTACAGAGGATCTGGGAGTGGATTATTACTCCCCCTTATAGATAAAATATGTATTTTATAAGATGAAAAATGACTTTAAATGATAGTTTTTTGGGCATTAATTAGGTTTTTTTTTGAATTTTTCTCTTGAGGCCCCACTGGTTAACAGTTGGAGGAAAACTATTAGGTTCCAGAATGGTTGACTCAATCACATGACCTCTAAGATAGTACATGGGATAAGAAACACATTTATTATTTAATAGTACATTGATTAATATTTGTTGACCATGACAATATAAATGTGATTACTAAGATAGTCACCAAGTCATCTCCCTTCATTTTCATATAAAAAATATTTTTGGAGAGTTTGGAGAATTTGTCCATGTATGAGATCTTACAAAATAATGGTGTACCATTGGAAATTTTCTCTAACTGTAATGTTCAATTAACATCATGGTTGTGGAATAGATTTCATGAGAGCACTGGGAACTAGTTATGGATAAGAATTATGTTCCACCCCATAATAGAATTTAAGATTGAATGAACTATTATGGTTTTAGAGGATATATTGACGGATTTGTTTTAGAATTCAATCCGAGTCAAGAGGATTATTTACTATTAGTGCATTTTAGATATAATAACCCCTTTCAATCCTCTATTGTTATAGAACAACTCATAGATATATACAAAAAACCCTTTAGGTTACCCTAATTCTATATAGAGATATTTGATTCATCATTTATGAAACCTAATATAATGTAGGAAATTAGAAGTTGTTTATGTAATATGGGTGTAAATTAATACTACATAGAGTCACAAAAAGTCATACACAGGCTGACATCGTAATACCATGTAGTTCAATAATGAAAACCATGTGTTTTATAGATTACATATATGAATAATTTGTCAATGGTTTGGTTAGGTAGAAATCCATCACATAGGTTCATATATCCATTCTGGAAATAGTTCAAGGATGGTGAAGTTATACGCATTTGTCTCTACACCCATAGTTGAACTAAGTGTATGATGTGTTCCATGTCACATAGCTAAGGAGATATAGGAAGAAACAATTATAAATTATATATTGGGAAATTATTAAAATTAAAGATTTATCCCCCTTTTTAGAGTACCTGGTGGAAATTGATATTTAGCATGATCAATTCCTTCTTGGGAGCATTATTTCACTAGTGTGACTTTTGTGAGAGTCAGGTGTTGGCTTTGTACCCTAACCACTTTCAGTAGGTTATATATTTCAAGATAAAAAACATTGATGGTGGGTATGATTTAATGAACCTAATTTTCTTGTTGATACCCTTTGAATATTTCAATATATATTACATTATTTTTATTCATAGATAGCATGGTGTTACAAGTGTAATAGAGCCCAAAAATAGATATATTAAATATATTAAATATTTTAAACTGTACAAATATTTTTTTTAAATAATGTTTTTTTCCATTGAACATAGAATCAGATGAGTAAATAGATAGCTTTGTTCAATTTGGTTCATGGATCTTACCCTATGTGTGACTTAAGGTTAGTTTTCATTCATTCCCATAGATGATCAACACTATGTGAGATTTTTTATATAATTAAATTAGATAATTAGAATATTAAATAGTAAACTGATTAAATAAATAAAATCTAATTTTACAACTATTAATTCTCTACAATTGAAATTTTATAGGGTTAGCTTCCAAACTCTTTTGATTAATAAACCCGCCACAGGGAGATAAGAACATATAAATTCCTGGATAAATGATAGGATTCATTAGAAAACTTCCCAATACATTATGTGTAACTTTTTTTCATCATCAATCAATCATGTAATAAAGTAGGATTTTTTTTTGTATTTACCCACCATAATGTATGATTTCATGTATGGATTAATTGCCTTCTTATATATGCTATTTATTACACATCCACATTTCCCTTTTAAAATAATCTTTTTCTATGACCCTATATATTTTTTCACTATAATTTTCTATAATCTTTTTAAATTATATAATTTTGGTTAATGGTAAAGATCACGTCCTCCTTTGAGAAATTCATTTTTATTTTCATTCCTCTCTCCCATAATTTTTCATGTTTGGCCTATGGTAGTCTAATGAATATTCTTTTGGACAATTTTTTGAAGTGATCGAACCTATATACCATTATTTTTTGTCATCAAAAGTTGAGGTGTTAATTTATGGAAGTATTGATTATTTTTAATGGGTCATGGAATTGATATTATTGATTTGATCTTGATAGACAATGATATATGTGATGGATGTTTTTTCATGTCAATCAGAATCTTTATTTTATTCTAGTATAGGATGATAATCCGTAATCATGGGAGTTTCATTCAAAAAATTTCTTTTGATGTTTCTTTGAGTGACATTGGTGAAGAGATCCATATTTGAGTGAATAATTCTTATGATTAGTTAATTGTGTATAAAACACATGATACATGTCATTTATTCTATAAGAAAACATGTTTTTCAAACATTCTAAATGGAATTTAGGGTTTTAGGTTGGGTTAAATTCAAAACCTCCATGTGGTTGGCCCACATGCCATGTGGCCCTACTAACTACCCCTCGAGGAATCACTAGTTCCCTACATTTCTATCCAAAAATAAAATTTATAATACTCAAAAAATCCTAACTCGAGGTGTAGTATCTCACTAGTCTGAGGGTCGAAACCACAAAGATGATCTGATTGCCCTAAATAAATTATAGAATTGAAATTGAAACTATTTAATTCATTTGGATAAAAGAGAAACAACAGCAGAAAAGTTTGGGATTTTGAATCAATATGGAAGGCATGCCTTGTTCAATGATTTTCGGGGGCATGTTATAGGGATTTAGATGAAAGTGTGTTTCCTTATTTTTTGGTATCATAGTTGGGTCAGCAGGGATCCATGGTCTTGTAATCTTGTCCTTGTCCTATGATCATACTGTTTTAATGATCATCGACTAGATTCAATAACATGGATAGGTGACCCAAAACCATGTTGAAACATAACCGCCCTATATTGCGTAATTGTCATACACAAAACAGTTCGATTAATTTAGGAAATTAAATAATACTCTTCATATCACAAGTAATGATCATATATTTTGCAAAAAATGAGATTTGGAATTGAAATAATGAGTTACAATAATCCAAAACATGAATAAGATAAAACAAATAAATCCTTAGAATCACATACCCTTACTATCACATCACCCGACATAAATGGACTACAAGCTCATGATGGGAATGGGAGGCATGGGTACCTGAGGAAGAATGGCGGTGAAGAGTGGCTTCAGATCATTTGGTAGTTATCCCTTGGTGTCAATTTTCCTTCATCATTCCCAGAGTCTCTCTTAAGGGTGAATGGGTGACTCCTTTTAAAGGAAAACTCATCCAAAACCCACGGCCTGCGTTGCCTAACTTTTTTCTGTGTGTTGACCCCTACAAGACCTATACATGGGATACACAATGTGTATCTTAGATCTTTTTTTTCCTCCGTCACATTAAATGACTAAAAATATCATACAATGTTTTGACTATCATCACATTGTGTTTTGGTGGTACACGATATGTTTTTTATGTTCACAGCGTGCTCCGTCATCATGACTTGACTAGCGCAGATCCACCTGACATGATATGGTCACAATGTGTACTTATGGTACATGACATGTATCCAACTTTTTTTCTTTTTTCATCTCTTCTTTATCTCCAAAAATTCAGTGTTGTGCCGCTTTACTTCCATTGTGGCATGAAGGTTCGTTTGGCTCATTTTTCATCTCTTTTTTCATTTTTTCACGAATCATTTATTTTATACCAGAAAACATTGAATAAGTAAAAACATTCCAAAATTGGCAAGATTATTGATTCAATTATAAAATCAATACATTAAATCATATTAATATATATGCAAAAAATAGATGTATCACATACCTAGCTTGTTGATTAGTGTAAAAGTAATATACTCCATGAACCACATGTGGACCCATATTCCATGTTCCCGAGATGATTCAACATGTATATGGTATTTCTCATGCCATGTTCATTGGCCCTTGGTGTAATGAAATCATTGATTAGTTCATGTAAAAAATTTCTTATTTTCATGATCAATGAACAATCCAATATTTACATGACATTAAACCCCATGATCAGTGTAATTGAATAAAATAATATATCCAATGGATAAACACCAAAAAATAAGTGTATGATTGTTTAATAATATTTATAATTAATTTATGAAATTAAATAATTACATTAAATGAAAATAAATCTTCATTTGTGGATCTGAAAATGGATCTACTTTATACCAACGTTTCATTTTAGGAATAAAGTATAGATTCTCGATAGTGGTGATTTGCACATAGTCCATGAATCTCCCCATGTCCTTGTAAGAATCTTATCGTTCTAGAATATTAGGACCTATCACTTGTGTCATTCACTATAAATCACCCAGAGAATCACTTATAAAGTATTCTCCTTAATCTCTCTAGGATGGAGAGTGGAATGTGGAAGCATATTTCTCTTTATTATTGAGAATGTTCTTGGAGAAGGGAGCTCACTATGTCCTCAAGATGATTCTCTATATTTCACTATTCACAACACAAAATGAATTGGCTTCCAATAGATATTACATAACAGGTTATATAAAACAATAGGGTTAGGAATAAATAATTCCACAAGTTCCCATTGATATTTATTTAATCCCTACAGAACCTCATTTCTATAATAATAATATTATTATTATTTCCTGGAATTTTTTAAACTCACGAATTAATTAAATATTATTTTTTCAAATAATTTTTATTATTTAAATCATTTATCACCAATCCATTAAACACAGTCCAAAACTTCTCAATAATATTTTTCAATAACTGAATAATGTCTATTTATCTAATTAATATATATCACTTCATTGTTATCCAATAAATAAAAAAATATTATATCCACTAAATAGAAAATATATAGTCATTAAATAGTATTCACACATAATATTCACTCGAATAAATAGTGATATAATATATGAAATAAAAAAATATGAAAAAATACTAAATCATGTGTGGGAACAGTATTCATACAACAAGTTAAATAATAAATTATAACATATTATTTAACTGAAATTATAGATATAGATAGTGTTTGACCCTCTAGGCCTCTTTCTTAGAGGAATTAGGTGGAGTAGCCTAATGTCAATGTTCACCATCTAGAAACACACCATGTAACCCATAGAGGAATAATTTAATTCCCCCATTGACATAATACCTAATTCAGATGCATACTATGTAATATAATCCCTTTATCATGATACCTCTAATCAAGTAGGTTTCATGTCGGTGCCGTCAACCTTTGTACTTTATTTCTATTTCATTGACATTTCAGAAATAAAATATTCTTATTGAACACTGTGGCCATGGATCTTCTTAGGATATATCATTTCCATCAATGTTAATGAGATATTAACTTTATTTCAAGAATAAAATGGATAAATACTTTCTCCCATTATTAATTACGGAAATATTACTCATCAGAGACAAAATGTATCCTTCCTTGCCACGAACATATGTCATCATGGTTTTCATCAATATATTAAAGTAAAATACATATGACACTCTTTAATAATAATATCAAATTTTAAGGATGAATACACACATCCTCGAATAAGAACATCCATTGAAACATATAAATGCCGATTTCCTAATCATAGGTCCTGTTCATATAACATCAAACACTAGATATTTCCACGGTATTACAACATTAGAAGTTGTTGCAATGTCCAATGAATCTCAAACCCATATTGACTATATCATTTTTATCCCTAAAAACAATTAATCCATCTATAGGACTTGTATTTAAGAATGTTTTTTGGATCTTATGTGTTCTCATCATAGAACCAAACTTTTATAACCTTCCATTGTGACATAGACTCACAGGACATTATCACATACTGTATCATGCCTAAAAAAATAATGATTTGATAAAAAGTTATTAATGTTCATCAAAATTAATATATGATATCATAAAGTATAAAAAAATTTATTCAGTTGACAAACTCAAATAAAATCCCACTTCCAGTAGTGCCAACTACTATCAACCTCCAGTCATCTTTCTCACACATGATACTCATGCCTCTTTTGTGATTGGCCATTTGTGAAGTTCTCCACCACATTTTATTCTATGTGATATATGCATACAACAACATCACCACTTTTATTAAAATCCATCATAATATAATACTTTTATAGAATTTCCATTGTCCATTAGTGAGATCCTGTTTTTTTCAAGAATCACATATCTAGTATTATCACAATAAAATTTGATAGGGACTTTACTGCTAGGTACCACATCAAGATCCTAGTCAATTATTCATATCTAAATGGATTACTTGTATGTATGAAAAGACTTAATATATTGAAAATCATTTTTATAATAATAGAAAACTTGATTATTTGAACACTTCCTTCTCAAAGCTCCACTGATGATATATAAATCATATCCTTACCAGGACTTCAAATCATTCTAATGTGTTTTAAAACTAACATTATTCTATCCTCTAAGGTCCAGCTCCTTATCACCTCCATTCACCCTGACCATATCCTTTTTTCTTCTTAGATACATAAGGATAACATTCAACGTAGACAAATGTTATTTTCCTAGATTTGTTTGATAACTTCATTCCATGATCAATTCATAGGAAACATCAAGTCTAGTGTATAACAAAACATACATGATTGATCATATCACTAAAGGGTATGGGATATTAATAATTCATACATTCTACTATTGTTTCTGAAGACACATTTTCTTATAAATATGTATACCATGTGACCCAGGGACCAATATCGTCTTGGATTATTCCATAAAAAATCTCTTCAGTATCTGGTAAATATGTGTACTTTTGCTCAGTCCAAGAAACCTATTGGATTAATCATAAATTATCTTGATCCCTAGAATATTATCTACATCACTTAAGTATGTTATATAAGAAACCATGTTTAAATAGTCCTTGAAAACTGTATCACTAGTATTTCATTTCCAATCATTGATATTTCATTAATATATACTACTAATATAATGACTGAATTCCCACTAATCCACTTGTAAACACATAAATCACATTTATTTCTTATTCAAACCAAATTCTTTTATAGAATCATCAAATTGAATGTTTTATCACCATTATTCTTTTATCAATCTATAAATGGGTATCTTCAACTTGAAAATAATTTTGGCATCACCTTGAGACACAAATCCTTCCAATTGTGTCATATAGATGTGTTCATGAAGATTCCTATTAAGGAAGACCATTTTTTCATCAATATATCATATTTACTATTAATGGCAAGCTTCAATAGCATGTAGAATACAAATGAATTTAAATAAATCATCATGTGAAAAGGTTTCATCAAATTCAGTTCCATGATGTTTTTTAAACCCTTTAGCCAAAAGCCTTTCTTTATAGGTATTTAAATTTCCTTGCCTTCTATGTCTTGTTTTCTTTTGAATTCACATTTAGAACGTATAGGATTTACATCAATTGGCACATTGACATGAACCCAATCATGGTTCTGACAAATGGTATCCATTTTAGAATTCATGGCTTCTTTCCATCTTATAGTTTTTAATATTTTTAATGGCTCTTTGTTAGAGAGTGGTTCATAATTATTAAAAATTAATGAATCGCCATATTTAGTGACTAGAAAACTTTATTTATATGGTTATCTTACCTCTCTAGAGATCCTAAGTAGTTCTTATATTTCAAGAAAATCTACACCCATGGGAAATGATACAATATGTTCCTATACCAACTCATCTGTATATTGAGCATCAACTTCATCGAAGTCAATATTACTACCATTATATTTTTTTATCATGTTTTACATATCAGGAAATAAAAATTTTATAGAAATAGTCACTTTCTTTTTTGAGGTGTTTTACAGGTATTAACCCTTTCTTTCCATGAGATATACTATAAAGATACACTTTTTTCCTCGGTGAATGTTTTTTCGTTATACGGACGTGAAAAATTCCACACAACCCCGTACAAGTTTATGTGAGTAAATAGATTTCATTCCTGCCCATAACATGATGGGAAATACATTTACCACTATATATAGTACTCATTTTAATATATATAACATGGTTTTCAATGAATAACACAAAAATAATAATTCATGTCTTTCATGACTCATCATGGACCTTACCATGTATAACAAGGTATAGCTCCTCATTTCATTAACACCATTCCATATTTTTTAAGGTGTATTTTGTTGAGATAAAATCTCAAACTCCCATAGAAATATGATAAAATAATCATTATGGAATTAACCACCTAGATCCAACAAAATATTCTTCATATTAATTCTAACTTGACTTTCATTATACTTCTTTAATTATTCAAATTTTTCAAAGGACTAATCAATATAAATCATAAATTAGATGTAGTCATATATTATAAAGACATCCTAAAATGTTAGGAAGTAATAATACCCACCTATATCTTTAACAAGAAATTTTACACACATTTCATTGTGTAACAATCCAAAAAGATTTGTTTATATTTTACCCAATCGACCGAATGTTGGTCTGGTCATTTTTCCTCAAACATTGGAATGACAACATTCAATTGTTTTAGCTCAGAAGAGTTTAAATAACCCTATTGATCAATATTTTCAAGTGATTCATGATTACATGACCAATATAGTGATTCCATAGTTTTGTATAAAATGATTCATGTGAACGTGATTTATTATCCATTACCAATGCATTTTCTTCTTTATTTAATACATAAGGACCATGATTTAAAAGGGTAATACCATAAAATATGTTTTCTTTATGAAATAATGATCCTGTATTTACAAACATGAAAATAATACCATCTACATCTGGGATTTATACAAAAAATATATATTCTTGGTAACAGTTGGTATATAATAAAATCACTTAAATAAAATAACATTCACATTGGTAATGAAATGTGGTAGTCACCAATGGATTTTGTAGCCATCCTTACACTGATAGATTCTTGAAAATGCAGTTCTCCCCTAGAAATATTTTGGAATCTACCTGGATCAATCATTTGGATATAGATTTCATCACCAAAATATATATGTAATTACCAATGTGTTCAAATGGGAATACTACCCTAAATAAAACAGACACCATTAGATTCCCTTTTCTTATTGGTGTAGTATCTCTTATAGAGGCCTTTCTGGCCTCAGGAAAAACATATTTCCTCCTTTTCATTACCATACCTCTATATCTTCATCTTATTGGAAGGATGGTACTCTATATCTTTAGGCTATCTATGAGTCTTAGGATCCTGCATATTTTTCTTCCTATCCTTATTCACTATAAGAAATGTGAAATTTTCATTACCCTTCCCCTATCCACATGGATAATTAGAGTGATAGGTTTTGAAAAACTCTCCTCATTATCTTTAATGTTCTGATTAACAATAAAACATTGTAAGGCCTTAAAAAGTGAAGAATGTATGAGATCTATGTGAAACTCAACTATGTAGTTAATCAATAAGATGTATAAGAATTCAATGTAGCAAAAAAATCTTGAATAAATCTATCCCAATAGGTTTATACTAACCGAGATTATTTTTAAATAGATCATTAGAGATATCATGTGTCTCATGTATCACCTTCTCCTAATATAGATCCTTAAGGTGAGAAGTCATGTTATAGGAATCCATGTCCTCATGTTTCTTGGAAAAATTATTTTTCATGGATGATATCATGACATAATAAACATCTGTATGAAAATTAAAATATTTCTCACGGAGAGATAACTATTCACCACTATCCTCATTAGTAGGAACATCATGAAATGGTACTTTTAGCTCATATAATTTCCATTCATAGTTTAGGATAATATTTACGATGCTTTTACATTCATGGAAATTTATTCTCATGAGACGGTTTTCATTCTCATATAAGGATCATAGGGATATGTTTTATGTCATGTTTATTTATGTTTCTATAAGTAATTTGAAGATAGTTTTAGTACATTATCTGATAAAATTTTGATAAATAAATAAATATTATTTTTATTAATCTCCCAATAGTTTTTTGAAACCCAATATTCCTATCCATTGGCTTCAGAATATGATTTTTCATGGACTCTCTAGAGTAAGGGATCGAAATTCCCTATATCATCACCTCAACTTTGGCTCGTTAAGAAATATAAGTGATTTTAGGTAGTAATTCCAAATGCCAACAAGATTAACTCACAGTTCCTTGATTTATTAAGTAGAATCCCGAATCCTAGAATCCTTAAAATATTTTTTCTCATCCTTTTCCACTTAGATAAATCATGCCCTACATTGAAAGACCAACCATGATGTGAACAAGGTTATGTTATCCCAAAATGTCATGTTATAATTCCTTAAAAAATGTATCACGGTAACATTGGCTAATCAAGAAAATTGAAATGTGGTTCATTTTTTAATTGATGTAGTGGAAGGCTATACCTAGTTACTATATATAATAGAGGTATATTATTTTTATGAATAAATTAGAAATTATTATATTCATTTCATGATTTTTATTATTAAGTGGATTTACATAATTGATTAACTAAGAATTAGATAATAATTACGCATAAGACAATTTATTTTAGTAATATCTTGCATGCTTGTTAATTAAATAGTTCATGTGATCATGACAAAACATCCATAGTTAAAAAACCAAGAAACTTGAAAGAAATAAATTAATAATGTGGCGTGATCATGAGCTTTTACTAATCATTATATTATCAATAGGATGATAAACTAACCATAAAACAAGAGGAAATACACTATGAACCATTTTTGTTCAGATTTCCAACTTCCCATCTATCCTCTTATATATATCCTTTGGATTGGTTTACCCTTAGATCCAAACATAAGACACCTCCACTAATTTGGGATCTACATAAATTACATTTCATTTTATTCATATGGAGGTGAGAGGATCCAAAGGATTGGTTAGAGGGATTATATAATGAAAATAATGGGCATGTAATCCCTTAAATAATTAGGGAAGAGATGACACATAGGTGAAAATTTTTAATTTAATAATAAATTAATTGAATCCAATCATATACAATGGTTTGGACTATCATCATGATCAGCCACATGAGTGAAATAAATTATGAATTTACAAAAAAAATATCATTCAATTCTAATCATTACTATTTCATATAAATCAGGATCAAATCAATTAATTTAATTTTTCAATTAATTTAATTATTTAATTAATTAATAGTTTTATTATAATTCTCATTTGAATTTCCTTCTGTTTCTCATCAACCAAAATTTAAAACAAATTAAATAATTTTATTGGAAATCATATATTTTTTTAAATGTACCTTGGAGTAAAGAAATTATATATCCATCTTAACTACCCCAAAAGTTATTATACTCATATATGGTGTAGTTTTGAGAAAAGTTGAATACACGACTTAATCATGAAATTTCATGATGTGTACTCTCATCTTAAGAATAAATCCATTTACATTATATTTACTAGCATGTTATGATTCAATGTTCATAGTTTAATAATTATAATATGACTTTTACATGAAATGATGATCTAAACATTACACAAAAATTAATTACATATATATAACCTGTGACATGGAATTTTCTATCAACATAATCACTAAAATCAAGAACACATTTTTATGTTTTTCCCAAAATAATAAATTAATTATCTATTCATAAAAATTTGGTAAATGTACATGTCATATACATTGGATATACACAGTTTGTATTTTTCTAACCATTTATCCACTACTCACACTTAGGGACTCAGTCAATAATTCTACCAAGAAAAATATTTGATAACATGATGTATACATGGGATACATGGGGTGAGGTATCCCTGATATATTTCAACCAACCATGTTGTTAATGCAATAGAATACATGGACCACTTTTGACTAAGAGACAAAACACCATGTATTGTAGTTACACAATGTTTACTTTGGATGATTGTGCACCAGGATAGCCTAGTCAACATGTGGTGTATAATTAAATTCTCCACATGTAAAAAAACACATGACAACAATTAATCTAAAATTAATTCTTGATGAATTAAACACTAATACATGGTGTGTACCTCTAGGTTACATGGTGTGTACTCTTTTATTATGTAGAATGATTCCTCATCACATCCAGATGGTAAATTTTAATTAATTTCATTCATAAAATTAATTGATCTGATTATATTTACATGAAATGAAGATGAATAAAATAGATACATCAATTCATATTAAATAATGATTATATTGGAATAGAAAACCAGTAATAAATGTTTAAATAAATCAATGATATTTAAAATAATTATTTGACTCCCTTTGATACAAATTTTATGTTTTGGGTGTAGAAGTAGTGTTATGTGGGTTTTTTCGAACATTTTTTTTGTGATAGATGATTAATCTAAGATTTACAAGATGATAAACTTCATGATCCAGGTAATTAAATAAATGAATATATAAAATGGATAACCACCGTTACCAAAGTTTAGTATCATCATAAATTAGTTATAGTTAATTTAAGTAATTAAAGAATTACATTACATGAAATTTTTTCTTCTTTGATGGATATGAAAATGGATCCACGTTGTACAACCATTACTTTATAAAAATCAATATTAAATTACTTATAATTATGATCCACATGTGGTCCAAAAATCATTGAACATATTCATTAGAATATATTGGTCCTAGCATGATAGATCTTACCATTTGGGTCATTTTCCATTGATCTCTTTGATAATCACTTCCAAAGGATTCTCCTTGATATTTTTAGACATTATAGTGGATGGTGGTGGAAGATCACTTTCTGTTCTTGGGAGAATGGTTGGAGAAGTGATATCTCTGGGAATTTGAAAGGATTATCTTGATTTATTAGTGAACAACAAAAAATGAATTTCATATCATGAAAAATAATAAAATTGATTTTATATAGCATTATTGTTAGAAATAAATTATTGTACATGTTCCCTTTATTATTTATTTATTCTGTGTGGTACCACATGTACATAGTAATAATATTATTATTTATTTAAATTCACTAAGCTCATGAATTAAATTAAATATTATTTATTCAAATAATATTCCATATATATTATTTATAATAATACCATTATACTCAAATTTCCATTCCACCACAATATTATTCAGCCACTGAATGATGGAAACTTATCTAATAAAAAATATCACTACATTATTAAGTTGTAAATAAATAAATATTATATCCACTAAATATAAAATATATATTTATTAATTATTCTACTAAGATAATATTCTCTTGAATAACTAGCTAACTAATATAGGTGATCAACAAATCATGAATAATTATATACAACATGTGGTAATAATATTAATTCAAATTGTTAAATAAATAACAATAATATGTTATTTTATTATGATTTTGAATACACTTATTCTCTAACACTCTAGGCCTCCTTCTTAGTTTCATTAGGTGAAGTATCCCAAAGTATAGTATTAATTCCTAGAAACATGAAAAATCACCAATAGAGAAAGAGTTTAATGTTGTAAAGACATAATACCAAATACCAAGCCGTACTTTTTAATATATTACATTTTTTGTGATATCTCTAATCAAGAAGGTTTCATGCTTGAGTCATCAACCTATGCGTTGACGTCTCTATCTTTGAAGATTAATATATCAAACCTACCACTATAGTACCATGTTAGTGGATTTATTTAGCCTATATAATCTCCATCAAAATGTTAGTGATATCAACATCCATTAAATAATATAAGGTGAAAATCCTTTCTCGCATTATTTATTAATGATGTATTACTTGTGACACACGCAGCATATTATGTCTCTCATTAAACATATTTTTTTATAGTTTTAATAAATATATCAAAGAATGAACTTATGAAAATCATTAATAATAAGTTTAATTACTATGGATCAATACACATATCTGTTGATAAGGACATCAAATGAAACAAATAAATATATATTTTTTATTGGTGGGTCTTTTTATTATATTATCATATAGTAGATATTATAAAGGGCATAAACCATGATAATGTGCATCAAAGTTCTATGAATATCCACCCTAGATAGCCTACATCATGTATGTCCCAAAAATGATTTCATACGAACATAAAAAATATATTTAAGAAAAATTTTGTGTAACTTTTGTGTAAACATCATAGTAGGGAATTTTTATGGCCTTATTTTGAGACATCTACTCTTATGAAATTATCACCAATCAAGTCCATGCATAAGAGAATCTTATGGAAATTTATTTAGAATAATGAAAAGGTATTGAAAAATGGTAGATAGGTCCAAAAAAGTAGAAATTCACTCATCCACCAAGAAACAGGTATAGATATCATAAAAGGATATTGAATTTACATAATCAGAGTCACCCATAATCTCCCACTCATATTGAGACTTGACCCAATTGAAAATCTAAATGATATCTACATCCACCTTCCTTGACAGATTTAAAGATTATCTAGTAGAAACATTACTAGTAATATAATAATAATCCTTATGTGATCTCCTTTTTGTAGAAATAGAGTTGAAACACTTACTATTAGTCATCTTTTCCTTGCCACATAATATTGCTTCTTAAAAATAGTCATACCCACCACTTCCCTAATCCCTTATAGGGGTACTGGTATTCCCCCTTTCATCCTCTGAAATGTAACCAAATTTCTATGATAATTCAAATGTATGAAATATTTTATAGATTTCTTAATGAAATTCAACATGTGTTTGTGAAACAATCTAATTAGAGACATCAAACTGAGAGGGATCTTGTTTCATCAATCTCATAGACCATGTATGGGTGTCCTCAACTAAACTAACATCTTTATCCAAATCAACCCAAGTATTAGAGGGATCACTTTGATCTCTCTCTTTATATCCATACACCAGTATCCCTTTTCCTTCCAAATGAGACAAATGAGAGTTATATTTCCTAGAAATCAACACATCATCCACAGTGGGAACTGGCTCTTTTAATGAATCACCATAAAGAATATTAGGCTTTGATTAAGATGAATCTTTTAAATTTGAATTCCTTTAATAACAATTTTATGGATGACCTCTCATCCCATATTCCTCAAATGACACATTCTTTTGAAAAAAATCTCCACAGAGTCCCCAATAGCCATACATTCATTGCATAAAAGAGTATTTTTTTCATATTCAAAATCAATTTGGACGTTATTAAAAAGTGTATAAAGGGTTACATTTTCAATCAAAGTAGAGATGAGGTCAAACTCCACTAACATCATGGAGAGTTGACCAAAATGGACAACCTCATTCTCCTTGTCAAGATTAATAGGAGTCAAAATGTTCATTCAAATTTCATTTAAAATCATCAGATGCTAAAGTTCCCAATTCATTCCTTTAAATGGAACCCAAACCTAGTAAAATACATTTCTTTCACGTGAGACATTAAATTTGAAATTCCAATCAAGTAAATGAATCTATCCAGGTTTCAAAAATAGGGTTCCAATTCTCCTTGCTCGAAGATTCAATTCATATAAAGGAAAGATTTAGGGAAAAAAATTCAACTAAGAGGGACACATTTCTTGATAGAGAAACCCCACAAAAGAGAGGTTTTGTGAAGAAAACTTTCAACATTACATGGTCGTGCACCTTTATGAAACACAATTTTTTCAATCAAGGAAATTTTTTAGTGGTTATTCTCTCAACAAGAATCGTAGGGTTGTATTCAACATGAGTTGATAAACCCTTATGAATAATTCTATCAGGACAAGTGTCCTTTAACAGAGCCAAAAAATAGGCTCCATCCAACTTAGACAATGAAATTTATTTCTTCATTGCATCAACACTAGATTCAGATCTGTGAAAAAATCATTATGGGACATAATAGGAACCATCTGAGATTCCCACAGGGACACATACACACAAGTTGTTGATCATACTACAGCCTTCCGACCTGTCGACATCTATGAGTCACTAGGCCTCATGTCAAAATCCAAGATTGAATAATCATTGTATGTTTGCGACACATCCTCATATTTGTTGAATGGATCTGGAACCGATTGAAAGTTGGCTGAGACACATAAATTCACTACAAATATAGAGTTGCGAACATCAGTAGACACCCATGGGTCACTAAAAGGTGATAATGAGGGAACCAACAACATAGAACCATCATGAGTGAGAATAAGTTCAAAGCCGAAAACGTTTTGGACCTCCATGATTGAGGAGAAATGGAAAAATCTGTCATTGAGGAAGATAGGCACCACTGCCCATACTGCAATCTCTTTCTCATGACATTATTAGACGCTATGTCACGCCAAAGAGAACACATGATGTTGTAAAGTTTTTATAAATATTAAAAAAATTAATATAGGTTATCATAAATAAAATAGACATTGATTCTTTTGAACTGAATTTAATAATGATAGGTGGTAAGACATGACTAGGACTCAACATGAGAGTAAAACCCATGAAATCTATAGAACGCATTATGTAACCTTCTTTGAATGATATATCTATTTTATCACCACATTTTTTACACAAAATTTAACCCAAAAGTATTCATTCTTATGTAGAATTCCAAATAGGATGTGATGGTGGATTTTGATTTGATATAAGATATATGTTTCTTTTTTGTTGGATTGGGTGGCTTCTTCAAGCATGGGTTTCCAATTTTGAGACTCGAGTATGATCTATACTGAGACATAGGGTTTGGTAGGCCCATAAAATAACATTTATGTTAGGTTATTGTTCCCATGTATCCATAATAGATATAGGGTCGGTACCCCCCCCCCCCTCAATACCCACTCATGGAATGGGTAAACTATCAGAAATGTCAATACTCCCTCATCAGATCTCTAATGAGGTATGGGTATTCAACTGAGATCGGTACACCCTATACAATGATGTTCCCTTAGAGTGGTTTTTTCCATTAAAACATATAAATTGTGGTAAAATTAGGATACTAGTATTAATAATGTATTGGCACTTAGAGATACAAAAAGTATTATTATCCTCAGTAGACTATAAAGATTGACTGAAGACTCTCTCTCTCTCTCTTTTCATCCTTCTCACTCTATATTTCTATCATAGATCAAGTTTATCCTATGATCATATGTTTTTTTTCTTACACCCTTCAATTAATTGTGGGTTTATCTTACCAATTTAATCTAGATCTTCCCTTTTGAGGTTCTTCTAATTGGGTATGTATATACTCACACAAAAATGGGATTTTCATGCAATTTTCATTTTATAATAATACGAGGGTAGTTATATAGTTTCATTGGTGATTTTAGATTTTCTCTATCATAGTCGTACCAGGTGATGATATGATTTAGTGATGGATATACTTGGTGTCTTTGATAGGGACTATTCCTATTTATCTTATGTTTATTCATTACTCACTTTATTTTCTTTTGGGATTATAGATTTCCCTTTTATACCTTGGATATATTTTTATTTATGAAACCTAGTTATGTATAGAGGTTATTATGTATATTGTTTCCTATTAGTTTGGAATATTTTAATATATTATTCATTGTTGTGATAACTAGTATAAATAACTACTTCAAAGTTGAAGTTATGATATAAATTTTTTATAAACCATTGAAATATATATATATGGGAAATTTTGTAACCATTTTAACATAAAATGAAACCAATTTATTTTTATATTAAAGTTTTTGGGTCAATTTATAACAAAACCCATTCCAATAAAAAAACTACTAAAATGATTTATGCGGTCAGTTTTGAAACAAACTAGGGAAAAAAATTTAAATAAATAATCAAAATTGTTTTTTTAAATAGTTTCATTAACCAATTTTTTGCATCAATTTATATAACATAAAATTCCAAAAACATTTTAAAATGTTCCTAGGATCTTGAAACTGTCATTTTTTGGATCTCCAAAATTGTTCTTATCGACATGCAGTGACTCTGAAGTTGACCTCTTGAACCTCAATGACGGTGGTTATTTATTTTCTTTTATTTTTATCATCATTTAATTACATGTGTTCTTTATTACTCATCCTCTATAATTTTTTAATCATCCATATAAATATTGAGTCTTCGGCAACCATTTTTCTGCAGAGCATCAACCATTGTTTGATTTTATTTCATTATTCTTGTTTATTGATCCTTTCTACAGACATTTTTATAAGATATTTCAATTTTTATTCTTCAAAAAACATTGGGGGACCACATTCAGAGTGAGGATCCATTTTCTTTTTGAACACTATATTTTGTAATAAAATTAATTTTGAAGGTAAATTATTTATCATTTAGTTAAATATTTGAGTTATTATTTCAATTATTTTTATATACTATATTGTTATTTATAAAGTGTGTTGTTAAAGTTTGTTTATTTTCATAAATTTTTTATTTTATTAAATTAACAATTTCTCTTGATGATATTATGTTATTATCAATGATATATAGTGTTACCATTTATCGATAAAATGTACAACTCATGTAATGACTTCATATCATTCCCCAATTATATTAATACAATATTCAGTATCTTTTTACACACATGACATGAAATAATATAAAAACTATTTAAAATGAACTAATACATGATATAAGATTGAAGAAAATTAAATTATAATATCAATAAACCACATGTAATAATATAAAAAAAATATTATTTTGAAATTCAGAAGATATATAATTTATATTACATTGGTATTTTTTAAAATAAAATATGTAAACATTTTGGTGTAATTGAATTTAATAAATTAAATTTACAAATTTAAAATGATTGAAACAATATATGATATGTCTATATATTAACTCATTTATTATAATTAATTAAATTTATTATTCTTTTGAAATAATATTAAAAATAATAAAAGTTCAAGTGGTAATATTTGAATAAATTTTTTTTTTAATTATATATAGATCATCATTTTAAAAAATATAATTTTATAACTTTAATTTGGTAAAATAAACATCATCTATTGATTTATAAGTTCAATATTATGATAATATAACTTTTTGGATTCTTTTAGAAATAACTTATTTTCTTCTAAATAATGATAAATAATATTTTTGAAAAAAAAGTGGTTTTTGATAGATGTAGGTGTATAAAAAGTTACCCTGGGAAGATTGTACCACCTATATTTAAATGGTTATTACTAAAATAAGTAACCATTTATCATATAAAACCACAAACATTAGGTTATGAAATTAAATAAACAACCTAATATTATAATATGATGCATGGAAAACATAGATTATGTGACAAAATCATGATTTTATATGAGGAATATCAAAAATACATAAGCTAATAAAATGAAATAAATAAAAACCAAACAGTATATTGTCATAAAAATCATTACTTTTTACTGGTAATTTATTCTAGGATCCTTACATGTGATGTACATTGGATCAACATGACACACTTCATGAAAAATAAATACCATAAGTATATTGTGATTTATTTTATTCCTAATAATCATTAATTTTTTCTATCTATATACCAATCAATTTTATTGAATGTGATTATATTTAAAAATTATATATTTATATTTATATATATATATATATGATTATATTTTTTAAATATATTTGCTTATTAGATTGTGTTATCAAGTATTGAATGGATCATAATTTGAAAATTTTATAAAGAACCACAATTGAATATGAAAAAGGATTTTATGTTATTCATGTTGAGAAAAATATATGTGCCGGTTTGATTTGAACTTTTTTTGAATTAAAAGGGAAGAAAAAAATATGGATTTCATACTATATTAGACTTGATATCTATGGGAATATTTTTCGAGCTTACTCCCACTATGAAAGGAAATAGAATATATTTTCCTCTGTCTTATCACACATTATGAAAGATTGAGAAGAGGATTTTTATTTTGTGCGTTCATGGTATTAATTTTCCCATTGGTTATTCTCCAAATGTAAAGAATTTTGTTTCATTGAATGATTGTACATCAAAAGATATGAAATATCATGATTTCCCTGTATTGATGCAATAACTTCTACCTGTCACATTATATGGTATATTGCTGATATTTATCATAAATACTATCATCCAGTTATATAATTTTTTTGTATCCATCTGTAGCAATGTCTTTGATACAAATTTATTAGATGTGTGGGAGAATCGAGCATCTATTATTCTTTTTCAGCTAGAAATGTGTTTCCCACCTACATTTTTTGATATAATGGTTCATATAGTGATTCATTTTATGTGTGTGATAAGAATATGGAGGCCTTTTTATCTGCGATGGATGTATCCTTTGGAAATATATATGAAAATTTTTAAGCGATATGTTAAAAATATATATTGACCAGAGGAATATATTATAAAAATATGGTTCAGAATACATGATTGAGTTTTATAATGATTAATTTTATGAATTGGATGTTATTTTCTCAATATATATTGGCATATGACAATTGATAAATAACGTAGAGATATTCAAGGCTTAATGTTAATGTTCATTCCCTATTATTAAGTGATTCCAGCACAATTATACATTTTGAACAACATAGATGAGGTTCAATCATATATATCATCACATATTACTTAATTAAAGTTATGATATCCAAAAATAAATGAAAAGTGGATGATCATTGAGAATAAAAAAGACATTTTATTAAGGTTCTAAATAGAAATACATCCTATATATATCTACATAAAAAAATTGAAATGGTTGATAAGGGTATATCTCTTAATGTGATAACATGGTTTGGATTTGATATTAATGGGTGTGTATTTTACAAAAAAACATGATGGAAATAGTACCTTTCAAAAGAGTGGTGTAATGGGTGTCACTAAAGCACTGCATTTTTTCAATGCAAAATATAAACACCAAAATTTTGCATCAATGCCACATTTGGGAGTTCTCGAAGACATATGGGAAATTGATTGTATTAAATTTTGAGTCACCGATTTTAAGTGTTATTGTGTTGAAATTAATAGTTGGGTGAATCATGACAAATATGTGTTTAAACATGTAGATTTGAAAAGATTTTATTGCAATGAGGCATCCTTTATCATGGAAACACGTTCATGGCAATGATTTTATTTGATTGATCCATCGAATGATTAGTGGTCTATTTTTTTAATTGGAAAAGAATCCATTTGTCTAATGAGGATGATGGTGATATTTATTTATATGTGGCCTCTTTGATTATTACATGATTTTTGGATAACAATGACTATAACAGAGACATGGTGCAAACATTATGAAATGTCTATTCTAACGAGATATGGGAAACAAAAAAAATTACTCTCCAATTTAATCTGGTAATTGTTTACATTTATATTTCTTTCGTGAAATTGAAATGTGTAAAAACTATATTATTTCATAACTCTAGGATATTTATTTTTATATATTTGATTATTTATATGATTTTTTCTGTTAAATATTTTTATTCAACTATTATGGTTAAACATTTCTTCACAAAAATACCTAACATATGTTATTATATTTTGGTTAAAGTTATGCATATAAGAACACCTTTTAAAACATTTATATTTAAATATATAAATTTTTCAACCATTATAGAAGTAATAATTATATTTTATAGTTTACCATATATATTTGTTTTGTTTATAATAATAACACCATTATTATTTTTTATCATACACATGTGTGTCACTTTTTTATATAAATATTTCTATTTTCTGTTTTCTAATTATTTACTTTTTTAATAATATACAGCTACACAATAATTTCATAAATTTTATCTATTTTAATGATAGATATAGATACAAATATAGAGGAACATGTACTACGGTATTTTTATTTTTATATATTATTAAATATCTAATAATATCATTATTTATTGAAAACAAACATTTAATTTAGATAATATACTTGTAGGACTATTGATGAGACAACATTTGTGGAGTCATTTTATTTTACTGTTAAGAAATTCTGTTATTGAGTTTGTAAACGTGGAATTACACATTTACCAAAAATATAACTTTCTATTGGATATTAGATAATGAATATTAGTTTAGATGATAATAATGATGAAACTGCACCAAATCCAACATAGTTTATCGGCTATTTCTCTTTTCAGAGTCGTTACAAGATTAATATTTTATATCCTGGTAGGAAGGTCTTTGACAAGATAGGGATAATTCATATTTGGGAGGCCATAATAGTAAAATATTTCATTTTATTTATTTTATATCATTTTTTGAATATGATTTATTTTAAATGGCTAAAATTTATTTTATTCAACTATAGATGAAATTCAATTATGAATAAATAATAGAAGCTATGAAAAGATTTATTTCATTTGAGATTGTTCGATGGATATATTTACAAACAAATTTGAAAAAAAAAATTAGTTTTTGGAAAGAGACAAAGCAACAACATAGGTCTCTAGAATGAGTTTCCAGATGTACAGACAAGGAAGAAATTTGTTTCTTGGTGACATGATGAATCCTTTCTAGTATGAGAATTATATTATATTTTAGAATTTCGTATATATATACCTCATTACATATTAGTTTACTTTTCACATAACATGACTCTAGGAAATTCCCTCAAGACATCCAGTTGTAGAATGTGTACTCTCATAATTTCTCACGTTTATGATATCATTTATTCGAGAAACAATTATTGAGGAAATGTTTAAAGCATTAAGTGTTCAGTCTACTAGTGGTTCTGAGGACGTCTAGTTCAGTCCTCTGTCTCCTTCCAACTGCCATGAAAAATGGAAAAGTGTGAGAAATGGAAAAAATGAAAATAATCTTATACAGAATGATGAATAAGTAGCTCAAATAATTCTATGTAAATATATTATATTTTCATGAATTTTTTTATTTTTTAAATTAAAAACACAAATGTACCATTTTCATTTTTAATTTCAGGATGAAATTCATGAGAAATCCTAATAGGGTACTTTTATCCCTATGGATAGGATAGACATCCTATCCACTGCAATAGGAAAACTAGAACAAACTACAAAAAAATTACTTATAGCCACAGATCTATAGCAAAAATTATAGAGGTCTGTGGCTATATTTTAATTTTTATCCACAATTCAAATAATACTTGAAGTATTAGGATTTTCTGAATTCAATTTCCTCAAACATTTATGGCCCCCTCTCCCCGCACGACCCTCTTTCCACGACTGTCCACTCTCTTCTCTCTCGGATCCTCCTCCCCTGAGAGGGCCTGCACAACTCTTCTTCTCCGATGATACATGTGCGACCTATCTTCCTCCCTCAATGATACCAGCATAACCCCTCTTCTTTGATGGCCCTTATACCCCAATGGTGCCCCTCGCTAAAACTGAATGAGGCCCACCATGATCTGTCATCTTCGACTTCCCTCCCCTAATGCTCCCACCGAACGTGGGACGCCCCACCTCCCCTGGTCAACACTACTCTTAGGTAGTATCCCCACCTCCACCCTGGCATACCTCTTATGTGACAACCCCCTCTTGGTGATGATCCTCATTGATTATAACTAGTTTATAAATAACTAGGAGTATGGTTAATAGTGATTGTTGTTTTGTTTTATGGGAATTAGAGATGATGGAAAACATTTCTTAATGGTTAAATCCACTTGAGGTTGGTTCAATCCATAGAATACTACATAAGATTGGTGAAATTAGGTGACTGGCTTAACTACAGAACCATAGCTACAGGAAAACACTTCCAAATGTTTCTCATAATTACATAATATTAGTGATCTAAATAGGTGATTATTTATAGTTATTGTAATATTCATGTATCATATAGAAAAATAAAAATGAAATATTGTTCTCCAATGTACAAGGGATGCAGTTTCTGGAAAAAAATCCTTGTGATTCCATTACATTCAATCATTTCACATTGAATTATTACTGTGATTGAGTGAATATACCCATATATTTTGACCTAGTTGGATGAATTAGTTTGAGGATTTCTTCCTATATTTCGATAGAATAAATGGTGGGAGATTTCATTTTGGGGATTTGGTCGTACCTCTGTAATTTATAGTGATCTTATATTCAATGAAAAGAATATTTTTTTATGTTTTCTCAATAAGTGTTATTATATATTTTTTCATATAAATACTTATAGTTTAAAAGGTTAAAACATAGTTGAAATTCCAAAATATGATGTTTTTATATTTTGATTTAGAGATTCTTGACCTTGGGCACGCCTCCCCTTATATCATCTTCTTCAAACTAGAAGTGAGGTCCTGAAACATTCACTAGGGATAATATTCCATATTATCTATGTAAAACCACATAAAAAATAAACAAACACATAAAATAGAAACAATAATATCATCATATTAATAATAAATATAAAAAACCATATAAAATGGGATACAACATAAAACCAAACAACACAACTAATCACGTGAAGGAAAAATCACGTATTTAAAATTTTAAAATGAATAAAAATAATGAATTATATTTAAATCATTGGTCTTGGATCATCCCATCATGTTCTCCAAAACCATCTTGACTGAAACAATCCCTATCCCATGCACATCCTATGATGAACCTTACATGTAACAGAATGTCTACATTCACACTGTGGTTCTTTTGTCAAGTCTGAATGTATTAATTTCTAGTGTCTCACTATTCACCGCAAATATACACCGAAATATTAATGTGTATGCACGGGGAAAACAATTAATTTAAATAAACATTATCACCATATCATAATTCTCTAACCCAATAATCACAACATTCAACATGTTTCATGCACTAGTTGAAAGTAAATTTGATACCTATAAAACATTTATGTCTGACAATACAAACATTAGTTTCGTTATAGTATCTTATCCCCAAGTTCCATATACACCATCTAATTAATAAAAATGTTATTTTATTTTTGAAGACCTGAACAATATCAAATGTTTTAGGGTATAACTTTTTGTCTAGGATCAGGTCACATCTCATCATTTTAGGATATACCACATCACTCAAGGGGGATTATACAAAAATTAAATCCTTAAAAGTATCTAGAACTCACTTTAACACTGAAGACATTCCCATGTTACTTCCCCATGTTAAATTACAACCTAGATCCCATCTACGTCATAGTGGTCTAACCATAACATTTTTAGTCAATGTATCACTCCTAATAACATCACAATCCAAAAACAATTCCTTCTCACTCAATGAATGGTTGATGGAAAACCCATTTCATTGAATCATAAGTTAATCCCATCTCATGACACTCATATACACCAACCTCAATTCATAGAGCTTTCACCACATCAGGCACTTCTCTAACTCTGAAAAATCAATCCCTACCTCATCCTAGAACATAACACCCCATGAGCTTTTATTTGAGTCTTTAAAATCAAAATAATTGATTATAATATGTTTTTTAATTTAATACGAATATGTATATTTCAAGGAAAATCAATGATGTTGTCGTATCATACAAACTACAACCAACAGTGTGTGTCATACGTTTTTGGACCTTCTCTAGTCAAGAAACATTAAATAATCATCCTCTGATTATAATTCCACCATGATGTAATGAAATTATCAAAAATACATATCCTAAGATCACATAAATATCATAAGGCACCAATATAGAGAAATAATAAAAAGGAAAATAAAATAACACAACATAAATCACCATATAAATGCAGAATGATTTCACTACACATGGGGGTATTGAATAGGGATGTATATAGAAGGATGGATTACCAAATATCCCTCTCTCTATTACCCTCTCACAATAAAATAAATTAGATACCAATGATTAAATGATGATGAGTTTTCACCACATAAACAACAAAGAGAAGGCACCTTGTAGCATGACCACAGGTGCCATGATGTAATTTCTCATAATAGTATCTGGACATGGGGTGTAGTAAGGATCCATTATACAATCAACCATGGGAGAAAACAATATTTCCTACCTCCCAAGGCCCTCCACCATTTATCCCCTACCCTAGGGTAATGTGATTCTTAATTTGATCACCACCCTAATGTCGAACCAAGCCACCTGACACCTCACCCCTCCAAGGGGAATATTATTATGTAGCCTCCTAGGAGACATCCAATATACTAACACTAGAGTAGATATGGTTGTATCCCAATCATAAAACCATTTGTTAAACATTTTATTTTATTCCATATCACCATACCTTAAAATTTCGAATGAATGGACGTGATATGCTACACCATAATGACTAAAGATTTGATTTTGTATTGACCTACAAAAAAAAACATATATAGGTCTCCTAAACCCTCATCCTATGGTTGACCTATCCCAGAAAAAATTGGGCCTTGTTCAAAATCATAAACTATCTAATTGAGATTGACTCGTAGGGATTTTTATTGACCAATACAAATACACTATTCAATAACTAAATCAAGTGAAAAACTATTATTGGAAATTGTTAATGATAATTGAGATCATGGCCCATCCCATTTATAGAATGCATACTGAAAATTCATTTGTTGGATCACACTTATTTAATTAAACCAAACTCCAAAAAAAATTATATTTTTATTTGTTTTAAACACATTAAAAAATTTTGTGTTGAAAATTAAAGAAAAAAAGATAGTTAGATTAAAAAAATTGATCAAATTGTATCCTATATCATTCCCATTTTCAACATGATGAAGTCTTATACTCCATTATTAAAAATCAACAATGAAAAAAAGTCATTCAACAAATTATGGTATATTGGCTTCCTTATACACACTATAGTATATGATATTATTTATATATTAAAAATGTCTTCAAATTTCAATTAATCTTTGTAGAATTAATAAAAAAAATTACAACTCATTGTGAATTAATCCAAACACTTTTGGGAATTGATTATTATTATCTCTCAGATTTCATATAAATTATGTTTACAATAATCAATCCTCATTCTTAGAAATTATGTGTGACTATTAATGATTTTTTATAATTTAAAACATTTATGAATTCCTTTAATCATAATTTTAATATATGTGTTGTGATTTTTATATTATCACGTTATTGATATTTACTTATTATATTATAAAACAATACATATAATGTTATGTCATTATCAATAATATTTATTTAATGTATGTTTATATGGCTCAGAATGGATAGATACTATATTTACAACATTGATCTGATAATTGATGAATTTTAGAAGGATTTATGGTATTTTTTGGACATTTCATTCACTAATGATACATACATAAGATTGATTTGATTCCCATGGTTTGATTGTGTTGTAAGACCATGGTTAACTTATGAGGAATTCAGTTACCATATAAATAAACATGGTTTCCAAAAAAATTATCATGTGTGGTATCATAAGGGAGAAATAGATCACGTGGTCAATGACATCGATTCTACGAAAATGATTGGTTTGAAAAATATGATTTCTAATCAGTTTCCTTTTGTTAATGAAGCTAACTCTTCATGTAGACCATTGAATGAGAAAATGAATACAATAACATAGTTTTCATCCATTAATCTGGATGATGATGTTGAGAGTATTAAAAATGTGATTGAAGATGCAAATACCCCAATATATGAAGAATGTTAAAAAATGATCCAACTTGAGTTTTAAAGCAATTATATCATTGGAAAATATTTCATGGATTTAATAATATTGTGATCAGGTATCTCCTTACTTTTATTAAGGATTTACTGCCATATGTTTCATGTATTCTTGAAATTGATTACATGGAATAAATGTTGGTTGAAAATTTTGGATTTTAATCTATTAGGATTTGTTCTTACCCTAATGATTATTTTCTGTTCTTGAAGGAAAATCCATACTTGAGTCAGTGAAAATAGTGTGGCACATCAAGGCCGAAGACTAATAAATACAGATCTCAATATCACATACCAAATAATGTGATGTGGAACTTCCATTTAATTCCTAGGATTTAGAAATTTTTTATGTCATAACAAATGGAAAGGAATTTGATATGGAATGATGATGAAATAAATAAGTATAATGATGAAATAGTGCATACTACAGATGAGTTTTTTGGGAAAAAAATTCATAAGTCACATTCTGATTTTGCAGCTGACCCAAGAAATATTAGATTGGGATTATCCTATGATTTCTTCCACCCATTTCTCCAAATGCATACTTTACAAAGTACATGGACTATTTTCATTTAGATTTCTAACTATCCTTTATTGATGTGTATAATGAATCTATTTACTATCATGAGTATATTTATATCTGGAACTAGTGATCTTGGAAATGGTATTTATATATACATTCAACCTTTAAAAGAGAAGTTAAAGGAGCTTTGGATTATTGGTGTACAATCATATGATGCATTCTGAAAGGAGTTCTTTATTCATCGTGCATCTTTATTATGGATGATAAATGATTTCCCCACCTATGTAATTATTTTTTTCTGGAGTACTAAAGTGAAATTATCCTCCCATATTTTTATGAAAAATACACATCCCTGAATATTAATGTCTTGAAAAGATTCCAGCTTCATATGGAATCACGATTTCTACCAATCGATCATCTTTATAGGTAAAATTGGAGACATTTAGACATTTTCATCAAAAAATATGAGACACCTCAATAGATGTCAAGGATTGATATTGGTATAGAACATGATGATTTGAATTATTTTCTGGGGAAAATTAAATTTAATATTAGAAAGAGAAATCATGTTAATTTCAATTCCAATATCAATTGGAGAAGGAAAAGCATATTCATTGAGTTTCCTTATTGGTCATCAAATGTGTTACCTCATTTTTTTATGTAATTCATATCGAGAAAAACTTTTTTAGAAGTTACTTGATTCTATTTTAATTGTTAATGGAAAAACAAAAGATGATTTGTGGTCTCATCATGATATGATGGATTAGGGTATAAGAGAAAGACTTATTCCTGAGTTAATTGGTCCAAATAAGTGGAAAGTCCCTTTTTCTTACTAGTAGATGAAAAATGTGGGGAAGAAACAATTTCATCAGGTCTTGGAAAGTTTTAAGGTTCCATATGGTTATTCAAGTAATATTTAGAAAAGGATGAATACATAGGATGTTATACTAAAATCTCTTCAAACCCATGATTACCAAGTCTTGTTACATGAGTTGATTCCCACTGCCATTCTACATTTACTTTCACGTAATGTTAGAGTTGTGATGATTAAGTAATATCATTTTTATTGAGGCCATTATTCCAAAAGACAGATTTGAAGTGTTGTTCAAAAAATTTAAAGATATTCCCTGATTATTCTTTGTGGCTTGGGTAAAATCATCCCACTGTCATTTTTCATGTGTATGTCACAACTGGCTATGAATATTCCCACAAAATTTATTTTTGGTGGTCATGATTAAATTTGGTGGATGTATCCAACATAAAGAATGATGTTTACATTGAAATTTTATGTGATAACTAAATATCATCTCTAAGGATCGATTGTGAAATGCTATTTATCACAAGAATGTAGGGATTTTTGTTCATCGTACTTGGCTATTATCACTACTAGGTCTAATCAACTAATGAGAACTGGAGACGAGCGATATAATCCCATTGAGCCAGAATTTTCTTCACTTCCCCAAATATGGGGGATATATGGATCATACATGTTGTGTACTTTTAAAAGGGAATAGTGGTAAATGGATAATCATATAGTATTATTAAACTGTGGTGTGCTTGATGATAATATCAAGTATTTAAACTAATAAATATGAATTTTTTTCTTTGTTTGATTTCTTCATATCTTATAACATTTTAAATAATTCATATCTGAATAGAACATTTATAAATTATGAAAATGAGACATAGCTCTCAATCTATAAATAGGAGGGAACTGTTGTATAGCAATGAATTTACTACTTCGTTAAATTCCAAGGTAATAGGTTTCTTTTTTTCTTATCATAACATAATCACATGTCTCTATTTAATATTATATGTTGGTTTCTTTTAGGTTTGACACTACGAATGAATGAACTGTCAGATAAAATAATAGCATTGTCCTTTGGTCCAAATGATGTTGTACATGAATGTAAAGCAATGGTTGTAAATGGATTCAATTTTTTTATAAATAGATGTTCCCAAAAAATGGAAACACAGTATAATGATGTCAGGATAAGAACCACAATAGATTGTTATTCTAGTGCATCAGACACATAACCTCGATCAAGAAATATATCATTTTATGATGTTGTTGAAATAATCTTTTTATTATATTACTATGCACATGGTCATGTCGCAGTGATGAAATGAAAGTGGTTTGATTCAATGAAACAACAAGGAATTCATATTGACAACTATGGATTTATAGTGATTTATATAAACAGCCAAATTCATATCGATGAACCTTATATTCTTATGTGACAATCTAAATAGGTGTTTTATGTATGTGACCTATTACAACCAAAATTTGGTGTTATTTTTGATGTCATTTCTAGACAAATGTTTTACAAAGTCATGGATTACAACGATGTTGTCAATAAACCTGTTATTATTTATTCTAATGTGGAATTTGATGACATAGATGATGCAATTGATAGAACATATTGTGAACCAGAAATTTCTACAGATCCCAAATAGCATTGACACATTTGTAAGTATTTTCCTATTTTTACCGTTATATGGTATGCGTTTTTTAAACATTCAATCATGATATCAAATTAAATAGAATATTTTATACCATTGTCGAATATAAAACTATTAATAGTCTGGCTAATTTATGTTTAGTAACATCTCTATAAATTCTTCAACATAGAAAAGTCTTGATATTTTATCAATATGAATATCACACATGAAAATATATCTCATTGTTATATGATACAATTGTATTGTTTAACATTTTTCATTATTTATCTTTATTTCAGAATATTATTTTAAATATCCAAGTAAAAATTTTGGATTATGATGATACTAGAAGAAATATAAGAATACTGAGTAAATAATAATGTAGGTCACCTCTGGGAAACATTTTAATAACAATTTATGTTTGAATATTATGGTCTTTAATATTATATATCATGTTAGCATTTGATTTATTTTTTCATCTTTTTTATTTTAGGGTACATCATCGAGGATACGGTTACATTATGCCACTAAGGATGATAGTGTCGCAAGATGTAATGATTATGTAGTTCAACATACTACTATGCCTCTTGAGTCACCAGGAGTTCATCCTCACATTATGCCACCTCTATTTTATCTATACCAATATTTTCCATATCCCTTTCTGCCTGCACCCACATTGGATGGTAGTTCTCAAACCCTCATCCCTCATTTTCCATTCCCATTATCCACTGTATAGGGCACTACGCCCCTATATATTCCATCACCATATCCATATCCATAAACACCCTTATCTATAGTGGGTTATCCGTATAGTTTTCTCCCCCCATAAGTACACATGTCATCAACTATACTTAGTACTCATGTAGATACCCCACCGACCACATAAGTAGTCTCCCTCTAGAAGTAACACTTTAGGGGTTAGCAGTTAACCCATCAATTGGAATTTGATTAAACATTACAATTTGTGATTAATGATAAATTATTATATTTTAATTACATTATTATTTTTTCATGATTAGATCCAGCCTCTACTAGAAGACGAGGCCACAAAAAATGTGAGAGGTTTGGAATTGACACACAAAAATCATGGTTGAATACAATGAGGAAAATTCTATAATTAAAAAAATGGTACGAAATGTAAAATATTAATGGGAACACTTACAAGACATGGAAATATCATTCCAGTTCAACCAATAAGTTGGAGGGATGTTGGAAAACAAAAAAAATGACAATTCTTGGGAAGAGATTTTGGTATGTAATGTTAATCACCTTTTGTATATATATACATATAAATTTATAATATTTTCCTAAGAAATATTGTGTCCATTGTAGCTTTGATATAATTCTCCAGATGTAAAAAATGAAATGTCTGCAATGATAATGGATTAAGTTAAATGTGGTGAGCGCCTAAGTATGACTTATATCATGGTTAGAAAAAGAGAGTTTGTACGGATCTTGAAGAATTAACAGTGATTCATGATTTCCAAATATCACAATACAAAGTGATGATCGGCTATTGGAAGAGTCCAGGGTTTAAGGAATATATATATTCAATTATTTATTTGAAAACAACTTTTAATGTATAAATTATTTGTTTTATTTATGTTAATAATGTGAAATAATTATTTGTTTATAGGTGAAATTAGACAAAAATAAAATAAACATGATTGGAATGAAACACATTTATACTTGTGGACACAAATCACAACCAAATCATGACCAAGCAAAGGTAATTTAACATTTAAAATATTTGTCCATGTTTAGTGTAATTTTTTTGACTTCCAATTTTGATTTTGTTTTTTGTTTTTTCTAGAGAAATGCATTGAATATCGAGGGTCATGTTCCTATCTCTACATTGTTTTGTAAATTCCTAAAAATAAAAGATGGTATTATAAAAAATAGTGACACTAAGAAAGATATTGTAAGTATATTTTAGTTTATTTTATTTTGACTAAATTTAATTCCTTGTATTATTTTATCATTTAAATTTATGTTATATATTAATCAACAGAATGATTTGGGGGCATTGGAATAAAAAGAACCTAAAAATTTGGGGCTGAACGAGTATCTACATCAGGTATTAAGAGATGAGCATCAGGGAATTGTGATTTATCTACCAAGGAAGAAGATTGTACCATCTCGATACTGGTTTACTAACAATGTTTCATCAAATTCTGATTCTAGTGTAGTCATAGTAGAACAAATGAATTCCGAAATCAAAGAAGCAAGTAAAAATAAATAAGAAAAGGTGATAACTGAAAATATGATGAAAGTTATGTTTTCCCTTTCTTCTAAACTTCCCCCGGAAGTAGCTATAATGGTTGATGCCTTCTTGGTGTAGATGTGTTATGCTAATGTAGATTTTTCTTCTAGAGCTGAAGCTAGAGACGAAACTAGACCCGAACCCATTGTCGGTGCTTGTACCGATGCTGATGATGATGGTCGTGGTGTGATAGGTGGTGATGGTGTTTCTATAGGAGGCATGTATGAGGGTTATCATGATTCTGATGATACTGATATTGAGACTCATTATTGATGTGAATTGTTTTTTTGGATTTATAATATGTGGTATTTTATTATGCAGTGTAGTTTTATTATTATAATATTGAATTAAATTTCGGTTGTTCTGTCTATTTCTACATATATTGAAATATTGTATTATTATGTATGTTATTTTATATTGTAGTTACTTTTTATTTTTATTTTATTTAATTTTATCCTCTTCTCACGTGACTATCATACCTCCTCACTGATGTTTCTCTGAGGTGCACCATCTATCTCCTCCGATGCACCTCTGATGGTATTTTTTAGCATGAAAATACATACATGAATGAATAAATACAGAAACTAAATCTAGGTAAAAATTAGAAGATCTCAAATTAGAGTTAATAGTATTTGAGAATTAAACAATAGGTAAAAAGGTGACATTATGTATAATATTTCTTACATATAATATTCTTGAACAAGTTGTGTTCATTTCGTGTGAACATATAATTGAGGCCAAGAAATTCATCATTATAAGAAGTATCTTATTGGTCATTTGATATAGTAAGAAATAATACAACAAACAATAAATTTTCAAAATTTCCTACTTATCATTCAGTAAAATAAGAAAAGTGGGCTAACATGCATGTAATAATGTAGATTCAGTAGATGTAGAAGACCGTACAGATAAAGAACAAGATTATTCAGTTGATGTAAAGACATCTAATGCATTCGGGTGATCTAATACAGCGTATTTATAGAACATATTAGAAGAACTAGTGGTTCCCTTAAAAAATTCCATTGATGACTAGTGGAACCAGTATAAAGAACTCCACTAACACAGGAAGATTGTTGTCATCCTTCCAAAATAATGTACACTAATTATAGGTGCTTATATTCTTTGAAAATTATATTAATAAAATAATTCATCAAACAACCAAATGTAGAACATAGTAATGAGTATGTCTTTTTAATGAACCTTGTAAAAATCCTTGTGTGATGTTGTACCTATTATTATATTAATTCCATGTGTATGTTATTTATACTAGGAAAAAAGGATTCATTCATCTTAATCAGGTAAGGGGTTTGAGAGTATAGGGGTTATTTTAAATAATGTAAAATTTGGTAAACATTTGGGTACAATGATTCACCCAAACCCCCTCTCAGTGTCCCTTCATGATCAATTTGGGCTCTGAAAATATCATTATGTGTCTTTACCAAATTTTTCTTTCATCATTATTGATATGCATTCTATTTCCATATGCACTAGGATGCCCCATTTAAGGTATCTTGGGTATACATCCCTAAACTACTCTTCTCTTTAAGAATATTTCTTTCTTAAAGTTCTTTAGTAACTCATGTAGGTTTTATGAATGATTGGATTCTAAAATGGGATCCCTAAAATACTCAATTTTTTTAGATTTTCTGTACAAATGATGTTTAGGGTAGGATTTAAAAAATGTATCTCAATACATAAACAAGACAAAATAGAGTATGTTACGAAACCATTTCTAGAATCCAATCATTGATAGAACCCACATGTGTTACTGAGCAGCTTCAATATAGAAATTTTCTTAAAATGGGAGAGTAGGTCAGGGAAGAAAAACTATACCACCAAATATAGTGGATCCTAGTTCACGTAAAAGTCTAATAAATATCAATAATGATGAATCAAAAATGTGGTAAATACACATGATGATCTTTAAAATGCCTTTTTCAAATCATTATGTTCGGTTAGATGGATAAAAATATGTTGAGAGTCAAGTAAACTAATAGTTTCACAATGTCGTAATCCCTAGAATCCATCAATGTGATTATAAAAATAATTAAATATATATTTTTAGTGTCTTAATAGATCCACAAAAGTAAACATATGAGGATATTATTCCTCTTTTCACTCAAAAGTATAATGTTCTATAATCAACCAACCTTTAAATAGTTTGGGTAACTTCTACTCAACACATATATTAGGGACCATAGGCTTTGACTATCTAGCATGGAATCCCACTATAATTAGTATATAGAATTTTAATACTAATCATGGTTAGGATATGATTATGGCCATTGGAATATGAGATCTAGTGAACCACTTGATAAAACCCAAAAAATGTATGCCTTCAAAATTGAGGGGTGTGTGATTTTTTGTGATATTGTCATAGTTGAATTGTTTTTTTAAATTTATCCTTTCAAAGGTATATTTAATATAATTTATTTTAACTATTTTACTTTTCCTCTATATTTTCAACCATATTATTTTAATTTATTTTTAACTTATAATATTTCATATATTTTCATGCTTTTTAAAAGTCAACTCACTATGACACTCCAAAATCCATACATCTAACATCGATAAACATTTCTAGATACATTGATGAAACTATATGTATTTTTATCATATCCACAAATTGTTAAATAATTTTGTATATAAATTATATGATAATAAAGGATACATTTTTTTCATTGATATGTTTTTACCTATAAAGGTAGAATAAATGCCAATTATTTCATATATAAACCTTATTATCATTCATATAACATGTTTTCATCTACTATTTCTCCCTTTTAATATGAATGAGGCTCCTTTCATAGTATATGGTTCATAATGTATCTGGATGAGGAATCAACGTGAAAAATTTTCAAATAAATCAAGAATATAATTTATTTATTATTTTATTACACATTATAGTTCTATAAAAATTAAAAAGTATAATATAGTTGTTCTTATAGTGTAGCATACACTATAGTATCTTTACACCCATCATTTGGTTATTGTTCTATATATATTTTAGTTTATAAAATAATTATTTCATAAACATTAATTTGTGATTTAAATTACCTTACACATGTAACAATAAAAAAATAACATCAACTATAATATTCCATAAATATCTTTTCATTATAATGGGTAATAGAGGAAACCAAAGTTTATTGATTTATAATTGTTTTGTCTTTATAGAGTATATGAGAATGGATGTTTCCATCAATACTGTTGAGAAATTTGTTTGAATGATACTCTCAAAAAAAATTGAAATATTATAAAAACCCTATTTGGGTATTTCACCACATAGAATTCAACTATTTTTATATTATTTCACAAAAAATATAAAAAATAAGTTTTCCATTATATGATTTTTTGATAATGTATTGAATTTAGTAATATATTAATATAATTTCATATGAAAGTGTTTCCTTTATTATAGTAAAAACACTATTCTAGGAATCTATATCAGTTTTTATATGAATTTGAGTGATAATCCAAATAAATATAATAATAATGGATTTGGTTGGTTTAAAAGGTTGATTATGTGAATTCCATCGAACATTAAATTTATTTTGACCATTTATTGAATTATTGAAATTATCAAACAGCATCATAAAATGATACTCTATTTGTATTTTGGAAGAACAAATTTTTCCCATTTCTTACAATTTTATTATTTCCCACTATCCACTTGTGGCTCACTATCAAGGATATTATTACATTGTTCCTAGATATGGGTAGTGTTAGTGAGAAAAAAATTCCATATTTACATGAAAAGTTATAAAAATAATTATAAATACATAATCCTTTTAATGACAACATAATATATAAACAAAACACAATAGATCTAAATATATCAACATAGAGATATAAGTATTGTTTATTAAAACCTTTTTATTTTTTTAATGTTTATATATATTTTTTCCTCTACCAGTTACCTAAATATCATTTTTATGGTCCTTATTATCAGGCATTAAACCATAAAAATTCAATAAATAAGAAAATTATAATGATATCCCAATTAATGAATCATCATCTATTGTGTCTCCATTAAATTGTATGGCTTCTTTAGTCACCAGTAAAATAATGCATCAATTTTTTTATAGATTTTGTTTTATAAAATATGGGTATCAGTTTTGATATAATTATGAAGGGTTGTTAATTGTATCCTCCATTAATAAAATTAACCTTTACAAATCCCATTTCATTAACATTAACATCAATCCTAAAATAAACACATAATAATGAAAAATATGGATATTGAAATGTTTTAAAATTTATCACGTATATTATTTTATGGTTCCCATGTAATATAGATTCATATATATTAGAATTTTAATATTTGTACAAGATATGTCCCACAATACCACAATAAAAATAACTCTATTATTTTTCATCATACTATATTCATCTTGTCCCATTGTATAGAATGTGTAAGCATTAATTTAATAACTCTTATAAGAAAATATATGTATAGTTGGTAGACTAACACAATTGAACTCTTCAAGAAATTAATTTTCTATTTAAATCCAAAACCTTAAAATTTTTATATAAAATATTTCATATAATCCACAGATTATTTCTATTTGGTATTTAGATTATAGTAATAATTGGATTCAGTGTTTTAAGAATTTCTATGTGAGTTAAAACATATGACACAACCAATATACTATTATGTATAGAATTATGGGGATAAGGTTCCAAATATATTATGGGTATTGTGAAAATATCTTTTCTCAGAATTCCTTTACCCTTGATAATCTATGTCTAATGATATTTAGGGAGACAAACACAATATATGTTGGATAATTATCCAATAAAATGTTAATCACCGAATATAAAAACCTAAAACATTAAAATATATCATTTTATATGAATTATTTTTATATATCATTTCAATATCATCGTGTATTATTTCATAGGGGATACCATTATATAATTTAGAAAACTAAACATTAGGTTCTCTCTCACTGATTGATCCATTATAACAAATAATTATTACAGGAAAAACCACTCTAATTAATATTAAATTTTATCATTTAATTTTTCAATTGCTAGAAATTCCACCTAGTAAAAAAAGATAGAATTATAATTGATATAGAATACAATATGGTTTATTTAATGTTTACCATTTTTAAACAAATCAAAATTTATATATCTATAAGAATTTAATATTATATCAAACAATTAATATATTTTAATTTTCAACCCTTCTACTTCAATTCAATCATCAATATAATATCTATAATATTTTACAAATAACCCTCTCTGATTATCAACCATTAAGAATATTATAAAAAATTTCTATTTCCCGGAATGAATGTGAGAAGTTGGAGGATGAAAATCATTTCATGCCAAATTTGACAATATAAACTCTTACCTTATCCTCGTACCAATAATGTATAATCTATCTATTATTACAAAATTTACATTCCTAGTGAATTTAGTAACATAACAATTATGTGATCACAAGTGTTATTTTGATTTTGAGGACATAAAGAAAATGTATAATATATAAAAAATTCCAATATAAGTAAAATTTGATAGCTTTTATTAATAAATTTATATGGTTTTATATGAAAAATTTCTCAAAATAGTGGTAATTTGATTTACTGTCTAAAAATTATCATCAACTATAAATTGAGAAGCTAAAACATTTTATTATGACTTCCCATTGAATGTTTATCACTTGATTGAAATTTATGTAATCAAGGTACAAATATAACTTGTAGCAGAAACAATTTATTTATTAATTGTTTGAACCCAACTATGTTTGTATAGTCATAACATATAATACACCACAATGGTCAATTGGTGTTTTACCTTGATGAATTACCCTAATTTGAAAGGTTTTTTTTCCAGAATACAAGGATATTGATTAGAAATCCACTTTGATCGGAACATAGTACTCTATAAAACTTCTATATTATATGAATTACATGTATTCAATCAATGGTTCTGAATAATTATCATTGTCAATAACATTTATTTCATTTAAATAATTATAATTAATATAATTCAATTTTACATCATATATAACCACATTGTATAAATATTATTTTACAAAATAAATTAAATTTTTCAAGGACTGTTTCTTTTTACAAAAATAATCTTGCACTTTGCAACATGTTAGACCGAATTACTAGGTTTGAGATGACGTTTCATAAGAATTCATGCATGCTTCCCCATACAGAACAGGCTATCAGCTAGTTGAAAGGATTTTAAAGTATCATGGTGTGAATATACAATTTTTTATCATATGCTTTCAAATAATTAAAATAACATATAGATAATCCAACTAAACACTATAGTTTAAAATATAAAAATTGGGATACAATAATATATTTCATATGTGGTCAAAAAAATACACACAATATTGACTCCCAATGTGTAATGTTAAAAAGTATAAGATGTAAAACAAAAATATTTAAATAATAAATGTTTCGTTATCCATCTATATTATAATCTGATATCGTTTCCATATCCTAACTCCAAGATACTCGGCGACATTCTGTTGGTCCATTTCACTTCTCTGTATCACTGACCCTGAAGTCTGTACATGCTTCGAGATACTTGTTTAGGGTGGGAGTATAAATCTAGTAAGACACAATCAATTCATTATTAAGAATATTTCACTTGTAAAAGAGGTTTATTCCATGATAATATATAAATTCATAATCAATAAACCACCAATCTAGTGTTGAGCAATCATGTACTAATCAAGCCTCCATGATCTCTGATCATACCTATTTTAGTTTCACGTTACAATAGTGGTCACAATAAATTTCTTTTTCATGAGTCGACAATAATACCACCACAATCATCACTGAGAAACCATAAAGACAATAAGACATTATTTAGGAAACATGTCTAGTGAATCATAAGTCATGTCCTATGGTAGTCAATCCCTATCACTATCAATGCCTAGGACACCGAGCCACCACATCATAATACTACATCAAGATAAGGCATAGGGTCATTATATCCTAAAAAACCTTTATTTTGGCCACATGGTAATAATATACCAAAATTCACTTGTGTAGGTCCACAAGGCCTTTTTACACCTACCTTGGGTCTCAGTCTATTATCGTTATCATCACATATCTCACATGATCCCCCTTTATGGGATAACAAATCCATGATTTTGCCACCAGCATTTTATGCTAGAAGAAAATCCCACAAAGTCTATATATCCATGAACAATAGGTAATAACAAATATAATAACAATACATGATATAAATCATGAGTATTAGTATCTATACTTATACACACATTTTATTATCATCAATCATGGATTTCATAGGCTATAAACATATACACATGTGATCAATATCGAACATGGGACTCATAGGCTACACAATGACACACATGTGATCAAACATATTCATGGTTCTCAAGGAACACAATCACATACCGTAATATCATTCCAGAAATAATATATTAGATCTATATGGTATGGAACATCCTATCTTTATCACATCAATTCTAAATACAATATCCCTTGAGAGATGAGTACTAGATCTTGCACGGACACCATATTTCACTAGAATAAGATTTAATACATCATAATAGAGTCTATATTTTTGGGGTTCTATGATGACTTTATTTTAAGAGATGGAATCTAAATAGACATAACAAAACTTATTCACTGACAATGGTATATCTAGATCATCTCAATATAGATTTTCAAATTCTCTAGATCCAGCATTGATTCATTATAAACCCAATAATTATCCATTAGATCACGATAAAATACATAGATATCAACAAAATTGATTTGATATATGATATATATCTTGATAGAAATATGAGATAAATGATACACATGAATATAGGAGGAATGAAAAACCGCTAACAATGAATGTGCAAGAGTCAATGCACAATCTCCAATTGATTTCAATTGAAAAGGGAAAGTAACCACCAAGAATTTACAAGGGATTACCTAGGTTTAATATACCTACATGTAGGTTGATATATGATGGGATCCAATGCGGTTTTAGTTTTAACATCCAGTTTTAGGATTAGTCCATACTCAATGCAAGTTATGGTCAAACACATTCCTAAATTGTGCACTAACTATGCAAAGAATTATACCACTACAAGATTCATGCATAGTTTCACTTCTTGTATTGGTAAAATTTATGCCATCTATGATTTTTCCTCTATCAAAAGATAAATATTTTTAGTGAAAATATTAGATGGTTTTCTCTAACCATGAAAAAACAATTTTTTCACTATCCTTATCCAAACACACCACATCGTTTCTAGGGGAACCATCACAGTTTCCATTAATCATTATCCTACTATGAAACCCCTTTTAGGCCTCCAAAAACCTATAAAACCAACCAAATTATACCAAAAATATATTTTTAATAGAGAATAATTCATGATGATTAATTAATGGGATAACAGTATGGAATAAAGTTCATGCAAAACTCTATGCCATTACCATATCCCCCCACTATGTACATCCCATTTTTGAGAAGTGTCTCCACATTTCTTGCACAAAAAATCAGGGTAATTGATCTTGAAAATATAATTCACATTCACACGAATCTTCATGGGTATATCCAATATTCCATGGGACCCTAAAAACTAGCACCCTCTTTCCTTGCCACAAATTATCACTCCAGTCTATGATACTCACCAATCACTCAACAAATGACACATCAATATCTAGATCAATATCCTTGTATTTGATCACATATATAGGACCTAACTTATAACTCTGAATATAAGATATATGGTAATAATGAATACCTTGATTCTATGTGGAAATATCCAAATTATAGGCTACTTTCTTTATAGACTCGATATTCATGAATGGTACAATAAATATTAGCACTAGATTTCCATGATTCTATGACCACGGATTCCCTAGAAGCAGAGTCATATGTAAGAAAAATAATTATCCCATATTTAACTCCATGGTTCACCACTTCCTATTGGGATTATATCATTTCCTTCTCTATGTGGTAGATATACTCTTTTTAAATAGATTCACATCCTAAATGTTCTATTATACAAAACCTTGCCACCTAATTACTACCCAATGATCCTCGTTCCAATATATTGTTGATTGACATGGATGACCATAATGAGGATCTGAAGGTGCCAACTAAATTGTATCCTAGAATATTTTTTTGTGTCAAAACAAAAAACAAGGACAGTTAATCATCACAAACTCCAAAAAAGTCTTCAACGCATTCAAAAAACCTATCCTCTAATATAAATATCATCATTTTTTGTTCTCCATAGGTATATGGATAAGCATCATACTCAGTTTTAATTGTGTACCTAATGCCACATGTATGCCTTTATAAATTAATAATGTGATGAATTCATCCCTCTCTGATATGACTCTAAAAGGATATCCATTATGGAATATATCCAGAAATATATAAATATTTCTGAACTCATCCATTGAAATCTTATTTTGAATCATCAAGGAATGATCCACATTAATCTATGGATCAACTATTATACAAATAGAATCTAAAATCCTTAGGGTCTCAGGTAACCCCATCATGAATTAAACCATCATTTCATCCCACATTAACATAGTCACTCGATACAGATTAATCAAACAGCTAGGGTGACGGTGCTCAACCTTTATCCTCTTATAGGTATCGTAACATGAAATGAAATCACTAATGTCTCCCTTTATACATGGAATCCAAAACAGAATTTTTATGTCATGTTATGTTTCCATTGGCCTTGGATGTTATTATCACTATAAAACCTTAGAGAATCATATCACCACCTTTCTCAAGGGATATTTTTCTTCAAATCACCCATGAATATAAATAACATTTTCATCATCTAAGGAATACCCTATGACTAAGTCAACCTCCAACAGGAACTCCCACATCACTATGAATTTTAGATCCATATCTGGGATAGAGATTACCCAAAATAAAAAAGAAGATGTGATAAATGAAGTTGAAAAGTTCCTAAATCCATATTCTGTATAAAAATACAAAATCCACTCCTCAATCAACAACATTACACACAATCACCCCAACAATGGCCTCATTCAATGTTCCTATTTATCTAGTATTTTTCAACAAAGATAATATATATTGACATTAAAATACATAGAGGATATGAAAACTAGAAATTTAATATCTTTAGATACTCCACACCATGCCTCCTCCTCATATTTAGATCCTACTGAGAGAAAATATATCACATGATATTTTAGTTCCTGTCAACGATAGACCTCTCATCAAAGAGATAATGTTTCCAACAGTTCAAATCATAGATTATAACTACCAAATATATGTCATGTGGAAGGTAGTACCACTCATGTGGTTTTAGTTTATGTGACCCATTGTAACACCCGAGACTTTTATGTTACATAAATCATCAAAGGAATCCTTTTCTATACACAACACTTGCTTGGCTTGCTTTACACGCAATCGCGACCTTCCTCGATAGCTTGCGTCATACGCAATACCGAGTTTCACTAAACAATGATATACTATTAAAATATTATTAAAACTAGCTGTTATGAATAGTAATAACCACTTTTTTTAAATTTTATAAATTATATTTTTCAAAATGGACTTCATTTTTGGATTCGGAATATCGAAATTAGCCTAGGGTGAAATTTTGGTATTTTTCTGAAAACGTTTAATTTTTGATGAATAGTGAAACCACTAAGTGGTAGTAAAAAATATGAATTTTTCATAAAACATAATTTTACCGGTTCTGTGAGTGGAATTTCAAAAATCCGAGAGACACGGTTGATGTTAGTAAGTAAAATGTGGATCAATGAGATGAAAATAATTTTTGGTTAATAGTAACTTTTTAGTTTATTTACCACGGTTAAAAGTAAATAGGGTAATTAAGGGTAAAAATGATATTATTATTACCCTAAAACATGTCCTATTTCTATTGGATAAGTTTAATTCGACCAAAAACAACCTTATAAATAAAATATGACCATTTAGGCCCACTTGGATTAGATTAGGACATTTATTATTAATTTATTTAAAGAAGGGTTAAAATAGTTAAAATCAATGTTTAATAAGTATATCATTGTTAATATAGGGTTATACATAAGATAAATTCGACTATAAATATTCATTAGAAAGATAAAAATATTTCCTACATAATGGTATTTTATTTGTAATTTTTAGACTTTAAATAATTTAATTTATTTATGACACAAAGATGATGCAGTAATTATCTTATTAAGGAAATATTAACATAATTGATGTTATAAATACCCAAATGAATGTAATTTGAGACATTTTATTAATTACACTAATTTTCTAGGTTAATATGACATGTTAGTATTCATTTAATTAACTTTTTTCTAACTAATCATTCTGTTATAATTTTCACAAAAAATCAATTACTAAATAGTGTCCAAATTGACATAAAATAGTTTTTAAAACAAATATTATATTAGTAATTGTTATTTTATTCCTAAAAATCTATGGTTTTCCCAAATGACATAGATAAGGTTATATATATTAATAATAAACAACTTGGGGTTCGTTTGGCTGCTTATAGTAAGTTTATAGTGTAAGAACACAAGAAGACACGGTAAAATTAAAATTATTTAACTTAATGTTAATTCTAAATGATAAGGTTAAAATAGGAACCTAAACTTGTATAAATTATATTTGATGAGATTATTTCGACCCATCCCCACCTTAGCTTTGAAATAAATCAATTTGGAGCTATTTAAAACAGAATTTGGCTTTATAATAAAATAATATTTTTAGTTATTCCAAAGGTGCCCCTCTCCTACATTATAAAAGGGCACCTCCTCCCTCTCTTCCTCACACCACTTTGAGCCTTCAAGCTCGGAAAAACCCTGCCCATGTCACTTCCCCACTTCCCTAGAATCATCCTAGAGGTTCTGGTCTTCTTCAAAGACCAACCCTAGTGCCCTAAGAGGAGGTTAAGAAGAGGCGCGTCAAAAAGAGGTAATATCCATTACCGATCCTTTCCAAATTCATTCTTCTTCAACTTCTTATTCATTAGTGGTTTCATTATGAAGTAATAACATCAGTATCACTCATATACTGATATGTTATTATAAGTATGAAAAACCCCTATTTCAACATCTATCCATCCTACGGAAAACGAAATCACCGCGTGTGCGTACGTACGGAATACCGTCTCCACGCCGTGGTGTAATCTATTTTCCCCCACCACCTTACATGGATGGGTATAATGGTGTAAATAATTACAATATATGATTATTGTAAAGTGATATTTATTCTGAAATTGTATACATAAACTCCAATACAATTCCACGATCATGAGACTGATATCATCGCTCGTGCGTACGTACGGAATACCGTCTCCACGATGTGATGCGACTCGTTCTACATGATCTTCATTGCATAATGATTATATAAATGAATTTAATGAATGAATATTATATATAGTTCATTAATACCATTCTGGAAATGATGTATCTATAACCTAAAGAGAATAATAAGAATTTATTCGACAAAACACGCATAAGAACAAAAAGTTATAAACACCCGAATAACAAGTAGCAATGAAATATTACTAATAAGAAGCTAAGAATATAACCATATATGATATCATAAAAATAATTATGATTCTGGAATAATTCAATAACATTATTTAAATAATTATACAGGAGGTTCGGACACTTTCGAAGCAAATCAGACCTAAGGTAAGGGAAAATATCACAATCTCATTTTTATCCGAGATTGTTTATACTTTGGTATTTACTATGGTGTATTTTATCATCCAAATCCATGTTTCCTCAATATGTAATATTTATATCCTTCTACAGTAGTTTATATCCAATTTTACCCTTCGGTGAGTTTTTAGTAAAATATATGAAAGGAATCTTTTGTCGTTTTTCGTACGAGGTACTTTTTGACTTTTCCGACAAAAGTACGAGAAGAATGTTTTTTTAACTTATACGGCATGAATGGATTTTTAAAAATTATTTACAAGAAGCTTCCTTTACAGGTTTTTAAGTTTATTTTTAATCAACTTCTTTTAGTTTAGAATTTTATGACATGTTAATAAAGGAAAAGTGTTTTTGAAGTAGAAAGGATATTTTTCTCAAGAATGGAGTTCAAGTGTTTTATCAAAATTATTTTCCATCTAAGATAATAAGGGGTTCTGTTTCCATTTCTATTATTACATTGATTTGATTATGTTGTGATGGAATTATTTTTATGAATTCTTTTAACTTATATGAATTGTTTTCTGATGTCACGATGCTTAAGATTCACATTTTTATTACATGGTTTATGCTATGATGTATGGTATATGGTTTTGTGCCACACATAAGAATGGCATCATTATGAGATGGGTGGGACCTATATCTCCCTCCAATGCATTGGGTAATGATTTTATAACTCATGAGATAGACATGGCTGGAACGGCAGGTTATACTGGTTCAGTGAAATAGGACTGAAACGAGGAGTGAACTCGGTTTAGAAATGGACTTTGTTCACTAAGAGAGTCTTGGCAATGAGTCTTGACTAATAAGAAATGATTCTCTAAGATTATGTGTGTATGCCACAAAGTTCCATGTTTTATGTTAAGATTATTGGGATTACATTTCACTTCTATGATTTATCCCATGGTATGAAATTAGGATTTCTTTTGCAGGTTAAGATTTCCAAAATGTTATGTTCATGATGTGATTTATTTTTCTTTTGTTTACCCTTACTGAGCATTTGAGCTCACCCTTTTGTATGTTTTATTTCCCCAGGTCAAGAAGAAGGTTATTAAGTAGGATATGCCAAAAAGTGACTCTAGATATGATGAAATAAGTGGGAGGCAAAGTAGATGCTTTATGAACCAGTTGTTTATGTTTCCCAGTTTCTAAAGACTCTATACCTATACGGTACTTTCCTGGTTTTGCTATATATTGTAATAAGTGTGCTTTAATTCTGAAGTAATAACAATGTATGTAAATTATGTGTTTTTATAGTTGGTATCAAATGAAAAGGTATAGTCAACCTTTGGAAACTAGGATGTGAAAGCCTTAGTAAGAACCCTAAGGATAAGTCTAAGCATAGAACACAATCTTAGTGTTTGAGAAATGGCCATGAATAACCTAGGATAAGACCTTAAGCGTGAAATTTTATTCTTGATTATGTGGTTTTCCTATTATAATTAGTGTTTCTCACACTATTCTTCATGGTTTTAGTCAATGGCTGGAACCCGAAGGAACCGTGTTAATGTAGAATGTGATGGGCAATGCAATGATTGTCCCCCTAAGAAACCAGATGTTATGGGAGCTGGAATGCAAAATCTTGTAGCCATGCTCACACAACTTTCTCAATCTATGAATCATGCAAGACTTCCAAACGAGCAATGGAAGGAGAAACATTCTGCTGAATCCTTCATGAGACAGCGTCCACCTTCATTCAGCGGTTCTACTGACCCATTAGTTGTTGAACAATGTATTAGTACTACTGAAAAGATATTTCCAATTCTTCAATATTCTGAACATGATAAAGTCATCTTAGCAGTGTATCATTTGGAAGGTTATGTTGATCAATGGTGGAATCTTATAACGAATATGAGGCAAAGAGATGAAATTGAGTCCATGGAATGGGACGAGTTCAAGAACTTATTTTTCAATAAGTAATTCCCTCATATTCTCTGAACAAAGATGGAGAAAGAGTTTCTAGAACTGAAGCAAAAGGATGATGAATCTGTTGGTACCTATGAAGCAAATTTTACAAGACTTGCAAGGTATGCTTCTGGTATTATTATCCAACCTGAGAGTAAGATTGATCGATTCTTTAGTGGCTTAAAACCAAGTCTTCAAAGGGCGTTAGCCATAAGGGACTTCAATAGCTATGAGGAAATCGTTCGATGTTCTCTCAAAGTAGAGATAGAGATTAGAGTAACCCATCAGTCATATGGGTTTGATAAGAAGAGGAAAATGGAATTCAAAGGAAAATATAAAGAGCACACTGAAAATAAGATGAGATTTCCCTTATGCTCAAAGTGTGGAAAGAATCATGGAGGGAGTTTTCATAAAGGGACAAGTAAATGTTTCAAGGAAAGGAAGGTCATCGGGTATTTTAATGCCGCAATGATGGGAAGAAGATGTCTAATGAAGAAAACAAAGGAAGGGACACATAGAATGAACCTACTACACTTCAATGTTTCAAGTGCAAGGAGATGGGGCATTATGCCAATCAATGCCCAAATCCAAGGGTTGATGATGATGGTCGACGTCAGCAAACTCTTAAGGCTAAAGACAAAGGAAAGTCACATGCAATTTCTATCAGTGATGTGGAGTATGACAACGATGTGGTGAAAGGTACACTTACCATCCACTCTAAAGTAGAAAATTTTTTATTTGATTTTGGATCCACACACTCCTTTATTTCTAAAGAATTTTCTAAAGATATCACCGTATTACCACAACAATTAGATGTTGAGTTAGCTGTGACAACCCCTAATGGCACAACAGTCCCATCAAAAGTTTATAATTCTTCTCCGATTGAAGTTTGTGGGAAAGTGCTTCCTGCAAATCTTGTGATCCTTCCTATAGTGGAATTTGATGTGATTCGTGGCATGGATTGGCTTTCTTTATATGGAGCTCATATCAATTGCCAAAGAAGGGATGTCACATTTCATATTCCAGATCAATCTATGATCGTCTATCGATGCAAGGATGAACATAACCTTCCAGTGGAAATTTCTTCAATCTTATGGGTCTTGATTCCACTTAATGAAGGTTATTTATCTCGAATGGTTTGTGAGAAACTCACGATTAAGAATATGCGCATTGTACGAGAGTTTGACGATGACTTTTAGGAGGAATTTTCGGGTCTTCCACCAAATCATGAAGTTGAGTTTTCAATAGAACTCGTACCGGGTGCTTTGCCTATTTCGAAAACACCTTATAGAATGGACCCAATTGAGTTGCAGGAATTGAAAAAGCAACTCCAAGAGAATCTCGATAAAGGGTTCATACGCCCTAGTGCATCACCTTGGGGAGCACTTGTTCTGTTTGTTAAGAAGAAAGATGGATCAATGAGACTCTGCATTGATTATCGATAACTTAACAAGATCACTATCAAGAACAAATATCCTCTCCCACACATTGATGACTTATTTGACCAACTACGCGGAGCTCAATACTTTTCCAAGATTGATCTTTGTTCAGGGTATCATCAATTATGGTTCAAAAGGGAGGATATACCAACGACGGCTTTCCGTACAAGGTATGGACACTATGAATTTATAGTGATGCCATTTGGTCTTACTAAAGCCCCTGCTATCTTCATGGATATGATGAATAGAGTCTTTAGAGACTATCTTGATCAGTTAGTTGTAGTCTTTACAGACGATATTCTTGTCTATTCAAAGAGAAAGGAAGAACATGAAGATCACTTGATAATTATATTGAAGACCCTGAGAAAGGAGAAGCTTTATGCCAAATTTACCAAGTGTGAATTTTGGCTTCAAAAAGATGCATTTTTGGGTCACATAATATCAAAAGAGGGGATATCTGTGGATCCAGCAAAAAAAGAGGTTATCGAAAGATGGTCGAGACCAACAACAGTGACTGAGATCCGAAGTTTTCTTGGTTTGGCTGGATATTATCGACGTTTTGTGAAAGATTTTTCACGATTATCTAATCCACATGCCAAGTTGACTCAGAAAGGAGTTAGGTTTGTCTGGATGGAGGAATGTGAAGAAAATTTCAAGGAGTTGAAAAGAAGGTTATCCAGTGCACCTGTGTTCACACTTCCTTGTAGTGGACAAAGGTTTGTGATCTACAGTGATGCATCCAAGAAGGGATTGGGGTGTGTTCTTATGAAAAATGATATGGTGATATCTTATGCCTCACGACAGTTGAAAATACATGAGAAAAATTACCCAACTCATGATTTGGAGTTAGTTGTGGTAATCTTTGCATTAAAGATTTGGAGGCATTATCTTTATGGAGAAAGGTGTGACATTTATACTGATCATAAAAGTTTAAAGTATATTTTCACACAAAAGGAGCTAAATATGCGCCAAAGAAGATGGCTGGAGCTGATTAAGGATTACGACTGCTCAATCCATTACCACCCTGGGAAAGCAGACAAGGTGGAAGATGCATTAATTCGACAAGACCATGCCAGTTTATCCATGATGAGGATCACAAAAGATCCAATATTTATGGATTTACAAAGGATGGATCTTGGAATTATAATGAAAGGGGAAAAACAGTAACTTTCTCAAATGAAGGTTCAACCATCTATACATGTGAAGATTAAAGAGGCACAGAAAGAAGATGTAGAGTTACAAAAGAAGGTGAGAAATGATCCTGAATTCAACGTTGATTGTGATGGGATAATAAAGTTCAGGAATCAGGTTTGTGTTCCTCCCATCCCCAAATTAAAGAAGGAGCTGCTGGATGAGGCTCATAGTTCTTCATTCTCCATTCATCCTAGAAGCACGAAAATGTATAGGAACCTGAAAGAGTACTTCTGGTGGGATGGAATGAAAAGAGATGTTGTTGAATATGTCTCTCGATGCTTGGTTTGTCAGCAAGTTAATGCTGAGAGATAGAAGTCTAAGGGGATGTTACAACCATTACCCATACCCAAATGGTAATGGGAAAAAATCACTATGGACTTTGTCACTGGACTTCCTAAAACATCCAAAGGCAATAATGCTATCTGGGTCATAGTTGATCGTCTTACAAAGTCTGCACACTTCATCGCTATTTGAGAGGATTTCTCTCTGGATCATCATTCCAGGATATATGTAAAGGAAGTGGTAAGATTGCATAGAGTACCACTTTATATCATATCTGATCGGGATCTGAGGTTTACCTCAAAGTTCTGGCGAAGTCTTCAGCATACTCTGGATACAGAGTTAAGTTTCAGCACTGCTTATCATCCTCAGACAGACGGTCAGTCTGAGAGAACAATTCAAACTCTAGAAGACATGTTGAGAGCTTTCTCTATGGATTTCAAAGGTGGTTGGGATAAACTCCTACCTTTGGTGGAATTTTCTTATAATAATAGCTTTCACTCCAGTATTCAGATGACTCCTTATGAAGCTCTCTATGGAAAGAAATGCATGACTCCAACTTGCTGGGATGAAGTTGGGGAAAGAAATCTATTAAGACCTGATCTCATTGATGAAATGACAGAAAAGGATAGATCTATTCAACAACACATAAAAGCAGCTCAGAGTTGACAGAAAAGTTATGCCAACAACCGAAGAAAAGACCTAGAGTTTGAAGTGGGTGATAATGTGTTCTTATGAATATCTCCCTGGAAAAGGGTCATGAGATTTGGAAAGAAGGGGATGTTGAGCCCTAGATATATCGGTCCATTCTAAATATTGGATCGTGTTGGGAGGGTAGATTACCGATTGACGCTTCCACCGAATCTCTCTCAAGGTCACGATGTGTTCCATGTATCTCTACTGAGAAAGTACATACCTGATCCTTCACATGTACTCAGCTCAGAAGTTGTACCGCTGGAGCAAGATCTTTCTTATGAAGAACAGCCAAGAGAGATTCTAGATCGCAGTGAAAAATTTCTACGAAACAAGACCACTCTCTTGGTGAAAGTTTTTTGGAGGAACCAACAATTAGAAGAAGCTACATGGGAGCTTGAGGATATGATGAGGGAGAGGTATCCTCATCTATTTGTTACAAAGTAAAATATTTCGAGGGAGAAATTCATTTTATGGGGGGTAGAATGTAACAACCGAGACTTTTATGTTATATAAATCATCAAATGAATCTTTATATACACACAACACTTGCTTGGCTTTCTTTACATGCAATCGCGGCCTTCCTCGATAGCTTGCGTCGTACGTAATACCGAGTTTCACTAAACAACGATATACTATTAAAATATTATTAAAACTAGCCATTATGGATAGTAATAACCACTTTTTGAAATTTTATAAATTTTATTTTTCAAAATGGACTTCATTTTTGGATTCGTAATATCGAAATTAGCCTAGGGTGAAATTTTGGTATTTTTCTGAAAACTTTCAATTTTTGATGAATAGTGAAACCACTAAGTGGTAGTTAAAAAACTGAATTTTTCATAAAACATAATTTTACCACTTCTGTGAGTGGAATTTCAAAAATCCAAGAGACACGGTTGATGTCAGTAAGTAAAATGTGGTTCAATGACCTGAAAATAATTTTTGGTGAATAGTAACTTTTTACTTTATTTACCACGGTTAAAAGTAAATAGGGTAATTAAGGGTAAAAATGATATTATATTTACCCTAACACATGTCCTAATTCTACTGGATAAGTGAAATTCGATGAAAAACAACCTTAGAAATAAAATATGACCATTTAGGCCCACATGGATTAGATTAGGACATTTATTATTAATTTATTTAAAGAAGGGTTAAAATAGTTAAAATCAAAGTTTAATAAGTATATCATTGTTAATATAGGGTTATACATAAGATAAATTAGACTATAAATATTCATTAGAAAGATAAAAATATTTCCTACATAATGGTATTTTATTTGTAATTTTTAGACTTTAAATAATTTAATTTATTTATGACACAAAGATGATGTAGTAATTATCTTATTAATGAAATATTGACATAATTGATGTTATAAATACCCAAATGAATGTAATTTGAGACTTTTTATGAATTACACTAATTTTCTAGGTTAATATGACATTTTAGTATTGATTTAATTGACTTTGTTCGAACTAATCATTCTGTTGTGATTTTCACAAAAAAAATCAATTACTAAATAGTGTCAAAATTTGCATAAAATAGTTTTTAAAACAAATATTATATTAGTAATTGTTATTTTATTCCTAAAAATCTAAGGTTCAGCCAAATGACTTAGATAAGGTTATATATATTAATAATAAACAACTTTTGGTTCGTTTGGTGACTTATAGTATGTTTATAGTGTAAGAACACAAGAAGACATGGTAAAAGTAAAATTATTTAACTTAATGTTAAATCTAAATGATAAGGTTAAAATTGGAACCTAAACTTGTCTAAATTCTATTGGATGAGAGTATTTCGACCCATCCCCACTTTAGCTTCGAAATAAATCAATTTGGAGCTATTTAAAACCCAATTTGGCTTTCTGATAAAATAATATTTTTAGTTATTCCAAAGGTTCCCCTCTCCTCCCTTATAAAAGGGAACCTCCTCCCTCTCTCCCTCACACCACATTGAGCCTTCAAGATGGGCCCAACCCTGCCCATTTCACTTCCCCACTTCCCTAGAATCATCCTAGAGGTTCTTGTCTTCTTCAAAGACCAACCCTAGTGCCCTAATAGGAGGTTAAGAAGAGGCGCGTCAAAAAGAGGTAATATCCATTACAGATCCTTTCCAAATTCATTCTTCTTCAACTTCTTCTTATTTGGTTGTTTCATTATGAAGTAATAACATCCGTATCACTCATATAATGACATGTTATTATAAGTATGAAACAACCCTATTTCAACATCTATCCATCCTACGGAAAACAAAATCACCACGTGTGCGTACGTATGGAATACCGTCTCCACGCCGTGGTGTAATCTATTTTCCCCCACCACCTTACCTGGATGGGTATAATGGTGTACATAATTACTATATATGATTATTGTAAAGTGATATTTATTCTGAAATAGTATACATACACTCCAATACAATTCCACGATCAAGAGAATGATATCATCCCTCGTGCGTACATACGGAATACCGACTCCACGATGTGATGCGACTCGTTCTACATGATCTTCATTGCATAATGATTATATAAATGAATTTAATGAATGAATGTGATATATAGTACATTAATACCATTCTGGAAATGTTGTATCTATAACCTAAAGAGATGAATAAGAATTTATTCGACAAAACACGCATAAGAACAAAACGTTATAAACACCCGAATAACAAGTAGCAATGAAATATTACTACTATGAAGCTAAGAATATGACCATATATGATATCATAACAATAATTATGATTCTGGAATAAGTCAATAACATTATTTAAATCATTATATAGGAGGTTCGGACACTTTCGAAGCAAATCGGACCTAAGGTAAGGGAAAATATCACAATCTCATTTGTATCCGAGATTGTTTATACTTTGGTATTTACTAGGGTTTATTTTATCATCCACATCCATGTTTCCTCAATATGTAATAATTATATCCTTCTATAGTATTTTATATCCAATTTTACCCTTCGGTGAGTTTTTATTAAAAGATATGAAAGGAATCTTTTGTCATTTTTCTACGAGGTACTTTTTGACTTTTCCGACAAAAGTACGAGAAGAATGTTTTTTTAACTTATACAGCATGAATGAAATTTTAAAACATTATTTCTAAGAGGCTTTCTTTACATGTTTTCAAGTTTATTTTTAATCAACTTCTTTTACTTTAGAATTTTATGACATGTTAAGAAAGGAAATGTGTTTTTGAAGTAGAAAGGATATTTTCCTCAAGAATGGAGTTCAAGTATTTTATCAAAATTATTTTCCATCTAAGATAATAAAAGGTTTTGTTTCCATCCCTATTATTACATTTATTTGATTATGTTGTGATGGAATTATTTTTATGAATTCCTTTATCTTATATGAATTGTTTTATGATGTCACGATGTTTAAGATTCCCATTTTTATTACATGGGTTATGCTATGATGTATGGTTTATGATTTTGTGGCACACATAAGAATGGTATCATTATGAGATGGGTGGGGCCTATATCTCCCTCCAATTCGTTGGGTAAAGATTTTATATCTCATGAGATAGACATGGCTGGAATGGCAGGTTATACCGTTTCAGTGAAACAGGACCGAAACGAGGAGTGAACTCAGTTCAGAAATGGACGTTGTCCACTAAGATAGTCTTGGCAATGAGTCTTGACTAATAAGAAATGATTCTCTATGATTATGTGTGTATGACACAAAGTTCCATGTTTTATGTTATGATTATTGGGATTACATTTCACTTCTATGATTTATCCCATGGTATGAAATTATGATTTCTTTTGCAGGTTAAGATTTCCAAAATGTTATGTTCATGATGTGATTGATTTTTCTTTTGTTTACCCTTACTAAGTATTTGAGATCACCCTTTTGTATGTTTTATTTCCCCAGGTCAGGAAGAAGGTTATTAAGTAGGATATGCCAAAAAGGTACTCTAGATATAATGAAATAAGTTGGAGGTAAAGTAGTTTCTTTATGAACTAGTTGTTTATGTTTCCCAGTTTCTAATGACTCTATACCTATACGGTCCTTTTCTGGTTTTGTTATATGTGGTAATAAGTGTGCTTAAATTCTGAAGTAATAACAATGTATGTAAAGTATGGGTTGTTATACCCAAAGGAGACAAACAGATCTATATTTATCAACATGCCTCCTAATCCAACACCTAATATATCACAATTGTAAAGACCTAGACTTTTGAATAATATTTGTTTCCTAAATTTTTGTGTTATTTCATTTTATACACCACAAAAATATATCCTTTGATTAATGAAGTGATACCATTGGGTTTCGACTATTATACGATTGTTTGTCAATATGACCATTGGAAACTAAACTCTTAACATTACAATTATTATTTATAACTACAAGTGATCTTGGTTAATTAATTAAGAAAGAATAATCTATGGCCTTATCCAGTAGACTCGAGTTGTACAAATCCCATCTTTTAGATCCTGGGAAGGAGGTAGCATCTCTGGGCTCTGCTCTGGACCAAGCCCATGTTGAGCTTCAACATGTGAAGCTTTAACGGAATCACTTAAGGGGAAATTTCAAGCTGATATAAATCACCACTCGGGCAATGTTATCCAAGTCACCCCAAAATTCTATCACCATATCACACCTTACACTTAGGTCCTTTACATGTGTTATAAGGGGCTATGTAATGAGACCTTAGTTACATTTTGTTATCCTTTAGTATAAATAAAATTTTTATTTCTTATTTTTTAAAATTTTTGAATTTCAAATGTTCGGATAAATGTAAGATGAAGTTCCATATTATTGATGAATTCTGGATAAAGGGGTATTTAAAAATATTATTGTAAACTTTAAATAATTAATAATGTGGAAAAATTTTCAGAAAATGGTCTTCTATAATTGGGACCAGAAACAAATTTAGAGTCTAATAAGATGAACTTAATTTTGGGTGAATAGTAATGTTTGAATTGTAATATACCCTTATGAATAGAAATGAATAGTAAATTGGCCAAAAAAATAGAATCTTCACCCATGAATGTAGAAATGCATTTTAGACATCATTAAAGTGAAAAAATGATCATAATATTAATTTTTCTATTTTTGTAGGTCATAAAAATTTTCATTTACAATTTTATAAATAATTTAATAATTTAAAATGAAAATTTAATATCATAAAATTTAATCATAAATTTTTACTTTATTTTCTTATAGTTATATGATAATTTTATTGGACCTTGATTACTTTTTCAAGGAGTTACAAAATAAGTTATAGATTTATATTTTTTTATAACGAATGATTTTATTTAATAATTAAATTAAAGATATTTCAAAAAAAATTATTTTCATAAAATGGAGTTCATTTTTGAATTCAGATCATCAATATTAGGATATGGTAAATTTTTGGGATTATTCAGAAAAAGATGAATTTTCGGTTAATAGTAAAAATACTGTTTTGAGTTTTGGGTATTTAATGAAATCATTGAAGATGTCATCATGATGTAATAAATATGATAGACTTATGAATATAATGATATTTTATGAGGTTTTCTAAGTGTCCAATACCAAGGGAAATCCCATGGTTTTGTAAATACCACTGATGAGGTGTCCCTTGAAAATTAATTAAATATTCCATCACTTTTCCTATAAATACCAAGACATTCAAACATTAATTTCATTCAAAAATCCTCCTCAACAATTCTATTTTCTATATACCTCCCAAGGAGTCCTACAAAGGTTCCCTCAATCCCCCCAAGGTCCCAACCTTTGAGCATTCAAATATACTCTTCAAGGTAAGGGAACCTTCCATCCTCATCTTTTAAGTCATGACTTCCATTATATTATGTCTTCTAGTTTCTATTTAATTCTTTTGGTTTGTGTTCTTCTATATCATTCATACTATCCATTTCATGTTCAATTTATGGGTGACCCTTTTGGATCAACTCAACTTATTTTCTGAATTTTTATGTGATGTTGTTAGGCTGCAGAATTTTGATAAAATAAATCTCGTCTTCTCCTTTCCTTTGAGTTTCATTTTATTATGGTATTTCCTTCAAATATCCATACCATGCTATTATTTATTTCTAATCTATACCCATACCTTATTATTAGTAATTTATGTGGGGGTGAATTTTTTCTCCTATCTTTTAATTGTTCTCTAAAACCATATTATATAGTCATTATTCTGTAGAATTTTCATCTCAAAATATCTCTTTTTTTCTCAAAAATTTCTCTTGTATTATTTATGTTAATACCCAATTCTATTTTCATTTACAAGGGTATTAATCAATACATAAAATTGATATATTTGAGTCTATAATTGACATACATATAACCCTCACTCCCTTTCCATGGTTTTTAAATGACATAATGATCTTACTTTTAAGTACTTTTAAAACGTCACGACTCTGATGTGAAACCAATTTATTTGATTCTATTTGGTTTATTTATGAAATATTTGATTATGATCTATGTATATCAAATTAAATTAAATAAACATTAAGGGCATTCCCAGATATCTCTCCAATGCATTGGGTAATGAATTAATCTCTAGAGATGACAAGTTTCACGATACCTTGGTGAATAACCTTGGTAATATTTTTTGAGACCTTGGGAATGAACCTCGGTGATATTTTCATGAATGTATAAATGAAATTTTGTAGCCACATATAAAAGTTGTGATTAATTTTTTTTATATATTTATATTCCACTTTTTCTGTTGCTCATGTCTTTGGTTTTCACTAAGTTCTTGTTGATATCACAAGTAAACTGATTCTCTTGTTTTCCTTATTGGGCCTTCTGCTCACCCTTTCCTTTGATGTATGTCTCAAAATTATGAGATGAAGAAATTGTACAAAGGATGAACTTATGATTAAGAATTACATGTTTATTAAAATAATGTTTTATGTTGTTTTCATGTTTTATGTTCTTGATTTCCTAAACACTATACTTTAAAGATCCTCTGTTTGTAAAATGTAATGAAATGTTATGTAATAAAAACGAGGGATGCCATAGTTGGTAACAAAGGAATGTTTAGTTATTTATGGAAATTAGGCTTTGAAAATTTTAGGAAGAATCCCATATAAATTTTTAAATATAGGAAAACTTATTAGTATTTTGGTGAGAATTGAGTAAGTGTTTTATCTGGAAAATACATCCATGTCTGGATACGAGTAGGTAGAGGCAGATGTGGCAGAGATGTACCTAGGAGTGAAAACTCAAACAAGGAGTTTCAAGCTTGACCCAGGGTATCCTGGTAAACGACAATAGGCTTTTATTCACTCTTGGTTATGACACTCTTGGGGGATATGTTTGGTTAATCATAAGCTTTTATGAATCATTGTGAGTGATTTATAGAGAAATGTAACTCTTTAAATCATGATGTTTTAAGACATAAAATCCTTTATGGATAAAATATTTTTAAATAAAATAAGTTTATTACTATGCTTTTATTATTTTTGAAAAATTCAGGCAATAGGAGGAACCATGAAAATGGTTACCGCAATGGACCATGCACTTACGACCCTTCAATGGAATCCGGAATGGAAACTTTCATGTGAATGATGAACCAACCTGTAAGGACCTGGAAATTTTAAGGAATTTTTTTACATAATTTATTTGGAATATTTTGATTGCGCGGTTTCAGACGGCACCTGATTCTGAGGCCCGGTGTGCCCGGAATAATTTTCTGAAGTTTTGTTAAGTTTAAATTAACGTGTGTAAGCAGTTTTCCTGAAAAAGTGGAGTAACTCTTGAACGGATGCTCAGATCAAAAATTTGAGGGCACCGTTGCTCTTAGGATATCGGGATTACCGTAGGCGCAACTTATGTTTAGTCGGCATAGGCCTCCTATGAGAAATCCCAAAAATGACTTAACCGTAAATAAAATAATTAAATAAATTATTTTATTTTTCAAATGCTTATAAATCAGAAACGGTGGCTCGGATTAAAAATCTGAGACCACCGATGAACTCGTGAGGGCATCATTTATTTATGTAGATACAAATTATGGTCGCCGCGAGCCACCATAGAAAGTTAGTTTTTGGCCGCAAATAAAATAATTATATGACAATTATTTTACTCTAAAATTCATAACATATAAACGGTAACTCAGATTGAAAATCTGAGAGTACCGTTGGGTTCATTGGGGCTTATTTCACCTAGGCAGAGCCTAACCTTGACCGCAGTGGGTCGAGGGTGACTGATATTAATTTTCCAAACTTTTTTTCGGGTACGTTTAGTAAATGTACATTCGGAATTTTATAACAATTGAACCGGTGCTCAGAATTGAAATCTGAGGACACCAATGAACTCGCAGCACCGGTATTCACTTAAGGGGACCTTTACTGCAGTTGTGTTTTATGCGGGTTGAATGTTAATTTTTGGGGATTTGTAAAAATAGATAAATAAAATGGTTGTGCACCATTTTATTTATTTGGGTGGTTATATCCTCAAAGAGGAAGTTAGGGGTGGGGCCTACACCCCACATAACCTCCAATGGGTGGATATTTTTGAGTTGGGACCCACACGAGGCCTAACCATTCACCTCCCTTAAACACCCCTTTAACACTCCCTTTATTTATGGGGAGCCTTTTCATCTCCCTTCCATTAATGTTTCCAACTCAAATGCCATGATTCATTCAATAGTCTTTTTGAATTAATTTGAATTTTATAGAAATGTTATATCATGTGAGAATAAAATAATATCTTAGGATATTATTTTGTTTTGACACTTGCGGTGTTGGGAGCACGTTGGAGATATTGAAAGGGAGAGTTATTCCATGAAGAACGCGAAGAATGCTCCATGACTCGAAGAACCGGAAGCCTTTCTTTCTCCAACCTTCTTTTTCCTCTGTGTTAAGAGATGAGACACCTCCGAGAGAAATCTTCGGTTATGTCAACAACTCTTCCTCCAATGTTGACGAGACGACACCGTTCTTCTGCGACGCCTGACTACCGTGACGTCCGTCTTCCGGGACTCGACGACGTGCGACATCAATTTCGAGGTAGGGTTTTTGTTTATTTAAGATTACGTGATTCTTTCCCTTGAGCATGGAAGAATATTCTGTTGGGTGTTTATTCGAACTACTAACGTGGTGGGTACAGACCACGAACAAGTCCGAACCCACCGCCAACTAGTTCTTGATGTGCGGCGGTATGGGGTCAGGTGCGTTGTAATGGAAGGTGGCGCAGCGAGCGGACGGGGGGCCAGGCGATGCGGCTGCTTTGAGGTGCGCCTGCATGGGTAGCCGAGGGCGGTGCGGTGGAGCGGCGGGCAGGCGAAGGTATTGGCGGTTTTGGCCGTGCGGATGAAGGCTGGAGTTGGGGTGCTAAATTGGAGGACAAAATCATGAAGGGATGAGTTAATTGGAGAGAGAAATGATAAGGAGATATAAATAATAATAATAAAATGAGATAGAGATAATAATAAAAATTATAAAAGAAAGGGTGGCGCCTATTAGTGAGGCGAATGGGGATTGTGGGTGCGTGGATATTGGATAGGATAATTTAAGGAATTAAATTAAATTAAAGAAAATAATAATATAATAATGTTATTATTATTTTCGATGGAAAAACTGTATTTTGACAGTATCTTCCTCGTGTGACCTTGGTTTCTTGAACCGTCAGTGGCAGTGTGACCCTGACCCCAAGAAAAAATTTGTGAGTCCAATATTGGATACCTTTTTTGGGTTTTTGGATCGGGTACCTAAAGTGCTCGGAAAATAATAGATTTTATATTATTATTAAATTTTTGACCAGCCATAACTGATGCGTGCAACGTCCGATTGGCTTGCCCTCAGTGGCGATGTAATCCTGAAATCAATACGGTCAATTCAAGTGTAATTTTGAATACTAAATTCAGGTTCATGGCTCGGGCCCATGAAACAACGAATAATAATATTATTATTATTACGGGATCTTGTATCAGACATATCTCTCTCATACGGTGTCGGAATGTCAAACCGTCTGTGAGGTTGAGACCCTGGAATTAGGACGGATTTTTCAAGACCAATTTTGGATATTTAAGTCAAGGTCGAGGCGTGGGCCCCATGAGGCCCGATTCGCGCTTGTTGCGGTGAAATTAAATTTTTTACTGGCTATCCGTTTTGGACCAATGGGTAGTCCATCTCTTGTGTTTTTTTGTATGGATCACAATGGTGTGACCGGTTTAATTAACCATTGTCATTTGAAGTACGGCCGGGTTGGTTCAAACCCGAAACCAACTGGGCCCTCGGAGCGCAAATGCTTATATCATGAGCTCCGGACGTCCGATTGATGTTCCGTCGAATTTTTTAGATTCCTCATGATGAAATGGAACTTTTGGAATACTTCGCCTGAGTTTTGGTTGCATTTGGATAGTGGCCGGGTTGGATTGTACCCGAAATCCAATCGGGCCCCTAAAACAGAAAAGCTGATAACTTTCAGACTGGACGTCTGTTTGACGAACCGTCAGTGGTGTTGGTCATCACGTTGAGAAATGGTCCCTATGAGTATAACCTATGAGAGTTCGGGGTATAGTTGAGATACGAACAGGTTGGTTCGCACACGAAACCAACCGAGCCCCTGGGACAAAAAGGCTAATAAATCACAGACCGGACGTCCGATTGACGCAACGTCTATTGCGTTGAGACCCCTATTACGAGGCGGTCCTTTGAGAAACTTCTTCGTGGGACTTCGAGATACTTGGAGTATCGACCTGTAGCTCTTGGAGCAGTCCCTCCTGGAGACGAGCGTGCGGAGTACGGAGACCGTGTAGCTGGCTGAGACCTGACGACTGCTTGACCGACTCGACTTGGAGTGAGTCGACTGGTCCAGTGGATGGAGTACTACTTTGTTTGGGTGCAGACCCATGGTGGACGGAGCACTACTGTGTGACAGTGCAGACCTGCGGTACTCATTCGGAGAGTACCTCTGCAGGCTATTAGGGGGTGTGCACTACTGTGTTTGGGTGGCATACCCCGACGGGAAGCACTACTGTGTTTGGGTGGCTGACCCGCGGTACTCGACAGGAGGAGTACCTCCACAGTCTTAGGTTAGTGAGAAGTACCTCATAGTTGTGACAAGACCATTGTAAACTCCAGAGATGGGGCTCTTCAGCAGTTACGGTTTCGATAATGAAAATCCTGGTTTGAGCTGAGTCTATGATCTTGCGTTTACCTCATGATTGAGATGGGTCACTTGATAATTTAGGTATATGTATGGGCATATACCTGGGTAGTGGTTATCCGTTGATTTCATAATCTTTGTGTTTTCTCATGATTGAGATGGGTTACTTGATAACTTATGTATTTGTATGGGTATATATCTAAGTAGGGGTTATCTATTGAGATCATAATTTTTGGTTATCCTTGTTGGATTTAGTGAGACCTTAAAGGTCTCGGGGTCCCTACTGAGTATCATTATACTCACCCCTGCACGAGCTATGCCCGCACCTCGTTCTGTTGGTTGCAGATGACGGGCAGCGCTGACCGAGGCCGAGTGTTTGAGGACTGGACGGTACCCGGAGGTGGATCTCACGACGATTCAGTATCCATAGGTGGAATTCATGACCAGACGACACTCGGAAGAAGTTGATGGGCGAGAGCATTGTGGGGGCTATCTGTACCTACCCTTCAGGTAGGATCCGTGGTGGATGATCCAGGAGCTGCGCTATCTGTACCTACCCTTCAGGTAGGATCCGAGGTGGACGACCCAGGAGCTATATCTATTCTTCCAGTTGTTTGTCTTTTCTTTTGTACTTCCGTTCAGTTGTAGCTATACTTTTCAGTTGGGTTTGTATTCTGGCACATTTCCTTTTCAGCACTTCTTTTGTACTTAGTGTTTACTTTTTCTTGTACTCTATGTTGTTTTTTTACTTTTATAAAGGAAATGCCTTCCCAGTTATCGGGATTTATGCCTTTGGAGCTAGTCACCAGTCCCTGGCCTATGGAAGGCGGGTTTGGGGTAGTCACGACATGAGCCCCGAGGACGGGTCGTGACAAATTGGTATCAGAGGAGTCGTTTCTACCGTAGAACTTATAACTCTGATATTCCATTTCTGTGAAGAAATAGTGTTCATGGGACCGAGTGTGGTTTTCAGTTCAGGGAGTCCAGTGTTGGTGTGGCGGCCGACATATCCGTACACCAGGACCCTGACTACTGATTTCTGAATTTTTTCATGAAAGCACTGATTGCGTGTGTGTTTCCAAGAGTTTTAAAGTCAGCTCAAACTAGGTCAGCTCACCATGTATAAATCGTTTGAACTTGTCGTATATGTTAAGGATGTCTCCATGCAGACAGTCAGTTGGAGTTCTGAGATAGTACACGATGATGGCCCACCGAGTGATGAGGCTCCGGTGCAGGGCCCTTTTTACTATGTTGGCACCCTCGGGTGGTGTACCGGCAGCACCACCACCTGTTGGGAAGCAGATGCTACCAGCCGTACTGGTGGACGGTGCACGCTGGAAGAGCACGTTGCACGAGTTCCAGCAGCAGAGGCCTCTAAGGTTACGAGGCTAGACAGATTCCCAGACAGTAGAGCACTGGCTGGAGGTGCTTGATAGAGTTTTCCTCCTAGCTAAGACATCAGTAGAGTGGATGGTGGACATGGCCACTAGTGTTTTCCAGTGAATGACCATGAGTATGGTCCTCATAGTCATGAGGCTTCGGTACGTGGACTGATGCCTAAGATAGTGCCTTCGGGTAGTGTGTCAGCTATACATCACTACCTGTTGGACAGCAGTTACAACTAGTGGTATCGGTAGGTGACACATGTAATCTTACTGCCTTACACGTGTTCTAACATCAGATACCCTCAAGTTCCAAGGCGAACCTGACTTATAGGCGGCTGAGGACTAGCTTGAGGAGGTGGCTTAGAGTTTTATAGAGCATATACAGCTTCAGCAGGATGACATGTCGGTAGCTGAGTACTCATCGAGGCGTACCGATCGTTCCTGGTACATGATGACTACGATAAGATCAGAACTTTAGAGCTCAAACCTCAGATCTAGAGAAGAACTTTGTGGTTGAATGTTCTTGGATGAACGGATACAGCTAGAGAATGTTAGCAGTAGACGAGCATGGAATTGGCGCGAGTCTCAGAGACATGGGTGTGTAAAATGTTTCAAGAAGAGGAAGTGTTAAGGACAGATGAATCTACAGAGTAGCAAATGTGGAAGCAGAGCTAAGAGTGCAGCATGAGGTGGTGTACAGTTCGACATGTTACAACCACCCGCCTTTTTAGTCCCCACCAGGATCAGGGAGCTGGAGGGTAGGGGAAGAGAATAGTTTCATGCAGTCATGGAGTGTGACCCAAGGGCTCTAAGAATGATTTGAGGTACGGTTTGTGTCTACTACGAGCTGAAATATCAATAGACATAGGTACCAATCATTCCTTCCTTCCACGAATCGTGTACCAGACCTAGAGTTTCCGGTTAAAACCATTGACTTGACCCTCACGTCTGGAGATACCATTGAGAGGCAACTTGATAAACACACTTACGCCGACAGGTGTGATCTGACCCTTGAGGCGAGAGTTTCGGTTGGAACCACTTGGTGACAGCGTCGAGGCCTTACGACGTTAGTTTGGGTATGGACTGGGCAATCACAGTTCGTCCATTGATTGACAGTATTAGGCAAAAATGTTGTGGTTTACTTACAACGATGGGATGGGTTTTCCTTGGTCGGAGAAAAGGAAACCCCAGGCAGCACAGGAACCTCTAGGAGAGAACATGGGAGAGGAAGGATCATATGTGTGCTCAGTACCACTTTTTGTTTCCCCTAGTGTGGGTTGAAGTTTTACGAGGACATAAATCCTTGAGGTGGGAGTAATGTAAAGACCCAGAAATTTTAAGAAATTTTTTTTCTTAATTTCTTTGGAATTTTGTGAGTGCGTGGTTTTAGACGACACCTGATTCTGAGGCCCGGTGTTCCTGGAATAATTTTCTGAAGTTTTGTTAAGCTTAAATGAACGCGCATAAGCAGTTTTCCTGAAAAAGTGGAGTAACTCTTGAACGGTTTCTCAGATCAGAAATCTGAGGGAACCGTTGCACTCAGGATAGCGGGATTACAATAGGTGCAACATATGTTTAGTCGGCACGGGCCTCCTATGAGAAATCCCAAAAATGACTTAACCGTAAACAAAATAATTAAATAAATTATTTTATTTTTCAAATGCTTATAACTCACAAATGTTAGGTCGGATTAAAAATCTGATACCACCGCTGAACTCGTGAGGGCATGATTTATTTAAGTAGATACTAACTATGGCCGCCGCGAGCCACCAAAAAAAGCTAGTTTTTGGCCGCAAATAAAATAATTAAATAACAATGATTTTATTGTAAAATTCATAACATATAAACGGTATCTCGGATTGAAAATACGAGAGTACCATTGGGTTTTTTGGGGCGTGTTTCACCTAGGCAGAGCCTATCCTTGACCGCAGTGGGTCGAGGGTGACTGATATTAATTTTCTAAACTTTTTTTCGGGTACGTTCAGTAAACGTACGTTCGGAATTTTATAACTTTTGAACTATTGCTCAGAATTGAAATCTGAGGACACCGATGTACTCGCAGCGCCGGTATTCACTTAAGGGGACCTTTACCGTACTTGCGTTTTATGAGGGATGAATGTTAATTTTTGGGGATTTGTAAAAATAAATAAATAAAATGGTTGTGCAACATTTTATTTATCTGGGTGGTTATATCCTCAAAGAGGATGTTAGGGGTGGGGCCCACACCCCACATAACGTCCCATGGGATGATATTTGTAAGTTGGGACCCACACAAGGCCTAACCCTTCACCTCCCTTAAACCCCCCTTTAACACTCCCTTTATTTATTTTGACAACACCTCCAATTAATTATGTGGAGCCTTTTCATCTCCCTTCCATTAAAGATGCCAACTCAAATGCCATAATTCATTCAATAGTCTTTTTGAATTAATTTGAATTTGATATCAATGTTATATCACTGGAGAATAAAATATTATCTTAGGCTATTATTTAGTTTTGGCACTTGCGGTGTTGGGAGCACGTTGGAGATATTGAAAGGGAGAGTTCTTCCATGAAGAACGCGAAGAACGCTCCATGACTCGAAGAAACGGAAGCATTTCATTCTCCAACATTATTTTTCCTTTGCGTTAAGAGAGGAGATACTGCCGTGAGAAAGCGTCAGTTACGTCAACAAATCTTCCTCCAATTTTGACGGGACGACACCGTTCTTCCGCGACGCCCGACTACCGTGACGTCCTTCTTCCGGGACTTGACGACGTGCGACGTCAATTTCGAGGTAGGGGGTTTTTGTTTTTTTTAAGTTTATGTGATTATTTCCCTTGAGCATGGAAGAATATTCTGTTGGGTGTTTATTCGAACTACTGACGTAGTGGGTACGGACTACGAACAAGTCCGGACCCACGGCCAACTAGTTCTTGATGTGCGGAGGTATGGGGTCGGGTGCGTGGTAACGAAAGGAGGTGCGGCGAGCGGACGGGGGGGCAGGCGATGCGGCTGTTTGAGGCACACCAGCGTGGGTAGACGGGGGCAGCGTGGCGGGCAGGCGAAGGCGGTGGCGGTTCTGGCCATGCGGATGAAGGCTGGAGTTGGGGCACTAAATTGGAGAACAGAATCGTGAAGGGAGGAGTTAATTGGAGAGAGAAATGATAAGGAGATAGAAATAATAATAATAAAATGAGATAGAGATAATAATAAAAATTATTAAAGAAAGGGAGGTGCCTATTTGTGAGGCGCATGGGGATTGTGGGTGCGTGGATATTGGATGTGATAACTTAAGGAATTAAATTAAAATAAAAATAATAATAATATAATAATGTTATTATTATTTTCGATGGGAAAACTGTATTTTGATAGTATCTTCCTCGTGTGACCTCGGTTTCACGAACCGTTAGCAGTAGTGTGACCCTAACCCCGAGAAAAAATTTATGAGCCCAATATTGGATATCTTTTTCGAGTTTTTGGATCGGGTACCCGAAGTGCTCGTAAAATAATAGATTTAATATTATTATTAAATCATCGACCCGCCATAACTCATGCGTGTGACATCCGATTGGCTTGCGTCAGTGGAGATGTAATCCTGACATCAATACGGTCGATTCAAGTCTAATATTGAATACTTAATTCTGGTTCATGGCTCGGGCCCACGAACCACCGAATAATATTATTATTATTATTATTATGGGATCTTGTATCAGACATATCTCTCTCAAATGGTGTCGGAATGTCGAACCGTCTGTGAGGTTGCGACCCTGGAATTAAGAAGGATGTTTCAAGAACAATTTTGGATATTTATGTCGAGGTTGAGGCGTGGGCCCCACGAGGCCCGGTTCGCGTGTGTTGTAGTGAAATGAAACTTTTTCACCTTCTATCTGTTTTGGACCAATGGGCAGTCCATCTCGTGTGTTTTTCTGTATGGATCACAATGGTGTGATAGGTTTAATTAACTAGTGTCATTTGAAGTACGGCCGGGTTGCTTCGAACCTGAAACGAACCGGGCCCTCAGAGCGGAAACGCTTATATCTTGAGCTCCGGACGTCCGATTGATGTGTTGTCGAGTTTGTTGGATTCCTTTTGATGAGACAGAACTTTTGGCATACTTCGCCTGCGTTTTGATTGCAGTTGGATAGTGGTAGGGTTGGATTGTACCTGAAATCCAACCGGGCCCCAGGAACGGAAATGCTGATAACATTCAGACTGGATGTCCATTTGACGAACCGTTAGTGGCGTTGGTGATCAGGTTGAGAAACGGTCCCTATGAGTATTTCCTATGAGAGTTCTGTGTACAGTTGAGATACGGCTGGGTTGGTTCACACACGAAACCAACCGGGCCCCTGGGACGAAAAGGCTAATAACTCACAGACCGGGCGTTTGATTGATGCACCATCTGTTGCGTTGAGACCCCTATGACGAGGTGGTCTTTTGAGATACTTTGTCATGGGACTTTGAGATACTTTGAGTATCAACCTGTAGCTCGTGGAGCAGACCCTCCCGGAGACGAGCGTACGGATTATGGAGACCGTGTAGCCGGCTGAGACCTGACAACTGCTTGACCGACTCGACTTGGAGTGAGTCAAATAGACCAATCGACGGAGCACTACTTTTTTGGGTGCAGACCCTTGGCGGATAGAGCACTACATTGTGACAGTGCAGACCTACGGTACTCGTCCGGAGAGTACCTCTACGGGCTATTAGGGGGTGTGCACTACTGTGTTTGTGTGGCATACCCCGGCGGGAAGCACTACTGTGTTTTCCTGGATGACCCACGGTACTCGATAGGAGGCGTACCTCAGTAGTCTTAGGTTAGTGAGCAGTACCTTAGAGTTGTGATAGGACCATTGTAAACTCCAGAGATGGGGCTCTTCAGCAGTTACGGTTTCGATAATGAAAATCATGGTTTGAGCTGAGACTCTGATCTTGTGTTTACCTCATGATTGAGATGGGTCACTTAATAACTTAGGTATATGTATGGGAATATACCTGGGTAGTGGTTATCTGTTGATTTCATAATCTTTGTGTTTCCTCATGATTGAGATGGGTTACTTGATAACATAGGTATATGTATGGGTATATACCTAAGTAGGGGTTATCTGTTGAGATCTTTATTTGTGGTTATCCTTGTTGGATTTAGTGAGACCTTTAGGGTCTCGGGGTTCCTAATGAGTATCGTTATACTCACCCCTACACGGGCTATGCCCTCACCTCATTGTGTTGGTTGCAGACGACGGGCAGCGCTGACAGAGGCTGAGTGTTTGAGGACTAGACGGTACCCGTAGGTGGATCTCACGACGATTCAGTATCCAGAGGTGGACTTCATGATGAGACGACACTCAGAGGAGGTTGACGGGCGAGAGCATTGTGGAGGCTATCTGTACCTACACTTCAGGTAGGATCTGTGGTGGATGATCCAGGATCTGCGCTATCTATACCTACCCTTCAGGTAGGATCCGAGGTGGACAACCCAGGAGTTGTTTCTATTCTTCCAGATTTTTGTATTTTCTATTGTACTTCCATTTAGTTGTAGCTGTACTTTTCAGGTGGGTTTGTATTCTGGACCTTTTCCTTTTCAGCACTTATTTTGTACTTTGTGTTTACTTCTGCTTGCACTCTGTGGTGTTTTGTTTACTTTTATAAAGGCAATGCCTTCCCAGTTATCTGGATTTACTCCTTTGGTGCTAGTTGCCATCCCCTGGCCTATGGAAGGCGGGCGTGGGGTAGTCACGGCATGAGCCCCGAGGACGGGTCGTGACACAACTGACTCAAGTTATGGGAAATAACTTGAATCAATATGAGAGACCGATCTCAATATGAAGGGAAAACATTATATTTAACCTTTTAAGCATCAATGACCACCAACCTTTAGTGTATCTACTAACCCATTGATTACTGAATAAAAGATTAGGTCTATCGAGAAGATGTTTTTTGTGCTCTACTGTTGAAATTAAGAGAAGGTCCCCCTAGCTCTCTATATCTAAGAGGGAGAAGCTGGTCAGTGGTGGGAAATGATTAAAAACATGAGGCCAAGAGTGGGGTTTCAAGCTATTGAGTGGGAAGAGTTCAGAGGGATCTTCTTCATCATGTATTTCCCTCGATCGATGAAACCAAGAATATAGAAGGATTTTATAATGTTCAAGAAGAAGGAGAATGAATCTGTGGGAAGCTATGAGATGAACTTTACAAGGCTTTCACAATACACCTCTAGATTTTTAATGGATCCTAATGGTAAGTTTGATAGAATATTCGGTGGAATAATACCTCATCTAAAGAAGAATCTATTCAATCATGATTATGATAGCTATGAGGAGATCGTGTGAAGGGAGATGAAAGTCGAACTAGAGTTTGGTGAGACACAATGGTCTCATAAATCAAATGACAAGAAAAGATCGATGGATCCTAGATTAGGGAGGAGCTTCAATCAGGGAAGTGGAGGCAAGAAAGTGCAACATCCCACGTGTAATAAATTTGGGAGGAAGTATTTTGGGAACTGCCTGCTCAGGAGGGGGAAATGCTACAAGTGTGGAAGAGATAGCCACATTTTGTGGAATTTTCATTGTGAGGTGAAGCGACAACTTCCCAACACTAACGACAAGGGGAAGATAGTGAATTCCCTACCTAATGTCCAATGTTATAATTGTGCAAAACTTGGGCTCTTTCCCTATCACTATCCAAACCTGAGGGGGTAGCAGAGGGGAATCACCATCATCCTCAACAACGTCCAAGGGAACAAGTTTGTAATTTTTCAATCACTACGGCTGAAGTTGAAGGGCCAAATTATGTTGTGGAAAGTTCTCTTGCTGTTATCTCAAAGTTAGAAAGTACTTTGTTTGATTCTGGTTCTACACATTCCATTATTTCCTCCATGTTTGCAAAAATTTAGAATGAACCCCTGATTTTATAAAAGTAGAGTTATTATTAAAGAATCCTGGTGGGATTATCCAAGCATCGTCAGTGTTTAGAAACTCTAGTATTTACTTTAGTGAGAAAAATATTTTCTCAAATCTAGTTTTCATTCCCATGCTGTAATTTGACATTATACTAGGGATGGACTGGCTCTCAAATTATAATGTTAAGATCAAAGTCAGAAGTAAGGAAATATCAGTAGTCTTGAATAGAAAACCTGCAGTTATCTTCCAAGGAGAGATATCTCAACCTGATCTTGGTCTAGAATAACCTCTTATATCCTTATTTATGGATTTTATGAGTGAAGAAGAAGAAGGAAATAAGAGTTTGAGGATAGAAAATTTCCCCATTGTCCAGGAATACATTGACATATTGTTTGAGGAGTTGCATGGAACTTCCCTAGAAAGAGATTTAGAGTTATCCATTGAACTCATTCCTGGATCTCATCTGATATCTAAGACCCCCTATAAAATGGAATATGTGGAGTTAGAAGAATTAAATAAACAACTCTATGATCTTTTGGATAAGGGGTTTATCATTACCACTGTGTCTCCTTGTAGATCATTTGTTCTCTTTATGAAGAAGAAGGATAGATTGATTTGGCTATTCATTGATTATAGAGAAGTGAGCAGGATCATAGTGAAGAAAAAATATATTCTTCCAACAATTGATGACTTATTTGACCAAATTCTTGGGGATCAATTCTTTTCTAAGATTCATCTTCGATCTGGTCATCATCAATTGAGGGTGAAGAAAAATGATATTCCAAAAACTGCATTTTGATCAAGATATAGGCAATATGAGTTTATTATTATACCCTTCAGACTGACTAATAAACCTTCTATTTTTATGGATTTGATGAATAGAGTCTTCAAATACTACCTTGATAACTTTGGGATATTTTTTATTGATGATATTTTGATATATTCCAAAAGTCGCGATGATCATAAGGATCATCTAAGGGGTATTTTTACAACTCTATAGAAGGAGAGGCTTTTCGGAAAGTTCAGCAAATGTGAATTCTGGTTACTACAAGTTGCTTTCTTAGAGCACATTGTTACCAAATAAGGAATCACAGTTGACCTTGCAAGGACAAAAGTTGTAGAGGAGTGACCTCAATCTACTATAATAACTGAGATTCTTAGTTTCCTTCGATTAGAGGGATATTATAGGAGTTTTTTGAAAAAATATTCACGACATTCTAATTAATTAACCAAGTTAACTCGAAAAGGGGTCACGTTCATCTAGACAAAGAGATAAGATGAATGTTTCCAAGAGATGAATAAGATATTGGTAACTGCAGCCATGTTAACTCTTCCCTCAAGTGCATAAGGATTCGTTATTTTAACGATGAATCTATGAAAGGTCTTGGGTACGTCCTCATGAGAAATGAAAAAGTCATTGCTATTACAACTTGACAGTTGAAGACTCATGAGTATAAATATCCTATGCATGATCTGGAGCTAGCTGCGGTTGTTTTTTCTCTGATGATATGGAGGCACTATCTTTATGGGGAGAAATGTGATATATACATAGACTATAAATATTTGAATTATATTTTCACACAAAAGGAATTGAACATGAGTTAGAGGAGATGGTTGGAACTTCTCAAAGACTATGATTGTTCAATTCATTATCATCCCAAAAGAGAAAACAAAGTCACAGATGCGTTAAGTTGGAAAGACCCAGTTGTTCTTTCCATGATGAGGATATAAAGAGATGTTTTGTTCAACGACCTAGTAAATCTGTACATGGTAATTGTAAGGGATGGGACATCATCAACCCTAACCCAAATGATTTCTCATTCTTCATTACATGATAAGATAATGAAAACTCATAAACAAAATCCTTTTTTATAGAATAAGTTTGAGGTGGTGATGTATGGAAAGTTTCTTGAGTTCTATATTGATCAAGAAGGTGAACTAATGTTTCAGACAAGACTATGTGTTTTAGATCTTTCGAAAATAAAGAAGGATCTAATGGATGAAGCTCAAATCTCTACTTTCTCTATACATCCTGGAAGCAAAAAAATTTATAGGGACATTCCTGATCATTATTGGTGGGATAATATGAACAGAGAGATTGTTGACTACACTTCAAGGTTCTTGGTATTCAGTGAGTAATGGAAGAGAAACAACATCCAAAAGGGGTATTGAAACCATTACCTATACCAGCGTGGAAGTGGGACAATATCACTATTTAATTCGTCACTTGTCTCCCAAAAAATTCCAAGGGAAAAATTAGATATGGGTTATTGTGGACCGTCTCACAAAGACTGCCAATTTTATCTCCATTAGGGAAGATTTTTCTCTTGATCAACAATCCAGGATTTACATGAAGGAAGTGGTGAGGCCTCATGGAGTTCCACTTTCTATAATGTCTAATAATGATCCAAGTTTCATATCAAAATTTTGTATAATTCATCAACATGCTCTGAGTACCGAATGGAATTTTATTATGTCCTATCACCCCCAAACTAATGGCCAACCTAAAAGGACTATTCAAACACTCAAGGACATGCTAAGAACATGATCAATGGAATTTAATGGTGTATGGGATCGACATCTCCCATTAGTTGAGTTCTATAACAACAATAGCTTCCACTCGAGCATCCAAATGGAACCCTATGAAGCTATATATTGGGAAGTGATATAGAACTCCTACTTGATGGGATGAAGCTAGTGAGAGAAAGCTTCTTGGGCCTGATCTTGTGCAGGAGATAACAGAAAAAATCCATGCCGGCAACACATTAAGGATGCTCAGAGTCAGAAAAAGTGCTATTCCGACAACCATCGAAGGGACTTACAGTTTCATGTTGGTGAAAAATTCTTTCTTTGAATTTCTCCTCAGAAGAGAGTCACGAGGTTTGGGAATAAATGGATGCTCGTCACTAGGTACAATGGCCCCAATGAAATCCTTGATCATGTGGGATCAGTGGCCTATCGGCTTTCTCTACCACCAAATCTAGCACATGTTCATGTTTTCTTCCACGTATCTCACATGAGGAATTACATACCTGACCCTTCACATGTACTAAATCTAGAGGTGGTACAACTGGAACATGAAATTTTTTATAAGGAACAGTCAGTGGAGATCTTGGATTGTAGAGACAAGGTTCTACGCAACATGACTAACCAACTTGTTAAGGTGTTATAGAGGAACCAAAAATGTGAATAAGCCATGTGGGAACCAAAGGAGTCTATGAGGTAGAAGTACCCACACCTTTTCTCTTTTTAGTGTCTGAGTTAAATTTTCAGGGATGAAATTTCTAAAGGGTGGAAGAATGAAACGACCCGATCTTTTGAATAATATTTTTTTCCTAAATTTGTGTGTTATTTCATTTTATACTCCGCAAAACTATATCCTTTAATTGTTTAAGTGATAACATTGGGTTTCGACTATTATATGACCATTGGTCAACATGACCGTTGGAAAATAAACTCTTAACGTTAGAATTATTTTTAATAAATACAAGAGATCTTGGTTAATTAATACAGAAAGAAGAGTCGATGTTCTCATCCAGTAGACCCAGGCCATATGAAGCCCATATGTCAGAGCTTGGAAAGAAGGTAGCATCTCTAGGATTTTCTCTGGACCAAGACCATGCTGAGGTAAAAACATGTGAAGCTTGACCGGAATCTCCTAAGGGAGAAGTTCAAGCTAATAGAAATCACTATTCAGGAAATATTGTCTGAGCCGCCCATAGATTCTATCACCATAACACAACTTACACTTAGGTCCTATGTAGGTATTATAAGGGGCTATGTAACAAGACCTTAGTTACATTGTGTAATCATTTTGTATAAATAAAATATTTATTTCTTATTATGTTAAATTTTGGAATTTCAAATATAAGGATAAATATAATATGAAGTTCCATATTATTGATGAATTTTGGAAAATGGGGTATTTTAAAAAAAATTCTAAACTTTAAATAATTATTAATGTTAAACAATTTTCAGAAAATGGTCTTCTACAATTGTGACCAGTAAGAAATTTAGAGTCTAATAAGATCAACATAATTTTTGGTGAATAGAAATTATGAAAATTAATATACCCTTTTTAATAGTAATGAATAGTAAATTGGCCAAAAAAAAAAGAAACTTCACCCATGAATGTATAAATACAGTTTAGACATCGTAAAAGTGAAAAATGATCATAGTATATGTTTTTTTTATTTTTGTAGGTCACAAATATATTACATAAAATTTTATATCTAATATAATAATTTAAAATGAAAAATTATTTTCATAAAATTTTATCATAAATTGTTACTTTATTTTCTAATGATTATACAATAATTTCATGGGACCTTGATTACTTTTTCAAGGTGTTAAAAAATAAGTTATAGTTTTACAGATTTTTTTTAAAGTAAATAATGATTTTATTTAAAAATTAAATTAAAAATATTTAAATAAATTATTTCCAAAAAATGGAGTTCATTTTTGAATTCAGATCGTCGATATTAGGTTAGGGTAAATTTTTGGGATTTTTTAGAAACAGTTGAGTTTTCAGTGAACAGTAAAAATACAGTTTTGAGTTTCAACTATTTAATGACATCATTGATGATGTAATCAAGATGTTATAAATCTGGTTTACTATAGAATAGTAATATATGTTATGATTTGTCCTAGGTGGTGAATTTAATTGACAAATAACATGTTCAATCCCATGGTTTTGCAAATACCACTGATGAGGTGTCCCTTGGAAATTAATTAAATATTCCCTTACTTATCCTACAAATACCATGCCATTCACACATTCATTTCATTCGAAAATCCTCCTAAATGAAGCTTTGGTCTTTATACCTCCCAATGAGTCCTCCGAAGGTGCCCTCAATCCCCCAATGTTCCAACCTTTGAGCATTCAAAGATACTCTTCAAGGTAAGGGAACCTTTCACCCTCATCATTTAAGTCATGACCTCCTTTATGTTATGTATTCTAGTTTCTATTTAATTCTGTTGGTGTATGTTCTTCAATATCATTCATACTATCAATTTCATTTTCAATTGATGGGAAACCCTTTCACCTACCATCAACTGATTTTTAGAAATGTTAAGTGATGCTGTTAGGCTGCAGAATTTTTGTAAAGGAAATATCATCTTCTCTTTTCCTTTGAGTTTTATTTTCATATAGTATTTACTTCAAATATCCATACCATTATCTTATTTATGTTACTATATACCCTTAATATATTATGATATATTTATTAGTGGGTGACTCTTATCCCCACTCTTTTCAATGTTTTCTAAAACCATGTTATATAGCTGTTATGCAACAGAATTTTCGTCTCAAAATATCTCTTTTCTTTCTCAAGAAATTCTCTTTTATTATTTATGTGAAAACCCAATTCTATTTTAACTTATATGGGTATTAATCAATAGATAAAATTGATCTATTTTATTCTATAATTGACAAACATATAACCCTCACATCCTTTCTATGGGTTATAAATGACATAATTATCTAATTTTTTATTACTTTAAACGTCACGATTTTTACATGAAATCCATTTCTTTGATTCTATTTGGGTTATTTGTGAAATGTTTGATTATGATCTTTGTGGATCACATGAATGTAAAAACATATTAAGGGTGTTCCCTGATATCACTCCAATGCATTGGGTAAATATTTAATCTCTAGAGATGACAAGTTTCACGATACCTTGTTGAATAGCCTTGGTAATATTTTTATGACTCCTTGGGAATTAACCTTGGTGATATGTTCATGAATGTATAAATGAAATTTTTTAGCCACATATTCATGTTGTTGTTCATGTTCTTTTTTTTATGATATTCCTCTTTTTATGTTTCTCATGTATTGTGGTTTTCATCATGTTCTTAATGATATCACAAGAGAATTGATTCCCTTGTTTTCCTTACTGGGCCTTCTGCTCACCCTTTCATTTGATAAATGTATCAGGGTTATGAGATAATGAAATTATACATAGGATAAACATATTATTAAGCCTTAAAAGTGTATTAGAATAATGTTTCATGTTGTTTTCATGTTTATGTTCCAGATTTTCAAGACACTAGACTTTAAAAATCCTCTGTTTGTAAAATGTAATGAAAAGTTATGTAATAAAAAAAGGAGGGTTGCCATAATAATACACTATGTTCCTAATAAAAAACTCTAGAAGAATCAAAAAAATATCTATCATTAATCTCCTATTCATAACATATAAGGGTTGTTTACACTGATCTTGACATTCAAAATTAATCAACTTTTTAATTAACTCAATCATCATATCATTCAAATTGGAGAATAAAATGGATAAAAGATCGAGAGTACCACATAAACCAAAGGAATAGTCTGATCTTAACCACATTTTGGGGCATGTTGATGACCTCACATTCTCATCCATCCCTAGGTCCACATAATATTTTAAATAAAAAATTACGTGCTCAAGGAACTACACCTCTTCAATCCATAAGTGACACATAAATAGTTATTCAAAAATATGTTGGCCTGAATACATACTCAATATAACCCCAAGATTCTTGGTATTTAAATCTAAACTAATAGATTACAACAGGATTTCATCCATTAATACAATGATGATGTATTGTAGGGTATGGAAGGAAAATCATATCCATGATATCCATGAACACCAGTAGTGAATTTTTCAACATAAAAGGCCTGAACTGGTACTAATATAGTTCATATATACTCTTAGACTTTTTCTTGGTAATATCCTCCACTTTACCTTGATACATGAGGTAGCATAAATGAAGATCAGTCTTAGAAAACCACTGGCTCCTCATAAATTATTAAAGTGATCATAAAATCTAGGTAATGTTTGTAATATATTCAACCTTAACTAATTAATGTTCTTGTATTCCACATAGAGATGTAAACTACCATCCACCATCTTGAAAAAAAACACAATATCATAAAAACAAGATCATCTTAGTTTGGTAAATCCCTTCACTTCTAAATCCTCAAATTTCACCTTAAACTATCTCAACATTGCTCATTCCATATGATATGGATGGACCAGTATCAATTTCACACCTAGTATAAACACAATTTGAAATGAAATCCATATGTCTATATGAAGACATTATAAGTCATCTGAGAATAAATCCTGAATATTACCCCTGATTGGAGAGAACATACAGTGAGTTATTGTAGTTTATTTTAAAAAATTATTGTCTAATACGTTTTCTATGATAGCTTCAATGTGGCACAAGACTAGTACCATCATTACATCTCCAACATCCCACTCACTAGTGAACACAAACCTCTCTCCTCTAGTTAGGTTGAAATATACACCTCTGTGGTAGTAGTATATATGAGCTCGATAACATGTCAACTAGTCCATTCTAATTATCGCATCAAAAATATTCATCCCAAATTTCATAAATTCACACATATTTCAATATCCACAAAAAAATAATGGGACATTGAACACATCATTATGGATAGTATACTCTTCTTCCCAATTGATTTTCAAGAGATAGTTGCTTAGAAGATAACATACCTTGTAAATCGTGGCTAGTAAAAAGTTGAAAAGATGTAAAATATTTGAATTATATGGTATCAAACAATGAATTAGATGGGATAGTTTTAATCAAAACTCTATCTGTAATAGTATAAGTTCCCACTCCACAAATAGTTGGAACCTCATCCATTATGTACATCATTCTCATATTGGGAGAATGTATTTTCCACTATGGTTCATGACTTTCCCAAGTCACTAATGTATGTAGTTATTGGGTTGTCTAATTGGACTCATGATGCACCCTAACCTAAACTCCTTGAATATATCTATGAAACTTTACAAAAAAATTTATAGAGATGACCCATCTTGCCACATCATTTAAATTACATGGCTAGATTCATTAATGATGTATTAAAATGTCTCTTTCATCAATGCCTGAAATAATTGGAACTTACACATCCAACATAGGGTGTTGAAGAAACCCTACTCTGATCCACCTATATGCCACCATATTGTACCTCCTCAGATTTCCTATTCAACTACTAGAAGTGTAACATGAAACAACTTTAGGAATTTTAGTCATAAGTGCGTTGAATATTGGAAGAAATACTATAATAATGTCCTCATATAGACCCTTCTCTAAGGTTAGGCACTGGAGAAGGGTCTCATCATATTTTGTAGAGTCAAAGTCACTGACCTGGAATCTAGGCTATTGATGAAGTTAAATCTAAAAAATTATATCGTTCTACACCTCATTCCCTAAGAAAGTGTATAAAAGCATAGAAACATAATAAAATGAGTACAATATTTGGAATACAACATCATCCCCAACTGAGTCTCTATAAACTCTAGTACTTGGTCCATCTCCATTATTTCATGAAATATCTCAGCAATGAAAATCTATTTAAAATCCTCCCAAGTAAGACCCTAATTCTTAGTTTCTATTTACATGACATAGTACTAACTATTGATAGGTCCCTAAACAATAAAGGTATACACCATAAACCTTATATCCTCTGGAGTCTATACCAAACTAGGGATTCCCCCTATAATGGTGTTGGTGGATAATGGAGAGGATAGTTTCATGGATAATAAACCATTTTACTCTACACCCCTCCATGCTAAGCAAGAAAAATCTATAAGTCTCTAGGTTGGTGTAGGATTACATACTAAACCACTTGAGTGGGTATAGGAGAATGTTCTAGTTCATAATACTATATATATTGTTGTGGAACATGAATTTCCTCCCTTGTAAGAGAATTTGGGTGTATGTGAGGATGATTTTTTTTGAAATTACAAAGGAATACATTGAAAATCTATGACATCATTCATACAACAACAACTAATGTAGTTATAATGAACATGTATAATATTATTCTGGGAAGTACTATCCTAGGAGACACCAACTCAGAAGGTATAAACCTCATAGTTCTAACACAGGATTAATGTTATTCATCCATACCTGCACATTAGAAACAATCATATATATATATATATATATCAAACAATCATGCATAAGTTCAACTAAATAATGTCATCATAGATATAGCATCGAACACATAACACGCATCAAGGAATATTAATAAATAAATACTATTAAATAAACAATGGATATATATATATATAGTGATCATATATGTCTTTTCATGGTGCATGAACACACCCAAATCCAATAAAAATGTAAATATAATCCCATCACAATAACCCAAATGTGCATTAAACAAGATATATTTTGGAACATGGAAACTTACCTACTCAAGCTCTACATGTCCTATCTCCATTCTACCGTGTCCCAGAATACTCAAGAAGAAAATAATGAAAATGTGGGCATTGATTCCATTTTCTAACTCTGCAACATGAACCATTATTCTTAAGCTAATGTTCTGTAAGACCTCATGTGTGGCTCCACATACACAGGAGGTTTCTGAATATTGGTCAGGGTTTAACAGTTTCATGTAGAGACTATAAACCTTGTAATCATAGTCATACACCAAATTAAAATAACCAACACATAATCCAACTACACATTTTAGTGAAAAATAACATCATCGATATTCCATAACATATTCCACGTTAAGTCAAACACTGTTAAACCTAACAATACCCCAATGTGTAAGTTAAATAAGTATAAGAAGTAAAACTATAATAACTAAATTAAATTTGTTACAGTTTTTTTCTAGTGTCTATTCCTGCACTATCTCCATCTCATAACTCCAAGCTCCTACGTAACCTCCAACTAGGCCCTTTACCTTCTCAAAATCATCATATAATAAGTCTACACACTCTTAGATTCCTATGTAGAGTGTGATTATAAACCTAGTAAGACAATAATAATTCATCCTTATATTAATTTCAAATGAATAATATTTTTATCCCAATATAATATGAAAATTTCCATTCAAGAAACAACTAATCATGTGTCAAATAGTCATGTTCTAATGAAGATCTCACAAACCTCTGTCATACCTACTTCAGATTCATATAAGAAAAGAGATCATAATAGAATTCAGGATCATTTTTTGACCAAAAGGTCACCATATATTTATCTAATATGTAATAATCTCAATGAGTCTTATTTCATACCACAAGTATACTTATTCTTGGGTTAGGTCATAAGGTTTTCAAGCCTCATAACTATCATAGGCCTAGACTCAATTCCACCGTATCCTAAAAATTCCTCAGGTTAGTCCACATGGCCATCATACACTGACATAGCCTTAGGTTAGGATAAAATGCATTTATCTCATTACAGTACCAAATGTTAGGTAGCAAGGCTATAATTACAGTATATTATTCCTCATTCCATCATCTACATCATCATATATCACACATGCTCCCAAACATAGGGATAATAAATATATGACGTTACACCAATCATTTTCTGCAATATCAAAATCCTCTAAATGTTATACATCCATAAAAACAGGGAAAAACATATATTCACACCATCAAATATCAAAAATCATTGTTAGTGTACATATTTATACACAAAACCACATGCGATCATCAATAAGCATGGTTCTCACTCGATAAAAAATCCCACACATGTGGATAATATCCAACATGTGTCTGATAGACTACACATGAGAAAAATTGAGATAAAACTCAAGCATGTATCTCAAGGCCCATATGAACAATATAATAACATAGCATGAACCATTGGTCAGATATAGAGGGTAGTAAGACAAATTTCATTCCTCCCTATAATAAATAGTTTCCCAACTTGCATTAAGGGCTCCAATGCTAACAATGGGGAGAGAATACCCTCATTATCATATCTATGAAACCTAAATATAAATAAAATATAATACAAATCAATGTATTAAAGGTATATGATCAGGAATCATAAGGTAATATCATTTGGATCACATGGTATACATGTAAATAAACTAGGATCCTCGTGTGGTAAGATAAAGAGAGAATAATGTGCATGTGTGTAAATAAACAAGTAACACTACATAATTCCTCTAGTTTCTATCTTGTTTTTTCTACCAGCTCATCCCTCTGTATAACCATCTTCTATGGGCCCTTATCCCATTACATGACCTTAGTCCTAAATTTTGCAGAGGCATAGATATTCCTGGGTAGAGTGTGAGTAAAAAAATCTAGTAATATTCCACTGATTCATCCATAATAATTGTACGCAGCTATAACATGTTTATTCCATGATACTATAAATACTCAAGAATGGATAAATATTCATGTTTCAAGAACCCATATACTAACCATTCAACTACATTATTGGGTCATATATTGTTTGGATCCATGTATTAATGATAAAAAAAATGAATCTGAAATGATCAACAACTAGAAAAAATTCCAGTAAACATGTTAATCTATTTCATCAAGGAATCAAGTATCATTTCTGGCTAAAAATTCTACTAGTGAACATGTAATTGGGATACTCATGTCATGGAGTTCCATTATGATACTTGATATCCAAAAGGTAATGAGTTACAGTTTAGGAAATAAGGAATTCATGTTTATATCCGGTGTATAGGTCCATCGTTTTAATTTTCATATATCATGTGCAATCCTTCTCTTCAGGGTAATGATTCCATGATGGTCCACCTATAACACGTGTCAAGAAAATAACCATATAGATTGTAAAATGTAAATGATAGGGAAAATTATAGAATGTTAAATCATGGAATGTCATCATGAGAATATATTATAAATATATAACTATATGTGTTCAACATCAAGCATGGTACAAATATATAATTGTTGTACTCATGGAATCAAAAAACACACATGGGTCTCATGGGATACACACAAACCAACCTGAAATCTCCACCAACAATTGTCAACTAGATATTCCATAATATTATGAAATAAATGAGAAGCGAGAATATAAGGGCCTCAAATGGTGAGTAACATATAACCTCAAAGTTATCGATGTCAATGTTATGGTTTGTCATGGATTTCATCTCTCAACCCACATTTCTAAAAAAACAGAACAAGAATGAACACCAACAACTCCAAGGATCAATTTTATATAAAATAACATGATTTCTAGATAAATTCTCAAGAATGAAAAATATAGGGTATAATAATCACATACCCAACAACAACTCACCATCAATGGTTTTCTTCAACTCCTGTTGGAGAAAATATTAAATTCTAGAAGGTAGGAGACTTTTTGAGGAATAATTCACTAATAGGTTCACCACCCAGGCTTTAAAATATCTTGCACAAGACATTTTCCACGTTTTTTTATCCATATCCAAAAAATACTTATGCCACATGCATTTTATTCATTATTTTGGAAAAAAACATCAAAAACTCGTCCTTAAGATTCCAAAATCCATTCAAGGCCCATAATACATTACTAAAACATGGATTAACATAGAAACTCATAGATGAATGATGGAAATAAGTTTCTTAATATATGAAAAATATATATGATCACTATAATCTCCCACTCTATGAACTTATCATTACTAATAATCATTCATAGGAATTCTTCTCAAACACCTGACCCACTAAATCTTTATATTTTTCATACACTAACAAGTATCCTCGTGGATCCATATTTGATTCCATAGAATTTAGAAAATGAGCAACATCATCTCATATAAAACATTATTTCTCTATTATAAAATCCAAAAATGGAATATTTGTGGAAGATGAAACCGGTTCCCTCTCAATATCACTAATGTCAATAACACGAGTAGGATTTAGAATGTACATCTTATGATTCCCACAAGAAATGAATCATGAAGACCTTAAAATTGAGAGAAAATATCAAATTTGTATGCCACTATTACATTCTTATCAATGGTTTAGAGGTTCTAACATACTTTTGTGTTAGTTTCCCTTTATTCCTTAACTATCGATGGCATAATCAAGTATTCACTATTAGAAAACCATGATTTCATATAGAATACTCTAAGAGTATCCTCCTATAGTTGGAATTGTATTTCTACCTACTATGAGTATGATCAGCAAATTTTTAATTATATGAACTCTCTTAGGGAGTCTCATGTACTATATTCTTCCCACACCATTTACTGTCCGAGCCTCATGCAAAAAACGTAGTGAATTCCCTAGTCTACCAAAAAAATCCTAATAAGGTTCCATATGAATCAAATCCTGGTCACTATTATTTTAAGGTGACTAAACCATATCATTGCTTCATCCCAATCAAATCCAAAATCCAAAATTCAAGCCTGGAGGATAGCCGCTATTTTAATAATCATTCACTCAAACTATTTATATGTTAGGGGATGGTATGTTTTGCTCTATATCAATAGAGTCTCTAAGCCTTTCTCTAGGACCTTAACAAACGGTAATTTAAAAATTGTGTATTTTTTAAACAAAATACTCAAGGAAACTCTATTAAATAGTATTATATTCAAAAAATAAATTTTTATGAGAATATATACTAATCGTTTCTTGAAAATTAATAAGAAATTTGAATCTTTTGTCATCCATTAAATAATCACCCAAATAAGAGCATCACACCTCAGGGTCCTTGGTATCCCCATATAAATTCCATTGTTATATCCTACCACTTACACATGGAATTATGAATTGCATGGACTGTACTAGCAGAATACAAATTTTTTCCTTTATCCTCTAACAAGTAAGGCATCAGGAAACAAATCCAATAATGTCCCTCTTCATCTTTAGACTTAATAATTACTTACTAACATCAATGTACATATTTTCACTCCAGTATGTACATCCCAAATTGAGGAAATAGAATATCTCATCATCTAATCCCTCATAAAAACATGAAAAATAGATCTATTTTTTCCTTTGATCACTTCATAATGGACCAATGACCACCAAGATATCATGTCACCACTTAACAGTTATCCGTGTATCATAGCACACTCAGGGTTAGATTTTATAGTAGACATCACTAGGGCTGCTGGTGAATATCTGATCACTAATTGGGCACATGTTAGTGATCCTTGGTCATTGAGGGCATCCATCTTCCAATCATCCAAAAACAGGTTAGGAAACATTATCCATCAAATGGACATCCACCATGCTCTTGAGCTACCTTTATATTATAGATATGTGAATCTATAATGATTTTACCTTTATCTGGTGAAAATTCAATCTTGAATTAGAATTTATATAGGAATTTTACTTAGTGACTCTATCCCCTATTGAGCTCCCACTACATGAAGATATAGAATAGGATCTTTTGGCCCTTGTATAAAACATACCTCTTTTAGAATAGATGGTTTTCCCAACACATCAGTGTGAGGACCACAGCTTCTACATTTAGTTCAGGGGTACGATAGTTCTTCTCATGGGATTGTATATGACATGACTCGAAATTTACTTCCTGATCCCACTGTATCATAACTTCCCCCAAAGTAACTCCAAATTATACTCAATACAGAGCATAACCAATTTTTGGGTCTAGAAAAATAAACACCGGATCTATAGACAACCTCCTCTTAAACTAAAGAAAATCATTCTCAGACTGTCCTAACCACAAAAACATCACAACTTTCATTATCAGTTTTGTTATGTTTGATGATAAATGGGAGAAATCAGGAATAAAATGTTGAAATTATAATATTAAAACAAGAAAGATCCTAATAAAATATATATTTGAGGGATAGGTCTATGAAATCATCACCTCCTTGTTATCTAGGTGTACTGATATAATGGTTTTAGAAATAAAATAATATAAAAATAATGAATGCCTGAATCCAAAAGTGAGCCTTAAAATACCGTGGCATAAAGCCAATGTTCTCAAACTGTGATTATGAATTTATCAAGATATATGTAATTCCTCACTAGAGTTGGTGAGTAAATAAGGACATTGCTAATGAACAGTATAATGAAAGAGTAAATATATGGGTGGAATATCTTATTCAAGGAAGAAATGAATATTGTCGTTGCATTTTTCAGTTAGAAAGAAAAAACTAAGTACTCATATAATATGTACATTCTCTAAAATTCTGTATTTGGGATGTCTTCCTCTCTAACACACAATGGGTGATATCTTAATTAATTATAAATCTTAGAGGATCATCAACATGTAAGAAACTGGACATAGAGATTTACAATCTAGGGAAAAAGGTGTCTATTTTTCCTAGTCACCAGATTCAGTTACTGGAAATCCATGATAAGTCTAATACTAACATCTTCCTTTGTAAATAATAGAAAATTTTCACCTCATAGTTATGTACTTATCTTGATAAATCCCTTATGTTCCGAGTAATGATGTTTTACTTTTATTTCCTTCAAATTAGTTGGTTTCATATGAAAAAGATTATCAAAGGGGGTTTTTCACCAAGAATTTGTTCTATCCCCAACCCAAATCCTCTATCTAGGGGATGTCATGGGAATTTATCAGGAAATATTTCTGAATTGAGATCAAATCCTATAGAAAATATGAGGTGGAAAACAATGATACCGCTAAAAAATCCAATCTTATAATGTATTTTATTGTCATCCCAAGTTGTCTTGTGTTTGGATGTGCTCTCTCAGCTCTAGGTTCCCTCTCTAGGGTAACCACAAACATATCTCCCCTATAAGACATAAATGATATGCTTTTCTGATAGTATCATATGTGGGAATGAAATTTTATTAGCTAGTACATGCCTAGAATCACATAAAATCGCATTATCTATGGTATAATGATGTCCTACTTATTTCTGTAATTAGAAAGAACTATATCAAACTCTAGGAATCACTGAAGACAATCCACTTATATGACCAACAGTGTATTGAGTGAAATAAAGTCTAAGAAAACATGACTGGTATTTCAAATCCAACAATGAATTCTATAGAATGAATCTAATTGGAAGAGATATTAATAAAAAATAATAGTCAGTGTTATAGTGATCAAGAACCTACCTTAAATAGAATACAATCCATATTCATTATCTGTTAGTGAATCATCCACTACTTACACTTGGCCTATTGAGATGGTATGTGATTATGATATACTCTATAATACCAAATGTAGGATCAAAATAATATAGATACTTAATAAAGTATCTAATGATTCTCAATATAAAAGAGGGGGGTGAATTGTACACTTTAAAAAAACCCCTTTGGAACTTTTAAAGATGGTTATGTTTAACAAGGTTAAACAAGGTAATTCACAAAACCTCTAGTTCTACACACTTGCTTGATTCAGGAAATATGATTCCGAGAAAGTAAATCCGGAAAGATAGATCTGGAAAATGAAACATAATGGAAGTTTACAAGGATAAAGATTCTACCTTAAAGCGTATAGAATCTAACTAAATCAGAGTACAAGTATAAGGAAGTATAAGATATTTATACTTTCCTCAACAAATAAAATGTAGTGGAATACTTATAACAAAACAAGTAACAAGTAGTAAATTATTTAACCCAAAGAGAAGTGTATTTGACAATTTTGGATAAATGTACCTTGATTTACACATTCATGAAAGTATTTCTTACCCACACCAGGGTAATCCCTCGATATGAAAATCAGAGTCAGTCTTGTTGTCCCTACAAGACCTCAACTTCAAGGTAGTCAGAACCTCTATCTTCCTCTGCAAGGAAGCCATCAACTTAAAGGTAGTTGGAACCACTTTCTTCCAATACCCAGAATCCCTCTATTGTACATAGAAACAATTGGAGTCGCACAAAGAAAATCTGAACAAGATGTTTAGTACGCACAAAGAAATAAAGATTATCTCTCTAGAAACATCTTTAGCAGCATGTAGTCTCTATATTGATCAACTTTTTGTGTGCTCTTTAAAATGAGATCCTATATATAGGCATGGATTCAACGGTCGTCTCCCTCCTCCAATGGTCATATTTTTCATTGAATTTCGGAGTGACCTATACATGTGTCACTCAAACAACGGTTAGTTAGTAACTGAATACATGACATCATTTTATAACAAAAATAAGTGTAATAAAAAATATGGTTACATAACCAAAATCAAATATTGGGAATGTATGAAAATAAATGACCAGATTCTAACCAAAAACAAATTCTATGTTTATAATACAAGCAATTCGTATTCTGTTTTCTAAGGAATTCGTAATGTGAACTCTATAGAATTCTAGAGTCTGAATTTCAAGGAAATTGAGAATCTGGATTCACAAGAATTCAGAACCTGAACTTACAAAGTTTGAAGTCAGAGTTCATGAGAATTTGGAGGCAGAACTAACAAAGTTCAAAGTCTAAATTCATTAGAATGTGGAGTCAGAACTCACAAAGTTCGGAGTCTGAATTCATTATAATTCTGAGTTAGAACTCAGAATTTTTGGAGTCTGAATTCATTAGAATTTAGAGTGAGAACTCAAAAATTTTGGAGTCTAAGTTCATTAGAATTCATGGCCATAAATTATAAGAGTTTGGAGACTGAATTCAGAGAACTTTCTAGTCAAAACTCGAAAGAGTTCGGAGTCTGAATTCAGAGAACTTGGATTCAGAACTCAGAAAAGTTCAGTGTCTGAATTCGGAGTCAAAAAAACATAATGCTCCTAATTTCTATATTATATGATTTCGAGGTTTTAGATATGAAACTGAATTTTACACTTAGACAAGAAAATTAACAATGAAAAACATGGTAAGGATAAATTTCCTTAGGGAAGGAAAATTTTCTTTATAGAAGTAAAACATAGGGTAAAATCATATTTTCCTTGAGATAAGGCGTTTGTGATTTTCCAAACAATAATGAATGGTAAACTCATAAGAAGACCTTATTGAATCAAAAATCTCTCCAAAACATGATGGAATGGAAAATTCATAAGGAAAACCATATTGACTCAATGATCTCCCCCTTTTTGGAAAGCACAAACATCCTTATGAAAAAGAATAAAAGGACATAGAAAATAAAACTTATCTCCCATTACACATGAACAATGGTGAATATGACTAACTCCCCCTTAGGATTTGGAACTCTAAGGATCGTATTCTAGATTTACAGAATTAGGTTTTTCATAATCTTGAATACGGAAATCTTCATAATGAAAACTCCCCCTTTGATAAACTCTCCCTTACATAGGGATATTTAATCTCTACTAAGTATTATTTTCTATTTTATCCCCCTTTGTGATTTTCATAAAGAGTTTTAGGGAATGGAAAAGTAATATGGTACGTGAAAGATTAGTTAAAAGATAAAAAAAGACAAACAACCACAAATGCCATTACGATTAGAAATAATTTGTACAAGGAAATGAATACAACAAAAGATCGAATTGGATCTATTTTCCTTAATTCTCCTTGGGTATCAATTTCTCCACTTTGGTTTTCATCTTTTGAGTTCCTTATGGTCTTCCTCTGTTAGCTTTAGGAGTTGATCCTGATCCTCTGCATTCTTCTCTAATGCCTTGATCTTTTCATCTTGAGCTTTCAGAGTCTCTTCCTGAGCCTTCAACAACATATCTTTCTTAACTAGCTTCTCTTCAATTTCAATATGAAGATACCTTTCCCTATTCCAACTTTGGGAGACAGAATATAGCTTTCCATTCAGATCCTTTACCTCTTGAATCTGAGTATTCAGATCAAGATTTAGCTTTTCCTCAAAGCTAGTCGTGAGATCCTTGATTTTACTATCTTAATTATCAAAAGCATCCTTAACTTCATGTTGAAACTCATCAAGCTCTATCAAGTCTTCAACTACTTTTTTTGACCAACCAATCACTTTCTTACATGATTTTTTTGGGCATCATAGTTAATGAATAATTTCTTGAAATCAGCCTCAAGTTCTACACACTTATCTATTACCATGGATACTGAATCAGATTTTTTATTCAAGCTGTGTTGGAGCATATGACATCTCGAGTCAATGCTTGGAAAGATCGAAATGGTGTCAACAAGCATCTTTAGTGATTGAATTACAAAATCATGTCCTAGGGATGATGATTCCAAATTTGAGACTTTTCTTGGTGAAGTAGCTTTCTCTAGCTCGATAAGATTCTTCATTGAAGATCCACCAGCTTCATTTCTCATTAAAACAACTTTAATAGGTATATCTACAATCACATGTTTCCCTTTATCAGTTCTCGGAACAGCTTCCTTATTCGGAGACTCTTGTTCACCATCAGATATTTGAACACTTCTATCTTCATCTATTTTCTCCTTCTCATCTCCTACCTCAGCATCTTCTGGGTGAATGAAATGATGATTATAACTTTCTTCCTCAGAGGGCTTATTCACTTCATCTTCAGATTTTTCATCTAACCCAAGAGTAGCACGCTTTGAAGATCTAGCTTAAGAGGTCCGGATTGAAAAGTTCTTAAATGCACTTTCCTTCTCATGAAAGTCTTCAACTTGATTTATGATGTATTCTGTGTAATCGCTACTTTCATCTTCTTGCACTTCTTCCACAACATTCTTTTCTTCAACAACCATCTCTTGGGCTTTTTTGGAGTCATAAACTTCTTCCCCGGTGTCTCAGGTAAGGCCTCTACCAAGAATGATTTTGGTATAGGGATATTCTCGAATACTTTATTAGTATCCCTCAGAAGGGATTGAACAATCTCAGCCTCCGACATCTTCTTCTTTTATTTCTTTTCCTTAGCATGCTTCTCATGCTCGTCAGCGGTCTTCTCTTTTAAATCCTTATCTTCTGTAGGATCCAAGACAAAATGAGGCTCTCCTTCCTTCTGATTTTTCTTGTCTTTCCTCCACTTGGCTACTACCTCATCTGGATAGGATTTTTGTTTCTGTAACACCCCAAGCTTCCATGGTACACATCTCTTTGAAAAATATAATATCGTGTGTTGTAAGCAACACTGAGTTCAAGCGCACCACGACTTACCAAACTAGCCATTCAAAAGCTGTTATGATTAATATTAACTGAATTTTAAATTTTATATTATCCTTATAACTTTAGAATCCATATTATGAGTTTCTAAGACATAATTTAAGAACAAATTCATTTTTTTCAGATAAAAGAAGTAGTTTTAAAAAATGAAATTTTACCGCCTTTTAATGGAAAAGACTTTTTAAATCCAATATTTGAATATTTTATATATTCAATTTAACAAAATTAACTTCTTCTTTAGAATCGAGAAATAATAATTTAGTTTCAATAAAGTTTTGGTGTTTTTTTAATAACTTTCTTATTTGGGTGAATAGTGAAAAATACTATATTTTAACTGAAAACAAATTTTTTAATCAAAATAATTTATATTGTTAAATTATACCTTTTAATGGTATGGAAGTATAAATAGATTATATTTTTACCATTTATTCCAATGATGGTCATTGGAAATAATTTCACTTTGAAATTAGACATAATGAAGTGTCAAATTTTTGATAGTTATTATTTCTTAAAAATACGCTTTTTGGTTTTAATAGTGGGAATTAATTTTAAATTAATAAATGAAACTTTTATGTTTTAAATTTGTTAAAATAGACTTCATTTTTGGAAATGTAATATCAAAATTATCATAGGGTGAAATATTGGTACTTTTCTGAAAACTTTCAATTTTTGATGAATAGCGAAAAACACTGAGTTATAGATTAAGTCTGAATTTTTATTTAAATAATTATGTATTTTATTTAAATATATTTTGGGTCCAAATAGATAGATAATTCCTATATAATTTTAGTGTAATTCATTGGAGGCATTTTATATTAATTTTAGATATATTAAATTTTTATTGAACTTTTCACCGTCTTTTACCCATCTCCTAGGAGAATTTGCAAATTCACATAAAACTTAATTTTACCGCTTCTGTGAGTGGAATTTAGAATATCCGAGAGACACTGTTAATATCACGGAGTAAAATGTGGTTCAATAAGATAAAAATATTTTTTGGTGAATAATATCTTTTTACTTTTATTTACCACGGTAAAAAGTAAATAGGGTAATTAAGGGTAAAAATGATATTATTATTACCCTAAAACATGTCCTAATTCTATTGGATAAGTATAATTCGACCAAAAACAACCTTAGTAATAAAATATTATCATTTAGGACCCCTTGGAATATATTAGGACATTTATTATTATTTAATTCAAAGAAGAGTTAAAAAAGTTAAAATCAAAGTTTAATAAATAAAACTTCTTTAATATAGGGTTATACATAAGATAAATTTGATTGTAAATATTCATTAGAAAGAGAAAAATATTTCCTAGATAATGGTATTTTATTTATAATTTTTAGACATTAAATAAAATAATGTATTTATGACACATTGGTGATGCTTTAATTATCAAATTAGTGAAATATTAAAATAATTGATATTATAAATACCAAAATAAATATAATTTGAGACTTTTAATGTTTTCCAATAATTTTATAGCTTAATATGACATGTTAGTATTGATTTAATTATGTTTTTTTGAAGTAATCATGTTGTTATGAGTTTCAAAAAAATCAAATACCAAATAGTGTCAAAATTGACATAAAAGAGTTTTTTAAAAAATATTATATTATTAATTGATATTAAATTCATAAAAATATAATGTTCGGCCAATGGACTTATATCATGATATTTGTATCATTAATGGACCACTTGAGGGTATCATGGATATATATAGTAAGTTTATTAACTATATAATATAAAAATAAAAAGTGACATGGTAAATGTCAATCTAAATAACTAAGAGTTAAAACTATAAGATAGGGTTAATATAATGACCCAAACCTGTATAAAATCTATTGGTTGAATGTATTTCTATCCATACCCACCATAGACGTTGAATAATCCACTATTTAGCCATTATAAACCTAATATGAATTTATTACAAATTAATAATTTATGTTTTTCCTAAAGAGCCCCTCCTCCCCCTTATAAAAGGACACCACTTCTAACCAATTATTCACACCTTCAAAGCCTTTTGGCTCGGCCAAACCCTACACAAATATTCTCTCAACTTCCCTCACTTCAACCTATAAGACTTAGTTTGATCAAAAATCCATCCTATGAAGCCCTTTGGATCAAATCAAAAGGAAGAATACGAAGAAGAGTTAATGTTTTCACCACCCACTTTCATGTTCCTTTCTTCTTAAACATATTCTTTCATTGTTATTTCCATTATAAAACAATAACTCCAGTATCTTCTATATAATGTGATGTTATTATAAATATGTTACAACCATATTCAATATTCTATACATATTTTTAATTACCTGTCACCATACGTGCGTACGTACGACTTACCGTCTCCACGTCGTGGTGTAATTGTTATTCAAAATGTTATTATTTGGATGGGTATGATATTGATGTGTAGTTGAATTAAAAAATTAATATAACATTACAATGATTCTGTATATATAATATACCATCCAATTATATATTATTTTAATATCAAATTAATGATATTTTCGCTCGTGCGTACGTACGGATTACCGTCTCCACGACGTGATGGGATTCATTTCCAAGTTCACCATTAATCGACGATTATAAAAATATATATTACTAATAATTATGTAATATATTATATAATAATTCTACTGGAGATATATATATATTTATAAATATAAGTATTTATGTACTTACATATATCTTATTCACTTACTTCCATTCAATACTGTATGAAAACGAAAATAGCATTTATGCGTAAGTACGGACTACCGTCTCCATAAATGGTGTTTTCCATTTCAAATATATGTCTATTATACATACTTATATTCTAAATATATATGATATATAAATCATTTTTTATATTCTTAATGTATTTAAATCGTTATCTATGTGATACAATCAAGAGTAACAAGTTAAAACACGTATGATAAAGAAAGAGATTGTTATCCAAAATATTAATATAACATAGAGATTATTATTAAATTGGTAGTATAATGTCATTAATGAATAATGTATGATATTATAATTATTAATATGTTTCTAGCATAATTTAATAACATACTACAGTCTTCATACAGGAGGTTAAACATATCCTTGACTAAATGAAAGTGCAAGGTAAGGGGTTTTCATCTCACTCTTTATTCCCATGAGATTCATGCCATATTGCCACTATTACCTTTTGTGTAGTGCATGTACTACCCATAATTGTATTCTTTGTGTAATACACTTTAATTTATGTGTATTTACATATTCATTGTATGATACCTCTTTCGTGGGTTGTATGTTTCGTAAGTTACCAAATTGGTGAGGGTTTATTTCACAATCTCTTCATTATCTGAGGTTGTTTATATGTGATTATCTACTGAGACCTCTTTATCATCCACATCCATGTTTCTTAAAAATGTATTTCAAATCATTCTTATTATTTTATATAATATGTTTTAAAGCCATGTATACCCTTTTATGACTTTTTACAAGAGGATTATAATGGAATCTTTCCGCCATTTTCCAATCAAGGTCCTTTTTAACCTTTTCGACAAAATTAAGGTAATAATGTTTTTTTTAACTTATACGGCGGGTGAGGCTACTTTCCACCATTATAAAGTTGTCAGAGCTTCCCTTAAAAGATTATAATAATGTTTTCAAAATAAGTTTTTTCTCTATAATTATGTGGCTTTTAAATGGTTTCAAAAAAAGAAATATTTCTCTCAAATAGTTTTTATTTCATCTATGTCAACACCCTTAGATAAATTTTACCCTTATTTGAAGTTGATTTATTATGATACAAATCATCCATATTTAATTTAAGGTTTTGTGATATATTTGACTATGTTTGAGTAATTTTTATGCCATTAATGGTTTATGATTAATTTTTTGGCATTCCGTATGGTAGATTTAATACAAATGTTTATGTTATATTTTATCCTCATCTTAAGATGAATGTATTGGAATAGTATGTTCCAGGTTAGGTCCAGTTACAGAAGACCCTCTGGGTTGGTGTCCAGTTATTAGAGGCCCTCCGGGTTGGTGTCCAGTTATTAGAGGCTCTCCGAGTTGGTGTCTGCTTATTAGAGGCACTCTGGGTTGGTGTCCGGTTATTAGAGGCACTCAAGGTTGGTGTCCGGTTATTAGAGGCACTCCGGGTTGGTGTCCGGTTATTAGAGGCACTCTGGGTTGTTGTCCGGTTATTAGAGGCACTCCGGGATGGAGTCCGGTTACAGAGGCTCTTCAGGTTGGGTTCCGGTTACAGTTATCCCTTAGGTCTTGGTATAAGGCCTTGACATAGAAATTAATGTTCAGCATTATGCATTACATCATTATAAAAGTGCTTATTGATATTTCATGTGATTATTCGACTAGTAAAATATCCATGTGAATAAGTTAATGGCATTATTTCAAGTTTAAAATTATTTTGTTTTAGATATACATTTCCTTAAATGTTTATGCTTATTTATAAATGTTTCTTCTCTATTGTTATCCTTACTGAGCATCTGAGCTCACCCCTTTCTATGTTTTATTTTTCCCAGGATTCCATGAAGTGTATTGTGATTGATATACAGAGTTTTTTCAAGGGAATAATGACGTTCATAAAGAATTATTTATGTTGTTTTGTTTGTTATAAAGTGTAATGTAACATTCCTGTATGTAATCTATTTTCCAAGACTGCTAAACCGACCGGTCCTTTGAGGCTTGATTCCTTGTATTCATGCCAACGTATTAAAATGATGCACCGACTCTGGGTAACTGGGTTCAGGGCGTTACAGTTGGTATGAGAGGAAATTTAGAAAAAAGCCATGGAAAATAGATTTAGATAAAATCTGATTAAAGCACATCGCCCTAAGATACACATTGAAGATTAGTATAGATGATCTTCCTAGAATTTTGGTATTGTGGAGATTTTGTGAGTTTTCCAAGCAATACATCCATGTCTGGATACGAGTAGGTAGAGGTGGCTCTTCTACAGATGTACCTAGGAGTAAAACCTGAAAACCCTGCTTTGAGCTAGGCTCAAACGGGAACTGGTGCACGACAACGGGCCATACTGCACTCTTGATTACGGCACACCCGGGGGATATGCTTAGGATTATTCTCATTTTCTTTACAAACCATTATGAAGGGCGTATGAATATATAATTACTCAAAGAAAACATTTTTATGATTATGGATTATATCTATAAACTGTTTATTTTATGTTAAGTGTTTTACAAGTTCGGGATTAGGAATTTCTATTCATAAACTAATATAGTGTATTCTATTGTTTAGAAATGGCGCCCAGTAGAAGGAATGAGAACTCCAACAATACACATGATCCAAAGAGTAAGAAGGATAATATCATTCATGGTCCTGAGCCATAATTTAGAAGGGAAATAGTCTCCCATGTATTATCATCATATGAAGAAATAGTATCATGTGTTGATAAGATAAGTAAAGAATTCTCAGATTCCTATGGATTTGAAGGGAAGCTAGAGAAGAAAATGATGGTAGAGAGAAAGATAGATGAAGGGAAGAAGGTAAAGAAGGATTTTTCCATATGTTATTACTGTGGAAAGAATCACCTTGAAAAATTCTTGAAGGGAATGGGACTATGTTATAAGTGTGGGGAAAAGGATACCACGTACGTGACTACAAGTGTAAGAAAAAGGATTCAAATGTATAATGCTTTATCTGCAAGGAGTTTGGACACTATTCAATCCAATGTCCCGGTCATCAGACTATGCCGAAAATGATGCTATTGGATAATAATCAAGTTATGATACTACCACAAATGAAGAGGAATTACTAGTGTTCTTATATTGTGATTTTGGAATTATTTTATTTAAGTTTTGTATCAATGATGTTCTGGAAATAAATAAGAATTGTACTGCAGTACTATTTCATTGAGGATTTGAGATTTTATAGTACTAAGAAAAGTGACTCTACAACGAGTTAAACTTTTTGGAAATTGCATGGTTTAAGGAAATATAAACCTTAATATGGTCCTAATATTGTGGCACTAATTTTGGAATAAGATATGGTTGATTTGGGTAAATTATATTGGATATTATTGAATACCTTGAAATTGATTAATGATTTTTCATCATTGGTGTTTACAACATTTTTTATAGATGGATTATATATGGTATTCTATAAATAATTAGGGATCATGAATGTAATAAATAAGGTTTAATGGTAATTCAGGATGTTACCATGTTTTAAAATAATACATGGTGAAGGTGTTCACTTATTATTACATAGAAAACAAGATTTTCATTATGTTTAGCTTCCTTATAAATTTTGTACTTTGAGTTTGGATAGTAGTATTTTGAATAAGTCTATAGGTTGGAACGGATTAAGTTTAAAAGGTTATTTTTGGATATTTATAAAAAGGACAACACACAGACTGTGTGACAACCTGTCGCGTCAGACAAAGCTGTGGGAATAAAACCTACAACCTCAGTGGGATTGGGATTTATCGCCTACCACTAGACTATGTGAAATCCTGAAGTGTATAATGTTTTTTTTTTGAATTTCTGGTAGATGAATTATAAATTTATTTTTGTAACCCTATACGGTTAAGATAAATAGAATGTTTTTGAGTTCTATTATCTTTTAGAGTAAAAGATGAGTTTGTGGTAGAACTTTGTTAAGGGATGAGACTCTACATGTCAATTATATATTTTTCTTCTTCTCTTATTAAATGAAGAAATTTATTATTATACTTTAGTGAAGGGATCTTAAAACAAAAAATGTGTTATCCTAATACCATATGTTTTGTTGAACCGATGGTATTTTAAACCATCAATGATTGATGAATTTAAGGCCCTCAATATTACACCTGATTGTGATTGATGACCTCAATCAATACCTATAAATATTTATGTTTTCCCTCCAATTATATGTTTCAAATTTCCACCAATGTTCTCCTAATCGAGATCATAATTTTGTATTACCCTTTCATTTCCCTATTCCTCTAATTAAGAATAAATTTTATTAAACTAATTTTCGATATGGGTTTTCCCAAAGGTATTTACTATTTTCGTCCTTTTATTTTCGAAAAGTAATTTCAAATTATGAGGACGCAATTTATTGAAGGAGGGGAGAATGTAACACCCCAAGCTTCCACGGTATACTTCTCTTTGAATAATACAATATCGTGTATTGTACGCAACACTGAGTTCAAGCGCACCACGACTTACCAAACTAGCCATTCAAAAGCGGTTATGAATAGTATTACCTGAATTTTTAATTTTATATTATCCTTGTAATTTTAGAATCCATATTATGAGTTTTTGAGACATAATTTATGAACAAATTCATTTTTTTCAGATAAAAGAAGTATTTTTTAAAAATGCAATTTTACTGGCTTTTAATGGAAAATCCTTTATAAATCCAATATTTGCATCTTTTATATATTCAATTTGACAAAATGAACTTCTTCTTTAGAATCGGGACATAATAATTTAGTTTCAATAATGTTTTGTTGTTTTTTCTGATAACTTTCATATTTGGGTGAATAGTGAAAAATACAATATTTTAACTAAAAACAACTTTTTTAATCAAAATAATTTATATTGTTAAATTATACATTTTAATGGTATGGAAGTATAAATAGATTATATTTTTACCATTTAATCCAATTTTGGTCATTGTATGTAATTTCACTTTGAAATTGGACATAATCATGTGTCAAACTTTTGATTGTTATTATTTCTTAAAAATACGCCTTTTGGTTTTAATAGCGGGTATTAATTTTAAATTAATAAATGAAACTTTTATGTTTTAAATTTGGTAAAATAGACTTCATTTTTTTATTTGGAATATTGAAATTAGCTTAGCTTGAAATTTTGGTAATTTTCTGAAAACATTCAATTTTTGATGAATAGTGAAAAGCACTGAGTTATAGGTTAAAACCGAATTTTTATTTAAATATTTATGTATTTTATTTAAATATATTTTAGGAAAAAATAGATACATAATACCTATATAAGTTTAGTTTAATTCATTGGAGTCATTTTATATTAATTTTAGATATATAAAAAATTTATTGAACTTTTCACCATCTTTTAGCAATCTACTAGAAGAATTTTCAAATTCACATAAAACATAATTTTACTGCTTCTGTGAGTGGAATTTCGAAAATCCTAGAGACACGGTTAATATCAAGGATTAAAATTTGGTTTAATAAGATAAAAATATTTTTTTTCGAATAGTAGCTTTTTACTTTTATTTACCACGGTAAAAAGTAAATAGGGTAATTAAGGGTAAAAATGATATTATAATTACCCTAAAACATGTCCTAATTCTATTGGATAATTATTAATCAACAAAAAACAACCATAGGAATAAAATATTATCATTTAGGTCCACTTGGATTAGATTAGGACATTTATTATTATTTAATTCGAAGAAGAGTTAAAAAAGATAAAATCAAAGTTTAATAACTAAACAATTTTTAATATAGGGTTATAAAAAAGATAAATTCGACGGTAAATATTCATTAGAAAGATAAAATTATTTTCTACATAATAGTATTTTATTTATAATTTTTAGTCATTAGATAATATAATTTATTTATGACACAATGGTGATACAGAAATTACCTACTTAGTAAAATATTAAAATAATTGATATTATAAATACCAAAATAAATATAATTTGAGTCTTTTAATGAATTACCCGAATTTTATAGTATACTATGACATGTTAGTATTGATTTAATTATGTTTTTTCGAAGTAATCATGCTGTTATGAGTTTCACAAAAATCAAATACCAAATAGTTTCAAAATTGACATAAAAGAGTTTTTAAAACAAATAATATATTGTTAAATGATATTAAATTCCTAAAAATATAAGGTTCGGCCAAAGGACTTATATAATGATAGGTGTATCATTAATGGACCACTTGGGGGTCTCTTGGATGTATATAGTATGTTTATTAACAATATAATATAAAAATACAAAGTGACATAGTAAATGTCAATCTAATTAACTAAGAGTTAAAACTAAATGATAAGGTTAATATAATGACCCAAAACTGTCTAAAATATATTGTTTGAATGGATTTCGACCCATCCCCACCTTAGACTTTGAATAATCCTCTTTTGAGTCATTATAAACCTAATATGAATTTATTATAAATTAATAATTTATGTTTTTCCTAAAGAGACCCTCCTCCCCCTTATAATAGGACACTACTTCTAACCAATTCTTCACACCATAAATGCGTTTTGGATTGGCCATATCCTACCCAAATATTCTCTCAACTTCCCTAAATTCAAATTAGAGGCCTTATTTGGATCATAAATACATCATAAGGAGCTCTTTTGATCAAATCAAAAGGAAGAACCCGAAGAAGAGTTAATGTTTTCACCACCCTCTTTCAAGTTCCTTTCTTCATCAAATTCTTCTTTCATTGTTATTTCCATTATTGAACAATAACTCCAGTATGTTCTATATACTATGATGTTATTATAAACATGGTACAACCATATTCAATATTCTATCCATCTTTTGAATTACATGTCACCATACGTGTGTACGTACGGCTTACCGTGTCCACGTCGTGGTGTAATTGTTATTCAAAACATTATTATTTGGATGGGTATGATATTGATGTGTAGTTTAATTAAATAATAAATATAACATTATAATGATTATGTATATATAGTATAACATCCAATTATATATTATTTTAATATCAAATTAAGGATATTTTCGCTCGTGCGTATGTATGGATTACCGTCTCCACGACGCGATGAGATTCATTTCCAAGTTCACCATTAATCGACGATTATAAAAATATATATTACTAATAAGTATGTAATATATTACATAATAATTCTAAAAGAGATATATATATATTTATATATATATATGTATTTATGTAATTACATATATCTTATTCACTTACTTCGGTTCAATACTGTATGAAAACGAAAACAGCGTTTATGCGTGCGTACGGACTACCGTCTCAAAAATGGTGTTTTCTATTTCATATATATTTCTATTATAGATAATTATAGTCTAAATATATATGATATATAAATCATTTTTATATTATATAAGTATTTAAATCATGATCTACGTGATACAACCAAGAGTAACAAGTTAAAACACGTATGATAAAGAAAGAGATTATTACATGAAATATTAATATAACATAGAAATTATTATTAAATGGGTAGTATAAAGTCATAAATCAATAATGTATGATATTATAAATATTAATATGTTTCTGGTATAATTTAATAAAATACTATAGTCTTCATACATGCGGTTAAACATATCCTCTACTAAAGGAAAGTGCAAGGTAAGAGGTTTTCATCTCGCTCCTTATTCCCGTGAGATTCATTCCATATTGCCACTATTACCTTTTGTGTAGTGTATGTACTACCCATAATTGTATTGTTTGTGTAATACACTTTAAATTATTTGTATTTACATATTCATTGTATGATACCTCTTTCATGGGTTGTATGGTTCGTATGTTACCAAATTGGTAAGGGTTTATTTCACAATCTCTACATTATCTGAGGTTTTTTATACCTGATTATCTACTGGGACGACATTATCATCCACATCCATGTTTCTTAAAAATGTATTTCAAATCATTCTTAATATTTTATATAATACGGTTTAAATTCATTTTTACCCTTGTTTGACTTTTTACAAGAGGTTTATAAAGGAATCTTTCCATCGTTTTCCAAACAAGGTCCTTTTTAACCTTTTCAAAAAAATTATGGTAAGAATGTTTTTTAACATATACGGTGGGTGTGGATGTTTTCCACCATTATAAAATCATCAAAGCTTCCCTTAACATCTTATAATAATGTTTTCAAAATAAGGTTTTTCCCTATAATTATGTGACTTTTAAATGGTTTCAAAAAAAGAAATATTTCTCTCAAATAGTTTTGATTTCATCTATGTCAACATACATTGATAAATTTTACCCTTGTTTGAAGTTGATTTATTATGATAAAAATAATCCATATTTTATTTTAGGTTTTGTGATATTTTTTTCTATGGATGACTTATTTTTATTCCATTAATTGTTTATGATTAATGTTTTGGCATTCCGTATGATATATTTAATACGAATGTTTATGTTATATTTTATCCTCTTTTTAAGATGAATGTGTTGGACTAGTATGTTCCGGGTTGGGGTCTGGTTATAGAAGACCCTCCGATTGGTGTCCGGTTATTAGAGGCACTCCAGGTTGGTGTCCGGTTATTAGTGGAAATCTGGGTTGGTGTCCAGTTATTAGAGGCACTTCGGGTTGGTGTCCGGTTATTAGAGGAACTCCGGGTTGGTGTTCGGTTATTAGAGGCACTCTGGGTTGGTGTCTGATTATTAAAGGAACTTCGGGATGCAGTCCGGTTACAGAGGCTCTCCGGGTTGGGTTCCAGTTACATTTATCCCTTAGGTTTTGGAACGAGGCCTTGACACAGAAATTAAAGTTCATCATTATGCATTCCATCATTATGAAAGTGGTCATTGATATTTCATGTGATTATTCAACTAGTAAAATATCCATGTGAATAAGTAAATGGAATTATTTCAATTTTAAAAGGCTTTTTTTTTAGTTATACATTTCCTTAAATGATTAGGCTTATTTATGAATGTTTCCGCTGTATTGTTATCCTTACTGAGCATCTGAGATCACCCCTTTCTATGTTTTATTTTTCTCAGGATTCCAAGAAGTGTATTGTGATTGATATACAGGGTTTATCCATGGGAATAATGGCTTTCATAAAGGATTATATATGTTATTTTGTATGTTATAAAGTGTAATGTAACATTCTTGTATGTAATATATTTTCCAAGGCTGGTAAACTGATTGGTCCTCTGAGGATTGATTCCTTGTAATCATACCAATGTATTAAAATAATGCACTGAATCTGGGTAATTGGGCTCGGGGCGTTACAGTTGGTATTAGATGAAATTTATAAATAACCTTGGAAACTAGATTTAGATAAACTCTGATTAAAGCACATCGCCCTAAGATAGACATTGAGGATTAGTATAGAACAACTTCCTATAATTTTGGTATTGTAGAGATTTTGTGAGTTCTCCAAGCAATACATCCCTATCTGGATACGAGTAGTTAGAGGAGGCTCTGGCATAGATGTACATAAGAGTAAAACCCAAAAACACTGCTTTGAGCTAGACTCAAACGGGAACTAGTGCACGACAACTGGCCTTACTGCACTCTTGGTTACGACACTCCCGGGGGATATGCTTAGGATAATTCTCGTTTTCTTTACAAACCATTATGAAGGGCTTATGAGTATATAATTACTCAAAGAAAACATTTTTTATGATTATGGATTATATCCATAAACTATTTAATTTATGTTAAGTGTTTTACAGGTTCGGGAATAGGTATTTCTATTCATAAACTAATCTAGTGTATTCCATTGTTTAGAAATGGCGCCCAGTAGAAGGAATGAGAACTTCAGAAATACACATGATCCAAATAGTATGAAGGATAATATCATTCATGCTCCTAAGCCAGAATTTAGAAGGCAAATAGTCTCTCACGTATTATCAACATATGAAGAAATAGTATCATGTGTTGATAATATAAGTAAAGAATTCTCGGAGTCCTATGGCTTTGAAGGGAAGCCAGGGAAGAAAAGGATGGTACAGAGAAATACAGTTAAAGGGAAGAAGGTAAAGAAGTATTTTTCCATATGTCATAACTGTGGAAAGAATCACCTTGGAAAATTGTTGAAGGGAATGGGAGTATGTTATAAGTGTGGAGAAAAAGGATACCAAGTACATGACTGCAAATTTAAGAAAAAGGTTTCAAATGTACAATACTTCATCTACAAGGAGTTTGGACACTACGCGAACCAATTTCCTAATCATCAGACTATTCCGCAAATAATGCTATTGGATAATATTCTAGTTATGATACTACCACAAATGAAGAGGAATGAATGCTGTTCTTATATTGTTATTTTGGAATTATTTTATTTAAGTGTTGTATCAATGATGATCTGGAAATAAATAAGGATTGTACTGCAGTTCTATTTCATTGAGGATTTGAGATTTTATGGTAGTAAAAAAAGGGACTCTACAGCGAGTTAACCTTTTTGGAAATTACATGGTTGAAGGAAAGATAAACCTTAATATGGTCCTAATATTGAGGTACTTATTTTGGAATAGGAAATGGTTTATTTGGGTAAATTATATTGGATATTATTGAATACCTTGAAACTGATTAATGATTTTTCATCGTTGGAGTTTACAACATTTTTTATAGTAGGAGTATATCATGTATTCTATATTGAATAAGGGAGAATGAATGTAATCAATAAGGTTTTATGGTAATTCAGTATGTTACCATGTTTTAAAATAATACATGATGAAGGTGTTCACATGTTATTACATGGAAAAAAGGATCTTCATTGTGTTTAACTTCCTTATAAATTTTGGACTGTGAGTTTGGATAGTAGAATTTTGGATAGGTCTAAAGGTTGGAATGGATTATGTTTGAAAGGTTATTTTTGGATATTTATAAAAAGTACAACATGCAGACCATGTGACAACCCATCGCATCTGAAAAAGCTGTGGGAATCGAACCCACAACCGTAGTGGGATTGGGATTTATCGCCTACCACTAGACTACGTGAAGTTCCTGGAGTGTATAATGTATTTTTTTTTTAATTTTTGATAAATGAATTATAAATTTATTTTTGTAACCCTATACGGTTAAGATAAATAGAATATTTTTGAGTTCTATTATCTTTTACAGGGAAAGATGTGTTTGTGGTAGAACTTTGTTAAGGGATGAGAATCTACTTGTCAAGTATATATTTTTCTTCTTCTCTTATTAAATGAAGAAATTAATTCTTATACTTTATTGAAGGGATCTTAAAATATAAAATGTGTTATCCTAATACCATATGTTTTGTTGAACTGATGGTATTTTAAAACATCATAGATTGATGAACATAAGGCCCTCAATATTACACGTGTTTGTGATTGATGACCTCAATAACTACCTATAAATATTTATGTTTTCCCTCCAATTATATGTCACTAATTTCCACCAATGTTCTCCTAATTAAGATCATAATTTGGTGGTGACCCTTTCATTTCCCTTTTTCCTTTTATTAAGAATAAATTTTATTAACCTGATTTCTGATATGGGTTTTCCCAAAGGTATTTTCTATTTTCAACCTTTTATTTTCGAAAAGTAATTTCAAATTGCGAGGACACAATTTACTAAAGGAGGGGAGAATGTAACACCCCAAGCATCCATGGTACGCTTCTCTTTGAATAATACAATATCATGTGTTGTATGCAATAGTGAGTTCAAGCGCACTACGACTTACCAAACTAGCCGTTCAAAAGCTATTCTGAATAGTATTAACTGAATTTTAAATTTTATATTATCCTTATAATATTAGAATCCATATTATGAGTTTCTAAGACATAATTTAAGAACAAATTCATTTTTTTCAGATAAAACAAGTATTTTAAAAAAATACAATTTTTCCGCCTTTTAATGGAAAAGCCTTTTTAAATCCAATATTTGAAACATTTATATATTCAATTTGACAAAATAAACTTCTTATTTAGAATCAGGACATAATAATTTAGTTTCAATAATGTTTTGGTGTTTTTTCTGATAACTTTCATATTTGGGTGAATAGTGAAAAATACTATATTTTAACTGAAAACAACTTTTTTAATAAAAATAATTTTTATTATTAAATTATACATTTTAATGGTATGGAATTATAAATAGATTATATTTTTACCATTTAATCCAACCATGGTCATTGTAAGTAATTTCACTTTGAAATTAGACATAATCAAGTGTCAAACTTTGGATAGTTATTATTTCTTAAAAATACACCTTTTGGTTTTAATAGTGGGAATTAATTTTAAATTAATAAATGAAACTTCTATGTTTTAAATTCTTTAAAATAGACTTCCTTTTTGGATTTGGAATATTGAAATTATCTTAGGGTGAAATTTTGGTACTTTTCTAAAAACTTTCAATTTTTGATGAATAGTGAAAACACAGAGTTATAGGTTAAAAAAGAATTTTTATTTAAATAATTATGTATTTTATTTAAATATATTTTAGGTAAAAATAGATACATAATACCTATATAAGTTCAGTTTAATTCATTGGAGTCATTTTATATTAATTTTAGATATATAAAAATTTTATTGAACTTTTCACTGTCTTTTACCCATCTCTTAGGAAAATTTACAAATTCAAATAAAACATAGTTTTACCGATTCTTTGAGTGGAATTTTGAAACTCTAAGAGACACGGTTAATATCAAGGAGTAAAATTTTGTTCAATAAGATAAAAATATTTTTTTGGTGAATAGAAACTTTTACTTTTATTTACCACGGTAAAAAGTAAATATGGTAATTAAAGGTAACAATGATATTATTATTAACCTAACACAAGTCCTAATTCTATTGGATAAGTATAATTTGACCAAAAATAACCTTAGGAATAAAATATTATAATTTAGGTCCACTTGGATTATATTAGGACATTTATTATCATTTAATTCACAGAAGAGTTAAAAAAGTTAATATCAATGTTTAATAACTAAAACATTTTTAATATAGGGTTATACATAAGATAAATTCGATTCTAAATATTAATTAGAAATCAAAAATTATTTCCTACATAATGGTATTTCATTTATAATTTTTAGACATTAAATAATATAATTTATTTATGACACAATGGTGATGCAGTAATTACTTAATTAGTGAGATATTAAAATAATTGACATTATAAATATCAAAATAAATATAATTTGAGACTTTTAATGAATTAAAATAATTTTATAGCTTAATAAGACATTTTAGTATTGATTTAATTGTGTTTTTTGGAAGTAATCATGATGTTATGAGTTTCACAAAAATCCAATACCAAATATTGTCAAAATTGACATAAAAGAGTTTTTAAAACAAATATTATATTATTAATTGATATTAAATTTCTAAAAAATATAAGGTTCAGCCAAAGTACTTATGTCATGATAAGTGTATCATGAATGGACCACTTGGGGGTCTCTTGGATGTATGTAGTATGTTTATTAACTATATAATATAAAAATACAATGTGACATGGTAAATGTCAATCTAATTAACTAAGAGTTAAAACTAAAAGATAAGGTTAATATAATGACCCAAACCTATCTAAAATCTATTATATGAATGTATTTCGACCCATCCCTACATTATACTTTGAATAATCCACTTTGGAGCCATTATAAACCTAATATGAATTTATTATAAATTAATAATTTATGTTTTTCCTAAAGATCCCCTCCTCCCCCTTATAAAAGGACACGAATTCAAACCAATTCATCACACCTTCAAAGCATTTTGGCTCGGCCAACCCCTGCCCAAATATTCTCTCAACTTCCCTTGATTAAACCTAGAGTCCTTAGTCTGATCATAAATCCATCCTAAAGATCCCTTTTGATCAAATCAAAAGGAAGAACCCGAAAAGGAGTTAATGTTTTCACCACCCTCTTTCAAGTTCCTTTCTTCTTCAACCACTTATTTCATTGTTATTTCCATTCTAAAACAATAAATCCAGTATATTATATATAATATGAAGTTATTATAAATATGGTAAAACCATATTCAATATTCTATCCATCTTTTGAATTACATTTCACCATACGTGCGTACGTACGGCTTACCGTCTCCATGTCGTGGTGTAATTGTTATTCAAAACATTATTATTTGGATGGGTATGATATTGATGTGTAGTTGAAGTAAATAATAAATATAACATTAAAATAATTCTGTATATATAATATACCATCCAATTATATTTTATTTTAATATCAAATTAATGATATTTTCACTCGTGCGTACGTACGGATTACCGTCTCCACGACGCGATGAGATTCATTTCCTAGTTCACCATTAATCGACGATTATAAAAATATATATTACTAATAACTGTGTAATATATTACATAATAATGCTACTGGAGATATATATATTTATATATATAAGTATTTATGTACTTACATATATCTTATTCACTTACTTCCGTTCAATACTATATGAAAACGAAATCATCATTTAGGCGTACGTACGGACTACTGTCTCCATAAACGGTGTTTTCCATTTCATATATATGTCTATTATACATACTTATATTATAAATATATATGATATATAAATAATTTTTTATATTATGGAAGTATTTAAATCATGATCTACGTGATACAATCAAGAGTAACAAGTTAAAACACGTACGATAACGAAAGAGATTATTAACCGAAATATTAATATAACATAAAAATTATTGTTAAATGGGTAGTATAAAGTCATAAATGAATAATGTATGATATAATAAATATTAATATGTTTCTGGTATAATTTTATAACATACTATAGTCTTCATACAAGAGGTTAAACATATCCTCGACTAAAGTAATGTGCAAGGTAAGGGGTTTTCATCTCACTCCTTATTCCCGTGAGATTCATGCCATATTTCCACTATTACCTTTTGTGTAGTGTATGTACTGCCCAAAATTGTATTCTTTTTGTAATACACTTTAATTTATGTGTATTTACGTATTCATTGTATGATACCTCTTTCATGAGTTGTATGTTTCGTAAGTTACCAAATTGGTAAGGTTTTATTTCATAATCTCTTCGTTATCTGAGGTTGTTTATACGTGATTATCTACTGGGACCTCTTTATCATCCACATACATGTTTCTCAAAAATTTATTTCAAATAATACTTACTATTTTATATAATATGGTTTAATGTCATGTATACCCTTGTTTGAATTTTTAAAAGAGGTTTATAAAGGAATCTTTCCGTCATTTTCCAAACAAGGTCCTTTTTTACCTTTTCAACAAAATTATGGTAAGAATATTTTTTTTAACTTATACTCTAGGTTGGTGTCTGGTTATTAGAGGCACTCCGGGTTGGTGTCCAGTTATTAGAGGAACTCCGGGTTGGTGTACTGTTATTAGAGGATCTTCGGGTTTGGTGTCTGGTTATTAGAGGCACTCCAGGTTGGTGTCTGGTTATTAGAGGCACTCCGGGTTGGTGTCCAGTTATTAGAGAAATTCCAGGTTAGGGAACGGTTATTAGAGGCACTCCGGGATGGAGTCCGGTTACAGAGTCTCTATGGGTTGGGTTCCAGTTATAGTTATCCCTTAGATCTTGGCACGAGACCTTGACACAAAAATTAAAGTTCCGCATTACACATTCCATTATTATGAAAGTGGTTATTGATATTTCATGTGATTATTCAACTAGTAAAATATCCATGTGAATAAGTAAATGAAATTATTTCATGTTTAAAAGGATTTTGTTTTAGTTATACATTTCCTTAAATTATTATTCTTATTTATGAATGTTTCCGATTTATTGTTATCCTTACTGAGCATTTGATCTCACCCCATTATATGTTTTATTTTTCCTAGGATTCTAAGAAGTGTATTGTGATTGATATTCCGAGTTTAGACAATGGAATAATGGCACTCATAAAGGATTATTTATGTTGTTTGGTATGTTATAAAGATTAATGTAATATTATTTTATGTAATCTATTTTCCAAGACTGCTAAACGGATCGGTCCTTCGAGGCGTGAATCCTTGTAATCATGACAATGATTTAAAATAATGCACCGAATCTGGGTAACTAGGGTCGGGGTGTTATAGTTGGTATCAGAGGAAATTTAGCAATAACCTTGGAAACTAGATTTAGATAAACTCTGATTAAAGCACATTTCCCTATGATAGACATTGAGTATTAGTATAGAAGAGCTTACTAGAATTTTGGTATTGTATAGATTTTGTATGTTTTCCAAGAAATACATCCTCGTCTGGATACGATCAGTTAGAGGTGGCTCGGGCACAGATGTAACTAGGAGTAAAACTCGAAAACACCGCTTTGAGCTAGACTCGAACGGGAACTGGTGCACGATAATGGGCCTGGTTGCACTCTTGGTTACGACACACTCGGGGGATATGCTTAGGATAATTCTCATTTTCTTTACAAACCATTATGAAGGGATTATGAGTATATAATTACTCAAAGAAAACATTTTTATGATTATGGATTATATCCATAAACTGTTTAATTTATGTAAAGTGTTTTACAAGTTCGAGATTAGGTATTTCCATTCATAAACTAATCTAGTTTATGCCATTGTTTAGAAATGGCGCCCAGTAGAAGGAATGAGAACTCCAGCAATACACATGATCCAAAGAGTAAGAAGGATAATATCATTTACGGTCCTAAGCCAGAATTTAGAAGGGAAATAGTCTCCCACGTGTTAACATGATATGAAGAAAAATAGTATCATGTGTTGATAAGATAAGTAAATAATTCTCAGAGTCCTATGGCTTTGAAAGAAATCCAGAGAAGAAAAGGATGGTAGAGAGAAAGGGTGATAAAGGGAAGAAGGTAAAGAAGGATTTTTCCATATGTTATAACTGTAAAAATAATCACCTTGGAAAATGCATAAAGGGAACGAGAGTATGTTATATGTGTGGGGAAAAAGGATACCAAGTACGTGACTGCATATTTAAGAAAAAGGTTTCAAATGTACAATGCTTCATCTGCAAGGAGTTTGGACACTACGATAACCAATGTCCCAGTCATCAGACTATGCCACAAATGATGCTATTGGATAATAATCAAGTTGTGATACTTCCACAAATGAAGAGGAATGACTAGTGTTCTTATATTGTTATTTTGGAATTATTTTATTTAAGTGTTGTATCAATGATGTTCTTGTAAATAAATAAGGATTGTACTGAAGTACTATTTCATTGAGGATTAGAGATTTTATTGTACTAAGAAAAGTGACTCTACAGCGAGTTAAACGTTTTTGGAAATTACATGTTTGAAGGAAAGATAAACCTTAATATGGTCTTAACATTGAGTTACTGATTTTGGAATAAGATATAGTTGATGTGGGTAAATTATATTGGATATTATTGAATACCTTGAAACTGATTAATGTTTTTTCATCGTTGGAGTTTACATCATTTTTTATAGAAGAAGTATATCCAGTTTTCTTTAAAGAATAAGGGAGCATGAATGTAATCAATAAGGTTTTATGGTAAATTAGGATGTTACCATATTTTAAAATAATACAAGGTGAAGGTGTTCACATGTTATTACATGGAAGAAAGGATCTTCATTGTGTTTAACTACCATATAAATTTTGGACTGTGAGTTTGGATAGTAGTATTTTGGATATGTCTAAAGGTTGGAATGGATTATGTTTGAAAGGTTATTTTTGGATATTTATAAAAAGGACAACACGCAGACCACGTGACAACCAGTCACGTCGTACAAAGCTATGGGAATCGAACCCACAACCATAGTGCGATTGGGATTTATCGTCTACCGCTAGACTACGTGAAGTCACTGGAATGTATAATGCAGCTTTTTTTAATTTCTGATAGATGAATTATAAATTTATTTTTGGAACCCTATAATGTTAAGATAAATAGAATATTTTTTAGTTCTATTGTCTTTTAGAGTGAAAGATGAGTTTGTGGTAGAAATTTGTTAATGGATGAGACTCTACTTGTCAAGTATATATTTTTCTTCTTCTCTTATTAAATGTAGAAATTAATTCTTATACTTTAGTGAAGGGATCTGAAAAAAAATGTGTCATCCTAATACCATATGTTTTATTGAACCGATGGTATTTTAAACCGTCATAGATTGATGAATTTAAGGCCCTCAATATTACACTTTTTTTGTGATTGATGACCTCAATCAATACCTATAAATATTTACGTTTTCCCACAAATTATATATCTCTAATTGCCACCAATGTTCTCCTAATTAAGATCATAATTTTGTAGTGGCCCTTTCATTTCCCTTTTCCTCTTATTAAGAATGAATTTTATTAACCTAATTTCTGATATGGGTTTTCCCAAACATATTTTCTATTTTAAACCTTTTTTTTGAAAAATAATTTCAAATTTTGAGGACGCAATTTATTGAAGGAGGGGAGAATGTAACACCCCAAGCTTCCACTGTATGCTTCTCTTTGAATAATACAATATTGTGTGTTGTACGCAACACTAAGTTCAAGTGCACCACGACTTACCAAACTAGCCGTTCAAAAGCGGTTATGAATAGTATTAACTGAATTTTAAATTCTATATTATAATTATAATTTTAGAATCCATATTATGAGTTTATAAGACATAATTTAAGAACAAATTCATTTTTTTCAGATAAAATATATATTTTTAAAAAATGCAATTTTACCACATTTTAATGGAAAATCCTATTTAAATCCAATATTTGAAACTTTTATATATTCAATTTTACAAAATGAACATCTTCTTTAGAATCGGGACAAAAGAATTTAGTTTCAATAAAGTTTTGGTGTTTTTTCTGATAACTTTCATATTTGGGTGAATAGTGAAAAATACTATATTTTAACTAAAAAAACATTTTTAATCAAAATATTTTATATTGATAAATTATAAATTTTAATGGTATGGAAGTATAAATAGATTTTATATTTAACATTTAATCTAATGATGGTCATTGTAAGTAATTTCACTTTGAAATTAGACATAATCTAGGGTCAAACTTTTGATAGTTATTATTTCTTAAAAATACGCCTTTTGGTTTTAATAGAGGGAATTAATTTGAAATTAATAAATGAAACTTTTACGTTTTAAATTTGGTAAAATATACTTCATTTTTAGATTTGGAATATCTAAATTATCTTAGGGTGAAATTTTGGTACTTTTCTGGAAACTTTCAATTTTTGTTGAATAGTGAAAAACTGTAATTTATAGATTAAAACTGAATTTCTATTTAAATAATTATGTATTTTATTTAAATATATTTTAGGTCAAAATAGATACATAATACCTTTATAATTTCAGTTTTATTCATTGGTGTCATTTTATATTAATTTTAGATATATAAAAAGTTTATTGAACTTTTCACCGTCTTTTACCCTTCTCCTAGGAGAATTTGCAAATTCACATAAAACTTAATTTCACCACTTTTGTGAGAAGAATTTTGAAAATATGAGAGAAACAGTTAATATCAATGAGTAAAATTTGGTTCAATAAGATAAAAATATTTTTTTGGTGAATAGTAACTTTTTACTTTTATTTACCACGGTAAAAAGTAAATAGGGTTATTAAGGGTAAAAATGATATTATTATTACCATAACACGTATCCTAATTCTATTGGATAAGTATAATTCGACCAAAAACAACCTTAGGAATAAAATATTATCATTTAGGTCCACTTGGATTAGATTAGGAAATTTATTATTATTTAATTCAAAGAAGAGTTAAAAAAAGTTAAAATCAATGTTTAATAAATAAAACATTTTTAATATGGGATTATACATAATATAAATTAGATATTAAATATTCATTAGAAATATAAAAATATTTCCTACATAATGGTATTTTATTTATAATTTTTAGACATTAAATAAAATAATTATCAATGACACAATGGTGATGTAGTAATTACCTAATTATTGAAATATTAAAATAATTGATATTATAAATACCAAAATAAATATAAATTGAGACCTTTAATGAATTCCAAGAATTATATAGATTAATATGATATGTTATTATTTATTTAATTATTTTTTATCGAAGTAATCATGCTATTATGAGTTTCCCAAAAATAAAATAACAAATAGTGTCAAAATTGACATAAAATGGTTTTTAGAAAAAATATTATAATATTAATTGATATTAAATTCCTAAAAATCTATGGTTCATCCAAAGGACTAATATCATGATAGGTGTATCATTATTGTACCACTTGGGGGTCTCTATGATCTATATAGTATGTTTATTAACTATATAATATAAAAATATAAAGTGACATGGTAAGTGTCAATCTAATTAACTAAGAGTTGAAACTAAATGATAAAGTTAATATAATGATCCAAATCTGTCTAAAATCTTTTGGATGAATGGATTTCGACTCATACCCACCTTATACTTTGAATAATCCACTTTGGAGCCATTATAAACCTAATATGAATTTATTATAAATTAATAATTTAGGTTTTTCATAAAGAGCCCATCCTCCCCCTTATAAAAGGAGACCACTTCTAACCAATTCTTCACACCATCAAAGCCTTTTAGCTCGGCCAAACCCTACCCAAATATTCTTTCAACTTCCCTAAATTCAACCTAGAGGACTTATATTGATCATGAATCCATCCTAAAGAGCCCTTATGATCAAATCAAAAGGAAGAACTCTAAAAAGAGTTAATGTTTTCACCACCCTCTTTCAAGTTCCTTTCTTCTTAAACTTCTTATTTCATTGTTATTTCCATTATAAAACAATAACTCCAGTATCTTCTATATAATTTTGATGTTATTATAAATATTTTACAACCATATTCAATATTCTATCCATATTTTGAATTACATGTCACCATACGTGCGTACGTACGGCTTACCGTCTCCACGTCGTGGTGTAATTGTCATTCAAAACATTATTATTTGGATGGGTCTGATATTGATGTGTAGTTGAAGTAAACAATAAATAAAACCTTACAATGATTCTGTATATATAATATACCATCCAATTATATATTATTTTTATATCAAATTAATGATATTTTCGCTCATGCGTACGTACGGATTACCGTCTCCACGACGTGATGAGATTCATTTCCAAGTTCACCATTAATCGACAATTATAAAAATATATATTACTAATAATTATGTAATATATTACATAATAATGATACTGGAGATATATATATTTATATATATAAGTATTTATGTACATACATATATCTTATTCACTTACTTCCGTTCATTACTGTATGAAAATGAAAACAGCGTTTATGAGTACGTACGGACTACCGTCTCCATAAATGGTGTTTTCCATTTCATATATATGTCTATTATACATACTTATATTCTAAATATATATGATATATAAATCATTTTTTATGTTCTGGAAGTATTTAAATCGTGATCTACGTGATACAATCATGATTAACAAGTTAAAACACGTACAATAAAGAAAGAGATTAATACCCGAAATATTAATATAACATTGAAATTATTATTAAATGGTTAGTATAAAGTCATAAATGAATAACGTATTATATTATAAATATTAATATGTTTTTGGTATAATTTAATAACAAACTATAGTCTTCATACATGAGGTTAAACATATCCTCGACTAAAGTAAAGTGGAAGGTAAGGGGTTTTCATCTCACTCCTTATTCCCGTGAGATTCATAACATATTGCCACTATTAACTTTTGTGTAGTTTATGTACTACCCATAATTGTATTCTTTGTGTAATAAAATTTAATTTATGTGTATTTACATATTCATTGTATGATACCGCTTTCATGGGTTGTATTTTTCATAAGTTACCAAATTGGTAAGGGTTTATTTCACAATCTCTTCATTATTCGAGGTTGTTTATACGTGATTATCTACTGGGACCTCTTTATCATCCAAATCCATGTATCTTAAAAATGTATTTCAAATCATTCTTATAGTTTTATAGAATATGGTTTAAAGTCATTTATACCCTTGTTTGACTGTTTAAAAGAGGTTAATAAAGGAATCCTTCTGTCGTTTTCCATACAAGGTCCTTTTTAACCTTTTCGACAAAATTAAGGTAAGAATGTTTTTCTAACTTATACGGTGGGTGCGGCTATTTTCCACCATTATAAAGTCGTCACAACATCCCTTAAAATCTTATAATAATGTTTTCAAAATAAGGGTTTTCTATATAATTATGTGACTTTTAAATGGTTTCAAAAAAAATATTTCTCTCAAATAGTTTTGATTTCATCTATGTCAACATCCTTTGATAAATTTTACCGTTGTTTGAAGTTGATTTATTATGATACAAATCATCCATATTGTATTTAAGGTTTTATGATATGTTTGACTATGGATGAGTTATTTTAATTCCATTAATGGTTTATGATTAATGTTTTGGAATTCTGTATGCTAGATTTAGTACGAATGTTTATGTTATATTTTATCCTCTTCTTAATATGAATGTGTTGGACAAGTATGTTCCAGGTTAGGGTCTGGTTACAGCAGACCCTCCGGGTTGGTGTCCAGTTATTAGATGCACTTCGGGATGGTTTCTGGTTGTTAGAGGTACTCCGGGTTGGTGTCCGGTTATTGGAGGCACTCCGGGATGGAGTCCGGTTATAGAGGCTCTCCTTGTTGGGTTCTTGTTACAGTTATCCCTTAGGTCTTAGCACGAGGCCTTGACACCAAAATTAAAGTTTAGCATTATGCATTCCATCATTATAAAAGTGCTTATTGATATTTCATGTGATTATTCAACTAGTAAAATATCAATGTGAATAAGTAAATGTCATTATTTCAAATTTAAAAGGATTTGGTTTTAGTTGTACATTACCTTAAATGTTTATGCTTATTTATGTATGTTTCCACTATATTGTTATCCTTATTGAGCATCTGATCTCACCCCTTTCTCGGTTTTATTTTTCCAAGGATTCCAAGATGTGTATTGTGATTGATATGCAGGGTTTAGCCAAGGGAAGAATGGCATTCATAAATGATTATTTATGTTTTTTGTATGTTATAAAGTGTAATGTGACATTCTTGTATGTAATCTATTTTCCAAGACTGCTAAACCGATCGGTCCTTCGAGACTTGATTCCTTGTAATCATGCCAATGTATTAATATAATTCACTGACTCTGGGTAACTGGTGTCAGGGCGTTACAGTTGGTATCAGACGAAATTTTTCAATAACCTTGGAAACTAGATTTAGATAAACACTGATTAAAGCACATCACCCTAAGATAGACATTGAAATATAGTATAGAATAACTTAATAAAAAAAATTTATTGTAGAGATTTTGTGATTTTTCCAAGCAGTACATCCCTGTCTAGATACGGGTAGTTAGAGGCGGCTCTGGCACAAATGTACCTAGGAGTAAAACCCGAAAACACCGCTTTGAGGTAAACATGAATGGGAACTGGTGAACGACAAGGGGCCTTGCTGCACTCTTGGTTACGACACTCCCGAGGGATATTCTTAGGATAATTCTCATTTTCATTACAAACCATTATGAAGGGATTATGAGTATATAATTACTAAACGAAAACATTTTTATGATTATGGATTATATCCATAAACTGTTTATTTTCTGTTAAGTTTTTTACAAGTTCTGGATTAGGTATTTTTATTCATAAACTAATCTAGTGCATGCCATTGTTTAGTAATGGTGCCCAGTAGAAGGAATTAGAACTCCAGCAATACACATGATCCAAAGAGAAAGAAGGATCTTATCATTCATGGTCCCAAGCCAGAATTTAGAAGGGAAATAGTCTCCCATGTATTACCATCATATGAAGAAATAGTATCATGTGTTGATAGGATAAGTAAAGAATTCTTGGAGTCCTATGGCTTTGAAGTGAATCCAGAGAAGAAAAGGATGGTAGAGAGAAAGACATATAAAGGGAAGAAGGTAAAGAATGATTTTTCCATATGTTATAACTGTGGAAATAATCACCTTGGAAAATGATTGATGGGAATGGGACTATGTTATAAGTGTGGAGAAATAGGATACCAAGTACGTGACTTAAAGTGTCATAAAAATGTTTCAAATGTCCAATGCTTCATCTACAAGTAGTTTGGACACTACGTGAACCAATGTCCCAGTCATTAGACTATTCCGAAAATGATGCTATTGGATAATAATCAAGTTATGATACTACCAAAAACGAAGAGGAATGACTAGTGTTCTTATATTGTTATATTGTAATTATTTTATTTAAGTGTTGTTTTAATGATGTTATGGAAATAAATAAGGATTGTACTGCAGTACTATTTCATTGAGGATTTGAGATTTTATGGTACTAAGAAAAGTGACTCTACAGCGAGTTAAAATTTTTGGAAATTGCATGGTTGAAGAAAAGATAAACCTTAATATGGTCCTAATACTGAGGTACTGATTTTGTAATAAGATATGGTTGATTTGGGTAAATTATATTGGATATTATTGAATACCATGAAATTGATTAATGATTTTTCATCGTTGGAATTTAAAACATTTTTTCTAGAAGATGTATATCCAGTATTCTATAAAGAATAAGGGAGCATGAATGTAATCAATAAGGTTTTATGGTAATTCATGATGTTACCATGTTTTAAAATAAAACATTGTGAAGGTGTTCACATGTTATTACATGGAAAAAAGGATCTTCATTGTGTTTAACTTCCTTATAAATTTTGGACTACGAGTTTGGATAGTACTATTTTGGATAAGTCTAAAGGATGGAATAGATTATGTTTGAAAAGTTATTTTTTGATATTTATAAAAAGAACAACATGCAGACCGTGTGACAACTCATCGCGTCAGACAAAGCTATGGGAATCTAACCCACTACCATAGTGCGATTGATATTACTCGCCTACCACTAGACTACGTGAAGTCCCTAGAGTGTATAATGTAGTCTTTTAATTTCTTATATATGAATTATAAATTTATTTTTGGATCCCTATACGGTTAAGATAAATAGAATATTTTTGAGTTCTATTATATTTTAGAGTGAAAGATGAGTTTGTGGTAGAATTTTGTTAAGGGATGAGACTTTACTTGTCAAGTATATATTTTTCTTCTTCTCTTATTAAATGAAGAAATTAATTCTTATACTTTTGTGAAGGGATCTTAAAATGAAAAATATGTTATCCTAATATCATATGTTTTGTTGAATTGATGGTATTTTAAACCATCATATATTGATGAATTTAAGGCTCTCAATATTACACTTGTTTGTGATTGATGACCTCAATCACTACCTATAAATATTTACGTTTTCCCTCAAATTATATGTCTCTAATTTCCACCAATGTTCTCCTAATCGAGATCATAATTTTTTGGTGACCATTTCATTTCTCTTTTCCTCTTATTAAGAATAAATTTTATTAACCTAATTTCCGATATGTGTTTTCCCAAAGGTATTTTTTATTTTCAACCTTTTATTTTCGAAAAGTAATTTCAAATTACTAGGATTCAATTTGTTGATTGAGGGGATAATGTAACACCCCAAGCTTCCACGATACGCTTCTCTTTGAATAATACAATATCGTGTGTTGTTTGCAACACTGAGTTCAAGCGCACCACGATTTACCAAACTATCCGTTAAAAAGCGGTTATAAAGATTTTTAACTGAAATTTAAATTTTATATTATCCTTATAATTTTAGAATCCATATTATTAGTTTCAAAGACATTATTTAAGAACAAATTCAATTTTTCTAGATAAAAGAAGTATTTTTAAAAAATGAAATTTTACCGCCTTTTAATGGCAAAGCCTTTTTAAATCCAATATTTTCAACATTTATATATTCAATTTAACAAAATGAACTTCTTCTTTAGAATCAGGACATAAGAACATAGTTTTAATAAAGTTTTTTGGGTTTTTCTGATAACTTTCATATTTGGGTGAATAGTGAAAAATACTATATTTTAACTGAAAACAACTTTTTTAATCAAAATAATTTATATTTTTAAATTATACATTTTAATGTTTTGGAAGTATAAATAGATTATAATTTTTCCATTTAATCCAATGATGGTAATTGTAAGTAATTTCACTTTGAAATTAGACATAATCAATTGTCAAACTTTTGATAGTTATTATTTCTTAAAAATACACCTTTTGGTTTTAATAGCGGGAATTAATCTTAAATTAAGATATGAAACTTTTATGTTTTAAATTTGGTAAAATAGACTTCATTTTTGGATTTGGAATATCTAAATTAGCTTAGGGTGAAATTTTTTTACTTTTCTGAAAACTTTCAATTTTTGATGAATAGTGAAAACACTATGTTATAGATTAAACCAGCATTTTTATTTAAATAATTATGTATTTTATTTAAATATATTTTAGGTCAAAATAGATACATAATACCTATATAAGTTAAGTGTAATTAATTGGAGTCACTTTATATTAATTTTAGATATATAAAAGTTTTATCGAACTTTTCATCGTCTTTTACCCATCTCCTAGGAGAATTTGCAAATTCACATAAAACACAATTTTACCACTTCTGTGAGTGGAATTTTGAAAATCCAAGAGACACGGTTAATATCAAGGATTAAAATGAGGTTCAATAATTTAAAAATATTTTTTTGGGTGAATAGTAACTTTTTACTTTTATTTACCATGATATAAAGTAAATAGGGTAATTAAGGGTAAAAATGATATTATTATTACCCTAACACATGTCCTAATTCTATTGGATAAGTATAATTAGACCAAAAAAAACCTTAGAAATAAAATATTATCATTTAGGTCCACTTGGATTAGATTAGGACATTTATTATTATTTAATTCAAAGAAGAGTTAAAAATGTCAAAATCAATGTTTAATAACTAAAACATTTTTTATATTGGGTTTTAAATAAGATAAATTCGATTGTAAATATTCATTAGAAACATAAAAACATTTCCTAAATTATGGTAATTTATTTATAATTTTTAGACATTAAATAATATAATTTATTTATGACACAATGGTGATACAGTAATTACCTTATTAGTAAAATATTAAAATAATTGATATTATAAATACCAAAATAAATATAATTTTAGACTTTTTATGAATTAAAATAATTTAATAGCTTAATATGACATGTTAGTATTTTTTTTAATTATGTTTTTTATAAGTAATCATGCTTTTATGAGTTTTACAAAAATCAAATACCAAATAGTTTCATAATTGACATAAAAGAGTTTTTAAAACAAATATTATATTATTAATTGATATTAAATTCCTAAAAATCTAAGGTTCTGAAAAAGGACTTATATCATGATAGTTGTATCATTAATGGACCACTTGGGGAGTCTCTTAGATGTATATAGTATGTTTATTAACTATATAATATAAAAATACAAAGTGACATGGTAAATGTCAATCTAATTAACTAAGAGTTAAAACTAAAAGATAAGGTTAATATAAATACCCAACCTTTCTAAAATATACTTTTTGAATGGATTTAGACCCATCACCACCTTAGAATTCGAATAATCCACTTTGGATACATTATAAACCTAATATGAATTTATTATAAATTAATAATTTATTTTTTTCCTAAAGAGCGCATCCTCCCCCTTATAAAAGGACACCACTTCAAACCAATTCTTCACACCTTAAAAGCCTTTTGGCTCAGCCAACCCATGACTAAATATTCTATCAACTTCCCTAACTTCAACCCAGAGGCCTTATTTTGATCAAAAATCCATTATATGGTTCCCTTTTGATCAAATCAAGGAAGAACCTGAAGAAGAGTTAATCTTTTCACCACCCTCTTTCAAGTTCCTTTCTTCTTCAACTTATTCATTCATTGTTATTTAGATTCTAAAACAATAAATCCAGTATCTTCTATATACTATTATGATATTATAAATATGGTACAACGTTATTCAATATTCTATCCTTCTTTTGAATTACATGTCACCATACGTGCATATGTACGGCTTATCGTCTCCACGTTGTGGTGTAATTGTTATTCAAAACATTATTATTTGGATGGGCATGATATTGATGTGTAGTTGAATTATAGAATAAATATGACATTATAATGATTCTTTATATATAATATATAATCCAATTATATATTACTTTAATATCAAATTAATGATATTTTCGCTCCTGCGTACGTACGGATTACCGTCTCCACGACGCGATGAGATTCATTTCCAAGTTCACCATTAATCGATGATTATAAAAATATATATTACTAATAAGTTTGTAATATATTACATAATAATGCTACTGGAGATATATATATTTATTTATGTACTTACATATATCTTATTCACTTACTTCCATTCAATACTGTATGAAAATGAATACAGCGTTTGTGCGTACGTACGGACTACCGTCTCCATAAACGGTGTTTTCCATTTCATATATATGTCTATTATACATACTTATATTATAAATATATATGATATATAAATCATTTTTTATATTCTTGAAGTATTTAAATCATGATCTATGTGATACAATCAAGAGTAAGAAGTTAAAACACGTACGATAAGGAAAGAGATTATTACCCGAAATATTAATACAACATAGAAATTATTATTAAATGGGTAGTATAAAGTCATAAATGAATAATGTATGATATTATAAATATTAATATGTTTCTGTTTTAGTTTAATAACATACTATAGTCTTCATACAGGAGGTCAAACATATCCTCGACTAAAGGAACCTGCAAGGTAATGGGTTTTCATCTCACTCCTTATTCCTGTGAGATTCATGCCATATTGCCACTATTAACTTTTGTGTAGTGTATGTACTGCCCATAATTGTATTATTTGTGTAATACACATTAATTTATTTTTATTTACATATTGATTGTATGATACCTCTTTCATGGGTTGTATGTTTCGTAAGTTACTATATTTGTAAAGGTTTATTTCACAATCTCTTCATTATCAGAGGTCGTTTATACGTGATTATCTACTAGGACCTCTTTATCATCCACATCCTTGTTTCTTAAAAATGTATTTCAAATCATTCTTACTATTTTATATAATATGGTTTAAAGTCATGTATACCCTTGTTTGACTTTTTACAAGATTTTTATAAAGGAATCTTTCCGTCATTTTCCAAACAAGGTCCTTTTTAACCTTTTCGAAAAAATTAAGTTAAGATTGTTTTTTTAACTTATACGGCAGATGCGGCTGTTTTCCACCATTATAAAGTCATCACAAATTTCATTAAAATCTTATAATAATGTTTTAAAAATAATGGTTTTCTATATAATTATGTGACTTTTAAATGGTTTCAAAAAAAGAAATATTTCTCTCAAATAGTTTTGATTTCATCTATGTCAACATCCATTGATAAATTTTACCCTTTTTTGAAGTTGGTTTATTATGATACAAATCATCCATACTGTATTTAAAGTTTTGTGATATGTTTGACTATTTATGAGTTATTTTTATGCCATTAATGGTTTATGATTAATGTTTTGTCATTCTGTATGCTAGATTTAATACAAATTTTTATGTTATATTTTATTCTATTATTAAGATGAATGTGTTGGACTTGTATGTTCCGGGTTGGGGTCTGGTTATATAAGACCCTCCGGGTTAGTGTCTGGTTATTAGAGGCACTCTAGGTTGGTGTCCGGTTATTAGAGGCACTCCGGGTTGGTGTTCGGTTATTAGTGCCACTCCGGGTTGGTGTCCAGTTATTAGAGGCACTCAGGGTTGGTGTCCGGTTATTAGAGGCACTCCGGGTTGGTGTTCGGTTATTAGAGGCACTCCAAGAAGGATTCCGATTATAGAGGCTCTCCAGGTTGGGTTCCGGTTACAGTTATCCCTTAGCTCTAGGCACGAGTCCTTGACATAGAAATTAAAGTTTAGCATTATGCATTCCATCATTATGAAAGTGGTTATTGATATTTCATGTGATTATTCGACTAGTAAAATATCGATGTGAATAAGTAAATGGAATTATTTCATGTCTAAAAAGATTTTTTTAGTTATACATTGCCTTAAATGTTTATGATTATTTATGAATGTTCCCGCTGTATTGTTATCCTTACTGAGAATCTGAGCTCACCCCTTCCTATGTTTTATATTTCCCAGTATTCCAAGAAGTGTATTGTGATTGATATGCAGGGTTTAGCCAAGGGAATAATGGCGTTCATAAAGGATTATTTTTGTTGTTTTGTATGTTACAAAGTGTAATGTAACATTCTTGTATGTAATATATTTTCAAAGACTGCTAAACCGATCGGTCCTTCGAGGCTTGATTCGTTGTAATCATGCCAATATATTAAAATAATGCACCGACTCTGGGTAACTGGGGTCAGGGCGTTATAGTTTCTTGGGTTTTGGAGCTGTGGATTGGGTTCCTTTATCCTCTTGGGGTTTTACCTTAAACTACTACTTCTTTCAACTTCAACTTTTTTCCTCCTTTTTCGATGGTTTAGGAACTTCTTTTTCCTTTGGAACAGCTTCAGCCTCTTCCTCTGGTAAGTCATATAATTCTCTAGAATCATTAGAGAAACCAACATTCATTCTCTTCAATGTATCATCACTTACTATCATGACTTTGCAATTCCTAGGCTTGGAAGTACAAGGAATCTTGAAAGACTCAAGGCACCGAAAAATTATCTTAGAGAGGATGGATGGATACATGATTATCTGAGCTTTCAAGTTCCCATTCATAATATTCTCAATTGTAATGAGAATGTGCATCATCATCTTGATCTTCCTCAGATTCACCAGAAAATCTAAGATGTACATGTTGCTCTTCTTCAATGTTTCCTTATCACCTTTTCTCAGAATGATGAATCCTTGAACCCATAATTCAAGGATCTGATTATTTGTTGGAAAATGAAAAATCTTTGCAGTCTTGAAATCTGAATGTCCAAGACACTATATAGCTTTAACCTACACAAAACATCCTTGTACATCCGGCAATTTATGGGAACAGAATTCATATTCCCCTTTAAAAGACAACCCCACCAAGCTAGAAGCCTTGGTTTATGAAAGGGCATAAGTTTTTCAATATCTTTTGACAGAAAATTTACTCCCCTATTCTTCTATGAAAAATCTCACAGATTCATAAAATTCCATAAGAAAATTAGTATATACTACATCTTGATCTCTTGGATTTGATATGCAAACGCTTTCCCATCTATTCAACCTGATGTTCTTGGATATAATGGAATCGTACTTGGAAAAGAAATTCAGATTCACAAACCACTCTTTGTAAATATACCACTTTGAAATCCATATGACAGTTGAAATCTCTTGAGAAGGAACTTCAACAGACATTTGGATTTGAGCAAGATTTTATTGGTTCGGAACGAGCTTTTGAAAGAGGGGCAGAGCTTTGGTAGCAAAGTCTTGAAATCCGATGTGGGATCACCTTCATGGGGGGTCCTTTATATAGGTGTTTGAAGTGATGGTTGAACATAAAAACTCGATCCAATGGCTGAAAAACCTTCATATTTGATCTGACAGTTGAAATGGTAGCCGCAAGGAAAATCTGGCAGGATCTGATCTTTTGAGGTTTTTAAAGGGGAAAAAACTTTGGGATTTAAGGAAACTAGAATCCGAAAATCTTAAAACACAAAAGAAAATTCAAGAAAGTATATGATGATTATGAAAACATAAGAACGAAAACATACCTTTCATATTGATAGGAATATTATCCGTATTAAGGAAAAAAATTTCTTCTTAAAAAAATTTAGCTTCCGATATTTTTTATTATGGAAAAAAATTGAAAATGAAAAAAAACTCCATTGTGAAAATTTTCATTAAAAAAACTTTGAGTACAAAAATCTTCATTACGAAAATATTCATTACGAAAATTTTATGTCTGAAATTTTAGACTATGAAAATTTTCACGACGAACGATTTGAAATTTCTAACTACTGAAATTTTAAAAACATCATTATGAAAAACTTGAAAAAAATCATTACGAAAAACATGAAAAACTTCAATACTAAAAACATAAAAAACTTCATTATGAAAAACATGAAAAACATCATTACGAAAAACTTCAAAAAATTCTTTATGAAAAACCTGAAAAACTTCATTACGAAAAACATGAAAAACATCATGCAAATGTACTCCCACTATGAAAAAGAAGTTTATTACTGTAAGGATATTGGTTCAAGAGGATGTTAGCAAGGAATATTACCTTTCATTTATCATTCCTAACTTCTATTTAATGTATTCAAATCTATCAAAGGGTAAAGATTTTGTGAAAATATCAGAAAGTTGATCTTGTGTTCTGATAAATTGAAGAATGATATCTCCTTTTTGTGTGTGATCTCTAAGAAAGTGATGCCTAATATCAATTTGTTTTGAACGAGAGTGATGTGCAAGGTTTTCACTAAGGGAAATAGAACTAGTATTATCACAAAAAAAATTGTTTTGGTAAAACTCATAACATAGTCTATGAGTGTGTGTTACATCCACAACACTTGATCACAACAACTTCCAGTAGCTACATATTCAGATTCAGCAGAGGAAAGTTCTTCTGAGTGTTGCATCTTGCATGACCAAGAATCTAATGAACCTCCTAAGAAATGAAAGGTTCTGGATGTACTCATTCTATTCATTATACATCCACCAAAGTCAGCATCTAAAAAACGTTTCAAAACAAAATCATTTCCAGAAGTATAGAAGAGTCCTAAATCCATGGTTCACATTAAGTAGTGAAAAATTCTTTTCACTACCTTTCACTGAGATTTATTAGGATTGGATTGATATCTTTCACATAAGTATACTAAAAACATTAGGTCTGTATGACTAGCTGTCATGTAATGTAAACATCCTATCATACCTCTAAAAGATGTTTGATCTACTGGTTTCCCAGCTTCATCAAGATCAGGTGTGTTTAAGGTACCGATAGAAGTACTTATACTCTTAGTGTTTTCATATCTGTACTTTTGAAGAAGATCATTAATATATTTATGTTGGGATATATAGATTACTTCTGGTTTTTGAGAAATTTGAAAACCAAGGAAAAATGTTAACTCGCCCATCATACTCATTTCAAACTCAGATTTCATTACATCTGCAAAGGAATCAGTTAAGGATTGCTGAGTTGAACCAAATATAATGTCATCAACATAAATTTGAATAGTCAAAACATTTTTCTTATCTTTTTTTATAAAAATGGTTGGATCTGCATTTCCCATAAAATAATTATTTTGAAACAAAAATTTCGTAAGTCTATAATAACAGGCTCAAGGGGCTTTCTTAAGTCTATACAAAGCTTTGGTAAGTTTATAAACATGTTCAGGATGTTTTGTATCATAAAAACCAGAAGGGTTTTCAATAAAAACATCCTCTTGAACATAACCATTATGGAAATCCCATTTCACATCCGTTAGAAAAATTTAGAAATTGAAGAATGCTGCAAAGGAAAGTAAGATATGAATAGATTCAAGTCTAGCTACTAGAGCATGGGATTCTTTATAGTCTATTCTTGTCGATTATAGCCTTTACCAACTAATCTACATTATTTCTCACAATGATTCCATTTTCATCACATTATTTCTGAAAAACCATTTGACTCCAATAAAAAAAGTTTCCTTAGGTCTTTCAACCAAGGTCCAGACATTATTCCTTTCGAATTCAAATATTTCATCTTTCATATCTTTAATCCAATAATCATCACCTAAAGCTTCATCAGTGCTTTTTGGTTATAATTGGGAAAGGAATGCTACATTTTTTACATCATTTCTTAATGAAATTCTAGACCTTACAGGTTTATTCACATCACCAATGATATTATCATAGGGATGATTCTTGAGAAACAACTTGTTTGGGTTTTGTAAAACATGTTCATCAACATAGGGTAGGAAGTATTCTAGAGTAAATGCTTCAGAAACATTTTCTTGGGAATTTTTATTATCAGAAGGATCTTCTAACAATGGTTGATGATCGGTTTTTGAAAACACATCTTAAGATGTAGGTTGAGGTTGTTTAAAAACAAAAGGATCAGTTTCATAAAATTTTACATGTACTGTCTCTTCAACAGTATAAGTGTTTTTATTGAAAAATCTATAAGCCTTAGAGGTTGCGGAGTATCCTAATAAAATTCCTTCATCATATTTTGGTGTGAATTTGTGAAGATTATCTTTAGTATTCAGAATGAATACCTTGCAACCCAAAACCTTGAAGTAGGAAAATCTAGGTTTTCTACTATTCCATAACCCATAAGGTGTTTTATTAAGAAAAGGTCTAATTAAAACTCAATTTATAGTATAACAAGTAGTAATTACAGATTCATCCCAAAAATTGCTTGCTATAGAATATTCACTCAATATAGTTCTTGTTATCTTTTCAAGAATTCTATTTCTTCTTTCGACAATGCCATTCTGTTGAGGAGTTCTTGGTGCTGCGAAATTGTGAGTAATGCCTTTTCTACTATAAAATGATTCCAAATCCGAATTTTTAAATTCTCCACCATGATCACTATGAGTAGTTATCAATGTAATTTTTTTATCATTTTTAACTTGGGATCTAAAACTTTTAAAATACGAGAAGGCTTCAGACTTCTTTGATAGAAAATAGACCCAATTAAATCTAGTGTAATCATCAACTAAAACAAATACATAATACATTCCTCCAATGCTTCCAGTGTCGGTAGGACCAAAGAGATCCATATGAACTAACCGTAATTCATCATTACTTGAGACTTCACCGATAGATTTAAAACTTGATGTATGTTACTTTCCATATTGACAAGGATCACCAACTTTTGAATAATTAAATCTAAGCTCTGGTAGATACTTAACAAATCTTTTCTTAGAAAGTTTTCATAGGTTCTTAAGGTTATAGAGACTTAATAATCTATGCCACAACCAAGAATGATCTTCCATTTCACTAAGGCTAGGTAGATCATGGCTCCTATGGTCTTCTATGTTTAGTGTCTATAGAGTCTCTTACCTATGGGTAGAAAGAATAAACTCTTCCTTGGAATTGAGTGCTAAGCACTTATCATTGAAAAAATTCACAAGGTAACCTTCATCACATAATTGGCTTATGCTAATGATGTTGTGCTTAAGACCTTTAACAAATAAAACATTTGAAATCATGGTTTTTCCAAGAAGAACGATGTTACCTATACCAAAAATTTCTCCTTGATCATTATCCCCGAAATTTACTTTTCCTCCTTCCGTCTTGAAAATATTTTAAAATTAGTTTTATTACCATTCATATGCCGGGAACATCCACTATCCATGTACCAACTATTGTTGTCGTTACTCTCTCCATTTTCCTGAAAACAACATAGTTAGACATTCAAAACCCAAACTTTCTTCAATCCAGAAATTTCAGAAATAAAAATCTTAGGCACCAACATTTTCTTAGAAAAATAGGCTTTATGAAATCCTAAAGACTGGGTTTTGCTTAAGGAACAATTTTTTCCCCAGTGTCCACCACACTGACACTTAGTGCAGAATGGATCACTTTGAGGAAAAATTATTGTTGCTAAAAATCAGTTTAGAACTAGTATAACCAAAACCAAAACTATTCCTTAGTGGTCGGATTTGAGAATACATCTTATCAAAATATTCCTTACCTAAGGTAAAGTTTGACCAACACTTACTCAAGGAAAAAATCTCGGATTTTAGTATGATAACCAATTTCATGTCTTCTAAAACATTTTATTTTGAACTAGAGTTAGGCTCAAAAATATTTTTCATAGAAATTACATTTTCTAGATCAGTAGAATGTTTATTCTTCTCAGAATTTACTTCCTCAAGATTTTTTGAAATACTTTCAAAATCAAAAATTTTCTTATCAAGATATTTAGAAAGATATGATATTTACTTAGTAAGAATAGTATTCTTAGAATTTTCATTATTATGATTTTTCATTAGTTTTGAATTCTCAATCTCAAGGAGTTTTGAAAACCAAGAAACTTCTTCATAGGTAGGTAAATGATTATCTTTATCAGAAGAAGATTCTTCATCATAAGAGTTATAGTTTTTATCATTACTATAATTTTTATTTAAAGAAACATTGGTCACTATTTCAGAATTGTGTACCTTATCCATCAAAAAATGATTGTCAATAGGTAGTCTGGATATTAGACCAAGATTCTTCTATATAGAAGATTCATAATCTAATGATTCATCTGAAGAGTCACCACCATTGGCACTCTAGGTGTTATTGGATTTAAATAATTTCTTAGCTTTAGCATTTTTGTAATTTTATCTATTTCTCTCAGAATTATTATCCTTTATTTATTTTCTCTTAAGCATAGGACAGTCGGGCCTTATATGTCCAGCTCTCTTGCATTCATACCATGTAACTTCAGAATCTTTCTTGTCCTTCCTTTCCTTATTCTTATATCTGGATTGAAAGTTATTCTGTCCAACAATCTTGTTTATCCTTCAAGAAATATTTTCTAACTCATTTTTTGAATATTAAATTCTACTAGATTTATATTGAATAACAATCTTCTTAGATTTGGATCTATTAACTCTCTCAGGAGTCTTGGCATTCATGTGATTTGAAGTTATAGTAAAAGCAACACAGCCATTCTCATTCTTCTTCTTTACATTATCAGCATCTCCCTTCATTCTGGTCTCATGTTGAAGAAGAGCTCCAAAAATTTCATCAATAGAAATCTGAGTAACCTTCCTGTTCTCATCAATAGCAGTCCTCTTGAATTCCCACTCATTGGGCATGATGTCTATGATCTTATCAACAAGAGCTTCATCATCTAATCCTTTCCCACCCATGGATTGTAAACTATTCCCAATAGTCATGAATCTGTATTTCACCTTATATATGGGATCTCTATAAGGAATGGAAAAACCATGATATTTAGCTCTGAGCATGGCTCTTCTTGTTTTGATAACTTTGGAAGTTCTAAAGTGAGTGACTTTGAGTTTCTTCCAAATGAAATTTGCTGCTTCACAAGAGGAAATTGGCTATATATGTTTATAGTCAACGAACAAAGCAAGGTATTTTGTACCTTATAATTCAGTTGATACTCATGTTTTTCTTGATTGGTGAATGTACTAACTTCCTTGTTAGGGATTTTATATGCTCCAGTAAGCATAACAAAATTATTAAATCCAGTATTGATAATAAATGTCTTCATGCGATCTCTCCAATATTTGTAATCATTCTGATCAAAAATAGGTGGTCTTGCTGGATTGATATTGTCTGTGGAACCAACATTGATTCCTACCATCCTAAAGGAAAATCATTCCACAAAAAACCTGTTAATAGAAAACGTTCAGATTCAAGGAAAATATTCCTAAGAAAAGAAAAAGATAGAACAATGAGAACTGAGAAAAGAGAACTTATTTGTGAATATAAGTATTTCAGAGACCTCCTCTGATACCAATTATTCAGATGGTATGTGAGTATGATATACTCTATAATACCAAATATAGGATTGAAATAATATAGATACTAAATAAAGTATCTAATGATGCTCAATATACAAGAGGGGGTGAATTTTACACTTTAAAAAATTCCATTGTAAATTTTAAATATGGTTATGTTTAACAATGTTAAACAAGGTAATTCACAAAACCTCTAGTTCTACACACTTTCTTGATTTCGGAAATATGATTCCAAGAAAGTAAATCCAGAAATACGGTTCTAGAAAATGAAACATAAAGAAAGTTCACAGGGATTGAGATTCTACCTTAATGTATATAGAATCTAACTAAATCAGAGTACAAGTATAAAGAAGTATAAGATAGTTATACATTCCTCAAAAAATAAAATGCATCATAAAACTTGTAAAAAAACAAGTAACAAGTAGTAAATATTTTAACCCAAAGAGAAGGATATTTGACAACCTTGGATAAAGGTCCCTTGATTTATACTTTCACGAAATAATGTCTTACCCAAACTAGGGTAAGCCCTAAATAAAAAGATCGGAGTCTATCTTGATATCCCTGCAAGCCCTCAACTTCAAGGTAGTCGGAACCTCTGTCTTCCTATCCCTGGAAGCCCTCGATTGTACACAGCAACAATTAGAGTCACAAAAAGAAAATCTTAACAAGAAGATCAGTACTCACAAAGAAAGAAAGCCCCTCTCTCTAGAAATCACTTCAGCAGCATATAATCCCTGTATTGATCAACTTATTGTGATCGCTTTCAAATGAGTTCCTATTTATAGGTGTGGCTTCAACGGTCGGCTCCCTCCTCCAATGGTCATATTTTTCCTTGATTATCAGACGGACCTATACATGTGTCACTCAAACAACAGTTAGTTAGTAACTGAATACATGACATAGTTTTATAACAAAAATAAGTGTAAGAAAAAATATATTTACATAACTAAAATCAAATATTCAGAATGTAATAAAATAAAAGTTTAGAGTCTAACCAAAAATACATTCGGTGTATATAACACAAGGATATTCTGATTATATTTTCTAAGGAATTCAGAAACTGAACTCTATAGAATTATGGAGTCTGAATTTCAAGGAAATTCAGAATCTGGATTCCCAAGAATTCAAAACCTGAACATACAAAGTTCAGAGTCATAGTTAATGAGAATTCAGAGTCAGAACTCACAATGTTCGGAGTCTGAATTCATTAGAATTTGGAGTTAGAACTCAAAAAGTTCAGAGTCTGAATTCCTTATAATTCAGAGTAAAAACCCACAATGTTCGGAATCTGAATTCATTATAATTCAGATTTATAACTCACAATGTTCAGAGTCTGAATTCATTAGAATTTGGAGTTAGAACTCAGAAGAGTTCGGAGTCTGAATTCAGAGAACTGTGGATTCAGAACTCAGATGAGTTTGAAGTCTGAATTCAGAGAACTCAAATTTAGAACTCAGAAAAGTTCAGAGTCTGAATTTGGAGTTAGAAAACAGAATGATCTTAATCTAAGTATTATATGATTCTGAGGTTTTTGATATGAAACTGAATTTTACAATTATACAAGAAAATGAACAATGAAAAACATGGTAAGGATAAATTTCCTTGGGGAATGAAAATTTTCCTTATAGAAGTAAAACACAGGGTAAAATTAGATTCTCCTTATGATAAAGTGTTTATGATTTTCAAAACAAGAATGAATTATAAATTTATAAGGAGATATCATTGACTCAAAAATCTTACCCAAACTTGAAGGAGTTGAAAATTCATAAAGAAAACCTTATTGACTCAACACATCCAACCATAGATCCATGGACTAGACCCTAATATACATGACTCTCCCAAGTAATCATTGTCAGAACCTATTGTAGAGGGCTTGAAGATGGATTCATTAGCTATAGATCCCTCCCATAATACACCCCTCATGAAATAGAGCCTTGATGCTCTAGAGAAGAAATACTATAGATGCCCCAGTATTCCCTCTACTGGAACTTTATCTAAGGTGTAGTTCAAAAGATTAGATACTGAATGACCATTCCCTAGTTAAAGTATTATGGAACTCCTGTTAAGGGCTATCAAGAAGTCATATAATGGTCAACTTTTTTACATTTCTTCATGTCTCCGATCTTCATCTTATTTATATTAAAAGTAACTCTCACCAAAGTGGTTGAAGGTCCACTAACCTCCATGTGGAACTGTCAAATAATTCAAAGTGCCAAATCCTCCAATATGAACATCTCAATAATTAGGGGCTTACTCAGTACCCATGGGTATATCTTTAGTTTGAATCTATTAACAATCTATATAATACTAGTTTAATGAATGATCTCAAACTTCTTAGCCTTTAAATCTTCATTTCCATCTAATAGAGGATAAAAATGAAGTAGTTTGTTGAAAAAAGAATATATTAATAATACCTATAATGATACATATTATAGCTCTATAAACTCCCGTATTCAATTTCACTTCATCTTATCATGAAATAATTCCAAAAATAATTAGTTCTTAAAATCCCCAACATAAAAACCTCCCATTAACTAGCCTTTCCCATCTTACCCCACCACCACCTGGTGGGTCCTTGTAGAAATAATGATGATAAATTCACCATTTTATCATATTGTGTCTCAGTGTGGTCAAAGACACCATCAATGATATTTATACAGTTATGTTCATCATGTTATTCCCAAATGATCGACAAGGCTAATAGATAATCTCTATGGAAGTCTCTGGCGTACTCAACCATAGAACTCAGTTCCCCTATTCCCTTAATATAAATAAGTAGATGAACTCGTAGTTGAGGTTGTCCTCCTTCATGTACCACTAGATTGAGTTTGGGAGAATTTTCCACAACACCCTCCTGCATAGTAAGCGGTTGGATGAAGGAATCCTCCCTAGTGATAGCATCTCACCAGATGTCATATGGTGGTATCAATAGTCTCCTTCAATATAGAATCCTCTAATACATGAAGGAAGTATTTATTATGTTTGAATCCATTTGGTATATCTTAATTATTTTATAGAATCACATGAAGGTTCTCCTAGGATTATACCAACAACCCAATATATATCCCTCCATGAACTATCTATGTTCTATATCCCTACACATTATTCATATTCACGTATATATATAAATATAATAGAATGAATCATTTTAATTAATTAATGCTAATTGATATACCAGATCAGCATGGAAAATAGATATATCACTCAATGAAAGAACATAGGTTTGTCATGAAAATATATCACAATCAAGGAATTAAATTAATGAAATGTTATTCTTTAAACAATGTTTATATATATGGTGTATGATAAAACATTCTTATTCATCTTTCATTAACACACCCATAACCCATACAACTATAACAACAATCACATCAATGGTAACTCATAGGTCTATTAAACATGATCTGGACAGGTGCGTGGAATATTCTTTACGCAAGTCCCAAATAGCCTATTACATTTAGACTATGTTTTGTGTTTCTCCAAAGAAAATAAGAAACTATTCTTTTTACCATTTTTTAATGCCCTGACATAAATTGTCCTGTTTGATAGGAGGATCTACAAGACCTCTTACATGCCTCCATATACATCAGAGTTGTCCAACTAGCATTGAGTGTCTTAATGTCATAAATGGGGAGACTATACCGTCCATAACATAGTCATGCACCAAATGTATAATTAAAATATAAGACAATATATAGTAATCAACGAGGAAGGTAAATCATCATAATATAATATCATATGACACACATGCCACATAAGTAAATAAACCAAGATCATAATGTGGCATGAAAAACTATAGTATAGAGACAATATAGGTAAATAAATATGTACCAATGTGTAAATACTCTATAATTAGTTCTATTTCCACTACTAACTCTACAATCTCTAGATCATCCATCTTCCATGTGATCCATAACCGATCTTGGGTCCTTATTCTTGAAGCTTTCACATGAATTGTGATTCCAGGGAAGAGTGTGAGTAATAAAACCTAGTAGGAAACCACAAATTCATTCTTATAAGTTATACACATGTATAAAAATCACATTTCATGATAAAATATATTTGAACGGAATAAGAAATAATTATGTTTTAAGAGCCCATGTGATAACCAAGATGCCAGTTCCCTAGACATACTTACATCAGCTCGATGCTGGAAGGATATTATAAAGGCATAAAAATATATCAAGAACAATCCACATTTTATGTGAACATGTTTCATATAGTCCTTAGGGCATCGAGTCTTAGATTGTATGACATGTCCATCTAGTGAATATCTATTTAGTATCCTTAATACTTTGAGTTCAGAAATGTTACTCAATATCCTAAAGGCATCATGTTTCAAGATAGCTCACAAGGATTTCAATATCTTAACATTTGTATAGTTACATATTCATCACCAAAAAATATTGTGAGTACTACCCCTATAATGATCAATCAACCACGATAGTCCACTAATTACAAGTAAAAAGACAAAACCTCCATGGCATGGTAAATATACATAATACAGAAGAGAATGATCAGGAAAAGTGTAGAATGTAAACATGAGCATATAGTAGATACATATAAATAAATTTGATAAAAATAAATTAGGGTAACATGCCAAATTAGTAATACATTTTTAATCAAGCATCACACTCGGTTCTCACAGGCTATACACAAACCCACAACCAATCACTACCAGGAATGTTCAACAATATATACTATAACACTTTTTGAAATCAAGGAAAAAATAGTATATAATGATCTCAAAATATATTGATAATTATATCTCAATGTTAGAAATTCCAATGTTAATTCCAATTTTCATCAAGAATTTCATATGATGAACTAGTTTTTCACACAAAGAAGAACATGTTCAAGGGCCAATAACTACTCAGCCAATTTCTATATAAAATAAAATGTGTCATAGAAAATTCTAATAAAGGAAAAATACATTGGTAGAATAATTACATACCCCATTACAAATCACCATAAATTGTGTTTTTAGATCTTGGATGAAGAAAAACATCAAAGAAACAATGTGAGATACAAACTAAGTAGGAACTAACCAAGAGGTTCCCATGAGGATGTTGAATAATGTAAATGGTACTCAAGAAATGATTCTTATCTACAGATGATGGAATAGCCTCATTAGATTAGACCATTATCCCATGTCTATTCCATAACATCATTATTCCATGATTGAATAAGATAAAAGTAATAGCTCATCCAAAATAGGGAATGTCAATTGATGGAGCCTACAAAATCAAATCAAAATAGAACCACTAGAATTTTATGATGAATTGTTGTCTTAGACAAATAAAAGAAATTAAAATACTGATCTAAACAAGAAATAAATCAAATATATTAAAATAGAAAACTCAACCCATAATGTTTTTTCTAACTAACATCAGGAAAATGAATGAATCAACAAGGATGAGTGTCAATGGATTAATAGTGGGTAGAAATCAATTAATAACCACTATGTTCAATGTGTTTCCCCTTTTAATTCAGTAAAGATACTAGAATAAATTTTTCCATTTCCAAATTTAAAAAACATAGTTTCATTGAAATAGTTTACACTATGTTTGGGCCATGAATTCGGTTATTTTGAGTGCTGATAAAAATTCACATCCACTATGGAGTGGAACAAAATTATTTCAAGTTTTCCCCTCACAAAACCCTCCAAAATGGAAATGGTGGGGTAGGAAAAGTTGTTTTTTAAGGCTGATTTACTTGCACACCAAGATAAGGCCATAGATTGGGAAATCATTTTTCCACCTATTCATTTATCATTATCAAAAATGGATTACACTAAAGGTGTTTTATTGGATTTGTTTTGAATTAAAACCTCAAAAACAATTATTAAGCTTCCAAAATCCACTCATGGACCACAATACATTACTCAATCATGGATACACATATATACTAATTGGAAATGGATGGAAACAAGTATTTTTATAAATGAATAGCAATGTTTGTTACATGCATACCATTATATCAAGCCAACATTCATATTAAATTGATCTATGTGGTATAGAAATTCGAAACTTTAGAATGCTGATTCAAAATCTAAGATCCAATAATAAATGGAACCTAGATAATGCTTATGCACAAAAACTGAAAAGAAAAAGGTCTAGTCCATGATAATAGATTTTATATAATCAGTATTCTAAAAAGATATTCATCCAAGATATGAAATTCAAATCATCTTACCAAAATGGAATCATCATCAATGGTAGATCTTTATTGAATTAATAAATTGATACCAACTCTATAGATCTATTATTTTTCCATTAAAAACGTAAAATTGTCTATTAGATCCTAATATAATTCCAATTTATAGTCAAAAAATATTTTATCTGTGATTTATACCAAGAGATAAAGAGGTTTCCTAGGATTGATATTATGAATGGAGGAAGAAAAAACCCCGTACCCTTATTCCTCATTATTTGATTCTCTAGATGATTTGGATTTGGAGTACAAAGGGAGTAGAACCACTAAGAATCACCAAAAGTGTCCCAAGGATTGATATCCTAAGGTGTATGAGAAAAATGAGATATTTCAAAGAGGTTTTAGGATTACAGTCTAATTCTTATATTAATTAATACATTATGCATGGTTCGGTTTCATGAAATTCAAAAAATGTTCCAAACATGTGAGGTTTATACCTTTTCTGGGAACCCAAATGGTTTGGTAAACCATGAATCAACCCCAAATTTCACGTTTTCCTAACATACATATTTTTATTGAAAATTTAATATGTTAATCCCTAAAAATACACAAATAGTTCATTTGCCACTTCCACTCTCCAAACATGTCATAGGGTTTCATAGAGAGAGTAGTATAGATTCCCCTAACCATGAATCTCCTTTAATTCCTCAAAATGACTTAAAAACTAGAACAGACCCAAAACATTTCCAAATAAAATAATAGATCCTGTGACTTGAAGAAGGGATGTAAGTAAGGTCTAATGTACCATAAATGAATCGGTTTGTTATAAACTCTCTTGAAAACATAAAATGAAGGTCATGTGTCTTGTTTGCAAATTTTTGATACTTGTGATTTTTTTTCTACCATTATGGTTTATTTTCACTATGTATAAGATTACCATATTGTTTAATTTAATTTTTTAGAAAAATAAATAAATTTATTCTAATCTCCAAACATCCATAAAATAATCTGAGTCATATACTTACTAAAACGTTCCATAAGTATTTTAAAAGAATTGTTTCATGTTTCTCATTTCGAGTCACATTATGTGAAGGGTGTTTTTTATGTGAACTATATTCCATTAAAAACAATATATGACCATTAAAATGGTCTCATGTTTTTTTATTAATCATAAATATGAAGTATAATATTTTTTGAGGTACATATATTCAATAATTATGTTCATTATAATCTGCTAGCAAAATATTCAACATAAAATATGGTTTCTGTAAATTTAGTGCACCTCCATCTATTATATATTTTCATGTATTATAATTACATTTTTTTATAAAAAATTATCATTTTTATTATAGTAATAATAAAATGGAATCATTTCATAGTTATTTAGATTTCTAAATATGTTTATACAATTTGACCTATAAATATCACGAACATTTTTGAATCTTCTAATATAAAAAACAACATTTTATACACTTTTATGGATATTATATAGTTCATAAATAGAATTATTATTTCAATAATATGATATATTTATCCATTACTCATGTTTATTCCATTATTTATGACTCGTATAAATTATATAATAGTTTAAATGTTCTTTCGACTCAAACAGAAAAATTGTCCAATGTAACATAAATTTTAATTGTAAGAAAATAATTTAGGTTGTGTTTTTAATATGTTCTATAAAACTTGTGATAGACTCTTTACCCCGTCCTCAACAACTTTCATTATAAGATTAATGTCTATCCAATTTTTATTTATATTCGTCATATTATGTTTAATAATATTTATATGTAAGTAATTAAACTACTATAAACAAATACACTCATTTATACAATTAATAAAATAAAGAGATATATTTACATAAGTACACACACTTTTACATATAAAATTAATCTATGTGATATATGCATGTCTGGTACAATTTTTCCGAATATAAATTATATAATTTAGTTATATAATTAACATAAATATAAAATTATATATATATATATTATTTACATAATGTATTATGTAATTTATTTAAAATATATATATATAATGCATAATTTATTCATATGAAAGGTGTATAACATATACATATATGAAATACAAAAATGTATACTTTTAAATTTTATAGTATATGCAAATATAATGTTTTCATATCATGTACATGAAAATAAAAACATAATATTACATATATATATATATATAATGTAATTTATAAAGTACAAAGAGTATAACCATAATATAATATAACACTGTATATACATATAAATTAACATTATAGACCCACAAATATATATATATATATATTAAATAATTTATATAGATTAAATAAATCACATACATACATATTAACAAAATATTTATATATCTACGTAGTATATAAATTTTCTAAAAACATTTAAATATATACAATTATATATATATATTATTTATACACATAGTGATATATATATATTTCATTCATATACATGTAATGTCCTGTCTTGGGTTTCCAAATATGTGCAACGGTGCAGCTGACCACAGGCACCCCCCACCCCCATGACGGAGTGTTTTGACTAGTATAGAGTGTCTATGAACTAAATTATTGAGACAAAAAAACTATACAAAAATAGTTCATTAAAATATAATTAAAAGATAAAACATCAATAAAAATATTAGAGTATATCTATAGAATATTACACTGAAAAGCTAACTAGCCTAACTAAAATGTATGTGTGTGAAATATTATAATGAATGATTAGTAGGGAGTGGATAGATCAAGGGGTGTAAAGATAAGGGTGGCTAAAGTTATAAAATCAGTGATTTAAATTATGGTTCATTCTTTTTGTATTCTAATAGGTTAAAATGTTATTGTATTTTCCCCTTATTAGATCAGGTTGTAGTGAGAGGTTGTATAGATTCTCATAATCCATGTGATCTCCTTGAAAAAAGATTTGGGTTATTTTAAATAATGATCCTTTACTTTAAAATTCTATTTGATTGAATATAGTTGGTTTATGTTCCCTAAAATGTAGATTAATGTATCTTTTAGTTGTTGGGTTTAACAATTCTTCTAAAGGATGGGTAGATGATATAATTAGGGTTGTTAGTATTCAAATCAGACATGGGTGATTTTCTTGGGGTTATTGATGTAATAGAAAATCATGGAAGGTTCCATGATGCATGTAAGATGTTTTTTAATTGAGATTTATGTTTATAATAAAATCATATTATTAACAATGTTTACAAATAATGAATAATATGCTAAGGCCAAAGGTCTTATTCATCAACAATAGATTTAGATTATGGTTCTAGGATATACCATGTATGGTAAAGCCAAGTTATATATAATAGTTTTTGGATGTGGGTAGATGGTAACCTATAATGAAGTAATAAATATGGATATTTTAATAAAATATGGTTGGGTTATGTATAGTAACCCATATTTTATATAGATGATTATTACATCTATTTAAATGTAAAAAATATATATTATTGGTACTCCTAATGTCTTGAGGTTTAGTATCCTTAACAAATTATATTCAAAAAATATAAATACATATTAAAAATTAACATTTATGTGATTCCTTTTTTATATCCCTCTTCTAGGAATCCATAATCCTCTTAAGAAACATAACTAACATATATCAACAAAGGGGTGTGTAAGGGCTAGGTAAAGAGAGTAATAATGGGGAATCATGACACATGAAACATCATTGGTATATGGGTGAGCATAATCATCATTGTAATCTCATAAACATAGGAACATAATAATAATAACCATATTAAGAATTCATGGATGGTTCATTATAAATAATAATAAACCATTAAGAAACATTAGTAATGATTTTCTATAAATGCGTCATAGCATTTTGAAAAAGTTTTCATGTTTTACATTATAGATAAATTTAACTTCATCACATATATTCTTAATAACCACCTAACATATAATATTTTAACCAATTTATTGGTTGTATATATAATTTTGGGCCCACCTAACACATTATTATATTTTCATAATCATGATTTCCATTTCAAAAGGAAACATACTTCTGATATAATCATGGAATGAAACCAGAAGAAAATAATGGGGTTCATAATGATTTAATAAATAATATGTTGATGAATAAACATAAAAGAACCAAAAATGAGATGCAAAACGTATTTAAAAAATTAAATGGTGGAATAAAAAAATCTCAATTCATGGAGTGAAAGAGAAACAATACAATTAGAATCAAATATTTGTTTTCAAAAGAAAGTATTTATCCAAATTCATTGGAGGTGGCTAAGAATTCATCCCAATATAGTAAAAACATACATGCCACTAGAAACACACAAAAAACATTTATATGGATTTTATATGAAATATTGAAAAATATAAAGGAAGAGGAGATAAAACCAAAATTGAGAATCTATTTAAGGATTCCCCTTTCCTTAGGTATTATTTTGGTACATTTAAACCTCCTATATAAAAACTTATTCTAAATAAAAAATTAATATAAAAGAAGGTGGTATTAATTTGCGTTATTATTACTCAATTATAATTGGTAGAATGTATTTATTATCCCCTCATTATAGATAAAATTTCATTATAACATGATTCACTTTGTTATTTTAAATATCTTATAAATTATTGGTTCCTATTCATTTTATATTTAAACACTAAAAAAATTTCCTCTTTAACAAAAAAAATCCTTTTATATATTATATAAAATTTACTCTAACAAATCATGAATGAAGTGATGAGTAAAGTAGGTATAATGACCTTATCCATAGAAAACCAATTGTAACGCCCCGGCCCCAGTTACCAAGATTTGGTGCATTATTACATAACATTGGCATGATCCCAAGAAAGATCAAATCTCAAAAGACCGATTAGTTTAGTAGCCTTTGAATAACTAGATGCATTCATAAATTTTACATTACCTTAAATGTTTGTGCTTATTTATGAAGTTTCCGCTATGTTGTTATCCTTACTAGACATTTGAGCTCACCCCTTTCTATGTTTTATTTTTCCCACGATGTGAAGAAGTATTTTATGAATGACCTGCATGGATAGTATAAGGTGAGATGAGTGTGGAGACAAGATGTTGTAACGCCCCGGCCCCAGTTACCAAGATTTGGTGCATTATTACATAACATTGGCATGATCCCAAGAAAGATCAAATCTCAAAAGACCGATTAGTTTAGTAGCCTTTGAATAACTAGATGCATTCATAAATTTTACATTACATCATAAAGCGAAAAATACAACAACATCTTGTCTCCACACTCATCTCACCTTATACTATCCATGCAGGTCATTCATAAAATACTTCTTCACATCGTGGGAAAAATAAAACATAGAAAGGGGTGAGCTCAAATGTCTAGTAAGGATAACAACATAGCGGAAACTTCATAAATAAGCACAAACATTTAAGGAAATGTATAACTATAACAAAATCCTTTTAAACTTGGACTTCATCATAATATGGCAGAAATAAAATGAAATTATGCCATTTACTTATTCGCATGGATATCTACTAGTTAAATAATCACATGCAATATCAATAACCACTTTCATAATTATAGAATGCATAATGCCAAACTATCATAACCACATAGCCAAGGCCTCCTGCCAAGACTACAAATAATATTTTTTCAAGTCCACATTCTAAGACACTAGTTTGTCTCATGAGACCTACCGATGCATCAAGGAGCTATAGAGGGCTCCACCCAGTACATATTAAGTCCAATTTATTCCATATATGAATAGGTTTAAACATAACATAAACATTCATATTAAAATTTGCATAAGAAATGTAAATACATTATCCATAAACCATGAATGGTATAAAAATAACACATCCACAGTCAAACATATCACAAAACCTTCAATAAAAAATAGAAGTTTTGTATCATAATAAATAAACTTCAAATAAGCTTAAAATCCATCAAAGGTTATTTACATAGATGAAATCAAAATTATTTGAGAGATATGTATCTTTTTTGAAATCATTTAAAAGTCACATAATTATAAAATAAAACATTTACATTGAAAATATTCTTATAAGAATGTAATGAAAGATTTGACAATTTTATAATGGCGGAAAATAGCAGCACCCGCTGTATAAGTTAAAAAACATTCTTACCTTAATTCTATCGAAAAGGTTAAAAAGGACCTTGTTTGGAAAATGACAGAAATATTCCATTATAATCTTATTAAAAAAAGAAACTAGGGTATAAATGACTTTATCCCATAGTATTTAAAATAGGAATAATGATTTTAAATACATTTTTAAGAAACATGGATGGGGATGATAAAGAGGTCCCAATAGATAATTACGTATAAACTACCTTGGATAATGAATAGATTATAAAATAAACCCTAAATTTGTACTTTTCCTTGGTTGATGGTAGGTTAACATCATGTATAATGGTGAAATAATTTTTATTATGTTATACAAGAATCATATAAATTAATATGATATCATATATAATCTTTTAACACTGCTTTGTTAATAATATCTTTGTATTATCGTCGTTTCGGGTGTTAACTTACTTGTTTTCTTTTATATGTTTTGTTTCATAAGCCATGTTTGTTATGGATATTTTGTATATTATTCATATACAGAATGATAACAAGTCCTTAAACATTATTTTTAATCATAAAATGAGAATTATACTTGAATGGATACGATGGGTAATGAATCTCATCGCGTTCGTGGAGACGGTAGTCCGTACGTACGCACGAGCGACAATATCATTATTTTGATATTAAAATAATATATAATTGGATGTTATATCATATATACAGAATAATTATCATGTAATATTTATTAATTACATGAATTACACATCATTATTATACCATCCCAATAATAATATACTGAATAACAATTACACCACGACGTAGAGACGGTAAGCCGTACGTATGCACGTATGGTGACATGTCATAAAAGGATGGATATAATACTTAAAATGGTTGTACCATATTTATAATAACATCACAGTATTTATAGGATACTTTATTTATTATTTTATAATGAAAATAACAATGAAATAAGAAGTTGAAGAAGAAAGGAACTTGAAAGAGGATGGTGAAAACATTACATCTTCTTCAGGTTCTTCATTTTGATTTGATCAAAATGTGTCCTTAAGTTGGATTTCTAATCAAAAAAAGGCCTCTAGGTTGAATTGGTGGAAGTTAAGAGATTATTTGGGCAGGTTTTTGCCGAACCAAAAGGCTTTGATTGTCTGAATTAGTGAGAAAGGGGGGTGCCCTTTATAAGAGGGGTGAGGGGCACCTTTGGAAAAGCTAGAAATTTTATTTTATAATAAATTCATATTCGGTTTATAATGGCTCAAAAGTGGATTATTAAAATTATAAGGTGGGTATGGGTCGAAATAATTTAAACCAATAGAATTTAGACAGGTTTGGGTCATTATATTAACCTTATCTTTTAGTTTTAACTCTTAGTTAATTAGTTTGACATTTACCATATCACTTTGTATTTTTATATTATATAGTTAATAAACTTACTATATACATCCAATATGGCCCCAAGTGTTCCATTAATGATACAAATATAATTATATGTGTCTTTTTTCCGAAACGTATATTTTTAGTAACATAATATCAATAAATAATATAATATTTGTTTTAAAAACTCATTTATGTCAATTTGGACACTATTCAATAATTGTTTTTTTAGACATAAAAAGTTTATTAATTAGAAAAAAATTCATTTAAGATATACTATAATGTAATATTTTCCAATAAAATTCTTTTATGTCATAAAAACTTTAAAATTATATTTATTTTACATTTTATTATACCAATTATTTGATTCTTCCATTAATAAGGAAAATACTACATCATTATTGTGTCATACATAATATTAATTATTAAATGTCTAAAAATTATAAATAAAATACCCTTATATAGGAAATCTTCTTATCTTTCCAATGAATATTTATAGTTGAAAATACAACATATATAACCCTATATAGAAATTGTTTTTCTAAAAGATATGTGCTTATGCCATTTTTGTATTTATTTTAACTTAATTAATATAAAGTGTCCTTATCACTTAAAAGTGGATCTATGGGATCCTGAAATCGACCCAAATATGTCAATGGTCGGATAGGTATCAACCAATAAGGTGAGGACACGTTCTAGGGTAATTTATTATTATAATATTATTTTTTTACCCAAATTTACTGGATTTACCCTTTAACCATGGTAAATAAAATATTTACCGAAGTAATTATTCAAAATGTCTAAAAATAAAAGCTACCTATTTACACAATTTGGAAATCCTGATTCCAAATATGGAATCCATTTTTCCAAATTCAAAACACAGAATTGGCAGAAATTAATTTAAAATTAATTCCCTTTTGTTAAAACAATAAGCGTGTTTTTAAGAGATAATAACTGTCAAATGATTGACAGTTGTTTATGTCCGGTTTAAATGTGAAATTATGTACATTGACCAACATTGTATTAAATGGTAAAAATATATTATAAATATACTTTAAAACCACTAAAATTCATAAATTATCGTTATTAATTATTTCGATTAAAAATTTGTTTTTAATTAAAATTTTGTAATTTTCACTATTCATCAAAATATAAAAGTTATCTGAAAAGTTCAAAAATTTTACCCTAGGATAATTTTGATATTACAAATCCAAAAATGAAGCCCATTTTGAGAGATAAAATTTAGAAAATTTCAAAAAGTGGTTATTACTATTCAAAACGGCTAGTTTGATTGGTTGTGGTGTGGGTTTCAACTCGAAGTTGCATACAACACATGCTACTGTATTATTCAAAGAGAAGCATATCATGGAAGCATGGGGTGTTACATTCTCCCCTCCTTCAAATAATTTTATCCTAGAAATTTATATAATATTATTGCTTAAAAATACTCGTCTGGTTCTTCATCATAAGTTTCTCGGGTTCCCACGTTGCCTCTTCCATCTTATGGTTTCTCCATTGAAATTTTACCAGGAGATTTGTCCAGTTTCTCAGCACTTGTTCTCTTGTATCAATAATCCTGATGTTCTTTTTTCAATAAGATAGATCAGGTTCCAGTTCTAATTCCTCATAGGTGAGTACATGCGTTGGGTCAGGCACGTATTTCCTCAATAGTGATACGTGGAACACCTCGTGAACTTTGGAGAGATTTGGCGGCATTTACAAACGGTAATCTACAGCCCCAATTCGCTTTAGAATTTCTAAAGGTTCGATGTACCTGGGACTCAATTTACCTTTCCTGTCAAAATGTATAACTCCCTTCCATGGAGATACCTTCAAGAAAACATGATCTCTTACCTGAAATTCAAAATCCTTCCTTCGGTTGTCAGGATAACTCTTCTGCCTACTTGGAGCTGCTTTGATGTGATTTTGGATTACCTTCACCTTCTCCATCGTTTCCTCCACCAGTTCTGGGCCTACAAGTTTTCTTTCACCAACATCATCCCAACATGTTGTTGTGTGACATGTCTTTCCATATAATGCTTCATGTGGTTTCATTTGAATACTCGAATAGAAGCTATTGTTATAGGAAAATTCTACCAGAGGTAAATATTGATCCCACATAACCTGATAGTCAAGTGAGAAGGATCTCAACATGTCTTCTAAGGTTTTAATATTCCATTCTGATTGTCCATCTGTTTGAGGGTGGTAGGCGGTGCTCAAATGAAGTTCAGTATCCAGGGCTTTCTGAAGACTTTTCCAGAATCTTGATGTAAAACAGGGTTCACGATCAGAAATAATCGATAGGGGTACTCCATGAAGTCTCACAAATTCATTAATACATAGTCTTTCTAGACTTTCGAGTGGTAAATCTTCTCTTATAGCAAGAAAATGTGCTGACTTGGTAAGATGATCAATAATGACCCATATTGCATCATTCCTTCTAGGAGTACTTGGTTGTCCCATGATGAAGTCCATCGTTATATTATTACATTTCCACTCAGGTATGGGATGATGTTACAATACTCCACCAGGGTGTTACTTTCTAGCTTTCACTTGTTGACAAACCATACATCTTGACACAAAATCAGCAATCTCCCTCTTCATGTTGTCCCACCAAAAATGTTCCTTCAAATCTCTATACATTTTGGTGATCCCAGGGTGTATAGGGAAATTCGAGCTATGAGCATCATCCAACAATTCCCTTTTTAGATCAGGTATATAGGGAACATAAAGTCTCTTCCCAAATTTCAAAATTCCATCTTCATACACAAAGTCTCTCAATCTCCCATCATTCACAGCTTTCATCTTATTTTGAAACTCTTCATCATCGGTCTAATAAGTTTTTATCCTTTCTAGTAAAGATGGTTTGGAAACCATTTGAAAAATCATTGATGTTTCACCTTCCATTATTATTCCCATGTCTATCTTTACTAGATCAATGAAAATTGGATCCCTTTCAATTATCATATTGTTCAAAACTCCAGGATCTTTTCTGCTCAAAGCATCTACCACTTTATTATCCTTCCCCGGGTGGTAGTGTATCGTACAATCATAATACTTTAGTAATTCAAGCCATCTCCTTTGGGTCATGTTGAGTTATTTTTGTGAGACAATATACTTCAAACTCTTGTGATTATTATAAATCTCACATTTTTCACCATAGAGGTAGTGTCTCCATAAATTCAAAGAAAATATCATAGCTGCTAACTCGATATCATGAATAGGATAGTTTTTCTCAAGAATTTTTAGTTGTCGTGATGCATAGGTAATAACCCAATCATTCTGCATAAGGACACAACCAAGTCCTTTCTTCGATGCATCAATATAAATAATAAACCCATCATTCCCCTAAGGTAGAGTCAATATAGGATCATTGACTAATATTCTATTCATTTCTTCGAAACATTCTTCACACTCTTTTGTCCAAAAAAATTTAACCCCTTTATGTGTGAGCTTTGTTAATGTGTTAGCCCACCGGGCAAAATTCTGGACGAAACGTCGATAATAACCTGCTAAACCAATAAAACTGCGTACCTCAGTTATACTCGTTGGTTCAGGCCATTCATGCATTGCCTTGGTCTTATAAGGATCAACAGAAATTCCATCTTTAGATACAATATGGCCAAGAAAAGAAATCTCCTAAAGAAAGAATTCACACTTACTAAACTTCCCATATAATTCATGTCTTCTCAGAGTCTTTAGAATAATGCGCAAGTGATTTTCATGATCCTCATAGAATTTTTATTATACCAAGATATCATAAATAAATACCACCACAAACTCATATAGATATTCCTTGAAAACTCTATTAATTAGATCCATGAATACAGAGAGCGCATTAGTCAGCCCAAAAGGCATTATTGTAAACTCGTAATGCTCGTACCTGGTTCAAAATGATGTCTTCAGAATGTCTTCCTTCTTCACACACAACTGATGGTATCCAGACCTAAGGTCAATATTTGAAAAGTATTGAGCTCCATGCAGTTGGTAAAATAAATCATCAATGCGAGGTAGGGGATACTTGTTCTTTATTGTTATAGCATTGATCTCCATGTAGTTGATACATAACCTCATAGATCCATCTTTCTTTTTAACAAAAATAATAGGGGCACCCCATGGAGAAATAATAGGTCAAATAAATCCCTTATTACTCAATTCCTATAGTTGTTATTTTAGTTCAACTAATTCCACAGTGGCCATTCTATAAGCGGTCTTCGATATAGGCTTTGATCCAGGAATTAAATCAATGGAAAACTCAACTTCTCGTTCTGAAGGATGTCTAGGTAAATCATCCGGAAACACATATACATATTCTTTCACAATAGGTACATCCTCTATTTGAACATTCCTTTACTCACTCACAGTCTTTTTATTATCTTCCTCCCCAATAATTGAATTTAGTTAAGCTACTAGGGGTGGATCTAGAAAATAATTAGGTGGTGATGATTCTTCTCTAAAGATAAGGTGTTCCTTATCATCATCATCATCAATCGTAACTTCCTTCTTCTTACAATAAATTATCGCATCATTGTCCGAAATCCAATCCATACCGAGGATTATATCAAACTCATTCATGGGTATGACGATGAGATCTGTAGATAAAGAACATTTATGTGCTCTAATGGGGACCGATTCACAAAACTTTGTTGCAATGATACATCCCTTAGGAGTTTTAACAGACTACTCCCTTGTTAAATCAAATTGGAAATATCAAATTTTCATAGAAAACTGGGAAAATATGAAATAATGCGATGATTCGGAATCAAATAATGCATTATCTAAACTTGAGGAAACTATTAAATTACCTGCAACCACGTCTTTCAGAGCTTCTACCTCAGCAATAGTGATAGAATAATCTTGTACTTGATCCCTTTGTCTTTTCTAAACTAAGTTCCCCTGATGCTTAGGACATTAATTTGAATAATGTCCCATCTCATTGAAATTACAACATTGGACATCGGTAGCTTCATTCTTCCCCTTGCAATCACGAGATTGGTGGCCTTTTTCACCACACTTCTAACAGACTCCCATTCCTTTTAAGAAAGTACCAGGGTGTTTCTTCCCACATTTACTACAGGATGGATGTTCAACAATTCCCTTCTTTCCCTTGTTTCCATTCCTAGATTTATCAGCATATCTCTTCTTCTCTTGCTTTGCTTTAAAGTCATAAGACTTAGAGAATTCCTTTTCTGTCTTCATAGCACATGAGACAATATCTTCGTACGATGGGAATGATTGTGACACTAATTATTGATGAATAAAATGGTTTTAACCCATCAAAGAAATGATCAATATTACTTCTTGGGTTACGTATATAATCTCCAGCATACCTTGGTACCCTTGTAATGTTAGCCTCATACTTTGCGACATTCTCATCCTCCTTTTGTCTCAGACTCAGAAATTTCCTTTCCATATCTTCTAGATGGTGACGAGGAATGTATTTTTATTAGAAAATATATTTGAACACCCTCCATTCCATATTTGATACTTTATCATCTTCCTTCATGTTTTGAATCAATGACTGCCATTGATCAGCATATCCTGTGAGGTAATAAACTGCCATGAAAACTTTTTCCCTTTCACTACTCCCCAAAGCATGAAATATTTTCTCTAGGGAACTTATCCATTGCTCAGCTACTAATGGATTTGTACTCCCATTGAATGTTGGTGGTTTCTACCTCATGAAGCGATCTAACATTGATCCTCCACACCGTGGATTAGGGTGCTCCATACGGGTAAGGTTATTATTCATAACCTGAGTGAAATGTCACAGTATGGTGATTAGTTGATCAACACCAGTTGCATCACCAACTCCACTATAATTATATTGAGTTGGAGGGCAATCCCTACATGGAGAGCATGCATTTATACGGTTTCCATTTCTTCCACTAGGCGCCATTTCTAAATAATGGAATAAACTAGATCAGTTTATGAATCAAAATACAGAATTCCATACTTGTAAAACACTTAACATAAATTGAACTATTTATAAGTATAATCCATAATCATAAAAATGTTTTCTATGAGTAAGTATATACTCATAAACCCTTCATAATGGTTTGTAAATAAACTGAGAGTTATCCTAAGCATATCCCCAAGGAGTGTCACAACCAAGAGTAATGCAAGGCCTGTTGTCATGCACTAGTTCCCGTTCAAGTCTAGCTCAAAGCGGTGTTTTTGGGTTTTACCTGTAGGTACATCTATGCCAGAGCTATCTCTACCTACTCGTATCTAGATAGGGATGTATTTCTCAGAAAAATCACAAAATCTCTACAATACCAAAATTATAGGAAGTTCTTCTATACTAATCCTCAAAGTATATCTTGGGTCTATGTGCTCTAATCAGAGTTTATCTAAATCTAACTTCAATGGTTTTTACTAAACATCCTATGATACCAACAGTAACGCCCCGACCCCAGTTACCCAGAGTCGGTGCATTATTAAATAACATTGGTATTATCACAAGAAAGATCAAATCTCGAAATACCGATTAGTTTAGTAGCCTTGGAATAATTAGACACATTCAGAAAATTTACATTACATCATAATTTGAAAACTACAACAACATCTTGTCTCCACACTCATCTCCCCTTATACTATCCCTGCAAGTCATTCATAAAATACTTCTTCACATCCAGGGAAAAATAAAACATAGAAAGGGGTGAGATCAAATGCCCGGTAAGGATAACAATATAGTGGAAACTTCATAAATAATCACAAACATTTAAGGCAACGTATAACTAAAACAATAGCCTTTTAAACTTGAACTTCATCATAATATGGAATAAATAAAATGAAATGATGTTATTTACTTATTCACATGGATATTCTACTAGTCTAATAGTTACATGAAATGTCAATAACCACTTTCATAATGATGGAATTCATAATGCCAGACTATCATAACCACGTAGCCAAGGCCTCATGCCAAGACTACAAAAAATAATTTCTCAAGGCCTCATGCCAAGACACAAGTTTGCCTCATGAGACCTACCGATGCATCGAGGAGCTATAGCGGTCTCCACCCGTCACAAATTAAGTCCAATGCATTCCTTATATTAACAGGATTTAACATAACATAAACATTCGTATTAAAACTAGCATATGAAATGTCAATACTTTATCCATACACCATGAATGGTATAAATATAACACATCCACAGTCAGATATATCACAAAACCTTCAATATAATATGGAAGTTTTGAATCATAATAAATAAACTTCAAATAAGCTTAAAATCCATCAAAGTATGTTGACATAGATGAAATCAAAACTATTTGAGAGAAATATCTCTTTTTTGAAATCATTTAAAATTCACATAATTATATAATAAAACATTAACTTTTAAAATATTCTTATAAGCTTGTAAGGGAAGCTTCTATAATTTTATAATGGCAGAAAATAGCCGCACCCACCGTATAAGTCAAAAAAACATTATTACCTTAATTCTATCGAAAGGGTTAAAAAGGAACTTGTTTGGAAAACGACAGAAATATTCCTTTATAAACTTCTTATAAAAAGTAAACAAGGGTATAAATGACTTTATCCCATATTTTTTAAAATAGGATGAATTATTTGAAATACATTTTTAAGAAACATGGATGGGGATGATAAAGAGGTCCCAGTATATAATTACGTATAAACAACCTCAGATAATGAAGAGATGGTGAAATAAACCATTACCTTGTACTTTTCCTTGGTTGAGGGTAGGTTAACCTCCTTTATAATGGTGAAATAATTGTTATTAAGTTATAAAATAATCATATACATTAATATGATATCATATATGATCTTTTAACACTACTGTGTTAATAATATCTTTGTATTATCGTCGTTTCGGGTGTTAACTTACTCATTTTCTTTTATATGTTTTGTTACATAAGTCATATTTATTATGGATAAGTTGTATATTATTCATATAAAGAATGATATAAAGTCCTTAAACATTATTTTTAATCATCAAATGAGAATTAGACTTGAATGGATACGATGGGGAATGAATCTCATCACGTTCGTGGAGACGGTAGTCCGTACGTACGCACGAGCGACAATATCATTATTTGGATATTAAAATAATATATAATTGGATGGTATATCATATATACAGAATCATTATCATGTTATATTTATTATTTACATGAATTAAAAATCATTATTATAACCATCCAAATAATAATATATTGAATAACAATTAAACCACGGCGTGGAGACGGTAAGTCGTACGCACTCACGTATGGTGACATGTCATTAAAAGGATGGATAGAATACTGAATATAGTTTTACCATATTTATAATAACATCACATTGTATATAAGATACTTGATTTATTATTTTAGAATGAAAATAACAAATAAAGAAGAAGTTGAAGAAGAAAGGAACTTGAAAGAGGGTGGTGAAAACATTACCTCTTCTTCGAGTTCTTCCTTTTTATTTGATCAAAAGAGCTCCTTAAGTTGGATTTCTGATCAAAATAAGGCCTATAGGTTTATTTTGGGGAAGTTTATAGAGTATTTGGGAAGGTTTTGTCTGAACAAAAAGGCTTTGAATGTGTGAATTAGTGATAAGGGGGAGTGCCCTTTTATAAGAGGGGTGAGGGGCACCTTTGGAAAAGCTAGAAATATTACTTTATAATAAATACATATTCGGTTTATAATGGCTCCAAAGTGGATTATTAAAATACTATGGTATGGAGGGGTCTAAATACTTTCAACCAATATAATTTAGATAGGTTTGGGTCATTATATTAACCTTATCATTTAGTTTTAACTCTTAGTTAATTAGTTTGACATTTACCATGTCACTTTGTATATTTATATTATATAGTTAATGAACTAACTATAAACATACAAGTGACCCTCAAGTGGTCCATTAATGATACAAAAATCATTATATAAGTCCTTTGGCTGAACCTTAGATTTATAGTAATAGAATATCAATTAATAATATAATATTTGTTTTAAAAAATCATTTATGTCTATTTTAACACTATTCAATAATTGACTTTTGTTAAAGTCTTAACAACTTTATTAATTCAAAACAAATTCATTTAATCAATATTATAATTTCATATTAACCATTAAAACTCATGTATGTCATCAAAAATTTCAAATTATATTTATTTTAAAATTTATAATACCAATTATTTGATTCTTTCATTAATAAGGAAAATACTGGATCACTATTATGTCATAAATAATATTAAATATTAAATGTCTAAAAATTATAAATAAAATACCATTATGTAGGAAATAGTTTTATATTTATAAGTAATATTTATGGTCTAAAACACAACATATATAACCCTATATAAAAATTGTTTTTCTAAAAGATATATGCTTATGTCATTTTTTTATTTATTTCAACTTAATTAATATAAAGTGTCCTTATCACTTACAAGTGAATCCATGGGTCCCACAATCGACCCAAAGATGCCCATGGTCGGACATGTATCAACCAATAATGTTAGGACACGTTTTAGGGTAATTTATTATTATTATAATATTATTGTTTTACCCTTATTTATCAGATTTACCCTTTAACCATGGTAAATAACATATTTACCGAAGTAATTACTCAAAATGTCTAAAAATAAAAGCTACCTATTTACACAATTAGGACATCCTAATTCCAAATATGTAATCCCTTTTTCCAAATTCAAAACACATAAGTTGTAGAAATTAATTTAAAATTAATTCCCGTTTTTAAAACGAAAAGCGTGTTTTTAAGAGATAATAACTATCAAAATATTGACAGTTGTTTATGTCCGGTTTAAATGTGAAATTATGTCCATTGACCAACATTGTTTTAAACAGTAAAAATATATTCTAAATATGCTTTAAAACCACTAAAATTCATAATTTATGATTACTATTTATTTCAATTAAAAAAGTTGTTTTTAATTAAAATTTAATAATTTTCACTATTCATCAAAATATAAAAGTTATCTGAAAAGTTCCAAAACCTTACCCTAGGATAATTTCGATATTCAGAATCCAAAAATGAAGTCCATTTTGAGAGATAAAATTTATAAAATTTCAAAAAGTGGGTATTACTATTCATAACGGCTAGTTTGATTGGTTGTGGTGTGTGTTAGAACTCGAAGTTGCGTACAACACACGCTATTGTATTATTCAAAGAGAAGTGTACCATGGAATATTGGGGTGGTAAATGAATTATTAATGAGACTTTGTAAAAAGATGTAGAGGGGAGAGATGGATATATTGATAGAATATAAATTGTTAAATTTTTATAATAACTTTATTTTATGATAATAAAAATTATATATTGATATGTAATACACATTTACCAACCGTAAATGTGGTAATAAATAAAGTCTAAAAAACATTCTCATAAATAGTAAATAAATCATTAAAGGGACACACGCAAATGGGAGATATATAATTTACATATTGTAGATATATTAAAAAAACTCTAATATACTATGATGGTATTTATTTAGTTTTTACATTCACAATTTCTAATTTTTAAAATGTTTTTCTGAGGTGAGAATAAGAATAAAAAAACAAGATAACGAAAAGTGAAAGGAAAAATGAATGGAAAAAAGTAAATTATATCCCCATCCATGATGTTACACCTATAATAAGTCCCTAATGCATTACAGTTTGGTGTTTTATGTGAAAAAATTGTATCAATAGAACCATTGAGGCTTAATATAAGATATTTTATCTTATATTGTCTAATAATATAGATTTGTGAATTTATTCTTCATGTGGGTGAGAGGGGTATATATATGATAATGAGGATATTATATAGTAAAAATAATTTACAAAAAATTACTTCAAGATATTGAATTTCATTAGTAGAATTATTTCAAACTGTGAATAAAATTTAAAAGAAATTTCGGTATTCCTAAAATTTAAACACTTTCATCACTCAATTTAGTTATTGATATAAAATATAAGAATAAAAAATATAAAATTTTTATTACTGGAATACATTATCTATTTTGATTTGGAAAATATTTTATTTTATTGAAAATTTTATTCATTTATTATAATCAAATAATTTATCTTGTTAAACTAATTTTGATCAGAGAAACCAATAATATAATTTTTAGGTTTTTAAGATATAACTATTATATCTAAAACATGTGGTATATTAAAATTTAATTTTTACTATCCACATAAACATTCCGGTTTTTATGAAAATTTAAAAAAATCACTTTTGCATAATTTCGAAAATCTATTAATATAGATGATATTCATTTTAAAAAATTTATTTTACATAACAGTTTTTAGAAATAACTAATCATTAATATTACAATTATGTTTTTACAAAATATGTTCAAACATACATTTTTAAAAATATACGCTTATACTTTCTCTATGAAATGAAATTTTCCTATTTTTTAAATAAAATTATAATATTTTTATTTTAATATTTTTTTTAAAATAAAATATTTTTTAAAATTAAACATACTATTATTTTTCTCATGTAATTATTATAATAGTAATGTAATAATTCTATAGTTAACATAATGTTCTAATAGTGGGGCTCATATTCTAATGGTAATGTTACTTTCCAACAATACAATTAAAATTTTTATGGTCTTATTAACTTTATAATTCATATAAAAACCACTCATTTATTTTATTTCTCATTCACCATATTACCACTAAATGTTAAAAATATATTATGTGTAATGTAAATAGAAATTTTTAGGTTTTATTTTATACATATAGGATTATTCATTTGTTTTAATTTATAAAATACAACAAGCATATGAATTTTAAAATTATACATGTGTTGTATATTTTTTATTATTCCATTATAATATTTTTAATTTTATAGAGTATATTTAACCCTCATATATAATGGTCTACATAGTAGGAAAGCTCAATCAGAGGAAAAGCCACTAGAAATTTATTAAAATAAAGGAAAAGTTGACAAAGAAAACACCACAAAGAAGAGAAATCAGCTTCAAGTCATAAAGATCATACCCGTCACCACATACAAGATAGCTTTTTTCCTCCGAAGTATATGATTCCCACTCTGATCTTTCATAGTGTGTTAGAATCTTGGGATAAATTCTTCTGACATTTAACTTCTCCAAGGAGATAAACTCCTTAGCAGACTACATAACCCTTGTCAAGCCAGAGGCCTCCCCACCTTCCTTTCTAGAAGACCTAGTATACATCGTCTTTGGCTGATATGTGTAGTCTTTCCTTGGCCTTCATTGTTTTGGGACTGACATGGATTCCCCATTCCCAATAACCTCCTTCTTCCTACCCTGAAAAATGTCATTGTAGGATGGTCAAACCATACTGCCAACATTTTCCATGCCACTGTCAGATACATCCCCCCATTTTCCAGAAATGTGAACCTCTTGGTAACCCTCATTCACTCTCGTCCCCTGTAGACAATGACTATTCATAACAATCATATCTAGACAATGGGGTTGTTCAAAAAACTCTTGAGAATCATGAACTCCCTTCTTAATTTCATATTCACCAGTTGATGCATCCTTTCTTCCACCTTCATTCCTTGGAGTACCTCCCTCACCAAGATAGTTCTCCTCATACTCCAATTCATGGAATTGATCACCAATGGAAACAATGAATATCACACCTGCATCGCCATCTTCTTACCCTTGCAGCACTACAACGTCTACATTTAAATTTTCCACTAATGCACCATCCTCAGGATAAATAGAGTCCATGATCACCCCATTCACAAGTTTTGGCTGTGAAGAAACTATAGCCTCTTCCACTGTAAAGGCCCTCTCAATACCAAGTTCACGCCTTAGGTGACCAAATGCATGCCTAACTGTCGGTTCCTATGGCCTCCACTACTATTCTTTCTGACTATAACCATCTTTGGATTCCACAGCCCCAACTACATTCACTGGAGACTATGCCTCAACTACTGCATGTCCAATGGAAGTCTCACCCATAGCAACTCCCTATATGTGAGAGCCTTCCATAGGTTCTTGACATGACAAAATACTTCTTGAAGGAGCCTTCAACCATGGAAAAACCAAAGCTAGTGCACCAATGTTTCTAATGCCCATCCTCATCAGAACTTTTGAAACTCCATCCAATCCATTTCTATAACATATCTTATCCAAATGTCTAAATTATCCACAAGAAACACAATAACGCATCCACAAGTCAAATATCACATCCTTCTTCCACCGAAACTCCTTTCCATTCGTGATCTAGACCCAATTCACGGGTGACTGCACAACATCAATATCAACACAGATCTGTGGAAAGATGGGGTGACATACCACCTTCATTCATCAATCTGAGAAAAGGTATTGACCTATCATGTTCCCAATAGGACACAAAATGGATGGATTTTGAAAAGAAATTGGATGACCGGGGAGACTCACCCAAGTTGCCATCATTGAGGGATCATACCGCATGTGGAAGTCAAGACTCCATCGAAACAGATAAAATGATTCTACATTGAATCGTTACAGAGCTTTGGACCAATAAGTAATCAAATCATCCTCCATATCAAGATGAATCAGCAGATGCCTCCTGTCCATAAAGATGAATACTGCACGCCCTCAAAGATCCAAAGAATTGAAAACAAACAAGTCTAATTCATCAACTAACGGTTGTTGAAGATGAAATCGAGCTACTAGTGTGAGATTGCATAGATCTATGGAATTATTAATCTCTAATAGGGAGAGACGAAGTTTCGGTGCTCCTTGGAAGAGATAATTGATTTTTGGGGAGAGCTCAATCATTGGGAAATTTCATTTAAAATGACTAGTTCATTACATCATTCCCCAATTTAGAATTTTTTCCCTTGAGATTTCAATTCATATGTTTAGTTAAGAATTTTTTTGTTGTAATTCTATTTCATTTTATCCTTAGGTTCCCATGTTCCATCTTTATTCATATGGTTTAACTAAATAACATTTATATGGTAAATTTAATTATTTCAATTAACATTATCTCTATGATCAAAGTTCCTCACTGGTTTCTCCCCATTAGAGAGGATAGGCTCTAGTTGTTCAATCTTCATAATTAAAATATATATGAGCCTGATTATTCACTTCCTCAAAAAATAAATGTTCAATACATTGTGTACTTGATCATGTCTTGTCTAAGTTTCATTGATGGACCCCAAATAATATAGAATCAATAATATCAAAGGGGATAATGTATCGAGGGTCGATCTTTCCTATATTTATGAACATCAAGAATATATTTTTGGGTTATATTTGAAGGAACATTTAGTCTCTATGATCAACCTCAAAGTATATTTAATGGTTATTTTATAGATTATTTTTTATATATGTGATGATTTATTTACTTTTTTAATTGTTTAAACTTATCATTCATTTCATACACATGTTCAGTTCCCAATATATCTCATTCTCCAACATTATCCCAACACATTGGATCTTTTAATCTCCATCCATGTACAACATCAAATATGGAAATATGAATACTTTTGTGGAAACTATTTTTTGTATGATAATTCAAGCAATGTTCGATATTGATCCTATACTCTATTGAAGTCCATTAATCATTCTCTTAAAATTTCCTAAATTTTATGGATCTTCCATTTCAATTTTTAATGAATCTGGTTATGATAGGATGAATTGATGTTTATATTTGAGCTCAATTTGTGTTAAAGAATCCTCCAAAACGTTGTGATGAACATGAGATCCCAACTAGATATGAACAAAATGGGTTCCCAATTTTCCCTAACCACATATTTGGTATATATCGTTGAATATTTATTTAGTGTGAAATCATACATTATTGCGATGAAAAGGCATGTCTTAGTGATTCAATGCATTAAAAATCATCTATTATTATTTTCCTTGTATGTCTTCAAATGAATCCTGAATAAGACAATAGTGATTGTATCCTATTTTCATGTTGGTATGCGTAATTTCACTTTCATCCCAATATATTTTTGATGATCTAAATTAACATGTATACATACTAAGAAAATTTATATATACTCCAAAATATCATTATTTATGTTGTCCTACATGGTGTTCACCTGATGATTTCATTACATCCAAGTATTTATTAAGTAGATAGATAAATTGGATTTATGTTAATGATATATTAGGTACTTTTTATTCTTTGGTGTATATAGATCATAAAATCTAGTTTGAAATAGAATAAAATAATATTTTTCAATTTTGAATTAAGGAAAATTCCCTTAAATGGTGTCTCCGACCTTATTTTGGATATCCAAATGATCCCTCTATGACTCCTTGTTTTACTCATTGTTAGATAGTTTGGAAATATTTTTCTTATGGTAGGATTTATTATCTACCTTTATGTTTTTAAAATCCAACCATTAAATATAAATAAATATTGGGACTTTCTCAATCCTTTGGATAAATAAGTTAGGAGGTTTATTTATTATAATAAAATTAGATAGCCTATTCTATATACAATGGTGGTAGTTTACTATGTTGTCAATAGTTTTATTAATGACAACTATATTTCTTGATTCATGATAAACACAATCTGTGTGGATATTTACATTATAATATTCTATTTATAATATATGTCACACTTTAATTAATAATGTAAATTCTCCCAAACTATCAATGCAAGGATCACAATATCTAACTCCAGATCAGGCACGGAATAATTGTTTTCAGGGGTAATTTATTTTCATGAATCTTAGGCTATAACATTATCAATTTTCATAATTCTCAAACCCAATACATTTATTAATCAATTGATGTATATCATAAACCATTATTTATAAGACAGTATTATGAGTACAGATGTGGTGACTAAACTCTTCTTCAGTTCTTTAATGCATTCTTTACATTCTTACATCTATACCAATTTGAATTTGTTTTATGTCAACTTAGTTAGTGGGATATAAAATCATGAGAAGTTTTTCATAAATCGTTAGTAATAATTATTGATAATGTATTCATTCAACAATTTATTTAATTTCTTTTTTGGTTTTGATGCTCTCAAACACCCACATATTTTTACAAATGAAGTTATTTTATGTGAATTTCTGAAATTTATTATTCTTGGAAATACCTATTTTGGACTTATAATGAAGTCATTAATCAGCATGGAATATTTTTTAAAGAGTCTATAACGTATTTTAATGTTCTATATAAGAACTGTCCATACACTATGTATGTAAGTGTAACGTAAGGAATAAACCCTTCTTTTGGAACAACACGTATGGATCTTATACCCTAAGTAATGAGGAAAGTATAGTTTAGGAATGAAATGTTGCAAAGAAAACCTAAATTTTAGGAAACAAACATATGGTACCTCAACCCTACTTTTATGAACAACCCTACTTTTTTAAACCCTGTGTTTTGTGTTTTCTCATTATATGAAGGAACCTTACATTTAACTATTAAAAGATGGAGTTTTAAATCATGGATTTTATATATTATTTATGAAACAATCATGATGAAATTATATATCTACTCAAATATAATTTATTACTGATTCAAACGATCATTATGGTCATCTTAAATACTCATATTCAATGGAGTAAATTTTTACCTTTTTAACAAAAAGTTAAAACTCCCATGAATATTTTTGAATTAAAATATTCACGATTTAGTATGCGATATTTTTGCAGTTATTGTCTAAATTGGAGAAGGTTGACCAAATGTATAAATATCAAGACAAACTTCATTGATATATACATATATATATCATTTATAATATGCTAATAATTTTTATAATTTTTTAAATATTTTCATGGGTGTGATATTTCTAGGTAACTGAAACCATATAGATTTTCTAATTATACTAATGTAATTTATTTGTTTTTATTTTCCCGTTGTAATATTTTTAGTTTTATGGAGTTTATTATCCACCAAATAATATATTTACATTTATGAAATATGGTATTGTAGTTTTTTTATTATGTATTGCATGTTTTTTTATATCTAATACCTAAATATAGAACATTTATATATTAAAATATAACTTTTAATATTGAATGTCACGGCCCCCTCCCCACAAATTGTACCCCTCCTAGGCGTATAATGTGAGAAGAGAGATAATGACCCTTGAGTCCCACCTCTAGTAGGCCCTAGGTTGGTGACTAGCACCGAGGGTATAGTAAACACACAAATGGGAGGTATTACCCTCTAAGAGAACACATGCAGAAGAGAGAGATAAGATAGGCACCAATAAACTTAAACTCAGAACTAGAATATAAAAGAAACCCAAGTGTATATATGAAAAGTCATGAAAAAGTACTACAACTAGAAGGGAAAAACTGCAAGTATCCAAAAGAAAGTAAAAACTGCAGCAACCACAAGCCCGAACAGCTCCTGCAACCACAAGCTAGTAGAAACCAGCAAGATCTCCAACCTACTCCAAGTGACCTGAAAAATAAGTTTATATATACATATGGTGAGTATAATAGTATACTCAGTAGGATCCTCCTTGAAGCCTCTCATACAAAACTAAAGAAAGCATGTTAAAGAACAGTGAAAAATAAGTGAAACTAACTCATCACCTAAACAGGTATCCTAAGTTACCCACCTCACCATGGATACTCTCACCAAGTAATTCATATAAGAATATATCATATAATAAAGAATATCAAGGGTAACCCACTACTACTTTCCCCCTAGTTTTCCACTTTTCCCCAACGTCGCACATCCTGAGCATCTCTCTCCAAAAAGGCTTGCCCGTAGACACATGGGTGAAGCACGAAAATGTGCACCTCATGCAAAAAAACCACCACGTCCACGTATTCAAAGTAACCAGGTATTTTATGGGAGCCACCATAGCCCGTATAATCAGTATCATACATCGGGTATTATACCTCAAGCCATTACAGGCCATACACCGGGTAAGAATCCTCAAGCCATCATAGCCCATACATGTTACACCTATAGTATTCCATATGATACTATATCCAGAATATATGTGTGTGAATAACCACAAGCCATTACAGCCCTCTACACACATATATATGGAAAACTAACCATTGTGCCTACCTGCACCAGTAACTACCAAGATAAGAGAGTGGGGCCAAAGGGGGTAGTCAGACATCCATCCTCCCACCATAATGTTGGGTAAAACACCCCCCAGGGCATAGAATCCCCGGGGTGTCAGTTTCCCTTACTGACCTGGTGGAGTAGCATATAGAAACACAAAAATTAAAGGATATATTATATTTCACAACAACACTATGGGCATAACCTAGTCTTATAAACAACTGCAGCTAACGTCTCTCAGACTCTGGGCTGCTACTTCTAAGACTAGCTATCCTATAAGCATACAACCATTTAAAGTGATTTATTAGATAACTTCATTCCTTTTTTATCATTTTCACTTTACATTAATTAATTCATTAAACATTAATTAACCATGAACAATTCCACATTAAATTTCATTAGCATCACACCCAAGTCAACTTTTCCATTAAAATTACGAGCTCATCATTATGTTCCAGCAACTCCATCCCCATGGGTTAACACCATTTATTCATTTATTCATTATATTATTACTTTCCCACATTCCCAGGCATTCTAGAAATACATTCTATGCTACTATACACAAGGGAGATCAACTCGGTGAGTAGATTTTCTACCCATCGAGTCTTTTCCACATATAGCAAAAGCATAAACCCATCCATCCTTGAGAAGCTAAACACGGAAATCACATGGCATACCCCACATGTCTTTTCCTCCTTTGGAAGGAGGATAAGTAAGACCAGCTGACTTTAGCAGTGGGGAAAAGTAAAGAAGATAAGCAACAAAAAGAAATATCAAGCATACAACAATCACATACATCTCATTCCATTATCCCTAGTGTCCTCCCCGACACCCACATGCATAAACCGATGCATCTCGCCACTCTAGGAATCATCTGCTGCCGCAACCAAAAGCCACCATGCCCCCACATATCACAATGTCCATCCATAATCACATCATAGAACAAGCAGCAGGAAAACAACATCACGTCAATAGGGCTCTTGGAACTTTAACAATCAAAAGGGTAACTCAGAACCCTTTAAGGAATTATCAAAAAATCAGTTCTTTAATCCATCTTGAATTAACAAATTTATTATTTGTAGGTTCCAAATTTGGGAAACCGAATCAGTAAGTTATCGCAAATAATTAAACTTGCTTACTGTGAAAATTTGATCAATATCAAATTACAATAAGAAACAAATTCATTTACATTCCTCTTTATCTTTAGCCAAACAATTATCAATTAATCCCAATTTTCGTTCTTTACCGATTTCCATCAAGAACGAACAGCTAAGCAAAACAAGCATAGATATCACACAATCAAGAAAAATAAGACGCAATAACATATGATCGATATCAATTTATTTATCCAGTTAAAATATTTATTATGTCAATTCCATTTTCATCTAGTGGGATTAAACATGCTATCAATATAGTTTCACATAAATGAAAAGAGAAGAAATGAATCCCCTGCCTCAAACAGTTCCTCTTGTTCTTTATCCAAACAACGGGTCACGATCCTCCTCTCACGACAATTGCATCCACCCGAGGATGCGACGGTATGACCGCACCAACCAAACCACAAAAACACCCCATTAGAGGCATGGATATTACATACTATAACATGGGATGGAGAAACAGGTGAAGATGATCCCCAAAGGAACGACAATAAAACATACCTTATATCGAAGATTGATCGATATAGCATGGTTGTATCAAAACAGAGCGGAACCAGTCCGAGGAGTAAAGTTTGATTGTGAAAATCCTATGGGAAGCATTGAATGGTTCTAGTGTCTCATAGTCGAGAAAAAAGAGGAAGAAAAAAGGAGGAAGATATCTCGTCCCTTTTGAATATTTAATGGGGCGACGGTCTAAGATACAATTAATTCCCCATTAAAACAGGATCGCATTAACCCACGTGTTTTGACCAAGTAAAAACATCCTGAGCCATAAGAATAATTAATATAGGATTTATGGACTTTGAATCAGCCTTAGGAGTCCCTAAAATAAGGCTTTAAATTTATTTTATGTCAAAGGAAACATCAAAGGGGTGAAACTGTAGGAAGCTAGAAAATCTGTACACCTACCGTTTCTGTACACTTACCATTACTGTACACCTATCGTTACTATACACCTATCGATAGAGATACCGATAGACCTCACTATTCTGGAAAGATTATACACCTACCATTACTGTACACCTACCATTTCTGTACACCTATTGTTTCTGTACACCTACCATTACTGTACACCTATCGATAGAGCTACTGATAGACCCCACCATTCTAGAAACACTTTAGACCTTATGTTAGTGTACACCTACCGATAGAGCTACCAATAGACCTCACCATTATGGAAACACTATACTCATACTATTACTGTACACCTACCATTATTGTACACCTACCGTTACTGTACACCTACCGTTAGAACAGTTCACAGAACCTCTCTAATAAAACTGTTCACATAACCTCACCGATTGAACTGTTCATAGAACCTCACCGATAGAAATGTTCTACGAATTGAAAATTTGGAAAAGTGGTGGGGATAAGTCACCTTGACCTCCAGGAACACATCAACACCAAATTTTCACAAAGTAATGGACTGGAGAGGTCCAGGCCATTACATTGAAAATTCTAGTTCATTAAAATATGTATTCTATTTCCATCAATCGTTTTCTTTTTAAATTTATGTATTTATATGGTTCACTTAGTGAGTTAATTATATTTTTATTTTGATGATCAGGGCTTAGAACTTGAGTAATAATAAATATTTGACTAATTTTATCTTATCTACTAGTATATCATGATCTACCATCTATGTATTCTTTTATCGAGTGTGGTGTGTTGTTATCCTCCACTCAATTGTATTTTATTCTCCAATGATATTCCATAACCAATAATCTATAATTTATTCCCAAGTTTAATAAATCATGATCCACCCATAATCTATGAATCATTCATTATAGATATGCCCTGATATACCCACTGGCCATTTTTCTTGAGAGTGGTATGCCGTGTTATTACCCTTAGTGGTGTAACAACTTCAATATAATGTCATGACCAACTAGATAAATATTTTTCTAGGTGGAAGTGTCATTATTAACTCAAAGAAAGTTTCACCACTTTTGCTAGGTACCTCATTATCCAACCTACAAGATGTGTATAATATGGAGTTCTGTCATTGTCTAATATTAGGATATTTTCCTTCTTAGGTATAGTGTGGTGTCATCCACCCATGGATTTCTTGATTTCATCTAGTGGATGTTTTGTGATCGACCACGTGGATATTCTTCCCTATAAGGCTTAGGCAGTATAGATAAGTTTCTTGAAAAACATTACAATCCATTGTATTTTAAGCATGATTTTTTATTCTTCCATTTCCATAGTCAACATAAAAGGGATGGGTGTTGTAGTTTCAATGGTATAAACCAATAATCTATTAGGATTTATTTTATGTTATTTTATGTCTTTATTTATTTTATAATACACACATGCACCCGAGATATTGTAGCATATGTTAAGGGATCCATTTGATGTTCCCTAGTATATTTATTCCCATATACTTCTTATGTTATATTTTAGACTTTCAAACTTAATTTCAAATATATGGGATAGGGTTCATGGTGTATAAGTGATCTCCTAGGATTTATTCATTGTTGTTAAAGACTAGAATGAAAATATTTTTGTAATTAATTGTTGTTATTCTATTATATTTCATTGTTTTTTATTATATGTAATGTAAGTGGTTTATTGTATTTTTATGTATATATTACCATTATTTTTTTTTGTTATATCATGATGATGTTTATTTTATTGTATGGTTAGTGTTTATATATAAACATATTTTGGTACTCTAATACTCAAATTTTAGTGTTGTTTTGTTATTATAATTATATTTAATGTTACAATACTAATATTATAGTCTCACTAATGATTTTTATCGATACTATCCACCAGTTAGCAGCCTTTAGTGTTTGCGGAGGCACACATGAAGTCCCCTAGATCTACTGGATTGTTAACTGTTTCATCAACCCGGATTGGGGGATTATAAAATTGGTATTAAATCTTTTTTTGGGTTATCTTAATATTATTTATTTTTCATATACATATAAAACTAGTTTTAATATGGGAAGAAAAATAGACTTATGTGTTTCAAACAATAGTATAATGTATTTCTGTCATTTTGTTTTTGATTCTATTTGTGGCTTTTTACTTTTACAAATGAGTTCTTATAATATTAATATATTTATTTATTTTGTCTTATTCGTGCTTTGGGGTCGATATAGGGTGTTATTACATGTATTATAATACTCATGAAGTCATACAGGACATTTCCAAAACTACAATTGATTGTAAAGTGTTTTTTAAAAGAAAAATTGTTGGAAAAAATGGCTTTGATGGAGAATTTTTTTAAAAAATAAATTGTAATTTTTTAAATGAAATTGAAACTTTTTTTATTTCATTAAAACATTTGAAATTATTTGTTTGATATTTTAAATTAATAAACCATTAGGGTTTGATTATTTAAATTCAACGATAATGGTGATTTTTTTCTTTATAATTATTTTATATTATGATATAAAAATGAAACATAATTTCATATAACAACCCTATAGTGGGTAGGAATTTGAATTAGATACATCATGTATGGTCTTGTGTAATAAAACTTTTCTTGGGTTATGAATTACTGATAGTATAGGTAATTTATTTTTTTATATGGAATCAAGTGGGATGATATTTCATGTGATATTTCCTTGGGATGATTAAGCATAGAACCCTATCATGTGAGTCGAGTTAATGACTATGTTATAATAGTATTTATTCAGGTTAGTTGATGGTTTTTAATTCTTTTAGTATTTTTATAGATAAATATCATGTTCTATAGAAACTTGTGGGGTATGTTTATTAACTTTTATGGTATATATAATTATAAACCATACATATTTTAAGAGGAATATTAATGGTAGTGTTATCAACTAGAAATTTTATGACCATGTTAAGTAAGGGTATAATATAATGGGATGAAATTTTAATTAGTTATTGTGTGATCAAATAATATTTTATTATCAATATTTACAAAGGGAGAAACTACTTGATATGGTAGAGAATCCTCCATGAGTTGTTACCTAGGAAGAAATTCCCTTCACAAGGATTATATTAGGTGTCCTTGATGCATTTTACATGGGTAATGTTATAGGATAAATGGAAGGTTTTTAAAAATTCTTTTGTTTTAAAAGAAATGTAACATGGATATCAATGGTGGTTTAATATATAAGGATAATGAAAACTTTTTAGAGAATAAAAAACACTTGTTTGTGAAAAATTGTATTATAAGAGGCTTGAAATCATATAGATACATTTCAAAACTCAAATGGGAGTCCTATAAATGGTTAAATCCTCTTTGAAATAATATATTTGTTAATTTAATGTTCCGAACTGATTTATATTCACTATATCTGAGAAATTATATATATATATATATATACCATAAGGATATGTCCAAGAGATTCATGGTATAATAATAGAATGATAATTTAGTAGTGGGATATTCAAATGAATTGTATAGGTGATTTAATTTTATGTTATCATAGAATATGAATGTGCTTGTAAAAGTGTACCATATTAAGAATATCTTGAAGTAATATTTATAGGTATGTATAAACTAAATTTTCCTTAAAATATATTTGAGGTTGTTATGCAAGAATTTATGATAGAGGAATATATGTAATTACCTCAAGAGATGATAATAATATAGAATACAAATGTATAGGAGTAGAGCATGACTACAAAACTAGTAGGATGATGTTGGTGTAATCGTTTAGTACGACTTTTTATCCCTCTACCACCAAATAGAATTAACCCCAAGGATTATTTCCATTATGATATATTGTGTAATTAATGTTTTAAATGTATATTTTGACTATAGAGATGCTACATATTTGAAAAAATCTGGAACCTCAAATTATTTTATAGAGAGTTAAATAGGAATTGATTAGGAGATTATGAGGATGATGGAAATTTCATCACTCATCAAGTGTTCCTCAAGCAGTTAGGTCACATGTTATATTAATGGTTTTAAAACATTTTTTAAAATAAACTATTTATTTTGGAAGTAATTAATTTGAAATTTTATAATTATTTTTTATATGGATTGGAATATTTGTATAATTTATGATAGACCGATAAATAGTGATATTAATGGGATGTCAGATGTCACGAAATAGCTCGGGGTAACTTGTTAACCCAATAACCAAGTCAACCCTGACAGAGCCCAAAGGGAATTCTAAATCCCCATGGGTTTGTGACTTGTAGCTGACAATATACAATAAGAATGTTGGAATTAATTTTTCATAAAACATAGCAGAAGCAAGACAAGAAAGTAAATATGCATAAAAATGAATCTCTATTGGGTGTAATGTACTAGAAGTGAATAAATAATTAAACACCAATGTACTACAACCCAAGTACCTAAATAGGAAAAAAAACTCAATTCCCAAAGGACAGAACTAACTACATCAAAACTTCAATAGATGGATCCACCTTCAAGAGATCATTTCCCCTTGCTTGAACATAGTAGGAGATAATCGACAAAAACCTAAAGGCACAGGTAGGGTGTGAGATAAAAATCCCAATAGTGTCTCAAAAAGGATTAAAAATCAGATGTGAATAATTGATTAACCAAATAAATGATTTGAATTTTATAATAAATATTTTTTGTATTTTTAAATGCATATTTAAAAAAATCATGTTATACAATTAAAATGATGGAAAATATACTTTAACCAACATCTTTACAAGTGATGGAATATTTCTAAATCAATGCATAAAATAAACCTTTTATATAAAATATTATATATAAATACAAAAGGAATATAAAGAAGCTCAAAAAAAATTGTCATATATTCATATCTCAAATATAAAGCAAGAAACAAAGCATGGTCATCTTTAAAATAGGTATGAAAGTTCTAGGTTATTGTACTATGCACTCTATATGTAATCATGGAAATATTTTTATACACACATTCCGATGAAAAAGGATAAAGGAGACTTGTCACCATTCAATTAGGGATGTTACCTAGTGCATTTATGTTTTAGAACATTTTATAAGAGTATAGTGTGTCCAAACAACACACAAACTACCTAAGGCTTGAAAGTTCTCTTACACAATCAATGATTGGAAATTTATTTTGATAATTCCTAAAATAAAATTAAATCTCATTCACCCATTTCAAATTCCAATTTTCCATTTACACCCAGAATAGGTTTTAATAAAAAAAACATGCTTTTTTAACAAGATAAAACCACTGGGTTTCTATAAAAAAAAATTTAATCCATTCTCACAATATTGAGAGCAATTAGAAACTTATTCCATCAATTTCACAATATATTTCCATAATTAAATTCAAAAAAATTAATTGATATTTCTTCCATAAAATTTAAAAATAAAATTATGCAATTTAAATCAACCAATTTCCACAAATGATCCCCAATTAAATAGAATGGGTGGTTTTCACAATTTTCATCCCCAACCCATTTTAAATCTCCCAATTCATTCAAATTTGGATTTATCAAATAATTTTAAAAAAATTGAGAAATTTAATTTAAATCTACAATTGAAATAAATGACACAATTCTTGGTTATTAAATTTGGCCAAACAGGACCGAACTACCTACCTTTTTCTCGAGAATCAACACTCATAATAGAACCTATCAACAAGAAAAAAGGTGTTGAAGACTCTTAATCTCAACACAGAAATGAGATCCTATAGTATAGATCATAGATCCATAAATTTCAATGTGGTGCACTGAAATCCCCCAGGATGAGAAAGAGATAATGATACAGAACAAGGGATAATGTTTACCTAGGAATTACTCCACAAATCCAATGACAGTTGAACACTGGACAAAGTGAATTTAACAGGTTGGAGAGACCCGATATCTCCTATATAATGCTTTAGGTCTAGGGAGGTGAATTTAAAGATGATAAAAAATAGATATATCAGTCGCGCTACTTATTCTAAAATATAATTCATGGTATTACACAACATGTAACACCATTACACATTTGAAAGTTTTAATATCTGAAACCACTAAAATATGTGTCACCTCAAATTAAAAACCAAATGATCCATATTTAAAAATATATCATCAATTCACTCTTGAAAAGTAATTACTCATCACATCATGAACCATACACACTATGAAGCCTTCCAAGACTTGCATCAAGAAACTCTTACATGTCATGTAACCTATTTATAAGGAGTGTAACCCTCCTACACCCTACATAAATATCTGGTTAAAGTTAAGAGTCTAAAAAATCTCTAACTTCACCATTATAGGTATCCTCCCATTTCATTCTAAATAAAACATAGTCAAAGAAAAATAAAAACTGTGACAGGGTTATAGATTTAATTTTCAGATCAGCAATATGATGTTACAAACTCCCCACAATGACAATTTTATTTTCTGACAAAACCTATGTCAAAGCTTCTTTGAAAAATATATTAGACCACCAAAACCTCATAAATGTCACACATTCCAATATATCGTGATTATTAAGACCATTACTCCATAGAACAAGAACCAAGGGCATCATCCTCTTATGAAGTGATTTATTCTTAGAATCAACAATCCTAACTGGATGCTCGGTTAAAGATAAATGAGGTTCAATCTAAAGATCAAACCAGCTCAAAAAATCTTGTTAATTAGATGAATACATTCTCATATTTGAAAATTTTAATATGATTTTTTTATCAATGTCAGCTATGGTGTAAGTGCTAAATGGTATGAAAATTTCCCCACCATCTCAACAACCTCAAAATGTCCCACAAAATGAGTAGAAAAGTTCCCTTACTTCCCAATAAATCATTGACCCAAATGGGTTGAAACATTTAAGAACACTTGTTCATCAATTAAGAATTCCATTTCTCTATAGTGATGATAACCATAAGACTTATATTGTGTCTATTCCATCAAAAATATATGACAAATTAACTAAATCTTTGTTGACATCTCATGCATTAAACTTGTTCCAACTAAGGAACTTTCAGCAATATCTGACAAACACACCAGATAATTATAAGGTCATTCATACTAGGCCTCAAAAGGTGTCATTCTAATCACATATTAATAACTATTGTTATAATAAAACTCAACCAGTCCCAAGTGATCACCTCAAGACCCATCTAAGTAGGCAATACATGCATGAAGCATATCCCCAGGAATCTATATATCTCTTTGTCTGGAAATCATACAATGAATGGTATTTTGTACTCAAACATACCAAAGAACCATGTGCCTCTTAAAGACCTCTCCAAAATTAAGAATTGAACCGAGGATCCCTATCAGATACTATAGTTTATGGATCTCCTTGAAAATTAATAATCTCTTTCTTGTAGATATTTCCCAACTCCTCAACATTGGTCATATCAAGAATGGGTATTAGGTGAGCTGACATGGTCAGATGGTCGATCAAAACCCATATCGCATTCTTCATTCACTAGGTCTAAGGAAACCCAACCACAGTGTCTATAGAGATTTCATCCCACTTCCAAGTAGAGACTATAAGTGGATGAAGTTAACCCGAAGGTTTCTGGTGCCCAGACTTAACCTGCTGACATTTATAACAGTGGGAAACAAACTCAGTTATTCTATTCCTCATAGTAGTCCACCAAAACCGTTGCTACATATCACAAAACATCTTACTTGTTCCAAGGTTTACAACACACTGGGAATTATGAAAATCCTCATAATAGACATTCCTAGAACTAATGTCACAATTAATAGATCATGAAAGCGTATAACCCCCTCTTCGGAGAATGATCACTGGGAAACTATCTCCCCAACATAAAGAGAGTCTCAAATGCTACGGAATTCATCATCATGCTCTTGATCCTAAAGAATCTTCTCTAGAAGAGTAGACACCAACATTACTCTTCATAAAGAAACATAAATCCATTTTTTCAGAACTCCAATAAACATTTTTCCAAAGACATCCATCAAATTAAATTCTTCGAAAGATTATTTCACTAATTGGGTTGGTAGTTTCCTTCTCAATGCTTCTAAAATGACATTCCCGTTCCCAGGGGTGTAGGTGATGTCAAAGTTGAAAATTTTTAGGTAATCCAACCAATGCCTCTATAATAGATAAAAATATATTTGAGAGAAGATATAAATCATGATTGTGTGGTATGAATACACCATAAACCTTTCTCTAAAAATTTTCTTCCACCAACAATTATGCATGTTCATCAAAGATGCAAGTTCAAGGTCATTGGTTTGGATAATTCTTATCATGTTTCCAAATATGATGAGTTCGAAAAGAAACTACATTATTTCTATGCATAATAATGTACACCAAGCCTAAAACTAAAGCATTAGAGAACGCCACATATCCCTACCATTCCCCTAGAAGGTTCAACACCAGCACAACTATCAAAATATATTTCAAATCAACCAAAGAACCCCGAAATTTATCATTCCAAGAAATCCTCAACCCCTTCCATGTTAGATTAGTCCTCAGTGAATGAAACATAGATAATTCCTTTATGAATCAGTGATGATATCGAGCTAATACCAAAAAGCTCCAAATCTCAGAGACATTACCTGGTTGCTCCAAAGTCATAACACCCATCACCATCCTAGGTTCAACTGCTATAGCCTATTCAGAAACCACATGTCCTAGTAATTTCACTTCCTAAATCCAGAAATCACACTTTGAAACTTGTAATAAAGTCAGAGATTTCTCAACAGAATCATAATTGTTCTTAGATGATGCACATGATAATTCTCGTACAAGGAGTAGACGAGGATGTCGTCCACAAATACTGCCACAAAGTTATCTATATACTCATGTAAAATCAGGTTCATAAAATCCATGAAAACTAAAGGATAATTTTTTAGACCAAAGGGAATAAAATGTTTCTCATAATGGTATTACCAACTCTGAAATGTTGTTTTATTAATGTAAGATTCTTTTATCAACAACTGATGGTAACAAGATCGAAGTTTGATCTTTAAAAAACACTTTTCACTTTCAACTGATCAAACAGATCATCAATCCATGGAAACAGATACTTTTTCACTATAACATGATCTATTATTTTGTAATATACACATAAAAAAAGGAGAAAATTCCACTTTCCTAGTGAAGACAACTAGTGTCACCCATGGTTACACACTTAGGCATATAAATCCTTTCTCAAGATGATCATCCAACTAGGAATTCATATATTTCATTTCTGTGGGATCCATGTGGTATGAATAAATATAAACATGTCATGTACCAAGAATTATGTCAATGGAAAACATAACCTCCCTTATTAGTGTAAAACTAGATAAATTAGACAGAAACAAATCTGAAAACTCGAAGACAACTATAGGGGGATCACTGCACAAATATTATAGCTCCAAATCAAAATAAAACACTCATATTACCTTCATCAACTAGGAAAAAGATAGTCTAACTCTTCTGGACCTTGTATCTCATTCTCCTTGAAGGACAAGTGATACACCATGAGGTATAGTAATTTTGACCCATAAAAGATAAAAAATCAATCAGGGATTTATTGAAAATGATCCAATCCATTCCAAAATGACATTAGGTGGTTCCATGTCATGGACTAGAAAACACTAATCCATGTTGACATCTAACAAAGAGAGTACATAATTAGGACTACAGACCCCCCCATCTTTATTCTATGGGGTGTAGTAATATAAGGTGCCAATATAAAATATATATATTCTAAAATTTTACATATTGAAAATATGGGTTGAAATAGACGAATGAAATACACCGGTATCAAATTGAGCAGTCACAAATGATGAAGCTATAGTAATTGTACCTCTCACGGTTGTTGGTCCCATGTCTACTTACTCTTGATACAATTTCATTGTGTGAAGAAGCTTCATTTCATATGCATCTGGCTAGAACCCTTTTATAAATGAAGCCTATGATTTCCCCTTAGTTTAAGGAGGAGCTAATAATATTGTTCAACTTTGTATAGTCATAAAGATATGGCAGAATCTTTTTATGTTTCATGAATATTCATAGGAGATACAATTCCTAGGTGCCTTAGTGCAAACCCTCTTACAATGTACAGGATTTACACACTAATATCAAATCAATTGACATCCTTTGGATGCTGTATGAATTTTTAAAATGATCCTATCATCATGAACTGTTTTGAGAATCATCACACTTCCAACATCATACGAAGGAACTCATGATATCACATGGATGAAAAGGAACACTCATCTACACTTAACTTCCAGCCAGTTCTGTCTCAACTATCATCACCTTATCTAACACATTAGCATAATTGGGAATCATTAGCAAGAAAACTTGAGAGCATATATCTGATCAATGTTACAATGCAATTCGTCAGGGCTTCATCCTCTCATCAGTTAGAATATCGACACAAAACATAATCATATCTACAATGCAATTTAAATACTCTATCATAGTGTTTTCCACCATATCAAGCATGAAAACTCCACATGCATGGACAAAACCAAGGGATTTTGACGGAACTATTCGATGAAAAGAACCTCAAATACATTCAAATATAATCCCTTATGTTTCATTGTCATAACCATTATGTCCCACCATCTCATGGTTGGTCCTTCTATCATGAGGGTGGAACACTTCACCTTGATCTCATCCAGTATCACTAATAACTCAAATAGATGTTATATCATACCCAACCATACATCGTAATTTTGAGGATCAATGGATCCATTGAAACTGTTGGATTCTAGAAAAAGAACTCTTAAGATTGATTTTTAAGAACATACCCTTGAGGATCCACAACTAGAGCCTAAATGGGGACCTCTAAGGTGTTTCATGTCCAAAATCTTGGACAGTTCGCCTAATCACATCAACTAAATTTTTGTCCACTAGAGGATTTTCTCATTGAGGTTTAGCAGCAGCTTCCTCCTGGATATAATTCTGATTTTTTTTTCAAAGGAATGATGATACACTACCTCTGCAGACAAAAAGGAAGACATTTGATTAACACTCAAATTGTGAAATAAGGGAAATTAATCCCAACATATTGAACAACCAAATTTGGATTCCACTCCATCTAAATCAAAATAGGGAAAAGACTAGAACTAATCCACAATAAATCTTTCTCGAACCACCCCTGGGGACATAATGTTTATTATAGTGATAGCTAGACTAGAATATAAATGAAACTACATCCTACATCCCAATAATATTACTCAATTGTATACAAACATTAAGGAAAAAAGATAATCCACTTCCTCTGATACAACTTTTTCATGAACCAGATCGGGTACACTGGTAACTGAATAATAGAGATGGACCTAAATATATCCCAAATGGCATTCCTGATCTGCATGGGTTCTCCAATAGCACCTAGAATCATACAACATGCATGTGGGTATAAATTTTCCCGAAAACATGGTGAAATAATGACAAGCAAGAAAATATGCATACAAAATAAACTCCATAGGGATAAATGTACTAGATGTCAACAAGGAATTAAATACCAATTTACTATAACCCATGTTCCCAAATAGGGGGAAAACCAGGTCCCTATGGGCACAACTCACCACATCCAAGGTTTAACAACTGTATCCAACACCAAGAGATCATTTTTCCTTCCTCGAACTAGGAAAGAGATAATCTACAAAAACCAGAAGGAATAAAAATGGTGTGAGATAAAAAGACCAAAAGGGTATCACTGAGGATTCCATATCAGATTCTAATAATGGATTAAGAGAATGAATTCTATCAATTTTTGAATAAAGAGGTTTGGCATTTTTAGAGGATATTTAAACAAATAATTCATTACAATTGAAATGGTGTAAAAATACTTTAGGAGACATTTTTACAAGTGATCGAATATTTATAAAGTGATGTATTAAATTAAAATTTTATACTAAACTGTTTATATAATTTTAGAATTCATGACAATCAGTTAAACAACGATAGCATGTATTTATATCTCAAATATAAAACAAGCGAGTGAAATGGTCATCATCTAAATATGTACAAAAGTTCCAGGATATAGGACTCTAAACTCTCTAAGTGATCACCAAAATATGTTTATGCACAATTCCCTATAAAGTTGACCAAAGTTGACTTGTCACTATCCAATTAGGGATGTGACATGCTAAATTTATGTTCTAGAACGTTTTTTAAGCATATAGTGTGTTCGAATAACTCATAAGAATCCTATGGATTGCATATGATCTTACACAATGATTATGAGAAATTTCTTTTAATACTACTTAGAATATAGTTGAATCGCATTCCCCCTTTAAAATTCCAATTTTCCAATTAAAATAAAAATAGGTTTTAATCAAAAAACAAGCCTCTTTAATAATATAAATTCATTGGGTTTCTATCAAATCTTTTTAATCCATTCTCACAAGTTTTAATTCAATTCAAAAATAATTCCAACTATTTCAAAATCAAATTCCATAATTAAATTCTACGATTTGAATGCAATATCATATATAAAATTTATAATTTAAATTAAATAATTTGAGTCAACCAATTTTAACAAATTCTTCCCAATTCAATGGGATTAGGGGTTCTCCCAATTTTGATGAAAAAACCATTTCAAATCTCCCAATTCAATATAATTGGGTTTTAACAAATTAATTAAAGGAAGGTTTCAGTAATTAAATTTTAATAAATAATTGAAATAAATAAAGTAATTCAATGTTGATACATTTGGACAAATCTGATGGAACCACATTTCTTTTTTCCAAGAACCAAAAATTGAAATGGAACCGGTCAGCAACAACAAATTTTTAGAAAACCATGAAACTCAACCAAGAAAAGAGATTCAACAGTACGAAGCATAGATCCATCAATTTAATGATGGTAAATTGAAATCCCAAAGGAGGTGAAAGAGAAAAATTTAAAGAACAAGTGAGAAATCATATTATTGAATCACACCGCCAAACCAATGATGATTGAATTAAAGACAAAGGGATCTGGAAGGGTTGGAGAGCCCTGAGATTGCATATGGAAGGATTTGGGCTAAGGAAGGTGAACATAGAGAGGATCTAGAAAGAGATAGACCAGTTGCACTGCCTATTGCAAAATATCAGTTAGGGTATTTCACGGCTTGTAACACCATTACACATCATGAAATGGTTAATATCTAAAAATGCCGAAAAACGTGTCACCTCATTTGGTTTCCCATTCTTCCTTCCATCCTTCTTATTCATTTGGTTGTGGTTATTCTTATTTTTGGAAAGATCTAGATATATTATTATGTATATAGATTTAGTATTATAGTCCAAAATCAATATTAGAGATATCTTGATTTATATGAACTTGATTTAGGTTATAAATCAAGATCTCGTTCTATGATGTTACTCAATTGAATTTTGAGGATTTCTATTGGGATATTGTTCGTTGATGAATCGAGGTAGGTTTTTTATTATTCAAATAAAATAATATATATATAAAATACATGTATCTGATTGAATAAATTATATGTTTCATTTAGAAATTTATATTATGATATTGAATTAATTAGTGCAGGAAATTAATTAATTAAGGAATTTGAGATTTAATTAAATAATGACATTATGGAATTATTATAATTAATTGATTAATTGATTATAAAATTATCGAATTGGGGAATTGGGGATAATTTATTTTGAATTAATTATAATAATGTTGAATTGGGAATTAATATTAATTAATTGTGGAATTATTTATTGTAATGATGAGATTATTGAGTTGGAATAATTAATAGATGAATTATTTATTGGAATATTAGTGATTATGTATATGAATAATTAATTATTAAAATAATTAATGGAAGTAATATTATTAATAAATTGGTGAATTAATAAATGGAATTTTGTAGGGTTAAATAATTAGTCAATTATTTAATGGAGTTGATATGACCAATTAACTGATTGATTAATTTAATTGTTTGTCCTGGTTAATTAATTATTGAATTAAATAAAGGATTTGATATAATTAATTAATTGTTGAATTAATTGATGTTATATATGATATTTATTTCATATATACGATATACGTGACAAATTTTATATATGTGACATGTGTAATTAGATGATTTATTGAGAATATAGGGTCTTACCCATGGAAATCAAGGGCCGAAGGCATGCATGAAAATTGTTTAGGACAAGGATTGATGCTCAAAATACTCATGATGTTTGGAACATGGATTGATTCTCCAAATACCAATTATATTTGATATGATTACTGATTCTCCAAATACTCACGACGTGCAATACATGATGATCTTTTCCCAAAAATAGTATCATTGTACAATGGATCCAATTATTCTTATAATGAATTGAAATGAAATGGATAAGGAAAAAAATTAAAAGGAATTTTAAATTGATAATATGAAATGGATCAGACAATGGAATAGATCCAAGAAGGTATTGAGGATCAATTATCTGTAGAAACCTGATGGTTTATTTGGTTAAATAATAGATAATTGAATAAATATAAACTGTTTACTTTATTGTTTGTATTGTATTCCTTATAAAACTGTTTAAACTATTTGATTGGATATTATTTTAGACAAAATTGGTGGGGGCATACTAAGTTGTACTCACACCCTACTAAGGCTTCCTATTTGATACCCAAAAAGACTCTATTTTTTGGGATAGCATAAAGGCAAAAGAAATGTTTTATATGGTTGATTTGTGGATAGAGTACAGATGAGGGAACCAAACGTGGTTCGGGAACCAGTTCGGATAATTCATTGTCTATAATTTTTGGAATCCATTTTGACTCTAAGAAGGTAAATTAGAATGAAATATTTAATTTTTTTTTATATTGTATCTCTAGTATTGGTCATCTTGTGACCTTAGTACTGTTTACTTATTGGTTATATGTTATTCAGTTATTGTTTATTGTCTTTTTCCACTGGTGTACTACTCTGACAATATAGGGTATAGTCTCCCCATGAATGATATTAGAAACTCGCTAAAATTATATAGCCTATTGAATATGTAGAGGCATGACTGAGCCCATGTGGTGGTTCGGCTCAGGGAACTAGTGCATGGCACCTGGGCCAAGGTGTTACAAAGTGGTATCAATGAAGTTTACTTTTCATTTATTTTTGTCTTATTGTTTTGGAAAGGTAGAGAGGAGACTAATATGAGTTGATCCTTGGTTATAAATTCATGCATGGGAGTTTCAAACCCATGAATGGGGGAAATACTCAGGAACCTAGGGTGGGATTGCTGTTATTATTGTTTATTATTATAATTGAATATTATTTCTCCTTGGGTGATGCACTTGTGTGATGTGATTATTGTTTCTGAAAAAAATTAAAAAGTGAATCATGACCCAGTGTGGAATGAGATGTGAGTTTCATGAATCCTTCTAGGCATTCGTGATTATTATGACATGCATCATTTTAGTCATTCATAGGGAAACGAGCTTTGGGTAAGTTATTGACCTTGAACTAATTTTCCTTTCTTGTCCTATTGAATTGGAAAATATGCTTAACATGAAATTGAGAATTTTAAAATTATTCATGATGTGAATAAATGGGTGTCTTGATGAGAAACATTATTAATGAGAATGTGTTTACTGTTGTGAACTATGACCTAGGTGTATTCAGGTTAAGGGTAGTGATAGCACCTCAGTTTTGACAGCGTTGTGAGATTTGAGAAAAGACTGTTGCGACTTGTTGTGATATAACTCTTATATAAATGTGATGAAGTTATTTTATGAGTCCTAAATGGTGTTTTTGGAATTTTAGATATATTTTTCCATGATTTAATTTGTTGAGAGGAGGATAGGAGGATATCGCTGGAGATGCTCCACCTGAAGTGGACCCTAAGGCACTGATTGTGTCGATTGAATAAGTATGGGAGAAATTTTGAGAAAAAATCACACACATCATGAAATTCATCGAAAGATACCCATGTAAGGTTGTGAAAATAATGTATGATCTGACATTGGAGTTTCAATTGTAGAACCCTTTAACGTTTACTGGAGAGGGTGGACCTGAGTGAGATGAGTTATGAATTGAGTATATCCAGACTATACATGACCACAGGGAGAATAATACTAATAATAAAGTAAAATTTGATTCCTATATGATAAGTGGTTAGACTATGTGATGGTGGGACATTTAGACTATGGATGGATAGATTTAAGCTAACGAATGGAATTAATTTCTAGAAAATTTCATGGATCACTTTTATCCATAGATTCTGAGGAAGGACAGAGAAACTGGGTTCAAACAATTGATTCCGGGGAACATGTCTATAATGGACTATGTTGGATGCTTTATAGATTTGCATCCCATTGGTCTAGATTTGGTAGGAGATGAGGAAATGTTGTGGGAGAGGATTTTGGATGGGATTAAATGTGAAATTAACTCTTAGTTGAATATCATCAAGATGAATAAGTTTTCAAAAATGGTGAATCATGCTCTCAAATTTCAGGGGATAGAAGGAGGATTCCAGTGGTTGACATGTGGTTTCTTCTAGATTAATTGTAAGTATGTTTTCCAAGTGGACTAACTGTCATTATGAGAGATTTATCTAGATAAGTGGGGAAAAAAGTGGAAATCCATAGGTATTAGTTACTAAGGATCTTACCAAAGTATTTTTCGACAGTGCAGTAGACTGGGATACATTCATAAAAATTGTCCCAGACCACCAGTGGAGTTTTGAGCAAGCAGCAATATGGTCCATCTACAAATGTTCTACAAGAACCCCTGACATATAGTTAGTGATGGAGGAGATAGACAAAACCATAGTGCGGGAAGGTGTTCTTAAACACCATATCTTCCAAGAAGACAGAGTTATACAGGCCAAGACGATAAAGGTTGTGGACATGGTGCTTCTAGGAAATAGCACCTATATCAGCAGAGTGGATAATATCAAGGGATTCATACTACAACATTTAGAATATGTGTTGTATAGTTAAATTACATTAATCATACACTAGTGGAAAGTGATGTTGGACCATCAACAGGGATAGTTACTATTTTTATAGATTCTAAATTATCAAGTTCCTTATATTATACTATTTCCTCTCATTCCTTTATATTTGTAAAACATTTTAATTTTTTGAGCCTACAGGTGTAACTTTAGAGTGGTGTTTTGACAATACATAAACAGTTGGGAGTACAGTCTTGAGACATTAATTTGTGAAAGGGTTGTTCTCTCAAAGTTGGTGTATATTGTCTTCCTTGGGATATTTACATTCATGATATGCCAGGCTTCAACCTAATTTTTTTATGGAATTGATAGTATAATACTGATCCCACAATGATTTTTTCCATATTATAGTGACTTTTACATCAACTAAGGGTGACCATTATATACACTGTGGAGAGTGGGATATCCAAGCAGGCTGAGCAGGGCCAATTACCCACCAACTAGAAGAGATCAAAACCTAGGATTCTAGAGTATTTCTAGAAGATAGAGGTGTGAACAAATATTTTATTCCACCTATATTGGATAGGTTTTGGGATGTGTTTCCTAAATACTTATTAGTGTTTCCAATTGAGAGAAATATTGAATTTACTATTGATCTCATGGTAGGTGGTGAGATAGTTTCAATTACACCTTAAACATTCACACCAACATAGCTTCAAGAGCTCAAGACTCAATTGAAGGAGTTGGAGGATAAGAGATTTATATTTCTGAATAAATCACCTTTGGGTAGATCAGTATTGTTTGCAAATAAATCTGAGATGACTCAACATTGTTTGTTGATTACTAAAAGTTTAACTGGATGACTATGAAGAACTAGAATACTATTCTATGTAACGATGATCTATTTTCCTAGTTGAGGGGAGCTTCTAACTTTTCTAATATCTACTTAAGATCAAGGTATCATAAATTGGGGATTTGGACTTATTATATAAAAAGGAAATATTTTAGAATAATGTATGGCCTATATGAGTTCTTTATAATAATGTTTGGGTTGATGAACACACCAATAGTTTTTATGGCCTTGATGAATTGAATCGCTCATTCATACCAAGATCTGTTTGTAATATTATTGGTTGAAGGAATATTGGTGTACTCCAAGACTCATGAAGATAATTCCCACCACCTTGACATCATCTTTAGTACACTAAGAGCACAATGGTTATACACCAATCAGTCTAAGTGTTAGTTTTTGATTAGTAAGGTACACTTATGGGGTCACGTCATCTCAAAGGAAGGTGTTCCTATAGACCAAGATAACGTTTAGGAAGTGGTTTGGGAGTATCCTGTAAATTCTTTACATAACCAAATATTACTAGTTTTACTTGGATATTATCATGGGTTCATCTAGGACATTTTCGGATTGGCAGTTCTACTTACAAGCTTTAAAAAATATGTAGATAACTTTTCAATAGTCAGAATAATGCAAGAGGGACTTTTAGGAGTTGAAGAAGATTTTATCATTAACACTAATTTTGATCCTTCATGAAGTATATAAGTAGAATATTGTGTATTTCTATACGAATAGGATCATATTAGGCTATGTGTTGACATAGGATAATAAAGATGTAGTGTATAGGTATTGGTAGTTGATGACACGTGAATGAAACTACCCTATTCTTGACCTACAACTGGCTGTAGTGTTGTATTCTTTGAATTTTTTGTGGTATTACATGTTTGTAGAAAATGTTTTTGGTATATGAACTAGAATATCTTGAATTATATATTTTCCCAGTGGGATTTTAATAATCAACAATAGATATTTGTTGAGTATATGTAGTCATTGGATTATGAGCTAGCATATAGACATGTAAAGGGGAATAATGTTAATGATGATTTGAGTAGGAATACTTTGAATGAGGTGGTACCATAATCTACGGATGGGTGTAAAATGATGACTCTACTAGCAGATATGCATGTGGTGGTTTATGAAAATAAGGAGTAGATGAATCTTGTATCAGTTTTAGTACAGACTACACTTTTGATATGGATTAGAGACATACAGTATAAGGATCAGAATTCCATGAAATTGCATTAAAGCCTTGATGGTGGGGGGTCACCTTCATATTGGAGAATAAATAAGGATGAGATCATCTCGTCAGGAATCAGGTTATTGTGCCTAAGAAAATTCAAGATGATTTGATGCACGTATTTCATACATCAAAGTGGGTGGTATAACTAGGTGTTACAAAAAATTATTGTGACCTCCAATGATAGTTTTGGTGGTCAGGAATGAAAAAGGAGATAGTAGGGTTTGTGAAACAATGTTATTCTTGTCATCTGGTGATTTTCAAGAATAAATGACATGGTGGATTACTACAACAATGTCCCATTCTGAAGTGGTAGTAGGATGATGTGACTATAGACTTTGTGGTAGGTCTCCCAAGTATGACGTGGAAGAATGAATCTATTGGGGTTGATATTTATAGGCTAAAAAATTAGCTCATTTCTAATCTATATGGGATACTTTCTCAATGGAGTAGTCAAGACAGTTTTATTTAAGGGGTAGAGTTCATCTGTATGGGGTCCCATGTACTATAGTTCTAGATTGTGACTCACAATTTACATCACACTTCTATAAGGTCTTATAGAAGATTCTCAGTATAAATTTTTTATTGTGTATGTATTTTCACCCACAGAAAAATAGGAAGTCAGAGCTTACTATAAATTTTATTCAGTATATGCTGTGGTTGTGTGTTCTTCAATATTATGGGTAATGGGAGAATCACCAAGACATAGTGGATTTCAACTACAATAGTATTTATTAGGATATGACATAGATAGAAATATATTATCCCTTTATGTTAGGCCATGAAGATCACCACTATGTTGGATGGAGGTAGGTGAGCCAGAATTTTTGGGACGGATTCTCATGTAGGTGATGTCAGAGTAGGATTAGTTGACTCATAAATAAATCACTATGACTCAAAGTATAAATAATTCATACAATGATAGAACTCAAAAACCCTAGAGTTTACATAGGAAGATCATTTATTCATTTGGGAGTCACCTTGGTTTGGTCATCGTAGGAAAATGTAGACTGGGTAAGTTGGCTCCCAAATTCATTGGACCATTCGATTTCATTGGGGAATCGATAAAATGGCATAATGATTAGCACTTTCAATAAAATACAGTTATATGCATGATTGTTCCCATGTTTCACAACTACAGTGGTATCACCATGACCAATGTCATGTGACCAATGTGGATGATATTGATCTAGAGATACATAGGTCCTTCTAGAAGCATCTAATATGTGTTTTGGGTCATAGTAAAAAAGTTTTGTGTGGAAATATAATTCGGATAGTTCACATATTATAGAGAGAGGGGGGTGTTTGGGAGGATATGTGGGAAAGGGAAGCATATATTAGTGATTAGTGACCCTATATGTTTGACTCGTACTCATATAGATGTTTGGGAGTGAAGATTGAGGATGAGTTGTTATAAGGTGGGTATATTGTAAGATCCCGACCTTTTATGGTGTTGTCATGGGATTATTTTAAATTATTTATTTGCCTAATTTTGAGAAAAAAATCATTTTTTATTTACATTGGGTGTTTTTGGGGGTAAATTTTATAAAAATGGAATAAAAGGGGAAGTGCACGGTTGCCCATGGTTTTCACTAACTGTGCACCACAGAACAGAAAATTGTGCAACCTTGGAGAGTGGGGATTTACATGGTTGGAGCATTGTCGGTCAAACTGTGCACCCTTATAGGAGTAATTGTGAACCTCTATAAAATAGGTTCATAGTTTAGGTGTGTGATTAGGGGAAACTTGGTTCCCCTTCCTAGCAAATTGTGATTGACATTTAATTCTAATATAAAATTAGTTTTTTTATCACCTGACCCCCCCCCCCCGAAACTCTCCCTATTAAACCCAAACTCATAGTAACTATATTTATATTGATTTCAGATCCTCTCACATAGATTAAAAGCCTTCTTGGCCTCATTTATTCATGATTCGAAGCATAGATCGAAGATCTGCACCCCACCTGGTAAGAGATACCTATCCCTCTTGGTTTCCCATTCCTCCTTCCATACTTCTCCTATTCTTTTGATTGATGTTATTTATATTCTGGGATAGCTCTTGATATACTATTGTGTATCTAGATCTATGAATATAGATCTAGATCTATATGAGATATATCTTGATTTATTAGTTTTTTATTTAGGTTATTGATTTGGATCTCATTATATGGTAGTAGTCCACTTAATTTTTGGGATTTCTATTGGGTGATTTTTAATTGAAGAATCAAGGTAGGTGGTCTATTACACAAATATCATAGTCTTAATATAAAATATATTTATTTTATTATATAATTTCTAGGGTTATTTTATCAATTTGAATTACTAAATTGAATTAATTAACGTGTTCAATTAATTTTTTAAGGATTTGGGAATTTGATTGAATAGTGAAACTATGTAATTGGATAATTAATTCATGAATTGATAAACTATTTATTCATATTGTTGAATTGGAAACAATTTTATGATATTTAATTATCATAATTATTAATAGTGAATTAATAATAGTTAATTGTTGATTTAATTATTGTAATATTGAGATTATTGAGTATGAAAAATGAATTGATGGCATATTTATGAGAATATTTTTTATTGTGGATTTGATTAATTAGTTATTGAAATAATTAATGGAAGTAAATGTAATAATTTATTAGAGAATTAGTTAATGTAATTTTGGAACATTAATTAATTTTTAAATTAATTCATCAAATTTATTTGACTAATTAATTGATGAATTAATTGTGGTGTTTTTTGGGATTAATTAATTGTTGACTATTTAAAGGAGATTCTATCATTAATTAATTGTTAAATTAATTAATGTTATATATCAGATACATTTTATATATTTGACATGTGAGGTTTATGTCATCGATTGATAAAATGGTGTCCTAGCTAAGAAATTCTTGATCCCAAGGCATGCATGCAGATTTTTTGGGAGAAGTACGGATGCTCCAAATACCCATGATGTGTGATATAGGGATTGATGCTCCAAATACCCATGATGTGTGAGATAAGGAATGATGTTCCAAATACTCATGGGGAACTATAATTAAGGATATTTTCCAAAAAAATATTAGCATTGAACTATGGTTCTAATTATCTGTATCAAGAATTAAAGTGAAATGGATAAGGGAAACCTCTTTGTTAAATGAGTTTTAAAATGATAATATGAAATGGTATAAAATCTAGTATGAGCTGAATTTGGTATTGAGGGTTGGGTATCAATAAAAACTTAATGGTTTATGCAGTTAAATAATGGATAATTAAATAAATGCAAATTGGTTACCTTATTTCTCTTATTATATTCCTTATACAACTGCATACATAGTTTGAATCGATATTTTTTAGATGCCATTGGGGGTGGCATAAAATGTTATACTCAAAACCTAATTGGGACGCCCCATCGATACCAAAATAGGAATTGTTTTTTCTAGATAGGATAAGGGCAACGGCCCTGTGTTAGATGGCAGATTTGGGGATGGATCATGGATAAGGGAACGAGATGGGTTTAGGACCTACTTGGGAGTCATCCATGTCTTTACTTTTTTGTTTTAATTTTGACACATAGAATGTACATTATCATGACACAGTTTGATACTTTATCAACAGTTTTGGTTATCTGGTGATTTTTGTACTAATTATATTCTAGTTATATGTTATTCAGTTATTGATTCTTATTTTCACACTAGTGTATTACTCTGATGAAAGAGGGTACAGTCTCCTCATGATTGATATTTGATCATCACTGCTAGTCAACAACCTCTAAAATACCGAGGGGTTCACCAAATGTCATGTGGTATCCATCTCGGGGCACCGGTTCTTGGAACCTGGTCTGAGACATTACAGATGCGAAAAACAGTCGCAACACCCTTATGGTAAACCCCACATTATAGACACAATAGTTATGTCATCTTTCCCAGTTAAGGTTCCTTTTAGGGGGACTCTAATTTTAAATTATCATGTGTGGGGAGTAAAAAGAAAATATTATATTTAATACATTATTTTTGGGAACCTGTGATGATAAACTGATAATAAAGTCTTAGAAGCTCATCCATATAATATTATATAAAATATAATAAACGTTTTCAATATATAAATATATGTCACTATTGGATTACCTTATGTAGACCACAGTGAACTATAACATAGGATAGTCTCAAAATATGCCACAAATAAGTGAATAGTTTTGAGGGTCTACATTAAATATTAGAGAGAATATAACCAAGATATCACAATCATAAACTAACTTATTAATAAAAAATACAGAATAAATAAATTGGATATTTGAGTATGCATTTATAATTTTATAGTGATGACCTAAGAATCATAAATAAAATGCACGTATATGAAATATCATAATGAACAAATGATAGGTTAATAAAACCATACATCATTAAAATGATTTCTCACTACATTGGTATAAAATAGATATAATAATGGAAAAAATAATAATAAAAGGAGATAATGTTATAAATATTTGAGGATTTCTCCATTGTATCTCAAATGCCACATCTAGAAACTCTTACCAGTCAATCTATAACAAATGTATACCTTTTTCTGTATACCTAATATAATCATTGAAATTCAAATAAGGTAAATGTACAATGTGTGAGTATGAAACTCATTACAAAACCACTAGAGTGTATAAGTATATATTCAATAATATAATATGTTGATTGATGTAAAAATAAATAATAATAATATTGAATGAATGTAATCTAGTTGATTCATCATTTTATAATAATGATATTATGATACATGACCCTATATACTTTTGAAAATACTAAAAATCAATATCATCATACAATATTCATAAGAATTCGAAACCTCAATATACAAGTCAATTAAAATACACATGAATTATAAAAGGATCATTGATCTACATACTCATCCAACCATTTCAATACTAGATAAAAAATCCCATTATTTAAAAAAAATATGACCATAATAAATACTAACAATATATCCATGATATATAAATTACATTGATCATGAAACTGACTATTAAAGACACCCTGGTTTAGAAAATGGATTAAATATGGTATAGACTAGGAGTATCACCCTAGTCTATAGTTCAGACAACCACAAAACAAATTAACAAAAGATTTTGAGTCTAAAATATAATTACATAATAAAAATTAAAATATGAATCAATTGTGTGATCACAAAAGTATTTTCATGACTCACTATCATCCCATTACATCAAATTTCCCATCATAAGAGAAGCATAGTGTCAGAAAAATATTGAATCACTTTTTAGTATTGATAAAAAAACCAACATATTATATATATATATATATATCCCACAATTAAATCTCAAATATTGATCAATACTTGGCGATACATTGTCTAAAATAATTCCCATTCTTATCTCTCAATGGGTAACCAACATTGATGTTTTGTTCCCATACTAAATTATATCATCTACTCATTTGTTCAACATATAGACTATTATATTTACCTTGAAATCAAAAAGATCTTTAATCTGGGATTGTAATGCCCCGACCCAAGTTGCCCAGATTCAGTGCCTTATAACATTACATTAGAAAGATTATAGGGAATTAAATCCTAAAGGACTAATTAGTTTAGTATTTTGGGAAAACTAGATACATACATAGGATTAACATTACAGCATGAAATGAAATACAACATATAAGTTTTATTGGGAACATTCAAACTCTAAGTTTATCCCTATAGGTCATTCATAAGAAAATTATTCATGTCCTAATAAAATGAAACATAAAAAAGGGATGAGATCATATGCTCAATAAAGGTAAGAAACATAATAGAATATTTCACAAACATAAACATTATGCATGGTGAATAGCTAAAAATAAATTCCTTTAAAAATGAACTTTAATATAGTATGGCTGGAATTTAAGATGAGTAAATATTACATAATAAAATAAAATCATGGGTATTATACCAGTCGAATAACCACATGAACTTTCAATTACCAGTTTTATAAATAGGGAATTCATTATGTGGTATATCATAACCATACCATCAAGTCATCGTGCCAAGACTGTAAAAGACCATTTTGTCAAGGCCTCATGCCAAGACTGTAGTTTGTCTCATGACACCTACCGATGCACTGAGAGGCTATAGAAGGCCCCACCAGAAACATACTAAGTACAATGAATTCAACTTATGAATGGTGATAAACATAAAAACATATAAATTCATATTGAAGCTAACATAGGAAATATAAATAACTTTCCACATACATTAAAACTAAACACTAACCGTTCTATGTAAATGGGTGGATGGTATCAAGATAGAACATCGACACTCAAACTAATTAGAAACCCTTCAACAACATATTTTAGGTGAAATAATAAGATATAAACCTCTATGAAATAAAAGATTAATCAAATTATGTTGACATAAATAATGTTACTTTTAAAAGAGACCGTTGAGAAATTCTTGAGGAAATAATCCTTAAACATTCCAAAGTGTCCCATACCACCTTGAAACATTAAAATAAAAATTACCTAGAATATCATGAGAATAAAAATGCTCCTGATATGATATACTAAGGGGAAGTACATACACCACATACAAGTAATTAGTGGTGGACAAGGTATATATCTCATAAAAGTTAAAATGAGGTGAGAAAAATCAATTTTACTTTGGAAAGAAGAGTTCTTTGGGAAAATAATTTTTATTTGTCATAAATATGGATTTAAACATTTATATCCCATAAAAGAAAAGGGAAGGACGTTGCGATAACATTTTCGGCATAAATTATTTCCACTAAAGTGAAATCTAGTAAAAGGTGTTTTCAAAGAATCTTTAGATTTAAAATATTTTAGTTTTGGTAAAGTAATTCATTAAATATATTTTAAAGTGGAAAGAAATGTTTGTATTCATGAAACTAGAAATGAACCAAAATTGATTTTTCATGTATAAATTTCTGATCTAGAAAGATAAATCTGGGTTAAAATAGATTATATAGTGACCTTCAAAAAAGGTAATAATTTAAGAAAGTCCACGATTCAGGTTTTCATTTCAAAAGAATTTTTGAAAGATTCTGTTAAAACATGTAACTACCCATAAACTAAAGAAGGATTATGATTGGTAAAAAATATATAACATTCACATATAATTAATGAGTGTACATAAGAATAATTAAAATTTTCATTGATGTGAGTATAGAATAAGAGAAACCCGAATGAAATGGAGGTTCAGGTTGAAAATACTGACAACATTATAATCAATTAAATCATATGCCAAAAAATTAATAATCCTCAAATGAAACATTTAATATAATGAATTTAAGGAGATTCATGACATGAAACATAAATGGGAAGTATAAATACACTATAAATTTTTAATAGTAGTGAACGTGGAAAATCTCCTAAAAATGGATGTGAGATGAAGAAACCCCTAACCTTAAGACTGATGGTGTTCTTATCTTGATCTTAATGACATGAATAATCAAATTTAGGATCGTTAATAAATAATTAAAGAACCTCCTCTAAATTTAATTGATTTATTATAATCTTTTTAAGTTAATTCATGGACTTTTTGATGGGTTAAGAGGTTCGATTTCATTGTTCAGGTCCATTTATATCATGATCGGTATACTTATATACATGAATAGGGAATCATGTAAAATAATGATGGTTGTCTAGAATTGAAGTTAACTATTATTAGTGAAAATATATAAGTTTAAATGGTTGTAAATTTCCTTTGGTTATATGGAGTGAAGATTATTCATCATAAAAATTATTTATTGATAACTGTTTGGGTTAATTGGTGGTTTTTGAACACAACAAGCTCAGTTTTCTTTATAAATCAAAACCATGTGTACAAAAAGATTCTAGAACCATAGAGGAGAAATAATATAAGTTTTATAGTCTTTTTCAACCATAATAATGGTTTATTTACCTAAATTTAATGTGGTAATAGAAATTGAAGACCCATCATCCTTGAATGTGGAAAATTAGCACATCTCGGATGGTGTTTGTTTCTACTAACATAAAAGAAGGGTAGAGGAGATATGAGAATAAATTACTCCATAATCATAAAAACATTACATTACATTTATGGTAATGGATTTGATATAAAATTTGAATGAGGATGGTATAGGATAGAATGAAAATAATTGAACATGAAAAAAAGTAAAATAATTGAAAATATGAATTCCCTCTTGAATTTATATTCCTTGAGAGCCTATTTAAGGGAGAGGATTTGGTCTTTTTTATGAGAAAAATGGCATATGAATTTGGGGTAGGAACATAGGGAGATATTTGGACATAATTTGGACTACGAACAAGGCTTGAGAGGAGTGAAGAGAATAGGGAGTGAGGGTGTTAATAGGGGAGGAGAGGAGTAATTTTTTAATATATTAATCATTATTTTATTATTTTTCTCAAGACCATCAGTATTATTGATTATTGTGTCCAAAAATAGTAATATGTTCATGTGAGTTCAAACCAAGTGTTCTTACATTAGCCTTACATCACTTATGACTCAATAAATGTAACGCCCCGACCCCAATTACCCAGAGTCGGTGCATTATTACATAACATTGGCATGATCACAAGAAAGATCAAATCTCGAAAGACCGATTGGTTTAGTAGCCTTGGAAACACTAGATATATTCATAAGTTTTACATTACATCATAAAATGAAAAACTACTACAACAACATAATGTCTCCATAATCCACACTCATATCTCCACATAATATCCCTGCAGGTCATTCATAATTTACTTCTTCACTTCTTGGGAAAAATAAAACATAGAAAAGGGGTGAGCTCAAATGCCCAGTAAGGATAACAATATAGTGGAAACATTCATAAACAAGAATAAACATTTAAGGCAATGTATAACGAAAACAAAAGCCTTTTAAACTTGAACATTTAACATAGTATGGCATAAATAAAATGAAATAATGCCATTTACTTATTCACATGGTTAATCTACTAATCGAATAATCACATGAAAAAACAATAACCACTTTCATAATGATGGAATGCATAATTCTGAACTTTAATTTCTTTGTCAAGGCCTCGTCCCAAGACCATGGGGCTAACTGTAACCGGAATCCAACCCGGAGTGCCTCTAATAACCGGACACCAACCCGGAGTGCCTCTAATAACCGGACACCAACCCGGAGTTCCTCTAATAACCAGAGACCAAACCGGAGGGCTTACTTTTACCAGTCCCTAACCTGGAGGGCTTACTTTTACCAGTCCCCAACCTGGAGGGCTTACTTTAACCATCCCCAACCTGGAACATACTTGTCCAACACATTCATATGAAGTAAAGGTTGAAATATAACATAAACATTCTTATTGGAACTAGCATACGAAATGTCAATAATTTCACCTTAAACTATGAATGGTATAAAAATAGCACATCCACAGCCAAACAAATCACAAAACCTTCAATACAATATAGAAGTTTTGTATCATAATAAATAAACTTCAAATAAGCGTAAAATCCATCAAAGGATGTTGACATAGATGAAATCAAAACACTTTTTAGAGAAATATCTCTTTCTATTTTTGAAATCATTTAAGATCCATATAAAATAAAACATTTTCTTGAAAATATTCGTATAATCTTGTAAGGAAAGCTTTGAATATTTTATAACGGCGGAAAATAACCGCACCCGCCGTATATAAGTTAAAAAAAACATTCTTACCTTAATTCTTTCGAAAAGGTTAAAAAGGACCTTGTTTTGAAAATGACAGAAAGATTCCTCTTATAAAAAAGTAAAACAAGGGTATAAATGACATTAACCCATATTCTTGTAAATAATAAATATTTTTTTGAAATACATTTCGAAGAAACATGGATGTGGATGATAACTAGATCCCAGTAGATTATTACGTATAAACAACCTCGGATAATGAAGAGATTGTGAAATAACCCTTACCTTGTACTTTTCCTTGGTTGGGGTAGGTTAACCTCCTGTATAATGGTGAAATAATTGTTATTAAATTATAAAAGAATCATATATATTAATATGATATCATATATGATCTTTTAACATTGATTTGTTAATAATATCATAGAATTATCGTTGTTTCAGGTGTTAACTTACTCATTTTCTTTTATATGTTTTGTTACATAAGCCATGTTTGTTGTATCTTATTCATATCAAGAATGATATCAAGTCCTTAAACATAATTTTTAAATCATCAAATGATAATTATACTTGAATGGATACGATGGAGAATGATTCTCATCGCGTTCGTGGAGACGGTAGTCCGTACGTACGCACGAGCGACAATATAATTCTTTTGATATTAAAATAATATATAAATGGATGGTATATCATATATACAGAATAATTAACATGTTATATTTATTATTTACATGAGTTACACATCATTATTATACCCATCCAAATAATAATATATTGAATAACAATTACACCACGACGTGGAGACGGTAAGCCGTACGTACGCACGTATGGTGACATGTTATTCAAAGGGTGGATAGAATACTGAATATGGTTGTACCATATTTATAATAAAATCACAGTATATGTAAGATACTGGAGTTATTATTTTAGAATGGTAATAACAAAGAAAGAAGAAGTGGAAGAAGAAAGGAACTTGAAAAGGGGTGGTGAAAACATTACCTCTTCTTCGGGTTCTTCCTTTTGATTTGATCAAAAGGGCTCCTTAGGTTGGATTTATGATCAAACTAAGGCCTCAAGGTTGTAGTGAGGGATGTTGGGAGAGTATTTGGGCAGAGTTTGGCCGAACCAAAAGGCTTTGAAGGTGAGAATAAATGAAAAGGAGGAGTGCCCTTTTATAAGAGGGGTGAGGGTCACCTATGGAAAAGCTAGAAATATTAATTTATAATAAATTCATATTCGGTTTCTAATGTCTCCAAAGTTGATTATTCAAAGGTTAGGGCGGGGATAGGTCGCAAACCACTCAACCAATAGAATTTAGACAGGTTTTGGTACTTATATTAACCTTATCTTTTAGTATTAACTCTAAGTTAATTAGTTTCACTTTTACAATGTCTCTTTGTATTTTTATATAATATGGTCAATAAATTTACTATATACATCCAAGCGACCCCAAAGTGGTCCATTAATGATGAAACTATCATGATATAAGTCTCTTGGCCGAACCATAGATTTTTAGGAATTTAATATCAATTAATAATATAATATTTGTTTTAAGAACTCTTTTATGTCAATTTTGACACTATTCAATAGTTGATTTTTTTGAAATTCATATCAGATTGATTACTTAGAAAAAAGTCAATTAAATCAATCCTAATATATCCTATTATCCTAGAAAATTAGTTTAATTCATTATAAGTTTCATATTATATTTATTTGGGTATTTATAATATCAATTATTTTAATTTTTCACTATTATAGTAATTACCGCATCATCATTGTGTCGTAACTAAAATAAATTATTTAATGTCTAAAAATTATAAATAAAATATCATTATGTAGGAAATCTTTTTATATTTCTAATTAATATTTATAATCTAAAATCCAACATATATAACCCTATGTAACAATTGTTTTTCTAAATGATATATGATTGTGTCATTTTTGTATTCATTTTAACTTAATTAAAATAAAGTGTCATCATCACTTACAAGTGGATCCATGGGGTCCCAAAATCGACCCAAAGATGCCCATGGTCGACCATGTATCAACCAATAGGGTTAAGACACGTTTTAGGGTAATTTAGTATTATTATAATATTATTTTTTAACCCTTATTTACCGGATTTACCGTTAACCATGGTAAATAAAATATTTACCGCAGTAATTATTCAAAATGTCTAAAAATAAAAGTTACCTATTTACACAATTTGGACATCCTGATTCCAAATATGGAGTCCATTTTTCTAAATTCAAAACACAGAAGTGGCCGAAATTAATTTAAAATTAATTCCCGCTGTCAAAACAAAAAGCGTGTTTTTAAGAGATAATAACTATCAAAATATTGACACTTGTTTATGTTCGGTTTAATTGTAAAATTATGTCCAATGACCAAAATTATATTAAATGGTAAAAATCTATTCTAAATATACTTTAAAACCACTCAAATTCATAATTTATCACTATTAATTATTTTGATTAAAAAAGTTGTTTTTAATTAAAATTTAGTAATTTTCACTATTCATCAAAATATGAAAGTTTTCCGAAATGTACCAAAATTTCACCTTAGGCTAAATTCGATATTCCGAATCCAAAAATGAAGTCCATTATTAAATATAAAATATATATAATTTCAAAAATTAGGTATTACTATTCATAACGGCTAGTTTGATTGGTTGTGGTGTGTGTTAAAACTCAAGGTTGCGTACAACACACGCTACTGTATTATTCAAAGAAAACGTACCGTGGAAGCTTGGGATGTTTCATTTTAAATTTTTGATGTCCTAATTTAGTCAAAAAGTTTAAAATATTGTATTTAAAAAGGGTTCACTATTAAAAGTTGATAAAAGTGCAATACTGAAAATGAATTTGTTCTTGCATTATGTCTAAGATACTCATAATATTGAAAAAATATAAGGATTATATAAAGTTTAAAATTTATTTAATACTATTAATAACTTATTTTGAATGGATTTTTGGTAAGTCATTGTGCAAGTGAACTCGGTGTTGCGTGTAGTGCAAGTTATTGAATTATTTTGAAGAAATAACACATTATGAATTCTTGGGGTGTTACATTCTCCCCTCCTTCAATAAATTGTGTCCTCGCAATTTGAAATTGTTCTTCAAAAATAAAAGGTTGAAAGTAGAAAATATATTTGTGGGAAACCCCACATTGGAAATTGGGTTACTAAAATTTAGTCTTAATATGAGGAAAAGAGAAATCAAAGGGTCACCACCAAATTATGATCTCGATTAGGAGAACATTGGTGGAAATTAAAGACATATAATTGGAGGAAAAACGTAAATATTTATAGGTAGAGATTAAGGTCATCAATCACAAACAAGTGTAAAATTTAGGTCCTTAAATTCATCAATCTATGATGATTTGAAATACCATCGGTTCAACAAAACATAGGTTATTAGGATAACACATTTTTGACGTTTCAAAATATCTTAGTTGAAATCCCACATCGAAAAATGAATTAACGAGGCCTCTATTTAATATAAAGAGTGGAAAGTATGAAGATTACCGAAAATAACACATACTAGGGTTCCATGTAGTAAAATATAGATATGGAAGAAAAATCTAACCATCAATTATCTGATGGAGAGTGGTAGAGAACATGGCTATGAAAAGGCTAACAATCCCAAAGCCATAAATTAGTGATGATTTATTGTACCATCTAGGAAAACATTTTTGTTCTAATTTGCTTTTCTTAATATTGAGGAATTTTTTATGAGATTGGCTAAGATCATATGGAGATATACTTACTTTATAATTAGAGTTTTATCCATTAATAAATTTCTACCACAAACTCATCTTTCACTCTAAAAGATAATAGAATGTAAAAAAATTCTATTTACACGATTCATATAGGGTTCCAAAATAAACGAATTTATAATTCATCTAAAAGATCTTTTAATAAAAACTAAATTATTTAATCCAGGAAATCTCGTGGGCCAGTGGTAGGTGATACACCCTTGTCGCCCTTCGGTTGCGGGTTCAAGTCTCGCAGCCTTTCCGGATGTGACGGGTTGTCGCCAGACCTCCGGGTTGTCCTTTTATGGTAATCCAAAACAATCCAAACTAGAACTATCCAAAATACTTCTGTCCAAACTCACAGTACAACATTTATAAGGAAGGTAAACATAATATAGATCCTTTTTACCCCGTAATAGCATATGAATACCTTCATCATGTATTACCATATTCCTTATTGGTTACATTCATGCTCCCTTATTCCATATAGAATGCTGGATATACTTCATTAATCCAAAAATGTTTTAAACCCCAACAATGATGGAATATACAAATCATTAATCAGTTCCAAGGTAGTCAAGAATATCCAATATAATTTATCCAAATCAATCATGTATTATTCCAAAATCACTACCTTAGTATCAGAACTATATTATGATTTATCATTCTCTCAACCATATATTTTCCAAAAATTTATCCTACTATTGAGTCACTTTTCTTTGTTCCACACAATCTCAATTCCTTAATGAAATAGTACTGTAGTACAATCCTTATATACTCCATATTTATTATAACAAGTACATTGTTGATACAACACTCAATTGACATAATCAACATAAGAACTCTAATCATTCCTCTTCATTTGTGGTAGTATCATAACTTGATTATTATCCAATAACATCATTTGTAGCATAGTCTGATGACTGGGACATAGGTTCGCGTAGTGTCCAAACTCCTTGCAAATAAAGCATTGTACATTTGAAACCATTTTCTTACCCTTGCAGTCACGTACTTTGTGCCCTTTTCCTCCACACTTATAACAAACTCCCATTCCTTTCAGGCAAGTTCCAGGGTGTTTCTTTCCACAGTTACCACATATGGGAAAATTCTTCTTTTCCCTCTTACCTTTATCCATCTTTCTCTCTTCCATCCTTTTCTTCTCTTGCTTCCTTTCAAAGCCATAGGACTCAGTAAACTCTTTACTTATCTTATCAACACATGATATTATTTCTTCATATGATGATAATACATGGGAGACTATTTCTCTTATAAATTCTAGCTTAATACCATGAAAGATATGATCCTTCCTTCTCTTTGGATCATGTGCATTTCTGGAGTTCTCATTCCTTCTACTGGGTGCCATTTCTAAACAATGGCATACACTAGATCAGTTTATGAATCAAAATACATAATCCCATACTTATAAAACACTTATCATAAATTGAACTATTTATGGATATAATCCATAATCATAAAAATGTCTCCTTTGAGGATGTATATACTCATAAACCCTTCATAATGGTTTGTAAAGAAAATGAGAATTATCCTAAGCATATCCCCCGGGAGTGTCGTAACCAAGAGTGCAGCAAGGCCCGCTGTCGTGCACCAGTTCCCGTTCGAGTCTAGCTCAAAGCGGTGTTTTCGGGTTTTACCCCTAGGTACATCTGTGCCAGAGCCGCCTCCACCTGCTCGTATCCAGACAGGGATGTATTGCTCGGAAAACTCACAAAATCTCTACAATACCAAAATTCTAGGAAGTTCTTCTACACTAATCCTCAAAGTTCATCTTAGGTCTACGTGATCTAATCAGAGTTTATCTAAATCTAGCTTCCAAGGTTTGTACTAAACTTCCTCTGATACCAACTGTAACGCCCCGACCCCAGTTACCCAGAGTCGGTGCATTATTACATAACATTGGCATGATCACAAGAAAGATCAAATCTCGAAAGACCGATTGGTTTAGTAGCCTTGGAAACACTAGATATATTCATAAGTTTTACATTACATCATAAAATGAAAAACTACTACAACAACATAATGTCTCCATAATCCACACTCATATCCCCACATAATATCCCTGCAGGTCATTCATAATTTACTTCTTCACTTCCTAGGAAAAATAAAACATAGAAAAGGGGTGAGCTCAAATGCCCAGTAAGGATAACAATATAGCGGAAACTTTCATAAATAAGAATAAACATTTAAGGCAATGTATAACTAAAACAAAAGCCTTTTAAACTTGAACATTTAACATAGTATGGCATAAATAAAATGAAATAATTCCATTTACTTATTCACATGGTTATTCTACTAATCGAATAATCACATGAAAAATCAATAACCACTTTCATAATGATGGAATGCATAATGCTGAACTTTAATTTCATTGTCAAGGCCTTGTCCCAAGACCTTGGGGGTAACTGTAACCGGAACCCAACCCGGAGTGCCTCTAATAACCGGACACCAACCCGGAGTGCCTCTAATAACAGGACACCAACCCGGAGTTCCTCTAATAACCAGAGACCAAACCGGAGGGCTTACTTTTACCAGTCCCTAACCTGGAGGGCTTACTTTTACCAGTCCCCAACCTGGAGGGCTTACTTTAACCAGTCCCCAACCTGGAACATACTTGTCCAACACATTCATATGAAGTAAAGGTTGAAATATAACATAAACATTCTTATTGGAACTAGCATACGAAATGTCAATAATTTCACCTTAAACTATGAATGGTATAAAAATAGCACATCCACAGTCAAACAAATCACAAAACCTTCAATATAATATAGAAGTTTTGTATCATAATAAATAAACTTCAAATAAGCGTAAAATCCATCAAAGGATGTTGACATAGATGAAATCAAAACACTTTTTAGAGAAATATCTCTTTCTATTTTTGAAATCATTTAAGATCCATATAAAATAAAACATTTTCTTGAAAATATTCTTATAATCTTTTAAGGAAATCTTTGAATATTTTATAACGGCGGAAAATAACCGCACCCGCCGTATAAGTTAAAAAAAACATTCTTACCTTAATTCTGTCGAAAAGGTTAAAAAGGACCTTGTTTTGAAAACGAAAGAAAGATTCCTCTTATAAAAAGTAAAAAAAGGGTATAAATGACTTTAACCCATATTCTTGTAAATAATAAATATTTTTTTGAAATACATTTCGAAGAAACATGGATGTGGATGATAACGAGATCCCAGTAGATTATTACGTATAAACAACCTGAGATAATGAAGAGATTGTGAAATAACCCTTACCTTGTACTTTTCCTTGGTTGGGGTAGGTTAACCTCCTGTATAATGGTGAAATAATTGTTATTAAATTATAAAAAAAATCATATATATTAATATGATATCATACATGATCTTTTAACATTGATTTGTTAATAATATCATAGAATTATCGTCGTTTCGGGTGTTAACTTACTCATTTTCTTTTATATGTTTTGTTACATAAGCCATGTTTTTTGTATCTTATTCATATCAAGAATGATATCAAGTCCTTAAACATAATTTTTAAATCATCAAATGATAATTATACTTGAATGGATACGATGGAGAATGAATCTCATCGTGTTCGTGGAGACGGTAGTCCGTACGTACGCACGAGCGACAATATCATTCTTTTGATATTAAAATAATATATAAATGGATGGTATATCATATATAAAGAATAATTAACATGTTATATTTATTATTTACATGAGTTACACATCATTATTATACCCATTCAAATAATAATATATTGAATAACAATTACACCACGACGTGGAGACGGTAAGCCGTACGTACGCACGTATGGTGACATGTTATTGAAAGGGTGGATAGAATACTGAATATGGTTGTACCATATTTATAATAAAATCACAGTATATGTAAGATACTGGAGTTATTATTTTAGAATGGTAAGAACAAAGAAAGAAGAAGTGGAAGAAAAAAGGAACTTGAAAAGGGGTGGTGAAAACATTACCTCTTCTTCGGGTTCTTCCTTTTGATTTGATCAAAAGGGCTCCTTAGGTTGGATTTCTGATCAAACTAAGGCCTCTAGGTTGTATTGAGGGATGTTGGGAGAGTATTTGGGCAGATTTTGGCCGAACCAAAAGGCTTTGAAGGTGAGAATAAATGAGAAGGAGGAGTGCCCTTTTATAAGAGGGGTGAGGGGCACCTTTGGAAAAGCTAGAAATATTAATTTATAATAAATTCATATTCGTTTTCTAATGGCTCCAAAGTTGATTATTCAAAGGTTAAGGTGGGGATAGGTCGCAAACCACTCAACCAATAGAATTTAGACAGGTTTGGGTACTTATATTAACCTTATCTTTCAGTATTAACTCTAAGTTAGTTAGTTTCACTTTTACAATATCTCTTTGTATTTTTATATAATATGGTTAACAAACTTACTATATACATCGAAGCGACCCCCAAGTGGTCCATTAATGATGAAACTATCATGATATAAGTCTTTTGGCCGAACCATAGATTTTTAGGAATTTAATATCAATTAATAATATAATATTTGTTTTAAGAACTCTTTTTTGTCAATTTTGACACTATTCAATAGTTGATTTTTTTGAAACTCATATCAGATTGACTACTTCGGAAAAAGTCAATTAAATCAATCCTAATATATCCTATTATCCTAGAAAATTAGTTTAATTCATTATAAGTTTCATATTATATTTATTTGGGTATTTATAATATCAATTATTTTAATTTTTCACTATTATAGTAATTACTGCATCATCATTGTGTCATAACTCAAATAAATTATTTAATGTCTAAAAATTATAAATAAAATATCATTATGTAGAAAATCGTTTTATCTTTCTAATTAATATTTATAATCTAAAATCCAACATATATAACCCTATGTAACAATAGTTTTTCTAAATGATATATGATTGTGTCATTTTTGTATTCATTTTAACTTAATTAAAATAAAGTGTCATCATCACTTACAAGTGGATCCATGGGGTCCCAAAATCGACCCAAAGATGCCCATGGTCGACCATGTATCAACCAATAGGGTTAAGACACGTTTTAGGGTAATTTAGTATTATTATAATATTATTTTTTAACCCTTATTTACCAGATTTACCCTTAACCATGGTAAATAAAATATTTACCGCAATAATTATTCAAAATGTCTAAAAATAAAAGTTTCCTATTTACACAATTTGGACATCCTGATTCCAAATATGTAATCCATTTTTCTAAATTCAAAACACAGAAGTGGCAGAAATTAATTTAAAATTAATTCCCGCTGTCAAAACAAAAAACGTGTTTTTAAGAGATAATAACTATCAAAAGATTGACACTTGTTTATGTTCGGTTTAATTGTAAAATTATGTCCAATGACCAAAATTATATTAAATGGTAAAAATATATTCTAAATATACTTTAAAACCACTCAAATTCATAATTTATCACTATTAATTATTTTGATTAAAAAAGTTGTTTTTAATTAAAATTTAGTAATTTTCACTATTCATCAAAATATGAAAGTTTTCCGAAATGTACCAAAATTTCACCTTAGGCTAAATTCGATATTCCGAATCCAAAAATGAAGTCCATTTTGAAATAAAAAATATATATAATTTCAAAAATTAGGTATTACTATTCATAACGGCTAGTTTGATTGGTTGTGGTGTGTGTTAAAACTCAAGGTTGCATACAACACACGCTACTGTATTATTCAAAGAAAACGTACCGTGGAAGCTTGGGATGTTTCATTTTAAATTTTTGATGTCCCCATTTAGTCAAAAAGTTTAAAATATTGTATTTAAAAAGGGTTCACTATTAAAAGTTGATAAAAGTGCAATACTGAAAATGAATTTGTTCTTGCATTATGTCTAAGATACTCATAATATGGAAAAATTATAAGGATTATATAAAGTTTAAAATTTATTTAATACTATTCATAACTTCTTTTGAATGGATTTTTGGTAAGTCGTTGTGAAAGTGAACTCAGTGTTGCGTGTAGTGCAAGTTGTTGAATTATTTTGAAGAAATAACACATTATGAATTCTTGGGGTGTTACATTCTCCCCTCCTTCAATAAATTGCGTCCTCGCAATTTGAAATTGTTCTTCGAAAATAAAAGGTTGAAAGTAGAAAATATATTTGTGGGAAACCCCACATTGGAAATTGTGTTACTAAAATTTAGTCTTAATATGAGGAAAAGAGAAATCAAAGGGTCACCACCAAATTATGATCTCGATTAGGAGAACATTGGTGGAAATTAAAGACATATAATTGGAGGAAAAACGTAAATATTTATAGGTAGTGATTAAGGTCATCAATCACAAACAAGTGTAAAATTGAGGTCCTTAAATTCATCAATCTATGATGATTTGAAATACCATCGGTTCAACAAAACATAGGTTATTAGGATAACACATTTTTGACGTTTCAAAATATCTTAGTTGAAATCCCATATCGAAAAATGAATTAACGAGGCCTCTATTTAAAATAAAGAGTGGAAAGTATGAAGATTACCGAAAATAACACATACTAGGGTTCCATGTAGTAAAATATGGTTATGGAAGAAAAATCTAACCATCAATTATCTGATGGAGAGTGGTAGAGAACATGGCTATGAAAAGGCTAACAATCCCAAAGCCATAAATTAGTGATGATTTAAGGTACCATCTAGGAAAACATTTTTGTTCTAATTTGATTTTCTTAATATTGAGGAATTTTTTATGAGATTGGCTAAGATCATATGGAGATATACTTACTTTATAATTATAGTTTTATCCATTAATAAATTTCTACCACAAACTCATCTTTCACTCTAAAAGATAATAGAATGTAAGAAAAATTCTATTTACACTATTCATATAGGGTTCCAAAATAAACGAATTTATAATTCATCTAAAAGATCTTTTAATAAAAACTAAATTATTTAATCCAGGAAATCTCGTGGGCCAGTGGTAGGTGATACACCCTTGTCGCCCTTCGGTTGCGGGTTCAAGTCTCGCAGCCTTGCCGGACGCGACGGGTTGTCGCCCAACCTCTGGGTTGTCCTTTTATGGTAGTCCAAAATAATCCAAACTAGAACTATCCAAAATACTTCTGTCCAAACTCACAGTACAACATTTATAAGGAAGGTAAACATAATATAGATCCTTTTTACCCCGTAAAAGAATATGAATACCTTCATCATGTATTACCATATTCCTTATTGATTACATTCATGCTCCCTTATTCTATATAGAATGCTGGATATACTTCATTAATCCAAAAATGTTTTAAACCCCAACAATGATGGAATATACAAATCATTAATCAGTTCCAAGGTAGTCAAGAATATCCAATATAATTTATCCAAATCAATCATGTATTATTCCAAAATCACTACCTTAGTATCAGAACTATATTGTGATTTATCATTCTCTCAACCATATATTTTCCAAAAATTTATCCTACTATTGAGTCACTTTTCTTTGTTCCACACAATCTCAATTCCTTAATGAAATAGTACTGTAGTACAATCCTTATATACTCCATAATTATTATAACAAGTACATTGTTGATACAACACTCAATTGACATAATCAACATAAGAACTCTAATCATTCCTCTTCATCTGTGGTAGTATCATAACTTGATTATTATCCAATAACATCATTTGTAGCATAGTCTGATGACTGGGACATAGGTTCGCGTAGTGTCCAAACTCCTTGCAAATAAAGCATTGTACATTTGAAACCATTTTCTTACCCTTGCAGTCACGTACTTTGTGCCCTTTTCCTCCACACTTATAACAAACTCCCATTCCTTTCAGGCAAGTTCCAGGGTGTTTCTTTCCACAGTTACCACATATGGGAAAATTCTTCTTTTCCCTCTTACCTTTATCCATCTTTCTCTCTTCCATCCTTTTCTTCTCTTGCTTCCTTTCAAGGCCATAGGACTCAGTAAACTCTTTACTTATCTTATCAAAACATGATATTATTTCTTCATATGATGATAATACCTGGGATACTATTTCTCTTATAAATTCTAGCTTAAGACCATGAAAGATATGATCCTTCTTCTCTTTAGATCATGTGCATTTCTGGAGTTCTCATTCCTTCTACTGGGCGCCATTTCTAAACAATGGCATACACTAGATCAGTTTATGAATCAAAATACATAATCCCATACTTATAAAACACTTATCATAAATTGAACTATTTATGGATATAATCCATAATCATAAAAATGTCTCCTTTGAGGATGTATATACTCATAAACCCTTCATAATGGTTTGTAAAGAAAATGAGAATTATCCTAAGCATATCCCCCAGGAGTGTCGTAACCAAGAGTGCAGTAAGGCCCGTTGTCGTGCACCAGTTCCCGTTCGAGTCTAGCTCAAAGCGGTGTTTTCGGGTTTTACCCCTAGGTACATCTGTGCCAGAGCCGCCTCTACCTGCTCGTATCCAGACAGGGATGTATTGCTCGGAAAACTCACAAAATCTCTACAATACCAAAATTCTAGGAAGTTCTTCTACACTAATCCTCAAAGTTCATCTTAGGTCTACGTGATCTAATCAGAGTTTATCTAAATCTAGCTTCCAAGGTTTGTACTAAACTTCCTCTGATACCAACTGTAACGCCCCGACCCCAGTTACCCAGAGTCGGTGCATTATTACATAACATTGGCATGATCACAAGAAAGATCAAATCTCGAAAGACCGATTGGTTTAGTAGCCTTGGAAACACTAGATATATTCATAAGTTTTACATTACATCATAAAATGAAAAACTACTACAAAAACATAATGTCTCCATAATCCACACTCATATCCCCACATAATATCCCTGAAGGTCATTCATAATTTACTTCTTTACTTCCTGGGAAAAATAAAACATAGAAAAGGGGTGAGCTCAAATGCCCAGTAAGGATAACAATATAGCGGAAACATTCATAAATAAGAATAAACATTTAAGGAAATGTATAACTAAAACAAAATCCTTTTAAACTTGAACATTTAACATAGTATGGCATAAATAAAATGAAATAATGCCATTTACTTATTCACATGGTTATTCTACTAATCGAATAATCACATGAAAAATCAATAACCACTTTCATAATGATGGAATGCATAATGCTGAACTTTAATTTCTTTGTCAAGGCCTCGTCCCAAGACCTTGGGGCTAACTGTAACCGGAACCCAACCCGGAGTGCCTCTAATAACCGGACACCAACCCGGAGTCCCTCTAATAACCGGACACCAACCCGGAGTTCCTCCAATAACCGGAGACCAAATCGGAGGGCTTACTTTTACCAGTCCCTAACCTGGAGGGCTTACTTTTACCAGTCCCCAACCTGGAGGGCTTACTTTAACCAGTCCCCAACCTGGAACATACTTGTCCAACACATTCATATGAAGTAAAGGTTGAAATATAACATAAACATTCTTATTGGAACTAGCATACGAAATGTCAATAATTTCACCTTAAACTACGAATGGTATAAAAATAGCACATCCACAGTCAAACATATCACAAAACCTTCAATACAATATATAAGTTTTGTATCATAATAAATAAACTTCAAATAAGCGTAAAATCCATCAAAGGATGTTGACATAGATGAAATCAAAACACTTTTTAGAGAAATATCTCTTTCTATTTTTGAAATAATTTAAGATCCATATAAAATAAAACATTTTCTTGAAAATATTCTTATAATCTTGTAAGGAAAGCTTTGAATATTTTATAACGGCGGAAAATAACCGCACCCGCCGTATAAGTTAAAAAAACATTCTTACCTTAATTCTGTCGAAAAGGTTAAAAAGGACCTTATTTTGAAAACGACAGAAAGATTCCTCTTATAAAAAGTAAAATAAGGGTATAAATTACTTTAACCCATATTCTTGTAAATAATAAATATTTTTTTGAAATACATTTCGAAGAAACATGGATGTGGATGATAACGAGATCCCAGTAGATTATTACGTATAAACAAACTCGGATAATGAAGAGATTGTGAAATAACACTTACCTTGTACTTTTCCTTGGTTGGGGTAGGTTAACCTCCTGTATAATGGTGAAATAATTGTTATTAAATTATACAAGAATCATATATATTAATATGATATCATATATGATCTTTTAACATTGATTTGTTAATAATATCATAGAATTATCGTCGTTTCGGGTGTTAACTTACTCATTTTATTTTATATGTTTTGTTACATAAGCCATGTTTGTTGTATCTTATTCATATCTAGAATGATATCAAGTCCTTAAACATCATTTTTAAATCATCAAATGATAATTATACTTGAATGGATACGATGGAGAATGAATCTCATCGCGTTCGTGGAGACGGTAGTCCGTACGTACGCACGAGCGAAAATATCATTCTTTTGATATTAAAATAATATATAAATGGATGGTATATCATATATAAAGAATAATTAACATGTTATATTTATTATTTACATGAGTTACACATCATTATTATACCCATCCAAATAATAATATATTGAATAACAATTACACCACGACGTGGAGATGGTAAGCCGTACGTACGCACGTATGGTGACATGTTATTCAAAGGGTGGATAGAATACTGAATATGGTTGTACCATATTTATAATAACATCACAGTATATGTAATATTCTGGAGTTATTATTTTAGAATGGTAAGAACAAAGAAAGAAGAAGTGGAAGAAAAAAGGAACTTGAAAAGGGGTGGTGAAAACATTACCTCTTCTTCGGGTTCTTCCTTTTGATTTGATCAAAAGGGATCCTTAGGTTGGATTTCTGATCAAACTAAGGCCTCTAGGTTGTAGTTAGGGATGTTGGGAGAGTATTTGGGCAGATTTTGGCCGAAAAAAAGGCTTTGAAGGTTTGAATAAATGAGAAGGAGGAGTGCCCTTTTATAAGAGGGGTGAGGGGCACCTTTGGAAAAGCTAGAAATATTAATTTATAATAAATTCATATTCTGTTTCTAATGGCTCCAAAGTTTATTATTCAAAGGTTAAGGTTGGGATAGGTCGAAACCCACTCAACCAATAGAATTTAGACAGGTTTGGGTACTTATATTAACCTTATATTTAAGTATTAACTCTAAGTTAATTAGTTTCACTTTTACAATGTCTCTTTGTATTTTTATATAATATGGTTAATAAACTTACTATATACATCCATGCGACCTACAAGTGGTTCATTAATGATTAACCTATCATGATATAAGTCTCTTGGCCGAACCATAGATTTTTAGAAATTTAATATCAATTAATAATATAATATTTGTTTTAAGAACTCTTTTATGTCAATTTTGACACTATTCAATAGTTGATTTTTTTGAGACTCATATCAGATTGATTACTTCGAACAAAGTCAATTAAATCAATCCTAATATATCCTATTATCCTAGAAAAGTAGTTTAATTCATTAAAAGTTTCATATTATATTTATTTGGGTATTTATAATATCAATTATTTTAATTTTTCACTATTATAGTAATTACTGCATCATCATTGTGTCATAAATAAAATAAATTATTTAATGTCTAAAAATTATAAATAAAATATCATTATGTAGGAAATCTCTTTATCGTTCTAATTAATATTTATAATCTAAAATCCAACATATATAACCCTATGTAACAATTGTTTTTCTAAAAGATATATGATTGTGTCATCTTTGTATTCATTTTAACTTAATTAAAATAAAGTGTCATTATCACTTACATGTGGATCCATGGGGTCCAAAAATAGACCCAAAGATGCCCATGGTCGACCATGTATCAACCAATATGGTTAAGACACGTTTTAGGGTAATTTAGTATTATTATGATATTATTTTGTAACCCGTATTTACCGGATTTACCCTTAACCATGGTAAATAAAATATTTACTGCAGTAATTATTCAAAATGTCTAAAAATAAAAGTTACCTATTTACACAATTTGGACATCCTGATTCCAAATATGGATTCCATTTTTCTAAATTCAAAACACAGAAGTGGCAGAAATTAATTTAAAATTAATTCCCGCTGTCAAAACAAAAAGCGTGTTTTTAAGAGATAATAACTATCAAAAGATTGACACTTGTATATCTTCGGTTTAATTGTAAAATTATGTCCAATGACCAAAATTATATTAAATGGTAAACTATATTCTAAATATACTTTAAAACCACTCAAATTCATAATTTATCACTATTAATTATTTTGATTAAAAAAGTTGTTTTTAATTAACATTTAGTAATTTTCACTATTCATCAAAATATGAAAGTTATCCGAAATGTACCAAAATTTCACCTTAGGCTAAATTCGATATTCCGAATCCAAAAATGAAGTCCATTTTGAAATATAAAATATATATAATTTCAAAAATTAGGTATTACTATTCATAACGGCTAGTTTGATTGGTTGTGGTGTGTGTTAAAACTCAAGGTTGCGTACAACACACGCTACTGTATTATTCAAAGAAAACGTACCGTGGAAGCTTGGGATGTTTCATTTTAAATTTTTGACGTCCCCATTTAGTCAAAAAGTTTAAAATATTGTATTTAAAAAGGTTTCACTATTAAAAGTTGATAAAAGTGCAATACTGAAAATGAATTTGTTCTTGCATTATGTCTAAGATACTCATAATATGGAAAAATTATAAGGACTATATAAAGTTTAAAATTTATTTAATACTATTCATAACTTCTTTTGAATGGCTTTTTGGTAAGTCATTGTGCAAGTGAACTCGATGTTGCATGTAGTGCAAGTTATTGAATTATTTTGAAGAAATAACACATTATGAATTCTTGGGGTGTTACAATAAACCATGTATTTAGCATTTATCGTAAATTATCGTATTTTACTATTCACCTAAAATTTATGTATTTTAGAAAACTCCCAAAAAATCTCCATAATAATTTTTTAATTTTTAGAATACAAAAATTAATTTCATTTTATCAAAATAATATTCTAAATATGTAAAATATAATTTTTAAATAAAATAATTATTTAATTGAAAAATATAGATTTTAAAATTAAAATTGATTTTATAATACATTCAAAAATTAACTATGGTCTCTAAAAATTATACCAAAATCATTGGACAACAAAATATTTTTTTAGGAACATATTTTTTGAAAATGAATTTCAAAAACATTTATTAATTTAAAATTTTAATTAAATATTTATCACTCATAAAAATACAAATACATAATCAATAAGTTGTAAAATTTTCTATTCCATTTATTATGTGCCTAAATTTTATTTATACATCCATGGGAGAGGTTACTATTCATAATGGTATATCACTATTCATAAGGGTACACTACTATTCATAAGGGTGAGTTACTATTCATTTGGTAGGTTACTATTCGTCAAAAATTATTTCTGTTCTATCAAACTCCAAAATTCACCCTAAACGCAACCAGGTTATATCATATTTTCAAAATTCAATTCACAGAAGTGTAAAAATTATGTTTATTGGATTGATTAAAAGAAAGTGTTATTTTGTAAAGAATCATTGCTTTATATAATCAATATTAAATTTATTTAAAAATCCTTAGGGTGTTACATTTTCCCCTATTTGAAAAATATTTGTCCTCTAAATATTGAAATTGAATTTTGAAAGTTAATGGTTGATACTTGAAAATTACCCTGTTGAAACCCACGTATGGTTAAAGTATCATCTTAATAAGAGGGAAATGGAAATGAATCATTTTCTACAATAATACACATTATTATTGGATAACATGGTCATGGAAGAATAATAAAATCATCATGTTTTGATGGAAAGTGATATAGAACATTCCCATATGAAAGATCATTACCAAAAAACCATATACTATAGTTGTGAAAAAAATGCTAATACGACAACATTATTTTTTAAGACTCTTTTCCTAGAGTTTTGGAATTATTCAACATTATAAGAGTATAAATATATGTTTTAATTTCATAAACACAATCTTATCCTTTGTTTGTGCCTTGAACTATCTACACGTTATATCTTAGCATGGGTTGCATCATATGGTGACATTAAACTCTAAATCCTCATACAATGATCAACTTAATCCATTTTATAAATGGTTTAACATTCCAAAATATAATGATCCAACACTTAAAGGTCATTCCCATATCCATCCTTCTAATCTCCATATACACAGGTTCCTTGGAAATCATTATTTTTTAGGACTCCATGATCTATCATACCCAAAGAATCTTCTACCATATTTTCCTTTAATCAACATGAAGCAACCCTAAATTTTCACATTCCAAACATGAAAATATCTTTATCAGGTGTCCTCGTCAAATATGGTATTGACTAAAATTACCATAAATCCATATTATAAAAATGAATTCATCCTTACACATTATATTGGATATATTCCTTATATAAAAAAAATGTTTTAAACTCCATCAATGATAGCATAAACTACTTTTTGATAAGTCAGTAATCATTTTTTAGATAGTCAGTAATTATCCAAATAAATCATTTCTTCATAATTATATAAATAATCAAGAATATATTTATGGTGTTCTTTCCCTCAACCATATTCTTTCCCAAGATATTAACTTTCTACTGAGTCACTTATACATGGTAAGATTCATCAAACATCCTCAAATACTTAATGAAATAGTACTGTAGTACAATCCTCATATATTACATAATTCTTATATCCAGTACATTGTTTATAAAATAATAAAATGACTTGTTTCTAAATAATTCACATTAATCCTTCTACTTCATTTTTGGCAGTATCATAACTTGATCATTATCATATAACATCATTTGGGTCATATTCTCTTGACACTTGGGACAATGATTTTCATAGTGTCTCATATCCATGAAATTGAATCATTGTACGTTGAAGACCTTTTTCTTACTATTGAATTCATGAAGTTGGTATCTTTTTTTCTACACTTATAACAAAATCTCATTCCCATCAAGCATTTATGAGGATGATTCTTTCCACAGTTATCACATGTGGCAAAACCCTTGTTTCCCTTTATCCCTTTATCCATATTTTTCACTACCATCCTCTTTTTCTTTTTATTCCCTTCAAATCCATAGGACTCAAAGAATTATTTACATACCTTGTTAACACATGATACTATTTCCTCATATTATAAGGACAAATGGGAGACTATTTTTGTTTGAAATGATGTCTTAAGACTATAAGAGATATGATCCTTCTAACTCTTTGCATCAAATGAATTGGTGAAGTTATAATTCCTTCTGTTAGGTTCCATTTATAATAATTTCCATAAACTAAATTAGATCATAAAATTATGAACTCTATATAACCCTAAACATTGTGTATTACATAACATAAATTTATGCATCACAAATCCAAGAACCATATACTTTGCATACATTGGGGGTATAAATACTTCATAATGGCTTGTAACGAATATGTGAATTATCCTATACATATCCCCATGAGTGTTAAACGAGGTGTGTAATAATTCTCATTGTCTTGTACCAGGTTACCCCAAGTCAAGGTCAAAACACCTTTTCAGAGATGTTACTCCTAAGTACATTTGTTCCATAACCACGTCCACTTGCAGTATCCAGATAGGGATTTATTTTCTAGGAAGATCCAAATAATATATTCCTTACCAGAATTAAATGATTTTATTGTATGTCTATCATCAAGTCTATCTTAGTGTTTTGCTCCCTAATCTACATTTTGTAAATCTATTTTCCATGTTTTCTACTAAACATCCTTTGATACCAACTGTAACGCCCAGACCCCAGCATCCCAGAGTCGGTGCATTATAAAATTATATAGGCATGATTATTAGAAATTAAATCCCATAGGACCGATTAGTTTAGTAGTTTTGGAAAACCAGATACATACATAAGTTCAACATTACAACTTGAAATTAAATACAACATATTAGTTTTATTAGGAACATCCACATATCTATGTTTATCCCTACGTGACATTCATAATAAAATTATTCATGTAATGAAAAAATGAAACATAAGAAACGGGTGACCATAGATGCTCAGTAAGGGTAATCAATACAGTATATTATTTCATAAACATAAACATTAGGCATGGTGAATAGTTAAAAACAAATGCCTTTGAAAATGAAGTTGAACAAAATATGGAAGAAATATGAGATGAGAAAATATTTCCATAATAAAAAATAATCACGGGTATTATATTAGTCGAATAAGTACACAAACATTCAATTACTAGTTTCATAAAGAGGTAATGAATAATGGGGGACATCAAACCCATACCTTCAAGGCATCGTGTCGAGACCATAAATTACCATTTTGTCAAAGCCTATTACCAAGACTGTAGTTTGTCTCATTAGACCTACCAATGCATCAAGGGGATATAGTGGGCCACTCCATATAATTACTAAGTACAATTCATTCCTATTATGAATAGGTATAAAAATAAAATAAAAATACATTCATATTGAAACTAACATATGAAATGTAAATAACTTTCCCTGCACATTAAATAGAAACACTATCCATTCGAAGTAATTTGGTGAATGATATCAAGATAGAACATCCCCATTAAAACTAATCAGAAACCCTTCAAAAACATTATGTGGATGATATAATAAGATATAATCCTCTATAAAATAAAATATTCATCAAATTATATTGACATAATTTAAGATACTTTTAAATGAGACCATTGAGAAATTTTGGGGGAAATAATCCTTAAATATTCCAAAGTGTCACATACCACATTGAAAAATTAATATAATAATCCCTAATACTATCATGAGAATAAAAAAATCTTAATATGATATAACAAGTAAAATTAAATAAACCAAATAAATGGAATATGTGGTGAACAAGGAATATATTTCATAAAATTTAATATGAGGTGAGAAAAAATCTATTTTACTTTGGAAAGAATAGTTCTTTTGGAAAATCATTTGTATTTGTCATAAATCTGGTATTAAATATGAATATCCCAGAAAAGAGAAGGTATGGACATTGAGATTACATTTGAGGCATAAATGATGTCCTACTTAAGGGAAATAATTTAAAAAGTGCTTTTAAAAAATTTTATAATTAAAACATTTTAGTGGGGTTTAAGTAATTTATTAAAAAGATTTTAAAGAAAAAATGAATATTTGCATTCATAAAACCTAAAATGAACCAAAAAATATTTTTTATGTTAAAATTTGTTAATTTAAAAAGATACATCTATCATAAAATAGATTATAGGGAGAACATTAAAATAGGTAAGAATTCAAGAAATTTCTTGAATCGGGCTTGCATTTCAGAATTTTTTTTTTAAATATTCTTTTAAAACAAGTTACTACCCATAAAATAAATAATTATTATGATAAATAAAAATCTATAGAAAATTCTCACAAAATTAATTACGATTAAATAAGAATAAATTAAAATTTCACTGAGGTGAGTAGAGAGTAAGAGAAACCTAAATGAAAATGGAGGTTCAGGTAGAAAATACATACAACATTATAATCAATTGAATCGTATTCCCCAAAATTATTAATAATAATATTATACATTTGATATAATAAAAATAAAAATATTCATGAAATGAAAATCAATGGTTAATATAAATACACCACACAAAATTAATATTAGTGAATATAGAATATCTCACAAAAATTGAATTGAGATAAAGAAACTCTTACATTAATTCTAATGGTGTTCTTCTCTTGATCTTAATGACCTAAATAAAAAAAATTAGTTTAATTAAATAATAATTTAAAAACCACAAATACATTTAATTTATATATTATAACCTTATTAATTTCATTCATGTCTTTTTTGAAGGGTTAAGAGGTTCAATTTCATTGTTCAAGTCTATTTGTTTCATGGTCGGTATACTTATATATATGAATGAAAAATCATGTAAAATGATGATGGTTGTCCATAATTGAAGTTATATGTTATTATTGAACATTCATAAGGTTACAGGGTTGTGAAGTTCATTTTTTTACTTGGAATGAAGATGAATCATTATATAAATTATTTAATGATAACCGTTTGGGTTAATTTGTAGTTTTTGAACACAACAAACTCATTTTTCTTTATTAATCAAATTCATGTGTACAAAAAGATTCCAAAACCATAAATATAATTCCCTGAGCCTAGTTACCCAGAGTCGGTGCATTATTAAATAACATTGGCATTATACAAGGAATCATGTCTCGAAAACCGATCAGTTTAGTAGCCTTTGAAGTACTAGATGCAAACATAATTTTTACATTACATTATAAAATGAAAAACAACAACAACATTGTCTCCATTGAACACATTAATATCCCATAGACTATCCCTGTTGGTCCGTCATAATATACATCTTCACATCTTGGGAAAAATAAAACATAGAATGTAGTGAGCTCAGGTGCTCTATAAGGATAACAATATTGCGGAAGCTTTCATAAATATGCAAAAAACAATTAAGGCAGTGTATAAGACAAAAAAACAAGGCTTTTAAACATAAAATTCAGAATATTATGGAAAAGATAAATAAAATAATTCCATTTACTTATTCACATTGATACTCTACTAGTGGATTAATAATATGTAATATCAATAGTAGATTTCATAATGATTGAATGCAAAATGTCGGACATCAAAACCACATAGTCAAGGACTCATGCCAAGACTAAAAATATGATTTTGTCAAGGCCTTGTACCAAGAACTAGTTTTACTCACGAGACCTACTAATGTATCAAGGATCTATAGCGGGCTCTACCTGTCATATACTAAGTCTAATGAATTCCTCATATGAAAAGGTTGAAACATAACATAAACATTCGTATGAAAACTAGCATATAAAGTGTTAATACTTTAACCATAAACCATGAATGGTATAAAAATAACACATCCACATTAAAACATATCACAAAACCATTAATACAATATAGATTATTGTATCATAATAAATCAACTTCAAAAAATTGTAAAATATATCTAAAGATGTTGACATAGATGATATAAAAACTATTTGATAGAAATATCTCTTTACATTTTGAAATCATTTAAAAGTCACATTATTATAAATGAAAACATTTATTTTGAAAATATTCTTATATACATTTAAGGGAAGCTTCGAAGATTTTATAATAGTGGAAAATAGACACACTCTCTATATAAGTTAAAAAACATTCTTTCATTAATTTTGTCAAAAAGGTGGTAAAGGACCTTGTTTGGAAAACGACGGAAAGATTCATTTATAAACATTCTATAAATGTAAAACAAGGGTTTAAATGACTTTAACCCATGGTCTCGGAAATAGTAAAAAAAATCAAATTAAATTTTAATAAACATGGAGGTGGTTGATAAATAGGTCCCAGTATATACTCAAGTATAAACAACCTCGGATAATGGAGAGATTGTAGAATTAACCCTTAACTTTTAATTTTCCTTGGTTGAGGGTATGTTAACCTCCTCTTCTTCAGATGTTTCCTTTTGAGTTGATCAAAAGGTCTCCTTAGGATGGATTTATGCTCATAGTAAGGCCTCTAGGTCAATGTGAGGGTAGTTGGGAGGATGTTTGAGTAGGGGTTGGCCAAGCAAAAGGGTTATAGAGGTGTGATTTTGAGAGAATGGTATGTACACTTTTATAAGAGAGGCGAAGGCCACTTTAAGAAAAGTTTGAAATATTATTTTATTATACAATCATATTCGGATTATAATGGCTCCAAAATGATTTATTTCGAGCCTAAGGTGGGGATTGGTCAAAAATCTCTCAACCAAAAGGTTTTAGATAGGGTTAGGTCACCATATTAACCTTATCTTTTATATTTTAATCTTAGTTAAATAGTTTAACTTCTTCCATGTATTCTTCTAATATTATAATGAATTCTTAATAAACTTAATATAAAATGCCAAAAAACCCCCAAGTAGTTCATTAATGACATAAATATTTTTATATAAGTCTTTTTTCAGAACCATATATTTTTAGGACTATTATATCATTTAATAATATAGTATTTGTTTTAAAAACTCATTTATGTCAATTTTGACATTATGTAGTATTTTGTTTTTGTGAAAATCATAAAAAATTGATTAATTAAAAAAAATACATTGAATCAATACTATAATATCATATTATCTCCTATTAGATTCATGTATGGAATCAAAACTTTCATATTAAATTTATTTTAACATTCATAAGACCATTTATCTTATTCTTTCATTAATATGGAAAATATTGCATCATTATTGTGTCACATATAAATATATTTATTTTTAGTCAAAATTTTATAAATAAAATATCATGATTTAGGAAATAATTTTATCTTTACAATTACTATTTATAATTTAATAAATCAATTATATAACCTCATATAAAAAAATTTTTACTATAAGATACATGCTTTTGTTATTTTTGTCTTTTCATTAGATTTTTTAATTTAAAATGTCATTACCAATCCCAAGTGGCTTCATGGACTACAAAAATCAGTACAAGGATGACCATGGTCGGAAATGTATCATCTAATAGGGTTAGCAAACGTGTTAGAGTAATTTAATATTATTATAATATTATTTTTTACTCTTATTTACTGGATTTACCCTTTAACCATGGTAAATAAAATATATACCGAAATAATTATTCGTAATGTTTAAAAATAAAATTTACTTGTTTACTCAATTTAGACCTCTTGATTTTAAATATGAAATCCATATTTCCAAATTTAAAACACATAAGTTGAATAAATTTATTTAAAATTAATTCCCGTTTTCGAAACGGAAAAGTGGGGTTTCAAGGAAAAAACTATCAAAAGGTTGACATATGTTTATGTACTATTTAAATATAACATTACTTTCAATGAACTACATTAAATTAAATTATAAAAATATAATCTAATGATACTTTAAAACAACTCAAATTTATAATTTAACATTTAAAATTATTTCAATTAAAAAATTTGTTTTTAATTAAAATTTAGTATTTTTCACTATTCATCAAAATATGAAAGTTATCAGAAAAATACTAAAAAATCACCCTAAGCTAATTTTGATATTCTGAATCCAAAAATGAAGTTCTTTTTCAAAAATAATATTTATAAAATTTCAAATAGTGGGTATTACTATTCATAAAGGCTAGTTTGATTAGTCATGGTGTGTTAGAACTGGAAGTTGCATACAGTGCAAGCTATTGTATTATTCAAAGAGAAATGTACCATGGAAGATTGGGGTGTCACATTATTCCCTCAAAAAAAATTCATACATGAAATTCCTAGAATATTACAACATAAAAATATTCAGGTTTCTCTTCATCTTAAGTTCCTCGGGTTCCCACGTTTCCTCTTCCATCTTATGGTTTCTCCATAGAACTTTCACCAGACGAGTCGTCTGGTTTCTCAACACTTTTTGTCATGTATCAAGGATATTGAAAGGCACTTCACAATAAGACAGATCTGGTTCCAGTTCTATTTCTTCATTAGTGAATACATGCATTGGGTCAGGCATGTATTTTCACAACAGTGTTACGTGGAACACATCATGAAATTTGGAGAGACTTGGCGGCATTGCCAAACAATAAGCTATAACACCAATTCGTTATAGAATTTTGAAAGGACTGATGTACCTAGGACTTAATATTCCTTTCTTACCAAATTGTATAGCACCATTCCATAGATATACCTTGAAGAAAACATGATCTCATACATGACATTCGAAATCATTCCTTCAGTTATCGGCATAGATCTTTTCTCTAAATTCAGCTGCTTTGTTGTGGGTTTGGATAACCTACACCTTTTCCATTGTTTCCTCAAAAAGTTTTGGCCCTATGAGTTTTCATTCACCAACATCACCCCAATAGGTTGGTGTGCGACATCTCTTTCTATATAACACTTCATTTGGAGCCATCTGAATAATTGAATGGAAACTATTATTATAGGAAAATTATACTAGAAGTAAAAAATTGTTCCCATGTACCTTGAAAGTCAAGTGAGAAAGATCTCAACATGTCTTCTATGGTATGAATAGTCAGTTTTGATTGTCCATCAGTTTGAGGGTTGTATGTGGTGCTCAAACGAAGTTCAGTATCTAAGGCCTTCTAAATACTTTTCCGGAATCTCGATGTAAAATGGGGATCATGATAAGAAACAATCGATTGGGGTACTCCATAAAGTCTTAAAAATTCATTAATATATAGTCTTGCTAAATGTTCAAATGGTAAATATTCCCTTATATCATGAAAATGTGATGACTTGGTAAGACAATCAACAATGACCCATATTACATCATTCCTTCTAGAATTCTTCAGTATCCCCATGACAAAGTCCATCATAATATTATCCCATTTCTACTCAGGTATGGGAAGAGGTTTCATGACTCCTCCAATATGTTATCTTCCAAACATAACCTGTTGAAAAACTATACATCATGACACATAATCAGCAATCTCCCTCTTCCTGTTGTCCCGCCAAAAAAGTTCCTTCAATTCTCTATACATCAGAGTGCTACCAGTGTGTATAGAAAAATTGGAACTATGAGCATCATACAACAATTCACTTTTTAGAACAGGTATATCAGGGACATAATGTCTCTTCCCAAATTTCAAAATTCCATCTTCATATATGAATTCAATCGATCTACCATCATTCATAGCTTTAATTTTCTCTTGAAACTTCCCATCATTTGTCTGAGAACGTTTTACCCATTTTACTAAAGATGGTTTGGCAACCATTTAAAAAATTATTGATGTTTCACCTTCTATGATTATTCCCATATACATTTTTACTAGGTCCATGAACATTGGAACCCTTTCAACTCTCATCTTGTTCAAAACTCCAGGATCCTTTCTACTCAAAGCATCTGCAAACTTATTTGCCTTCCCCAAGTGGTAGTGTATAGTGCAATCATAATCCTTGAGTAGCTAAAGCCATCTCTTTTTCCACATGTTGAGTTCTTTTTGTGATAAAATATACTTCAACCTTTTATTCTCGATATATATCTCACATTTTTCACTATAGAGATAGTGTCTCAATATATTCAAATCAATTATTACAACTTCTAACTCAAGATCATGAGTGGGATAGTTTTCTTCATGAATTTTTAGCTATCACGATGCATAGGAAATAATTCTATCATTCTACATAAGGACACAACCAAGTCCTTTCTTTGAAGCATCACTATAAATAACAAACCCGTCATTCCTCGATGGTAGAGTCAATATAGGAGTGTTGAATAATCTTATCTTCAGTTCATTAAAACATGTTTCACACTCTTTTTTCCAAAACAATTTAACCCCTTTACATGTGAGCTTGGTAAATGGGATTGCCAATTGTGCAAAATTCTTAACGAAGCAATGATAATAACAGGCTAATCAAATAAAACTGCATACCTCAGTTATAATTTTTGGTGTTGGAAATTATTTTGTAACTCTTATCATAGAAGGATCAACAGAGATTCCATACTTGGAGAAAATATGGCCATGAAAGGAAATCTACTAAAGCCAGAAGTCACAATTTCTAAACATCCCATATAATGCATTTTTTTTTAGGGTTTTCATAATAGTGTGAAATTGATTTTCTTGATCTTCATATATTTTTGTGTATACCAAGATATCATCAATAAATACTACTACGATGTCATCAAGATATTCCTTGAAAATTCTATTCATTAGATCCATGAAAACATAGGGTGCATTAGTCAGTGCAAAATGAATTTCTGTAAACTCATAATGCATGTACCTGGTTCGAAATGTTGTTTTCATAATGTCTTCCTACTTCACACACAACTTATGATATCCATATCGAAGGTTAATCTTTGAAAAATATTGAGATCCATGAATTTGGTCAAATAAATCATCAATGTGAGGTAGGTAAAACTTGTTCTTTATTGTTATAGAATTGATTTCCCTGTAGTCAATGCATAACCTCATAGATCTATCTTTCTTCTTAACAAAAAGAACAGGGGCTCCCCATGGAGAAATACTAGTCTAAATAAATCCATTATTACTCAATTTCACTAGTTTTTTTATTAGTTCCACTAATTTCACAATGTTCATTCTATAAGGGGTCTACTATATTGGACTTCAACAAGGAATTAATTATATGGGAAACTCAATTCCTCATTCTGGAGGATATCTAGGTAAATCCTCTGGAAACACATAAACATATTCTTGCACAATAGGTCCATACCCTATTTGAAAATTCTTTTCCTAACCCAACGTAATTTCTTTCCCTTCATATCCAATAATTGAATTTAGTAGAGCAATTGGAGGAGGATCTAGATAAGAATCAAGCGGTGAAGTTTCTACTCTAAAGATAAGGTACTCCTTAACATCATTGAAAATTGTAACCTCCTACTTATTATAATAAATTTTTTCATCATGGTTCGAAAGTCAATCCATACTGAGGATTATATCAAATTCAATCATGGGTTTGACGATGAGATTTACGAATAAAGAATATTTATATTCCCTAATGGGGACTGATTCACAAAACAATGTTGCCAGGATACTTCCCATAGGAGTTTTGACTTATAACTACCTTGTTAAATAAAATTGGAAATATCTAAATTTCTTAGAAAACTGGGATGATATGAAACAATGTGATGATCCAAAATCAAATAAATCATTGGCTAAACTTAATTAAAACTTTAAATTACCTGCCACCAAGTCTTTCATGGCTTCAACCTCAGCATTAATGATCACATAATCTTGGCCTTTCTCTGTTGGATTTTTCTTAGGTACGTTTCCTTGGATCTTAGGACATTCATTTACATAATTTCCCATTTCCCTAAAAAAATTCATTCAATATTGATAGCCTCTTTATTTCCCTTGCAATCACGATATTGGTCGCCTTTTTCACCACACGTTTAATAGAATCCCCTTCCCTTCAGGCAAGTACCAAGGTGTTTCTTCCCACATTTACCACTGGATGGAAGTTCATCTTTTCCTATCTTCCCCTTATTTCTACTTCCAGAGTGTTCTGTATATCTCTTCTTTTCTTGCTTTGCTTTAAAGTCATAAGACATAGATAATTCCTTCTATGTATTGATAGCACATGAGACAATATATTCATACGATGAGAAGGATTTTGAGACTAATGCTCGATGGAGGAATGTTTTTAACCCATAAAAGAATCGATCAATATTACTCCTTGGGTTACGTATATAATCTATTGCATTCTTACTAATCTTGTGTATTTTTCCCCACACTTTGCAAAATTCTCATCCTCCATTTTCCTCAGACTCAGAAATTGTCTTTCCATATCCGCTCGATAGTCATGAGGAAATTATTTTTCTAATAAAATATATTTAAACTCCCTTTATTCCATATTTGATACCTCTTCATCCTCCTATGTGTTTTGAATTATTGACCACCATTGATCTCTATCTCCTGTGAGGTGATAAATATTCATGAAAATTATTTCCCTTTCACTACTCCATAAAGCATGAAATATTTTCCCTAAGAAACTTATCCTTTACTCAGATACAAATGGATTTTTAGTCCCATTTAATGTTGGTGTTTGTTTCCTCATGAAGTGTTCTAAAATTGATCCTTCATGTTGTGGATCAGGGTGCTCCATATAGGTAAGGTTATTATTCATAACCCAAGTGAGTTGTCCCAGTATGGTGATAAGCTGATTAGCACTAGTTGCATCACCAACTCCACTAAAATTATCTTGAGTTGGATGTAAATCCCTATATGGATTATGTGTGCTTATATAGTTTCCATTCCTTTTACTATGTGCCTATTCGAAACAATATCATACACTAGACTATTTTATGAATTATAGTACATAATTCCTTACTTGTAAAACACTTAACATAAATTGAACAGTTTATGGATATAATCCATAATCATACAAAAAAATTTAATTGACGAGTTGTATACACATAAATCCATCATAATGGTTTGTAAACAAAATGTGAATTATCCTAAGCATATCCCCCAGGAGTGTCGTAACCAAGAGTGCATAAAGGCCCATTTTTGGGTACCAGGATACCCCGGGTCAAGCCCGTAACTCCTTTTCGGGGTTTTCACTCTGAGGTACATCTGTGCCAGAGCCACCTCTACCTGCTCATATCCATATAGGGATGTACTGATTGTAAAATACAAAAAATGTTTACATTACCAAAATTCAAGGAAGTATTTCTATACTAATCCTTAAATTTAAACTTAGGGTAATGTTCTCTAGTTATAGTTTTTCTAAGTCTAGATTTCAAAGATTGTACTAAACTTTCCCTGATACCAATTATAACTCCCCAACCCTAGATACCTAGATTTGGTGCATTATTACATTACATTGGCATGATACAAGGAGTTATGTCTTGAAAGACCCATCATTTTAGTTTCCTTGGATATACTAGATACAAACATAAGTTTTACATTACATTATAAAATTAAAAACAACAACAAAATTTTCTCCCTTGAAGAAATTCATATCCATTAGACTATCCCTACAGGTAAGTCATAATATACTTGTTCTCATCCTAAGAAAAATTAAACATAGAAAGTGGTGTGCTCAGGAGCTCAGTAAGGATAAAAATATAGCTGAAACATTCATTAATAAGCATAAACATTTAAGACAATGTATAAGTCCAAAACACAAGCCTTTTAAACTTAAACTTCAACATAATATGGAAAAGACAAATCAAATAATTCCATTTACTTATTCACACATATAATTTACTAGTCGAATAATCACATGTAATATCAGTTATCAATTTTATAATAATGGAATGCATAATGTCAGACATCATAACCACATAGTAAAGGCCCTGTTCCAAGACTACAAATAATATTTTTTCAAGTCCTTGTGCCAAGATAGTAATTTGTCTCATGAGACCTACCAATGCATTAAGAAGCCATAGTGGGCTCCACCCGTCACTTACAAAGTCCAATGAATTCCTCATATGACAAGGTTGAAATATAACATAAATATTCATATTAAAACTAGCATGTGAAATGTAAATACCTTAACCATAAACCATGAATGGTATAAAAATAACACATCTACAGTCAAACATGTCACAAAACCTTTAATAAAATATGGAAGATTGTATCATAATAAATCAAATTCAAACAAGTGTAAAATCCCTCAAAGGATGTTGACATAGATGAAATAAAAATTATTTGAGAGAAATATCTCTTTCTATTTTGAAATCATTTAAAATTCACATAATTTTAAAAGAAAATATTTATTGTGAAAATATTCTTATAGTCTTGTAAGGGAAGCATCGAAGATATTATAATCGTAGAAAACAGCCTCACTCTCCATATATGTTTAAAAAAATTATTTCCTTAATTTTTTCGAAAAGGTCGTAATGGACATTGTTTGGAAAACGATGAAAAGATTCCTTTTTAAACATTCTATAAAAAATCAAACAAGGGTTTGAATGACTTTAAACCATAGTCTAGGAAATAGTAAAAATATTTTGAAATACATTTTTAAAAAACAAGGATGTGGATGATAAAGAGGTACCAGTAGATACTCACATATAAACAACCTCAAATAATGAATATATTGTAGAATTAACCATTACCTTGTACTTTTCCATGGTCGGGGGTATGTTAACCTTCTCTTCTTTGAGTGTTTCATTTTGATTTGATCAAAAGGGCTCCTTATCTTGGATTTCTAATCAATGTAAAGCCTCTATGTCTATTTGAGGGTTGTTTGGAGGATATTTTATTAGGGTTTGGATGAACCAAATGGTTGTGGAGGTGCGATTTTGAGAGAAGAGGATGTACCCTTTTATAAGAGACGTGAGGGTCACTTTAGGAAAAGCTTGAAATTTTATTTTATTATACAATCATATTCGGTTTATAATGGCTCCAAAATGATTTATTTCGAGCCTAAGGTGGGGATGGGTCGAAAACCTCTCAACCAATAGGTTTTAGATAAGTTTAAGTCACCATATTAACCTTGTCTTTTAGATTTTACTCTTAGTTAAATAGTTTATCTTTTACCTTGTATTCTTGTATTATTATATTAAATGGTTAATAAAGTTATTATAAAATTCCAAGAGAACTCAAAGTATTTCATTAATGGCATATCTCTTATTATATAAGTCTTTTGGAAGAACCTTATATATTTAGGACTATTATATCATCCAATAATATAGTACTTATTTTAAAAACTCATTTATGTCAATTTTGACATTATTTAGTATTTGGTTTTTTTTGAAAATTATAAAAACTTTATTACTTCGAAAAAAAATTGAATCAATCCTAACATGTCATATTCTCTCCTATTAAATTTGTGGATGGAATCAAAACTTTCAAATTGTAAGAACCCAGGTTTTTTAAACAGGTAAAAATCCCGACCCTGTTTGAATTTTTGACTGGTTTCTGAGGAAACTAGAGAAAATGGGATGTTTCTGGAAATTTCCAGATGACACACCATGTACTTTTAAGTACACTCCGTGTATAGGTTAAGCGATTTTCGGCCTTGTGCTCACCCAGTACATGCTGTGTGATCACCGTGTAGAAATTCTTACTACAAGGCATGTAGTTTTAAACCGTCGTGTAACCTTGACCGTGTGGTGGACATACATGGCGTGTAGTCATGTTGGTCGGGTAGAACTAGGTACAATCCATGTTCCCCTTGGACATGCTGTGTAGTTTAGCCATATATGCATAATATACATGGCGTTTGGGTTAGTCGTAGAGGGAGAGAAGAGAAACCTGGTACACATCGTGTACCCATCGGTACACGTCGTGTGCTCATGTCAGTTGGTCGGCGAAATCACAGCCGCCAAATGAATAATTAAATGATATATACACGGCGTGTAGTCATGAAGTACATGAAGTTTACTTTCTTTTTTTCTTTAAAACGGGCAGTAGCCTCATTTTGAGGTTCTGGACAGAACCTCCGCACCTAAGGCATCCGGATCTTCAATCGTTCCCCGGTTCTTCGTCTGAAGTCGGATTCGAGCACGGTTGGATGTGTTGGAACCCCCTAGGTAAGGAATCAATTATACTTTGTCCATTTTGTTTAATTTTACTACTAGAAATAGTTATATGCATTTGAATGGTATTGAATATTTTATAGATTTACCGTGTTTTAGACCGAATTGGCGGCTATTACCGGAGGAGTATCATCATACAAGTCTCTGGTAGGTGGTGCATACCTCATTTGGAGTTTTCGTGGTTGTTTTTTTGATGCGTCCTTCCGCACATTTTCAGGTATTTTGAGCGGGACACGTTTTATATGCTATTTCATATTGAATTGCTTATTGGAACTATGGGATTCCTTTGTGTATACCATGTTACCAGTTTGCATGAGCGGGCTGGGTGAGGGGTCGTTGCTCATCAGGGCATTTTGGTCGGGGAATGCCAAAATGGTTTTAATTCAAATATTACTGTGTTGAACTATTGAGTTTAACTTATTAAAGCCTGATATAAATTTCTAGAGTCATTTAAGACCTCAGTGCTGGTATGGGACAACACCTTACATAGTGTAATTCAACTGTTTAGTTATTTTTTCCTGTTTATGTGTACTGTTTGAATATTTTATATATTAAATTGATGAATTGCATCTACTGGACCCTTTTGGGTTGTGTTGGTCTTGCCCGGTTAGGCTTGAATGATTCTGATCACAGGTTGGGGCTTTTCTCGTGTTACTTTGGGTGGTTTTGACCACGGGATTGGGCATCATGGATGTCGGCTTGAGGCAGTATGGCTATCAGGTTGGGCATGGCCTGGGTTACTAGGATGGTAATGCCATCAGACTTGAGCAGCATGTCCGTAGTGACACGAGGTGTCAGATGAGTTGGGGGATTATGTACTATTTGGTGATTACCGCTCACCCAGGACTTTGAGTAGTGTACACAAAGAGATACTCTGTGATGAAGTGCTTTTAGCACTCGTGTGGGTAGAGGCCCCCACAGTTGTGGTTAGGTATTTTGGTTGAGGGTGCTTGCCATAGAAAGCCACGTGGGAGGTGAGGAGACTTTAGGGGATGGGCATGCCATTGGGAAGTCGGTACATGAGACACAAGGTGTCAAGAGGAACATGGTGTCGGGTTACTATTTTTGGGCATGCTTTCAGGACGTCGGTACTTGAGACACAAGGTGTCAGGAGGCAGATGGTTCTGAGTTACTATTTTTGGGTGTGCCTTTGGGACGTTGGTACTTGAGACACGAGGTATCAGGAGGCACATGGTTCTGGGTTACACGACAGAGATTCTGGCATTGGTCGAAGCAGGTGACACTCCATGGTGGCTGTTGAGCACCAGTGGAGTTTGTGTTTATTTGTGCATTGTACTGATTACTACTTTCCTTGTAAATTCTTGACTGCTTAAACACATATATTTAGTACGCACCGTTGGGTGGTATCCTACTGAGATTCGTCTCACACCCTGCACGAGCCCTTCGGGACGCGTGCAGACATTATGGATTTACATGCAGGAAAGAGGCTAGCTTCAGGAGCTGGGCTGCATTAGTTGTTTCATGGAGATGGTATGGACCTTGAGGTCATACCATGCTGGGGTTTACTTTGTTCTGTTTTCTTTCCCATATCAGTATTCTTACTTGTTGTAGCTACTGTTGGATAGCCATTGACACCCTTTTTATATTCAGTTGTGTATGACCTGGTTTGGATGCATGTTTTACTGTTCAGTAGTATTTCCATGTTATCAGCATGCTATAGTGTTTATTTTCATTGCTGTTATTATATTTACTGCTTTCCCTGTTTATCTATATCGGTTATGCTTCTGCTCTGCGGGTCTGGTTTGAGTCTAATGAGTCTTTCATTACACTGCATCTTTTCTGTTATTCTCGAACCAATACCCTTATTATGATCATCCTAGAGGGCATAGCCTCCCCACTATACCTATCAGACCCTCGCTGCTAGTCGGAAGCCTCTGGCATTCAGGTGACGTGCGCCTAAGGTAGTGACACCCGACCCATTCGGCACTGCTCGGGTGGGTGGCCAGGTCCGGGGCATTAAAAAGTGGTATCAGAAGAGTTCTTGACAAGGAGTTAGTAGCAGAGTTTTTCTAGCTACTAAGGAGATTGAGACTTCTCTTTTTATTTCTTCTGGTTTGACTATTTGGGATATGGTAGACTGAAGATAAGTTGTTGTTACAAGAACTGGGTTTCTATCTTGTGCTTCGGTGCCTACAGCCCCAGGTACGAGGAATGGACCAGGTTTCCATGGGTGGGAATTGCTGTTTTTCTTTTGCTCAGATTACAGTTTATATGCTTTCCACCTCGGTGGAACACTTGATGTGTGATGTTCTTGATTGTGATATGTGACCCTTGACCCATTGAGGTAAGGGAGAATTGTACCTTGGCCCGGTATGGAAAGGCTATTTTTCTTGGCATCTGATAGGCACATTTTAGGGTATTTCAATTTCATAATTGCATGTATTCTTTGTGATATAATAATACCATGTGAATAAAATCAATTTCCATTATTATGTGCTCTGAAATGTGAATAGGTGAAATTACTGATATAATTACTCATTTTTGCAATGTGTTGTGCCATGCTTTATATATGTTTAGAATTGGTTGTTGCATGATTTTGGTTCTGGCTCTTATGAGAGCAGGCAGGTAGTATGGCTGAGGTAGTGTAACTGTCAGGATTGGGCAACTCGGTTGTCAGTTTGAGGCAACGCGAGTTGTCACGATGGGCATGGCCCGAGGTACTTATGATACATGGCTCTGATGAGGGCGGGTAAGGAGTCCATGATGTCGGGATGCCGTGGGGCATAGGTTGCAGTGAGGGGGGTAAGGGTAGTTGTTATGCACTTCCTTTTACTGATTTCCTTATCAGCGTAGAATATATTGTTATATATATAAATATGGGTTGTGTGACCATTTATGTTATTCAGCCGGTTACTCCTTCATGACCCTATGGAGCGACAGGTAGGATATGGTACAGTGTCTAGGATCAGGATCATAATTTGGTATAAGCAGAGCACGAGCCGCAGGTACAAGCTCAGAGATAGGATGAGGTTCAGGATCCAGGGCAGGCAGGACAGCAGCCAGGTTTGGCAACGTTCGGACCATGGCTTGACGAGCAGCTCCGAACTAGCCTGGTATGTGTTTTGCAGGGGATTGACAGAGGCGCGCAGGGTACAGAGCCTTCTATGGCGTATCTGCTGTGGGAGTTCCAGTCGCAGCACCCGCCGCTTTTTCAGGGTGAGGGTGGTCCGCAGGAGGCTGAGAACTGGTTAGAGAGTATGAAGATGATCTTCGAGTAGCTTGAGACACCTCCAGGACGGAGGGTCAAGATGATGACGTACATGCTGAGAGGACCGGCGAAGCATTGGTGGGATGTACAGGTACAGACTTGTAGGCTCGTGGTACTGGCTTAGAAGGAATTTGAGGAGAGGTTCTTTAAGAACTTTTATCCAGAGACACTGAGGGAAGAGAGAGCTTGGGAGTTCTTGAGTCTTCAGCAAGGAGACATGTCCTTCATGGACTACGCAGCTACCTTCACATAGTTATCTCACTTTGCACCTGGTATGGTGAGCGGTGACGCAGCTAGGGTGAGGAGCTTTGAGGATGGCTTATGACACACCATTCGAGTCTAGGTAAACATATTCAGGCTGGGTTCTTTCTCTGAGGTGGTGAATCAGGCACTCATAGCTGAGGGAAACGAGAGAGAAAAGACTCTCTTGGGCAGGGTGACAGCTTCAAGTGATGGTTTGGATAGCAGGAAGCGAGGACGGGATGACTTCCAGCAGGGCAGTTAGGCTAGGGATTCATCTAGACAACCTCGTGGTAGATCTTCTGTGATTTCCTTTCAGTGTGTACAGCAAAGACATGTTCGGGCTCAGTGCGATAGGCCTCTGAAGGAGTGCTGGGCATGTTGACAGGACGGGCATCCAGAGAGGTTTTTTAGGAAGCCTTCTCAGATAGACAGTAGGCAGGGACCAGGACAGACTGTAGTGTCTGGATTTGGTTCATGTTCAGTACCCAGAGAGGGTAGTCAAGGTATAGTTGTGCGCAGAGGTCATGACAGAGATGGTGGGACCCAGTTGAGGGGTCAATGGCTGGTGACTGGAGCAGCACCGTAGGAAGGTCAGGCATCAGGCAGTTGTGTTTCAGGCCAGGTGCATGCCATGGAGCTTCCTGAGGTTGAGCAGGCCGGTGAGCCGATGACAGTTAGAGGTACACCGCGGTGTGTCCATGATTTCCACGTTTCCTTTTTTGGCATGACCTGTAGAGGCATGTCTGTTTTGAGTACACGTGGTGCACATGATCTATGTGGACTGACTAGATGCTATTCAGTGGGATTGACACCATATCTGGTGTGTGATATACTCTATATATATATATATGTATGAGATGCGTAGAATCAGGGCATCGAGGATGCGGGATACTTGAGGTGTCTTGGGCATCGGGGCATCAGGGATACTGGTTACTTGAGGTACCACGGGCATCAGGGAATCATGGATGTGGTTTATTTGAGGTGCTAGGCACCAGGACCTCGTGGAGGCAGAGACCGATGTGGTACAGGTTACATTGGGTGTTGGAAGTGACACAGGAGCACTAATGGGGCACAGGGGTGACAATGCATCACGGAAAGACTATGCATCCGGAAAGCAGGTTAGTAAACCTTGTTTTATTTATGTTTTTTTGGGTTGAGACTGGGTTAGGAGATTCCTAAGTTGGGGAGCCACCCCCCCTTGAGGAATTTATCCAGGACCTTTGATACCAGAGAGTTCGTGTTGCTTTGTTCGGGGTGATATGATTGGTGTCATATTTGGGTTTCGTTTGATATCTCGGGGACAAGCTATGTTAATGTGGGGAGATTGTAAGAACCTGGGTTTTTGGAACGGGTCAAAATCCCGACCATGTTTGAATTTTTGACTGGTTTCTATGGAAACTAGAGAAATGGGAAGTTTCTAGAAATTTTCGGACAACACGCTGTGTACTTTTAAGTACACACTGTGTATAGGTTAAGCGAGTGTCATCCATGTGCTCGCCAAGTACATGTCGTGTGATCACCATATAGAAATTCTTACTACACAGAGTGTAGTTTAAACACGCTGTGTAACCCCGACCGTGTGGTGGCCATACATGGCATGTAGGCCTATTGGATGAGTAGAACCAGGTACATGTCGTGTTCCCATTGGACACACCATGTAGTCTAGCCGTGTATGCGGAATATACATGGAATGTGGGTAAGTCGGCAAGAGAGAGAAGAGAAACCCGGTACATGTCGTGTACCCATAGGTACATGCAGTGTACTCATGTCGGCAGGTCGGCAGAATCCCAGCCACCAAATGAACTATTAAATGATATATACACGGCAGGTAGTCATGAATTACACATCGTGTACTTTCTTTTTTTCATTAAAATGGGCAGTAGGCTTGTTTTGTGGTTCTGGACAGAACCTCCTCACCTAAGGTGTCCGGATCTTCAATCGCTCCCCGGTTCTTCATCTGAAGTCAGATTCGAGCACAGTTGGATGTTTTGGAACCCCCCCGGTATGGCCTCGATTCCACTTTGGCCATTTTGTTTGATTTTCATTCTAGAACATGTCATAGGCATTTGAACGGTATTGAATCATTTGTAGATTTACCGTGTTTTAGACCGAATTAGCGACTATTACCGGAGGAGAAGCATCGTATGAGTCTCTGGTAGGTGGTTCATACCTCATTTTGTGTTTTCGTGGTTTTTTGGGTGACGCGGCCTTCATCGCGTTTTCAGTTATTTTGTGTGGGACCCATTTTATCTGCTATTTCATATTGAATTGCTTATTGGACCTATGGGATGCCTTTGGGTGTGCCATGTTACCAGTTTGGGTGAGCGGCCTAAGTGAGGGGTCATTTCCCATCAGGGCATTTTGGCTGGAGAATGCCAAAATGGTTTTAATTGAAATATTACTATGTTGAACTGTTGAGTTTAATTTATTAAAGCCTAATATAAATTGCTCGAAGAATTTAAGACCTCAGTGCTGGTATGGGACAACACCATTCATAGTGCAATTCAACTGTTTAGTTTGTTTTTCCTATTTATGTGTACTGTTTCAATATGTTATATATTCATTTGCTGAATTGCATCTGCTGGACCCTTTTGGGTTGTGTTGGGATTGGCCTGGTTATGCTTGAGTGATGCTGATCAAAGGTTGGGGATTTTCCCAGGTTACTTTGGGTGGTTTCGACCATGGAATTGGGCGTCATGGACGTCGGCTTGAGGGAGTACGACTGTCAGGTTGGTCATGGCCCGGGTTACTAGGATGGAAATGCCATCATACTTGAGCGGCATGGTCGCAGGGACACGAGGTGTAAGATGAGTTGGTGGCTTAGGTACTATTTGGTTATTACCGCTCACCCGGGACCTTGAGTGGTGTGCACAGAGAGACACTCTATGATGAGGTGGTTTTTACCACTTGTGTGGGTAGAGGCCCCCATAGTTGCAGTTAGTTATTTTGGTTGGGGTTGATTTCCATAGAAAGCCACCTGGGAGGTGAGGAGCCTTCAGGGGATAGTCATGCCTTCAGGATGTCAGTACATGAGACACAAGGTGTCAGGAGGCACATGGTGCCGGGTTACTATATTTGGGTGTGCTTTCGAGACGTCGGTACTTGAGACACAAGGTTCCAGGAGTAACATGGTGTCGGGTAACTATTTTAGTGAGTGCCTTTGGGATTTCGGTACTTGAGACACAAGGTGTCAGGAGGCAGATGGTGCCGGGTTACACGACAGAGATTCCAGCATTGGCCGAAGCAGGAGACACTCCATGGTGGCTGTTGAGCACCATTGGAGTTTGTGTTTATTTGTGCATTGTACTCTTTACTACTTTCATTTTAAATGCATAACCGCTTAAACACATATATTTGGTATGCATCGTTGGGTGGTATCCTACTGCGATTTGTCTCACACCCCGTACGGGCCCTTCGGGACGTGTGCAGACTTTATGGATTTACGTGCATGAAAGAAGCCAGCTTCACGAGCTGGGCTACGTTAGTTGTTGCATAGAGATGGTATGGACCGTGAGGTCATACCTAGCTGGGGTTTACTTTGTTCTATTTTCATTCCTGTATCGACATGCTTACTTGTTGTAGCTACTGTTGGTTATCCATTGGCACCCTTTTTATATTTAGTTGTGTATGACCAGCTTTGGATACATTTTTTACTGTTCAGTAGTAGTTCCACATTATCAGCACGCTGGTGTGTTTATTTCCATTGTTATTATTATATTTAATGCTTCTACTATTTATCTATATCGGTTATTCTTCCGCTCTATGGGTCTGGATTGAGTCTGTTGAGTCTTTCATTCCGCTACATCTTTACTTTTATACTCGAACCAGTACCCTTATTATGATCCTCCTATAGGGCATAGCCTCCCCACTATACCTATCAGACCCTCGCTGCTAGTCGGCAGCCTTTGTTGTTCAGGGGAGCTGCGCCTAAGGTAGTGACACCCGACCCGTTCGACACTATTCGGGTGGCTGGCCGGGTCCGGGGCTTTACACAAATTATATTTATTTTAATATTTATAAGATCATTTATTAGATTCTTTCATTAATAAGGAAAATACTGCAACATTATTGGGTCACATATAAATATATTTATTTTATGTCAAAAATTTATAAATAAAATTTCATAATTTAGGAAATCTTTTTATCTTTATAATGACTATTTAGTGTCTAATATATCAATTATATAACCCCATATAAAAATTATTTTACTAAAACATACATGCTTTTGTTATTTTTGTCTCTACTTTAGATTTTTTAATATAAAATGTCATTATCACTCTCAAGTGGCTCCATGGGGTCCCCAAATCGACCCAAGGATGCCCATGGTTTTTCATGTATCATCCAATAGGGTTAGGACACCTGTTAGAGTAATTATTATTTTTATAATATTATTTTTTACCCTTATTTACCCGATATACCCTTTAACTGTGGTAATTAAAATATATACCGAAGTAATTATTCATAGTGTCTAAAAATAAAAGTTACCTATTTACATAATTTGGAATTATTGATTAGAAATATTAAATCTATTTTTCCGAATTCAAAACACGTAAGTTTCAGAAATTAATTTAAAATTAATTCCCGTTTTTGAAACCATAAAGAAGATTTTTAAAAATTAAAATAAATCGAAGGATTGACATATATTTATGTACTGTTTAATTGTAAATTTACATCCAATGACCTACATTATATTAAATTATAAAAATATAATCTAATGATACTTTAAAAAAACTAAAATTTATAATTTAACCCTTTAAATTATTTTGATTAAAAATATCGTTTTTTATTAAAATTTAGTATTTTCCACTATTCATCAAAATATGAAAGTTTTTAGAAAAATAAAAAAAATCACTCTTTGCTAATTTTGATATTCTGAATCCAAAAATGTTGTCAATTTTAAAAAATAAAATGTATAAAATTTCAAAAAGTGGGTATTACTATTCCTAACGGCTAGTTTGATTAGTCGTGCTATGTTCGAACTCGAAGTTGCGTACTGCGCAAGCTATTGTACTATTCGAAGAGAAGTGTACTGTGAAATATTGGGGTGTTACAAAAAAGGATAAATAATATATATATATAAATATATAGTTTATTTCAACCATAATAATAGTTTCATGACATGAATTGAATGTGGTAATAGAAATTTATGACCCATCGTCCTTAAATAGTGAAAATTTGGACATCTCGAACGGTGTTTTTTTCTAATAGCACCAAAGAAGGGTAAAGAATAGATGAGATTAACTTATTACATAATCATTAAAACATTAAATTACATTTATGGTATTGTAGTTGTCATAAAATTTTGATGAGGAGGGGTGGGGATTGAAATTAAAATAAATGAACTTGAAAGAAAAGTAATAGAATTGAAAATAGGAATTACCTCTTGTATTAATCTTCCTTGAGAACCTCTTTAGGGGTTACTATTTGGTATTTTATGAGAAAAAGGGGTTTTGGACGTGGGGGAGGATCTTAGGGAGTGATTTGGGGAGAATTTGTACTAGGAACAAGGATTGACATGAGTGAAGAGAAGAGGGAGTGAGGGTGGTTTTATAGTGGAGGAGAGGGGAAATTTTTGAATATCGTAATCATTATTTTTTTATTTTTCTGAAGACGAGAAATAGTTTTGATTATTGTTACCTAGATTAGTAATATTTTCATGTGAGCTTGAACCAAGTGGTCTTATATCAACCTTACATCAGTCATGACTCAATAAATCATGTATTTTGTATTCATCGTAAATAATCGTATTTTACAATTCACATCAAGTTGAAGTATTATTGAAAAATCAAAAAAAATTAACAGTAACTATTTTTTGATATGTGGAATCTAAAAATTAATTTCAATATATCAAAACAATTTTCTAAATTTTTTAAATTTTATTTTTAAATTAAATCATTATTTAATCAAAAAATACTGATTCTAAATTCAAAACTGATTTTGTAATACATTAAAAAATTAACTATGGTCTCATAAAATTACACCAAAATCATTGGAAAATAAAAAATTTATTTAGGAACATATTTTATGAAAATTAATTTTAAATCCATTTATTAATTTCAAAATGTGATCAAATATTTATCACTCACAAAAAAACCAATACATAACCAATAATTTATAAAAAAAATTATATTTCATTTATAATGTGCCTAAATTTTATTTATACATCCATGGGTGAGGTTACTATTCATAAGGGTATACTACTATTCATGATGTTACATTAATATTCATAATGGTAAGTTACAATTCATTATGGTATGTTACTATTCACTAAAAAATTAATTTTCACCTATCAGACTCCCAAAATTACCCTGAATGCAACTGTGTATGTCATATTTTCAAAATTCAGATCAGAAAACTGGAAAAATTATGTTTATTGGATTAGTTATAACAAATTTTGTTTTGTAGATACTCTGTGTTTTATGAATTCAATATTAAATTTATTTGTATATCTTTGTACGGTTACATGGATGTCATATCCCATCACACAAATTCAAACTCAAAGATCATTCAATGCTAAAATGGTCATCCATCTAATCTTACCAATGTAAAATCATTTCACATGGTCCCAAAAGACCAAATTTACGAACTTACCATTCATTACTAATAAAAAATATTCACCTCATTTCCAATTGAAAATCAGTTTAAATTGTATTATTCTTATCCAAAAACTAACAACATTTGTAGAAACTATTTTATAACATTATTTTATGACCCTAAAAAGTTTATCTCCTACACTATAATTCCCTAACTCAACACACACCCTTGTAACTAGATTCATGTGTTATCTAACCTCATTAATACCTCTCCATTCACCAGAGAATTCTGATTAATAGTGGGGGTATAATGAATATCATAGCAATAAAATACCTCCTAAATTAGTTATCCATAAATAAAGGAGAATGTAATTATAATAAATTCATCCAAATAAATAAAAGATAGCATGCATCATATTAATCACAAATAAACACCATAAAACCCTTGATATATCAAACTAAATTTTGTGCATGTCATATGAAGCATAAAGATAAGTCTGAGATCCTCCATGACTGGAACATATACATAAAATTTAAATAATAAACAAAATAAACAAAATTGGAAGGAACTAAAAAACTCTAGTGATCCTTCATTAGGTCTCATATCACACACTCCATCACAAATCTCATATCATTAATTGATCATAGGTACTTTTCCCAATACTACCCTATAAACATAAAGTCTACTCGAGTACCCATGGATGCCTTAGTATACATCAGTTCAAATCAATATCACACCCCCAATAATGTCCATAAATATATCCATTCAAAAATGATGGCACATTGATGTACCATAATAGATAAATGAGTGGAAAATAAACAAAACACCATCAATCCATAGGCTCAATGGCAACACCCAGGTTTAATAATATCATTTTTTCCCCTGTCATATATCAATGGATAGGTCACATGACATGCACAAAGATTAGATAAGTGAACACCCATAATAAATACCATATTACATAATCCTTAGTTGGACACATACTTGCTCTATATATCTTCAAACAACATTCTCTAGATGAATAGTATTGTACCTTTATACCTCTGTACAACATAAGTAACCAGTGGTATATGCACCAAACCTATCAATCTCCATATATTATCATCAGTGGAAATCTTGCATTCCTAGTATTTCATTATATAACATAAGACATCAAGGTGATACACATTTTTCTTGTATATATCTATAAAATATAATCAATTGTAAGTGTACCATTAATATTATATCATACATAACTACTAAAAAACCCTTATTGTTCCCACTCCTATTAAATTTTTAAATTGACCTAAAAGAATGTCTCACATTTTTCCCATGGTTTATGTTATACATTAATCGATGGGATGGTCACAATCTTAATAAGAGATATTATTCATAAAATTTATAATAAACCATTTTATTTAGCTTAATATAAAATGCATGTTGGGACCACATAATAAAAATAAAGAAGAAAAAGGCCAATAATTTAAGAATAACGTAACGATCACACTCATTACTCTTAAAGATAGATACTTGTCAAAGATTAATTTTTAATTCAAAATTAAATAGCTAAAACCAAAAAACTAAATTAAAACAATGAAATATGGAACCAATATATATAATTGGAACAATACCACATAATGGAGAGAGAATCAAATAATTCTTGATTCAAATAATGAATTAGGGATAACTCTTTTAGAAGAGAAGAGTTGAGAGGAAGTGGTCAGTGACGAATATTAGATATCATAAATGATGAACCCCTTTTAATATTTTTAACATAAAAACATTTATTTGATTATTATTTTTAAAACTCTCCCAATTCAAAAATAATAGTTTGACTACATCGGTCACATCCTAAAGACCTTTCATGGTCACCTCTATGGTGTTTCCTCTCATGGATATGGTATGGATCACCTATTCAAGTTAAATCCATTGATAATAGTGATCTAGAACATCATTGTGTGACACTTATTACCACATCATTGCACACATCCTCTCAAAAAAACCATGAATCACTCATTTATGCCTTCACAACATGACCATCAACCCCATGGTACGTCCCATCCCATAGTGACCTTCAACATGATAGATAATGTAGTATATATCATTCCCATACTTATCTTGAAAAATTGTATTTTACCAAGTTGATACATAATATTTTTAAACTAAAACATAAAATAATTAATATATAAGAAATATCATCTTGGAAAGGAACACTCCACCATGTAATTACCCTCTAAATGAATGGTTTTTTTCATACTAAAATCCCTCAAAAAAATACACCACACCATGATAGACACTAGTCAAAGAGTGGCTTGTCCCAATACTAAAAAAAATAAACATGGAGATGCCCATTAAAGAGTTACACCTACTCATCATGACATAAATAATACTATATAGAATATTTCTAGCAACCTGCATTAGTTTTCAACCTTAACTCAAAGTCAACCCTTGGAAACCACACATGAACTCCCCACCAACACCTCAACAATTTATAGAAATGAAAATTAAAAGAGGTTTGGATAAAATATAAATGATTACATAACATTATAATTAATAAGGTTTTAAAACATCCCCACCATATAGTAGCTCACCCTTTAGCTTCATTTCCAAGTATCACTAGGACTCATTAATGAATAGCACCTGAAATTTGGCACACATGTTAGACTCCGATTCTGATATCTACAATGGGATATACCTACTTTTTCATTACACTCACACCAAAAAGTTTGTATTTACATGTAAATTCTTCTCAATTTAATCAAATATCTGAACCATAAACTCTTAAATGACCCATTGGCCCCAAGCTAGATTTCGTTAGTTTTGATCATGTGATAATGGTTGTAATAACATCACTAAAGTTGTAATGCATCAAATGAATCATGTATAACACTAAAATGATCATGAATAGATAATTAATTTTTCATTTTACCGATTTTATCTATGATCTCAAATGTACACATGAACCTTGGTTCCATATTCCCCTACCTCTCGATACATATATTCCCAATCAAAAGGAAACCCACAATAATATCTGTAATCACTCTTCAAAATCTAGTATATAGTGCCGTTGGGTTACATTTGACCTATTCTAACTCAATTTTATTTTCAACCACTTATTAATAAGATAAAAATGTTATAATGTCAATAAATTGTGGATTATTCTAATAATATTTTACGCCTCAAATTTTGGACAACAAAATTGAAATCAACATGTCTTTCTATATAAATCTTCAAAAATGGACAAATAAATTAGTGCATAGTAATTTTTATTATAAGAGAACTCTTAAAGTGATAAATGTTTCTCACATGAAGCCTCAAAATCCAATACACCCACTCATAGAATTTTCATTAATATCAAAATATTATGATAAGTCCTCGTGGTAGTATTTGGTTGATAATCAATGCTCAGGTGCACTGATGTACCCGCAACCTTATGTAATCCTTGTTAAAATCCCAATTTAAAGATAGAATCTTGGTATGAGAAAATACATTTATTTACTCCATGTAATTATATTATCTCTAGAATATAGGGATTTCCATGTTTATAAATGGATGAATTTTCTTATATCATTAAAAAAAGATCCCATTTAGTCTGAAATTCAATAATAACTCTTACTACATCCCTTTAATAAATACTCCTCAGAAACCCTATAATGAACTACTTAGTAAAAGAATTCCAAATCCACTCATGAATTGATAGTTTTGAGGTAAACCATTGGGTTTATGGTACTCATCCTTCACCATATTGTAGGTGGAGCATAGTGGGATAAAAATAAAAATATTTTTCTTTATCATGGACACTTGTATGGTCTATATATATCAAGGTATATCTTGTTATAAAATAGGTGAACATCATAGCTCAAGGTATGTTTTTCCCTCATTATCTCCTCACACATTCTCAAACAAACTATAACTTGACATCAACAATAATGGATCTCATGGTCATTAAGAAACCATTCTTGTGGTGTCTTTACTTATTATATGTCTTACCTCATCACAAAATAATTAAAATCCAGTAGTTTAATCATCTTAATCCAATAAATGGGTGATGATGTAATATAAAAGGAAATAATTTTTTCACATCCCTGATACACATTATAATCTAAATTCATCTCATCAAAAATATTCACCATATTCCACACACTGCATAAATAATTTATAGACTTTCGCTTAGGAATTGTTCTCAATGAATTAAAAAAATACCCTTTATAGGGCAATACATATGATCAAAATCAAAATTCCATAGATACTTGACCAACATTCCTTGTATGGTGTTAGGTCCCATTATTATAAAATGAACCTTGGGATCTTATAGTAATTATATACCCTAAACCTCTCACCAAAAAGGTAATGTCACTAACATCTCAAAGTGTACACCATAATTTCTTTCTCCAAACCATTTGTTGAGTAGTTATACACAAGTGGCCTCAATTATATGGACATATAAGTAACTATAATACCCTCCTTCTTTAAAACATATCTATTACTTACTAATGATGCATCCCAATATAATTTATATCTCTTATATGTATCAGGTAAGGTTAGGATTGACACTATCATCAACCTCCCTTTAACTCTCACAAGCATCTAGACAAATAGAATTCAACATCTTCTTGGTCAAGACTCTCATCAGTGCATTAATGTGGGATAAGTCCTTATTAAACCTCCCCTAATTACCTTCCAATCATAAAGAACAAAAAATCTTAAATTAATTTACAGGCCTCTCCCATAAAATTAATTCCTCAGTCATCTCTTACTATATGTAAACATTATCCTCTAATATCACATACAACAAAAAGAATAAAACATCAATCTGAAAGTGATGCATTTATAGATTAGAATATATTTGATGTTTCTTAAGTGTACTCAAGACAATATCTAGATGTTTTTCATGTTCTTCACTTTATAAAGAGTAGAGAACATTATCAATAAAATATTTGACTAAAAAGTATCTAGGTGAATAGAAGACCGAATTAATTTTTGAAATAAAAACATCCAGTGTGTTTTTCAAGAATAAATGCATCAAAAGGTACTCATATAGACCACACATTATCCTAAATGTATTATGAGGTATGGAAAAGTCTTGGAACTCAAGTGATGATATCATAACCTCATATAACTATTAGAGAAAACTATATCCCCAATTATTTGGTCAAATAGATTAATAATTCATGTAATTAGAAATCAATTCCTAACCTTCACTTAGTTCAACTTGTGATAATCCGCACATGATATAAATGATTCATCCCCTTTTAAAGAAAAAAACTAGGGCACCCCAAGGGGAAGTACTTGGTCATACAAACACATTTTACTCTAGATCCTCTTGTAGAGCCTTAAAAACTATAGAATACTTTATATAATCTATAATTGATATAGTATCTATTCCTAGAAAGAGATAAATTGTGGATAAAATGTCATTATCAGGTGTAAATACCAAGAAATAATTATGAACAACATCATGGAATTTGTGTTTCATGGAAGGAAGGACCACATAATATATCTTTCTATCATCAAAAATAGCACTACAAAAAATTATTATGATTCCACTGATCTATTGAAGGTAAAGTTCAAAAAAAAATTCTTACATGTATCACCCTCAAATATAGACATTACTATCGCCATTGGTAGACTTAAATGACAATTGTTAATGATATCAGTTTATGTGTGTTATATCATGCACCATCCATTGCATTCCAATGATAATTCCAAACCTACTAATCTCTAATACAAGGAAATCCAAAAATGAATCTACAACCACTAATTACAATGTAAGATCATTACATCTATGAATAACCTTTGATCTCACCTCTATATGTGTTTCAGTCAACATCACCAAATATTGATACTCTATGTATATCCTGAAACCATCAATTAAATAACTAGATATGAAGGAGTTTTATACACCCATATAAAACTATGTAGATGAAAAAATTAATTCTATTACAATCATACCTTGGATGATAGGTGTCTGTCAGGGTGAAAAATCTCGACAATTATAATTGTATTCCTTTGAAAAAATTTCTATCAATATTGTATAGAATGAAATAATAAGGAATAGAATAATTTTTCCCTACACATCCTATATTATAAAAGTTTCAAGTCCCAGGTATGCTATCTATCCCTATCTACCCATACATATGGTCATTATCACATCCACATACAATCCAAATAATTTTATTTCCATTATTCCACTTTTTGGTTTCTTTTAATAATGTTAACACACAATGGTAAAGTTAAATGAAATTAAATTCATAAGTTATAGAGGAAAATAATTTATAAGATATTATTGGGCTTTAATTTAATTAATAACATATGTATAAATATGACCAATAATCAAATTCAAATTAAATTCATGTAGAAATCAATAATAATAGATACCACCATCACAATATATGGAAAAAATAAATATAAGTTGTTATTTTCCCTATAATTAATTTCTGTTGATAACAAAAAAGAGGTAACTAATAACTATAAAACACATGAATGATATTTGGGTCCTAAATCCCTTACATAATGTATGAATTCATACCCTATGGACACATAAGTCCAAGTTCATGAATCCCATAAATGATTAATAAAAAATCCACTACATCAATATAGGTGAAGTATTAAAATATAAAAACTAGAAACCTAGAATTTTAATCCCACCCCGGGTAACCTAGACTTCCATTATATGTGGGCTAGAAACTCCCATGAAAAATATCAATGCCAATAATCAGAATCATCATATATCATGTCTACTTTTCCCAAATATTAAGACGAAATAAAAAAGGAAACCACACTTTGATACCACATTTTAACAACACAAACTAGTGCACTTCATAAAAATCGAATGAAAAAGTTAATTAAAATCAAGAATACCTCCCCGAATACCTGAGTTTTCTGTCGATTTTTGGGATTCCAATGAAATAAAATGTGGAGACTATACCCCACGAATAATAAAACTATGAATAATTTTCAATTTACTACTAATAATAGTCTTTTAAATAAATAAAATTTAAGATACAACCTAACAAGAACTAATAAAAAACACACAATACTATTATTCCAAAATGAGTGTTTCATGTATTACAAAAATCATATATACAATTTTAATATCCCACATGCGTGGATCATAGACATAAAACAAAAAAATATCAAAATAAAATCTAGAAATAACCATCAATATTTTTATTATTCCTATATCAATCCCATCTCACATGCTCAATATAAACTCCTAGATCTTAAATTGATAATAAGTCCCTTTACCTAAATCATTCCTATATACATAATGTCTTATCAGGTCTACATTGATGTCTAATAATGGTGTGATTATAACTCAATAGGCCACAAAAAAGAGTTTCTCTAAATATATCCAGTCACATTAGAGTACATGTTGATGTTTCATAATAGATAACGGAAATAAAAATAAATTAACCATCATTAATCCTTAATCTCTATAGTGACATTTATGATCTACAATGACTACTTTATCTAATGTCGAATTTATTTGAACATGTCACAAAACTATAACAAAGGACATATAATTGTTTGCTAATAATATAGAAAATAAAACATAATTATCATGGGTATATAGGAATCGATCGATATATCTCTATACAATATCATTTTGGAGAAAATCACCCCAACCATATATCTCGATATAAAATAATTAATCCGAGAGACACATACCCCACTTGTGTATCTCCACATACTATTATCTAGGGGTAATTCAATACAAGGTATATCTTCTTATCGCATAAGAAATTGGTGGACGTGTGAATTTCCCATATATATCAATTTAATTTCATTAGCATGAATGTACCCCACCCTGTATATCAAAAATCACCACTAGGTCACCCCATGAGTTTCACTTTATATTATACCATTTAATCCTACAAAAGGCATGACTCACATGGTGTCCATGGATTGTGTTTTACATTCATCGGCAGGTTTTTCATTTTTTAAACAAGAGGAATTCATCATAAATAGGAAGATAAACCATTATATTTAGTTTTATGTTATTCCCATTTTATGTAGTCATGAATACACATAATTTTAACATTGTAAATATAAATTATATTATGGATAACATCAGGAGAACAAACCTTATGCTTGAAGGTATCTTCTTATAATACATCAACCGTTGTTTCAAGCTTAAACAGTATAAATTATAGATTCAGATAAAACCTGTGAAATGAGAAACCAATATAAATAATTCAAATAATATTATATAATAACGAGATAATATAATAAGGAATTTTATGTTAATAAAGGACAAACCTCTTGTAATCTCCCAAATTGAATAGCACTTGATTTAGACAATGAATGAGTGAGAACTCCTTTCGAAGAGAAGATTTTAGAGGGAGTGAGAATGGAAGAATGTATAGATTTAGTAGGTGATAAACCCACATTTACCATATTGAACACTAAAACAATTTATTAAATATAGTATTTTTTTTAAAAAACATACAAGCTCATGTGTCACATGTGACCACACTCGCCAAATCATAATAATCCATTAGGGTATCCTATATGGCATGGCCTCCTAAGTCCATCACATGGTATACACAACCAAAGTATATCCATTGAAACTCATGATATGGGCCATCATAGTATGACCCATTATATCAAAGCTTAGATACCTAAATCTATGTAGAACTATGAATCTCCCAGTTATGCCTTCACAATGTGGCCCACAACCCCATGGAATAATCCATCACACTGAGACCATGATCCTATAATAACTAAATTTGCTACACCACAACCTCAGTTTCCATGATTATTTTATTTATTAATTAGTATTTATTATTACACACAAATTATATGTTTATTTTCCATGTAATTTAAAATAATTAGGGAATCAGTTTCTATCACATGGTTAGTTATGAATAAGAAAAATCATGCATCTTGGTCGTGTGAAGTCTTACAGTATTGCGAAGTTGTGATCATTGTTGATTAATAATTTAACAAACCATGTTGGAAATACCTATCATATATAGTTCTATCCATCCCATTTTTTGAATGGTCTGATAAACCATGTAGCCAAACCATGTGGGTAAATTTGGTCATTAAATTATTAAACTTAATCTTTTTACCTTAGGAAAATAAAATAGTAATAAAGGTATTTATTCCTCCCATTTGAACTCCTCAACCATCATACATGATCCCACTATGTTCTGCACTTGCCTTTTGACATTAAATTTAATTTCATAATGTTTTTAAAGAGGTTTTGTGATGAAAACACATATAAAAATTCTACCCTCTTGTCTTCCACCTTTTTACTCTCTTTTCCTTTACCTATAAAGGAAATATAGACCAAGGTTTCTAACTTGATCGAATTATCAGGGGCTATTTTTTGGGCTTTATATTGTTATTTTAAGGCTCCTCTAACCTTTTTCAAGAGGATTATGACCTCAATTTTTTAAAACAAAGATTACAGGCAGATTGATCTCTAGTTATGACTTTAAAATTTATGGTATGACTTATTATGGTTTTCAATTTTAGTTATATAAATTATATGAATTTAATCATTTATATTAAATAGTTATTTCCGAAAAAAATGTAACCTTTCACTAATTTTAAAATAAATTAAAAGGGGTTTTCATTTTATTCTAATGGTCTAAATATATTTTCAAATACTATGAACACCATGTGTTTTATTAAATTCGTGTTTGGAACATTCATATTAATTCATTAACCTAAGAAGTTTTTTTAAACTCTAAAAAAATAATTAATGGTTTGAATCAAGTTTAAAGGTGCATATGGTTATTTCAATGATTTCATAACAATTTTGAATGTTTTAGACATTATGATAGTTATGTAAATTGTTTTTATAATATTTTTTCTACCACATTTTCTTAAAATAAATTCAAAAGGATAATTAAACCCCTATAACAATGGATTTTCTAATGTTTTTGTCCCATGAAACATGACCATTTTTATCTTTTGGATAGTATTTGGAAATTTTAAATACTGAGATGTTATTTTATGAATTCCCCTATAGAGGTAAGTATATATTGTATTATTATTCTTGAAAAATGGGTTGTTTATATTAATGGTGTTCAAAGGTGGGTTGATATTTGTTTCTTTTTTAATAAGAAAAAATTATGTTTAATTATTTTCTTATCCAATCCATATTCATTTTTCTTGAGAATATAATTTTATCAATGTGGAAAATATTGGGGAACATGCTACCTTAGTGTATGATCATGATCTATCTTGTGGCCCATAGTTTAGATTATTCTCTACTTATTATATTTTCCCCTCAGTTTAGAAGGTATGGTGGAACTATTTTTTAGGTATGCATCTCCAATTTCTTTTGTAAAACATTCATTATTGATGTTGTGTTATATTTGTTCCAGATTTTCCCTAGGAATCATAGTTTCTAATGTTTCTATCTATTTGGTTTTACTTATGTTTATTTTTTGGATGTTTCACATTAGTTTTAAATTATTTCATTCTGTTTTATAAGAAAACTATTTATATTTTTCTCTCACTATATAGAATATATAGAATAAGTTTTGAAATAATTTTTCTTCCACCATTGAATGTATCATTTTTCTTATAACATTATATTATTTTTTTATTTAGAAAAATTATATCTTCATATATATATTGGTTGATTTTTTGGTGGGAAACTTGATACATGTTTCTGAATAAAAATATCAAGACTACTTTAAACATATATGTCAAACAAAAAAAATGGTTTTCATTTCAAAATTTATGCAAAGTGTTTGTGGGGGATACCTACAAGGTACGTTTTTCTCATGGATATCATATTACAGATTTTTCAAGGATTATTTTAGATTTGGGGGATGTTTTAAGGCATTTAGTTTAAATTTTCTAGAGGTGAAAAGTTGTGGTGTCTCTAGCTTGAAAAAATGAGATGTTTGGATGGATTTTATTTAATTTCATTTCAAATTCAGTATATTTTTTATATCAAACTCTATGGATTCCTTTCCACAGTATCTTGGATTCTTATTAGGTCATACGATTTTTCATTTATATTTCAATATATATTTTTTGATATTTGGTATTCTTATTTGTCTCTCTTAATAATTATACATGTGGATTATTTCTTACATACTCAATTTTATTTTTATTCATTATTGAAATAGATTATATCTATTCGGTGGGTTCCAAAGTATGGAAGGTTCACACAAGCCATCAAAGTTGATGTATTGTGTTTATTAATTTAACTAGCAGGTTAAATCATTACCAATGGTGTATATCTTGATTTCTAACACTAGTTTACAATTCTTGGGGATTGAAAAAAAAAATTGGGTCATGTCTCAGGATAGTACATGTAATTAGGTAATGGTATCTTTATTTTATTAATAAAATATTGTTATCAAAACCCAATTGTAATTTTTGGAGTCTAGTTGATAAGAGATACAGTCATCAGGATTAAATAGGTAGATTATAAGTAAGTTCATGATCACTATATTCCCTAATGAAACTTGATTTACTAGTTATTTTTGTATGTATTTATATCTCAAATTTAACTCATTATTGAATATTTTTTAGATATTTTTGTCTTTATTTGTGTTTTTTTAAATTTTATGTTTATAAGTAAATTTGTGAAAATTCACATTTTTAGTGAAATTGGGAAGACCTTGTGGGGATTAAAATTACAATACATGGCCTAGAAAATAATAAAATACATTGTATTTGTGACACAGTGTCTTATAGTGGGACTTGCATGGTTATCAAATGGTTTTCCAGATCATGGGTCCAAAACATTTTCAATTTTTAACATTTAAAATCATTAAGTTTTTATTCCATTTGGTTATAAATTGTTTCAATTAATTTTTATAATTTTTTATTATTTAAAAATAATAATTTATTAATGGTATTTTATGAGTTGATTTTTGTTTGCTATTTTAATCAAAACCTTGGTTTCTCGCTGAAAATTACAAAGTGGATTTACTTATTTTCAAAAGGGTGTTATAAAATCGATTAAATTACAATAAGAATTTATTTTTAAAACAATGAATTAGAAAAGTATTATAAATTTTCATGAAAGGTTTCATACAATCCGTTGGGGTTGTTCTATATGTTTAGATAGGTTAGTTTTTTTAAAATAATGTTCAAATATTTTCTAATTTTAAAGGTCATTTTCTATTTTTATTATAAAGTTTTTTATAAGATTACATATTGGGGTTTGTTAAAATACATAAAATATAATAATAGGTTATATTATTAATTGTTAAAAAAGTATAATTAAAATGATTTTATAAAAAAAAATTAGTATTTTTGTAAGTTTTAAACATTGATAAATGACTTTTGAATGTTTTTTAGTGTGTGTGGATTTCCCTTGATATTTTGGAATTATTTATTTATTCGAATGATTTATGTTTTTTTTATTGTGAGTATTATTCTATAAGGGTTTTATGTTTATTTGTTTTACATAATATACATATCTAGTCTTATGGATTCATGAAAGGGATTTATGGGTGGTTCTCCTCCAACACGTCCCCTAGTTGATTAGGGACCATTCATGCTGATTACTCCATCATTTAAAGTCTCTGAGAGTATATATGTTTTACAAATATATCATTAATGGGGTATCATTAAAGATTTATAGATCCTATACTTTACCTATTCCTTTTGGAAACATGATTCTCAGAAATAATTGGAAGGTTTGTGAGGTATTGAGGTGATCTACATCTGAATTGAGATCCTTTATTCTCTCAAGCTCAATATTAGAACATTTATTCTTGATGGTATGAGTTTCAGGTTATTGAAGTCTATTTTATAGACTAATATATATATGATCCACTAATTTTAAGAATAAAATGTTTTTTTATCTAGTAGTAATTCTTGAGTGTAGTGAAATTACAAATGTAAATGGAATTGCATTACCCCTGGTAAAGTAATTATCTATTTTTGAGTATGATTGTAATTTTGTTGTGTTGATTCCATATCATATCAATTAGTCTATGGATGAAAATATAAATGCATCATATATTGTAAAAGGTATTTGGTAAGTACTATTTCAAAGATTCATTTCTTTCCATTGACACATATAAGGAGGTGTTAAAGCATGTAAATATAATATTGGTTATTTTTTCTAGAATTCAAGAGAAGGTTGATATTTTCCCAGTTTCTAAATGTGATAGAATATGATCCAGTAGAGGAATAGGGATTTTATCCATGAATGATAAGTTTATTGGTAGTATTGAAATTATATATTTCATTTTTTTAACTGCTTCTGAGAGTAATCCTCATGTGTTTCCGCGGTGTGAGAATATAGGGTATTTGAATCTATTATATCATGAAACTACAAAGGTATGACATAGTTATGTCTATAATGGAATCATTAAAATGTTTTTAAAATGATTTTTTCATAAGAGAGTTATTTCCAGATCTACCACATAGTAGGGTCCACTAGTTCAACACACCATCCTTAATGATGAAATGCAGGTCATTTTAGGAATTCATAGTTATATTTTTAATTATTTTAACTGGTTAATTAAAGATCTATTAAATATATGGGTGGTTATAATTAATTTTGGTTTATTATTAATTATGGAAATGTGATTTTATAATTTTTAATGTTACATATCTATTTGGATAAGGGAGATGAGAAATGGTTAGTAAATCTTTATATCAAACCTCATAATGTATTGATTCCTTGTGAATTATTTGGAATTGTATGGATGAAGGCCAATATTTGGTTGTTAATATAATGGTAATAAAACAATATGTTAACATTTATTAAGAATATAATATAGAAACCAATTTATGTGACCAATTTTGGGATTTTTTTCCTTTCCAAATGGATCTATGGTAATAGGTAGTTAGAAAAGTCCATTACTTTTCACAACCCAACCCCACTTGAAATGGAATTTTTATCTTGGGTTATAGATTTTATAATGAATAATTTTACATTCATAAATGAACTCTAGTCAATTTATTTTTCTTATCAATTTTTTTTCATATTTTTCCTATTTTTCTAGATCATATCATATAACTCAATTTTCATTAGTTCTGAGTTGTTATTACATTAATGTTCCAATTATTTAATGACTGTATTTGTAATTCATTATGTTTTCCCATTTATTATGATATTAGGATCTTCATGTATGCTAGATTAGTGTACTGATGAGATGTTTGGTTATCGGTGTGATTCGAGTTATTTTTTGGGTTACTAGTTTTCTTAAATTTTCTCTTTAATGATGGAACTAACCTCACTATTTTTCTTGATCAAAAAATTCTAGAAATATTATCTCAGGGAAGAAGGTTGTATGTCATGGAGAATTGACACACCCCAACCTACATAATAATAATTATTTTATTTATTTTTTGACTTGTATTGTAATAAACTCTTCCATGGTTTTTCTATATGAATGTTAAAAGAAGCGGCGTATCAATATCTATAACATAATTTGGGAATGGTTAGTATAAATTACATGGACTAGATATGTGAAGACCTATATAATTTTAGAGTTTTCTGTATAGTTGTCACATAGATTTAAAAATCATGCCTCCAAACCATTCATCACACCCCTAGATCATAAGATTTAATATGTATAGTTTTTTCATGGTTTTGGAAAACCATGTAGATTTTCTGTATCATTAAAAAAAATTATTTACCCTCCACCCTCAACAAAATTAATTCCTTTTAGGGGTATTTCTTTCTCCATTAAAGCTTTTCAATCCCCATGAATGTTCCACAATTTTTCACAGCTTCCCTATATCCTTTCAATAGGATTTCATCACATTTTGATGGTGATTTCTTGCGGTAAAATCATCTAAACCCTATACTCTACCATAATACCCATTTTTTCCTCTATTTTTTATTCCCTATAAAGTTCATAGAGACTAATGTTTCAGATTTTGAAAAATTAACATGGGTTTGTTTTATTTTTTTAGGGTTCCTCTTACTCTTCTAGGGCTTCCATGAATTATTTGTTTGTTATTTTACCTATATAATGTCAATATAACCAATATAAGTTGGTCTTCTCAATGATTAATCTATTAAAATTTAAAACATGAATTATTAAGGTTTATAATATGTTTTATATTCATTTTGTATATTTTTTCTTGTGTATTAAGTATATTTTCATAAATAAATTTATTTACATTATTTTTATGAAAAATGATAAAGGGTTTTCAATATATTTTCATGTATTAACCCAATATTCAAATACCATGCACACCATGTGTTCGACTAAATGCATGTTTGGATCTTTTAAATTATTTCTTTCACCAAATGTGGTCTTTTAATCTCTAAAAACATTATATGATGTTTTACTTCAAGGTAAAGTGAATTTTTGGTTCTTTATAGCATTTTAAATTTTTTTTAAGGTTTTATACATTATTATGGTTTTTTATTGGGATTTCAAGATTTCTATTAACCCTATTTTCCAAAATTTTGTTCTACAGCTAGGTTGGAAGGTTTGAAAATGGATTTTTAAAGATATTAGCCCTTTATCATTCCACTTTGTTTTATTACAGAAGGTTTATCGAGATTATAAATGATGATATTTCATGTGATTAATTACCCATAGAGGGAAGTGTATATTGATTTATTACTATTAATGAAAGTTTTTGTTTATATGAATTGTTTCCGTATATGAGGATGGGATTTACTTGTTTGTTTATGTGATTAAATTTATAAGATGATTATTTTGGTTCAAATCCATTTATATAACCTGACAATCCATTGTTAGAATGGTTTTAAATCTAGGGACTCATGCTACACTATTATATTGTCACATTCAAGCTAGTGTCCTTGTGTTTATACATTTATCTTCATAATGGATTTTCCCCTCGATTAATCTTCATAAGGTAGAACTGAGTCTTAAGGAATATTTTATATATATGGAATATGATTTTCTTTATTGATGTTATGTTATCATTTTTTTATATTGTCTCATAGGATCTAAGATTACCATAATTATTATGATTTTTTATAATAGTTTTATTTTTTGGTACATTTCTATTTAGTTTTAATATTTTTCATCTCTTATTATAAAAATGGTATTTATATTTATCTCTCATTTCATGGAGTTTTTTAAAATAATTTTTATAACCGGTTGTCTTCCTCTTTAAAATATATCTTTTTTTAAAAACCATAAATAGTTGTATTTAATTTAAAATTATTATATATACATATATTTAAAGGTTTATTTTAGTGGTAAGTTAACTAAATCTTGTTTCCAAATGGAATGGTAAATCTTAATTTCAAAATTTATTTAAAACTAACTTCAAATGGTTTTTATTTTTAGCGTTTATTAATATGGTTTGGGTAGGATACCTATTATGTATATTTTGATGGTTCTTATCATATAATAGATTATCAAGGTTCCACTTAGATGTGGTGGATTCTCTATATAAATTTGAATTGAATTTTCCCAATATTCCAAGAAGAGGATTCTATGAAATGATACATGGAGATAATTGGGTGAAGATTACATTATTTCATTAAATATTTGGTCATTTTTTTATCTTCCACTTTGAATTACATTACTAGGTTTATTTTATTCTTATTGGATCATATGATATTAGATTTAAATGTTAGTCCATATTTTCCTTGATTTTGGTTATATATATTTGTCACACTTTTCTATTATCTATGGTTCATGTTTCTATTGTACTTGTTTGGTTGAGTTCCATTACTGAAAATAATTATTTCTATTAATTTAAACTTTTTCCTTATGTAAATTTTGGGTGGAATTATCTCATTTTTTATTTCTCTATCTGGTAAAATAAATCCTGATAAAGTATAAATTTATTCGCAACCCTAGGTACCAACCTGAGGGGTTTCTAATTCCCTTTTGAGGATATCATAGGCCAACACAGGTTCCTAAACTAGTGGTTTACAAGATTAGTTGTGAAAATAATTATTTTTATAAATTTTGGAAAGTTAGTGTAGAATATTTACCTCATTCTATAGGTAAGATTTTACAAAAGCACCATAATTTTTTCATACATACTAAATATTCTCACTATTTGGTTCCATTTTCTACAGTGTGTCTTGATATTCGTAAAGATTTTCCCTTTCTAAAATAACTCATTCAAATATTCCATGCCATGACACCTGCTAGTCATAGTTTAAATTATATTAGGTAGAGAAAAAATAAACACATATACTACCATCACTCCATAAGCCCTACCCATATCAATGTTATGGACCCTGTATAGTAGACTTCCAGAAACCGACTACAGTTTTCAACCCTAATTCCCTTTAGAACTTACTACAAACAACTCCTGAACTCAACACTAATTTTTCAATCATTTATAAACAGGGAAATTACATAAGTTTTTGAAAAACATTAAATTATTTCACACCGTAATAAGATACTTATTCCTAAATCATCCTCTTATGAAAAAAAATTACACTTGTCCTTTGTTGTTACTTATCATCCAAAAACTGTCTATTTTCTATTAAAATATGACCTAAAGACTATGTACCTATTAATTTAACATTATTCAGAGGGGAAATAGAGTGATATCATCATCAAATGAACCCTCAATAGAAATATATTATTAGATCATTTCAATTGATTATGGTAAGATTCTAAATTCATATGTGACCAACCTATAAGGTTAATCATTTAGTTATCTTTTCTCTATCCTATTTTTAATATTTCCACAAATCATTCAAGGTTTACCAAGATTATTATGAATCATCGTTCCCATTATTTGTTCCCTAAATTAATTTCCATTGTTTATAGGTCATCATTAATAAAATAGTATTGTGATTTAAAGGGAAAACGTATCATCAAACTAACCATAAATTATCCTACTCACATTATACACCACTAACTATACCATTAAAGACCATTATAGACTTATCTTATTTTAAATCTTTATAAATTACCAATCAAACATCAATCACACATGTCTAATAGACATTACCCATGGAAAATTATCCGTTGGGAGATCATAAATCATCCAATTCTGTTTAGTACTTATACTTCACTAATAATTGATCATAATAATTATACCTCATGATTCTACACCCCCAAGGCCTATGCTCAGATCTTCCTAAACCAAACTCCAAATCGTATGTACATAATAGGATATAAATTATAAAAAATAGTTCATAATATATATTTGAGCACCTAAATCATATAAATTATATTTTTTCCCCACTATAATCATATCTTTATTCATTTATATTCATTTAGAATTAGAGAATATTAAAGGAAATCCAGAAATTGGGAGTTTAGGCCTATTCATCACTAACCGTGGGAGAATCCAAAAATAAAAGTGTTAGTAAATCTAGACATATTGGTAGCAGAAATATTTTTTTGAAAAATTATCAATCATATGATATATATAGCATTAAAACGGGAGAATATTATGGGAGAGAAAGTGAAATTTGGTTGGGGAGAAATATCTATTAGTTGGGTTTTGAAATGACTATTCCATATAAAGTGTTTTATTTATATAGACGAATATTATTTGAATGATTTTTTTAAATTAAAAATGTATATGGAATGTTTTCATTAGTTTTTATAATGAAACCATTAAATATTAAAATAATTGATGAAAATATATGAAGGAATTTGGATTCCTTGAATAACATGCTTGTATTAGAAGGTGTGGGACTACCTTGAATGATTTTATTGATTTTTAAAAAATATATATGGGGGAAGATAAAATCGTTCCATAATTTTCTATATATTATGAGATAATTATCTTATTATATGGAATAATTAATATACTAGTCATCATGAAATATATATACCAACACAAATTCAAGGTCGTGATTTATATTTGGTCAAGGTCGATGTAATGGGAATATAATTATATTACAAATGTAATATCCTGAACTTTTATAGAGATGTATTGAGATCACATTCAGGTACCATTTTATCATTTTATTATTAAATAATGGTTGGGGTTTACTTTAGTGATTTTTAGTGATAAATTGGGGAATTTTGGAAGAAAAAGATAAATTGCACGGCTGGAGCACTTTTTTCCCAAACTCTTCACCTAACCCTAGAAAATCATGAAAACACATAAAAAGAAGGTTTGATGTTTTTCAAGTAGTTTTTCAAAATAATTTCCCCCTTAGTTGAAACCCTAAACCCCTAATCAAAGGCTCACAATTATGGAGCATGGATTGAGATATTTTGTGCCACATCCAAGGAAAAAATGCGCTCGGTTTTCAATCACCTAAAAATCATTTTAAAATCCCTACATTCCACAAAATTCACCCCCATTCACCCCTATTAGAGATAATGTATTTTCATACAATTTTATATGCTCATAAATATATTACAAGGCTTTTCAAACACCTTTCATGATGAATCAAAGATTTATTTGGAGGATCTCCACCCTACTATGTATGTGATCCCATCCTGATTGGATTTATCTCTCTAACATTCCAATTTCTAGATGAAGAGGAATGTTTTATCCTCTATTAGTGAGGGGATCAAATCTATTTTTTACTTTGATCTATTTGATCTTTTTTTCTAGATTTAGTTCAAGATCTCATTCTTCATCTTGATTTGGATCATTCGGGTTAAATTTGAGGAAATTATATTGGGAAAATTACATCATCGATCTTGAGGTAGGTGGTTTATTTATCAATTTCCAAATTCGTAATTTTGATTATGTGGGTGTAGTGTTGAAATTTATATTGTACATATAGAAATTTCATCTAAAATTGTATTAATTAATTTGTTAATTAATTAATGGAATCACAAAATTGTTTAGTTGAATTTCTATGTGATAATGAAATGGGTAGAACATGGGAAATTGAATTTGGTAGTTGCAGATAAGAAATTAATGGTCAATTTGATATTAATTGATTGATAATTGGAATTAAGGTATGTTTGTATTAACCTTAAAAGGTTTACATTTTATATGAATAAATGTTAATAAATAGTTTAATGTTGAATGGTTTAAATTATTCTGGTTGAATTAAAGTGATGAACCTTGATTGTTTAATTAATTAAAAAGGTACAATTTAATATGAATGTTTGATAAGATGTTTAAATTTTGTTAAACATAATGTAATTGAAATGGTGATATCTCTGATATTGTGATAAATGTGATATATGTGTGTAGGAAATATAATGATTCTTCAAAGGACCATATGTGATATATATATATATGTATATATATACGGGACATTGAATGATGGTTAAAAATATGATATGTGATAACAATGGGTTGTGGGACATGGATTTATGCTTCAAATACTGGGCCCATAATGTTAGCATTGTATTATAGTTCCAAGTGTTCATGATATGAAATTGAATTGAAATGATAAATTAAATCCCATGAGATATATGATATATGAAATAACATGAAAATGGTTTAGACTCCATAATGGGTTGAAGCATGTATTTTTGGTTTAGGTGTCATCATGAACCCAAAGGATTTATCTGGTTAGTTAAACAATAATAAAATATAATAACTATTTACATTATTTTACCAAATTCTTTAAAAACCACATACATTTTTATAGACTGTATATTGTTTTATATTCTATTATAGGTTTCCAAATGAGTTGTACTCACACCCTACTCAGGCTTCATGATAAGTACTGAAATAGATTTCATGTTTGTGGGGCTGGATAAGGTCAAGAGCCCTATGTTTGATGGGTGAGTTGGGTTGGAGCATGGATAAGGAAACCAGAAGTGATGTCGGGAATATTTTTGGGCTTTATTTAGAAACATGAAACATATATAGAATTAACATATACTAAATTATTTTTGGATATAATATTTCATGTTTTGGTCAATATGTGATACAGGTATTAATTATGTTATTAGTTATGTTATTTTGTTACTGTTTACTTATTTTTTATATGGTTTGGATTTTATAAAGAGTTTATATTCTACCTATGTTATATTAGACCCCCGCTTCTAGTAAATAGCCTCTAGTGTAAGGGAGGTGCGCTTTATGTCACATAACTAACCAGCTTGGGGCACCAGTACGTTGCACTTAAGTAAAACATTTCAATGTGGAATCATAGGAATCATTGTAACACCCAGAGATTTTGTGAATTTTTTTTGAAATTAATTTAATAGTTTTTATATTTATCATTTCACACAAAAAAAATATTTCCTTTCATATTAAATCACATTATTTTACTTGCATTATCCGCAACAATTACTTTCCACATTATATTTTGTAACACGCACGATCGATTTTTACCGAACAATAGTATATCATTAAAATGATATAATTTAAAATAATTATATATAACCTAGATTTAAAATTTGTGATCATGAATAGTATTAACTTATTTATTCAAATATATGTTTTACAAAAATATAATATAAATTTATATGATACTAATTAATTAGAAATGAATATAAAAACTGATTGAATATATTAGAACATATTATTACATTCATAGTCACAAAGATTTTTTACCTTAAAAAAATAAATTAATTATAATTAGTGAGTTATATTAAGGTATTATATATGTTATATATAGAATAAAATATTTTTTATATTGATTCAATATATTAAATAGACATAATATAAGAATAATTCAAATTTTATGCATAAAAAGATGTACTTTTTTATAAAGGTAGTTTTACCACATTTTAATAGAGATCCCATTTTAAATACAATTTTTGGAAATTTTATATATTTAATATTTAAAAAATAAATAAATTTTTTAAATAAAAACTTTAAAATTAAGTCAGTATAAATTTTTTCTTTTTTTCTGTAAGGTTTCATTTTTTAATAAATAGTTAAAATAGAAGATTTTAATTCAAAATTGATTTTTCATCTAATTTATTTATAAGGTAAAATAATATTTAAAATTTTATTAAAAGTAAAAATTGATAATAAATTCATCAATTAATCTAATTTGTCTCATTGGAACCAACTTCACATTGAAATTGGATATAAAAACTTTTCAAACTTTTCATCAATTATACTTTAAAACCCCGCAATGTCATCCCATCAGCGGGATTAATTTAAAATTTATTTATAGGAGTTATGTAAATATAATTTGGAAAAATGGATTCCATATTTGGAATCATCATAATTTATATTGTATATTAAGGTCATCTTAGTTTTTCACCAAAATTATTACTGAAAGTAATTTACATTAATTATACCATTTAAGGTCAAATTAACCATAACTAAGGAATAAACCTTAAATTTAAGACTCAAAAAGACCTATAAAATTTTTAAAGATACATTTTATGGCCATATTTAAACCTTATACTACCATTTATTGAAATTGTCTCATTGTTATATCCAATTTCAATATGAAAAACTTAGTTGTAATTCTGTCTTCAAATATTTACTAGAATGTCATTCGTCCTCCCTTTTAAAAAGGCCTCCTCTCCTCCCACTTACTCACACCTCTCAAGCCCCTGGATCACCAATAATATAGTAAAATAATTACAGAAAATCCATCCATTCCTCCTATACTCCTTTCATTTTACATAAAGAAACCCATGTAATTGTTTTGGCACAAACCAAAACAAGTTACCCAATTAAGAGGTAGTGTCTTCTCTCAAAACCCATTATTTTATTTTAATTCTCCACCCCCTACACTCTCTTTCTTCCATGATTTTATAAAAACAAAATTATCCTCAATATAATATTATGTTTTATGCTAATTTATATACCTACAATTACACACACCCTATCTAATGGGTAACGAACATACTATTTACCTGTATGGTGAACTATTGCCTCACTAAATAAGGATTTTTCATTTATATTTTATCGCCTCTAGTGGTGGGAAATTTGATGAAAACTATATTTATATATTTAATATATTATATTTATTATGTATTTATGCATATTTTTTCCATTTAAAACACATATCTTATTTACATTCCATTTGGATTAAATTTGATAATTTCATTTTAGGAAGTGTGGACTACCGCCCCCTCAAAGTGATGTGACTTGTTCACACACTACATGTAATATTCTAAAGATATTTTTAGTGAACCTATATGAAATATATAATGTTATAATTATACTTTAATTATATTATGTACATATATTTCACATTCTTTCATTATTTCAATATGAAAATTAAAACAAAAATAAAGTTTTTGCGTACGTAGGGCTTACCGTCTCCATGAATGGTGTATTCCATTTCATAATTATATATTACATATATTAATATAATACACATATACTGAATATAAAAGAAATTTATATCATTAAATAAATTCTGTAATCAGGATATAAGTATAAGGACTGATGATATAACAAATTAAGACACATCCAAAGAACAAAGTGGATATTAACCGAAGTAAAACCTTAATATATGATTGTTAATAATAGGGTAATATAAGGTCATAATAAAACCATATATGGGATTAGATATAATAATATGGTTATTTAACATTTTTTAATAAATTTATATTGACTATATAGGTGGTTTGAATGAGTATGATGAGAGTCAAGACACGACGGAAGGGGATTTCCTCTCACTTTTTATTACAGTGAGATACATTCCATGTTCATAGCTCTTTAATTTTTCATGGTGAATTTACATCCCATGAATATATTATGTGATTACTATTCCTAAATTAATCTTTAATTACATATCCCTTAAATGATCTTCCTTTCATGAGTTTTATGTTTCAAAAGATACCAAATCGGTAATATAGTTTTGTCTCAATTTACCTTCTTTGAGACACTTGTCATGTTATGCACATATATTTTTCCATAAAGTGTATATACTACCTTTGGAGTGCTATAGAACAAATATAATTATTTAAATGATAATTTAAGCTTCATGTAATTTAATTTTATTAAATGAGTAGTGTGGTTCAATGTTACCAATTGGTGAGAGTTTACTGAAACAATCCCATAAATTTTTGATATTGTTTATGTTTATGCTTACTTTGAGGAAATCCTATAATCCATACCTAAAGAAAACTGATGAGGTTTTCTTCTCATTAAGTTATTAATGATATATTCAGATATTGGTACCATTTTTCCCACTATTTGGTACATAATATACTTAATAGTTATTTTTTAAGAAATCCTGACTCTAGCATCACTTAAGTTGTAAATCTGTATTCCTTAAAAATAATGTTTTATAAAAAGGGTTTCCTAGATAATTCTACAATTCTACAAAAATATTAAAAATTCTTTTTTACCCTTTTTCTTTTACAAGGGTTTTCAAAGGAATCTTCTTGTCTCTTTTTAAATGGGGAATTTTTCTAACATTTTTACTATGAAAAATGGAATTTTTTTAACCTCAAATGTTATGTATAGATTTAACCATCACAAATTCCTTGAATATTTCTTTTCATGTTTAAAAGGTTAATTTTTAATATATTTTTTTAAATATATTTTCATATAAATGTTTTTAAAAATGTTTTCAGGATTCCTTTATATTTTTTTAACTAAAATGTTTTTCAAAAGGTTTTATGTTTTAAAGACCCTTTTTTAAAGAAGAAATGATATCTATCTTAGGAAATTTTTTCAAAATATCCATCCATGTTCTTTTCCATATAAGATAAAATATTTTGATGTTATCCATGACCATCTATGAAATGGTCCCAATTTTCCATTCATATTCTTTCTCAAATGGTTGATGTTTTGATGAAGTGATACTTAATACAACTATTTCACTTCCATAGGTTTTATGATTTTTAAACACACTTTTTTTCATGGGTTATGATGTCTTGAAGTGATTATGAAATCTATCTATTTTCATAGTTTATGATGTGATGAAATGTTAATGATACCTATTCAATTTCATGGGTTATAATTTGATGTTTAAAAAACATATCTCCTTTTATGGTTCATGACATGATATAAGTTTTATTATCTTATGACACATGTATGAATGATTTTATTTTGAGATGGGTGGGACATATATCTCTTTCCATTTCATTGTTTAATGATAAGTTTCTTATGAGATCAAAAGGTGCACAAGTTGTAGCCTAATCCCTATAACAATATGGTACATGGGTTATATCCCAAACATAAAAACTAAAAGGTACATGGGTTGTAGCCCAAGTCTAAAAGTGAGAGGGTACATGGGTTGAAGCTTGAGCCCGAAAACATTTTGGGACATGGGTTGTAGATGAAGCCTAAAAGTAAGAGGGTACAAATGTTGTCGCCCAATCCTGAAAACTATAAGGTACATGGATTTCCATCCAATCCCAAATTTAAGAGGTTACATGGGTTGTTAGCCTAATCCTGAAGTAGTTTCATAGGTCGTGGCCCAATACTAACATGTTAAAAACTTATTGGTAGGTATCCTTGACATAAAATTTTATATTCTTATATGTATGCCCCAAATTCTATGTATTATTCCTATGTTATGCTTTCCTGATGTATACACATAATTATTTTATGATCTATGTATTATGAACATACAATCATTATTATGATCTATAATATGTATCGCATGGTCATCATATTTTATGCTCATGTTCCATACCCTTCTGTTCACATTATGCTTATGGATGTATTTTATTTACCCTTAATCAACATCTAAGAACAACCCTTTGTTCTATTTCCTTTCCCTAGGTTTTGAAGAAAGTTTTTAGGTTGAAGTGCTAAAGGAAAAGATCTTTATTGGATATTTTTGATGATATTTCACCAGGATATATTCTTTTTTATAAGTTTCTAAAGACACTAAACTATTTCGGTCCTCGGGCATGTATTTTTATAATTTAATGAATCTTGCATATAAAATTATTTAATATCCATGTATGTTAAGATTATGTCCCTATATTTGGTATCAAGGTAAAGGATTATTCAACCTTTGGAAACTATTATAATAAAACATTAGTGAGATCCCTAGGTATATTTATAAGGATATATGTATCGATTTCAATTAGGGCATGTATATGGATGAGTTAAAGTTTAGGAAAATATCATGGAATTTTGGTAAAGGATAGAGTGAGTTGTTTCCTAAAAATACATACCTATATAGATAATACAAGTGAATGTGCCTTTGGTTAGATGTGCCTAGGGGAAAAATTTATGGCAAGATTTTCCAGGCCTAACTCGGGGTAATCAGGTAAACAAAAATTGGACTTAGTGCACATCTGGTTGACACTCCTAGTGGATATGCTTGGGGAATTCACAAAATCATCACTAAACATCATAAAGTATTTTAAATATAATTTTTTTATTAATAACATAGGATGAAAAAAGAGTTTCATATATTAAAAAATGTTTCAGGATTTAGACATCCAATAATTAATTATTTTCAGGACTATGTGGTTTTATGCTATGATATGTAATGCTCAAGAAAAGATTCTTGTTTTAGTAAATGATGGGAAATGGAAGGAATTGAATTAATGTTAAATGTGATGGATGAAGTTTTTGATGAGTGGTCAATTGGGATGATCACTAGAGTTAAATATTGTGTGATCATGACTAATCAGTTTTCACAGATGATGATTAACGATGTGTACCTTATCCAACTCTCAAACTCACCATGGAAGAGAGAGAAGGGGTTTGCTGAGAGTTCAGGTAAAAGATTGCATAAATTAAAAAATATTTTGTTTACCTTATGTGAATAATTTATAAATAATCACCTAATTGAATTCCATAGAGGAAAAAAATATGTTTCGATTGTGGAAACGATGGACGTAAAGCAAGTGACTGCATGGGAAAAATATAGAGCCCGCTAATTGAAACGGATGGGAATGTTGTCCTCCCTAAGGTATTATCAATTGAAAACATATTTAAATTTTTAAATTATTGGAATTATAAAAATATAAGTCCTAAATAGAATACTCATGAAGATAATCAGTAAGGTTATACAGTTAATGGTTTTTATGCTAATGAGGAAGATACCACAAATGACATGTGAAAGGTATGTGATTTTCCTCCAGTATTGTTTATATTAAACCAAAAAAATAATGATTATCTTGAGGTTGAGAAACTATAATACATGATTCATATTTCATATTCTAGGGAATAGGTATTAAGGAATTAGTTAATGAATCATGAGAAATGGTTTAAGAATAAGGTTGGTTTAGTGAAATTTTTATGTTTCTGAATTCAATGATTATGTTATATGTATCATGAAATGTATATGTATTTTCAGAATAAGTTTTCATTAAGGATTGAAAAAAAAATTTATAAGTGATGAACACATTGAAATGTGATTTCATGGAAAGGTGATATTTTGATTAAGGGAAGGTAAACCTTAATTAATGCCTCAAGTTGATATAATGATCTTTGGATAATGATATGTTGGATATGAATAAGTAAATTGGATGGTACAGATTACCCTTGAATGGATTATTAAAAAATTTCCTATGTAATCACGGTTGAAGTTTATAAGTACTTGTATTTAAGGAATAAATCCCGTAATCATTGGAATAAAGAAGCATGTATGTTTTCTACAAGGATTTATGGTAATTAATGTTATTACCATGTTTCAAGGGGATGTACAATGAGGTTATTAACATGTTTGGAATGTGAAAACCAAGTGAAAATTTTGTATATATATGGGGGATCATCATAAGATGATTTCATGAATTTATTTCTAATTCATTGAATTTTAATATTTTGTAAGGGTTATAAACTTAAAAATTTATAGAAATATTAACTTAAACTTCAGATGAAGTTGGTAAGATTAAAGTTTTGTCTCTCTATATAAAAATTTATGTGTATTGGATAGTCTATTAAAACTACCTTGTGTTGATGGTAACTAATGACCAATGGGATTCCATATCATGGGTCCTATGATCTATTAGTACTTCAGAAATGAAAAATTAACCTTGCTTTTTAGAAAAATTTGGGTAGTGGATCAAAGAACCAAAGAGGGTGAGGTTGTCCCGAAATAATGCTTGTGTAACATTTCATGAAAATTATTTATCTTTAGGAAAAAAGGATCTTGATATACACACAAAAATTATCCTAGAGCCTTTATTTATAATGATCAAATGTTCCTTTAGTTCATCGTATATTATCACATTCTTATTGTCTAAATTCTCATAACATTTTTCTCTATCACTCTCCACCAAAACAGGATAGTTATATTTTTCATCCATGTCCGTGTTTTCACAACACACCGATGTTCCCCTATGTGGAAACATAGATATATGTTACTTTGGTTAACTGTTATGGTTCCAAAATTACCTTTTTGATGGAAGTATTAATATTAAATTTTATGATGTGGGTTTCTAAAAATGAAACATTCAACTATTAAACCTTTGATATTCAAGAATAATTTTGTTGGAGAAATTCATATTAATAGGGTATAATGAAACACCTCGAGATTTTTTGAATTATTTCTTTTCAAACTAAATTAATATTTTTTATATTTCTCATTTCACACAACACCAAAAATAGTTTACTTCATATTAAATTTTTTATTTTCCTTCCTCATACACAATAATTACTTTCCTCAATGTCATACATAACATGCATGACTGATTTTTTTTTAATAATAGTATATCATTAAAATGTTATTATTTGAAATAATAAGATATGAAATAGACATGAAATCATAATTTATGAATAGTATTATTAAATTTATAAAAATAAATGTTTTACACAAATATAATATAAACTCATAGGTTACCAATTTATTAGAAATTAATATGGAAAGCGATTCAATATAAAGTAAAATATTATTATTATTATTGTCACAAAACAGTTTGACCCAAATAAATTAAATTAATCACAATTAGTGAGTAATATTAATGTTAAATATATTTTATATATTCAGTGAAAAAAATTTCATATTCATCTAACATATTTTATAGACATAAGATAATAACAAACACAATTTTATGCATAAAATCTAACATTTTTTTATAAAGGCAGTTTTACCATCTTTTAATGGAGAATCCGTTTTAAATAAAAATTTTGGAAGTTCAGTATATTTAATATGTCAAAATTACCTTCATATTTGTAATCAAAACATAAAAAAAGTTAGGATATTTTTTTTTATTTTTTCTATAAGGTTTTATTTTTCAATGAATAGTAAAAAATAATGGATTTTAATTTAAAACTTCTTTTTTATCTAATTTATTTATAAGGTTAAATTATATTTTAATTCTTTTTTAAAAGTTTAATTAGATAATAATTTTATAAATTAATCTAATTCAGTTCATTATAATCAATTTAAAATTGAAATTGATATAGAAAAATAGAAAACTTTTGATCATTTTTAATTTAAAACTCGTAGTGTCATCCCATCAGTAGGGTTAATTTTAAATTAATTTTGGCCACTTTTGTGATTGTAAATTGAAAAAATACATTACATATTTCTAATAAGAATAATAAAAAATTTATAACAAGTTTAACATTGTTATTTTCTGAATATATTAGTGAATGTAATTAAAATTAATTACATTGATTAAAGTAAAATTATGCTTAACTATGGACTAAAACATACATTTAAGACTCAAAAGAACCAAAAAACTTATCTAAGAACCATTATTTGTACATATATATACCATATATTCCATTTTCGTGACATTTTTCTATTATCGTATCCAATTTCAACAAGAAAAATGTGGGAGAAATTCTCTCTTCATATATTTATAAGAGTGTCTTTCCTCCTCTATTATTAAAGGCATCCTCTCCTCCCCCTTCCTCACACCTCTCAAGCCCCATAGATCACCCAAATTCTGATAATATAAGCTCAAAAAAATCACTAACATCCTACATTAATCCTCCCATTTTACTAAAAGAGACTCAAGGTACTCATTTGGCCCAAACCAAAAGGAGTGACCTAATTAAGAGGTAACGTCTTCTCTCAAACTCCTTTCTATTATTTTCTTTCTCCACTCCCTCCACTCTATTATTTACATGATTATATAAAACAGCAGTATATTAAATATACTATGTTGTTTTTATACTAAGGTTACTACCTACACTTACACTCACCTCCATCTAATGAATAATGATCATATTGTTTATGTGTAGGGTGAACTACCGCCCTACTAGATGATGATTATTCATTTTTTCTTTACCACCTCTCATGGTGTAAAATATTATGGACTATATATTTATATATATCATGTATTATATTAATTATGTATTTAATCTTCGTAATTCCACTTAAAACACAAATATTTTTACTTTCCATTTGGTGTAAATATGATAATTTTGTTTGAGAAAGTGTGTACTACCGCCCAGTCAAAGTGATATTATTCATTCACACGCAACATAGAATGTATTAAGGATGGGTTTAGTGAAATTATACGAAATATATTTAATTTTAACGATATTTTAATGATATTATATACATTTATAAATATATGTAATCTTCATTATTTATTTTAATATGATAATAAAAATGGAAACAACGTTCATGCGTATGTACGACTTACCGTCTCCATGAACACTGTATTCCATTTCATATTTATATTATATAGATTATTTTAATATAAATATACTCAATATAAATGATATTTATATCATGTTTTATATTCTCAAATAATTAAATATGTATTATTACTAAAGATATAACAAATTAAGACACTTGTGAAGAACAAAGTAGATATTACTTGAAATGAAACGCTGACATAGGATTGTTAACAATAGAGTAATATAAGATCATAATCAATCTATATAAAGTATTATACATATAAATTAGTTTATATAAAACATTTATAAGAAGTTTATTTTTATTATACAGGTGTTTTTTATGAATGCAACGAGAGTCAAGGAATAAGGTACGGGAATTTCATAAAACTTTTTATTTCCATCAGATACATTCCATGTTCACCACTCTTTCTTTTTTCATGGTGTATAAACTACCCAGGAATGTATTATATGATTATTGTTATTAAATTTATGGTTAATTACATATTCATTATATGATATTACTTCCATGGGATTTATGTTTTGAAATATAACAAATCGTTAAGATAATTTTGTCTAAATTTTCCATCTTTGAGACATGTGTCTTGTTACACACAAATATTTTTCCCTGAAGGCTATATTCTATCATTAAAATTTGATTTCCTGATTATACTTATTTTCATGATATTTTATGCTTCATGTAATTTCATTTTCATAAATTATTATTATGGTTCAATGTTACCAAGTGTAAGAGTTTATTGAAATAATCTCATCACTTTTCGAGATTATTTATGTTTATGCTTCCTTTGATGAAATATTATGATCCATATCTCAAAAACAGTCGTGAATTTTTCTTATCCCATAGTTATTCATGATATATTCATGTATAAATACAAATTGTTCACTCTTTGGTAAATAATAAAGTTATGAATGTGTTTTTATGAAATCTTTACTTTACCCTCCCCTCAGTCAGAAATTTGTTCCCATTGAAAACAATGTTTTCTAAAAAGGGTTTCCAAGAATGTTATACTATTCTCCTAAAATATATAAAATACATTTTTAAATTTTTTATATTACCGATTCTTGAAAATGAATACTCTTGTAACATTCTAAATGAATCATTTTTCTAACATTTTTACCAAGAAAAATGGAATGATCATTTTACCTTGTACGACATATACAGATTTACCCGTTCTGAATTCTTTGAAGATTTATTTTCATGTTTAAAAGGATAATTTTTTAGAAATGGTTTTAAAATATATTTTCATGGAAATGGTTTTCTTAATGTTTTCAATTTTCTTTTATTATTTTTGAAGGAACATTATTTTCAAAATGTTTAATGTTTTAAAGATATTTTTTCAAAAAAGATAAGATATTTACCTCAAGAAATATTTTCAAAATATCATTCCAAGATATTTTCCATATAATACAACATTTGTTGATGTTAATAAATACATTATAGGAAATTATCCAAAGGTTTCATTCATATTAATTCTTCAATGTTTATGTTTTGATAGAATGATACTTAAGATTCTTGACTCACTTCCATGGGTTTTATGATTTTGAAACCCGCTTCATTTCAAGAGTTATGATATCTTGAAATGATTATAAAACATATATCTTTTCATCAGTTATGATCTGAGGAAATTTTAATGATACCCATTTAATTTCATGGTTTATAACTTGATGTTCATATAACCTATCTTTTTTTGGGGTCAAGATATGATGAAATTTTTATTATCTTGTGGCACATGTATGGAAGATTTTATTTTGAGATGGGTCGAGCCTATATCTATCTCAAAATAATTGGGTAATGATAAGTTGTATATGAGATCAAAGTGTACACATGTAGCAGCAAAATTCAGAAAACAATAAGGAACATGGTTTGTATCCCAAGCCTAAAAACAACAAGGTAAATGGGTTGTTGCCCAAGCCTCAAAGTAAGAGGGTGCCCGGGTTGTAGGCCAAGCCCGAAAACAAGAAGTTACATCAATTGTTTCCCAATACTAAAAGTAAAAGGGTATATGGGTTTCAACCCATTACCGAAAGAAATAATGTACATGGGTTGTTTCCCAATCCTAAAATTAGGAGGGTACACGGGTTGTTATCCCAAGCCTATAGTAGATTCACGAGTCGTAGCCTAAGACTATCATGTTATAATGGTCTTGGTAGGTATCCATGACATAATATTTTATATTCTTATATGTATTCAAAAAATTAAATGTCTTATTCTAATGTTATTATTTCATTTCTTATGATCTTAATTATTTTACTATATTTTTTCTTATGAACTGACAATCATTATTATGATATTTAATATGCAAGGTTTGATCTTCAAATTTTGTGCTCAAGTTCCATACCATTTTTTTAATGTTATGATAATTCATTTCCTTTATATAAAATTACTATTTAACACCCCATGTTTCCACGGTATGCTTCTCATTGAATAATAAATTAGTGTGTGTTGTATGCAACTTCGAGATCTAACACACCACAACCAATCAAACTAGCTGTTATGAATAGTAATACCCACTTTTTGAAATTTTATAAATTTTATCTTTCAAAATGGACTTCAGTTTTTGATTTGGAATATCGAAATTATCTTAGGGTGAATTTTAGGAACTTTTCTGATAACTTTCATATTTTAATGAATAGTGAAAATTACTAAATTTTAATTAAAAACAATTTTTTTAATTGAAATAATTAATAGTGATAAATTATGAATTTGATTGATTTTAGAGTATAACTAGATTATATTTTTACCATTTAATCCAATTTTTGTCATTGGACATAATTTCACATTTAAACGGGACATAAGCAAATGTCAATCTTTCGATAGTTATTATATCTTAAAAACACACTTTTTGTTTTGACAAACGGAATTAATTTTAAATTAATTTCTGCCACTTATGTGTTTTAAATTTATAAAAATTGATTCCATATTTAGAATTAGGAGGTACAAATTTTTTAAATAAGTAACTTTTATTTTTAGGCATTTTGAATAATTACTTCGATAAAAATTTTATTTTCCATGGTTAAAGGGTAAATCCGGAAAATAAGGGTAAACAAATAATATTATTATAATATTAAATTACCATGAAACGTGTCCTAACCCTATTAGTTGAACAATTTCCGACCACGGTCATCTTTGGGTCGATTTTGGCACCCCATGGATCCACTTGTAAGTGATAATGACACATTATATTAATTAAGTCAAAGTAAATACAAAAATGACATAAGCATATATCTTTTAGAAAAATAATTTTTACATAAGGTTATATTTGTTATATTTTCAACTATAAATATTAATTATAAATGTAAATTAATTCCCTACATAATAGGATTTTATTTTTAATTTTTAGACATTATATAATTAAATTTATTTATGACACAATAATGATACATTATTATCCATATTAATGAATGAATCGAATAATTGGTTTTATAAATGCTAAAATAAATATAATATAAAATTTTTGATTAAATCCACAAATTTTATTTGTTAATATGATATGTTATTATTACTTAAATAAATTTGGTTCTAATTAATAAAGTTGTTAAAACTTTTACAAAAAAAATTATTAAATAGTGTCAAAATTGACATAAAGCAATTTTTTAAAAAAATATTATATTATTAATTGATATTCTATTCCTAACAATATAAGGTTCGGCCCAAAGACTTATATAATGATAGGTGTATCATTAATGGACCAATTTTGGGTCTCTTGGAAGTATATAGTATGTTAATTAACTATATAATATAAAAATACAAAGAGACATGGTAAATGTCAAAATATTTAACTAAGAGTTAAATCAAAAAGATAAAGTTGATATAGTGACACAAACCTGTCTAAAACCTATTGGTTCATTTTTTTCTACCTATACATACCTTAAAATTTAAATAATCCACTTTGGAAGAATTTGAAACCGAATATGAATTTATTATAAAATAATATTTCTGGTTTTTCTTAAGGTGCCCCTCACCCATCTTGTAAAAGGGAACTCCCCCTTCTCTCTAATTCACACCTTCAAAGCCTTTTGTCTCGGCCAAACCCTGCCCAAATATCCTCCCAACTGTCATCCCTTAATTATAGAGTCCTTCCTTTAGTCATAAATCCAACTTAAGGAGCCCTTTTGATCAAATAAAAAGGAAGAACCCGAAGAGGAGGTAATGATTTCACCACCCTCTTTCAAGTTTCTTTCTTCTTCCACTTATTCTTTCTTTGTTATTTCAATTCTAAAATTATAACTCCATTATCTTCTATATACTATGATGTTGTTATAAATATGGTACAACCATATTAAGTTGTCTAACCATCCTTTTAATGAAAAGTCACCATACGTGTGTACGTACAGCTTACCATCTCCACATCGTGGGGTAATTGTTATTCAATACATCATTATTTGGATGGGTATAATAATGATGTGTAATTGATGTAAATAACAAATATAACATGATAATTATTCTGTATATATGATATACCATCCAATTATATATTATTTTAATATCAAAATAATGATATTGTCGCTCGTGCGTACTTACGGATTACTGTCTCCACGAACGCGATGACATTCATTCCCATCGTATCCATTCAAGAATTATTTTTACTAGATAATTAAAAATAATGTTTAAATACTTGATATAATTCTTTATATGAATAATATACATTCCATCCATAACAAATACGACTCACATAACAAAGCATATAAAGGAAAACAAATCAGTTAACACCTGAAATGAAGATAATACTAAGATATTATTAACAAAGAAAAGGTAAAAGATCATATATGATATCATATTAACGTATATGATTCTTGTATAATTTAATAAAAATTATTTCACCATTATACAATATGTGAACCTACCCTTGACCATGGAAAAGTACAAGGTAAGGGTTAATTCTACAACCTCTTCATTATTCAAGTTTGTTTATATGTAATTATCTACTGGGACCTCTTTATCATCCACATCCATGTTTCTTAAAAATGTATATCAAAACATTTTTACTATATAATAGACAATGGGTTATAGTCATTTATACCATTATTTTAAAATATAGTTTTTTAAAGGAATATTTCTTTCGTTTTCTAGACAAGGTACCTTTTAACCTTTTCGACAAAATTAAGTTAAGAATGTCTTTTTTTAACTTATACGACGGGTGTGGATATTTTCCACCATTATAAAATCATGGAAGCTTACCTTACAATATTATAAGAATATTTTCAAAGAAAATGTTTTATTTTATAATTATGTGACTTTTAAATGTTTTCAAAAAAAAATAGATATTTCTCTCAATTAGTTTTGATGTCATCTATGTCAACATCCTTTGATGGATTTTAAACTTATTTGAAGTTGATTTATTATGATACAAAACTTCCATATTATATTGAAGGTTTTTTTATTGTTTGACTGTGGATGTGTTATTTTAATACCATTCATGGTTTATAGAGAAATTATTGACATTTTTTTGCTAGTTTTAATACGAATTTTTATGTTATGTTTAAACCTGTTCATATGAGGAAGGCATTGGACTTAATAAGTGACGGTTAGAGCCCTCTATAGCTCCTCGATTAATCACAAGGCCTTAATAAAATCATATTTGTATCCTTGGCACAAGGCCTTGACTATGTGATTATGATAGTCTGGCATTATGCATTTCATCATTATAAAAGTGGTTCTTGATATTGCATGTGATTATTCGACTAGTAGAATATCCATGTGAATAAGTAAATGTCATTATTTCATTTTATTTTTTCCATATTATGCTGAAGTTCAAGTTTAAAAATATTTTGTTTTAGTTATACATTGCCTTAAATGTTTATATTTATTTATGAAAGTTTCCGCTATTTTGTTAACCTTACTGAGCATCTGAGATCACCCCTTTCTATGTTTTATTTTTCCCAGGATGTGAAGAAGTATTTTATGACCAACCGATAGGGATAGTATAAAGGGATATGAGTGTGGACTGTGGAGAGTATATTGTTGTAGTTTTTTACTTTATCAAGTAATGTAAGACTTATGAATGTATCTAGTTCTTCCATGGCTACTAAACTAATCGGTCTTTCAAGACTTGATCGTTTGTGATCATGTCAATGTTATGTAATAATGCATCAACTCTGGGTAACTGGAGCCAGGGCATTACAGTTGGTATCCGAGAAAGTTTAGTACAAACCTTGGAAGCTAGATTTAGATAAACTCTGATTAGAGAAAATAGACCTAAGATGGACTTTGAGGATTAGTATTGAAGAACTTCCTAGAATTTTGGTTTTGTAGAGATTTTGTGAGTTTTTTGGGTAATACATCCCTGTCTAGATAAGATCAGGTGGAGGTGGCTCTGGCACAGATGTACCTAGGGGTAAAACCCAAAAACACCGCTTTGAGCTAGACTCGAACGGGAACTGCTGCACGACAACAGGCCTTACTGCACTCTTAGTTACAAAACTCCTGAGGGATATGCTTAGGATAATTATTTTCTTCCTTAAAATCCATTATGAAGGGTTTATGAGTATATACATCCTCCAAGAAAAGCATTTTTATGATTATGGATTATATCCATAAACTGTTCAATTAATGTTAAGGGTTTTACAAGTTTGGATTTATATATTTTGATTAATAAACTAATCTAGTGTATGCCATTGTTTAGAAATGGCCCCTAGTGGAAGGAATGGAAACTATATAAATGCATGAACTCCATATAGGTATTTCCCTCCAGATCAAGATAATTATAGTGGAGCTAGTGATACAATTGGTGCTGATCAGCTTATCACCATTTTGGGACAACTCACTCAGGTTATAAATAATAACCTTACCCATATGGAGCACCCAGATCCACTGCACAGAGGATCAATGTTAGATCGCTTCATGAGGCAACAACCACTAACATTCAATGGGAGTACAAATCCATTAGTAGCTGAGCAATGGATAAATTCCTTAGAGAAAATATTCCATGCCTTGGGGAGTAGTGAAAGGTAAAATGTTATCATGGCATTTTACCGCCTCACTGGAGATGTTGACCAATGGTAGTCATTGATTCAAAGCACAAAGGAGGATGATGAAGTATCAAATATGGAATGGAGGGAGTTAAAAGATCTTTCCTTAGAAAAATTCTTTCCTCATGACCATCGAGCAGATATGGAAAGGCAATTTCTGAGTCTGAGACAAAAGGAGGATGAGAATGTCGCAAACTATGAGGCTAACATTACAGAGTTAGCGAGGCATGCTGAAGATTATATACATAACCCAACGAGTAATGTTGATCGTTTATTTGATGGGTTAAAACCATTTCTCTATATAGCATTAGTCTCACAATCCTTCTCTTCGTACGAAGATATTGTCTCATGTGCAATCAAGATAGAAAAGTAATTCTCTAAGTCTTACAACTTTAAAGAAAATCAAGAGAAGAAGAGATCCGATGATCACTCTGGAAATGGAAATAAGGTGAAGAAGGGAAAATTAGAATATCCATCTTGTAGTAAATGTGGGAATAAACACCTCGGTAGTTGCCTAAAGGGAATGGAATTCTATTACAGGTGTTGTGAGAAAAAGCCACCAAGCTCGTGGTTGAAAGGGAAAGAAAGATGCTACCGATGTTTAATGCTAAAATTGTAGGGAGATGGGAAATTATGCAAATGAATGTCCTAAGAGTTAGGGGAACTTACCTTAGAAAATTCCAAGGGATCAAGGGCAAGCTTATGCTATCACTAACAGTAAGGTAGATGCTCCGAAAGATGTGGTGGTAGGTAATTTAATGGTTTTCTCAAGTTTAGAAAATTCTTTATTTGATTCGGGATCATCACATTGTTTCATATCTTCCTGGTTTTCTAAGAAAATTATATATTTCCAATTTTATTTAACAAGGGAGTTATCAGTTAAAACTCCTAAGTGAAGTATCATCGCAACAAAGTTTTGTGAATCCATTCCCATTAGAGCATATAAATGTTATTTATCTGCTAATCTCATCGTCATACACATGATTGAATTTCATATAACCCTCAGTATGGATTGGCTTTCAGACCATGATGCAAAAATTTATTGTAATAAGAAGTAGGTTACTATATTTGATGATGATGATAAAGAACACCTTATCTTTAGAGCATAATCATCACCATCAGATTCTTATAAGATCCACCCCCAATAGCTCAACTAAATTAAATAATCGGGGAGGAAGATAATGAAATAACTGTGGGTAAAGAAATGAATGTTCAAATAGATGATGTACCTATTGTGAAAAAATATGTATATGTGTTTCTATAAGATTTAACTGGACATCCTCCAGAATGACAAATTGTGTTTTCCATTGATTTAATTCTTGGTTCAAGGCCCATATCAAAGACCCCTTATAGAATGGACATTGTGGAATTAGATGAACAAAAGAAACAACTAGAGGAATTGCGTAATAAGGGATTTATTCTCCCTAGTGTTTCTCCATGGGGAGCCCCTATCCTTTTTGTTAAGAAGAAATATGGATCTATGAGGTTATGTATTGACTAGAGGGAAATAAATGCTATAAAAATAGATAACAAGTATCCCTTACCTTACATTGATGATTTATTTGACCAACTGCATAGAGCTCAATACTTTTCAAATATTGATCTTCAATCTGGATACCATCAATTGTGTGTGAATAAGGAAGAAATTCCGAAAACAACATTTCAAACCAGGTATGGGCATTACAAGTTTACAGAAATGCCTTTTGGATTGACTAATGCACCCTCTATTTTCATGGATCTAATGAACAGAGTTTTCAAGGAACATATATATATATATATTTAGTTGTATTTATTGATGATATCTTGGTATACACCAAAAGATATGAATATCATTAATATCACTAGTTCATTATCCTGAAGACTTTGAGAAGACATGAATTATATGGTATGTTTAGTAGGTGTGAATTATGGATTCAGAAGATTTCTGTTCTTGGCTATATTGCCTCTAAGGATGGAATTTCCATTGATCCTTCTAAGACCAAGGCAATCCAAGAATGGCCAGCACTGACAAGTATAAATGAGGTACGTAGTTTTATTGGTTTAGCAGGTTATTATCGGGGTTTCGTCCAGAATTTTTCCCGATTGCCTAACCCATTAACAAAGCTCACACGTCAAGGGGTTAAATTTATTTGGACAAAAGAGTGTGAATAATTTTTTTAAGAACTTAAGAGAAGATTAGTCAATAGTCATATATTGACTCTACCATCAGGGAATTATGGGTTTTTTATTTATAGTGATGCTTCAAAGAAAGGACTTGGTTGTTTCCTTATGCAGAATGATAGGGTAATTGCCTATGGATCATGACAGTTGAAAATTCCTGAGAAAAACTATCCTACTCATGATCTTGAGTTAGCAGTTGTAATATTTACTTTGAAGATTTGGAGACACTATCTATTTGGTGAAAAGTTTGAAGTATATTTTCTCAAAAAAAAACTCAACATGAGGCAAAGGAGATGGATTAAACTACTCAAGTATTATTATTTCATGACACACTGGTACCACTAATATGTATAGAGATTTGAAAGAACATTTTTGGTGGGACAACTTGAAGAGGGATATTGCTAATTTTGTGTCAAGATGTTTGGTTTGTCAACAAGTGAAATATGGAAGGAAACAGCCTGAGGAGTCATGAAACTTATTCCCATACCTAACTGGAAATGGGATCATATTACAATCGACTTTGTTATGGGACTACCAAAGACTCCTAGAAGGAATAAGGCAATATGGGTCATTGTTTATCATCTTACCAAGTCAGCACATTTTCTTTCTATAAGAGAATATTTACCCCTTGAAAGTATTGCAAGACTATATATTAATGAATTTTTGAGACTTCATGGAGTACCCCAATCGATTGCTTCTGATTGAGATCCCCGTTTTACTTCAAGATTCTGGAAAAGCCTTCAGAAAGGCCTGGATACTGAACTTCATTTGAGCACTTCCTACCAGCCCCAAACTGATGGAAAATTAGAATGGACTATTCAAACTATAGAAGATATTTTTAGATCATGCTCACTTGACTTTTAAGGTATGTGGGATCAATATTTACCTCTGGTAGAATTTTCCTATAACAATAGCTTCCATTCAAGTATTCGTATGGCACCATATGAAGTGTTATATGGAAAGAGATGTCACACACCAACCTATTGGGATGATGTTGGTGAAAGAAAACTCATAGGCCCAAAACTAGTGGAGGGAACAATGAAAAAGGTCAGGGAAATCAAAAACCACATCAAAGTAGCTCAAAGTAGGGAGAAGATCTATACTGACAACTGAAAGAAGGATTTGGAATTTCAGGTAGAAGATCATGTTTTCTTGAAGGTATCTCCATAGAAGGGTGTTATATGTTTTTGTAAGAAAGGTAAATTGAGTCCCAGGTACATAGGACCTTTTGAAATTCTAGAACGAATTGGGGTTGTAGCTTACCGTTTGGCAGTGCCGCCATGTCTCTCCAAAGTTCACGATGTGTTCCACGTATCACTGTTGAGAAAATACATGCCTGACCCAACGCATGTACTTACTTATGAGGAAGTATAACTGGAACCTGATCTATCTTATTACGAAGAGCCCGTTAGGATTCTTGATACCATAGAACAAGTTCTGAGAAACCAGACAACTGGTCTGGCCAAAGTTCTATGGAGAAACCATAAGATGGAAGAGGAAATATGGGAACATGAGGAACTTATGATGAAGAAACACCTGAGTCTTTTCACACGGTAGTATTATATAAATGTTGAGGATGAAATTATTTGAAGTAGGGGAGAATTTAACACCCCAAGATTCCATGGTATTCTTCTCTTTGAATAATACAGTAGCGTGTGTTGTACGCAACTTCGAGTTTTAACACACCACAACCAATCAAACTAGCCGTTATGAATAGTAATACCCACTTTTTGAAATTTTATAAATTTTAACTTTGAAAATGGACTTCATTCTTGGATTCATAATATTGAAATTAGATTAGGGTAAATTTTTGGTACTTTTCTGATAACTTTTATATTTTGATGAATAGTGAAAATTACTAAATTTTAATTAAAAACAACTTTTTTAATTGAAATAGTTATTAGTTATAAATTATGAATTTCAGTGATTTTAAAGTATTATTAGATTATATTTTTACCATTTAATCCATTTCTGGTCATTGGACAAAATTTCACATTTAAACTGGACATAAGAAAGTTCCAATCTTTTGATAGTTATTATTTCTTAAAAACATGATTTTTGTTTTGACAACGGGAATTAATTTTAAATTAATTTCTGCCACTTCTGTGTTTTGATGTTAGAAAAATGGATTAAACATTTATAATAAGGAGGTCAAATTTCTATAAATAGGTAATTTTTATTTTTAGACATTTTGAATAATTATTTCGGTAAATATTTTATTTACCATGGTTAAAGGGTAAATCCGGTAAATAAGGGTAAAACAAATAAAATTATAATAATATTAAATTACCCTAAAACGTTTTCTAACCCTATTAGTTGATAGAATTCTGACCATGGACAACTTTGGGTCTATTTTGGGACCCCATGGAGCCACTTGTAAGTGATAAATTCACATTATATTAATAAGTTAAAGTAAATACAAAAATTACATAAGCTTATATCTTTTAGAAAAAAAAATTTACATAGGGTTATATATGTTATATAATCGACTATAAATATTCATTAGAAAGCTAAAATAATTTCCAACATAATGGGATGTTATTTATAATTTTTAGACGTTGAAAAATTAAATTTAATTATGACACAATAATGATGTAATATTTTCCTTATTAATGAATGAAAAAAATAATTGGTATTATAAATGTTAAAATAAATATAATTTGAAAGTTTTGATGACATAAACAAATTTTATTGGTTAATATGACATGTTAGGATTACTTAAATGATTTTTTTTTAATTAATACGTTTTTTAAGACTTTACAAAAATGAATTATTAAAGAGTGCCAAAATTGACATAAAGGAGTTTTTAAAACAAATATTATATTATTAATTGATATTCTATTCTAAAATATCTAATGTTCAACCAAAGGACTTATATAATTATATTTTTACCATTAATGGACCACTTGGGGGTCTCTTGGTAGTATATAGTAAGTTTATTAACTATATAATATAAAAATACAAAGATACATGGTAAATGTCAAACTATTTAACTAAGAGTTAAATCAGAATGATAAAGTTAATATAGTGACCCAAACCTGTCTAAAACCTATTGTTTGAGTGTTTTTTGACCTATCCCCACCTTATCCTATAAATAATTCACTTTGGAGTCATTAGAAAATGAATATGAAATTATTATAAAATAATATTTCTAGTTTTTCCTAAGGTGCCCCTCATCCCTATTATAAAAGGGAACTCCCCCTTCTCTCTAATTCACACCTTCAAATCATTTTGTCTTGGACAAACCCTACCCAAATATCCTCCCAAATTCCATCAAATTTTCCTAGTGTCCTTCCTTTAGCCATAAATCCAACTTAAGGAGACCTTTTGATCAAATAAAAAGGAAGAACCCGAAGAAGAGGTAATGATTTCACCACCCTCTTTCAAGTTCCTTTCTTCTTCCACTTCTTCTTTCTTTGTTATTTACATTATAAAATAATAAATCAATTATATTATATATACTATGATGTTTTTATAAATATGGTAGAACCATATTCATTATTCTACCCATCCTTTGAACGAAAAATCACCATAGGTGGGTACCTACGGCTTACCATCTCCACGTCGTGGTGTAATTGTTATTCAATACATCATTATTTGGATGGGTATAATAATGATATGTAATTGATTTGATAATAAATATATCATTATAATGATTTTGTATATATGATATACCATCCAATTATATATTATTTTAATATCAAAATAATGATATTGTCGCTCGTGCGTACGTACGGATTACCGTCTCCACGAACGAGATGAGATTCATTCCCCATTGTATCTATTCATGACTAATTTTCATTAGATAATTAAAAATAATGTTTTAAGACTTTATATCATTATTTATATAAATAATATACATTCCATGCATAAAAAATATGACTTACGTAACAAATCATATAAACTAAAACAAATCAGTTAACACCCGAAACGATGATAACACTAAGATATTATTAACAAAGCAATGATAAAAGATCATATATGATATCATATTAATGTATATGATTCTATTATAATTTAATAACAATTATTTTACCATTATACATGAGTTCAACCTACCCTTGACCAAGGAAAAGTACAAGGTAAGGGTTAATTCTACAACCTCTTAATTATTCAAGATTTTTTATAGGTAATTATCAACAGGGACCTCTTTATCATCCACATCCATATTTCTTAAAAATGTATTTAAAAACATTTTTACTATATAATAGACAATGGGTTAAAGTCATTTATACCTTATTTTACCTTATATGTTTTGTAAAGGAATCTTTCCTTCATTTTCCAGACAAGGTACTTTATAAAATCAACAAAATTAAGGTAAGAATGTCTTTTTTATAACTTATACGACAAGTGTGGATATTTTATGTCGTTATAAAATCTTCAAAGCATTCCTTAAAAGCTTATAAGAATATTTTCAAAGTAAATTTTTTATTTTATAATTATGTTACTTTTAAATGATTTTAAAAAAAGATATATTTCTCTCAAATAGTTTTGAATTCATCTATGTCAACATTCTTTGATGGATTTTAAGATTATTTGAAGTTGATTTATTATGATACAAAACTTCCACATTGTATTGAAGGTTTTGTGATAGGTTTAACTGTGGATGTGTTATTTTTATACCATTCATGGTTTATGGGGAAAGTATTGACATTTCTTATACTAGTTTTAATTCAAATGTTTATGTTATGTTTAAACCTATTCATATGAGGAATGCATTGGACTTAATAAGTGACGGGTGGAGCCTGCAATAGCTCCTCAATGTATCGGTAGGTATCATGAGACAAACTAGTGTCTTGTATCAAGGCTTTGACAAAATCATATTTGTAGTCGTGGCACAAGGCCTTGACTATGTGCTTATGATAGTCTGGCATTATGCATTCCATCATTATAAAAGTGGTTTTTGATATTGCATATGATTGTTGGACTAGGAGAATATCCATGTGAATAAGTAAATGGAATTATTTCATTTTATTTTTTCCATATTATGATGAAGTTCAAGTTTAAAAGGATTTTATTTTTGTTATACATTGCCTTAAATGTTTATTTTTATTTATGAAATTTTCTGCTATATTGTTATCCTTACTAAGCATCTGAGCTCACCCCTTTCTATGTTTTATTTTTTCCAGGATGTGAAGAAGTATTTTATGAGTGACCTACAGGGTTATTCTAAAGGGATATGAGTGTGGACTATGGATACTATGTTGTTGTAGTTTTTTACAATATCATGTAATGTATGACTTAAGAATGTATCTATTGTTTCCATGGCTACTAAACTAATTGGTCTTTTGAGAGTTGATCTTTTTTGAACATGTCAATGTTATGTAATAATGCACCGACTCTGGTTAACTAGGGTCGGGGGGGTTACATACTAAGTATCTGAGCTGACTTCATTATTATGTTTCTTTTCCCCATGTTATGAAGATAGGTTTTATCTAGAAGTGCTGAAGGTAGATATATTTATGGGAGATGTTGAAGATATTTTACTAGGATAGAAGATTGTTTTTCCATATATCAAAATACACAAAACTATTATGGTCCTTGAGCATGTATTTTTTTAATGAACTAAATATGAATCTAAAATGATTTAATATCTATGTATGTTAAGAATAGTTTATTATTGTCATGGTTTTCTTTTCCATTCTTTTTTTATTCTATTTGGGAAAGGTATATAGTAGATTTAGATGAGTTAGGAATTGTTCAAGAGCTTGTTTATGGGAATAGCTAACCAATGTATGGGGGAGAACCAAAGTACCTAGGGTGGGATTATTATTATTGATGTTCCTATTTCATTTGAATATTATTTAACCTTGAGTGACACATTAATTCTGTGATGTTGCTATTTTCTAGGATTTCTTCGTCAGGAAATGAAATGGAAAATATTTGTTTGAGCATGAATCATTCTAGGAAATAATAAATTGTTTTGACATGCAACATCTTATTCATGCATGGAAAAGAAAGTTTTTGTATAAATTGTTTAAATGAGAAAATATTTTCTTTTCGATGTAATTTAAATAGAAAAATTAGGGTTCCTAATATGGAATTTTAAACCGTAAATGGTGAAAATTTTGATTAAATAAAAATATATAAGTGGTGTCTAATTAGAATCATTTTTATGAGAGTGTTTTACACAATGTGAGTTTTGACATATGTGAGGGATAGTTGAGGGTAGTGATAGTGCCTCAATTTTTACTGCATGGTGGGGAATGGGGTGATGACTTGTTTTGTATTATTTTTATTCCCCACTTTCTTCAAGAATTGGAAGGGGATGATACAATTGAGAAAAAGTGATTTCAGGATGGTCTTAAATGGGATATTAGGTCCTAGTTTAATATCTTTTGGCATAAAAAGTGTTTATAAGTAGTGAATTGGGCTCTTATATGTGAGAGAAACCTAAAGTAGGATTCTTGTGGAACATAGGTGGTATATGTTGGATGACCAGGAAGTATGTATTCCAATAGTAGGAAGCATCACATTGAAAATTTCAACCACGTTGATTGAAAGAATGCTGGACAATGAGAAGGGTAAGTTACTCAGTACATTATCTGAGTGATCTACCACCACTAAGGTATTCCAAGTCACATTCATAGATAGTTTCCTTGACCACCGGTGGTGTTATGACCTTTTGGAGGGATTGGACATCAATAGTGATTCTGTAGGAATCCACGATAGATGGGTAGTGGGGGAGAAACTAGGAGAAACCATAGTATGAGAAGGAGGTATTCTATACTATACCATTCTAGAAGTTATATTTCTACTAGACATGGCAGTGAAGGGAATATACATAGTATATAAGACCATAGTACCTTTATCAACAGAGTGGTGTAGCTCAGGGAGCTCAGGCTGCAACATAGGGAGGATGGGATGGATAGTTGCATGTAGTTCAACCTATACTGATGGACAGAGATTCTAGACCATCAATAGTTAGATATAATATTCTTGTATCTTTTACACATTATTGTTCCTTATTAGATATTGGTTCCTATACTTATTTAATATCTACACACATTATTAATGGTTTGAGTGTGGTAAATGATTTTGTGAGTGGGGTTAGGACAATCGATACACCCTTGGGGGTATTGTCGAGAGACATATATTTGTGCAAGGGGTGTTCCCTTGAGGTTGGGGAGTCTCATTTCCTATAGCATCATTACATAATTGACATTTCAGGATTTGAATTTTTTAGTATAGAGTGTATCGTAGTATGTTGATCCCACATAGATTATTACCGAAGGATAGAGACTTGTATGTCTTATGAGGAGGGAAATTATGTTCACAATAGAGAGTGGGATATCCAAGAAGACCATAGAAGTCCAGTTCATCAGTAACATGGGGAGATCACCACCTAGGTTTCAAGTATTATTTTTGATGATAGGTGTGTGAAGAAATATGCCATTTCAAAAATAGTGTATTGGTTTTAGGAATGATTTCCTGAGTACTTCTCAAGACTGACACTATAGAGAGATGTGGATTCTAAAATAAATCTCTTTCTTGGAGTTGAGCTAGTTTCCATTCCAACATGTCAAATGGGGCCAACAGAGATTCAGGATCATGATAGATAATGGGTTTTTTCAATCCATGTACATCGATTTGGGATTCTCTAGCTTTGTTTTCAAATAAGGCTGACATGAATTTGCACTTACGTTTCGATTACCAGAAGTTGAACCGGATAACAATGAAAAACCAATATCCACTTCTATGAATCAACAATATTTTTGGCTACTTGATGAGATCTTTCATCTTCTCAATGATCATTTGGAGATCATGGTATCATCGGTTGAGTGTTTGATCTTCTCATATACTACAGAATTCTTTTTGAGCCTTTAAGAGTTGTTCATGATTTTGTTCATTTCCATGAATGCAATAATAGTGTTCACGGCCATAAAGAATAGAATCTTCCACCTATATCTAGATCAGTTGGTGGTAGTGTTTTTAGAATACATTTTGGTGTACTCCAAGACTCTAGATGATCATTCCTAACATCTTGACACCATACTGAGTTAACTGAGAGAGCATTATATGTACACCAAGATATCAAGTTTTAATTATGGATTGATTGGGTACATTTATTAAGTCACATAATCTCAGATGAAGGTGTGGATGTGGTCCTGGACAAGGTGAGGGTATTTGTTTCCTAGGAGTATCCCAATAATTTTTTCGATATCTACAATTTGTTGGGATTAGCGAGTTATTTTTTGGAGGATAATACATGAATTTTACAACTTGGTAGCACCACTTTTGGGAGTAAACAAAAAGGGAGTTAATTTTTAATGTTCTATATAATGTGATAATGCCTTCCAATAGTTGAATAAGTAGTTGAAAATGGTATCAATCTTGATCCAACATAATTCAGGGGAGGAGTATATGATTTTTTGTGATGCTTTACAGTGGGTATTAGAGTAGTGTTGATGTAGGGTTATCATGTTGTGTTGTGAGGGTCATGGTAGTAGAGGCCGTATGTATAGAACTACCCTATGCAAGATATTTATCAAGTTACGGTGGTTTATGATTTAACGTGTTGGTCAGATTATCTATTAGGAGAAAAGATTACTTTCTATACTGATCACATCATCTTAAAGTATATATTTCCACAATGAGACTTGAATCTCTAGCATCATAGATGGGATGAGTATATGAAATCATTTGATTTGGAGGTAGAATATCTTCCTAGAAATGGAAATAGTTTTTCTAACACATTGAGTATGAAAACTCAGTCTTTGACAGTTTTGGAGTATAGTTCTGATAGGTAGATAATGACTCTATTGGTCAGTAAGGATGTTGTAATATAAGAGGGATAGGACCAGATGACCCTTATTTTAGTGATAGTTGAGTCCATACTTTTGATTTAGAATAGGGAGACACATTATTAGGATCCATAATTTTTTCCATGAGGGATATCCAGGAGGGTGGGGACACACATTCTGATTGGTCAATGGATGAGGACAAGATCACCTATTTCATGAATCATGTTATTGTGCATACAGGTATGCGAGAGGATCTCATGCGTGAATTTCATAACATGAAGTGGGTTGTGTATCTTGGTTTGACAAAAATGTAAGTTGACCTATGTCATAAATATTGGTGCGAGGGCATGAAAAAAGATATTATAGGGTTTGTGACATGATGCTACACCCGCCAATAGGTGAAGTCTGGGAATCAATGACCTATTGGTTTTAAAAAGACATTGACTATTTAAAAATGGAAATAGGATAATGTTTTCATACACATTATGGTAGATCTCCAAGGAACACCTCAAAATAAAGATGTTTTTTGGGTGGTTGTGTACCGACTGATGAAAGTAGCATAATTATATCAAATTACAGATACTTTCTCAGTTAATAAGTTGGAGGACTTGTATATTTGAGAGATAGTACATCCTAACGGGGTGTAGGTATTATAGTTTTATAATGTGACTAATATTTCACTTTGTGCTTCTATAAAGGCTTGAAAAAGGTGATTATTACCCAGGTATTACTAAGTACAGATTTTATCCCACAGATAGATCTATAGTAAGAACGTACTATTCATGTACCGGAGGATATGATACGGCTAAGCATTCATGACTTTTGTGGGTCATGGGAGAAGCACCTAGAACTTTTTGAGTTTTTTATAACATTAGTTATCATGTAACTATTCCGATGGAACCATATGAGTCTCTTTATGGTAGGCCATGCAGATCACCTCTATATTGGATGGAGGTGGGTGAGTCTAAGCTAGTAGGACTAAGTCTAATAAATGATTCTTCAATGAAGGTTAGTTAATTCCAAAACATATGTATATGTCTTAGGGTAAATAGATGTCATATGATGATTAATTTTGATGGCCCCTAGATTTTACATAGGGTGATCTTTTATTCCTTCAGGATCCTCCTTGATTGGTTCATTTTAGGATTCAAATACGGGGAAATTTGGTGCCCATGTTTTTTAAAACTTTTGAGGTTGTGGAGATAATTAGGCCAGCTGCATACCAATTGGATCATCTATAGATGTAAAGTTCAATGCTTGGTGTTTTTCATGAGTCACAAAATTGGTGGTATAACCTCATCCCTTCTCATGGGATCCATGTGGATGATGTTGAGTTTGAGAGTGATGTTTCCTTTGAGGGTAATCTGATACGTCTTGTAGATCATAGTGAGAAAGTTCTGGGGGAAAGACTATTATGATAGTTATATTTTTTTCTCAACATGCTCATGCTCAAGAGGAAACATGGGAGATAGAATGATATATGCGAGCTGAATTTCCTAATTTGGTTATCTCAGAATCTTAGTGATTCATGGGAGTACAGTCCAAGGATGAGATATTATAAGGTGGGGAGATTATAAGATACTGACCTTTTTTGGAGATTTATCAAGCTCATTTCATTCATCCTTTTTTCTTGTTTTGGGTATATCATTGTTTGGTTTTACGTTGGGGGTGTTTCAATACAATTTGGAGAATTTTGGAAGAAATGGGGGCATTGCACAGTTGGTGGATAGTTTTCTCAAATCTTACAACTTACCCAAGAAAACCATGTAACCCGAGATAGAGGGGGATTTCATATTTAGCTCACATTTTATCAAATTGTTCAGCCTCTTAGTAGAAACCATGAACCCCTAATAAGGGTTTTGTGGTTAGGGTGTGTAGTTGGGTGAACAATGTTCCACTTCCAAGGAAACCATGCGTATGGTTTTTAATCCCATAACAAATTATTTAAAAATCCATAAACCCTAATATTCATCCCTATTACCTTCTATTCAATACACTATGTTTTCCTGTGATTTTTGAGGATCCCATATAGATTAAAAAACATTCAATCACCACTCTTGATGAATCAAAGATTACTTTGATTTATCTACACCTCTCCCAGTATGTGATCTCTTCTTGATTGGTTTTGTCTCTCTACTATCCCTATTTCTGAATGTAGAGCAATTATTTGTCCACTATTGGTGAGGGTATGAGATCACGGTTTATAGTATGTTGATATGTTTGATATTTTTCTATGATTTTGTTCTAGATCTCATTTTTTGTCTTTCTTTTGGTCGTTCCATTTAAATTTGGGGAAATTCCATTGTGCGAATTCTATCAATGATATTGAGGTAAGTTTTTTATTTATCAATTACCAAAGTATTGATTTCAAATTGATGAATTTAATTATGAAATTTCAATTATATTTTTAGAAATTGCATCTTAAATAGTATTAATTAATACACAATTTAATTAATTAGATCATGGAATTGGTTAATAGAATTTCTATGTGATAATGAAATGATCTAAACATGGGAAATTGAATATTGTTATTATATAATTGAAATTGATGACTAATGTGATATAATTGGACTAAAAATTGGAATTAAGGGATGTTTAGATTAACCTTAAATGGTTAGACTAAACTTAAATGGTTAATGTTTTATATGATTAAATGATGATAAAAGGTTTAGTGTTGAATTTTTTATATTATTACCTATGAATTAAAGTGATGATCCTTATTTATTTAATGAATTTAAAAGATAAACTTTAAGTTGAATGTTTGATAATAAGGTTAATGATACTTAACCTTGATATTAGTGAAATGGTGATATACATGATATTGGAATATATGTGATATAGGTGTGTGGGATATGGACTGATGCTTCGAAAACCCATATGTGATTTACTAATATGAGTGTGTGGGACAAGGAATGATGCTACAAAAGACCATATATGATAACAACTGGTTCTGTGATATGTATGATGCATTAAATAACCCCAGGGTGCTATACATGGTATTCTAGACCCAAAATTTTGGTATTGGGTTATGGTTCCATGTGGTTGTGATATGAAATTGAAAGGAAATGATAAATTAAATCCCATGAGTTATGTGATAAGTGATGTACCTTAGGGATGGTTCACACTACTTCAAAGGCCAAATAACGTATTTATAGTTTGGGTTTCATCGTGAACCCGAGTGATTTATTTGGATAATTAAAGAATAATGATATTTGATAACTGTTTACATTATTATACCTTATTCTTTATACAACTTCATGAATTATTATAAACTGGATATTGTTTTTGATATCGGTGGTAGGGGCCTACTAAGTTGTACTCACACCCTAATTAGGATGCCTAATTGGTACCCGGATAGAATTTATGATTTCAATATTAAAAAAGGATAATATCCCAACATTTGATGGTGGGTTAGGGATAGTGCATGGATAAGGGAACCAAATGTGATGTCAGGACACATATGGGATGTTGTTATATATATATTTATTTTTGGGTTTTATTTAAATAAATGAATCATATATCTCATGAAATATCTACTACATTAGTGTGGGATATTTTATTGCTTATTTTCTTCATTATACTATACTAGTATTATTCTAGTTATTTGTAATGGAATTTGGTTATTGTTTACTTATTTTTATTGTTTTTTCTTTGATAAAGTGGGTATAATTTCCCCTTGTTATATTAGATCACCACTACTATTTGGAAGCCTCAAGAATATATGAAGGTGATCTTGAGGTCATGTAGCCAACTATATTGGTGTACTAGTATGTGGCACCCGAGTTAGAAAGTCAAAATAGAGGAGAATATCTTTTTGGGAAATCAAAAATTTGTTGTAATGTTTTGCTTTAATGAAAGTGATTATTATATTGTTTATTAAGGTATTAATATTATAGTATGGCATCAAGAAACAATTTTGGTGTTGAGAAAATTATATTATAATGTCTTTTTTATATATCATAATTATTTAAAAGGTCAATATTTTCAATAAAATTATGATGTAACTGTATGGTAATTGCATGTGTTATGTTGTAACTTAAGTGACTAAATCATGATTTTTGTTAAATTACTTTTTTATTAATTTCATAATATGTCTTGATGTGTACCACATAGAAACATTCTCACCTGATCAGAAAATACATTTAGAATATGAAATGTGATTTGGAAATCCTGATTGATTCAATGGATAAGAAATATGTGATTTTTTATATATATTTAATTGGTGTTATGTTTTTGAATATAAATTTCAAATCTCAAATGGATGTGAGAAATATTTTTACTACTAGGTTAGAGTGACTATGATTGTAGAAAATAATGATAGAAAAAGATGAATTATATAGTAAATTATACCAATAAATAGTGGAAGTGTATAAAATATATATTTTTTAAATTCATTAATTTCAAAAACATGAAATTTAAATTGCGATGTTTACATGAATATAAATTATATTGTAATGGTTTTTCTAGTGTAGTTCTGATATTTTTTCATTATTTATTTAAAATAAATAAATTCTTAATTCATAGAGATATCATAGAGAAGCATGAATGAAGAATTTGAGTTGTAAATTATTTATATTTATTTTTGTTCCATATAAAATTTAGAGTTAGAATAAGTAAAGAGAAGGTGGATTCTATCTATAACAAATTAGAGATTCATTTAAATGTTGAATAATCACTTTTCTATATTTCATTAATATTATCATTCTATTTATGGGGTAGATTCCTAAGTTATTTGTGAGACATTTTATTCAAAAATATCTTACTAAAAAAATCTATTAATATTAGTGGGGATTAGTGTATGATATCTTGAAAATTTTTGTTGATAATATAAATGATGTATCCATTTGTATTGAATGGTAGTCTGTGTATCTTCATTATTCCCAATATAATTGTTTATTGAGGGTTTTTTTTCAAAAATTAGTGATTAATAAAATTATAATTCATAATTGAAGTGATAAAATAATCGTAACAAAAATGGTGTTAATTATGTCAAATAATTCTGATGGTTCCTTATTAGAGTAATGTAATATAAATTGATTCATTGATTCACCAACCTCCCTCCCCAAGTGAATCATTAGGAATCCTAATACCTGTTATCAACTAGGAATACATAATTTTTATCAATTATATGTTTTAGTTTTTCTATAAAGAAAAAAATGTAGTTAGATTTCAAAGGGAAGTGTGATATCATTTTTTGGTTTAGTTGGACAAAAAAACTATATATATAAATAATTTAATAAAGTATATGAATTTAAATAGTGTTTTGGAATTTGATGGAAGTAATTAGTATATACATAAGAATAATATATGGCTATTAAAATTTTCAATTAACTTGGATTTCCTTGAAATGGCTATAAATGGGTATATTTATACATTAGAAGGTGTTCTAATGTTTGTCGTTCATATAAATAATATTTATAATGATGAAAATGATTGAAATTTTATCCTTTCATCACATTAGAAAAAATAATCTATCAATTTCATGGGTGTTAAGATAATAAATGTATTATGATACTTATTAGTGGACATCTATAAAGTAAATTCCACACTGAAAGAATGAAAATTATATATTTGTTTTTTAATGAATGGAAACATTCAAACTCATGATTAAGAATTATTTGATGAATTATTTATTTAATTAGATGATACGGTGAGCACTATTATATATTTTTGAGAGAATTCTGAAAATTATATAATAGTGAAAATATACATCGTATCTTGTATGAAAAATATTATACCAGGTTATAGAAAATTAAATATTTGATCATGAAACAATTACATTATTTAATCTACATAGCATATTGATTGCTTCTAAAATTATTCATTGAATAACACTTGAGAAGAAATATAGGCATAAAGAGGAAATATATTTCAAATACTTAAAGAAAGTTTAAATTCATACTAAATTCAATGAATATGAAAGGAATTTAGAAGATGATAATGAAACAAACATAAAATTTAACATGATGTTTTCATTTATCTCTATAACTATTAAAAAATATGTAAGAAGGTACTAATAATATATTCAACTTTTTTTTTCAAATTTAAATCGGTTGTATATTCAACTGTAAATTTTCTAATGTTTAAGAAAGAGGAAATGGGTGATGAAATATAGTTACTAAAGAGTTTTTATAAAACATATATCATCAAAGATCAATAAATTATAGTTTACATCCTTCAAAAAAGGTAAAATTTCATCAAATTAGAAATAATTATTTTATAATTAGGATAAAGAAGAAAGTAGTAATGATAAAATTGATTTTAAACTTGAATTAAAGTTGTGGAAAAGTTTTTGATCAGTAATTTTAATTATGATAAGTTCACTAGTGAAGAAAATGGTGAGATGAGAAAGAGTGTCAAGATGAAATGAATTTTATAAAGAATATTGATTTTTAGTAGTGTCATTCAAAGATCTCAAAGATAGTGAAATATAATAATAACATAAATATATACTCTCAAACTTTAAATAATATTAATTTTATTTTTATCGATTGTGAATAATTGTTATTAATGTAAAATTAAGATATAATGGTACAACTCAATAAATATAAAAAATTTAGAAAGGATATAGAAATTCCAATCAATGTGAAGGAAAATGTAAATGAAAATGTAAGTAATTTTTTCAGATGAATAAAATACAATGAATAATTTCATCTTTAACTCCAATAATTATGTGGAATGTATTAGAATAATTTTGAATATAAAATTCAAGGTTGATAAAGTCTCAAATATTTTAAATAATTGTGAGAATAAACATGTATCACTTATAATGGGTGAACATGGACAGAGATGTAGAGAAGGAAAGTCTATGAATAATTAAATTAAAAAGTTAGAGAATTTTTATAAAAAAATAAAAAAATTAAACCATTTTGAAAATTATAGAAACATAAATTTTATTAAAAAAATATTTTAAAAATTGAAATCCAAAAAAATCATTGAACAATTATAATGTATTGGTTAATATTTTTTGTAATATAATATAATTTAAAATAAAAAATGGATCCATAATTATATATTAAATTTTTGATGGGAAGTAGGTCGAAATCCCAAGACTACAATATGTTTAGGGTGGAACACTTTCATTTTATGTTTATTATTGGTGTTATGGTGAATTATGACATTTGGAATGGAGGTGTTTTTTTATATAAAGGTATTTTTATAAAACAATGTGATTATAAAGGTATTATTTAAGGGTAATTTATTCTTCTCAAATGAGAAATGTTCACATGAAATATTGAAATTATGATGAGAATATAGAAAATAAATTTCAAATATTAAATGAAAAATATAGAATATGTAACTAACCAGGTAATGATGCTATAAACTTATGAAACATATTCCCTAATTTATTAATTATGAATCATAATTCACTAAAGGTTTAGATAAATGGGAAGAAAGGAAACGAGAAAAATATTATGGTGCATGTTTCACAATAATATTTACTATAAAATAACAATGGATTCAATAAATAGACTATTCATCTTATATGATGGGTTATTTAAATATTCTCAATTATTTGGGAATTTTTTTATGAAGGTTTAGTGGAATTTGGGAATAATCAGACATACGAAATCAAATTATTTGACAAAATAATTTTTTGATATAATATGATAAAATCCAAAAAAATATATTGATTGGTTAATAGACAATTTCTAAGTATTGATTAACTCTTTAATGAAGGAAGGTTATAGAGTTTTTGAAAATATGGATGTATAGTGAATAAGTTAGAGTATGTTCATGCTTTTATTCGCAGATAGTTAATAAGAGGTAATTTGATTCAAATTGGAGATGATAAAATTCATGTCATACGATCTTGATGATGAAAATGATTTATGGCAACAAATACATGTCCATCTTGGTTAAACGAATGTTAAAAAAAAATTTGAATTATAAATTTGTTTTGGTTTTATAATAATAAATATAGATATAAAAGAATTAAATTTTTTCCTCATTCAAAAATAAGTTATTGACAAATCTTCAATTAGGAAGGTAGAGATTCAATGGTCTCATTAATTAGTGTTTATTTGTATGATATATGTAATTCTATGTAAAAAAATTAAAAAATAAAAATTTGGTTTCTATCTCTTTTATTTTTATCTTTTATTATATTATATATATTATGTTACTCCCCAATATTTTAATTATATTCTTTTAAATCAATATTGTGTTCATTTTTCTATACCAAATGTGTTACCTAGATTAAAATGAACTACATTATACTTTTAAAATTAAATCTAAATATGACTATTGTGACCTAGTCATTTGTTTTGAAGAGTTTGAATATGAATGATTTTATTATGAAATATATGAATAAATTTTTTTATTAATAAAATAATAATTAATCATACATTGGTTATCAATTGGAAGTAAACTAAGATAAAATAATTTAAAGAAAAATGTGAAATTTTTCATTAAAAAATATTTATGTGCAACATATTTTTATCTTAATATTTTAAATTAATAATTAATAAAGAATAATTATAAATTAATAATTGGATTATATATATTACACAAGGAATTAATGTAAATTTATTTAATTTTATCAATAAATTAACTATAATAAATTCATTTTATACATTAATAATTTGTTTCCTTCACATATGGTTTTTATTACATTTTATATGTGGTTATTATAATTAATTTATGATCTTTTAATAAATATTTTGGAAAAATTTTGAAGTTAATTTTTAAATCAACTTGTAATAATATTCCTAGGATTATTTTTTAAATTTTTCTAAAAAATATTGCTTTTTATTGAATAGAGAATAATAACGATTTTTGTAAAGTTGTTATATTTTCATTAAATAAAGTAATCTAAAATTATCATTATATTATGGATTTTTTTAAAAAGTAACATAATATATATATATATATATTATTAAATATTTTATGAATAATTCTATTGTAATCATAATTATATTTAATTTTTTTATATATTAATTTTTATGCCTAAAATGATTTTTCCAAAAAACTATTTTCCATTTTTCTGTGCAATTAATTAAAATTGATTTATATAACTTATAAAATTTTAATCTTGTAAAATAGATTAAATTTTTTTATTATTTTGTTTATTTTTTTAATTTTAATCTTCTTTTTTAGATAATAATAAGTTACTGAGTTAAAAATATGAGTTAATACAAAAAGGTAAATTAAGAAAAAAAATTGAATTAAGTGGAAAGGGACAAAAATACAATTAACATTTTCACTTATTTACTTGAATTAATGTTTTATCAAAATATACTCTATATTTAAATTTTCTATTCCTTATAAATATTTGTTATAATTGAGTTGAATGATGTACTATATTTAATAAATGTCATTTTCACAAATTTTGTATCTTAAATCCATTTTCATGGTTTGGATAAGAGTAAATGTTCATTATTAATGAACCAATATCACCAAAACTATTTATAATAATTTAAATTATTATGACTAATTTATTTATAATTTTTAGATATAGTGTAATTATTTAACATGTTAATGTTTCGTCGATACAATGCTTGTGCTGGCATTGGAAAAATATGATAAATGGTTTTAAAAATATTGAAGTGATAATATTTAGATGATTTTCGTTATTCCACTACTTTTATTGATAATTATGAAAGATAACTGATGATTTAAGATTTTTAATTTTAATTATCATGTTATCTTTATGTCATTAATGAAAAATCTTGTGAATAGTCCAAAAAGTGACATTAAATTTTATTTAATATTAAAAAGTCTTTTTTAAATCATTATAAAAAAATTAAAAAATATAATAACTAAACTAAAGGGGAAATTATTTATTATAAATTTAATGGTTAATTTATATACTACTTTAAATTTTAAAAATTAGTTTTATAACTCTTTAAGATTGAAATATTTTACAATAGTTAAGGTTAAATAGGGTTAACATGGGGGTAAACAAACAGATAAGGATTAAAATGTAAACTAAAATTTCCCAAATTTGATTTTTTTTGGTTATATTTATATCATATCAAAATATTTAATATATTTCAATTTGGATCCATTTTACTTGAGTTTAACTAATTATTTGAATCAATATTTCATACATTTTGATGATTACCACCCACCTCACTTATAATTGGTAATATCCTCACCTATCTTCCTTGCACATCTTAATCCATTTATCTTGGAAAATATCTACCTAAATTCATTTTCAACCACCATAACCATGTCATATTGGTTCTAGTATTACCGAAATACTATCCAAATAAAAATTATGTTGTAACCAAGGGAGGTTTTTGAAAAATCCAGTATAATTTTTAACCAATTGTTCTGTGATAATTTATTATACTACTGACATAAAATATTACATAATAATTCTTAAATAATAACATAAATATCTTCAATATGATATAATATTAATGTGATTATGTTATATACCTTTTCATCTCCTGTTATATACTATGGGAAATGAAAACATAACTCATGGGTACGTGTGGAGTACCACCTCCACAAACCAATATGTTTCGTTCTTCATCACTGAATCATATGAATGGTTAAAATGATATATAAAATTAATATATATATATATATACGAAATAATTATTATCCTAAAAAGTTAATATATTTTTTAACTTCTTATCCAACCATCCATTGTAAAATAATAATAAAGCTCATTCATATGTGTGGACTACCTCCTCCATGAAGCGATGTGATTAGTTTTACACTTACACTAAAAAAATACAGTTATATGGATGTAACTAATGAATATGTATAATATTTATGACATTTATATAATTATATAAAATATATATATTATCTACACTATTTCTTTTTCACCTAGTATAAAATTAAAAACATCATTCATACATATGTATGGTCTACCGTAACAATGAACTGAAGTGGTTCATTTTTCATGACTTCCATATATAGTTGGTTTTAAAAGTATATATAATATATTATTATGATAAGTATAACATTTTTGATATTTTTAGGTAATGAAACCAAATCATAATTATCATTGGTCAATGAATCAATGTATTTTAAAGTTTATAAATTGAACGACCTCATAGTATCCAACATGAACATAAACATTTTACCTACTAAATAAAACAATGAAATAAAGTAAATAAAGGCAATAATGATTTTGGAATAAAAACACAAAAAAAAATTAATATGAAATTAAATAACTAATAAAATTTCATCATTTAGGATTAAGAGAATATATGAATCTATAGGGGACATAAGGTAAGTGTATTTCTTTTAAAAACATATTTTTGTGTTTTCCTTCCAACTCATCCAAATCTAAATAAAGGTTATTTTAAATGCTTAAATAATTTTTTTTATGATTTAAAAGATTATAAAGGTAATTTTTGACTATTTTTTACATTCTTTAAAAATCACTAAAATTTAATTATTTCATCATTTTCCATATCAGTTATTTCTAATTTTTTACAAGAGGGGAAATTGAATATTTTTTAAATTATAAGACATAATTGTTTTTTTAATCCATAAAATACATTATTAATTATCAAGATTTATACATAATATAACATTGTTTTAATGTATACATTATTTCTATAATTCTATGCATTTTTTTAATTTATAATATTTTTTACGAAAAATTATATTCTTCTTATGATTATGTGAAAATGAGAAGTGTTTTATTATGTGTTCAAATGAATTTTTAAAGGGTTTATGACAAAAAATTAAACGATAAAAAATGTTTTTTTAATGATATGTTGCTTCATAATTTGATTTCATGATGGGTGATTCCAATATAGTTCTCTAATGCACTAGGTAATAATTTAGTCTTTAAAGGTGAAAAATGAAGGAGATAACCCGGTCGGTTACTCCTATGCAATCAAATGGGATTCATTTATTCTAACATGGTTTAAATTAGAGTGAACATGTGTTATAAAGTTGACACAATAAGATACCTGTATTATGTTTTCAAAATGGATTTTTTGAGAAAAAAATCTATTTCTTGGGGAAAGGAAATTTTATGAACTTTTAATAGTTGAAGGTTTTTTTTAAGAAACGATTTCATGAGCACCAAAATGCCTCAAGATACCATCATTTTTTTCCAATGTTTAAAATCTAGTTCTAAAATTTCTTATTTGAGAAGGGAATTATTTTTAAATTATGAAATGTTTAATTTATGTTCTGAATGTTTTATTAATAAAAAAGTTAAATGTATTTGTGGGATTTTAGGTTTTCCACTAGACTAACAGGATTAATTTATTTATATATCACTAACATAGATTTTTTTTCTCCCCCCACAACTATAAATTTTTTTAAATTGATCTATGATTGATTGGAAATTTTATTGAGGTTGAGATTTCTACTATATTGAGTCATCTTAAACGAATCTAAGGTAACTAAAATAAAATAGGGGTTTAAACTTAAAAGGAATTTTTCTTGATGAAAAAATATACATTATTTGGTAGTGTCCAAATTATTATGTAATTTTTTTATAATTCTCTAAAAATATAAACCTAAAAAATATTATAAATATAGAATTGTGAAATTTGTCCCATAAAACTCATAATAATGGTTTTATTAACATATGGGTCCTTATAGATGGTATCATGTTAGGGGATTAGATATTTATAGAGGTTAAAAAGTTAATGAGTAAGAATGATTTTATATTGTTAGATACAATTATGGGTTAATAATTATAATTTAGATCATATGTTTAAAGTAATACAAACCACTTAGAGGTTTTTTATGATGGGATCACTTTGGGAGATAGTTATAGAGTTTAAAAAAATGTTCTAGGTATGTGTAACCATTAAGTTAAACTTATTTTGTAGTTACCTAGTTATTTTAGGAAGGATAATTTTTTATTTTAGAGACATAACATGAATGGTGTTGAGAAACTTTAGTGTTATTCTGAACATTGATGTTGAGGAAATTATGATTAATTTATATAGTGTTATTAATTATTCAGAAACTATGTTTATTCTTATAAATAACCATGGGACTGAAAATTGGTTTCATAACTATATTATAAAATCAGTTATGAAGTTATTCTTATAAGTAAAAATATATGATTAAGGTATATAGAATTATATTTTTCTGAAATGTTATTTTATTTGAGGAATAAATGTTGAGTTGTTTTTTGGAAGTGTGTATGATTTTTATTATGGATTTATGGTGATTCTAGTTATTTATGGAAAACGTTAACATATTTTATATATTAATTTGTTCAGTTATAATATTTTTTGGTATATTAATTTATTTTTGATTAATGTTATTTGGATATAAATATTAAATTGATCTCAAAATATATATCTGATCAAATCTTTTTGATTTTTTGGTTTGAACTTGGTTAAAATATTTTGAATAATTTTGAGGATATTTATTTACGAAATGATTTTATTTGAAATTTGGGTGTTATTTTTTAGGCTTTGGCTATTAATGTAGTAATATATTATATAAATTTTTATTCATATTATATATTAACATAACTTGTGTTAGCCATTTTTTTATTAAGGGATAAATACAAATAAAATAACTTTTTTTCCATTTGTGGATATTTTGGTCCATTATAAGTTGATTTTGTACTTCAAGAATGAAAAATTAATTATTAATATTCATTTACTATAGTAAACGATGATATAGATGTGGAATAGTTCTTAGAAAAAATGGGGGATGAAATTCCACATATAAATTTGGAAGAAATCAAGTGAGTATATTTCCTTAAAATCACTATCTTGATGGTAAGATAATTTCTAAAATCTATCGATTCATATATAGAGAGTAACACATTAATCTCAAGGTATACTTTTATAAATTTATTTTCAAGCCTAATTTTTATATAGGTACATGCCTTTATGAAATAATAAATTTCCCAGCCTTTGCCTAGAAAATAATATTCTTGATAAAATCAATATTTAATTTTATTACTATATTAAGTTAAATTCATTTTGAGGGAATAAAATTAAAATTGGGGTGATGAAATTTATTTAATAGGGTATATTTTAACATCTTGTTAATTTAGTTATATAATTTTAAATGGATACTTTATTTGATTTAGTGCACCAAACATAATACTGATCATAAAATGAACTGCAAAATTCAATTAAGATATTATTATCAAAATATTACTGTTATAACTTAGTCATTTTAATTTTGGGTAAAAATAGAAATAATACAATTATAAAATATATATATAAATTTTTAATTTAATTAAATGAATAAACAATCATATATTGATTAACAATTTGATGATAACAAAGATATAATTTTTTGATAGTAAAAAATATATCTCTCAGGAAACTTTTTTTAATTCAGAAATGTATTTTCTCTTAATAGATTAAATTTCTCACTATTTATAAGTGATTATAATGAAATTAGTCGAATATATATCTCATTTAATGAATTAACATTCATTTAACTGGGGTTATTAAAAAATATTGAAAATAAAATCATTTTATGGTTCAAAATTATATTTTTTTTCAAAAATGGTTTTTTATATTATAATAAATTTATATTAAATATATAAAAAATTGACTAATGGGACTTCTTTAAAATAATCATGTCATTACACTCTTCTGTTGAATATTTAGTATTTTTTAAAAAAGTTTTTATGAATATTAAAAAAATTTGATTTTTAAATACTATATTTTGTTTTCATTAAATAAAGGTAATTAAAAGCCCTTTTAATTTTTTATTTTTTTAAGTAATATAATATCCATTTTAATAAAAATAATATAATTAATTTCATACTAATCTGTATCATATTTGTTTTTTTATAAGGTCATTTTTATCCCCCAAAAAGTATTTCTCTAAAAACAATTTTTTTTCATTTTTGGGAACTTATATTAAAATTGCTTCATTACACTTATAAAAACTGAGTATTTTAAAATGTGTTTAAAATTTTGAATCATCAAGTCAAAATAATTTAATAGTTCAATTTTATTTTTAGTCACAAAAATAATTTACTGAGTTTGAAAAAGATTTATTGTAGTAAAGGTATGTTTTGATAAAAAAAAATTAAATTAAGTTGAAAGGGGTAAAATAATTCTAGATATATTTATTATTTATGTTCATGATATTATTTTTTACCAATAAACTTTCAGGTAAAATTTTTGGTTTCTTTCTATTAAATCATTATTGGCTTCCAAGAGAGTGAATTGTTATATTAAATAAATGTCAGTTTCAAATATTTTAAATATTAAATATGTTATCTTGAATAGTATAAGATTAAATGTGTATTATTATGAAAATATGATGACTATATTGATTTATAATAATTTTATTTCATGATAAATATTTTCCTTAAATTTTTATATATAGTTCAATTATTTAAAATGCTTATGCAACGTCGATAACAATACTATGTAAACATTGGAAATATTAAATAAATAGATTTAAAAATATTAAAAGTAATGTATTTATAAGAGTTATGGTATTAAAAAAATATAGAGACTTATAAATTATAATTATTTATTTTAAGAGTTTTAATTCAAATTATATTGTTATATTTATTCCATTAATTTCAAATTTTTTGAATTGTCCTAAAAATGAATTTAAATGGTATTTACAGTTTAAAAATGATTTCTAAGAAATTTTAAATTATAAAAATCCTATAATAACTCAATTTTATGAAAAATAAGAAGTGATATCCTTAATTTATGTACTAATATTAATTTCAAAAATGTCATTTCGGACACTTGAAAATTGAACTTTTTGTTAGAATGGTTACGGTTAAACAAGGTTAATGAGGGGATTAAACCCAAAGTTAATGTTTAAAATGTCACATAAACATATTTAAAATTTATTCTTAACACCTTTTGATATATTTTTGTTAAAAAATACCTACACAAATCCCTTCAAACCCCTAATCCACAGTTCATATACTTTCATTTCCTACAAAAATACCAACTAATAAATATTTAAAGTGTAAACCATGATAGGTTTGGCATAGAGGATTTGTTAATCAACTGTCTGAAGTTTATTTATTCCTTTACCATCATAAAATATTCTTAATCCATGATTATATAAAAAATCAGTATATTAATTAAAATAAAAAATATTTGATTATGTAACAACCTTTATTTATCACTTTTTTCATCTAATGGTAATTAAAAACATTGGTCGTTCATATGTGTGGACTACCACCTCCACAATGATACGTGTTTAATTTTTCATCATCAAATCAAATGGAAGGTTATATAATGATTAAAATGAATATAAATTTTATTTATAAAATAATTAAGATTCAATAAGATAATATATTTCATAAATTTATATGACTCAATTTTTTGGGAATATAAATCATCACCCATGTATATCTATGAACTACCACCTCCACAAAGTGATTTGATTCATTTTTCATTTCAACATTATAATGATAGTAATATGGATGTAAATCATAAATATTTTTAAAATTTATAACATATTTATGATTTTGTTTAATAAAAATAATATATACTTTATTTCATCTCCACCGACTAGAAAAATAAAAAACATTATTCATGAATAAATATGGACGATCATCTCCATCAAAATACATGATTAATTTTTAATGATCACCTTATATGTCTGGTTTTAAAAGTTTATTTAATATCTAAATATTATAATTATAACATATTTAATATTATTGAAGTGATTTAACTATAACGCCTTTGACCACTCAAAATTCACCAATGTTGTTTTTAGGTGACAGTTCAAATGATCCCATAACATCTAATGTGAAATTAACCATTTATGTAACTAAATAAAACATGTTAATAAATGAAATAAATTCAATAATGAAAGTTTAATAAAAATTAAAATTTTGGTTAATTATGTAAATAACTAATATAATTTTATTATTCAGTAGTTATAAAACATATGAAATCAAGATGAAACTTAAGGTAAGGGGAATTGTTTTTTAAATAACATTTTTTGGTTTTATTTACAAATCCTCTTCTTTCATATAGAGGTAATTTTATATACTTAATGAATTTTATTATATTTTTTTCAAAGGTTTGTTATTTTGTATTTTTTTAATTTTTTACAAAGGAAAAACTGAATATTTTCAATATTATTATTATGGGTAGTTTTTAGCTTTCTATAAGAGTGAAAAAAATGGTTATTGTTCCATGAGTATGGTTTCACATCATTTTCCTTGAACTATAGCCACTATTCATTATCAATATCATATACAAGATAATATGGTTTTTTATAGTATATCCCATTATTTATCTATGATAAATTGTTCATTTTTAGTATTTTTAAAAGAAAAAATATTTTTCTCACTATGATTATATGAAAATGAAAAGTGATTGGATTATAGATTCAACTTTATTTTTCAAGGGATTTATTAAGAAAAAGTGAAATGTTGATAAATTTGCTTCATGATATGGTTCATGATAATTATAAATAATAATGAGTGGAATATGTATCTAATGATGATGTTTGAGACTAATATATCCCCCTAAAAAATTGGGTAACAATTTAGTCTTCGAAGGCATAAAATGAAGGAGATAACTGGGTTGGTAACTCTTATAGAATTAATTGGGATTTATTTATTAATGAATGGGTTAATCATAATTGAAAATGGGTTTTGAATTTGATTCTCCAGGATACGTATATTATGGCTGAAAACAGTATTATTATTGAAATATTTTGATTTCATGAAGAATTAAATGTTTTTGAACTTTTAGAGATCAACGGTCTGTTTTTTTAAAGAATTTTTATTATGAGTTGTCACATGCCTCAAGGTGATTTCATGATTATCCTATTCTTAATAATGAGTTATCAAATTCTTTCATTAATAAAAGGGTCTATTTTCATTTTCGTAAGTGTTTTATTTGTGAATTTAAAATTTTTCAGTGAAAAGGAAAATTTCATTCTGGGTTTTCTTATTTTTCACTTTTCTAATGAGGTTAACTTATTTTTATATCACATACAGAGATTTGTTTTAAACATTCAATGTCTTAAAAATATTTCACATGATATAAGGATGAGTAGAAATTTTATACAGGGTTAATATTTTCTCTATGGAAAGTCATCTTAAAAGAAGATATAGTGTCTAGAATGAAGTAGGGTTGCAAAATTAAGTTCTTATATTTGGTGAGAATATACATTGTGTTTGAATTCACATTTTGTTATTTATTATTTTTTCTAATTATCTAAAACTATAAACCTAAAAAATCATGATAATGGAATCATTTCTATTAATCTAGTATTTATAGGTTTATTCACTTATTTTTCCTTATATATTATTTAATTGAAACATAAATAAAAGCTCATAAATTTTTTTTGGGGTTTCTTAAATGTATATAAATGTAGTGACATTTAATTTAAAAATATAACATCAATATATAATGATATTTAATAAAAAATTGGTATTTTTAATTCATATCAAGAAATTCAATTTATTTGATATGTGATTAGCCTATTTTATATCCCATACAAAAAAGTGTTCATGATTTATAGAACAAAGGTATTATAGATATAGATTGAACAATGTTGGTGGAAAATTATACTTCATGTTTATCTTTCATAAAAGTGATTATTAAATGTTTCATATTGAATATTATTATTTATATCATCTAAATTTGGTTATTTATAGTTTTAAAATTTACAATAAGATGATCCATATATCAAAAGGGTATTTCTATACCATTTTATTATTAAGGTGAATGGAGTAAATATAAGGAACCTTGATCAAAGTTTTATTGATTTAATTTTCATTATTATCCTATAAATGAAACGGGTCATTGGTAGAATAATAAGGAAATATGGATTATTTTCTATATTTTGATGTGATGGTGTTAAAACACTCATTTTATGATTATAGATTCCAATGAACTAGATCTTGGTGTAATGTATATATGATAAAATTTGTTCAAAAACACACTAAAAATAAACGAAATTTTTATTATTCATGCAATATTCATAGAGAATATGATAATTCAAACATTCTAAGTGATGATGAAAAATATGATTCAGTTCATTCATTGATGATCTAGAAATTGGATGTCTTAAATAAATATTTTTATTACAGAAATGTGATTTGAATGTGGAGAAGATTGGTGATAACATCACATATCTCACTAATTTCTCAATATGAATCATGTATTGTGGGTGAATATGTGTAGCAACAATAGTGGGTTAATTCTATAAATAAATATTAATATCATACTGGAAATATAAAAACTTGGGATCTGATAACTAATATAAAAAATATATTATTGGGAAAAATTTGGTGTTCAATTATTTTTTGATTAAAAGAGTATATGTGACTGTGAATTATAATAACATAAATATTTCAAGCAACAAATTTTTAAATAAAATTAAATCTATGTTTATTTTGATGTTTTGGGATGATTGGAGGTGATTAAAAGACTATTCCGTTGAAAGAAGAATCCAATGCCACAATATAAGTCGTTGTACAAAGATAAGGGGATTATTTACATTATGGTGGTGAGGACACATATAATTCCCTATAAAATAATAATTTTAGGATCAAATGGGGATTTCATTCAAAAACCTAACACATTATGATTTAAAGATTTTGGTCCCACTATAGTGGCAATTTGTGATTACTTTATGTTCTTCTTGAATAAAAATTATGTCGTAAACCATATAATATTCATAAAATGTCCAGATATAATTATTTTAGGTTTCCCTATGTTGGTTATTTTTATCATGACCATATGGTCATACTAAAATGTGTCCTGGTGTAGTTTTTAAATATTTATTAATGAATATAAATTTTTGATTCTTATAAATTTTAATAACCTCATTTAGAGATAGTTAGTACCAACATGATCCACACCACATATTTCCTCAATCTCCTTCCTTAATATCTTATTGTTATGTTTTTTTGGGGGATTATCTTTAGTGGAATGATGTGGGATATCTTCCCTCTTCATATTCTTCTATATCAATTTCTTTTCAGTAATTTTAATGGAAATTAATGGTGGATTTGAATTTCATTCCAATAAAGTATTTTTTAATTAGGTTGGAATGATAGGGTTATTTCACACCATGTGTTTTGGAGGATCATGTGAGGTGATCAAAAATACTTGTGAGTTGTTATGTTGTTAGTTTTTCACAACATTAATTTGTTTTTTTGTTGACTTTAGGTTTAAATGGATATAAATTTGTTACTAAATGTTTGGTATTTTTTTAATAGGGTAGTTGGGGGGGTTCACAAGTATTCACACCTAGTTTGTTGAGTTTGTCAAAAGGATTCATAGCTGAGTGAGTTTTACATTATTATTTTCAAAAATAAAATGTTTTTAATTAATTAAGAGAATTAATTATAAATTGTTTATAATTTAATATGTATGTTATTTGATGAGTTAAGTGATCATGAATTATGATAATGTTTATATATTTCTTCATCGAGGATGGTATTGGATTGGATTAAGTTCTAACTCTTTTGTTCAGGTAGGTATTCCATAATATTAACTTATTATATAGTAATGCATATACAATGTGGATATTAAGAATGGGTAAATTGGAGTGACTGGCCCAATACGAAACCACTGGTGAGTTTCTTTATGTGAGGTTGGGCTAGTGGTTTGGTTAGACATATATAAATTCATTGTATGTAATTTTTATATTTCATGGCATATTGTGGTTATATGACCTTAGTGAGAGGGTAGTTTATATTAAATTAGAAACATAAATAGGTAGTAAAATATTGATTTGTGGTTATATTGACATGGTATGGTCGTGTTTTTGTGGGTGACACTCTCCTATGGGGATGGATATGGGTGATCTAATTGTTTGTAATTGAAATAGTTATATGATGTGTGTGAATGATAAATCGTGTGATAATTATTAGCTCAATTTGATAGGGTGAGAAGGTAAATATAGGGATATATTGACCATATAAAATGTTTACCTCATTGAAAAAAATATTAAATCTATAGTTCACTTAAAATATCATTTTTCAAGTATATGTTTAGTGAAAATATAATAATCATGAGAACCATATTTTTTATTGAATTTATTATCAAAATGATCCCATAAATACTCTTAACATTTATCTACTCCTTAAGATTCATTTTATCCACTAAAACATCACTTTTTAAAGGAGTGAAATCTTAATTAAAAAATACTTTATGAAGACTAAATAATAACCAATATACCATCCTTTATCAACTTAGACACACAATAAGAAAAAAATACCTCATATAGTGGGGCTATAATCGATATAGAATTGATTTTTAATTTTGAAATACTAAAAACATAATAAAGATCAATGTGAAGATAAATAATACATCCTAGTAAACATATTACTAGAATGGAAATGATTTAAATAAATAGGAAGATTCATCACATGAACAGTTTTTTTCATGATTTATCTCTCTAAATGATTACAATATTATCATAGTAGTCATAGTCTTAGTATTGTACTTTCACCTATATATGTTTATTCATCTCTATCATACATTTATTTTTCAAATGGTTCCTTTAGTATTTATTTATAGATGATATTATACGATAGATTAATCCTAAATTTATCTTAATTTGATACAATAATTACTTTAGATGAGGATTATAAATTAAATAAACCTATTGGTGCTTAAAGTATGGTTTACAAATTTTTTAGTATGATATTGAACCTCTACGAGAAAATAAATTAGAATGACAAGGAACAGAATGATAATATATATATATATACTATGTTAAAATAAAATAAAACACCCTGTAAATATCACATTTACATTCATCAGGATTATTTAAAACATCGTAAGGATGAGTTTAAAATTTATTTTAGGATGATTTAAATTTATGTAACATTGATTTAAATTTATGTAAGTATTGATTCCTTAAAATATTATACTTCATAAATATGAAATCCATACTTCCTAAGTATGTTTTGAAACTATCTAAGGATTATCAAATCCTTGTTAACTATATTTTTCAATATATGTAATTATGATTTTATAATTATAAAAGTTTTGAGTAAATTTAATAGATTTTATAAGGATCATTTTCAAAAAATGTAAGGACCAATCAACATAATGTTCATTTTACACTTAGTAAAATTATTCAGTATTGAATATAAAAACCATTATAAACATAACATATAAAGAAACTATAATATTCTTAAATATCAATATGAAATTACCAAATAATTCATAAACAAACAAAAAATATGGTTTTTTATAATAATAATTGGATTTTGTAAGATGTATTATAATCAAAATAAGTTTTTTTAGTTACAAAAATAAAAAAAATGAGTGAAATTATTCAAATAAAATAATAATATTCATAAAATATCTAAATCTCATACAATATCATTATTTAAATCATAAACTCTATCAATTTCCATATTTTAGTCGTTACAAAACCAATTGATAAATAACAAAAATATCCCACTTTTATATAAAACAATAAGAAACAAAATGTTTTCATAAAATCCATATATATTAATAAATACTAAAAATAACTAAACCTTTTTCCTTATAAAAATTTAATATATTCGTTCAGAAATTAGAAAAATTCATAAATACTGAACCATTTTAAAAAATATAAAGAGGAATAATTAAAGTAGTGAATTTTTAAAACAATAAAAAAATAATGTTAAAAACAAAACAAACATTATAAAAATTCAATTGAACTATTAGAAATTATAATCATATTAAAATCTTTACTATTCCACCTATTCACTTTAATCTTCAATTGTAAAAAGTTTCAATTAAATATTATCAAATTCAACAGAATCCATAGGTTTAGTAAAAATTTCTTCAAATTTTTCGTTAATAGAATTAAATTCTAAAATGATGCCTCTTTTTTATACCTAATATCTAATAAAATTAAATATTAAATTAATACATTTAGTTTTATAATATTTTAAGGGATTTTTATTTTATAAAAAATAATTTTTTTACATAAATATTGTATCTTATTAAATTAATATGCAATACCTATCATAACAATCCATGAGAAAATTATATAGATATAGTATCATTGGATACATGGATAAATAAAAAACTAGTTAATAAGTGGACTAAATCATCTCTCACTAATTTCTACATAACAATCATCCATATTAGACTAATAATACATAATACATTTCTTCCAAACCAAGAGAAGGGACACTTAAGAAAGGGAAATCATAAAATCTTAGTAATGTTAAACAAGGTATATATCAATTATCACTAAAACCTAACCTTAGAATAATGGTATAAGAACATATGAACAACATTTAAAAACCATACCATGTATATCATTGATTCTAATCTTTATTAATTTCATAAATATTGGTATTTGATAAAATATGAACCATAATGTAATCAAAGAACATGAGCCTTGATAGAATAACATTGGCATAAGACAAATGTTGGTGTCATACACTTAGGCATAGAAAATCATATCCTTAGTAGTAAAGAATAATTTTGATACTATCATAGTAGATTGGGTTCACTGTCCAAATCATCATTGTATTCATGGTTCACACTAAAGACTCTCATAGTGGATAGATTCCCTTACTGAAATTGGTTCATTTCACATTCTCTTCATGTTTACCACAAGATATATCCATCCTTACCCAAGGTATCGGAGGGATTTATAATTTTTTCCCCACACATAATATAATTAAAATAATATATATATATGTGTGGGTGTGTGTGTTCCCAAGATCATAATATCATAACCCATGTAAAATAAATAGGTTTTATAAAAAATTCATCAATTCATTATAACATAACCCGTGGAAAGGAATGGGTTTCATAAAAATTATTTCATCATAATCACAAATCATCTAATGAAAGAATTAGGATGTTGTCATTGAATAATATCCCCAATAATTATTAGGGAACATAAAATTATTTCATCATAGTTATGATATTCCTTTAGAATATCTCTTGGAACATTTATTGAGGAAAATAACCTTTTTATATTTGAAATAAATTATTTAAAATATTATAAATTCCAAAAAATTATATAAAATATTTTCTTTGAAAATAACATTTTAATCATATAAAGGAATCCTAAAACCATTTAGAATTCACTATTATGATGAATTTAATTCATGTTGTATAAATAAAAACAAATATTACTTTCATATATTAAGAAAAAAAGAAAAAATTACCTCATTTTTTAAAATTAAAATAATATTCCTTTCTAAAAAATTATAAAAATTAAATATTATTTATAAATAGAATAATAGGAAAATATTTAAAACAATATTGAAAACATATTTGTAAATCATGGATTTGGAAGAGAAATGATTTCTAACTAAAGAGATAAATAACTTCATTTTTTCCCAAAACAATATTTAGGTCTATTTAGTACTTTAAGTTAGAAAAACGAAAGTAAAAATGTAATTTTAAAAAATTACAAGAGGATAAAAAAATTAATGTGGTTTTTGATAGGTATATTATAATATCTCATCATTAAAAACATAATCATAAGAAATCCTGATAAACAATGAGATTATAACATAAAACCCTTACACTTTGGAAGCTTTTGAATCCTAAACCCCATGAGATAATAAACTCAAATGAGACTTTAAATATCATTAAAATAAGTATTTTCAACATATAAAATTTCATAGGGGTATTAAATGAACTATATAAAAGAAAAGAGGGGTGAATATTGCATATGTCACCTATAAAAAAGGTAGACTCAAAATCTCATACCTTAGATTTGACTTCCTTAATATTTGTTCGAACCTCCAATATAATAAATTTATATTTATTATAAAATATATTCAGAAAACAAAATAATATATATAGTACCATATATTGTTTAATTATATCTTTTTGTCACTATTTTATTAACAATGTTTTTTAGGATTACTATTTCTGGTCATAATTGTTATATTGTTTAAGAATGTTTTGGTTCAGTGATTTTGGTTCTTATAATTTTATCATGGTTACATAATATGAATAAATGTAAAAATTATATAACTTTAATATATATTAAATATTATATATATATATATATATTCATAAGTACAATTAAAGATATTAAAATTTAATTAGAGCGTTCATGGAGACGATAGGTTGTGCATACACATTAACGTTGTTTTCACTTCCCAACAGATGGATCAAAGGAAATTTAAATAACAATTATTATTTATAGAATCATTATTATATCATATAAATCATATATATTCATAAAATATATCCTTATTTATATCCTTATAAATTATGAAAAAAAAACAAATCACATTGCTTCAGGGAGGTGGTAGTCCACACATGCACACGAGTGACACTATTGTTTTCCAAGATATTATAAGGTAATATGGGAGATATCATATTATAATTCCAGAATAATGGTAATTTAATAATTATAATATATAAAAATTAAACCGATCATAATACTCATCCACTAAAATTTAGTGATGATAAATGAATTGTATTACTGCATGAAGACAGTAATCCATTTGTTGACATAATTAACAATTTCAATTAGCATTTGATCATAAAGTGGGTGGATAATGTTTCTTTCATAATAAAAATAAAATTTAAATATATTTTTTAACACTTAATTTAATATTTTATTATAAAAATCATATCTTAGTATGATGTAAAATAAGAACTCAAAAAATAAAGTGATTGGTTATGGAAGTTACCACTTATCTGAAAGAACTATTTTAGATCTCATCTTAAGGACCATGGAGTTAGTATTATTAGAAGAAAAAAATACTCTAGAATTTTGATAAGGTTTTTTAGAATATAATTTGTCATGGTTTTTTATTTATATCTCTCAATTTAGAGTAAAGAGAAAAAGGGAATGGGTTCCCTTTTATAAGGGAGGTAAAGGAAACCCTTGTAATTGCTAAAAATATTAAATTATCATTAAGTTGTTCCAAATCCCAAAAAATTAAAATGGCTATAAATTAAAATATTGATTTAATATGTTATAAATATCATCCTAAAATGAAATCTATATAGGTTTTGGGGTCATTTTTACCCTTACCATTTTTATTAACACCACCATTGACCATTTTTAACCTTAACCTTCATAACAAATCATTCTATGAAAAAGTTTTTAATTTTAATTATAAGGTAACGGTTTTTACATAAATGTCCAAGGAATAAAATTTAAGATGATATATATTATCTCCTTGTCCTATTTAAATAATTGTATGATTTTTAAATAATTTACTAAAATATTATTTTCAAAAAATATCATTAATGTAATTTTGGGAACTCTTCATTTAATTTGACAATGAAGACAACAAAAAAAGTTGTAATTAAAATATAATCCTTCAAAAATATATAATATTTTATATTAATCTATAAAATTATTATAACATAATAATTCATTCAATTTTTATTACTTTTAATATTTTTAAATTCATTTATTTTATTTTCCTATTAATTGAATGGATATATTGTCGAAGTTGTGTAAGCATTTAGGGTAAATATTCAATCGCTAAATATTAATGATATATTAATATCCTAACTAAAATTAATTAAAATATAAAATAAACATTTATAACCCAAAAAAACCTCACTTCACCCATATGATAAAATATTAGAGATATTAAAATCAAGAGTGTGGAATTTTTTACATTATCATAACATAAATTAATATAAATTTCACAATCAAAAAATATCAAACCATATGGACATATATTCTAGATTTGGAAATAAATGGTCAACATACACCAATAAAATAGGATAATATAAAGTGTTAGAAAATTTTTAAAGCCTTATCCCAAATATTTAATCCTATTTTACCCGTTTCACCCTTTCTAAGGGAGAAAACTAACTATGGATACCATTCATATTGATCAAAAATAAAATGAAAATATGTATAAAATTAAAATTACATTCCTAAAAATATGGAATTATTTTTTAAATGTTAAATTTATTGAAGTGGAAGAAATTAATTTAATAAATAAACACATAACACAAAGAATAACTATATTTTATAAAAATTAATTTTTATGAATAAAAATGTTTTTATACCAAATTCAACCAAAACATTGACACCAATTAACATAATTGGAATAATATTAATAAAAAATATAATTTTTCAAGAAACCATATTAAAAAAATAGCGTTGTAAATTCTTGAAATAAAAATATAGTTTTCAATAAAAATCAGTATTTTTACAATTCATCGAAAGATCAGCTTTTCATAAAATAGTTCAAAATTCATTCTAATATACTTTAGAAATTTTTATTTCAAAAATGAATTTAATTTTTTCAAAAAAAATTCTAATTTTCAAAAAAATAATATTTTCTCACAAAAATCCAAAAAAATCCATGTTTGAATGAAATGTATTTTTGATGCATAATATGAAATTACTAAAAAATGAATGATTATTTAATAATAAAAAAAATTATTGATTAGTAAATTTATAAATATATATATATATATATATTTGGTTATTTCTATTCATACTCTCAAATTCAATGGTTAAGTTATAGTGGTCGTATCTGAATAATAATATTTCATGGTTTGTCTAAGATCGGTTTTTTATGTGATATATGATATCGAATATAATGTTATTTTTTAAAATCATAGGGTTTTAAATTATCCCATCAATAATAAATTTAATTCTTACATATTAATATTTCTCTCAGTAATTAGTTTTTTGATATTTAGAAATTCCATTATGGAAAACCCACATCATAAAAAGGGTTCATAAAATTTCATCTAGAAAAGAGGGGATTATAAATACAACAGTCATCTTTAATAAAAAAAAGTATCCCAATATGATAATATTAGTGTGTTGTGAAAATTTGGACATGGGGTATGAAATATATTCCTAAGGGATAATAGATAGTGGTAGATAACATGGTGATGAGAAATTCAAACCCGACAAAACCATAAATCTGTGGTGGGTGAATAAAATATTAATTCATCAAAAATAAAGGTAAATGTATAATTATTATATCAAGATCGTTATCCAATAGTTTATGGACTGATTTTCTATAATTATAAAGAACATTAGAAAATATAATTACTTGATTTCATTCCATATCATAATCACAATTTTATCTTTTGGATGCACTTTGATAAATTTTCACATCTTCTATCACTCAATGAAATGGTCATTCAAGATGGATTTTTCATACATGAACCACTAAAATTAACCTTTAATAGATCCTAATATCCATAAAATAATGAAAATTAATTCCACCTATCGAAATATATTTACGAAAACCAATATGATTAGCACAGTTTGTCCAATATTATAAATCATATGTTAAGCTCGAAAAATAATATCTAACATTCAACTTAATCCATTAAACAAGTAATCATCCTTAAAAACCTTCCAAAATGTTTCTGAACATATTCAATATTGAAAAAGTTATAAATAATCTCACAAAATTTCCAAAATCATCTTAACAATTCTCCCACAACTAATATAATGTAGCTTTAAATGTCACATACCAATCATGTGAATACCTTGATTATATATTCTCCAAAAACATTATAATAACCTGAATTTTCGTAAATCCTTAATTAATGATTCTATATATTAATTATCTTAATGTTCCTTAAAATAATAATTTTTTCTAATATATTCAATATATCCAAAAAAATTAATCTTCATCAAATATAACATAAACCAATTTGTCCTTAAATCTGTAATTAATTCCAATTTCATCAATACAATCCCTTTTACTTTATCAGTAATATATTTATCTCCACTAAAAAATATTATTTCAGCATTGGGAACATATTAATGGTTATCTTTTCCTCAATCATGTTTTTTCAATCAAATATCAACTTACTATTAAATCTATTTTATGGGTATTCGGAACTACTCAACATATTAATGAGAATCCTTAAAGAAAAATTACTAATGAAAAATCCTTAAATGTTTTTTTGTTTGTATATCTAGAATACCATTGATAAAAATACATCTATATCATAATTATAAAGTTCCAATAAATAAACACATCAATCATTCCCCTTCAATCATAAACCCCTAACTAGGATTCTTCCTCTTATACCTTAATACCTCTTTCTATTCATATATAATTTGTAGGCTATTCATAATCAATAGTAAAACATTTACACGTAAAACCTTTTTAATACTCTTTTTTAGTTTCCCCATTAGGATATTGATTTGAACAATTCCCATATTTTCCACATTTAGAGCCCTCAACCATTGATGATACCTTTTGAAAGTTGCTATTCTCATCCATTATGTTGTACAAGATTTACATTTTTCACTAAAAATAAATGCTTTATGTCATTGTGTTCCACACCCAAATGATAATCATGTTCCTTTTATAAATTTCTCAGGATAATCCTTCCAACATACAAAACATATTGGAAACTATATCTTCAACCCTCCATGTACTTCTTGAAAATCTATTTTTCTCCAATTTGGTGTATCAGGAAACTACCCCATGTCTAGTTTTTTATCCCTATAATGAGATAACTTCTTAGGTATAATAATATGTTATTGAATTATAGATCATGTTACACTTTTTTTATAATAATATAAATCATCTTATTGTCTGATACATTCTTCCTTAGCAGAATTCTTCCTAGTTCCATCCAATGACTGAAACCACAAACCATAGTGTGGGAAAAAATAACCATAGTGTTAAACCACATAATATTGAAAATAATTTATAGGATTTATAAATTGATACAAATTCTTTTCAATCAATGGAACCTTAGGTTTAACCAAGGTCATTAATGATAATCATCTATTCAAATCCTTCATGATGATTTATCTTGAAAATATGAGTTAACACACATATATATCTTAGGAGTGTCATACTAGGTGCCCAGTAAGGGAACGTCCACTATGAAGTAGAATGGTGTATGAGATATACTCAACCAACACTTTTCAAGGTTATTACCCCTATATTAATCTATTTAAAAACCACATCTACTTATATTATCCATACAGAGATATGTTTTAACGAAAATTGCACACCTTTTTTTACCATAACTTAGGTCAATCTCTAATAAATATGATTACACTCAGGGGATAAACTAAAGTTTTATCATCCAATTTTCAAAATATTTAATCAAAATTAATATAAAATTAACTATAAAAATATATTATTTTCATCCATATATATTACATCTTACTAAATAAATATTAATTACATAACATTACAATCCATATCAGAATCATATAGGTCTAGTATAATTGTAAACTTGAATATTAAAAAAACTATTTCATAACTTAAATAAATCATCTCCCATTTATTTCTTCATAACTAGTTCCCCTCTTTAAATATCATACATAATACATTTCTTCATAACATAGGTAATGTAAACATAAGAATGGGTGGGCCCATATGCACAATATGCATAAATAAGAGAGATATCAATGATAACATAAATATAACATTATCATAAGGGTATAAGAACATGATAATGTCATTTAAAAACCATACCCTGTATATCATAGATCATAATCCTTATACATGGATTAAATCATGCATTTTCATAAGACATAGATCACAAAGAAGTCAAATAACTTGAGCCTTAAGAGAATAACATTGGAATATTACATAAGTTCTTAAAATACACATAAACAGAGAAAACCATTTCCTTAATAGTCAATTATTACATTCAAAACTATCATAATGTGTTTTGTTTACCACCCAAAGAATTGTAATATTTAAGTATCACTCTTATGTATATCATAATGGATAGGGTCCCTAACTGAACTGGGTTCACTCCCCATTCTAGTATTATTTATGTCATGAGATATAATTTTTTTACAAAATGAATTGGACATCTATATAATTTAAGGACCACCCATAACATAATTAAAATCATAAAGATATATGCCACAAAATCAATATATCATAACTCATGAAGCATAAAAATTATTTATAAACATTTCATCAATTAATCATAACATAACCTATGGAAAGGAATGGGTTTCATAAAACTCATCTCAACATAATCATAAACCATCTAATGAAAGTATAAGGATGGTAAAATTGAATTATATCGCTAAAAATTATAAGGTAACATTAAACTATTTCATCATATATTCAATATACCTTTAAAAGATCACATTGTATGTTTCTTGAGTAAAATACAATTTTACTTAGAAATCACTTTTTTAAAATCTACAAATTCCACAAGTATTAAAGAAAAAAAATTATTTAAAAATAAAATTGGAAAATTTTAATCAAATATTAAAATAATTGTGTTTTAATTATGGTAGGAAATTTTCTTCATTTTGTATGAGTTAAAGCAAATATTCTATTCACATTTTTGGTAAAAATAAAAATGTATCAAATTTTATAAAATGAAAGTAGGATTAATTTTGAAACATTTTTTAAAAATAAATGATGTGTAAAAAACACTTCTAAAATCATTTTCAAATGAAAATATCATTCTAGAAAACTTTTTTAGGAAACATGGTCATGTAAGAGAATGGATTTTCGACAGATTGGGGAAATGGTCATTTTTTCATTTAAATTTTATTTCATAATATTGAGTAGTTAAATTGAGGAAAATGAAATTGAGACATTTAATTTAAATAAATAAGTATAATATAATAATATTCATGTGTTTTTTTTATATTTAGATCATATGAATTCAATATTTTAAAATTAGTCATAAGCAATCCTAATAAATAATGATATTGAAACATACAATCATTACCACTTTTGTAACTTTTCAATCATAATACCCATGAAATAATAACATAAAATGAAACATTTAATATGATAAAAAATTATATTCATTATATAGCATGTAAAAGGGGTAATATATACACTATATAGAAGAAACAATTTGTGAATATGGAAGATGGCTCCTAGAAATAAAAGTGATACTATAAATCACTTTCCTCAGGTCTAACTTCATTCATATGTGTTCAAACCTCTATTATAATAAATATATAATTATTATAAATATATTAAATAACCATAATAATACATATAATACAATATATCTTTTACTTTAAATATTTTATCACCCATTATCTGTCAATGTTTTATTAAAATAACTATTTCGAGCAATAACTATTTAGTTTTTAATGTATGATTTCGTTTGCTAGTTTTGGTCCATGTACTCTAATCATGGTTCCCTAATATCCATAATTTTAATCATGATAATATTTTCATATTTATGTAATGTATATATATATATACTAATCAAATTAGAGATATAAAAATGAATTGCAATATTCATATAGATGGTAGATCGTACATATGCATGAATGTTGTTCTCACTTTTTGATTGATGGAATGAAAAAAAAGTTAAATTGTAATTAATATATAAAGAATAATTATTATATAATATAAATCATATATATTCACAAAATAATTTTTTATTACCATCCATGTAATTAAAAAATATAGAATTGATTAACATTGCTTCGTGGAGGTGGTTGTCCACACGTACGCAAGAGCGACGTTATCGCTTTCCAAATGAATGGAAGGTTAGAAGGTTTATATGATATTATCATTATATAATAATAATTATTTTATAAATATCACATAAAAATATTAAACACATAAAAATACCCATCCAAAAAATATGGGGATGGAAAATGAATTGTACTGCTATGTGGAGACGGTATATCATATGTATGCACAAATGATACTTTCACCTCCAACATTATGGGAATGCGGGTGGATAATGGTTGTTTAATAATAATAATAAAATTTTAATATTTTAAGAATACAGTTTTTTTTTGTTTTATGATAAATACCACATATTTTTATGATATAAAAGATGATGTAAAAAAAGAAAGTGACGGGTTAAGGTGGTTACCTCTTCTTTGAAATAACTCTTTTAGATATCCACATAAGGCCCCTAAGGTTGGTATTTTTGTTTTAAAAAATCATATATAATGTTAAGGATTATGTTTATAATATAATATTTCATGGTTTTATTGAGTTATAATGAAGAATTTTTGTAAAGAAAACATAAAATGGGTGTCCTTTTATAAGGGAGGGAAAAAACACTTGGAATTACTAACAATATTTTAGTATATTTAAGTCAATCTAATGAAAAATGATTAAAAATATATTTGCATTAAAATGAAATAAGTGTAACGTCTAAATATCATCATTAAATAAAATTTAAATATGTTTTTGTGTAATTTTAAATGTTAACTTTTTTATTTTTCTATTCTTCACCCATTTTTAAGCATAATAGTGATAACGAAATTTTAAATCATAAAGGGTTATAATTTTACTTATAAGGTAAAAATTGGTTCACAAATGTAAAATGGACTAATTTTTAGACCATATATTATCACCCTTATCTAATTTCAATATTTTTATAATTTTTAAATGATTTTTTAATATACTATTTTCATAACATATCATTAATGAAATTTTTCACACTATTCATTTAATTTAAATTTATAGACAATTTGAAAAAGATAGAGTTAAAATATAATCCTTTAAAACATCCTTAATATGTAATATTTATCCAAGAAAATCATGGAAAAAAATAATTCATCAATTTTTTTTTACTTTCTATATTTTTAAGATCATTTATCTTATTTTTCTACTAATTAAAAAAATATTGTGTCGGTGTTGCATAAGCATTTTGGGGTAATTATTCAATAAATTAAATATTAAAAATAAATTACTATAAAAATAATAATTTATCTTTAATGTAAACATTTTTAACTAAACATAACCTATATATACCCTTATGATAAAATATTATAGATATTAAAGTCAAGAGTGTGACATTTTGGACTTTATCATTACTTATATTAATATAATGGTCATTATCAAATAAATACAATCCAAATTGGCCAGATATTCTATTATTGGATGTAAATAAAAGAAATAAACCCATCCAATAGGATAAGTTAATGTTTTAGATTAATTTTAAAACCTTATCATGATGTTTTAACCCTATTTTACCCATTTTACCATTACTAGGGTGATGAAAATGTACCATATTTACGATTAATAATGACTAAAAATAAAATTTAATGTCTACAAAATTTTAAACAATTTATTCCAAATAATGAATCTATTTTTAAAAATTTAATTTCTAGATGTGGTAATAATTAATTTAATATTGAAACACAATACACAATGAAAAAAACAATTTTTAAGAAAAATTCCTTTTATGTATAAAAATAATTTTATTCCCAATTAATCTATAAAAGTGATTCTAGTGAACATAATTGGAATTATAATAATATAAGAGATCTAATTTTATATTCAATCCATTTTAAAACAAAAAAACATTTTAAATTCTTGAAAAAGAATAATGTTTTAACCAGGATGCGTTGTTTTTTATAAATCCTCAAAAAATCAATATTTTCACAAAATTCTTAAAAATTAACTATAGTATAATTTTTACATTTTTATCTAAAAATTTAATTTTAATTTAAAAAAAAATTATAAAAGTTTTAAAAATATTATTTCACAAAAAATAAATAAAAAACATTTTTGATGAAAACATATGAAGGAAGATGTGATCATGAATTTGGCAGCCCAAATCCCTGACCCTGGAAATTTTAATTAAAACGGTAAAGGTAGACAATCACTCGCAGAATGGCCCATATACACAAATAAAAGAAACAAAATCTAAAAAAAGGAAAAAACTCTAAATAAAATGAAATAAAAACATGCATGAGGGTGGTTCATGGTTTCCAACCATGAACATCCTGCACACCCGACCGTAATGATGCGGTAGACTGCCAAACACCACCCACAGACATCATCACAAACCAGATCACTCGAAGATTTAATTATTCCCACCAAAATTATCGATCTAGATATCATGCTCTTCATTCACGTTGAGAATTATAGATTCTAGTATGCACATAATCAATGGGAATTACTCACCATCAGTGTCCCATACCACTAAAAGCTCATAGTTCCCATGAACATCGCACCATTAGCATCTCGTATCGCCAATAGTCATCCCAAAACTACCTAAAACTATCATCACCAAGATAAAATTGTGTCCCTATCCAACAATATAAAGGTTCATAAAATCGACTAAACCCATTTAAGACCAGCTACTAAATCCCCATCCAGATCCAGAATTGTATCTCAAAATATTTTCACATACGCCAAGGAAGAAAGCAGGATGTTGCCAACCTATCTCGCTGAAATTATTGAGGTCATTAGCACATTATTGAAGTTTAATATCTGCATAAGAAAGCACAACAAAATTTCATGCACCATTATAGAATTCCACCATCACATTTTGGCACCCACGACCATCTTCTTAGCCGAAGTCAGTAATAACCGCCATCTATCTCCTGAGTGTATGCCAGTCGCACCTTCTACAGATCGGGGTCACTATAATACAACACTGCCATAATGATAACCCAACCAGGAAATTGTAACACAACTGGAAAGTCACCTTCATACCAGCCACACTTCTTGAACTACCGGTTGGGCCGTTGCCAGCTCTATCGGGATCCCACACCCACCGCATCCATCCTGAAATCCATGATCCCTGTGAGTCACCACATTCCAGATCTCCAACCTCACCATTGAAAATTTGTGTCAAAAATCATTCATCCTCCCCTTCCTCTAGATATCAATTACATATAATACCAAGATGTGCATTAACTTCATATATTACACCACATCACCCACAATTCAGGGTCATCTGAGGACTCCATCCACTAGATCTCGAGCATCAATGTCTCCTGGAGTCAATCAAGGTCACTGGGTTCCCCTGAAATAATCTACTATAACTAGTGTTGTGTTTAATATATGATATCAAAAATAATTTTCTTTTTTTTAAATGTCATGGTGTTACATTTTATAATGATATTCTTGATGAATTATCACAATAAATCAGAAACATATCAAAATAAACATTAAATTTAAATAATTTTTTCTTAATCTAAAAAGATTGTTTACAACAGCTATAAGTGGATGTGTACTCTAATTTTGTAGTAGAAAAATTAATAAAAAAATATTTATTTTGAATCCATCAAATAAAAATCATTCCAAAAATTGGACACATACCATAATTTATCTTTATATCATTTCTAAAACCTATGAAATTAGGATCATTAATTGATTAAATGACAAAAAGTTTGATAGGGATAAAACAATCCATGATTAATAGTTCCTTTAACATATCTAATAATTCTTTTAACAACCATTAAATGACTATCCTTATGATGAAATTTAAATATTTCACACATTAATATAGAAAACATTACATCAGTTATATTATTAGTTAAAAAGAGTAATCTTCCTACCGTGATTTTAAATAAAATATGTATTTTTTTATATGTTAAAGTCAAAACTAGTTTACAACTAGTACTCATAGGGTTTATCAAATTTGAATAATCACAAATTCCAAAACATTTGACTATTCGTTTAGAAAACTTATATATATTTAAAAATATTTCATCACTTCTTTGAAAAAATTTATTTCCTAGAAAGAATATTTATTCTTGCCTGACCCATATGAGATTAAGTATTAATTTAGTCATAATATCCATTAAAAAAAATTTAGAAAATAATACAAATATATTTTCATGAAAAAATATTTTAACAAAAAAATCCCAATAAAAAGCTTTGGAATAAACATTGTAGGGTCAATATTAACTTTTAAAAAAACTTTTTTTAAAAAAATTTAAAATTTATTTCATCCTAAGAAAAATAATATTTTTTGATTCATTACAGGGAATTCAAATGTTTTAGAACATAGTTCAGATATTTTTCATGTTCAAAACCATGGGTTTATTTAATAAAAGTATCACTAAAATTTTATCTATTTAAAAATATACTTTTTACATCCACTTTATAATGTTTAAAACCTTGAAAATATGTATTGAAAAATAAAAAATAATAGACTCTAACCTATAAATAGATGAAAATGTTTCAGCCAGTATATTTTGTATTCAAAAAAATAACTTCTAACTAATCTATCTTCATTTATAATTATTTTTCTAGGATAATATAGTTTATTTATGATAATTCGATGTAATTTTTTAATTTTTAGGCAGTTCATCAAAATTACATAAATAATTTCTTGAAAATAGATTTAGTAATTAATTTTTATCAATAATAGTGTTTAAATATTTTTATGATTCGCAATAATAATTAAGAATAAAATTATTAATAAAATACACATGAGCATAAAAATTCTTTAAGAAAGATTTGTTATTACATTCCAATATTAACATCTCCAATTATTCTTCTAATATAATGGTCTTAATAAGTTTTTAATATTCAATAATTATAGAGATATTAATATTAAAAATTACTAGATTAATTTTAATTATTACCCTCACGGAAATTAAATACTATGAATTTGTCTATAATTTATTATACATCTGAATCATTTTAATTTAAGTCATTCATAAAAAATTTAACAATAACATGTTCTTTAAAAATAATATTTCTTTAATTATAAACTGAATTATCATTAATAATATTAAAATTATCTACAAATATATCTTTATATAATTTATAATCAAATTTGTATGTAGAATACAGAGACCCTAATTTTTATTACATGACTAAAAGGTTTATTATATTTGGAAAATTATGATCATCCATCACTTATACATAATATAATGAAAATTTATTAAAATCCTTCTTGTTTTTCCACTTAAAAACTCTCACATTCTCTTGAGTACATATAGTCACCTGATAATATATATTAAAGAAATGTGTGAGCTAAAATTCTAGTAAGGATAAGGATAACATAGCTGAAATAAGGGACATTAATCAATAGTACATGGGTGAGAAAAATAATCATAATCATGTAATAATAATGGTACCATAATCATAATAATGAGTAAGACATTTTTGAAAATTCATGGGATGATTCATATGCATAAAATGAAAAATCATGTCATAGTGGTTAAATACCACATGTATTTGGGTACAAATCTATCATCAAAATCATGTATAAAATAATTGCATAAATTATAAAATCATAATTTTGAATAAATATAGCATAGTCTTCACACATAATACATATAATATAATGATATACATCACATTGCCCAATGAAATTGAGGGCTATATAATTCTAGTCCCACCAATCACCTCAAAATATTCACATAATCATACATGCCACATCAAACATTTACAGTCGTAGTCAAGAAATAAACCATGGAAAGGAATATGTTTGATAAGGTGAAAATAAATAATTCCTTAATGAATAAGAATTGGGTTCCAAAATAAAAAAAAAGGAAAACATATTGGGTATAAACATCTGCATTCCATAGTAAATAAATAACTCTAGTGGAGTCAAATATGTATTCTGGAAACAAAGCTATTTAAAAAAAATATTGGTATTTTTCTTATCAATCAAGGTGGTAAAATGTATATCCCAAAAAATAAAAAGGTATAATATTTAAATTTTATTTAACAAAAATTATTTTAATATCCACATTGAAATTTATTTGAAAGATGGATGACCTAAAGAATGGGTGTAGGTGTTAAGAATCCCTTTTCCTTAAATCCCTCTTTATTTCATCTCTTGTCTACCTACATAATAGTATACATAGGTTTATTAAAAAATTTATACATGATTGAATTATTTCCATATTTACGACTATTTATACATTATAATCATTCAGTTATATTTCCTAATTTCCATGATTAAAGTGAAGTCATTTTTTGATCACATTTTCCTTAAAAATTTCCCATTTTGATTTGATTTCTCTATTTTGTTCAAGGTGATTTATACATAACTATAATTAATTTTAGAAGATTTAAAAACATATATTTATAAATTTATCTGTAATAAATAATTTATTATAACCATCCATAGGTTTGGTGATAGGAAATAAAATGTCAATGTCCTCATTCATGGTTAACTGAATGTTAACGGGGCATTGTCAAAAGGGCAGGAATGAGAACAATGAAAATTTAATAAGTTATTAATATAATAATTATATTAGGAAAACATAATTAATATAATTATAATATAATATTTAATTATCATTATAATATTATGGTTTTAAAAGGGGTGAATAGAAAAGAAATTGGAGATGAGAATGAGAGGGAGAATTGATTAGAACAGACCCTCTTCTCGATGTTGCTTCTTCTTTAAAAGACTAAAATAATTTCATTATTATAGTCATATCGATCCATAATATAATTACATTACATTTTCATAAGAATATATTACTTATAAATAGATGGATATTCATATAAAAAACCACTCCAGAATCGCATGGATTTAGTGCCTTTGAAAACTTGGAAACAAAAACAACTAGTTCATAAAACATTTAAATTGTCTCATACTTTTTCCTTCATAACTAGAATCCATTTTTACATATCAAACCTAATAATTTATCTAAATCCTAGGTAAAATAAACATAAGAAAAAGGTGATCTCAGATGCTCAAAAAAGGAAAATATGGCAGATATGAATCATAACATAGACATAAGGGTATAAGAATATGAACATATCATTTGAAAATCATACCCAATGTATCCAAGATCATAATATTTATTCATGTATTAAATTTTAATTATTTACATTACATGATTAATAAAATAATTAATTTATAAAAAACATGGAACTATGGAAAACACAAAACTATATAACATTTTGAACATGTGTAAATAGAGACCGGTTCACTTATTAAGTTAAGGAAGTGAAACGAGGCCCTAGAATTAAATTATTAACATGAAACCGGGTCCATTACTAATATTTTAAACATGTAATAACGTTCAAACATTTTTTTTGAACAAGTAATCACGTTCACACATTAAGTTGTGAATATGTAATTAGGTCCATGCATAACACTGTGAACATGTAACCAGGTTCATGCATAACCTATATACACATGAGTTATAAATCATTACCCGATGAATTCAAGAGAAATATATGTTCTACCTATAAAAAAATTAAAATTTTACATATGTGTTTTACAAGAACAAAAATCATTCATCACATCAGAACCCATGTAAATAAATGAGTTTTATAAACATTTAATTATAACATAAATCTTGGAAAAGAAGCAATATTCATGGACATAAAGCCACCATAAACATAAAACAACCATAAAAATAATAAGAATGGTATCCGTGAATAATATCCCCATAAAAGAACACGTAATATCAAATAATGATTTCTTATATGGAAATTAATTTTGAAATATTATATCAAACATTTCATGAAGAAAATATACTTTATATTTTCAAAAAAAATTAACACTGCACAATTATAAAAGAAATCCTTTTAATTGAAAATATCCTTGTACTATTTTAAATAATCAAGGCATATGGGTCAAAATTGGGAGGTTAGGGGTGGTATTTATACTTTATGGGTGGTGGGTTTAGGTGATTGAAACAACTATTATTTTATATTTAAATCCAACCATATTGAGGTGGAAATAATTTATACAACTAATATTATTGAATAATGTTTTTGAGGATTTTTAGGGTCAATAAACACCGAGAAAACCATTAAATGTTGTAATTTTTATTCATGTTAATCTTTTATGATTTAACTTTAACCCTTGTCACTATTATACATATACAACAGTAAATACTTTTTTTACCCCAGTAACTTTTAATACCTAAAAAAGAAATTATCCTCACAACCTAATTTGGAAATTATGATACCAAATATGATGTTTATTTTAAAAAAAATAACTTCACATAATTGGTAAATATATATTTAAAATTAATCTCACAGTCGTAAATGGAAAACATGTTTTTAATGTCAAAAGTTCAAAAGTGTGAAATGTTTTTTATATCCAATTTCATTGTGAAATTGCTTCTGATGACCTATTTTGGTCTTATATATTAATAGTTTAATTAATTATAATTTTAACACAGTTTAAAATATAATTTAACAGTATAAATAAATTATTTGAAAATAGTGGTTTTCAATTAAAATGCACCATTTTCACTATTCACCAAAAATGAAACTTGTTCAAAAAATACCAAATATTCACCATAATCTAAATTTTTATATGACTACTTCTAAAAGGGATTTTATTTTATAAAAAAGATTTATAAAAGTGTCGAATTTTAGATTGAAAACAATTTCATCGTCAAAGGTGGAAATTTTATCTTTTAGAAACATATAGTTTTTTATGCTTAAAATTGGATTTTATTCCTATCGTATGCTTATAAAATGTATTGGATTAATTCAAAAACATTTTATTGAATAAGAAAATATCAATTTAATTAATATCATTTACTAAAACAAATTTATTCAACTTTTTAAATAAAATTACAATTTTTTGTATAAATGGTTTTTTTGTAAAACACTTTCTTTATATTTAATTATTTTTAATTATTCACGTTTTTAATTAATTGGTAGATAATTAATTCATTTCATAAAAAAATTTAAACAATATTTTCATAATTTATTTAATCCCATTAATTCTCACCATTATAATGGATAGGTGATAATGTTTATCTTAGAATATTAATATTATGGGGTTTGTTTAACTCGGTGTTTTGTGAAAAGTAAGCTATCAAAAAGATTAAAAAGGATTAGCGTAAAATATTGGGTTATTACATTATACCCCCTTAAAATGAATTTTCCCTAGAATTTTATTTCCTGAGTATTAATAGATGAGCATATATTTGCATCATCACATCCTCAGGTTTCAACGTAGCTTCCTCAAATTGGTGGTTTCACCACAAAATGTTAACCTAGTGAGTGGTCCTGATATATAGTACTTTTCTCTATGATATAGAATCTCTAATTGTTGATCATTATAAGAAATATCTTTATCCATAGCTATGACCTCTTAATTTATTACATGTAAAGGATTAGTGATGCACTAACCTAAGAGAGATATACGAAACACATCATGAACTTGAGAGAGATTCAGTGGAAGAGCCAATCAATAAACTACTTTCCAAATACGATCAATAATTTAAAAATAAAATATTTTTCACAATTTAAAATTTCACTAGAATATAAAATATCATTTTTTTTAATTTTCCTTTCTGGGAAAACCACATAGGAAGAGGGGGAAATAAGACTTCATCTTAAGTTAGAGGGAATGTAAAAGAAAAATAACACCACATAACATGAATTATAATTATGATAACATTAGTTTAAAGTGAAAACAAGGGCATGGAAGATAATTCCAAATCTCAATTTCTTATAGAGAATTATAGAAAACATGGCCATTAAAATGTAAATTATCACAAAACCATTGACCAAATAGGTCTGAAAAGGTCATTGATATCATACAAAATTGTGACAATAGAATAAACTTTCATTACAAAATCATTTTAGAATATATTAATAATTGATATTATCTCAAGTGTACAATCTCACTCTATTATTGTGGTATGATAAATTAACACTTTATTTATGACTCCCTATAATGAAGTTAAAATTTTAATTCCTACAAAACTTGTGCAAGACAAGATCCATAATGGGATGACAATTCACTCCTTTAACCTCTATCTATCACAACAATATAAAAATGATTATCATATATTATTCATATGGTTATGTCATTAATTAATTTCTAAAACATTTTCCAAATTTAATCATTAACAACTTAATAAATTTTTACCCTGATGAACCATCCAAAGTATTAAAATCAAAAATATTTGAAAGAATTTTAATAAATTTATAATGTGTACATATCATTAATCCCCCAAAAAAATGATGTATCTCTTAATTTTCACATACTAAACATGTAAATATAATTATAATTTATTCTCTTAAAACATGTTAATAATATTAATTACCATAAAAATGTAGTGAAAACATACATTCTTTCAAAAATTAACTCGTTCCTTATAATATAAATTTAAAATTTCAATAAACTCAATCCATAAACGACCTTATCATCATGAATAAATTCCAAGTTCATCAATATTATCCCATTTAATTTATCATAATCTAATATCCCTTTATCTCATCATTATCCCAACATCCTTCACATATTATGTTTTATCATTCACTTGATCATGTGTTCTCAAAAAAAATATCACCTCCATCACTTTTCCTAGATACCAGTTCCACTCAATATATAATTTAAAATAATTAAAATATATATATATTTGAAAATCCATAGAATTTTCATCAATCCATAGTTCATATAGAGGGATTCTATCACATGAAATTTCACTAAAGGGTGAAAAATAAAGTTTTCATAGGCCTAACTCATGAAATTTATAACTAAGGAAGGTAAATGTTTACTAATTAACGTGATTTTATTTATCCATTGGGATTGAATAAGAATTATCTTTATCATTTACCTTCAATTATTATTTTTTATATTCATAAATACTAGCCCTTGGATTCAAGAATAGATTCTCATAATTCCTGAATTCCTTGCATTTGAAGCACAAGAGTGTGGGTGGTGGGATCATTTGAGTTATCTCTCCATTTATTTCATTAATTGTCCTCTTTTCATTCCTCTATCATTATTTTTCTCAATGATCCGTATTCTCACACTTAAAGTATGTTATTGTTCCATTTATATATTCACTTGTGTACTCCTTCTAACATTTTTTTAAGTAGGAGGATGAAATGTGTTCCTCCCTACTTGTGGGAAACCACTATTGGTTCCATGAATCTTTACATTCCTCTTCTTATCCCCAAAACCATGATGATTTATGGATTCCATTTCCACATTCAGTGTACATGAAATAATTTCTTTATAGATTCCAAAGTCCCTTATGAATAATTCCTTTCAAATACTTTGTTTCTTTCCACTAAAGAATTGGTAAATTTTACTTTCAGGGTTGATAATTATACTAGAGTCATACCTTGAAATAATTGTAAAATTTTCCTCATATGTGTCTATGGTTTCATCATCTTTTTTATTTAGATTAAGAAATTCCTTCTCCATAATAGTACATAAAATATGATGGAATGCTTTATGAGGAATATAAGCTTAATAAAATCCAATTCCATTACATTATTTTTTTATAATTTCCTCATATTCTTGATAAGATTTCACCATTGATCTGTTTCACCTTTCAAATGATAATTAGCTAGGATAACATTTCCATGTCCTAAGTAATGAAGAAAATAAAATATTTTCCCAATAGTGTTGCTCCATTTTTGTGCCACTAGTGGATTAAAATATCCACTAAAATAAGGTTGGTGTTTCCTCATGAAGGACTAAATAGAATATTGATACCTCGGTTTCTCATTTGGAAGGAAAGTATGAATCATATCTTATGCAAGTATAGAAACAATATTTTTTATCCAATCTCCCATATCATTCTTTTTCTCAAGAGGAAAATCTTTTCATTACCAATCAGATTCATCATTCAAATGGTTCCTTCTTGTTCCATCCCTACCTAAGACCAAAAATAATAGTGTGACTAAGTAGTAATCATATTATGAAACCCACATAATAAATGGAAATTTCTTATAAAATTTCAGTCTATGCCACCTTTAAATTAGGTTGTTCATGAGCATTACCAAAAATATATGATTTTAACCTATATATTAACTAGGGGTTCTTATTAAAATTTTATCATCCTAGTTTCCAATGGTAAAATGAGCCTTTTCTCTAATACCAACAATAATAACCCACTCTTTTCATACATAGATGTTCCATATAAATATATGAATATTAATATTACAACAAAACCACACCAGAATCATATGGTTATACTATATTTTGAAACATGGAAACAAAAACAACTTGTTCATAAAATGTATATATTGTCTCCCTTTTATTCTAGCATAACTAGAACTCTTTTTTACATATCCAAACTCATATCATTCTTTGTATCCTAATGAAAAGAAACATACGAAAATGGTGAGATCATATGATTATTAAGGGTAAATAGGGATATATGAATCATAATATAAACATAAGGGTATAATAATATGAATGTAAAATTTTAAAATCATACCCTATATATCAATGAAAATAATATTGAGTCATAGAATAAATCATAAATATTTATAATACAATATTCATAAAATAATGACTTTGTCATAAAATATGGTACTGTGGAAAACACATAAACATATAACATTGTTAACATGTGTAAATAGAGATAGGTTCCCTCATTATGTTAAATATGTGAAATCAAGCCCTCGTATAAACTCATGAACATGAAACCATTTCCATGCATAATATTTTGAACATGTAATGAGTTTCACACATAATGTTTTTAAAATGTAATCAAGTTCATGCATTTCATTGTGAACATATAATCAGGTTCAAGCATAACATTGTGAACATGAAATCAGGTTCACATGTAACTTATATACTAATGAGTTATCTATCATTACCTAATGCATTGGAGGGAGTTATAGGTCCCACCCATAAAAAAATTAAAAGTATACATATGTTTTCAATAAGAACATAAATCATTCATGACCTTTGAACATGTGTAAATAAATAAGTTCCATAAACATTTCATTATAAGAAAACTCATGGAAAATAAATTGGATTCAAAAAAATCATAAAAAACCTAAACCCAAAATAAAAATAATTAGGATGGAATACTATAATAACATCCCCAGTACATAATAAGTAACATCAAATAATGTTTTCTTTGATGGAAGGTAATTTTATAATATTACTTGAAATAATTGTATAGAAAAATATGCATTCTAATTTTGAGAAAAAAAAATACACGTAATTATAAATGAAAAAAAAAATTAAAAATAACCTTGTAATATTTTAAAGTAATATTCAATTAATTGAATCATCATGTTGGCAGTAAAATCTTCTCATGTCTTCTAATTTAAAAAACATTCCTTATGTATTTTGACAAAAACAGTCATAAATAACCTCTACTAGAAAATAACCAAAATATTACTTTCAAAAAAAATTAAAAATTTAAATATTATTATAAACTACTTTAATCAATAATAGTAGAATATTAAAAGAAATTGGAAATAATTTTAGAAAACATGGACATGGAAGAAAAATAGAGGTTTGTGGCTAACTTTAAAATTATAATTTTTTAAAAGAACATCCCTTATAAATATCATATCCTTGTTGTCAAAATTAAAATAATACATGTATCCACTATCAATAATTATAAAAAAAGTTTAAATAAAAAATATTATATTAAAATTTAATTTCATAAATACTAATTTAATGACATAAATAATAAGTTTGTATTTTAACCAAATAATGGAAGTTTGGTTAATAAATCCCTTACATTTTGAAATCAGTGGAATTGTATTCACTATAAAAGTAACAATTATTAAATAAAATAATGGATTAAATATAGATAATGATATTCATTATATGATATATCAGTGTTCATAATATACACCATAAAAAAAGTAATAATTGGTGAATAATTCATAAATCTAACAAAAGTAAAAGTGATATGAAAATCCTTATATCAAACTTCCCTTTAGTTTTTCATACATAAATCTCTTAGATAAGGGTTTAAAAAATGGTATTAATTGGTTTCGGAACCATATTATTATTTATAATACCTTATATGATATTTTTATAACATTGTTCCACCTAATCATTAAAAATATTTCATGATTTCCATTATTTTAGCAGTGTTTGTTTCATAATATTCATGGTCGGTTAATTTGTGATTAATTATGGATTTTTGTGCCAAATGGATATAAAACTACCAAAGTGTAACAAAATGGTATTAATGAACCTCAATAAGTTTAAATTTTTCCATTTATAAATTTTCTTTCATAAATGAAGATGATTTATTTGAAAAAATGTTTATGATAAATGTCATGTTTATTTTCATGGTTCTTTCGAATACCATAGACTAGTTTCGTTTTATTTAAATTTATGAGTATATATTAGTTCCATAACCTGAAATAGGTTATAATATAAATATTAAAATATTATTCAACCAGAATAATATTTTTATTGTCAACCCTAAATATTGTAATTGAAAATGAACAAAAACATTATTCACGGAGGCGATTAATCGACATAATTCGGACAATAGTTTCATTTCTTTGTATAGAATGAGGTAATAAAAGGGATGGATATATGATATTACATTAAAAACATAAATCTATAGTATTTAAATCATTATTTTATTATAATTTAATTATTTGTGAAGTAGGTGTGGATAAAATATAAGAATAAAATAAATTAATAGAGGTACTTTGAGAAACATACCTTTTGGATATTAGCTCCTTGAGAGACCCTAGAGGAACTTGGACTTGGCCTCTTGGTGATACCATTAGTGATTTGATGTGGGGATGGTGAGGAGTAGATTTTTTTTAGGAATTTTATGAGCATAAAGGCTTTTGTGTCTAAATGGTATAGTGATGGGTTCTATTTACACTTGAGGAAACGTGGATTTAACTGATTAAAATAATGATTATCTTATATTTAAATCCTACCAGATTGAAGTGGAATTAATTTCCCAGAAACATATTGTTAATTGATGTTTGTTAGGTTTTTTATGGTCTATAAACACTAAAAACCCATTTAATGATGTAATTTTATGGTATGTTAATCATTTACATTTAAACTTTAACATGTGTCACTATATTACGTATACTACTGTAATTAATTTTTTTTAAACTAGTAAATTTATATACATAAAAAATTAACATTAAAAAATAATTTGGACCTTATGATTCAAAATATTTAAAAAAAATTAACAAATTCAATTCACATAGTTGGAAAAATTATATTTAAATTTAATCCCGCAGACATAATGGGGAAATGGGGTTTTAATGTGAAAAGTTCAAACGTATGAATTGTTTTTATATCCAATTTCTATATGAAATTGATTACAATGACCTAAATTGGATTTATTGATATATAATTTATCTAATTAGACCATAAAACCAATATAAAATAAAATTTATATATTTAAAACAATTTATTAAAAATTATTTTTCAATTGAAATGCAATATTTTTCACTATTCAAAAAAATGAATCTTATCAGAAAAATATCCACAATTAGCCATAAGATAATTTTCACATAAATATATCATTAATGAAGTTAATTTTGTCAAAAATAAAATTATAAAAGTTTCAAATTTTAGTTTTAAAATAATTGCTCTATCAAAATGCGGTAATATTGCCTTTTAGAAAAATATAGCTTGTTATACTTAAAATTGGTTTTTATTTTATATTATGCTTATAAAAAATATCGGATGAATTCAAAAACATTTGTTTGAATATATAAAATTTTTATTTCATTAATATCTTTTATAAAATTAATTTATTTAATTTTTTAATGAAAAATACCATTTTAGGATTAAAAAATAGTTCTATATATAAAACATTCTTTATGTTCAAATTTTTTTTATTATGTTTTATAATTAATTGGTAAACAATGAAGTAATTTTATAAAAAATTGTAAACAATGTTTTCATTATTTAATTAATCCCATTCATTTTCTCCATTACAATGGGTTGGTGATAACATTTGTGTTAGAATATTTAATATTCTAGAGTTTGATTAAGCTCGTTGTTTTGTACAAAGTAAGCTATCAAAGAGATTAAAAATGGAATAGAGTAAAATATTGGGGAGTCACAACTAATATCCATAGGTATAAAAATATTCTTAAGAGAGATTATTTGGAAAGAGATTTAGGTGTGGTAAGTGATGGAGGAGTGTTTTTTCAAGGGGAGGGAGAGGGGTTATTTATACTTAAGGAGATGGGTATTATTGATTAAAAATATTAACTAAAATACTATATCTAAGTTAAACCTTGTCATATTGAATCTTTTTAAATTATAAAACATATGTGAATTAAATAAAATTATTTCATGAAATTAAATAACTTTATAATTCCAATTAATTAGTTTAATCAAAAGGAAAGGTGGAAAATTGAGTTAATGTTATTTTAATGTACTACTTTAGAGTTTAGAATTTTGAAAGTACATTTTCAGTTTGGAAATCATGATTATTGTATTTCAACAAATCATTTATAAAAAATATTTTTTTTCGATCCTAATGTTCTTGAAATTATTATGTAATTATTAAATCATGATTGATGTATTTTAAAATACAATAGTTATGATAAAAACTATAGATTTACTATTCACCAGAATATTCAAGTATTTAAAAAAATTAACAAAAAATTGCCCTTATAAAGTTTCAACATTATGATTTTTAAAATGAAATTATGTTTATCATTATAATTTTCTGAAATAGTTAATTTTCATTCCTAATATAAAAATTATTATTTTTATAAAATCCCATAAAATAAAGTTTTAAACAAATGTGCTTATATTTTCATTGAGTTTCTTAATTAGGATGTGAAATTTTATAGAATTATAATATTTATATTTACTTAAATTAATCACAATAAATATTATTTATATTAGTATTTATTTTTTTTATGTTAAATTACTATTCCAACAGTGAGGTTACTATTCCCAACAGTCAGGTTACAATTCCCAACAATCAGGTTACTATTCCAAATTGGTAGGTTACTATTACAATAGTCACATTACTATTAAAATGGTCACATTACCTCATACAATAAAATATTCATTCTATAATTTATTATTCACCTCAATTCCTCTTATGGTTTTATATTTCCATTTCCCATATTTTCGATTGGATTTTTAATATTTTTTTGTTTATATAGTGTTGTTCATGGGAGGGATTATTCTATAAGATCAGGGTGATCCAAATTTTTAGATTTTGGTTCTTATATTTTCTATTGTTTATCCCTCAGTAATTTTGATAATTTTAATAGGTTTAGTCATTGAATAATATGATGATTTTCATTAATGAATTGAGGTTCTTTGGGTATCCTTGTGTTTTTTATGCATATAATACTTATATAATATAATATAAAACATAATTATTAAATGAAAAATTGTAATTTAAAATGTATGGGTCATTAAATTATTCCCCCATTTATATGTTTTGTCCCTAAAATATCAACTCCTATTTTTAGTTGAGAATAGGTGGGGGTACTTCGATTTCATTATTTCCTCTAGTTCTCATGTTTCCTCCTCATAATTATAGTTCGTCCACAATAGTTTGACAATATGAGATTAATTGTTGAATTGAACACTATCTCTATAGTCCAAGATCATCAATGGATACTCCTCATATGAGAGGTCATTCTCTAGTTGTAACACCCCCAGATTCACTACATGTGGGGGTTTAGGTATGTACTTTCTTTGGAGATAAATGTGGAACACATCAGGAACATGGAGGATATTTAGTGAAAGTTCAAGTTGATATTCTACTTCTTCTATACAATTAGGGATCTCAAAGGGGATTATGTACCTAGATATATGATTCCATTTATTTTCAAACCACATGACTCTTATCCATAGTTATATTAAATTAAAAACATTATATCCACCTTCAAACTCCAAATCCATTCAATGGTTGTTAGAATATATCTTTTTCAGACGTTGAGAAATTTTATATGTTGTTGAATGGATTGAACCTTCAATTTCATCTCTTACATAAGACCACATCAAAATATCTTCCATTATCCAACTTCATTCTAACTAGTAGGAGTTCAACATCGCTTCCCATAGTGTGATTCATATGGATCCATTTGAATAATTCAGTTGAAGATTTTTTATTTGAGACCTTGGGTAATGGGATATATTGATCCCATATTCCATTAAATTGCATTGACCATGCTCTTAGAATATCCTCAAGTGTCTGGATAGTAATTTTATATTTCCCACCAATTTGGGGGTAATATTTAGTACATAAATTCAATTTAGTATTCAAATCATGTTGAGTACTTCTCTTGAAATTTGATGGGATTCTTGGATCACGATTATAAATGATTAAAATTGGTCCCCCGTGTAGCCTCAACACAACCTCCAAATATATATTTGAATATTTTTCATGAAATAAATCATCTTGAATATTGATGAAGTGTGAATTCATGATGATTTGATCCACCACAACCCATATCTGAATGTTACCTTTGTATGTATTTGGGGGACTACAGAAAATTTTTATGGTGAAGTTATTACATTTCAACATGGTTATATGAAATAGTTTCATCATCCCCTTGGACTTATCTCTCTATACATTAACTTACATACCAATCATCTTGAGATATAATCTGGAATATCTTTCTATGTATTTTCCCACTAGAATTGTTATTGATGATCACGGTACATCTTGGTACTTCCTGGATGGATTGTGAAATATGGGATATTCACATTATGCAATAGATCCTTCTTAATCTCATGTGATAAAGGCACATGAAGTATAGTTACAAGTTGAATGGAACCACTCTCATTTATTTTTAAATCATTTAACTTCCCTTACATTATTGCTTTATCATTCTTTTGTTGCTCCAAATCATTCTATTATCCCTCCATGATCTTCTTTTAGATAGATAATTTGGAAATCATTTAAAAAATGTAGGATGTATTCCCTTGTTTTATGATTTCTAGATCCATCTTTTACATATTAATAATGGTTGGGTCTTTCTTAATTTGCATCATGGATAATATTGCAAGATATTTTCTATTAATAGCATCATATACCTTTTTTTATTTCCTGGATGGTAGTGAATAGAGCAATCGTAGTCTTTGATTAGCTCTAACCATCTTATTGGATGCATTTTGAACTCCTTCTATGTAAATATATACATTCGACTCTTTTAATCGATATATATGTTACACTTATATACATAGAGGTACTACTATGAAATATTCAAGGTAAAGATCTTAGTTGTTAGCTCTTGATCATGTGTCAGGTAGTTCTCCTCAAATATCATCAACATTCGTGAGGCATAGGCTATCACTTTATCATTCTTAATGAAAAAACAATCCAAACATTTATTATAATCATCACTTTATATCACAAAACATTCTCCACTTATTTTTAATGTGAGTATAGGTTTAGTTATTAGCCTCTTCTTGATCTCCTTTAATATTTCCTCACATTATTCCATCTAGAAATACCATACCCCTTTCTATGTTAACTTAGTTAGTGGGACAGAAAATCATGAGAAAATTCTTAAAAAATGTCTATAGTACCCTATTAATCTAAGAAAACTATGGATTTCAATGAAATGGATTGGTCAGTTTCATTCCTCAATTGTATTTTTCTTTGAAGGGTCCACATAAATTCCCTCTCTTGTGATCACGTGCCCTAAGAATATGAATTAATGCATCCAAAAGTCACACTTTCTATAATTAGTATATATTTTATCCTTAAAATGGTAAGTAAAATCATTAGATTCTATTAGTGTTCCTCCATAAACACTTAGTAAATGATTATATCTTCAATAAAGAGAACCAAATTTTTTTAGGTAGTCTCTAAATAATATATTCATCAAAACCATGATGATTGTTGGGGATTTTTTTATGTTTAAAGGGAATCACTAATAACTCATAGTGTTCATACCTTTTATGGAATGTTTTATTCTAAATATATTCCTTTTTCACCTTTAGCTGATCATATCTAGAATGAATATAAAGCTTTAAGAGTTAATGAGCTCCTCATAGTTAATCAAATAAGTCATCAATATTTGATAGGGGATATTTGTTCTTTATGGTGATTTTTTTGATCTCTCGGTAATCCAAACCCAACCACATTTATCCATCCTATTTCTTTACAAATATCACAAGTGAACCCCAAGGTGAGAAACAAGAGCATATGAACCCTTTTTCTAAATGATCTTGTAGTTACTTCTTTAACTCCTATAGTTCTATTGGGGCCATCCAATATAGGAATTTAGATATTTATTGGAAATGGGTATACACTCTATTTAGAATGATTCATTATCTGGGGTATGTATGAATAAATCTTTATAAAATACTTAAGTATATTCCCTCATAATATGAAATTCCTCTAAGTTTATACCTTCTTTTGAACCATCCATTTGTGAAATGTATGCTTCTTCATTGGGTATCAACACCCACACCATTGGTGGATTTTCTAAAGTAGACTCATTGTCAACCATTCCATTATAGAGGAGTATGGGATGGTTTGAAATATGAAAATATATTTCCTTTTACCATAATTTGATGGGTGCACAATATATCAAGATCTAATCCATTCCTAATATATAGTCAAATTCCACCAAGGGAAGGATTATGAGATTCACTCGAATAATATTACCACATATTCTAACTGGAGAAGAGTCCAATACATTGATAGTAATGATCGTAGAACTATATGTTTTTACAGATATCTCCACTTCAAGGTATCAGGTCGTTGATTCAATAGTTATAAAAACATTCAATATATAAAGGAATTCAATGAAATATAATAAAATAAAACTTTTTCCATTGTTTTTTTAACAGAAAGTGTACACTTTAAGACATCATATTCATGCTCCACTTCACCATTAGTCAGGGAATAGGATTTCCCTTACTCCTTTATCTTTGGTTTCTATCATACATATTACCCTCAAGGACACATGGTTTAGTAGACTATCTTGAATAACTTCCATTATCCCTACAGTTGAATCACTAAATCATGGGTGGTGAATTAGGGAGTTAATTATTGTCCTATATCATTTTGGATGGATTCTTCATGTATCTTCAATATTGTTTCTGACGCTTTTACGTCGGGGTGCGCGCACGTGTCCGTCATGCATGGGAGGGCGCGCGTTTTGTTTCCCTGCATTCCGGCTTTCCCAAGGTGGGCGACATCCGTTCCTTATTCAGGGACGTCTGCTCCTTAATCGAAACTGGGATGATGGGATGTCGGTTCTTCCTTCCGTGGATTCCTCCTCGGAGCTCGTCACCTATTTCGGGTCTCCCTCGTAGATTTAAGATGGGTTCGTGAAGCTCATTCCCGGTGCCATATCTGCATGGACGCCAGTTAATTATGCTGCTTCCGTCGAGATGTTCCAAGGGGTCTTGTCGGGGCAGTAACCTTCGGTGAGGAGAATGGTCACGTTGGGGTGTCGTTGGCATGTTTTGACGCTAGGGATCGGCATTTCTGTCTTCTGTCCCTTATCACAGGGATTCTCGAGGGCGCAGAAGGTCGAGGCATCCCACATCGAATGCGTGGAATTGTGTACCATATGAGGTTTTCCTCAGCTTATCATGCTTAACACAGGGTATGCCACAAGTTTAACATCTTGCGGAGACGGATCGGACTGATCGAAACACTGAGAGTGGATCAGATTGAAGGACCCCCTAGGGGGAACACCGATGTTGGGGCCAGCACATGGGCGGCTTCCCGGATACCATGGAGTGGGATGGTGTGGCACGATCTCACCGGGATGTGGCGGCCTGGGTAAGGATCAGGATGGATGATGGAGTGACGGGCTTGAACCTCGTGGAGGCTTCCTACATATCCCCATGGCAGGGAATCAAAGTCTGTGTAGTTCGGTGATACGGTGGGACACCTGAAGAGGCGACCCGTGAGAATGAATGCATGGATTGGATCTTGGAGGAAGTAAGATCTTCGGGCTGGGGCATGAGCTTCCCAAGTCACATGGGCTCGAGGGGGAAGTTAGGATGAGATGTGGGTGTGAGGTATGGGGCTTATGCTCTGCGACGGCCCAAGAGGGGGAATACAGTTTAACGTCATGCGGGATGAGATATAGTTTAACGTCATGCGGGACGAGGGCATACAGTTTAACGTCATGTGGGATGAGGGATTTGGGGCTTACGCTCTGAGACGGCCCAGAGTGGGTATGGGTCTTACGCTCTGAGGTGGCCCATGGTGGTCGGGGAACCGACGTGGAGAGGTCGGAACAACCGGGTGGTGGGATTGAACCTCGTGGAGGCTTCCTACGTACCATGCGTTAGCACGGATCAAAGTCCACGTAGTTCGCTGGTATGGGGATTACTCTCTGAGGTGGCCCATAGGAGGATGTCATGATCAATGTGTGCTCTGAGCCCATGTGATTCATGCTCGGTATGAGAAACAAGAGGCAGCAGGGACCAGACGATCACGTCACAAAGGGTGCGTCTGTGATAAGCAGAATGGGGCTTACATGTTGAGCGGCCAGAAGAGGAAACAGGGGCTTACATGTGGTTAGCGGCCCAAAGAGGAAACAGGGGCTTACGCATGGTTAGCGGCCCTGGGTGCCAGGGCTTACTCTAGGGTGGAGGCCCGTGGTGAGAGAAAGCACAGTGGTAAAGGGACTCCACTGGCCTTGGCAGGGGGGAATTACGGAGGTGCATGGGTGCAACCTTCCATAAGAGAGGCTAGGGGCTTACGCTTGGAGGCAGCCCTTGCTCCATGGACAAATGCCACTCCAACAAGGAGGATCTCATTCCATGTGAGGAAGATTCCATTCCCGTGGAGATGAGAGGCGTAAAAAATGTCCGAGCTGGGGGGACCCTGCGTGCGAAGCACGAGGTCATACCACAGTTTAACGTCATGTGTTAAGGATGAGGTGCTTAACAATTTAACGTCCTGCAGCTTGGATGAGGTGGGTTCTCTCCACACCCCTAGGGCTTACATGCCCAATTCCCTCTACCCCTTGTGGGAGGGAAGGCATCAGAAAGGCCGTGGTGAAGGGGGGTCTCAGGGCAAACCATTGAGGGGTCCACGTTAGCGTGGCTATGCGAAAAATCAATAGTCGTTAGCGTGCCTATGCAGAGAAGCATAAGGAACAGCAATGCAATGGGAAACACTGCCCAAGGGACCTTGAGGTTACTTCGTACGAGCCTGGAAGGCCATACGGGAAAACAACGCCTGGCACGCATGCCCGATAGGGGAGACATCAGGTGTCGGCATGGAAAGTCGGCCAAGGGGCATCAAGGTAAAAGGGGTCCTGGGTGTTGCACGCAAAAGGAAGGTTTGCACGCAAAACACTGGGATGTCGTGCAATAGGGCCATAGGATTACGCGGATAGGTGATTGCACACAAGGTATTGTGCGCATAGAAGGGGATTGCGCGCAAGGGGAAACGATCGCGCGCAAGGGCAGTACCTAGAGGAGGAGGCAAATTCACTTAAGCCGGTAGAGTTGCACGCAAAGCTGAACCTCGGGGCAATTTTGCGCAAAAAGGGGGATTACCTGGAAGTCATATTGCGCGCGGGGGGAGTCGAATTGCGTGCACGAGAGCCAATCCGAATTCCGCAACCCCCAAACCGTTAGGGGTGGCCTTCTATTTATAGGCACAACCCGGCACAGAATCCAGGTGGCGCGCGAAAGTTTCCGTGCTGGGAACCGTCGACGCACCAAGATTCACCGCGCGGAACCGAGGCGAGCAAAATTGCGCACACCAGAGGATCGATTACGTGAATCTCGGGAATGCTTTGAGCGCACATCTTTATTTCGCGCACGCCCTCTTTTATTTCTCGCACCACTTCTCAGGCCTTCGGACCGGGGCTCTGATTCGGAATATGACATCGCTTTGTCATTTCGAAACTTCCTATAGGAGTTATGGACTTTTTCGGCGTCTACAAATGGCCCCCCTCAAAATTGGATCGGCGATAGGTCGCAACTATCGGATTCTGAGGGAAATGCCAAAGCAGGGCCACTCCTGTGCGCTTAGCGTGCAAACAACCCCCGCAGCGCGCAAAACGATGGATCCGCATGGAATTTATTTTCTACATGGCGCGGAACTCTGGTCGTGCCTATAGAAAGGGGCGCTGGGTCCCAAATCCGTACTTCATCTTTTCCACACGATAGGCTTATAGCTCTCGTGCGTGAAATTGCTCCCACGGCTGCATGTAAAAACGCTCTGGTAGCACAGAATTCCTTCCGAATTTTGGCCGTCCTTGTGCGCCTACTCAGGATATTCCATGCTAAGCATGCCGATTGCATGACCAGCTCTTGGATTTCATGCCGCTGCTTCAGATTTCACACAGCACTCTCCCATTCTGCGCACTACATCCTGGTTTCGTGCAACTCCTGAGATATTCGAGATGGCCGCAAACCGAGTTGATGAGGGGGAAGTCGCCGCTCGTAGGACCGAAATGGCGGTGACCGAGGGGGTTTATGGCGCCAAGGTGATAGTTTTCAACAACCTGACCCTGTTCAATCTGCTGACTCTAGCCCAGAAGACGTATCCCCTGTCTGACAACCTCCCGCTCTGGAATTTTGGCATCCTAGTGTAGGTGCCCCTACCGGGCTTCGAGGTGGACACACTGCGGTCATGGGTGACCCGGGAGGACGAGCTTCCTCACTACAACATCACCAAAAATGGCCGTCCTTCCAAGGAAACCAGACATATGGACGTATATGTCCTGAACCCGAGGACCAAGACCATTACCGGGGATGAGCCTGTCGCAGATAATTCTTTGGCCCTCTATGCAAGCACGTTCTGTCAAAGTGTCACAGATGACACGAAGGGCTGGCTGAAGGATTGGGACCTGTGGTCCGGGGGTAACATCACCAGCGAGTGGGCATGGGCATTCTGGGTTCACCATACCTACGACCAGTTCGGGGATGAACTGCGGTATATCGGCATGTTCGAGGCGGTATGGACGTCGCAGTTACACTCCCACCGTCAACCTGAGCTCGGGCTAGATCTATTCACCCGGTGGACTCCTGATACCAATACATTACACCTTCATCATGGGGAAGTTGGCATTAGTATCTGGGACGTTCACTGCATCAGAGGTATCCCACTGGAGGGCTACCAATACGACGAGTTCGTTCCTCCAATGAACACCTGGGAAGATAGGTCACGGACGCTCATGTTGACGTGGAACCTGCTGGAGCTGGCCAAATAGAGGTTTTGGGTCAAGGACTTCCTGAAGTACATTGCCTACACGGGCTGGTTCAGCCTGTTCCTTGAGAAGGATCCATCCGTCAAGATGTCGGGACGGGGTAAACGGTGCCCAACCGCGGCTCAGAGGAGCAGGGATGGGTCATACTGCAGGACCCTGGAGGCGGGGAAATACCAATCATGGGGCTATCGCGTCATCAAGGCCCGGGACCCGATCATCCGGTATGCCGGGTTCCTTGCCGCCTTCCTGAGCGGGTGGCTCCTGCTGGTGCGGGACGCGAGGATGGGCATCCATCCAGCAACATTGGTGATGGCGGGTACTATGGCCGCCAACAAACGGTTCAACTTGGGCATCCCCGTACTGGCCAAGATGTACGCTATCCTGGGACGCATCTCACGAGGTGGGTTGCCTCCGAGACTATGTGGCCCCTTCCAAATCTTCCACGGCTGGGTGGTGGCTCACCTCGGCGGGTACACTTTTCCAAATGCCATCTGTCCCCCGGGCAATAGCCTGCGACCATCCTTGCTGAACATCGCAGGGGTGGCGCCGATGACCCTCAATGAGTAGGGTGTGATAATCCACATTAGCAACCACAAAAACTTCCACTTCATCCCGTTCCCCACCCCGGTCAGCCAGATGGTGGACAACGGGCGAGGCTCTCTAGAACAGCAAGAATATTTCTAGAGCATTCGAGGCGGGGTGCTCATGGATCGGATCGACAGGAAGGTGATCTATGAGCCTTATGTGCCATATCAATTCGCCAGGCAGTTCGGGTGCCTCCAACGAATGTCGAAGAAGGTATTCATGGTTTTCTGGAAGGAGAAGAATCCCTGCGTTCTATTCCAGATGTTGTTGATGTTTACCACTTTCATCTCTGGCAATGTCGTTACTCTTCCTCCCACTGGGGTTGATGCTGGCCTAGCAACTGAGTATGCCAAATACTGGACCATCGCGTACCTTGAGGGGCTTTTACATAAGCGAGTTCAACAACTCTAGGTTACTCGCGTGGAAATCGGGCAACGGGGGAGAAGGCAAGGTTCTGCCAGAAGGGGGGAACTAGGGGTGTATCAGGCAGAGAGGCATGCGCAGGCCGGGACTTCAGCAGCGGGAACATCACACAGCGCCGCCGTGACCTCGTTGCCTGTCGGGGGGGTCACATAAGGCAGCCAGGGAACTGCCTGGGAAGCAGATAAGATACCTGCTCGAACCTTCCCAAGATGCAATTTTATCAGCACTGTGGTCGGCCTGGATGACCCTACGGCAATTGATGAGCGTTGAAATCATCTGGCAGAATATCATGCAAAACGGGATCCAGCTGCCAGAGGTCGGGCTCGTTCGAGTTACCGACCGGGTAAATTTTCATCGGTGGCATGCTTATCTGACGGCCATGGACACATACGCGCACCAAAGGGGTCGTTGTGTGGAGCCACCTTTCCTAGTGAAAGTGATGCTCGGCCAGGAGCATGATCCAGAAGTGATGCTTTCAGGAGAAGGCGATAGTGACGAGGAGTCGGAGGGGGGGGGAGGAGACTGGAGAAGAAAAAAGCGAAGGAGAAGATGAAGAAGAAGGAGAACCCGAAGATGAGGGGTCGCAATGGGTGACCTACCAAGGGAGTCTCCGAGAGAGCGGTGAGATTGTCAGCTCTGATCTCGACATAACCGAGATACTCGAGGTTTGTCTCTATCTTCATTTATTTTCCTTCTTCATACATTCCCCTTTCCAAACCGTCTCTCTACCTCACTCAGGAGCAGTTGAGTGTTGGACGAGCATCCCCACTAGATGAGGGATGAGATGAACCGGTGGGACATGATGGGGATCTAACACCCATCATTGAATTAACAAGCGCAGAGGGGTCTCCCATCACGGTGGCTTCTGTAGCAGTCGGAACACTGCAGACTGACGCTCTGGACTCCTATAAGTCTCATGCTTCACTAATGGCGCTTGTTATCAAAAGATCCCAACTAATCAATGTACGCCATGCGCAGTGATCTCAACATTGGAGGCTCGCCAGGCTGCGGAGCCCCGGGCCATCCATGAGTGGACCAGTGTTGGGCATACCACCTCATTCAGAACATGCTCCCTACACTGAGTCAACCCTGGAAATTGTTGTGCAGGGGGTAGTGGGCATCAGCGGTGTTGTTCTTAAGGTGAGGTCGGAGGCTAACGGAGGCATCGTCGCTGCTGGGGCGAGAGAGGAAGGTCACCCGTACGACGAGGATCCTATTCCTCACGAAGACATCCCTGAGGTAGATCCTGCTGCCGATCTTCTGGCTGCCTTCCCTATGTACCGACTCGCTGACCCTGAGGAGGTAGATGACTCGGACTCAGAGGCAGCCAAGGAGAGCCAGATGACACGACACAAAGGGTGGAAGTGTATCCAGCGCTTTCTCAGATAGCCCCAATCAGATTGGCTGAGGCGGATGGGATCACTCCAGACTTGGCTACGCTTCCTATGTGCCAGAGGGGCTGACGCTCAGTGCCATCATCTGACGGTCTGTGATTACATGGCCGAGAAGATACGCGAGAGAAGCTGACGCACCGATGTTTCCCAGTTTCAGGAAAGATCGGCGAGCGCCCGAGCATTGCTGAGGGCGGAGCATGAGGTCCGGCACCTCTAAGGGCAAGCGGAAGATAAGGAGGCCTTCATTGAGACATGCTCTGAGCTTGTGGAGCAACTGACGGCTCAGTTGGCTGACGTGCAGGAACAACTGATGGAGGCGAGTCACCAGATGACCGTACTTCGAACCAAGTGGGTGCAGGCACAAGCTAAGATTGGCAAGCTGCACTCTATGGCGGCTGATGAGGAGAGAGTCTTTGAGGAGCGAGAATCAGTCCTGGAGGCGACCAGCCAAAGGGTAGCAGCACTGGAAAGGTTGATTCAGCACGCTGATCCTTAAGGGCTTTGTTTTTTCCATCTCATGAGCCTCTTACTTGTACTGCTCACCATCTCAATCCAATACATGTCCAAATCCATTCATTTATACCCTTTGTTTAATAAGCTCAACCATAATTCTGAAATTAATAACAACTCATCACTGAGATCTTGTGGGTCGCACCCAACGCGAGAAGAAAAGGATACACGTGTTATAATTTCATCCAACTTTGGGGCACTGACCAAGCCTCAGGCATCCAAAATTGGGCCTGGATTTATGAGGAGAAGACCTCAGACCGATTGATATATCACCTTCTCAATGTGCTCTGACACACAAGCGGGGAAATTTCGGGGGCATTGAAATCCATCCGAACATAGGGAGATGGAAATTAGAGGTGACTCACGCTACCTGAATTCAGAACACTATGGGGCGCGATGATGGAGGATAACTATTAACTGTGACGGAAACGCAACATCCATATCATGTCGGCCTGGAGTGGGGACAATAAATGAGGGCTGACCGCTGACCATGTTCGCAACACGGGGCCTAACTCAAAAATCACCAGTCAGTTTCCCGGAACGTTGGCCCAGGACAGCTGTCGTACTATAGGTCTATCATCCATATTGCTACAATAGGTAGACCAAAGGTCTATCATCCATATTGTGGCGGCAGGCGGACCAAAGTCTATCACCCATACTATTAGGGGGTCTCGTCAAACATGACCAGTCCTCTGGAATGTTGGCCCAGGACAGTAGGTGGACCATAGGTCTATCATCCATACTATTAGGGGGTCCCGTCAGACATGAAAGAGAATGAGGATCTGACTAAAGGGGCACTCAAGGCATGGAATATGGAGTGGTGGTTTGTTTGAATAGAGTCCAACACTCACAAAATTGTGCCACCACGGCGGAGGCGCATTAGGTGGACGTACCAACCTGGTCACGGGTCGTCCCAATTTTCAGGCAGTACCACTCTGGCGAGAGAACTATCGCTTCCCATTATGGGGCATCCCGAACATACTCGAGGCGGATGTCACGATTACACCACTTCCCATGAATTCAGGCTGAGGGGAAGACAATAAGGAGGGATGGGGTTTGGTATTCCCTGGGGCCGGACCCAAGACGAAATATTTGGGCGTTCCTACATATCTCACTAGGATGAGAATCAAGCCACACGTAGTTCTAGAAGCACAGTTTAACGTCATGTTGGACGAAATACAGTTTAACGTCATGTGGGATGGGGGACACATCTCATCTGGGGATAGGGACGGCACAGCAAGTAACCCGATGTGAATGAGGACACAATCCTGCACCGCACCGTACAATCCCACAAGAGAGACCGAGTCGTGGAAATACAAGAAAAGGATCTTAGTTTTAGGTCTTAGAACTCTGACCAAAGGAGAAGGGGAATGGGAGACACATGGTAAAGCGGTTTCAAAACCCAACGTGAGTGTGGGGAAATGCCCTGCTTACTATGTGCTCCTGGGGACACGTTGAGGCCGAGAGACCGAACACAAAAAGTTAGGTTGGGCCTACAGGGAAGTTCCCAGGCGCTCCTACGTATCTCATAAGGATGAGAATCAAGACACACGTAGTTCTTGAGAGGCGGCATGGCGCGATATGGCGTCTCTACAAAGGACGAAGGAGTCGTGCGGGTCTAGCCCTCGCACCAAAAGAAGCAGAATTTGATATATCTTGTTTGTTCTTGAAGGTAAATGGTTTTTCTTTTGTGGGGTGACTGGCCTATGGTAGAAATTTTTGGCGTCTCCACAATAATCAAGCCATAACAGGCATTGACAAGTGGCATGGTAATCGACCAGTACCTGGCGTGATGTCCCCCATGGGGAGTTCATCACAATGCGGTGCCATTTTCCGTCATGCGGCCAGGACGATATCATCACAGTTTAAGGTCTCATGGTAGGACCAACAGTACAGTTTAAGGTCATATGGTGTGGACCAATAGGACAGTTTAAGGTCGTAAGGCTTGGACCAATAGCACAGTCTAAGGTCGTAAGGCTTGGACCAATATCACAGTTTAAGGTCGTATGGTTTAGACCAGCAGCACAGTTTAAGGTCATATGGTTTGGACCACCAGCACAGTTTAAGGTCTTATGGTTTGGACCACCAGCATAGTTTAAGGTCGTATGGTTTGGACCAAGAGGAACATGCACGATGCGATAAATCATACCTGATGCGGGTGAGGGTGTAATCTCGTACCATCACTACACGCGGTTCTGAGAGAGGAGCCTCGGGCCAAAGGGGCCTACGAGGGTTCAACAATCAGGGGGGACAGGAGATGCTAGCTCCCAGCTACACTGGGCCCAAAACGCAATGTCTAGGCGAATCCTCGTTCCCCATGGGGATGAGGGTCAATCTACACGCAACCTGTAAAGAAGAACCCAAGCACATACTCTAACGCTCAGATCGTGGGAGCCCCGAGAGACACCGTTACGCAGCTTGGTCTGTCCGATGTGTGGGGGTGTAGTGAGGGTTAGTATAAGGAGTGTCGAGATTCCACCTTGTCACGGTGGGGCGGAACACAATGTGAATCAAGCAACCAACATTCAGGGCCCGAGGAAGTCGGCATGACGACTGAGGATTACGGCTGACCACGTTCGCAACACAGCATCCTGTGGCGTTAGCCTAGAGGTGGGGGAAAACAAATGAGCATCAACCGCTGACCACATTCGCAACATGGGATTTGTATCAATTTGTTGCCCAAAACCATCAGGGGCGTTGGCCCATGACGGTAGCAGAGCCCTTGGGGGTTGTATCCAAGACGTTCTTGGGGGTCCCTCCGGGTGTGAAGGATGGTGGGGCCTGAATGAAAGGGAACACGAAGCTTGACAAGTGGATGAAAACTTGTCTAAGTCGAATCTGACACTCCAGGTCCCAGACTAGAGTACTCTGAACACATTATCAGACCACTGGAGATGGTCGAAGGGCTCAGTCTGAGAGCGGCCAAAAGATGGTGGATCCCCGGGAGAAGGGGGTATAATTCCAAAAACCCTATACCACACCTATATATCCCATCCATGGGGAGGGACAAGCCAAGAGGCCGGGGAAACCGGGAGATCGTGGGATCTCCTAAGAGATGGGGCTGGACCTGAAATCTAAGTGTTCAGGCGGTCCTACATATCCCATAAAGATGGGAATCAAGCCACACATAGTTCTAGACGGTGCCTTTTAATGTCATGTGGAACATGAAATAGGAGGGATAACCTTGAGAACAGGGTGCGTGTGGTGTAGCTATTGCAAACCCGGCGTGAATGAGGACATAATCTCATACCACGCCACGCGATCCTATGGTCAAGGTCCCAAATGCGAGACAGACACGATGCATTATCAGACCTCGAGATGGACCCAAAGGGGAAAGGTCTGTTGTTCCTGGGGCTGGACCCGAGACAAAATGTCTGGGTGTTCCTACGTATCTCATTAGGATGAAAATCAAGCCATACGTAGTTCTAGAATCATATTTTAACATCATGTTGGATGAAATACAGATCTTTGTTTTAGGTCTTAGAATTCAGACCAAGGAGCCCGGATGTAGGGAAAAGTGGAGTTTAAGGTCATGCTGGATCGGGTGCAGTTTTAGGTCATGCAGGACCGTACAGTTTAAGGTCATGTAGGACCAATAGGAGGCTTAGGCAAAGTACTTCTTGAGGAACCTGGTGTTGGTGGGAGGAGTTATGCGCTCACCATCCATAGTCACCAGGGAATACGCGCCATTTGGATAGACCTTATGGACAATAAAAGGCCCCTCCAATTTGGGCTCCATCTTAGGTGGTTTCCTGCCAGGAATCATTGGCGCTATGAGAGCCAGCAACAGGTCACCTTGCAGGAAGGAGTGGAGGAGAACCTTCTTATTGAAAGCTCGAGCCATCCTGCTCTGATGCCTTTCCAGGTTATGTAAAGCGCGAAGCCTACTTTCATCCAGCGCTTCCAATTCAGCTAGACGGATTTCGGCAACTCAATCCAGTGCTTGATGGTCATAGACTTCCATGCGTAATGAGGGAAACTAGATATCGATGGGCAGGACGGCCTCAGCTCTGTATACCAGGGAATACGGAGTCACCTGGGTGGAGTTACGAGTCGTCGTCCTATAAGCCCAGAGGGCATTGGGGAGCTTGTCCGGCCAACTTTTCTTGTTCTGACCAACCATCTTTTGCAGAATGTTGGAGAGTGTTTTGTTAAACGCCTCAATCTTTCCATTCACCTGCGCATGGTATCGGTAGGTGTGGTTAGAGAGATTGTTGTACTTAGCGTACAATTTCTTCAGCTCGGCTTCTTGGAATTTGGTTCCGTTATCCATGAGGATAGCGTGAGGTATCTAAACCGATAGATGATATTGGAGCTCACGAAGTCAGCAATAGAACTGGCCTTGACTTCCCTAAGCGGGATTGCCTCTACCCACTTCAAGAAGAAATCTGTAGCGGTTAAGATGAACAGACACTAGCGGGCCGTCGCCACTGGTAAGGCCCTACGACATCCAACCCCCAGACTGAAAAGGGCCAAGAATACATGGTAGTATGGAGAGGCTCTGGTGGTCGATGCACAATGTTCGCATGAACTTGGCACGCATGACACCTCTTGGTATACTCAATGCAGACATAGATCATGGATGGCCAGAAGTATCCCAGCCTCCGAATCTAGTAGGACAACTTCGACCCGGCCTGGTGGGCGCCACAGGAACCAGCGTGCACTTCTTGCATGACCTGTGGGATCTCGACTCCTTGAAGACAATAGAGGAGAAAACCATCGAATTTGTCCCTGTAAAGGTGCTGCTCAAGGTTGTAACCGCTTTGAAGGGTGAACTGTGGCACACGGCATCAGATTCGTTCTTGCTTAGCTTGGTCCGGTGGAAGATGTTCATGCTGGAGATATTCAACCAAGGGTGTCCTCCAGTCAGGAAATACCTCGATTACCATGCCTAAAGTCCCCAGGGATCCTGACGTAGGGGTACCAGTCGTGAGATGCTTTACTCACGGGCCACGATCTCCCTCTGGAATAACCGGATCAATGACTCTACGGTGCACCACGTTCATGATTAGGTCATCCTGTTCGGGCTCCGAAAGTAATGCAGCTAGGCTGGCCAAAGCATCGGCTCGACTGTTCTGCGATTGGGGAATGTGAACGACCTCTGGCTGGGAGGGGAACTTAGCCATTAGATGGAGGGTGCACTCCAGAAATGGCACGAGTTATGGATTTCTGACAGCATAGTCACCATTGACCTGCTTGATGACTAGCTCAGAGTCCCATTTTACATATAGATGGGGTACGTCAATCTTGAGAGCCATCTCGAGGCCCGTAATGAGGGCATGATACTATGCCTCATTGTTGGTGTAGAATTTTGACAACAGGAATGAATACAGCAGAACTTCTTGCTCCAGGGTGATGAAGACGATACCCAGGCACACTCTGTTAAGCCTAGGATCGTTGAGCCTTCTATCGGTGGGGCTCTGGGAGGCACCGTCAAAGTGAATCTACCAGCATGGGATGGCGTGATCGACTAAGAGGATTGCCTCATCAGGAAAGCCTAGATCTAGTGGTTGGTCCGTGGAGGTTGGGTGGGAAGCGAAGAAGTCTACCAATGCCTATCCTTTTACAGCCTTCTGAGGTACGAACCTGATGTCAAACTGCTGGAGGATCACTGCCCAGCACGCCAATCATCCGGTCAACATAGGTCGGTTCAGGATATATTTCAATGGGTCTACCAGAGAGACCAGTTGTACCTCATGGTGCTGCAATTAGTGCCGCAATTTCTGCATGGTAAATACGAGCATCGGGCAGCTCTTCTCGATGGGAGAATATTTAATTTCTGTATCGATGAGCATGATGCTGGGGTAGTAGAGGCTATTCTCTGTCCCCTCATTGTTCTTCTGGGCGAGAAGTGCACCGAGGGATTGCTCCAGGGCGGTCACGTAAAGGACCAGCAGCTTTCCAGAAATGGGTGGCATCAAGACTAGAGGTTGAATCAGATACTTCTTGATTTCCTCAAAAGTGATCTGACACTCTTCATCCCATTTGTAGGCGGCGCCCTTCTTCATGAGCCGGGAAAAGGGCTTACACTTGCTGGCCAGATTCACGATGAATCGGCGTATATAGGCTAAGTGGCCTTGAAGTCCTCTCAACTCCTGAATATTACTCGGGGGAGGCATCTGACTAATGGACTTGATCTTATCTGGGTCAATCTCGATGCCTCGATACCTAACAATGAAGCCAAGAAACTTTCCGGAGGTGACCCCGAAGGCACACTTCAATGGGTTCATCTTCAAGTGGCGAGAATGGAGGAAGCTGAACACTTTCTCAAGGTCTTTGAGATGGTCCTGGTGCTGACGAGACTTAACCACCAGGTCGTCCACGTAGCACTCCACCAGCATCCCGAGAATCGGATTGAATATGTTGTGCATGGCCCGATGATAGGTGGCACCTGCATTCTTTAGGCCGAAGGGCATAACCTAGTAGTAGAAAGTACCTTGAGGGGCCCTGAAGGCAGTGAACTCTTCATCCTTGGGGTCCATACGGATTTGGTTGTACCCGGAGTACCCATCCATGAAGGAGAGGTCTTGGAACCTGGTCATGTCATCGATCAACAACTCTGTCATGGGAAGGGGAAAATCATCCTTCGGATAGTGGCGATTGAGATCACGGAAGTCGATACAGACCCTGATCTGCCCGTTCTTCTTCCTGATTGGAACAATGTTGGATAGCGACCTGGGGTAATAGACTTCCTTGATGAAGTTGGCCTTGATGATCTTATCAAATTTGGCCTCAACCATGGCACCGTGAGACGGGTGGATCTTTCGGGGAGGCTGCTTGAACCCGCGATGGTTTACTGGAAGGCCAAGGAGGTGGATGGATACCTAGGGATCTAGTCATGGAATCTCGTCATAACTCCAGGCGAACACATCACGGTGTTGTCTGAGGAATTCTATGTACCATTGTCGTTCCTCGGTGGGAATAGTGGCGCTGACCAATGTGGGTCTCGGGTCCGCCTTGCTACCGAGGTTCACCTGCGCTAACTCATCGACCGTGGTGGGGATGCCCTCCTCAAAGGCTGGAGGAGCATCTTTCATGTCCTCATCTCCTCTTGTGGAGGGATCATCCATGGGGGGAGCCATTTTGGGGCTGCCGGACCCTGATGGGAAGCTGATGCTGGCTTGGGCAGCATAGGTCGTCACGTCAGGGGACCCATGCACTGTGGAGACCATGGTGACAAAGCCGGTTGATCCAATCCCATTTGGCATTAGGCCCAAGGGGCCACGCTTTATGACATCAAAGCAGTAGTGGCGCGTTGGCTTGAGCTGATCGATTCCAGCCCAGTGAAATAGACACGTATGATGTACTATCGCTGCCATGAGCCCAACATCCCGATATCATACAGGGGTAGGAGGCTCGGGGATCACCTGAGCCTGGATGGTGTAAGAGTATGAGGTGATTTTCCGCCGTCGCTTAGACCCAGAAATATGCCTTCCTCTGGTACCCGAAACAACAAATCACTACCCCATGTCGGGGGTCGTCACCTCTAACCGATGGATTGGGAAGATATATGCATCATCCAAACCTGCCCAGGGATCACTCGTGATAATGGCGGGCTCGACCTCACCTACCAGGATCTGCTTGTCTCTTGTAATAGTCAGCGTCTAGATAATGGGATTTACAAGAGGCAAAAGGAGATGTATCTCCTTGGAGCACGCCCACTCGACCATTAAGGGAGTATTTAAGGTACTGGTGATACAATGAGTGGACCGCTGCATGAAGGTGGAGCCACGGCCTACCCATCAAGGCGTTGTAGGCGGTGTCCTGAGAGACAACCATGAATTTGGTATTGGAAATTAGGCCACCAAACTAGGTCTTCAGACGAATCTTTCTGAGTGGGGTTTGCTCGGTCTTATCATACCCCTAGATCCTGAGGTCAGAGGGAGTTAAATCATCCTCAGACAACCCCAGTTTTTGCAGTGTATGAGTTGGGATTAGGTTAATCCCAGAACCCGTGTCAACAAGATAGCGACGGACTTCCACGCCATTGAACTGGCCAGTGATGTACAATGGGTGAATGTGCCCCTGTATGGGAAGGTCTTCATCTTCACCGGAAAACGAGATAACCACCTGACATTCGGTATCCTCAATCACCTCGGTGTGGAAGGCTTCTGCGGCCACCACCTCCATCTCAAACTATAGGGGGATCCTTAGAGCCTCGGCGAGCGCCTCGCGCATTTAAGACGACAGGTGGAGGGCCTCAAGGATAGAAAGCCTCACCGGAATGCCGTCCAGGTCCTTCAGAACATCATACTTTCGAGCCAAACGTGAGCTTCTGCTTACAGGAGGCTGCTCTGCGATTGGAGGCATGACGGGCCCTCTGGCGGGACCGGTGACTGACTGGTACTAGGAACGTCTTGCTGTTAACTAGTCGAAGCCCGGGAGGTGGCTTCCGCGTTAGGACCGGAAGGCTGTAGTCGGCCGGTGGCAGGGCAGGGCTGGTTGCGACATGGACGAGGTGGTTCCGCCTGATCCAGCAACACAAATGGTGGTGGAGACGAACCTGTCGACACCGGGTTAGGGGGCCGCGTGCGCTGATCTCTGTATCGGGCCTGCTGCCTGGTCTCAGTAGCGTGCATGGCCTGACTGGAGGTGACGACTGTCGTGCCCCAACGATTCATTTAGCCACGGCTCCGCCAACATTGGCGATGGATGGGGACATTGGGGAGGTCCACCTGGCATTCCTCATCGTCTGGAGTCAAAGAGGTGCCTACCAACTCTACGGTGTTGACCGATGTGTACCCCGAGCTTTCACTCGAGGAGTCATCCACTACCGGATGGAGTCTCGGAGGGATCCCCATCTCTGGGGGCATAAAATCGCCAAGCGTGCGGGATGATGACATCACTGGAAGGGCATTTTCTTTCTTCTTGCACCGCCGCTTTCTCTTCTAGGAAGAGGTAGGCTGGGACGACGATGCCAAAGCAGCGCTCATAGATTCTGAGGGCTCTAGATGACTCAGGCGGGCACGGATGATGCCATGGGCACGGGCAACTGTCCATCGGGCCATCCAATCATTATACTTCCTGGACCCACAGTCGGAAACCTGTTCCCACTCATCCTCATTGTCACTGCTGCCATCTGGTCTCACGAAGACACCTGCCACTTGCGCCAGGGTCGGGCCCAACCTGACTATGTTATTGTCAATCTGGTCTTGGATCCAATCCTTGAACACATAGCATCACTGGATGGTGTGTCCCAGGATCCAGTGATAAGGGCAGTAGTTAGGGTGATCAGTGAGATGCGCCTCTTCTGGATTTCGGCACTCAGGCAGTCGCACGATCCTCTGCTCCAAGGCGCTATGGAAATAACTGGGGACCTGGGCCTTGTCAAACGAGTAAGTCTGATTACTTCTGTCTGGAAAGGGGGATCTTGGATGATAACCATGACCAGGGGCCGGAGGAGCATGCCGAGTAGGCAGAGCCTGATTATCTCTCCTTGGTGGTGGCGGTGCGTTACACGGAGGCGCCTGCCGATTTTGAGGTGGTCGCTGTTGGGCCGGAGGCTATGCTCGTGGGGGTGGACCCCTATGAGGCTGCTGATTTGGACTTACTAGTAGCAACTCTAGCTATCTGGGGACCTCTATCTGGGCCACAACAGCGGGCTCGGCTCTAGTGGCTCTCCTTGTAGGGATTACAGGAGGCAGTGGGCATTCCTGGCTAGCCTGTTGTAGGGCTTCTTCGAGGCGTTGTGCCTTGTCTGAGAAATCCCGGAACCCTCCAGGGTAATTCTGAGTGATCAGAGAAAGAACCAACTCTACCTTGAAGTTCCCTACACACATTGTCAGTAATTTATCCTGAGTTAGTGGCATGTCAAGGGAGTATGAGAGCCCCTTCCACTGGGTGACGAAGTCTGCGACCCTCTCATGGGGCCTTTTTTTGCACCTGAAGAGGTCTGCAATGTTCGTCTTCTGTGTTGTGGAATTGAACTGGTAGAGGAATTAACGGTGAAGGTCCTCCCAGCTAGTCACAGATCCAACAGGGAGCTGGCTGTACCAGATGAATGCTGGTCCTTCCAGTGTCTGAACGAAGAAACGGAGCTTGGCAGCCTCCTGATGTGTCGGAGTCCCTAACATAGGCCCGCACCTCGAGTTGAAGTGGGCCAAGTGTTGTGGCGGGTCTCTGGTCTCGATAAAGGGGGTGAAAGTGGGGTTCCCAAAACCCAGCAGGGCCGGCATATCATCTACCCATGCCGGGTATGGCTTGTCGTCCGGTGGGATTTCCACCTGCTGAGTTTCCAGGGCCTCCAAGCGGGCGATGAGTATTTCCATCAGATCGTCCGGATGTGGATTCCTGTCCAAACGGGGATCTCTAACCACAAGCGCATTGTCGGGCTCTCCAATCCGGTAGTCAAGCTCAGCAGCTTGCGGGGCGGCTAGCGGAGCAACTCTAGGGGCAGTGGGAGGAAACCGAACATTGTCTCCCAGGTGATCCCGCTGCTCGGGAGGGTTCGGCGAGACGTATCGCATCCTATTTCCATGGGCGTCGGCCTCTCCCCTGTCGGCGAACGCAACACGGTCGCGGTTACCTAGGGGAATCTCGGCAAGGGGTGGTTTCTCCTGCCCCTGTTGTCCTTGCCTAGGGTTACCATAGTCAGGCCGCCGCTCTGCAATGCATTCGGCCAAGAGATCATCAACCAACCACTTTTGCTAAGCAATTTTTTGGCGTAGCATGGCCTTCTCAGAGTCTTCCTTTTCCTTCTACACTAAGGCAGACGGGTCAGCGAGCTTGACAGCCCCGACATGCTCTTTACCGTTGTCAATGTTTTGGCTCAGTGTCAGTGCCTCAGTGGGTGTGGGGAGACCTAGGAGGATCCTCTGGTGGCGATTGATCCTCCTAGAAGGGTCCAGTGGCGGCTTTTCCTCAGGGGGTGAGTCCCCATCGAGGAGCTCCACACCATTTCCCTCATCTGAAAGGTTAGCCATGTTGACCGCCACTTCCTATGGCGACATTCCCTCAGGGCCACCCGGTGAATCAGGATGTCGGCAGATCGCACAGAAATGAAGGGCATCATACGGTTCCCATCTTCGGATGTGCGCGTGGGGGGTGGCTTCCTCGATAACCTTGCAGAGTACTTGAAAACTCTGAACGCGTTGTTGCTGGAAGGCCCTATGATGGCCAAGCGACTCGGGGTGCCAAACCGCGGGGAGCGCAGCTAGGTCGACCCAACGACACTGCTCACCGATATCCTCGAGATGTGCATGACTCCTGGGAAAAGGCGCTAGCTGATGGCGTAGATGGGATTGATTCACCCGAAGAGTTTGGCAGAAACATTCAAAATCTCTCGGGGTGAGCGACTCTGGAATATCAAAATTTGATCCGGCGACTGGCCAAAACTTCTCGGGGAAGTGGCCCGCTGCGAGAATGGTCCAGAAGCTCCATGACTCCAGTTTAGGGTCCGGACCTTACTGCCCCGTCTCATCAACCGAGAATGGCCGGGGAGCTAGCAACAGCGCTGAGGCAGGTCGGCGGGCTGGTGGGCTGGCCGGCGGGGAATACGGAGAATAGGCCGATTGGTCGCCGATCCCTGAGTCTTCCTCCAAGGGTTTAAGTACCCTTGATGCCACGTCGTGATAGGATGGTCCAGTGAATGGGCCTCCTGTCACAGTGTCGGTGCTTTTCGAGGGTGTGTCGCCTTGCGATTCTTCCGTCGGTCCCTAGGAAAGTTCCCCACCCTCCCTGACTGAGGTGGAAGGCGCTTCCGGGGAGGCCAGTGACAATTGTGGGTTTGACCCCTAGGGGTATGCCAAGTCCTCATCCTCCTGGATATACCTTTGGAGGGAGGAGGGAATCATACGGATCTCGCATTCGGGGAGTACGAGACTGACGCGCCGCATCCCCATCCCATCCCTCGACTCAAAGGGTTGGGGGGAAGGTTCCACTGTCGAGTCATACTCCGCCTCAGAGTCTGAGAAACGAACTAGTCTAATTTCCATCCAGACACCCCTGACATTCCTCCTACGGTGACGACGCCCCACCATCCTGCCCTTGGGTGGCTCCTCAAGGTAAGAATGATTTTATTCAAGGAGTCCCCTAGCCGCAGTAGTGCTGGGGTAGAGGGGACTGAAGGCCGGGGTGTGGGAAGCACCGGGACAGATGTCGAGAGGGATATGGGGAGGACCTCCATGTGAGTGAGAGACTAGATATGCAACGGCTCCATAATCGCGGCCAGGAGTAGGGGGAGTGACCTCATACCCAGTGCAGTGGGCGCTGGAAAGAGTCATACCCGGATCATAGCTGTCGCAAAGAATCCTTAGGCTTTCCAGATAAGTGGCACGGAAAGAGCCTTCGTGGTGGGTGGAACTACCGCGGATTGGTCCGCGGTGGCCATTGCCTGTGCCCGTGACGGGGAGAGTCGACCCAACCTACCTGTAGGGCGGTCGGGGCCTCGATCCCAGTCGGGCATGTGACTGCCCCTGCTCAACATGGGTGGGGGTCTGGTAGGAAGATTCAGTAGTGGCTCGGGCCACATTGGTTGCTGAAGTTGGTGCCCCAAGATGGGCATTCTCTTCCACTCGTTCCTGATGCTGGCGTCGGGTCAGATGGGTTGGATCCGGGGGTGCGGGCACGAAGATTGCCTGCTCCTTGGCCCCGGGAGCCGAGCGATGATGTCGACGTAGCCTGGCGGGGGTTCATGCCGTTATCCCCTGGGACGGGTCTCTGATCGGGTGGAACCGGACATCCCCCACTACATTGGCGTAGGGGACGGATGTGTCAAGGCTCTCCGGGGATAGTCTCCCGAAGCGGTTGAACGTCGGAGTGGGGAGTGGCGGCTCCCTACGCGGCCCTCGGGGGCGGCGACGATAGTGAGGCGTGACCACCTCTAGATCCAAACAGGCCATGCCCCTGGTGGGGATGATCCCTTCCTCGTCGTACCTACGAACCAAGTCATTGATCACCCTTCGCTGGATGATTTCTGATGGGTAGAGGGGGCGTGAGCACCCGACAGTCGTGGCAATCAGAGCTGGGGTGACTGTTGAAAAGGCGAGACTGCGCGGGGAAGCCACGTCGGTACTACCCCTGCCCCTGCGCCGGTGGGCAGGTGGAAATCGAGCTCCAGATGCAGTGATCTGATTCCTGGAAGCAGGGAGATGAACCCATTAGTACTAACAGGAAAAGAAATCAACAACCAATAGCCCAGCCTCATTCTGTCTTCAGTGGTCGGTGAGAGGGATCCACACTGACGATGCCGCAGAACGGAGTGCTCAACATCCGGACTGCCTCAACCCCGGGTGGGTTTCACATCATGATAGTAGGTACCCGGACCTGGTGACATGCTAATCTTCCGACACCCCGAACACTATCCGTCCCCATATTGAGGAGAAGGGATTCATGTTGGGTTCATCATTTTCTTTTTCCGGAGCTTTTACGCCGGGGGGCACGCGCATGTCTGTGACACATGGGAGGACGCAAGGCTTGTTGCCCCGCATTCCCGCTTTCCAAAGGCGGTCGGCATCCGTTCCTTATTCAGGGATGTCTGCTCTTTGATCGAAACTGGGATGATGGGATGTCAGTTCTTCCTTCCGGGGATTCCTCCTCGGAGCTCGTCACCTAGTTCGGGTCTCCCTCATAGATTTAAGACGGGTTCGTGAATCTCGTTCCCGGTGCCATATCTGCATGGACGCCAGTTAATTACGCTGCTTCCGTCAAGACACTCCAAGGGGTCTTGTCGGGGCAGCAACCTTCGATGAGGAGAATGGTCACGTTGGGGTGTCGTTGGCATGTCTTGATGCTGGGGATCGGCATGTCTGTCTTCTGTCCCTTATCACAGGGCTTCTCGAGGGCGCGGAAGCCCGAGGCTTCCCACATTGAACGTGGGAAATTGTGTACCATCTCAGTTTTTCCTCATCTTCCCAGGTTTAACACAGGCTATGCCATGAGTTTAATGTCTTGCGGAGACGGATCGGACTAATCAAAACACTGAGAGTGGATCAGATTGAAGGACCCCCTAGGGGGAACACCGATGTTGGGGCCAGCATGTGGGCGGCTTCCCGGATACCATGGAGTGGGATGGGGTGGCATGATCTCACCGGGATATGGCGGCCTGGGTAAGGATCAGGATAGATGATGGAGTGACGAGCTTGAACCTCGTGGAGGCTTCCTACGTATCCCCATGGTAGGGAATCAAAGTCCGCGTAGTTTGGGGATATGGTGGGACACCTGAAGAGGCGACTCGTGAGAATGAACGCATGGATTGAAGCATGGAGGAAGTAAGATCTCCAGGATAGGGAATGAGCTTCCCAAGGCATGTGGGCTCGAGGGGGAAGTAAGTATGAGACGTGGGTGTGAGGTACGGGGCTTACGCTCTGAGATGGCCCAAGAGGGGGAATACAGTTTAACGTCATGTGGGATGAGATATAGTTTAATGTCATGCGGGACGACGGCATACAGTTTAACGTCATGCAGGACGAGGGATTTGGGGCTTATGCTCTAAGGCAGACTAGAGTGGGTATGGGTCTTACGCTCTGAGGTGGCCCATGGTGGTTAGGGAATCGACGTGGAGAGGTCGGAATGACCGGGTGGTGGGCTTGAACCTCGTGGAGGCTTCCTACGTACCATACGTTAGCACTAATCAAAGTCCATGTAGTTCGCTAGTATGGGTCTTACGCTCTTAGGTGGCCCATAGGAGGATGTCGTGGTCGATGCGTGCTCTAAGCCCATGTGAGTAATGCTCGGTGTGAGAAACAAGAGGCAGTAGGGACCAGATGATCACATCGCAAAGGGTGTGTCCGTGAGAAGCGGAATGGGGCTTACGCGTTGATCGGCCTGAAGAGGAAACAGGGTCTTACGCGTGGTTGGCAGCCCAAAGAGGAAACAGGGGCTTACGCGTGGTTAGCGGCCCTGGGTGCCGGGGCTTACTCCAAGGTGGAGGCCCGTGGTGCAACAAAGAACAGTGGGAAAGGGACTCCACTGGCCTTGGCAGGGGGGAAGTACGGAGGTGCATGGGTGAAACCTTCCGTAAGAGAGGCTATGGGATTACTCTCTAAGGCATCCCTTCCCTCGTGGACAAAATCCACTCCGAAAAGGAGGATCTCATTCCATGCGAGGAAGATTTCATTCCCGTGGAGACGAGAGGCATAAAAAATTTCTGAGGTGGGGGGACCCTGCGTGCGAAGCACGGGGTCGGACCACAGTTTTACGTCATGTGTTAAGGACGAGGTGCTTAGCAGTTTGACGTCATGTAGCTTGGACGAGGTGGGTTCTCTTCACACCCCTAGGGCCTACATGCCAAATTCCCTCTAACCCTTGTGGGAGAGAAGGCATCGGCAAGGCCATGGTGAAGGTGGGCCGCAGGGCGAACCATTGAGAGGTCCACGTTAGCGTGGCTATGCGAAGAAGCAATAGTCGTTAGCGTGCCTATGCGGAGAAGCATAAGGCAAAGAAACGCGACGGGAAACACCACCCAAGGAACATTGAGGTTACTTCGTACGAGCCTAGAAGGCTATACAGGAAAACAACGCATGGCGCGCATGCCCGGAAGGGGAGACATCAGGTGCTGGCACGGAAAGTCATCCAAGGGGCATCAGGGTAAAAGGGGTCCAGGGTATTGCGCGCAAAGGGAAGGTTTGCGCACAAAAAACTGGGATGGCACGCAATAGGGCCAAAGGATTGCACGCAAGGTATTGCGCGCATAGAAGGGGATTGCGCGCAAGGGGAAACGATCACACGCAAGGGCAGTACCCGGAGGAGCAGGCAAATTCACTTAAGCCGGCGGAGTTGTGCGCAAAGGCGAACCCCGGGGCATGGTTGCGCGAAAAGGGGGATTACTTGGAAGTCATATTGCGCGCGGGGGGAGTCGAATTGCGCACACGAGAGCCAATCCAAATTCCACAACCCCCAAACCGTTAGGGGTTGCCTTCTATTTATAGGCACCAGCCGGCACGGAATCCAGGCGGTGGGTGAAAGTTTCCGCACCGGGAACCGTCGGCGCGCCAAGCTTCACCGCGCGGAACCGGGGCGTGTAAAATTATGCGCACCAGCGGCTCGATTACGCGAATCGTAGGAATACTTCGCGCGCACATCTTTATTTCGCACACGCCCACCTTTATTTCGCGCACCACTTCCTGGGCCTTCGGACCGGGCCTCTGATTCCGAATATGACTTCACTTTGTCATTTGGAAACTTCCTATAGGAGTTTCGGACTTTTTCGGTGTTTACAAATATTCATGAGCTTGGTATCCTTATCTCCCACACTTGAACCATTTCTCTATCCCTTCGAGTCAATTCCCATGATGCTTCTTCACACATTTTTGACATTTGGGTGGTTGGATCCTCTTTCCTCCATTGTCATTTGACCCACCATCTTGAAACTCCATTCTTCTATTATTATCCCCATATCAAAATGACCAATATAAAAACTTCATACCCACTTTAAGAGTATATATAACCACTTATTCATATCTATGAAATTCTCAAATAGATAAATCCTTTTGAAATATTTTTTTTAATCCACCAAAGAATTTGTCTATTTTCTCTGATTGTTGATTACAAATCCCAAAGAATGTGTTAAAAGACCTATATTGTTTTTTTAAGTCACCACATATTAAAATTAACTTTTCTCAATCGCTGAGAATTATCTCTTCATATTTGTTTATATATTTATAGGGAACTACTTGTTATGAAATATTTTCTTAATTTATTTCCAATTTTTCTCTTCCATTTCATCCTACAACTTGGTGTTCTTAATCAATACCAGTCACTGATTGGATTCTCCATCAAAATTATATATTTAAAAAGACACCTTCTCATTCTAATCATAGTGGATCACATGAAATATCTTCTATATTAACTTAACCCATTGTTCTGTTACAAGTGGACCTTAAAATCAACTAAACATCATTGGTTGTTTCCTTATAAAGAACTCAATGGATATTTTCTCCTTCTTGGTTGAAGTTAGACCTCCCATATAGTTCAGGTTATTTTTCATATCCTGAGATAGTTGGGTGAGAATCTTCATAAATATTGGAACTCCTCCTCCCATGAAATTAGGGATTTCATTCAGACAATCACTGCATTGTCCCTCACCACAGTTGTTTCCCCAGTTTCTCTCAGTTCCAACTATTTTATTAAATGGAAAATGTTTATAAAAATGTAAGTCAAAAAATATTGAATACATATTTTACTTCTATGTGAATATTAGGTCTAAAATCATATATTATTGGATACCTTTGTTTATAATTCTTCAAATACAGAACTTTTATGATTTTTACAAGTACATAGTCTCATCCTAATGGTTATCAATAATGTTCTTAAATCCTTATTCCCAATTTAATAAAAATATAACTATGATGCCACCTAAATAAATCCAACTTTTATTAAATGATTATTACATTATTTTAATGATAAAGAACATAATATGTATACATTTAAGGATTGAAAGGTTTAGTATCATGGGAAAATTTGGATCATACATCACTTAGACATAATAAAACATTGAAATTATTAAAATCCTTCTTATTTGTTCTCTTAAAATCTCTAAAATTCTCCTTGGTACATATATTCAATTAATGATATACATCATTTAAATGGGTGAGCAAAAATATCAGTAAGGGGAAGGATGAAATAGGTATATTAAAACACATGAATCAATAGTACAAGGTTGACCATAATCATGTGATAGTCATTATAATCTTGAGTAATATATTTGGAAAAAGGATTGGAATGTGAAATATGAATAAAATGACACATAATGTCATAGTGGTCAAATACAATACATAATTGTGAAAAAACCTAGCATAATGTTCACTCATAACATATGTGCATAAATCATAACATCTTCATTATGAACAAATATAGAATAATTTTTACATATAATACACAAAATATCATGAGATACATCACATTAACCAATTAATTATAAGGATATATATTTAAAATACCACCCATCACATCAAAATATTTAAATAATCATGCATTCCATATAGAAAATATGACATTCCTAGTCATGAAATAACTAATTTAAAGGAATATGTTTCAGAAGAATTTCATAAATCATACATTAATGAATAAACTTTTTGGTTCCAAAATGAATAATGTAAAATATATTTGGTATGCACATCATAATTCATGATAGGAGAAGAAAAAACTCAAGATAAGTCAAATATGTGCTTTGGAAAGAAATATATTTATTTTTAAAATCATTATATTTGGAATATAAATCAAGGTGGTAAAATGTATATTCCAGAAATTAAAGGGAATAATAATAAAAGTATATTTAAGAAACATTATAGGAATATTCATACAGAAATATACATGAAATATTGAAAACTCTAATAAACGTAGTGGGGTTAGAGAATCCATGTACCTTAAATCCTTTTTTATTCCATAGCTCTTGCACCACTTGAATAATAAACATAGGTTTATTAAAAGATTGATCTAGAATTTGATTTTTTTTCATTTTCAAACCTATATATAAATTATATTCAATTTATTATATATCTTAATTTTTATAGTGATTGGGAATTTATTTTTATATCATTTTTTCCTTAAAAACCCTTGTTTTACATTGATTTCACTATTTTTCAAGGTCGTTTACACATAATTATGATTAATTTTAGAATATTTTAATAAATATATTTATAAATTTATATCTCATAAATATTATATTATAAAAAAACACGGTTTTTGTGATAAGAAATGAATTAGAAACATCTGTGTTGGCAGTGAACCAATCGTTAATAAGACATTTTCAAAAGGGTGGAAACGGGAAGTATGAAAATTTAATATGTTGTAAATATAATACATATAGTATGTTAAAATTATTAATATGATTTTAACCAAAATATTAATTATAATAATAATATTTTATTTTGAAATAGATTGTATAAGAGATAAAGATGAGAGGATAATGAGGGGGACAATTGATGAGAACATACCCTCTTCTCGGGGTTGTTTCTTCTTTATAGCACTAAAATCATTTAATGATTTGAGTTGGATTGAAATGGAAATTACTTGGTCTAATAAGAGGATTAAGATATAGTATTTTGTTAGAGATTTAGATATTAAATGTAAGGGATAGATGGTTTTCCAAGGGGAGGGAATGAGGTTATGTATACTTGAGTAGAGGGGTATTTTTTAAATAAAATATAGAATAAAATAATATATATTATGTAAACCTTTTAATAGTTATATTTATTAAATTATAAATCATATATGAATTAAATAAAATTATTTTAATAGTTTTAATCACATTATAATTCAAAATCATTTGTTTAGTCAAAATGAAACGTGGAAAAATGATTAAATACTATATTAGTGTAATACTTTAGAGTTCAGACTTTGGAAAGTAGTTTTAGGTTTCAAAATAATTTTGATTGTGTTTTAATTAATTATTTATAAAATTATATATTTTTTATAATGATGTTCGATAAATTATTTGGTAGTTATTACATCATGAATGATGTAATTTAAGATACATTGGTTATGAGAATAACTATATTTTACTATTCACCTAAAAATTAATGCATTTGAGAAAATTACCAAAAATTAACCTAGGGAAACATTCGGTGTTATGATTAAAAAAATGTTATTAATTTTATCAATATAATTTTATAACATAGGTAATTTTAATTTTAATATAAATATTTTGATTTTTACCAAATATTTTAAAATACATTATATAAAAAATGTGATTATTTTTTCTTTGAGTTTTTCAAACATGGTATTTATTTTTTTTGGAATTATTATATTTATATTTAAATAAATTAAACAATATAAATATTATTTATGTTAAAATTTATTATTTTCAAGTTAAAATACTATTCTAATTATCAAGTTACTATCCCCAACGGTTAGGTTACTATTCTCAAATATTATGTTACTATTCCACATGGTCATGCTACTATTCAAGTGGCCACATTACTATTATAACAATCACATTACCTTTTATAAATACCTCTTAATTATGTAATTAATTATTCACATCAATTCCTATAAAGGTTCTATATTTCCATTTTTATAATGTTTATTGGTTTACTAATATTTTGTTTCATTTCTATAATGTTGTTCATCGGAGGGATGATTCGTTATGAATAGAGTGATCCAAATATTACAATTTTTTAATTTTATATATTTTATCCCATTTTAATATTTATAAATTTACCAGGTTTATTTATTTACTAATATAATGATTTCCATTAATTAATTAACGTTTTTTTGGTTTCGCAATGTTCTGTATGTGTATAATACTTATATAATATAATATAACACCCATTTATTTAGGAGATAATTACCATTTAAAAATTCTTTTTCTTTACAATGATTTAGAAATATCTTAATATTTTAAAAGAAAACATTTTTCAACTTCATATACACCATGAAACGTGGACCTTAAATGAACCATTAAATATTATTATTCGAATATGATCATTAAAAAATAGCTCTTAAATATTCATTTATGAATACTAATAACCATATTATGAAAAATACATCTAATTTTTTTAAATATATTCATTAATTCATAACATACAACTACATTATTTTCAATAAAGTGATTTTTGATAAAAATATATATTTTATTCAGAAATGATCTTCATTGGTAAATAAGACCCTTTATTTTTTTCATTATGAATAGTAATCATAGTAAATTTTTCATTAGCATAGTAAAGATAAATTTGATTAATTAAGGTTAAAAATAATATGATAAGGTCTCTAAATCAAGACAAAACCTTCCTATATTTCATTGGATGGTTGTATTTCATTCATAATCACCCAAAATCTGAAAATAAGTAAATTTCTTATCATTTTACTTTGATTATAACATTTATAATATTTTATGTATATAAAAAGTCAAAAGTTACACACTTTTTCTTATAATATCAACAATATTTTATGATAGGGATGAAAACAACTTATCATTTAGTTATAAAAATTTATTATCAATATAAATATTTTTTTATCATGGTAAATTATTTTAAATCTTTAGTGTTGAATTAATTAACTTAAATATTTTTACAACAACAGTATTGTGTATGTGAAAATAGTAAAAAAAATTAATTAAATTATTATAAAAACTTTAAAATTAATTAGGTATGGGTGATTTATAGTGTTACGATAATTTTATAGATCAATATAGGAGATTTTTTGAAAGTATTAGATTCAAAATACGTTAATATGTTCTTTTCTAAAAAGTAATAATAAATGAGTAGTGTTAAAAATTACATTATTTATATTTTATGATAAATAATATATTATTAAATTATTTAAAAAGTATAAAAATTATGACATGTGACAATTTTGATAAAAAAAAGGATGAAAATTTCATACCTTTTCCATTTATGATCAAATTTACACCATTTAAGTAAAACAACAACCCTTTAATATTGTAAAATTTATTACTATGGTTAAGGTTAAAATTGGTTAACCAAGGGGTTAAACAAAAATATAATGTATAAAATAATATCTAAACCTATATAAATTTGATTTTATGATTAAATTAAGACCCTATTATCCTTATCGTAAAATAAATTTCATTTTTGAACCATTTTACGTGAGTTTGAAAAATATTATATTATAATATTTCTTCAATTTTGAAAAATGACTTTAATTATATTTTATAATTATTAATATTTTTGTAAAATTAATTATAATTTAATAAAACCTATTTTCATCCAAATTAACGGTATATAGTTGAAAAATTAAACGATGGTCTATTTATGGGTCAATTTTCCTTGTATATTAACTTTCTTGACTTTTAATGAGTAAAAAGAATTTGGATTGTGGTAATTTTCTAATGTGTTAGTGGAAGGGTAAAACAAATAGGTAAAGGTGAAAACATAATATAAAATTGTCAAAATTTTATTGTATCAGATTATTTTTATTCATAATAATACTATATTTAATTTATATAAATTTTTATCCACTTTAACATGAAAATTAATTTGTATTAATTTAATACATTAATAATTTCTAAGAATTCCCCTCCCCTCACACATAAAAGAGTACCTCCCCTCCTCTATTCAAAACACCATTTCAGTACTCTATATTGGAAAACCCCTATCCAAATAACTTCAAAACATCCATACAGAAATTTTAGAGGTATTATTTTGTTCATAATATCATCCTTATATGGATTAAGTAGTAATAGAAATATGGTTATCTGAATAAGAGGTGTAACTTTTAACCCAATTTTTTAGTTTTATTTATTCTTCTACCTCCTTAAAATATTATTATTACATTATGAAATTAAAAAAATAGTATATTACATATACTAAATGTTGTTATGTTAATGTAATAACCTATATACAACTCCTTATTCCATCAAATGATAAATATAAAAACCCTACTCTTTATTACACATTAATACATGATTTATTACATAAGAATACACATAAGAAAAACCAGGAGATAAAAAAGTATAATTTATTTTGGAATCATGTACATTACATAAAAAATTTAAACTAGAAAAAAATATACCTTTATTGAAAACTACCTTAATATGATTGCACTTAAAACTTCATGGGATGACATGTGGATATACATAAGACAAGGGGTGATACATAAAGAAAAGTATGGGAATAAACATGGCATAACTTGAAGAAGATAATACATGTTATATAATAGGTATTTCAATGGGTAATAAAGGAACATGAATTATTAGGCATGGTATAGCATGATAATAATAACATGGGTAATCGAGCAACAACTTAAAACACCTCATCAAAAACATAGGTCAAGGATAACTTCCAAAACATCATAATGTACAAAATCAAATAAATGAATAATAGTAAATCCATATCCCAACATGAAATCTCATGAGACTAAACATTACCCAATGCATTGGAGCACTATATAATTTTGGTTTCACCCATATCATTATTTTCATTCTCATGCTTAAGTGTGCTGCATAAATCATAAAACACGGAATCGTTTATCATCACATTTTTATTCCATTAACAAGGATTACGGAGTAAATACATTTATTTAAATTTTAAAATAGGTATAATTTTATAATGGTGATCACCCATTGTAGAAAATGGGTTAGGTACTCACAACACAAGTATTTTGGCATTGAAAATCTTGGTAAAAATTCAACAGTATAACGGCGTTACATATAAATTAACCAAATTGATTAATGAGGCTGAAATGGGTATCTCATAATTTTTACATAAAATTGTAAGTAATAGGGACATGTAAATACATGTCCCAAAATTATTAATTGTAATTATAATTTATAATTAAATAAAGAAACATGAATAAATAAGAGAATGTAAGGATCCCTTACTTGAGTGTGTGACTCCAAATGCTTGATAACAGATTCTTGAGATATTTTAGAACCTTGGGTGGACTCTAGGGAATTTGGGTTAGATTGAGGAAGTACTAAAATTATTTTTAGTGAATGAAAATTTGATATTTGGTAGGTTTATATATGTAAGGAGTGGGTATTTCTCAATAATTTATCAAACATAGATTTTTGACTTTATATAATAAAATAAACAAAACCAAAACCCCTACCAAGGTTTTTTCCCATGGTTTCTACCAAATTGGATTGGTTTCCATTATTTAATAGGTCCAAGGTACAATATTAATAAAATAATGTCATTGATTATGTGGAGGTGAGTCATACTCTTAAAGAAGTGATTTTAAAACCCTAAAATATATTAATGGTTTTGGAGGATTCATAATTCCATTATAAAATTAATCTAATAAACTAAAAATATCATTATATTAAAATGAAAACATATATTTTGTCCTGTATACATTTTATAGTAATTATTATGTCACTTTTGGTTCATTATTATGTCATAAAACACTAGGTAAATTTATACAGTATTTAATTTTTACCCAAAATTTTGACTGTCTTAGAAAATTACGAAAAATTAATCATTGGATAATTTTAATTTTTTGATTAAAAAAATAATATTAATTTTATCTAAATAATTTTTTAAATATTTGAATTTTCACTTTTAATATAAAATCAACATTTTTTTGAAACACTTGATTTTTTATAATAATTGTTTTCAAGCCTTAGAAAGATTACATTTGACATCAAAAAATTATATTATTATTTATATTTAATAAAAATTATTTAATAATAATGTATTATTAAAATATTATTTATTTTATAAAATCCACTAATTCAATAAAATATATTCTTCAAATTAATTTGAATATTACCCAAAAATACAATTTTTGTATTATTATATCAAAAAATATATTATAAAGTCACAATAATAGGATGAAAATACATACATTATTATATAAAAAATAATTTACATACTCACATAGCATGGGTATTGATACATATCCCTTTAATACCCACGTAAACACCCTAAGAGTCAGGTGTAAGATAGTGAGGCTTTCATGTGGTGGTTCGGCGTACATGGTTTGGGTCTTGATGATGGCGAGCTTGAACATATCTCATAAGTAGTTTCTCTCATGCTTAAGTTGTTGGATTTCAGTATGGTATTGGTCATGTGAAAATCCTAGTGATGTTATCTCACTTCAGAGATTTAATAAATGGGATTTCTAGGGTATGATCGTACTGTTTGTGGTGATCACTTCCATTCTCTGTGTCAATTGGATTTGTTAAAGCCTCGTATTTATAATAATCATATTATAACTATTCAAGGGATAAATTGTCAACGGTAATGATTCTTGGTGTTCTTTTAAATATTATAGAATATAATAAAACTAAATAAGTACATGTGTTTTATATATCCATATTACAAAATAATACATTTAATAAAATCAAAAGTGGAATTTATTTTAAAAAGATCGATTCATTACAATATTCCCATATTAAGAAATTTTTCCATTGAAATTTTCCTTTCCCACACAAAAATAGATCAAGGTAACTTTGTTTCATCACTTCCTCTGATTCCTACATTGTTTCATAAAAAATTTGGTTTCTCCATATCACTTTGACCAGGTGTATTTTCTTATTCCATAGAACTTTGTCTCTAAGATCTAAGATCATCACTGTGCACTCTTCATAGAAAAGATAATTCTCTAATTATACCACATATGGATTGAGTACAAGAAAGGGGTCTGATTTTTACATTATCCTGAGAGATGCAAGTAATACATCATATATTTGAGATAGGTTAGGTGGGATTAGAATTTGGTAGGCCACCACTCCAATGTTATCAAGGATCTCAAAGGGGACAATATATCTTGGACTAATATTTCCCTTCTTATGAAATCTCATCACATTATCCCATAGAGATATGAAGAGGAATATCATGTCTCCAACATCAAACTCTACGTCTCATATATGATTTTCAGCATATCTCTTTTATTGACTCTGATCATCCTTTATGTGTTGATGAATAGTCTTATCCTTTTCCACCATCTCCCTGACCATTTCAGTACCTAGCAGTATTTGTTACCAAACATCATCCCAACATAAAGGTGTTCTACCCCTCTTCTCATAAATGGATTCCTATAGAGTCATTTAGATTCCTTAGTTAAAACAATTATTGTAAGAGAAATAGACCATATTAAGATGTTGGTCACATTTTCCTTTGAATTCCTTAGAACATGCTCACAAAATGTCTTCATGTGTCTGAATACTCCTCTTAGATTGGACATCAATTTAAGGATGATAGTCCGTACTAAAGTTCTAATCAGTGTTTAGAGAATGTTGGATACTTTTCTACAACTTTTAGGTGGATCATGGATATCTATTGGATACAATAAATATTGGTACATCATACATTATTACCATTTCAATGACATATATATGTGAAATTTTACCCAATGAGAATCCCACTTGTAACAAAATAAAGTGAGTTATCTTTATAAGACAATCCAAAAAACCCCATATAGCATTGTTTCCACAACATATCTTTGGAAGTTTGGTTATAAAGTCCATGGTGATGTTTTCCCATTTCAATGGTTGTATGGGTAATGGTATATCATCCCCTTGAACTTTTACCTTCTAGCCTTCACTTCAAGACATACCAGGAACTTTGATGTATATTTAGTGATCTCTTTCTTCATATTGTCCCACCAGTAATGCTCTCAAGGATCTTGATACATATTTTTTATTTCTGGGTGAATGGAGAAAGTTGAACTATTTTAATAATCTAATAGTTCCTTCTTTAACTCATAATTTTATAGTACACATAGTTGAGAATAAAATCTCCCAAATCCTTCTTCATTAATTTTAAACAAAAAGAATTTCCCTTTTCTTATAGTTTCCACTTTCCTCTGAATTCCAACATAATCTATTTGAGCATCCTTTAACCTCTACAGAGGTGATATTTGAGCAATAATATATGAAAGAATTGACAATGTTCCTTCTTTTATGATTCTTATGTCTATCAATTTCAAATCTAAGAAGACTGGATCTCTCTCAATTCTCATCAATGACAAAAATACTGGATCATTTCTACTTAGAGCATCAACCACATTATTTTAATTACCATGATGGTAGTGGATTGAGTATTCATAGTCCTTAATCATCTCTAACCATCATTTTTTGAACATATTCAGCTCTTCATTTGTGAATATATATGTAAGGATTTTGTGATATGTACATATTTCATAATTTTCCCTAAAGAGATGATTTTTCTATATTTTCAAATTGAATATCACTACTTCTAACCCCATATCATACATTGGGTTGTTTCATTCCTGAACATTCAACTACCTTGAAGCATAGTCTATAACATTATCATTTTTCATTAATAGATATCCCAATCCCGTCTTCGAAGAATCACTGAACACCATGAAAATTTCTCCACTTGTGGCTAGTGTGAGCATAATTTTAGTGATAAGACTATTTTTCATGTCCTTGAATCCCTATTTTCATTCATTATTCCAAGAAAACTTGATCCCTTTTTGAGTTATCTTAGTTAGAGGGTTTGACAATAGAGATAAATTTCTCACAAATTGATAATTATAACCAGCTAATCCAAGGAAAATATGGATTTCTATTATAGATGTTGGCCTCATCCAAATGAAATTGCTTTTTTTAAGGATCCACTGATATTCCATATCATGTGATGATATTCCCCAAGAATGATACTTCATTCAACCTGAACTCACACTTGTTTTACTTACCATAAAGCTTCTACTTTCAAAATTTCTTTAGCATAGTCCTCAGATTCTCCTCATGCTCCTCCTTGGTTTTGGAGAATATTATAATATCCTTTATAAAGACAACCACACATTTTTTAGGTAATCTCTAAGGACTAGATTCATCAAGTCAATAAAGTTTTTGGAGAATCAGTGAGTCTAAATGTTATTAATATGAATTCATAGTGCCCAAACCTTATAAAAAAATAATTCCTGGGGATAAACTCCTTATTCATCCAACCTTGATAATTTCCCAATTGCAGATCGACCTTTAAGAAGTATTTTGATCCACCTAACTGATGAAACTAGTCATCAATATCAGGAAAATGATACTTTTCCTTTATCAAGATGTTGTTTATCTCATGATAATCAATGAAAAGGTGCATTTACCCATACATCTTCTTGATGAAGAGGACTGGTGAACTCCATGGTGAAGCTCATGGGTGTATGAACCCTTTATCCAAATTCTCCTATACTTGACTTTTAAGCTCCTTATGTTCCACAATACCCATTATATAAGGATTATTGGATAATGTTAATTCTCTCAATATATGATTGATTAAATAGTAAACCTCTCATCTAGGAGGAAGACCAAAAAATTCCTTGGGAAACAAATCATCGTATTCCCTCCCAATATACATGTCTTCAAGGATGGTTCTTTCCTAATACACAATAATTTGATCTATATATGCTCTCTTGTAGGGAAATACTATTCATTCTTGATTTGTTGGAGCTAAATAATATTTATCCTCCTCCTTTAACTTATACATAATTGGGGGTTGATTTATAATACATAGATTGTTTTCCTTCTTGTGGCAGTTTATGATCGCTCTATATTGGAATGTCAAATCCATGCGTAGAATTTCATAACATTCCACAAAAGGCAGTATGAAATGGTTTCATAGTAATTTTAGCCTCCAAATTTTGATAGGGGAGTAGTTATATACTTGTGATGCGATAATTTCCCAATTTTTCATTTTCACTAACATCTCTACTTCTATAATTTGTAGTGGTGATTGAATTGTTCTTCTAAACATTCAGGATATTAAGTAAGGCATAGAACTGGAATTGAAAACGATTCTCTCCATTCTTGAATGAGTAACTATAATACCTATCACCACTTCAGTTTTTAGATCCACCTCATTTTTTGTGATTGAAAAATATCACCCTTATTTCCATGGAGGTTGTTGGTTGTCCCTGAAAACCCTTGACTTAGGGAATTGGTCTTCAAAGTGTCATGGTTCCATGTTATTGAAGCAATGAACAATGTGTTGATGGTTGATGGGTAAATCCCTTTCCTCCATCATGATAGTGGGTTTCTCCTCTTAGAAATCATTAGATATGTGTCCTTCCTTCACAAATCGAATGTATTTCCTTATCCACATTAGGCAATTTTCAGTATGTTTCTTTCTACACCATTGACAAGTGGGATGTTGAAATTATTTAGCACAATTAGATTTTTTTGTTAGACCACAAGAATTAAACTCCACTTTTTGCTTCTTAACCCTATAATTCCATTGAGATTAACTGAGATTCATTTTGACTTTGAGGTAACATCAAACAATTTCAATATAGTTATCAATGTCTTGGATCGGTAGGGATTTTCATTAACTAGGTTTTATCTGACTAGAGAAGTATTCGACCTTGAATTCAAGGGAAATAAGAAATAAAGTGGTGTGTCATCCATATATTATGAAGTTTTCATCATACACCCTGATAGATTCAACATATTTTTTTAGTGTTAAATAAAATACCTTTCCATTTTAAGACATAGAGTTCAAGGGAAATATTTATCAAAAAAACATTTTCCAGAATTCTTTCTTCTCATTGGTTTGGATTTATTCCTCAAAAATGTATTCTTGATCAATAAACACCACTTATTAACTTCTACTCCATATTATAACCATCCAATAGAACATTCACATATTTGGAACATTGAATGATGGGGAGGATCTTCTCAATGAATTTGATCCATTATTCCTCAATTAAGGTATATGATGAACCATTGAAAGTCATAGGCCTTTGTCACATAAAGAATTAAATCATATCTTGTTCTCTATTATGGGTATTCGAATACTCCTATTGATCTAGGTTTCTATTCAGAACCATAGTTATCTAAGAGAGTATCATCCAAATTTTTGTGATTCCCACTCCCATTGGGTTGGGCATCTCATTGAGGAAGTCATCACATTTCTCTACACATTAATTGTTTACTGGGATCCTCCTATTTCCATACATTATCTAGAATAAAATGTAAATTAGTGATTAGTATTTTTAAAACTATTAAACACATAAATAGGAAATTCAATGATATTAAAGAGATAACTTATAAATTATATTTATTTCTTAACTTATGAGTTTCTAAACTTCAATCTATGTTATTCGTGATCTATTTACTCACATATACTCTTATGGGAATTTTTTGTCCCCTTAATAATGGTTCATAATGATCTTATGAATTTACCAAAGCATTTCCCAGAGGAATGTCAAACTGGGTGTGCTGTAAGTCACATTGTTGTGTACCAGGTTACAACGATTCAGTCTCGATACACCTTTTCGAAGTTGTTACCCTAGGTACATCTATGCCAGAACCATGTCCACCTATAGTATCCAAAATAGGATTTATTTCCTTTATAAACTAAATACTATATAATTACTAAAAATTAGGTATGTTTTATTATACATATTCTTATCCCTAAGGATTTTCCTAGAGTTTTCAAATCCATATTTCAAAAATAACTATACTTTTCCTTTGATACTAACTATAACTGACCTGCTATGTATTACACAAAAATATATGATTTATTACATAATATTACACATAATAAAACATTTAATATCAATAATTCTGGTGTCTCTGGGAATTAGGTACATTTCATAAAAAATTAAAACTAGAAAAAACAACATCCTTATTGGAAACTTCCTTAACATTCTTGTATTTAAAACTGCATGGGATAACCTAGAGACATACAAAAGAAAGGGGTAAGCTATAAATCCTAGTATGATAATAAACATGGAATAACATGAATAAGATAATACATTTTATATAGTAGTCATATCAATGGGTAATAAACTAACATGAATTATAAGGCATAATATAGAAAGATAATCACAACATGGTAAATGTGTAAAAAACAGGAAACATTGCATCATAAACATAGGACAAATATAACTTCTGAAACATCATAATGGAAAAATAACCATAAAGGAATCAGGTTCACTCTTCGTCCCAAAATATTGTATCATGATATAAAACATTACCCAATGCATTAGATCACTATATAATTTCAGTCACACACATCACATTCATTTCATTATCATGTTTAAGTGTTCCATATAGATCATAAAACATGGAATCATTTATCACAAAATTTTATTCCTAGAAAATGGATTATGGATTACAAACATGTAATTCCCAAATAATAGTGTTATAAGTATATAAAGGAGGAAAACCTTGATATAAAATGGGTAAGTTATTCACTAAAAATTTATTTTTGGCATGGAAGATCATGGTGAAATTTCAACAACATAACAGTGTCATAAGAAAATTCAGAATAATCAGTTGATGAGGGATAAAGGGGTATCTAATTGTTTTTAAATTAAATGGGTAGTAATAGTGGAATGTAATGATTTGTATCATAATTATTAAATATAATTAGAATGCATAGAAAAATAATGAAACTTGAATAAAGAATACAAGATGAGGATCCCTTGCTTGAGTGAGTGACACAAAATGATTGAGAGGGGCTTATTGAGATCTTAAGGAACCTTGGTAGGAATTTTGGGAAGTGAGGGAAGTTTTATTATGTGATACAAATAGTTTTAGTGAAGATAAATGGGAGCCTTGGTGGGGTTATATAAGAAAATCGTGGGGATTTATTTATAATTTTTCAAACATAGGTTTTGGACTATATAAAATAAAATAAAAAAGCCCAGAAACCTAAACATGGTTTTCGCCCATGGTTTCTTCCAAATTGGGGTAGTTTCCATTATTTTATAATAACAAGGACATAAATTAATAACATTATTCATGTTATTATGTGGAGTTGATTCACACTCATAAAGAAGTAATTTTAAAACCCAAAAATGTATTAATGCTTTTGGAATATTTATAAGGGAAATAAAAAATTAATAAAATAAACTTAAAATATCATTATTTTAATGATAAAAGATATATTTGGTCGTGGATACCTTTTATAGTATTTATTATATCAATTTTTAGTCATTATGATGTCATAATACACAATGTATATATATACAGTATTTAATTTTTACCCGAAAATTCAACAATCTCTGAAAATTATGAAAATTTATCCATTGGATAATTTCAACATTCTCACTCCAAAAATAATATTAAATTTATCTAAATAATTTTCTAAATATGTGAATTTTTTCTTTTAAAATAAAATTTATATTTTTTAATAAATGCTGAGTTTTTTGACAATAACAGTTTTGGAACTTCTATAAAAATTAAATTTGACTTCATAAAAAATATTTGATCATTTATACTTAACAATAATTATGAAATAATAATAATTTATTAGAATATTATTTATTCTAAAAAATCCATGAATTTGTCAAAATAAATACCTTAATTGACTTTTAATATTACCCAAAAATACTATTATTGTTTAATTATATCAAAAAATAAAAGTAATTTATAATGTAAAAATTATATAATGATAATATATCCATTATTCTATAAAAAAATAATGTAAATACTCATATTTCTAGGGTCAAGATTCATATTTCTTTAATACACCCACAAATTCCCTGAATGTCAGGTGTACGATGGTGAGGCTTTTCATGGGGTTGTTTGGCATAAATGGTTTGGTCTGTGATCTCAATGCACTTGAACTTCTCCCGTAAATGGTTTCACTCATTCTTAAGTTGTTTTATCGTAGCTTGGGCTTGGTCAAGGGAAAATCCCAATGATACTATATTTCTTAGAATCTCTAATAAATAATATTCATAGGATATGATACAACTTCTTTAGGATATAAATTCATTTTTCTATGTCAATTGGATTTGTTAGATCCCTATATTTACATTAATCATGCTATCATTGTTCAATTGATATATTATAACTGATAATGATTATTAACTTTCTTTTAGATATGATATAATATAATAAAACTAAATAAGTGCATGTTTTTTTTATATCCATATTAACAAATAATACATTTTATTAAATCAATATGGGAATTTATTTAATACAGTTCATGTAATTACATTAAATGAATCCATCATTCATGTGTATGATGTACAACCGCATCGTGAACCGATATACTTCATTTTACATCACCGCATCTCTTGTATAGTTATAATTGTGTATTTTATGTATATATATGACATTTATGAAATAAATATCACTCTTTAATGGTAATATTTTATCTATTTTCTTACCTTTCCATCTATTTAAAAATTATAATGTCGTTTATGTGCATGTCTGGATCACCACCACCACGAAGCATTATGATTTATTTTTCATAAACACATCACATGGATGGTATATATAAGTTTATTTAAATAATTTATATGATATTTCTGATATAATATTAATTTTATAATGTTAAAATAATATTTAACTTATTTCCATCATGTTTATTGAAAAACGTAAATGTTACTCTTTTGTATGCATGGCCTGCTATATCCATGATTTTAACATATACCATTTATCATAACCATATGTCATGGTTAGTTTTTAAAGTATAATTTTTTGTATCAAAATGATAATTTTTTCATTATTATTATTCTGGATAATATGGAATATTTACCCCTTTGACCATAGTCATCATACCGATGTTAACTTGGTCATATGAGCATAATATCATCAAAAATCCTATGTGAACATAATTCACTGAGTAATTAAATATAACATTTTAATAAATAAAATATAATTAATAATAATCATTTAAAGGGTTCTTAAGAAATTAAACAATTAACCTATGTTTATTATTTCGGAAGATAAATAATATACATGATGATTTGGATGTGAGGTAATGGACAATTTAACATAAATAATCATTTTAAATGTTTTAATGATCTATTTTCAAAATATTTTTATTCCACATACATATTCTTATTTTTCTATGGATATATTAAAAAAATTTGATAAATTAATTATTAACAAAATTTTATGTTTCCCCTGAATTTCTTTCATAGGTCTTCAAAATGAATATTTTTATATATTTTATACAATCCATTTTAAATTTATTTACAAAAATATAAAGTAATTATCTGTTTTAAAATATATAGATTCGGTGACATTTACCACCACTATTAACATTATTTTATGTTTTTCTTCCTTTACATGGTTCAATGTTTTCATCTATAAAACCCCTTTCTTCCCTTTTTCTAGTTATTTTAGATTTTAAAATGGTTTTTTTTTAAAGGATATTTTGATTTCTAAAAGTATTTTCCATGTGGGTTTAAAAGACATTTTTAAAGGTTTTTTGATAAAAAGGTGATTTCATAAAAAACAATTATCCATTATATACTACTTGATCATTATAGATAATGATGGGTGATCATGATATAACTTTTATGAATTGGTGATTCTGATGCATCTTATACGAACATGTGATATTTATATTACACTTTAAGGCATTAGGTAATATTCCTTATTATAAAATAAAAAAAGCATTTTGTTAATTTGGGTGTTTTCTCCTATGGATTTGACTAGGCTCTAGTTACTTCTAACATGAGTGAACATGGGTTATAAATATCTTACTATAATTTTACCACAGAATTTTTTATTTTCATGGTACTTGTTTTAATGCTTTTAATTGAGTGGAACACGATTTTCTCATGTGTATATGAATTATTTTATAAGATCAATGAATATTTTAGTGCAGGTAAAAATTTTATGGGTTCTCTTGATTTTAAATATATTGATAGATTAATTAGTTTTATAACCCATCGTAATATTTTTTCACTCATCCCATTTTTTAAAATGTTTTGTTACATTTCTAAAGGATGAGTAGAAACTTTAATAAAGTTCAAGTTCCAGATATGGAAGTTACCTAGAATGTAGCTATCGTGTCTTTATAAGGAACGTTTTTGTGGTAAAAATGGTTATCGTAGGGAAATTTCTACATGGAAATAGATTTTATTTGTTACCTTACACTCTATAAATGAAATTTTTTTGGGTATATAATTGAAATAATGTTTCAAATATATGGTATATGTTTTGTATGGCCAAAAGGGGTCACATTCATCAGTATTAAAGCTAGAAATTTAAAAATTTTGTTTTTAGAACTTGATCATAGAGTGTGGGCTTAGGGATATTTAGTTCATATCATTGAAGGGTTTAGAAAACTATATAGATTATAATGCTTTAATGAGGCTTTATCTTAAGAGTTTTGGATATAATTAGGGGTTTATAAGTTAATGGTTGACCATTAGTTCATTTTATTATACATATCTTTTGAGGTTTTATGTATTGTGATTATAAAGTGAATATGATATTTTTGGAAATTTTTTATTTGGTTGAATTATATGTAACCCTTAGGCTTAACTTTATGTATTATTTGAGGAAGATTTCCTTTAATTTTTTTATATATAAGTTTAAAGGTATTGATAAAGTGTATAGTTTATATGATCGCTTAAATTAAGGTAATTTTTGGTTATAATGATTTGGAAATATATTTTTTATCATATAGGTAACCATGGGAGTGAAAAGTTATTTAGTGTTTAAGTGATTAATTTTATTTTAGAGAAAGTTAAACATTTTTTGAACCGTATATGATTAAGCAAAATAGACATATTTTAAGATAAAAAGGAATTTTCTTTGGATAAAAGTTTAAATTTTCTTTTGGAATAAAATATGATTTTAATGTGTCTTTATGTTGATTCATTTTATTTATGGAGATGATTAGTATATCATTTATATTACATAACTAGAGAATATGCATTTTTTGGTATATGGATTTATGGGAGATTGGTATTATTTGGAGATAAATTTTAAATTTACCATAAAAAACTATGAGATATAACCATTATAATATTCTAGTTTCAATATAAGTTAGGAATTTTTGGATAATTTTAAGGATGTCTATTTATGGAATAATCTATGTTTAACCTTTTATGATATTTCTTAATTTTGAAACATAATTTATTATTTATATATATGAAGGTTTATTTATTTTTATTATTATCTTAACCTGTGTTATCCATTTTAGTTTTGTTTAATATTTAAATAGAGTAATAATTTATTGATATCCTTTTATGGATTACACGATCTGTTAGAAGTTGATTTTAGTGTTTTAGTCTTGATAAATTCATCTTGAATCCTCATCATTTAGTGAAAAATATTAGATTATATTTGAAATTAATTAAAGGAATAAATTCTACATATAAATTTATTATATTTACTTATGTTCTCATTCTATATAAAATTTAATTATGATACTATAAGAAATGGATCCTAAAAAATCAAAATTATCATATTTCCTTTATTTATAATGAATCGATGTTCTTTCCATGAAACATTGATTTATCATTTTGTGGTCACTAAATTTCTCAAGATCATCAACGTTATTATTATCAACGGTCTTTTTCACTATATATAATTATTTGGACATTAATTTTTTCATCCATTTATATATTTTTACTTCCCACTAATTTTCTGATATTTTAAAACCATGTTTGTTTTATTCAAGATAACCATCAAATTTCATTTTCCGTCTTTTCAAAAATGAAGTTTTACTAACTCTTTTTCTGATGTGGGATTTCAAGAAAGGTATTTTTAAATGAAAACCCCTTTATTACCAATAAAAATATAAAATATTTAGGATAAAATTTACTAAATTGGTCATAGTGTAATATCTTGAGATTTAAAAACAAAACATTTTTTATAGAGTATACAACATACGACACCAAGATTAAATGAACCATAAAATATTATTAGTTAATATATCACTTATAATCTCGCAATTAAATTTACATGTATAAATATTAATAACCATATTATAGAAAATATTTCTAATAATTTAATGTATTTATTAATTCATATATATAAGTATTAAATTTTCAGTGATGTCATTTTATGCATCAAAAATATTTTTTGATCATTAATGATTTTTAGGAATGGAGAATATAATTAATTTCTTAAAATTTTATAAAATTTAATTCATAAAAATGGGATCATTTTTAAATTCACCATGTCAAAATTATCTTATGTTGGAATTTTGAGATTTTTCTGAAAATTTTGATTTTTTTTAGTGAATAGTGAAAAACACCGATTTTTTAAAACTGTCATTTATATTCACAAAAATTTAACATTTTGATTTTAATTTTATCATAAATTAACATAATTATCATTTAGATAGTGATAGTATAATTAATTTTAGAGGATTCATCTTTATACCTAATTTTTCTATAAATTCATTTTTTGGTTTAAAAACATATTTTTCGAAAAAAAGAATTTTTCATTGTTTTTTAAATTTTTATCTTATATTAATTATTTAAACATATTGGAATTTTATATTGAAAAATATATTCCATATTTGTAATTATTAGGTATAAATTGTTAAATAATACCATTTTTTCATTATGAATGGTAACCGTAGTGATTTTTTGTTACAATAGTATCGGTAAATTGGGTTACCAAATGTTAAAAATATTACGACAATGTCTCAAAGTAGAGCCAAAAAGATTAATATATTAAATTGGATGTGAATATTTCTTCCATAATCAACTATTCTCTTAAAATAGGGTAATTTACTTCCACTTTACTTTGATTATAAAATTTATATTGTTTTATATAAATATAAATTTAAAAATGTAACTCTCTTGCTTTTAATATCTATAATATTTTTTGAAATGGATTTAAACAAATTATGTTTGGATATAAATGGTTATTTTAAATATAAATTATTATTTTTTCATGGTAATTTTAAAAAAAATTATTTATGAAATTATTACATTAAATTCTTATGCAATGTTGACACAGTACTTGTGGAAGCAGTAAAAAATCAAGGAAATGATTTTAAAAACTCTTAAAGTAATTTTAGTGGTGAGTTATAGTGTCCCATGAATATTATATATTTATATATGGTATTTTTTAACGTTTTACAATGGAAATAAATTACAATAATAATTTCTTTAAAGTTAAAATAAATGAATAATGTCAAAAATGATTTTAATGATATTTTATGTTAAATAATATTTTATTAAGTTATTTAAAAATTTAATAAATCTTGAAATACAATAAATAGAATTATAATTGGACAAAAATATCAACTCTTGTCCATTTATGATCCAATTTTCACCATATAATTAAAATTTAAACCATTTAATTTTGAAAATATCATTACCACTTTTAAGGTTAAAATTGTTCTACCAAGATGTTAAACAAAAGGATGAGGTTAAAAATAAAATCTAAACATATGTAAATTTGATTTTAGGATTAAATTAATCCGATATATTAATACTATTTTAATAAATTCCATTTTTCAACCATTTTACATGAGTTATACACAAATTATATTATGAAATTTCATGTATTCCAAAAAATGACATTAATGGTATTTTAAAATAAACTATATTTTATTAAATGAATTAGAATTTATAAAAATACTCTCCTCAGCCAAGTGAATTTTATATGGTTAAAAATGAAAACCATGGTCCATTTATGGGTCATTTTTCCTTTCATAGTTACCTTATTGACCCCTAATGGTAAAAAACATTGATTTCATGGTAATCATTATAGGGGTTAATGGGGATTAAAACAAAGAGATAGTAGTGAAAATATAATCTAAATTTAACAAAATTTTATTTGATGAGAGGATTTAGAGTCATAAACATTTAATTTTCAAATTATCTCAATTTTTATCCACATGAACAAGAAATTTAATTTAGTTTGATTAAATACATTAAGACATTCCAAGAATTCCCCACCCCTCACTTATAAATGGGAACCTACCCTCTTATATTCCTCATATCTTTTGAGCACTTTATTTCCAAAAATAACTAAAAATGAATTCCTAACACCCCTATACCCTTTATAGTTGCATTATTTTGGTTATAATACCATCCTTATGGTGATTAAGATGTAAGGAAAAAGAGGTTTTCTGAAGAGTAGATGTATATTTTATCCAAATGTTTTAATTTAATTTATTATTATACCTCATTAAAATATTATGAAAAAATCATCAAATAAAAAAAATTATCTTAATAATATTGATATGTTGTTATGTTAATGGATCATTATATATTTATCCCTAAATTCCATCAACTGGTAAATGAATATATCATTCTAGTGTACGGGGGACTACCTCCTTGAGAACTAATGTAATTTGTTTTCCATAAATTTCACTCATGGCTGGTTATAATGATATCGTTAATGTATATATATGATATTCATGATATAATTATCAATATAGAAAGATAATATATCATTTATTTCCTTACCTTTCCATCCATTTAGTATTTATATCATCACTTGTGTGTATGTGTGGATTACTACCTCCATGAAGTGATGATATTATTCTTTCATAACCACATCACACAGGTGATATAAAAAAATTATTTCAAAAAATTATTTGATACTTATTATGTAATAATTATTATTAAAATTTAATATGATACTTACCTTATTTCCATTATTTTCAATGAAAATTGAAAATTTTACTCATGTGTACATACAGCATATCGTTCCAACGATTTTGACGTAGCTTGTTTTTCATAAAACATTTACATTTTTATCATTAAAAGTATAATTGATATATAAAATTGATAATTATTTCAGGATTATTATTATATATGTTACATAAAAATTAATACTTCGACCATAGTAAACCTACTCAAGTCATTTTTGACATATGAGTTGAAGATCAACAAAACATCAGATGTGAACTTAATAGATCGAGTAATTAAATTGAACTTGCTAATATATAAAATAAAGTGAATATAGAATGTGAAAATGTTTCTTAATAATGGAAATAATTAACAAAAGTTTATTATTTATGAATATAAAAAAAATTGTGGTGATTTAGATTTGAGTTAAGAGACACCTTAACATAAAACCTCATTTTAATTATTTTAAATATTAATATTATAAATCCTTTTCTTCAATGTCTACATTATCAAAATTATTATATGGATTTGTTTATATGGAAATAAACTAATTATAAATGAAATTTTATTAGACTTTTAACATTAATTCAAAGGTTTTCAAATGTAATATATTTACGTAATTTATATGGAATGTTTTTACTTTCTTTACAAAAGTAAAAAAGGAATGTTCTATTTTAATGCATATAAAGTTAATGGATTTTTCCACCACCATAAGGATTATTTGATGTTTTGGTTCCTTTAAAATTTTCCATAATTTCCTAAAATATAAATCCCTCTTCCCTTTTTTCTGGGTATTTTAGTTTGGAAAATGGGTTTTTTAAGGAAATTATATTTTGATATTAGAAATTGTTGTGGATATGGGTAAAAAAGTGTTTTTTAAGGTTTTTATGATGTAAATTTGAAATAATAAAATATTTATTCATGATATGGTGCTTGATAATTATATATTATTATGTATTATCTTGACACAAAATATATAAATGTGTGATCATAATACAACCTATATGAAAATGTGAGTTCGATTCCACTTATATAATTGGGTGAACCCAATATAGATTTCAAATAAATTGGGTAATATTACATATGTTTTAAGTAAATGAGGGAGTTAAAAAATACCATATGGGTTTAACTAGGCTCTATTTATTACAACCATGAGTTAACATGGGATATAAATATGATTATCTAAGTTTTCTATAATGGTTTTTATTTCCATAATTTGGGTTTTAAAGGTTTTATTTGAGAAAAAAGTGTGCTTTTACTTGTTTATATGATTTATTTCAAATACCCAATGAATATTTTGATAAAGGTTAACTTTTTATGAATTTTCATTTTTTTCACTGGACTAACAGATTTCTTACTTTTATGTCCCTTATTGAGCTTTTTCCCATTCCATATTTTGTAAATGCTTTTTAACAAATAATAAGGATGGGTTGAATAGTTAATAAAGAAAGAGTTACTTATATGGAAGTTACCTTGAATGAAGAAATCATGTCTTTATAAAGACTTTTTTTGGGGGGGGGGAATGGTTACTATTTGGAAATTCCCACTTTAAAAGTGTTTTCTCTAAGTCTCTAAAACTCTAAATGTAAAATTGTATTTGGTTAGTGATCCAATATTTTATATTGATGTTATATGTTTTTGATGCCTAAAAAAGGGTCGTTTTTATTGGTATCAAAGTTATAAATGTAAAGATTATATATTTTATCACCATATCTTAGAGTGTAGTTGAGGGTTTTTAATATAATTATTTGAATTAGAAAGATAAACATTATAACTAAATACACTAAAATATAAAAAATTTTGTATCTTTATTTACAATAATTAGTTAGGGGTTTTCATTAAAATTCGTTTTATCAAAATTTAGTAAGAAATATAAAAATAGGTCTTTAATATTACCTCCTGTAAGTAATTAGGTAGTTTATAATCATTTAACATATATTTATCCATTTCTACAATAGTTCTATTCCTTATTCTAATTACTCCATTTTTTAGATGTGATATAGGTATAAAAAATTATCAAAATTTCTATTCTATTCACATAATGTTTTGAATTAAATATTTAATACTTTTCACTCTCAATCACATTTAAAAGAAATAATTAAATAAACTTTTTAATATTTAACTAATTTATTGTAAATAGAAAATTATAAAAAACAATTATTTTTTATTATATAGAAAATATATATATCAATATCTATTATAAAAATTAATAATAACAATATAATATCTTTTCACATCTAATATTTAACATTGTTTTAATATAAAAACGCAAAAGGATAATATCATGTGGTCTTACATTTTTTACTTCATTTATTGATTTGAAGCTTTTATTTTTTTTATTTTTATTTTATGCGTGAATCACAAAATGGATTATTATATCTTTTGAGTTTAGTCAATTGTAGTATAGCCTAATGATTACATAAAGTTTTCAAAATTCTGATTTTAACATTTCATAGAATCTTATACCATAAAACATCATCTGTCTATACACTATTATGACACGTAACATTTTGATTTGTTAGATTAATAAAATCAATTCAATAAAATTTATCCTTTTTATTAGAATAAAACAAAACATAATTAATTTTCAATACTAGGAACTTATCATTTTAATATTTTTGAGACATTCCCTCATCCCGTAGTTTTGAAATAATTATGTGATTATGTTTCCAACATTCAACATGTAATACATTAGAAATAATAAGATAATTAGAGATACCAACTTAACTAAATCTATTCACTATACCTTTTGAGTTGTCTCAAAATATGATAATCCGACCATAATAGTGATTATATGATAATAAATTTGGCGGTTCTCTAGTAATTTTTTTGTATAATTCATTATCCATGTACAAAAATTATTTCTTGAGACCCTTAAGTAATGATTCATGAAAAATTTGTGAAAAATTATTTTAGTGCCCATGATATTTTGTGTCCAGTGGGATTAGTAAATGAATTCCTAAGTACCCAAATATTTTTTAAATGGGAAATTTAGTTTAATATTGAAGATGATTTCATATAAATATATTCTTTAATATTTTATAATTCTTTTGGAAGCTTTGATGAACATTCATCTGAATAACTTTCTTTCATTCAATCTCTAAAACATGTAACAGTTCATACGATTCATTCGTAACTTTTAATAAATAATTTTGTATACATATAGGGTAGCTATCTATAATAAAAAATGTACGGTTTATTTCTATAACCTTTTTTTATAAACATGATTTTATCATGTATATCTTTTCCTTGAAAAAAACTAGATAATTCATCTTTTCCACTAATAATTCCACTTTTTATTTTTTTCATTTTTTATTTGAGTTATTCCCATATCTTGTTGAATTTTTTCATTAGAACATGATTTTTTATTCTTAATTTTCAAAATTTATTGAATAAAAAATTCATCAACCGGTGATATCTATATTTCATACATATATTTTATATTATATTAAAATATTAATTTTGGGATTTAATTGAAGAATATTTCCAATTTGTTAATGATTTGATCGGTTTATTATTTTATATAAGAATGTATTAGGTATTTGAAAAATGAAATAAAAGAGAAAATTTTAGGAGCTAAAAGTCCCGTTTTACCTTGAGAAAAGCAATGTGGCATGACATAGGATTTTTGAGAATGACCATGGAGCACTTCTAAGGCACATATCTGAAGAACTGAGGCCAAAAGGAGGCTTATAGAGCATAAAAATGGAATTTCATGTCATGTAATCAGTATAAATCCTGAACTAGTCTGTGTAATGAAAATTGGGACACATTTTTAAGTGAATAAAATAATTATTAAAATTAAAATGTGGTGTCATAATTTACAACATCTATAAATTTTCAATATGGGATTCAAATACCTAGATTCATAGTATCTTATATTCTTGAAAAAATATGGGACAAGGGACCCACCATAGTCCACTTTTTAACCATTCTTTTAGGATCTAAATTAAAATTGAATCCAATATAAATCCTATAAATGGAGATATAGCGTACTACTATTGGGAGATCTTAGAGACCAAAGCTTGAAGTGAGATGTTGTGTTGTGTAGGGCCCTCCCCAATTTCATATTTGTTTTCATTGTGTTTTCATTTTATTTTCTCCTTCCCTTTAATCCCCTCATTACTAGGATTAGTGATATACCTACCTTTTTATAGGGTTATGTAATAAAATGTAGAAGGTGTCATTGGATTGATTTATTTTCCTTTATTTATGTATTTGGTTCGTCATAATTCTTTCATCAATTTATAATCCCTTTACATTACTTTTATCATTACCATTGGTATTTTAAATTGAGAGGAATCATAAAATTGTGCATTTAAAGACACTAAATGAGGCATGAACATTTTCAGATTCAAAGGAAAACAGGTTTAAACATGGTATGGAGACAAACATGATTCAGTGAAACCCTAAATTATAGGATAACAGGAAATAGGGGATTGTCGTGTCATGGAGTGGATACCATGATCATTGGACCATTCTCATCTTGTCTTTGACACCAATCATGAATTAATCAACCTATGCTCTAACATAAAATTTCATGTGAACCCTAATATTATAAGACAGAAAAATGATTTTCAAAATATTTTTCAAACCAATCAATCAATATGTTTCACTTTTAGTCTTCCTTCGTTAAATCAATCAAACCAATATTTTCTTGTCATGACCCGTCCTTGGGGCCCGTGTCGTGACTACCCCAAGCCCGCCTTCCATAGGCCAGGGGCTGGTGACTAGCACCAAGGCATAATTCTTGGTAAAAAGGGAAGGCATTTCCTTTGTAAAGTAAACAAACACCACAGAGCAAGAAAGTAGAAGTAAACACTAAGGAAAAACTGGGTACAATAGTAAGTGTTAAAAAGTAAGTGGGCCAGAATACAAACCCAAACTGAAAGTAAAGTACAACTGAAAAAGGTAGTAAAACAACTGAAAAGTAAAGCCGCGTCCTTGAGCCGTCCACTGGAAGTCCCACCTGAAGGGTGGGTACAGAGAGCCTCCACAGCTCCTCGGGTCCAGCCGTCCGCTCCGAGTACACCCCGCCTAGCGGTCCACCTCCGGGTACCGACCTGCTCCTCACGCCTCAACACCGATCAGTGTTGTCCGTCGTCTGCAACCAACACAACGTAGTGCGGGCATAGCCCGTGCAGGGGTGAGTATAAGATTATCAGTAGGGACCCCGAGACCCCCGAAGGTCTCCCAGAATCCACAAAGGATAATCCAAAAAGGAAAGATACAATCACGAAGTAACATCCGACACTAATTAGGTATATGCCCATACATATACCTGAGTCATCAATTCTAGTTCGGCTCCAACATCTGAGCCCAAGTTCGATCACGTCCACACAGGATACCACAACACAATCCACATAGGAAAGCAAGTCAAGATTCAGCTCACACATATATACTTCTTCGTATGAAGATATAGATGATCAGATGTAGCCACTGATTCATCTAAGCCATTAGACCCACACAGGATCGATAGGTACTAACCCCCGCAATGACCCACAAAGGATCGATAGGTACTAACCCCCGTAATGACCCACACAAGATCGGACTCACACAACATCTATAGGTGCTGGCCCACACAGGACCGCTGAGCGCTGACCCACACAGGATCTGACCCACAAAGGATCGGTAGCACTGATCCACGTAGAATCTCTGAGTGTTGTAGTCATCGTCGTCGAATCCACGGAGGATTTCTGTACAGTCATCATCGTTGTCGCAGTCGCAGCCATCTCTAGGGTTCTCGCACACAGCAAGCTCGTTTGGGAGGGCCTGCTCCACGAGCTGAGGGGCAGATACATCAAATGACACATAATCCTAAGTTGATGTATCCAAAACATCGGTATCGACAACAGGAACTCAACGTCACTGACGGCGCGTCAATCGAACGCCCGGTCTGAGAGTTATTGGCTTTTTCATCCCAGGGGCCCGGTTGGTTTTTAAGTTAAAACCAACCTGACTGTACTCCAACTGCATCCAAACCTCGAGCATAGTAAGCCAAAAGGTCCGTCTCACTAAGAGGAATCCATCAAGGTCGACGGCATGTCAATCAGACGTCTGGAGCTCAAGTTATAAGCGTTTCCGCTCTGAGGGCCCGGTTGGTTTCATGTACAAACCAACCCGGCCAAATCCAAATTCCTCCGAAACCTTGAGTGTAATATGCCGAAATGACCGTCTCGATACAAGGATCGCATTTCAGCTGATGGTGAATTGATCGGAGGTCTTCAGTCCATGTTATGGGCAAAAGACTGAAAGAGGTTCGAAAGTGGGGGTTTCAGGCCCGGACCGATCCGACCCGAGACCCCCTGGGTCGGCCCGAACCAGGTCCACCCGACCCGGGTCCGGGTCCGGCCCAATTGGGAGCGGCCCGTCCCGGCTGGCGCGGCCCGGCCCGGCCTGGGTGCGGCCCTATGGCTATGTGGCTCGATCGTTTCGGCCGATCAGATGGGGGGGGGGGGGGTGCGTTGCCCCCCTGTTTCGTAACCGCGACCCCTATGTGGGGGGGCCGCTCTTGTCCGGCCAGCCGAGGGTCGTAACCCCCAGCTCCTCCTCTGACCGGCCAGCCCGCTCCGGCCGGCCGGCTCCTGCAGCCACGGGACTAGCAAGGGCATGTCCCCCTGCTCCGACGCCGGCGGCACAGAACCGGCAGCCGGTCCCCGCTCCACCGCGGCCTGAGTCGTGGCCTTGGTCCTTCTGACGCGGCACGACAGCGTCGTGCCCCTCCGTCGCGGCCCCGCTCCGGCTGTGGTGTCTTCGAGGTTCCTTCATGGTTCTCCGGCACAGCGCGACGACGTCACACCTTTTTTCTACTTCAACGGCGTGGCGCGATGGCGTCGTGCACCCTTGTCGTATGATCCCGCATGGTGCTGTTGCACCGCACCGCTTTCCTTCGAACCGCATAAACACAACTTACAAGGGAGGAGGGTCGGCCATGTTTTTGCAGTCTGGCCCCCTCCCATTAATCAATAGCAAGCGGAAAATTTTCACGAATAAGGGCAACGGAAGTATTCACGAACAAAAACAAAATCCCCTACCTCGAGCGTAGTCGTCGAACGAGGTTGTCGCGAAAAGGTACATCCCGGAATTGATCGTCGTGGAAGAAGGCGGATCGTCGCATCACGGAGGAACGGTGTCTCCCTTCCTTTGACGTGGAAAGAAAGAATGAGGTGATGCGCGTCGGGTCATCAATCTTCGAGGAAGGCGTCTCTCACTGTCATCCATCGTCGGAGGTCGGCGTTCTTCGCGTTCTTCGTCGAGTTGGAAGAACCTCAAGAACTTGAGCAAATCCTTCGAATCCTATCACAACCCAACCAATCTAATAAAATAAGATTTTGTCTTATTTTATTTCTCAAGCCATGCATTTTGAAATTCAAAAACGAAACAATCAATTATGTGAATTAATTGCAACGTTTAAACCACCAAATTAAATTGAGGCGTTTTATAAACAGAAAAACGCAAGGGTTGACTTCCACTTAATAGGGGTGCGGGTGCGTTACCTTATTAAAGGAGGGGTTTAGGAAGAAAAGAAATGGTGGGGCTCATGTGGGTCCCACCTCACAAATATCCTAACTAGTGGGTAGGATATTTTGGATCCCACATCATCCAATTAGCTTAGGTTAAACAAAAATAAAATAAAATTGGTTGTACAACTTTTATTTTATTCCTTTACTTAACACCAAAATTTAAAAACCACACCCGAGCAAACGCAACTCCGGAAAAGGTGTTTCTAAGAAATTACCGGCACTGCGATTCCATAGGTGTCCTCGGATTTTGATTCCAAGCACCGGTTCAAAAGTTAGGAAAACCCACTTGTTCGTTCACTAAACGTACCTGAGCTAAACTTCAGAAAATGATTCCAGACACACCGGGCCTCGGAATCAGGTGCCGTCAGAAACTGCGTTCTCGTAAAATTCCCAAGAAAAATAAGAAAAAAATTTCCTTGAATTTTACGGGTCTTTACATCACTCCCAACTCAGGGATTTACGTCCCCGTAAAGATGCATCATAAACTAGGGAAAAAAATGTGAGTACTGAGCATGAATATGAGCCTCCTGCTCCCAAGTGCTCTCCTAGAGGTTCCCATGCTGCCACCTGATACGCACTAGAGGAATCGATCGCCCACATAGGACCCACTCCTGTCGATCCTCAATCTTCACTGGGACCTCCGTAAAAGTCTCCCCATCATCAACGTCCAGCTCCCCATGATCAATGATATGCGTCGGGTCATGCACGTATCTTCTCATCTGAGATACGTGGAAGACTTCGTGCACCCGGTGCAATTGAGGTGGTAGAGCCAGGCGATAAGCCACCTCGCCAATCCTGCTGAGGACCTGGAATGGTCCGATGAAGTGCGGAGACAACTTTCCGCCTCGGCCAAATCTCCGTAATCCACGTCGAGGTGAGACCCACAAGAAGATGTGGTCTCCATCCTCGAACTCTAGTGGCCTCCACCTCCTGTCAGCATAAGACTTCTGCCGGCTCTGAGCTGTCCTCATCCACTCCTGGATGACCTGGACCTTCTCTGTTGTGGCTTGGACCATCTCTGGTCCCACAAGTGCTGACTCCCAAGGGTTTGTCCAGCACAACGGTGATCTGCAAGGTCGGCCGTACAACGCCTCATATGGTGCCATCCCAATGGTGGAGTGGTAGATTTTGTTGTACGTGAACTCCACCAAGGGTAGGTGGTCCTCCCAGCTGCGACCAAGGTTGATGACACATGAACGGATCATGTCCTCGAGAGTCTGAATGGTCCTCTCCGTCTGACCATCTGTCTGAGGGTGAAAGGTGGTGCTCAGACGTAGCTGGGTCCCGAACGCCTCCTACAACCCCTTCCAAAGCTGGGAAGTAAAGCGAGCATCTTGATCGGAGATGATAGATTATGGCACACCATGAATCTGTACAATCTCCTGAACGTAGAGACATCCCAAGCTCTCCACTGAGCCCTACTCTCTGATGGGTAAGAAGTGGGCCGACTTGGTGAGTCGGTTGACAATCACCCAAATGGAGTCGTGACCTCTGGAAGTGCGTGGAAGTCCAGTCACGAATTCCATAGATATTCCATCCCACTTCCACTAAGGGACCTCCAAGGGTTGTACCAAGCCTGCTGGTACCTGGTACTCTCCCTTCACCTGCTGGCAGGTGAGGCATCGAGAAACGAACTTAGCCACAGCCTTCTTCATGCCCGGCCACCAGTGCTGACATCTGAGGTCCTGGTACATCTTCTCCACTCCAGGATGTACCGCCAAAGGGGAAGTGTGAAACTCTCTTAGCACCTACTCCCGTAAAGAAACTGGTACCAAGGTACGTCCTCTGAAAAGGACGTCGTGCTCTCCCCCTAAAGGGAAACCATCAGGTTCCTATCCTGAGGATATATACACACGTCGCGTCTCACAGTCGGCGTCCCCACGTTGTGCCTCTCTGACCCATTGCAGTAGTGGAGGAGTGACTATGAGTGACTAAAGAAAGGCTTCTCCATCTCTATCCACAAAGGATATCTGCAAAGAGGATAGCTTCTCTGTCGCCTCCCCAAGTAGCTGAATACCCGACCTCCTGCTGAGTGCATCGGCTACTACGTTCCCCTTTCCAGGAGTATAGACTATCTCAAAGTCATAGTCCTGGAGGAACTCAAGTCATCGTTGCTATCTCAGGTTCAGGTCCTTCTGTGAGAAGATGTACCTAAGACTCCGATGGTCAGAATAGACTGTAAAGCGCTCGCCCATCAGATAGTGTCACCACATCTTCAGTGCGAATACCATTGCTGCTAACTCTAGGTCATGGGTACCGTAGTTCTGCTCATTCTGCCTCATCTGAAGTGATCTATAGGCGATCACAGCCTACTCCTGCATCAGGTTACATCCGAGTCTGGTCTCTGATGCATCGCAGTAAACTACATACCCAACTCCCTCCTCCGGTAGCCTCAAGATAGGCGGGCACGTCAATCTCTGCCTCAGCTCCTGGAAGCTCTACTGACATCTGTCTAACCACACAAAGGGTTTACCCTTCTTTGTCAAAGATGAGAGTGGTTCCGCAACTCTGGAGAAGTCTGGCACAAATCTCTGGTAGTATCCAGCTAGTCCCAAGAAACTCCACACCTCTGTCACGCTCTTTGGTGGCTCCCAAGCTAGCACTGCCTCGATCTTCACAGGATCCACCACAACTCCCACCTCAGAGATGACTTGTCCCAAGAAGTGGACCTCACATATCTAGAACTGACACTTCGAGAGCTTTCCATAAAGCTGGTGCTCTCAGAGTGTGTCTAGTACAACCCGCAAATGGTAGGCGTGCTCCTCCTCAGTTGTCGAGTATATCAAAATGTCTTCGATGAAGACCACGAAAAATTGATTGAGTTATGGCTGAAATATCCTGTTCATGAGGCCCATGAACACTGCTGGAGCATTTTACCACCGAATGTCATAACCAAGAACTCATAGTGGCCATACCGACATCTGAAGGCCATCTTATGCATGTCCTCGTACCGAACTCTGAGCTGATGATAGCCTGATCTAAGGTCTATATTTGAGAACCACCGTGCTCCCTGGAGCTGATCGAAGAGGTCATCAATCCTAGGTAGTGGATACGTGTTTCTCACTGTCACCTGGTTCAGTCGATGATAGTCGACACAAAGTCACAAGCTCCCATCCACCTTCTTGGTGAACAATATTGGGGAAGCCCAGGGTGAAACACTGGGTTGGATGAATCCCTTTCCCTAAAAGTCCTCCAACTATACCCATAACTCTCGAAGCTCAGCGGGGGCTATCTGATATTCTGGGGTGGATATCGGGGTTGTCTCGGGGTACAGATCAATATACAAGTCTACCTCTCTATGAGGAGGTAGTCCTGGAACGTCTTCGGGGAAAATGTTCGCATACTAATCCACCACTGTAGGAAAACCAGGACTCTGCACGTCAACTACTCCTAGGATGAGGCTAGCCAACTAATGAGTGATGGGCTATCCTCTCCTCTACGTGAGTCCATCCTGTGCTGCAAGGGTTCCCTTCTCGCCGGTGAAGGTGAACCTACTCCCATCAGTGCGTACACATCGCACCATGTGCCTAATACAGTCAATCTGAGCGTGGACTGTAGATAACCAATCTATGCCCAAGATGACATCGTAAGGCCTCTACGCCGCTACAAGAAGATCCCAGCCAAAGTTCTCACCTCCTAGAGTAAGCCCACACTGCCGGAACTAGTGAGTAATCATCGAGTCTTCTCCCGTAGGAGTCTCTAGCGGTAAGGATCGAGCCAACGGCTCTATCGGAATCTCCAATCCCCGAACAAGGGCAGTGGCAATGAAAGAATGACTCACTCCTGTGTCTATAAGAACTGTAGCAAGGGTGGAATAGACACAGATAGTACCTCGAATCATCTCTGGCGCGCCATGGTCATAGGCCTCTGCTGCCTGGAGTTGTGCCTGTCTCTGCCCTCCAGCTCCCTGTGGTCAGGGTGGGCCTCCTGGTGGTGGTGGTGGTAGAGCCTCAAAGCATCGCCCACCACCTGCTGCTTGGCCAGCTCCTCTTCCTCGTTTGCCTGCTCCCTGAGGACCACCACGGTCGACCTTCTGCCTCTTCCTGGGTGGTCCCTCAACCGTCTGCTTCTCCTCGGTATGGCGGGTCAGGCAGTCACGAGCAATGTGTCCCTTCCCGCTGCATGTGTAGCACTGTCTGCCTCTCGAAAGACTGGCTCCGCACTGTGTGCCCCGCACCACTGAGCTAGTGTCCTGAGGTCGTCTGCCGGAGGGTCTGGTCTGCCTGGACCCATGAGTCATCTGTCGACTTCCTACTGAAGAAGACTCTGCTATGTTCCGCCCTACAGTAGGTCTCGCCACTGGTGTAGACTCAGCATAAAAAGCTCTCGATGAGAAGGGCTCACTCTAGTACCCCTACCTGTATCGGAATACTGAGGGAGATCATCGATGTCGTGATACCATGCCTCAACCCCTGCTCGAAGGTCTGGGCCCGGAAGAATGGGTCCCGTACCATGTCCGTCGAATAGCGCGAGAGATCTATAAATCTCACCTTGTACTGGGCGATCGCCAAACTGCCCTGCTGTAGCTGTAGAAGCTCCTGGATGTGCACCGCACGGAGGGTGGCTGGGACGAACTCCGAGCGGAAGAGGTTCTCAAATTCCGTCCAGAAGAGAGATTCCTCATCGTGCACCTGAAGCATCAAGCTCCACCATCTGTCTGCTACCACGTGCAGGAGGCTCGCTGCGAGGATCACCATGAGGTCTGCTGGTGTCCTCACTAACCTGAAAACTCATACAACTACCTCCAGCCAATCCTCGGCTGCCAGAGGGTCCATCTCCCTGCAGAACCTGGGGGGTCGCTGACGCTGAAACTCATGTAGTGCACTAAGGCAACGTGCATCGTCAGTGGCGGGGGCTAGTAGAATCGGTGGCCCGGTGGTTAAAGGTACCACCGATGCCTCTGCTGTCAAAGGGCCCTGTACCGAGTCCCCATCATTCAGCGGGTTGTCGTCACATACAACGCTCGGAACCCTAGCTGGCTGCCGTCGTGGGGCCATCCTGAAAAGAAACTGGTGCGCCACGGTCAAACAGTATACATGGTGAGCTGACACAAAGTAATCACAAAGAAAAACTTCAAACCCATATGCAATCAATGTTTTCATGCATTAAGTCAGAAATCAGAAGTCAAGGTCCTGGTGTACGGATACATCGGTCACCGCACCAACACTGGACTCCATGGACTAATAACCACACTCAGTACTCTTAACATTATTTCTTCACATAGAAAAATATCAGAGTCCTGAGTTTTGCGGTAGAACCAAACTCCTCTGATACCAATTTGTCATGACCCGTCCTCGGGGTCCGTGCTGTGACTACCCCAAGCCCACATTCCATAGGCCAGGGGCTGGCGACTAGCACCAAGGAGTAATTCTTGGTAAAAAGGGAAGGAATTGCCTTTTTAAAGTAAAAAAACACCACAGAGCAAGCAAGTAGAAGTAAACACTAAGGAAAACTGGGTACAATAGTAAGTGTGGAAAAGTAAGTGGGCCAGAATACAAACCCAAACTGAAAGTAAAGTACAACTGAAAAAGGGAGTACAGCAACTGAAAAGTAAATCCGCATCCTCGAGTCGTCCACTGGAAGTCCCACCTAAAGGGTGGGTACATATAGCCTCCACAGCTCCTCGGGTCCAGTCATCCGCTCTGAGTACGCCCCGCCCAGTGGTCCACCTTCGGGTACCGACCTGCTCCTCGTGCCTCAAACACGATCAACGTTGTCCGTCATCTGCAACCAACACAACGTAGTGCGGGCATAGCCTGTGCAAGGGTTAGTATAAGCAACTCCGTAGGGACCCCGAGACCCCAGAAGGTCTCCCAGAATACACAAAGGATAATCCAAAATGGAAAGATACAATCACGAAGTAACATCCAACACTACTTAGTTATATGCCCATACATATACCTAAATCATCAATTCCAGTGCGGCTCCAAAATCCGAGCCCAAGTTCGATCACATCCACATAGGATAGCACAACACAATCCACATAGGAAAGCAATTCAAGATTCCGATCACATAGGTATACTTCTTTGTATGATGATAGAGATGATCAGATGTAGCCACTGATTCATCTAAGCCTTCAGACCCACATAGGATCGATAGGTACTAACCCCCGCAATGACCCACAAAGGATCGATAGGTACTAACCCCCGCAATGACCCACACAGGATCGGACCCACACAGGATCTGTAGGCACTGGGCCACACAGGACCGCTGAGCGCTGACCCACACAGGATCTGACCCACACAGGATCGGTAGCACTGATCCACGTAGGATCGCTAAGTGCTGTAGTCGTCGTCGTCGAATCCCCATAGGATTTCTGTACAGTCGTCATCGTCGTTGCAGTCGCAGCCAGATCTAGGGTTCCCGCACACAGAAAGATCGTTCGAGAGGGTCCACTCCACGAGTCGAGGGGTTGATACATCAACTGAAAATTAGTCCAAATTTGATGTATCCAAAAGTTCTGTATCGACAAAAGGAACTCAACGTCACTGACGGTGCGTCAATAGGACACCCGGTCTGAGAGTTATTGGCTTTTTCGTCCTAGGGGTCCGGTTGGTTTTGAAGTCAAAACCAACCCGACCGCACTCCAACTAGATAGAAACCTCGAGTGGAGTAATTCAAAAGGTCTGTCTCACTAAGAGGAATCCATCAAGGTCGACGGCACGTCAATTGGACGTTCGAAGCTCAAGTTATAAGTGTTTCCGCTCCGAGGGCCCGGTTGGTTTCGTGTACGAACCAACCCAGCTGAACCCAAACCCAAAGTCCCCCGAAACCTTGAGTGCAATATACCAAAATGACCGTCTTGATCCAAGGATCTCATCACAGCTGATGGTGCATCGATCGGAGGACTTCAGTCCATGTTATGGGCAAATGACCGAAAGAGGTCCGGAAGTGGGGGTTTCGGGCCCGGACCAATCCGACCCGAGACCCCCTGGGTCGTCCCGGCCCGGCCTGGGCGCGGCCTGGTGGCTAGGTGGCTTAGCCGTTTTGGCCGATCAGATGGGGGGGTCGCTGCCCCCCTGTTTCATAACCGCAGCCCCCAATGAGGGGGGCCACTCTTGTCCGGCCAGATGGGGGTCGTAACCCCCAGCTGCTCCTCTGACCGGACGACCTGCTCCAGCCGGCCGGCTGCTGCCACCACGGGACCGGCAAGGGACGGTCCCCTTACTCCAACACCGGCTGCCCAAAATTGTCCTTCGGTCCCTGTTCCGCCGCGGCCTGAGTCGCGGTCTTGGTCCGTCCGGTGCGGAGCGACGACGCCGCGCACCCTTGCCGTATGATCCCGCGCAGTGTCGTTGCACCGCGCCGCTTTCCTTTGAACCGCATCAACACAAGTTACAAGGGAGGAGGTTCGGTCATGTTTGTGTAGTCCGGCCTCCTCCCGTTAATCGATAGCAAGCGGCAATGTTTCACGAAGATGGGCAATGGACGTATTCACGAACAAAAACAAAATCCCCTACCTCGAGCGTAATCGTCGATGAGGTTGTCGCGAAGAGAGACGTTGCAGAATTGATTGCAGTGGAAGAAGGCAGATCATCGCATCACGGAGGAACGGTGTCTCCCTTCCTTTGACGCGGAAAGAAATAATGAGGTGATGCGCGTTGGGTCATCAATCTCCGAGGAAGGCGTCTCTCACCGTCGTCCATCATCGGAGGTCGGCGTTCTTCGCGTTCTTCGTCGAGGAGGAAGAACTTCAAGAACTTGAGCAAATCCTCCCATTCCTCTCACAACCCAACCAATCTAATAAAATAATAGTTTGTCTTATTTTATTTCTCAATCCATGCATTTTGAAATTCAAAAACAAAACAATCAATTAAGTGAATTAATTGCAACGTTTAAACCGCCAAATTAAATTGAGGTGTTTCATAAACAGAAAAATGCAAGGGTTGACTTCCACTTAATAGGGGTGCAGGTGCGTTACCTTATTAAAGGAGGGGGTTTAGGAAGAAAAGAAATGGTGGGGATCGTGTGGGTCCCACATCACAAATATCCTACCTAGTGGGTAGGATATTGTGGGTCCCACATCATCCACTTAGCTTAGGTTAAACAAAAATAAAATAAAATTGGTTGCACCACTTTTATTTTATTCCTTTACTTAACCCCAAAATTCAAAAACCACACCCAAGAAAACGCAACTTTGGAAAAGGTGTTTCTAAGCAATTACTGGTGTTTCAATTCCATCAGTGTCCTTGGATTTCGATTCTGAGCACTAGATCAAAATTTATGAAAACCCGCTCGTTCGTTCACTGAACGTACCCGAGCTAAACATCGGATAATGATTCCGGGCATACCGGGCCTCGGAATCAGGTGTCGTTAGAAACTGAATTATTGTAAAATTCCCATGAAAATTGAGAAAAATATTTCCTTGAATTTTACAGGTCTTTACATTTCTCACCTATTTCTTCAGTCAAATAAAATTGAATCTTTTTATAACCAAATAAAACTAATTCACCACCTATGTGGGTTCTACCTCAAACTTACCAATACTACATTTTAAGTAATTGAGTATCATAGTTTTAGTTTTTATACATCTTTTATTTTTATTACACCAGTTGGGAAATAGTGATGCCCTTCAATCATGTCAACATGATTCTTATTCTGTTCATTTAATTATATATACATCTCAAAAAAATACATATCTCTATAATTTATCATTTTTTTATTGAGTTCGTCAGAAATACTTTTTTAAAAAAAATAGAATAATATTTAGTTTCAACTCCAAATTCACTGTTAATATGTTTTGATTTATCCATTAAGAATATACTAGTTGAATCCTTTTCATTTCTATATTATTATATTTAATTTTATTCCTAGATAAAATTTTAAAAACATTTTTTGGGGGTTGTGAAATTTAGAAGAGGTTTGAATTTTTATCTCAGTTTATGGGTTATTTTGAAAACTAAGATTCAAATAAAAAGTCTAACAGTAAAAACATCACAAGGAGATGTTAATAAATATGTGTTAAGTCTCATTAGAGTTTTTGGATTATATTGTGTGTTTTCATAGCTTCTTTTGGGAGTTATAATTTTGAAGGTTTTTTCTTCTATTTCAAAATCATCGCATGGTTAGGGGAAAACGTGTAATGATCTACTAAAAATTGGGCGGTAGGAATTTTTAAATAAGTTAAGGGAAAATAAGTTATTAATATCTTTAGAGAAATATTCAAGTAACTAATTTGTCATTCTATATTTTATAAATGTAGTTGTATTCTTTGATCACATTTGGTTAAATCATATATCCAAACCCTATGAGGGTGAAATTTAGGTTGAGTGTGAGCCACATGGTTAGTGTAGAGTTTGGTAAAATATATAGCTAAAATCTATGAGGTGTTGTGTCTTGAGAAATTGTGATTTACATGGTTGGTTCATGGTTTGGTAAAATATATGGAAACCACATGACTTCTATGAATTCCTTAAAATTCAGGAAATTTCCATTTTTTCCCTCTTGATTTTTATGAAACCCCTAAACTCTTTTCTTTCTCCTTACATGGCAGAGCCAGGGAGGCTCTCCTACACTTCCTCTCTTTTTATACCTCTTTGGATGTGGGGGTTCTTTATACACCTTGTTCTTACCCTTGTATCCTCTTTGATTTTGGTTCTCCACCATTGGGGTTTAGTGATGATAACCACTGATGCATGGTGTAAAACATTTGATATAGTGGGGATATTTATTGGCTTGTATAAAGGATATCTTATGGAAATGAACATAATTTTTTTCTCCAAGTTTCATTGATGATATGTAACCTTATGTATTTTTTAGATAATTTTGGTTAAATTGATTGTTGATTTGTTTAGTTTAATTGGTTATTTTTTAGTATTAGGTTTTTTATGTTTCAGGAGTAGACCACACCCAATCTCTCATGGTTTTGGTGTCATTGTACAATTGGGTGATTTTAGAAAATTCAACCTAATTTAAAAAAAATTAAATTAATTATAAATTATTATAACTAATTAAATTGGATGATATTGATTGATATAGGAGATCAGATAATGAGAATATAATAGATGAGTCTCATATAATCTTATGAGGGAGTGGTTGGGATTTTCATAAAGGGTGATAAATTTGTATGAGGTTTGTGATCTCTTGAACACCTCCCCAATGTAAATTCATTTTGTTTATATAGAATTCAATATGTGGTCTCACTAATTTTTAGTGATTTACATTTTATTTATAATGAATTATTATAAATAGATTCTAAAAAATTTACCATGTGTCAATTTCCTGGATGGACCCTTTGACTTAGGCGATGTCACATAAACCAATGGTTGAGGGCTTGTATAGAAGATTGGGAAATGATACATATGGAATATAAAAGGGATTCAATTAAAAGTAATTGATTAAAATAGTTTATTATGGGTATGTTATATAGTAACCCAAGGATCAATTATAGCCTTTGGGATAATCAATTAGTGAGTGGGTTGATAGTCTTCTATAACTAATATGTGAGCACCCATGTTGGTATACCGATGGTAGAATTATGAGAGGTTGGGTAGGTGAATCAACCTAGGATGACTTATGAATATGAGATGGGTAGAAAGTAATCTTCTAGTGTGACATTTACTATGAGGCATGTGAGACTATAATATTATTGTGTTGATGTTGAGGGATGGTATACCCTACAAGATAAATTCATGGCCCAAGTGATGGGAATTAGATTGAAGAACCCACATGTGGTATATTGATAGTTTTTTGACACAAGGAAATTGTTGGGATCCCTAGTATCATGTTGACAATAGAGTGGGTTCATGTAGGTATGTGTGTATTATCAATTTTGGATAACACCATAGAACCCAAAATTTATAAAGATCTCTTGATATGGTTTTAGTGATATGAATAGGTCGTACACTGGAGAGGCAAACCTTGGTTATGTGTGATGAGTGTGGGATATTTACAACACATAATTCTTATAAAATGATTGGTATGTGTGGGATGTTGTACCCTTATTTTATTTGTTAATAGGTATTATGAGTGAGATTCACTAACCCCCCCCCCCCACCCTCAACATTATATATGGGATATCTGTGATTATTTTGGATCTAATTATTAAAATAGATACAATGAGATTCCTTATATTCTCATTAAATGTTTATTTTGATCATGATATGATGAGATTCTATGGATACTCCCTAGGATATGGTTGTTAAGCCTAGTGTGGTGAGCTTCCTAGGTTACTTCATATAATTTGGATGTTGATCCTTTTATGATGAGATGCTTAGGATATATACTTGAATATGGTTTTTAGGCCTGATATAATGAGATGTGTAGGATATTCACTACGTTTTTTCTCTTGAGCCCGATATAATGATATCCTTATGATACTCCCTATCATCAAGATTTTGAACCTAATACTATGATATTTCTTGCATGATTACGAGTATATGGTGTTTACACATGATCTATTATTATCATGAGATATTGGGGTTAGAATTGTATCCCTCCAATGTTATGTATCGTGCTCAAAGACCCAGTGAAACTAACCAAAGTAGGTAAAGTCAATCTCAAGTGTCACTTAAAAACCTAAGGAACATGAGTGATTATTTAATTATGAGAACACTCTAATTTATTTTTTGATACTTTAACATGAGCATAAATTGATTTACTGGTTATTTTAGTGTCCATTTTGGTGGTTCCCTACTGAGATTAACTCACACCATACTCAGGAAGGTCTAACACTTTGGAACTTGATCAGACCTCATGTTCAAATGTTTTAGTAGGGTTTGTTTTATTTTTATATGTTTTCATCCTAGTGAGTGCATATTTGGTATGTATGATTTTATACTTTTGTATTTCATTTAATATATTGTTTTCTCTTTATGGATTTTTCCTAATCTGATTGATTGTATTTTTTGTATGTTTTTTTGTTATATTTTTTGTGGTTATACTCTTATATGAGGTTATAGTCTCCATATGGTAACATTTTAATCCCTTTATTCTAGTCAAAAATATATGGAATATGGGGATATGAGATTTAGGTCATGTTATATCCTCATCCTAGATTCTAGTTAGTCTTATAAGGTTTGTGAGGAAATATAATGTGCTAATATAGTGAATTTTAATTATCATGGTATTCGGAATGTAATAGATAGGAAATGGGGATGTGCCCAAGATTTTTTTGGACATTGGTTATTTCTTCTTGAACACATTTCTCAAGGGGAAGTCCAGGTTACCATGGATAATGGATTATTGTTCTTCATTTTTATTGTTATAGTTCATATATTTATTCAATATTATGTTTTTATAGATATTATTGTTAATTTTACTGGATCTTGTCCCATTGGTAAGATTCCATTGTATAGGAATTATTTTTAGAATGTAGGATTTACCTGATATTCAATTTCTTGTGTGTGACTAGCATAATTGATGACAAGGGTTCATTTATTTAATGTTTCAATAAGAACTTATCAATTTTTTCTCATATAACATATTTTTGGGATTTTAAAAAATTTAACCATGGTATATTACCTATGAGGAGGGTTCATATGGATTCAACTTAGGGATATTCCTTGACAAGGACTATATAGTCACTCTATATAAAGGATGTGAAGTGAACTATAATTTCTCATCATAGGCACTTGACTCCAAGATATGTTTTCTGAAAATAAAATTGGTTTAGTTACTTAATGTGTCAAAAAAACCTACATGTTTTCCCTTATAGCTTATTAGTGGAATTATACTTCACCAAACCATTTGAAAATAGTTTTAATTAATATTATAATTCATTGGAAAATGTTTTTATATATTAATGGATGATATTTTATTCCTTCACAGAGTAAAATTCTATTTTTTAATGATTATGAGGATTACTTCCTTTGAGTGAGATGATGACTCTCTATGTGATACATGATATGTTTATAATAACCCTTTAGTGTTTTTTTATGTAATTTGAGTCACATTATGATGTTTGAGATGGGAATAGATGGGTTTCTCATGATTTTTTCCTTGTATGATATTTGGTTTACTATATAGTTGGGAAAACCTTTTTCTTTGATACATGACATATAATATTGTTGAATATAGTGCTATGGTTTAGTGGAAGTACATTTTCCTAATGATGTTGAGATTAGTTATTATATATGAGGGTGGCTTGAGAGGGGGTTTATCCGAATATTGTGAATACCTCAGAGATGGGTAGAATTGGTAAATGCTTCAAATTATGAAATAGATTCAGGGGAATTAATATTAGATATGTTTTAAAGGTATGGAAATTCTTTGGGATATTATGAAATAAATCATTTGAGGTACATTGGTATCAATGTTGGATTTAGAGGGTATGATAAGTCTCATTCTTAAACATATTTATTTTAGGTTTATTTCATGATGAGATAGTTAATTATGATCCTAGATGACTAGATCAAGGATATATAGAGTATGAGTTGATGTTTTTGATTTTGGGGAGATACCTGGGTGATGTGTGATCATTTGGTACACCTTATGGGATTATTTAATCTTATTATAATAGGTAAAAAAAGTTACTATTTATTAGATAATATTTTTATATTGTGATCACGATTACTGATTTATGTGTGTGATCCTGGGGTTAATGATGTGTGACTCATGGGAGTGTGAGATGGATAATGGAATCAAGTTTAATGAGATAATATACTAGTTTTTATTGTATGATACTGAGTTGGATTAAGGATAAGAAATTATGAGGGTTTTTTAAGAGATCACTCATACAAGAAAGAGGATAGTGAAAGTTATTGTGGATTTTTTGTAAAATACTCAATGTATGAAGGAAAGTGGGAGATGGTTATTCATGGTAACTATTATGGTTTTTTATAAAAGTTGACTATTGTAATAGTGAAGTGGGTTTTTATGAGAAATAGATAGGTCCCTATATAGTTAGAGGAAACATCATAAATGGATAATCTATGTGGTTGAAATGACGTGTGATAATTTATTTGTAGGACCGACAAGAGATTAATATTGGAACGTATTAAGGATGTACACTAAGACTGATATAAGGTAATATATATGTTGGGGAGTGAAATAATTGTTTTTGGAGTATGTGAACCATATTACATATGGAAATTTCAGTGGTTATTAAGGATAACATTTCTTGCGAACCAAGAATGGTTTGTGATCTATGTTCTGTGTAGGATCTTAGGAATGATTGGGATGAGCATGTGTAGTAAATTATCATGGTAATTAACATATAATAGTCTATAAATTTTGATATTTTTCTTCAGAAAGTGATGATAAGGATGATCATATGGTAGGTATAATCTTAACAGTCAGAGATGTACAACCCTCATGTTGTTAGGGTTGGGGATGTGATGTAACTAAACACAAGTGGAAGATTTGGAAAATGGGATTACATTGTAAATGGAAAAATGGTTTTATAATGTTCTTTTGTGAATAAAATATTTGAGATTCTGATTTTATATTGGATGGATTCAATACATAGGCACTAGGATTGATATTGAATTGAATAGATCAGAGCGTGAGTCAGTTGGGATATAGATCAGTACTACAGGGAGGAGCATGATGGTTTGTTTTTGTTAATGGAAACAACTAGGGATTATAATGATCTCAAATTTTGTTCTTTATTTTGGGTGTTCAAATGATATTGGGATTCATTCTGTGATTTAGGCATCAGGAACAAGTGATGTTATAACATGTTAGTGTTTTTGGTCAATAATTTTAATAAAACTAAACCAAAGGAGGATTATATGGTGGTATTATTATGAATTGGATGTGGTGTGATAGAAAAAACACCCAGTGTGTATTTGGACGTATGGTGATACATTTTCAGTAGGCTAATTTGATAGCGGTGGAACCAAGGATTGAAAGTGGACCCTGTGAGATGATGCTTATGGCGGGGGCCACTATAATACATTAAATGAATAAATTAATTACACCATTGTTTATCATTATAGATGGTTGTAATTAAGAACCATCTTAGTATTGGTGATAGTAAAGAGTGGGTATCCTAGATTTTGATTAATATTGTGCTTCAATGTTTGGAGTTATGTAGTGAAACTCATTCAGTGATTTGAGGAGGGACACAATGATTTGATTATGAATTTGTGAATTGGGTAGGTCCTGGTTGGTGGTTCAAATACCACTAAGTCTCCTAAGGGAGGGGAATTGTGATAGTGGGTAAGTTTCAAAACCTAAGGTCATTACATTTTATTAAATTCATGATAAATTTGATTTTTTGATCTTTGAGCATGGGTCACATTGAGAACCAATATTCATATCTAATTTCTGATACTTGTACAATCTAAATAATTTGTTTTGGGATATTGATAAAGGAAAGGGAGAGGTTTCGGGTTCTTGATTGAATTATGGGAGACTTGATTTGAAGTTTTAATTTTGAAAGGGATTTTTCTTCTATCACACAGTTAGGTAAAACTATGAGGGGCTTTAGGAAATATCTTACGGGATGATTATTTCCTTGAGGTTATGGTTCAAGAATTGTATCTAGTTTCTAGAAAACATAAAATTGAACCATATTTGGTGCTACATTTTCTTCAAGTATGTTGAATGGTTGGATTATATTTGGGTAAACCATGTAGAATAATCATGTAGTGTGTCATTGGGGTTTAGTGAGATTCATATGGTTGTCCCAAGGTTTGGTAAAACATATGGCAAAACCATGTGAGGGGTACTTCCCAAGAGAGTGTGAGTGAAATGGTTTTTTTAATTGATTTTTTTAAATTATTTTCTATCTATGAAACTCCCTAGGGATTCATTAAAATTTTAAAATACACATTTTTTCATAATGGTTTCTAAGAAATATTTCACCTCTTTTATTTCCTCTTTCATATTTGAGCCAAGGAGGCTCTCCATACATTACTCTCTTTCAATGACCCCTTGAATTTTGGGTGTTATTGATGGTTTTCCATGGAAAATTGAGGTAAATAAATTTCTCTTTCATCACTTTTGTTCTTCACCTTACATTCTCTCTAATTTGGGTTCATTGAATTTGGGGTTTGGTGATGAATTTCATCAAATAATGGTTAAAATAATTTTTAATGGGGAGTATTTTTCTTGAAATATCTAGAGGAAATCCTCTAGTAAGGAAAAAACCATATTTCCCATCATTTAATTCTTTTTAATTCACCTTACGGGTATTTAAAGGATTTTTGAAAAAAATGGTTTAAATTAATAATTTATTTAGGTAATTTAATTTGGTATTTTGTGTGGATTATGTCTAACAGTGTGTTAATAGTTTATCTCACCACATTGCTCATGTTTTCTTCATAATTATGCCTCTATGTGTGTTATATTAATGTATAGCTATTTGAATTAAATTTTTAATTAATTAAAAAAATATAACTAATTAAATTGGATGTTGTGGATTTAGATTGGAGTTCAGGTGACGAGATGAGGTTGGATTGGGCTTCAAGGATCTTGGGAGAGAATATTAATGATTTTATTAATGCATGATGACTTTGTATGAGGTAGCTAGTAGCTTCAACACCTCCCTAATGTAGATTAATTTTGTTTTTGAAGCATGTGATTTGTAGTCTCACCACTTTTGAGTGATTATCCTTTTATTTAAAATGAATTATTATAAACATGTTATATGAAATAGATAAAGATACAAGGGAAATTATAGACAATTTAACTATGGTTTTTCCTCATTCACTAATTATCGAGGTAAATTAAATGGAATGGAAAAAAATAGTGGACTTTGATAGGTGTGTTTAATTCCCTTGAGTAGGGTTGAGTGATCAATGGGGATATTTGACCTATGGGTTGGCCATATAGAACCATGTGGATTCCTTATATCCTTTAGTCTAATTATTTATATAGTGGGTAAAGTTTCTTCCACCACTAGTATTTGAGAACTCAGTTGGGTATACCATATATAGATTTATGATTAGTTGGGTAAGTGGACTATCCTAGGATGACTTTAGAATGTGAGATTGGAATTTTGTCATATTCCTAGTGTCAGAAATCCTATGAGGTTATTAATATTGAAATATGACTATAATGATGTTGGGGGAAGTTATTCCCTTGGGGTTATTGGATTTTCTTGAGGTATTTGTTTATATTGGGGAGCCTGTATATGGTGTCTAAATAATGATGTGACCTAGGGGATCTTAGTGGGTACCCATGTATCATATTGACCCTAGAGTGTGTCAATACAGGGAAATTGGTATTCCTAATATCATGTAACACCTTAGAACCTAAAATATATACTGTTCACCATATATAGATATGATGATATAGATAGTTCATGCATGAGTGAGGTAGACATTAGTTATGTGTGATAGGTTTGGTGGATGGACAATCCATATATTTAATAACTTGAGAGGGGTGAGTGGGATGTTATGCCCCATGTTTGTGTGTTTTGAGGTATTATTGGTGGGATAAACTACCCCACCCCACCCCCCAACATTATATATAATATTCATAGGATGATTCCGATGATCTTGTAATTACACCTAATATGATGAGATGACTAGGATACTTCCTTGGACTTAACTATTAAACTTGATATAATCATATGTCTAAGATAATCCCAAAGATCTATCTGATGAGGTTAATTTGATGATATAACTCTTATAATCCTAAGGATATATCTATTAATCCTGATATGATGAGATGACTAGGATACTCTCTAGGATCTACATGTCATTCCAAATATAATATAGTTCCTAAGATATTCATTTGGGTTAAGAGTTTGATCCATATATTATGATATACCAAGGTTATTCACAAGGATATAGAATTTAAACATGATACTATGTGATGTATTGGATGATTCCTAGAATCCTCTATTTACACAAAATGAGCTTATATTCTTTATATCCCATGGTAGGAATTATATTCCATTGTTCTTAGGTGTGGTTCTCATAGATACTCTTACACTGTCTGAAGCAGGTGTGGTGGATACTAAGGGTCATATGAAAACATAAGGTTCAATTCTGATTATTTTATTATGAATCCTACTAATTTTATTTTCAAAGAATATATAGAGGTAATTCATTCAACACTCTCAAAATTTCATTTATATTTTCCAACTCTCACAAGAAATTAGTATGTAGGTTCAAACCCAAAGGAAGGTTTGTGACATGTCTAAAGTATTATTTGGAAACTAATCAATACAAATCAACTAAAAAGTGTAAACAACACTAATAAAATAAAAATATATATAATTAGTAATAGATTTTAAATAATGCTGATATTGTGATATTTTGAAATTAGAACCTAAACCAATGGTTATGGTAAAGATACATGCAAGAGGATAAGAATGGAAATCCTAGTTTAGGTGGATCGATGAAGATATTATGAACATAAAAAAGTCTCAACGGTACTTAATAACTTTATATAGAGTCACAAATTAAATATTTTTCATCTTTAAATGTCCATTAAAAAAGTATATTACTCAATATATTGATTAAATAAATATTTAAAATAATCGAAATCAATATTTAGATTAACCTTAATCATAAAACAAATTAATCAAAAGTAATAACTTATTTAAAATAAGTTAAAACCTATAAGAATGAATATCATTCCTAAAGGATAAAACAAAATAATTAATGAATTATTAATATAATACTATTAGTTTCCCCCAAAATTTTGTTACAAATAATTTTTAAAGAATGTAAATCATGCACAAAATGATAAAAATTTCAGATGAGATGTTATAAAGGTTATAGAAATATTATCTTATCGATATTGAATCTCCATCATCTCCATCCACCACCAACCATCATCTACTTTGAATCATAGATCATGCTTCTATCTCTTAGCCTTATAATTTGGGAATTACTTTTATTCCCCCATTATTGATTACAATGTACCAGCTAGTCTTGGATGGAAATACCAACTTTCAATTATTTTTCTTTCCATTAAAAAATTTTATACTAACTTACATTCATTTTTCCTGTTATATGATAGTAAAATGGAAGTATAAATTTTTTGTCCTCCTGTTACTCTACAGTCAACAAAGTAGAACACCCAAACTAATTTTTGAAAATTTCATGGGCTCTCAATAAATAATTTATCTAGTACATTCATCATTATTTTTAATAGATGTCCTTTAACTTTTATACAAAAACCAAAAACTAGGTCAGTGAATCCCTCATCATAAAACTCACATTGTGCAATGAAATTTTAAAATCATATAATTTATAAATCTCATCACATAATAAGATTTATTTATGATTAAAAATAATCTTTCATACAAGTTCCCATTATAAACTTTGGTCAAAATATCTATCACATTAATTTTTGAGAAAATTTGAGCACAGATTCATAAACCATTAAAGAAAATTATTTTCATGTTTATTCATGTTCTTACCCCACAAAGGACCTCAATTTTTGAATCTTGGTTCTTCAGGAATTTTTTTGGAACTCTTAATCATTAGGAATGATTATAATTCCATCAATATTTTATATATTATGAATTTTATTAGATGTGCCTCCATAATGACATTTTTCAGAACCGGTTCACTATTTATCTTACGTGTGGTTTTTTGTACCTAATAACAAATTTTATTCTTTGGAATTTTATTAGGGAAATTTGATGAGAACATTAGGTGTATCTGAAAATATCCTCCTGACTATAGAATTTAGAGGATCTGGTTCCTCAATAATTGTTTTCAAATAAATACTTCATAGGAAAAAATCCAACTAATTCCATATTTTACTTTGATTTAAGAAAAACATAAAAAAACATTGGCATTATTCTTCACCATCTAAGCTTAATCTTCTCTTCCTTAAACCATACTTAGTGTCTATATGACTCTTTATAACTACACAATCTCAATTCATCTTCTCTTCATTCTTGATATCCTATTGATATTTTTATGGAGATCAGCTTAGTACTCCTTCGTCCATAGCAGAGATCGGGCAGACATCATCCTTTATACAAACTTAATCTCCCCTATTCTGTTTCTATTAGTCCTACTCAAAACATTATCTAATATTATTGGATTTCTTTAGACTTATTGAATGAGGACCTCGATTGAAACATATCATTTTTCTGAATCAAGAATGTACATATTTACATGGTGGCTGGAATTTTTCAATCAATTACCAACTATATCCATAAATTGTTCTATTTTCATGGCTTGGATAGTCTTTGATTATCCATATATCATCTCACTCCATACCCTTGATTGAAAATTTTATAAATGATGTATTTCTTATAATCATAGGCTTATTATGGAATGTTTAAATCCTTGGGATGTGGCCAAACGCCTTAATATACATCCACCATAAGTTCTATGACCATTGCATGAAAACCGAAATATTGAAAAAGTAAAAAAAACATATACAAATTAAATATATCCATGTTTCAAAAGAATTTATCAAACATCATGGACTATTTTATTACAAAAAAATATTTAAAACAAAACCATTGAACTAGAATATTTAAATTCAACATCTGAATCAAGAAAAATATCTTTAATAATAAAACACAATTAAAAATCATATAATTCATTATAAACGTTAATCATAAAATATATGAAAAAAAATTATGGTAAATTGAATAATAAAACACCAAAAACATTTATTTCCTTAAAAATAATCTATAAATAAAATGTTCCACTAAAATTAATTAAAGTCTAATCATTCTAAGTTATGAGTATATTTTCACATCATAATCAGCACAAATATTAAAAAAGATATGGAATGATGTATTCAATGAAAGGTCATATCTATTTTTTATATACATAATAAATTTATTTTCCTCAAGCAATCAATATAGTGGACTCAGTGGAAGTAAAAAATATCACTAGTGGAAAACTAAACAACCAATAAAGAGTAGGTTCTCAAATTTATTTTTTCATATAAATTCTATTATGTTTTAAATATAATAACTACTCTCAAAATAATGGTTTTTTCCTAAATTTGGTTTTAGTTTAATAAAAAAATTAAATTGATAATTTTAAGTAAATTTAAAAAAAATCATGTTTCATTTAACTGAGCACTAAAAATTATATTTTTGTCCATATTAAACAAACTAACTTAATTATATCATAATAATTAGAAAACACTGGTGGTATAGTTCTCTTAATAATTTGAAATCTTTAATAATTATCTTAACCATCAATATAAACTTAATGAAATAAAATTTCTTCATGGATTATTAGTACATTTCACAGCTTATTTAAATTCATATCTTATTAGATCAAAATATTTTAAAAAGGAAAAAAAATAATGAAGACTGTAAATAAAACTCCCAAAATTTGACCAAATAAATTAAAATATAGTAATGAAAATGATATCAAATATTGAATCCATAGAGAAACAAAAAGTATTTACTTCTTCAAAGTAACAATGTATCCTTCATACATTTGAAAAAACTTTAAACATTAAGTAAGAAAATTTATGTTCAAACAAGGTAAAGTTTTAAAAAAATAGTAGTGGTTTTTTGAAGTTTGCAACATTGAAGTTTATTTTAGAACATTTTATACCCCCCCCCCATAAACACATAAAACCCAAAATTTTCTGTAATATTGAATTTAAAATGGAGGAAAAAATAAAACATTTTAGCTTAAAAATGTTTTGAAAATACAATTGAATAAGTAACATGTTCAAGGGTCTCAAAAAAATCACATATTATATTTTCAATAATTTCAAAACTAACTGAAAATTTGTAACGGGAATGATTTTTCTTTTATGAATGGAAGATAATAGATTTTAAAAAAAATAGATATTTTAGGGTTACGTAGTGATAAAAAAACATTTGTTGATGTTCCTAGATAGAACTGCATTATCATTACACTATAAAATGATGATTTTCAAAGAAAGATTCATTCATGAAGTTGGGGTTAAAAGGGGATTTAAATGATTCATGAAAAAATATTTATAGACCATGGATTAAGAATTTACTTATATAAAATAGTAGAAAAAACATTAAGGATTTATTTTTTGGAACTTAGCATGCAAATGTTACTCTATATAGTCACCAAAATTTCCAATAATACCAAGTACTTCTTCGAAATCCCAAAATATGTTTCAAAAATAGATTCATTTTTTTCAATATCATAGATTAAAGAAAGTAAAGACACAGAAAAATGCAAAAAAAAAATAATCTTCTATAAACAAATTCAACCCACACATGGTTTTTTTCATTAACTAATTTTAAATCAAACCATCATCAACATTTTATATAATCTTGTTTGAGAGAATGAATCATTTAAAAAACATAAAATTAAAATCCTTTTGAAATTTTTTATGGAAAACTATAACATCCAACCCCTCCACATTGGATAAATAATGTGGTGGGAAATTACTAGGCCTTAGGTTAGAACCCCAAGACACCAAAAGGATGGAAATAAATTTCAATGGATTTATAAGAATTTGGCGGATGATTTTCACTATGAAAATAAATCAACAAAAAATAACAACCACTATATAATGAATGAGTACAAGGTAATATAACAAAGTATATCCATCCAACAAAAAAACCAAACTACAACCATTAACCATATAAGAGTATAAAGAGTAAACCAAAACCAATAACCCAAATACAACCAATAAATCTAGCAGAAACTCCCAACATGATCTAAACTCAAAATCAAAACTCTATTCCCAAGGTAACAGGATTCACAACTAATGAACTAGGATACCCTTCCTTTACCTATGTCTATATATACAACATCAAAACAAAAGTTCCCAATAAATGGTTTAAAATATAACTTGGTAGGATTTTACCGAATGACTCCCCTAATCATGCCTCTAGGATAGATCATGTTATAAAATTTATATAAAAAAATTTATCAAACAATTTAAAACTGTTTATATCAAAAACCAGAACCATTTCTATGGAAAAGTTTTTTTCAATCAAAATAAATGAAAAAAGTATTTCAAACCATTTCTCAATCCATTTTTCATAACCCATCTTGTTCCATACATCCACACATGAATTTTTAGGCGACAATTATATACTCATGAGTAGTATATCATATATTGAACAAGTTATTACAAGGTAACCATATACTAAGTTCCATAATGGCACATTCCACTTCCCTAGGGTCTCATAAATGAAAATGAAAACACACCAACCATTTATTCCAAATACAAAAAAAAACAATCGTGTCAAACCATTTAAATAAAAAAACTTCTATTATTGAAAAAAATTTGATAAGCCTTTTACCTTGAATCAAAATAAATAAATATTTTAAAACCCAAATTTTAAAATCCTGAAAGAAATACCTTTTCAAAACATCCAATTTAAAAAATTTAACAAACCATCACTAAAGTGTGTTTCAATTAATCTTTTCACATCAATTTCACAATTCAGTATAAGTATTTAAATCAATTTTATATCAATCCCTAAAGTTCTAACTAATATGAGTCTAGAGTGAATCCTCATACCTCGCCAAATTAGGTGAAAATGAAGAACATCACAGATTCTTCAAAAAACTAGATTTAAACTCCTTAAAATATCCTCAGATATTATTCACTATTCAACAAAACAACTATATCCCATCATGATTTTCATCAAAAAAACATGAATCTATCCCCAACAGACAACATTCATGAATCCAATAGAGGGAAGAAAATTAATACTATGGAAGACATCGAAGAACGATCACATAACATGGAATCGGGCCAAGAACGCACCAAGATTCACCAACAGATGGATCCTGGATCAAGAGAAAGGGTCTCTACAGCCTTGGGAGAGAGTGGAATTCAAGCTAAGACCTGTTTATGGGGGAAATGAATGGATTAAAGTGTAAATCAGATTAAATCCATGAAATACGGATTTAATTTTAAATATTGTGTGGTTAAGGATCACAGTTTGGTAAACTTTGCACAAACTATTCACTAATCACTTCTTATAAACACCAACCTCATGGTCGGATCACATGGTTAGAAAAACCATGCCCCAACCATGATAAACCTCTCTGTCCCACCTCACATGGTTTCGCATGGGTGCCAGCATGGTTTGGCCAAATTGTTCTTATAATCGTGTGCTTACCCAATGACCACATTTCTATTTTATGGTATCCTAGTAGGTGTTTCAAGGTTTCTAATAATTGTTATAAAACCATGAACCTCTAGAAAATCCACCAAAACTCCTAAAAACCTCCCAAAACATAACCTAATTACTTTATATACATAAAATACATAAATAAATGGTTAATAAACTAAAATAAATGGATGCTACATTCTCCCCACCATTATTCATTCTATTCTATAAAATTTGAAACAAAACAATATCCTTTAATAATTTTGGAAATATGTTAACCATTTCCTTCTCGTACTCCCTTGTTTATTCCAAAATCAGACCATGTTGAAAAAAACCGACACTTGACCAATTCTTTTACCATGAAATACTTTTTGTTTCTTATCTACGGTCTGCACTAGAATATGATCTAATGTAGCATCCAGATTTGGATAGCATGATTCAATCCAATCACATGGTCTGGATCAGGTTAATACTTATTCAATTGAGATACATGAAACGCATTATGCACTAAATTGAATTATGGTGGAAAATCCAACCGATATTCCACCTAACCTAGTCATTCAAGTATATTAAAAGGGAATATATATCAAGGGGAAAACTTGTCCGGCTTCCCAAAATGATGATTCCCAATCCATAGATAGATTCTCGAGAAAAAATTATCACTCGCCTATAATGCCAATAGCTGTTGTTGATGATTCGCATAATATTTCTATTGACTCTGAACTATGTTTATTTTCTTTATGATCAACTGAATATTTTATATGGTCTCCTCCATGAGGATTGGTCCAACCAGCGAATTCTCACATGTTTCCACCAAAAAAAAGTATACAATGACAAGGATTCCCATAAAATTATTTAAAAGGATCTATATGTATCAAGCCCTGATAATTTTAGTTAGATAAGAAATCCACTAATGGTATGTGCTCCTCCCATGAGCCCCTAAAATCCATTACATAGGCCTAATGCATGACTTCTGATGTTTCTATCATCCTTTCATATTTTTTATCCATATAAGGATGATACACTACACTCATAGTCAATTGAGTCCCAAAGTATTTCATTAAAGATTTCCAAAAATGAGGAGAAAACCTTGGATCTCGGTATGATACTATCAAAAATGGTACGTCATTCCTCTTTACCACTCCTTGTATATATATTTTAGATAAGTCTTATATCATGTGAGGCTCTCAAATATGGTTTAAATGATCCGATTTTGTGAGAATATCCACTATCAATCATATGTAATCATGTTTCCAAACCTTCCTTGGGAGACAAATCATAAAATCCAGGGCTATCTTCTCCCATTTCTAAACTATGGTAGGTAATTACTGGAAGATACTCACTGGCCACTGGTGGTCTTCCTTGACCTCCTGATATGTGAGGAATCTCATAATAAACTCAACCATTTTTCTTTTCTTTCTAACCGACCAAAATTGTGCTTTTAATGCCTTATAAATATTTTCAATTATATGGTGAGTATCTCATCAGGAATGGTGGTATGCATAAAGAAGATGTTCCTGAAAAGCCATACCTCCTGATCTTGAATACACAATACTAATCTCCCATCCATATTCCATTCCTCAATGGTCTCACCACCATTGAGTTTTGACAACATAGTAACACATTCTAAACCATATTTCTTATATATTTAACCTTCCCAACCAAATCAGGAACTAAATAAATTGGAAAGATAACAGCAGTAATACCTTTTTATGCATAATCTAAGTGCATGTCGGTTATCACAGACATCATATGACACTATTTTAAAGCCTCTTTCACCAAATAACTATATCATTCTCTACTTGATGAATCCGCCACTGAATTACCTTTACCAAGTATATACATCAAGTCAATTTTGAAAATCTAAAGGTACTTCATCCATTATATTTCTCACATGTTCAAATCTCTTTTAGAGAAAAAAAATTTCAAACTCTAATTATCCGTAAAAACTATAGATTTCTCATCGAATAGATAATAAAACAAAGTATTCAAATGATAAACCACATTATCTAATAAAAATCATGTTTTCGGTAGTTCTTCTCATGAAATTTTAATTATCATGAACCATAAGAAATAACGTGATCTCCCTGCATGAGAAAACAACCCAACCCAGATCCTGAAGAATCAGAATACACCGTGTAACATTTTCCTAATTTTGGAAATATCAGGATAGGTGATAATTTAAGGTGAAATTTAATATCTTGAAAATAATTCTAACATTCATCAATCCATTTGAATGGAACATTTTTCCTCATTAATTCTATCATTAGTGAAGCTTTTCATGAAAAGTAACAAACAAAATACTGATAATAACCAAATTATTAAAGTAAACTACATATCTCGAAGAGATTATTTGGTGGGTTCCAAGAGATCACATCCTTTATCTATTATGGATCCCAAGAAAACACATTTTTTAGTGATTACATGGCCATGTTAATTTACCCATTATATCCAAAAATCACACTTTCAATGTTTTTTCTTACAAGTGATAAACCCAAAAATACCCCAATATTATCACAAAGTGTTTGTCATTCTTATACTTTGTCCATGAATACACCAATATATCATCCACAAACACCAGTACAAAATAATACATATACCCATGAAATAACGGATCCATCAATTCCATAAATATAGTTGGTGAATTCGTAAGACCGAGAGGCACAATCACATACTCATAATGGTCATATCCAATTTTGAATGATTTTTTCAAAATATCTTCCTTCTAAACCAACAATTAATGATATCCTGAATGCAATTAAATTTTAGAGAAACACTAGGATCCCCTAAAATAATCAAATATATCATCAATGCATGGAATATGATACCAATTCTTTATTGTAACTTGGTTAAGCCTATTATAATCCGCACAAATCATTATAGTTTTATCCGCCTTTTTCACACATAAAAACGGATGTCATCCACATCGATTTACTAGTCCAAATGGACCATTTTCCTTGAAACACTTCCAATAATACTTCCAATTCCATTATTTTTATTAGATAAATTTGATAATATTAAAGAGAGTTCAAAAATGTTCCCCGGTAAGAGATAAATTGTAAACTCCACTTCTCTTGTGGGTGGAAACCCTGATAAATTTTCTAGAAAAAACATCACGAAACTTCTCAAAAAAATAGAAAAATATTATCCTGAATCTCATCCATAGATGAATTGGTCAAATATGCCAACTTGTATCTGATACTTTCCACTTATTATGCAAAAAATATTATTTCACTTGACTTTACATTTCTATTTCCTCTAAATATATTCAATATTTCATCATCAGTTATTTAAATAACCCTTATTGTATGAAAATCAATCTTATATTTGGGCATTTTAAACCAATCCATACCCAGGATTATGTCAAATACAACCATCTAAAAAGAATTGAAATCCCATATCAATTTTTCCCCATCTATATATAAATAATATTGTTTTCACATAATGACTATAATTTCCCTTTGACCAATATGAGTTTGATGTTTCAAAAAATAACGCATCATAACAACATACAAACCTAGAAGATTGATATCATGAGAAGTAATAAACAAATGGGATGCATCCATATCAAACAAATCTTGTATAAAGGTAGTATTTAAAAAGACTCATACCCCTCAATATTTATGGTAGAGATTGATCATCCACAATCACTTTCTCGTCTCTATAAAATTTCTTACTCGCTACACTTTTTCCATTATTACCCTACTGAGATTTCAATAATAAAGAGCCATAGTATTTATAGAATCATCATGCTTAGATTGGTTTTGTTCATGAGAATTATTATTATTCCCACATCTAATTGAAGCATATGACATCCACAAAACATGATATGTGCCCTTATCTCTCAATCATAGAACACTATGAAAATAGCATGGAAGATTCCCTATCTGATTGAAATAGTGGCATTGTCTATGAGGTTTCGTAAAATATTTATTCATGTAATCAAAAGAACCAAAATGAAAACATCATAGATTTCTTCTAGGTTTAGGAGGAAGATTCACGGATCCATCCATCTGATTCTAAGTAGTACCACTACCTTGTAAATAAGGGTCCATCTTCCACTTATTATCATCATTAGAGTTCCCACCATTTCCCATAGGTATCCACATTCTTCCTCCACCTATTCATCCTGACATTTCTCTTTCTTCCACTATTTATCTATTGACCATATACATATAATTATTTATAAAAAGAATATAAATATTTAAGTGAATCCCAGACCTTAATCCTGATTCAAAAATACATTCATCTAGGGACGCAAATTCACTAACTTTGGGTGAAAGAAGATTAAATTCATAAATTTTTCTATATACTATATCACTGAAATATTATCCTACTTCAAGATGAAAATTTTCATTGTTCTAGAAATTCTAAACATGTGAGGATAGTATTTTTTGTTTAATAACTCATAAAAATACTCAAATTAAATACCATTGTCCAATTTAGCATTGACTGCTAAATCACACCCTTGGTGTGCTAGATCCACTTTTATGTATATAACCAAGTTAACTTTTAGCTCATCTAGTGTACCTAGGAAATCTATGATTCAATATCCAATTCAACCATACCTATTCTTTTTCAGATTTAGAATCACCTCAAATGATGGGTGCATTGTTCTTATCTAATTGAATATGATGATCCACTTTCCTTGGTTCCTCTCTTATATTCCCTCTATCCATATCTATAAAAGCTCATAAAATACTTTTAACCATCTGTTTCTCCATCAGTGGCTTAGGTGACCCCAAATTCTCAACAGCCTCTTCTAGCTGGTTTCCTATACACCTAAGTGTATCTATTTTCTACAACCAAAGTAAAATTCCATTAAGTCTCACTCGCTAGAAACTGAGGTCTTATCAATTTCAAATTTACCATGTAACATTTATCATAACAAGGCTTTCAATAATTCAAAATTTTCAATTTTAAATCTTTTTTTGATAATTCCACCAAACATTTTGAAAATAAACCATTTACAAATTGTTTTAAAAAATTAAAACTTATTACAAAATTATAAATCATTACGCAAAATTAATTATGAACTCTAGTGGGAAGTCATTAAAGTCAATGCATGTCATACTCTTCCCATTGGATAAACCCATGATAGTGACATAAAAACTCCAAGGGGTGTCTTAAACATTCATGTATCCAAACTCCATGGAAACATGAAGTTTGGGAATAATATGTTATTTATGCTTCTTTATTCTCTATATTTCATGTTATTAAAATCATATCTCCTTGATACCAATCCAACTACAAAGATAAACCAGAATTATTTTCAAATCTATGACCAAAAAAACATATACAATTTTTTTCAAAAAAGATATATGTACTAACCAAGACTAATATCATTTTTAACATACCTCCGCTCCTTGTTGTCTTGGGAAGGTGGTAGGACATTACTAGGCCTTAGGAGACACTCCCAAAACACCAAAGGCTAGTAATAAATTCCAAGGGCTTCATAAGAATTTGGGGGTAGATTTTTCCATCAAAAATAAATCGAACAAAACAAGACAACCATAACCAAACAACCACTATATTATACATGAGTATAATGTAATACTACTCAAATTATAAGAATTTAACAACAGATCCAAACTACAACCATGAACCATGTCAGATTACAAATCAGAAATGCAAACCAACAACCCAATGATAACCAAGACATATAGTATCAACTTACAATAATCTCCAAACTCCAACTCAATAATAAATTCCCAATGTATCTTGATGCATCACTAAATAATTACTATACCATTAATTTACCTATTTCTTGATATAAAACATCTAAAAATTCATAAAATTTTCCAGGAATTGGGTGAGTATAAAACATGGTAGGATTTCCCCCAATGAATTCCCTACTCATGCCACTATGATAGAACAAGTTATCACATTTATATAAATCAATTTATATAAATCAATTTAGAATTGTTTTTATCAAAAATAAGAACTATTTATAAGAAAAATAGTTTTCTAGGAAAAGAAACCAAACAAGTCTTTCAAACCATTTCACAATCCATTTGGCATAACCCATTCCATTCTATACATCCACAAATGCATTTCAAGGTGATATTTCTATATTCATGAGTGGTATATCATAGATATACCAATTCATCACCAGTTAACCATATAATAAGTGCCTTAATGGAACATGCCCCATTCATAGGGTCGCATCAATGAAAATAAACACCTGACAACATTTGATTCCAAATACCGTGCCAAACCTTTTGTGCCAAAACATTTCAAAAAAATGATTTTATTGAAAAAAATTATTAAAACCTTCTTTCATGAATGAAAACAAATCCATATTTTAAAATAGACATTTTAAAATCATGAAATAGATAAATTTTCAAAAAAAATCTAAAATTTCACAAACCATCAATAAAGAGGGTTTCCATCATGATTTTAACATAAATTTCACAATTCAATTAGAGAAATTAAATCAATTTGAAATAAATCCCTCATGTTTGGGGTAATAGGATTTGAGATTGCAACCACCTACCTTAAAAACATAGGTGAAAACAAATTTTGCCACAAATTATTCAACCAATTGGATTAAAACCCCTTAAAAATCCATAGATCCCGTTCACCACAAATAAAAAACATATCACTTAATGAATAGAATAAAAAAACAATAATATAACCCCAATAGACAATATTCGTGAATCTAATAGAAGGAATAAGATAAAAAATTATGAAAATAACTATGAACAGACACTTACTAATGAATCCAGCCTCCAATGCACCAAGATTGGCCAAAGGATCACTCCAAAAATAAGGGGAAGGGTCTCCACATCTTTTTAAGGGAGAGTTATTTTATATAGAACCTATTTAGGGTAAAATAAAATTATTAGGGTATAAATAGTATTAAATCAACAAAATCTAGATCTAATTTTAACCATTACATAGTTATGTTGTGTGATTTGGAAAATTGTGTGAAAATAGTGCACTAGCCACTACCTCGAAACACCCCCACACGGTTGGCTCACATAGTAATAATACAGATTCAAAAACCGTGATAAACCCCTAAGTCCATTATAACATAGTTTATCCTTAGTGGCTACATTATTTGTCCAAACTTTTCACCTAACCATAAACCTACCCAGTGCCCATTATTTCAATTTCATGATTTCATAGGAGATGTTTCAGAGTTTCAATTAAACATTATCAAACTTTTACCATCCATAACATACCCAAAAACATTATAAAACTCATCTAAAACTCCCAAAACATAACCTAGTTACTATATATATAATACATAAATGAATAGTTAATTACTTAAAACAGGTGGTGATACAAATATTCACATGACACCTATTTCTCCTCGATGAACAATGAATGATCACACTATTTAATAAAAATGAATCTCCTATTGGCATAATACATGAAATAAATTTCAATATTATAATAGATTAATCATTTGATCTAATACAGAAGGGAAAAAATGTCAATCCATGTGAAAAGATGATAGGTGATGGAAGTGAAATACCAAATTCAACTCAAAGGGAAAATATGAAAGGGGGTTAGGTTACAATATAAAGGAATGAGGAATTTTATTGAAAATAAAAGAAAATAAAATACAGAATATTTAATAAAACATGGCTTTCATCCCATGTAGTAATAAATTTATACTATTCAGTCATTCTTTTCAAGAAAACTAATTATAGTCACTATGATGATTTGTTTTCCTAGGTAATAACTTCCACATGTGTTTTCCCAATTATTTTTAATTGAGAATATATTTTTTCAGATCCAATAATTATATTAAAACATTTAAATGCATTTTTAGTTTAATTAGCAACTTGGAAATACCCCTAACAATAGTATATATTTTTCTTCTACTTCAATAATTTTTTCATATTTTATAAGTTTCAAGCCTCTGTGATTTTAAAGTAATAAGTAAGGTTCTCCCAAATGTATATCACGGTTATCATAGCTCTCCTATACATTTTCAACCTATAAATTCTTGATAACATAAGTATTCAAGGCTGAGTTTTGAAAATAAAATTTTGTAAGTGGTTTTCAGTGATATATTGAGTAGATTTTAAAAGATTAAAATCCAAAAATAAAAGATCTCCAATTTATTTTCAAGTTCATAGTTAGTTTTATACCCAAATTTAGCTTAGGAATTCATTGAAAAATGGGGAATAATTCAATTTTTTCATTAATAAAACATTCATGTTCAATTTTCATTAAACAGTGACTTTGTTCTAAAAATTATTCTTGTGAATCAATTCAACCTAAATTAATTAATTCTATAATGATTTGTCTTAAGAATAAAATTTTGTTTTTACTCATCCATTCATGATAGATTTCCAAAATTTCATTCCCTAAGGAAAATGAAACTAATTTTGGGCTATATATGTATACCGTAGTAAAGGAGAATTTAAATTCAAATTCATTTAAAATAAAGCATGAAAATTATATATTTAATTCACTATTCAATAGTTGATCATCAGTTTATTCCCATTAATTATTATATCTCGGGAAGAAATCATCTATGAGGTGTTCAATGAATGTGTGTTCATCAACTAATTCAAATTTATATTTCACTCTATCATCCTATTTATTGAAAACCATTTCATAATTTATATAGTATTAAATTTGAAAAAAAGTAATATCACATTCAAAATTAGAACATATTCTTCATTATCAATTTTCTCCCTATCCCAAACTATCATTTCATTAAAAAAATTATAATTTTCTTTGTTTACGTGGAATTTTAACCAAGGGTTGTTTTTTTCTTCCACCCTTATATTCTCTTTAATTTATTGGTATACTTTTGGTTCTAAAATTTCCTCATTCGTATATATTTTTTCAATGATTTTTTCATTTTCTTTGCTTTCCCTAGAATGTTCATTCTCAAGATTAACCAATTAACGTTTTTGAATAATTTAACTGATCAAAGTGTCAAATTTGTCTACTTTATAATCCATATTTATAATTTAATTAAATTATTATTTTTTATTTATTTACTGTTGTAACTCTCAAACCAGGTTTTTTAACCTTTGAAGTTGACGTTCTAACTCTTAGGAACTTGTAATTCTTCATTTGTAGTTTTGTTCAAGACTATAAAAAACTATATCAACATTTATTTCGAGAACAATTCATTTTAAAATAATTATTTCATAGAATGTTTTTTACTCAAACTAATTATATTTTTTGATACTGATTATATTAACTCTTTAAATCAATGTAGCCAAATATATACATGAAAAATGGATTAAATTCCACTTGGTTGATTCTATTTCTCAAAATAATCCATTTTTTACAGATTTAAAAAAATAATACAATAATAAATGAAAGATATAAAACTCATATATTTACCACATCAAACTTAAATAAACCTTCATAGTAAAACTTAGTAGATATAGAAAAATTTAAAGAATAAACACACATAAGGAGTAGAGTAATTTAAAAATAAAAATAAACAGAAGATTGTTTAAATTTTAATTATTCTATTATTGTTTAGTATTACTTTTCATGATTTTTATTTTGATATATACCCATAAGATACTAAATATGATCCTTCCCTAGAAACTATACTAAATTTTTATGAGAATTCATTAAATACTCCCAAATTTTAATTTATATTTCCCTAGACACACTAGAAAGTGGATTTTAGGGTTGAACTAAAGGGAAGGTTGGTGAGATATCTAAATTATTATTTAAAAGTGAATCGATCTAAAATTATTAAAATAATAAAAAATAGTGGTGAAATAGAAAATTGATAATTTGAGAGAACTATAACAGTACAGAGAATATGATATTAGGATATTACAACCTAAAATAATTTTTATAGGTGTGATATATGTAATCATGAAAGAATGGAAAGTGTAATTTTGGTGGTTCAATGAGGAGATTACACTCTTGAAAAAATATTTTCTAGTACTTTATAACATAATAGACATTCAAAAATTAAATTTATTTCATTTATGAATTTCCATTAAATAATTACCTTAATAAATCTGTTGATTAAAACAATATATAAATTTGTTCGAATTGGTCTTGATATTAATCTTCTTTAGTCAATAAAAAAATAAATAACAATAACTAATTTGAATGAATTTAAAATAAAGAATAATGATTATAAAATATTAAATAATGAAAAAAATCATGAATGAATTATAAAGCTAAAGAAATCTGGTTCCCCTAAAACTTTAGTTATATTCCATGTTTATAGAATGTAAAACATAATAAAAATGATATAAATTCATTAGGAAATGTGATAAAAGTTGTAGTAATATTCTCTTATTTATATTTAATCTCCTTCTCCCCATCCATATCCATCTGTTACCTTTCTTGAATTGTGTCTCATTCATCTAGCTCCTAACCTTATGCTTTGGAAATTAGTTTTTAACACACATCAATGATGGTGGTGAATTGGTCAGTAATAAATGGAAATCCTCCATTTAATTCAGTTGATTTCCTTTAATTGGAATTTTACATCGACATACTTTGACTGTCACCATTATCTCACATAAAAAATGAAGTGTAAATTATATATCCTCCAATCACTATATGGTAACAACAGTATAACTCACCAAATAATTTCATTTACTATCATAATATCTCAATAATTACTCTAGATATATGGTTACCCAAGCCTTAAATATATAATATTTTAAAAAATATAACAATCTTTTCAAAAAAAATACACACTAAGGATTGATAATTCTAGTTTATTTATAATATTATACATACAAATATATCAAAATAAAAAACAAAAACATAATATTTATTTAAAAATCAACATAGTGATCCTAAAATCCATGGATCCTATAAAATTACATTGGATTTACTTGGTAAAATACATAAGGAGAAGGGATAGTAATCTCATTAAGAGAATAAACAAGTCAATAAAGCATAGCATGAGAGTCAAGAGGCATAACATGATATCAAAAAGAGATTGATCCTATGCATGGAAGTATAGAATAAGGAAATTAAGTAATAATATAATTGAATCATGGATTATGTGTCAACAAAATAATATGGAAAATAATAAACATAATTAAAGAGTTAGTCCCAAGGACATTATTATAAAGTGGATAAATTCCCATAGTGGATTGGGTAAACTCCCCATTTCTATAAAAATGGTGGAAAAATTCCCATTATATATTTATTTTGACTACATACTCCATTACATAATAACTCAGAAGATATAAATCTTTTCCCAATTAATTAAGGGATATAATATTCCAGTCTCACATACCACATAACATAGTGGATTATACTAACCACTAGTGAATTATATATAGTCTAAAAATTCCCAAAGTGGATTATGTTCACTCTATAATCCAATACATAAAATCCAATGAGATACAAAAGAATTATCCAATAAATTACTATAATATATATTGTTAGGACCATCCACCACATAAATTAAAAACATTCATATGTGTACCATAAAAGTAAAATATTCCATACATAAATCATAAGCATGATCAAAACCATGAGAATGATGTGGTTTTCATAATTTTGATTCAAGGAATAACAGAACAGTAAATAAAATGGATTAGAAAATAACGAAGGAAATAGATCACTTAATTTTTAATAATTATAAAAGTTTCATATATTTTGAATTGATTTATCCAATGTATAAAATTAATGATAAGGATATATGGGAAGAAAGAATGAAAATGAACCACCTGGGTGGTGCATTGTGAAATAAGTAAAGGATTTTTTAAAGAAGGAAATACCTTATTATTTTATATAAGAATATAATTTAACCAATATGGTTCTCCATAAAATAATGTGGTATTTTATATTATATTAATGGTTTAAATACATTTTATGGGGTAGATTCTCGATGTGAGTCAAGAAATAGTATAGTTCCCTTAAATAGGATTTACTTAAAAGTAGGAATTTAAAAGGGAACTAAAAACTTGTATAACCCCAAAAAAAACTGATATTTAACTAGTTAAATATTTTTTGTACATATATAAAAAAATATAATAGTTTAATAAAAATAATCTTTCATAAAATACATAAAAAAGAAATAGAATGTGTAACTTATAAGTCACAAAGGAGGTGTGGAAGATCCCCAACCTCTGGTTCAAGATTTATTATGTACACATTCTTAACTTCATGAATAAAAAAACTATGATTATAAAATATTTTAATAAAAAAATTATAAAACTATATTTTATATTTCAAGGTCCTTTAATAGTTATATATTATTTATTTATAATATATTTTTCCTTCATGTGTCGGTTACTTGTGGTTTTTCGATCAATTTTTGTAAACACCATATGTATATTTCTTATGGTAGAAATTCATGTAAAATATTTATTGAATATTAATATAGGTATAAAAATAAATTTTATATATTAAATTTTTTTAAAATACAACCAAGATTAGTGTTGATAAAAAATGAAACTCATTGCTCATGGAGGTTATAGTCTGCACCTACTCATGATTATTGTTTTCATTTCTCAATGAATGAGGGGGAAATAAATTGTATGATAATTTAAAATTTAAAAAACATAGTTATATTATAGATATAATATTTCTTCACCCATTACACCCTATTTACCATACATTAATTTTAGTGGTGAAAAATGGAATATGTCACTTTGTGGAGGTAGTATTCCTTGCATTGCACTAAAAAAACTTTTGTTTTTATTAAAAAATAGAGTTTAATAAATAATGGTCATAAAAATAGTATAATAACATATCATTATAATAATGATACTTATTTAACAATATTTTATGCTGTATAATATATTTTTAAGATTATTCTTAAGGATAAAAAGGTTATGAAGAATGTGATACTTATATTGAAGACTTAATATTTCCTTGGAAAACACTTTGTAAGTTAACAGATTGTGACAATTTACTCTGAATATGGGATTAAGAAAGTGTGAGAGTGTTCTAGTATAATATATTTATGAATATTTTCATGTAAATGTTTAATTTTAGGTGTATGTTTGAAATTTTTTGTCATGAATCGTCCCCCGGGGCCAATGTCGTGACAACCCCAAGCCCGCCTTCCATAGGCCAGGGGTTGGAAACTAGCACCAAAGGCGTAATTCAATAAAACTGGGAAGGCATTGCCTTTATAACCTGTAAACACACACAAAAGAAATCACATAGCTGGATACAAATTACCAAGTAAACTGTATAACAAAAGTGTGCTGAAAGTAAAGGGGGCTAGAATACAAGCCCAATAGTAAAGTACAATAAACTGAAAGTATAGGTACAACTAAAGAAAAAGGAAAATAGGTAATGGATCATCCTCTGAGGTTCCTACCTAAAGGGTAGGTACAGATGACCTCCTTAGCACTCCTTGTCTGTCTGTCTCCTCTGTGTACCGACATGTTGTAAGGTCCACCTCCAGGAACCATCCAGTCTGCGTACTCTCAGCCTCTGTCAGCATTGTTTTTCGTCTGCATCCAACACAACAAGGTGTGGGCATAGCCCGTGAAGAGGTGAGTATAACGATACGCAGTAGGGACCCTGAGACCCTCTAGGTCTAACAAAATCCATCAAGGATACACAAAAAGTATGAAATCAATAGACAACCTTACTTACGTATATGCCCATAGATATACCTAATTTATCAAGTGATCCATCTCAATCATGAGGAAAACATAGAAAAACAAACTTAGCTCAAACCAGGATTTTATTCTAGGGGTAGTATCAACCAAAATCCCAAGTCACATTTTCAAAACCTTAGCTGTTGGAGAACTCCTCCTCTATTGAGTACAGTGGGACTACCATGACACCAAACTGGCATCCCATTAACCTTGGACTGCTGAGGTACTCCTCCTGTCAAGTACCATGGATCTGTCGCGTCACCAAGTGCGCTCCCCACCATGGGTCTACCACGTCACCAAGCACCCTCCCCCTCGTAGCCAGCTGAGGTACTACTCCTGTCGAGTACCGTGGTTCTGCCATGACACCAAGGTGATCCCCACTGTGGGTCTTCCATGACACCAAGGTGCTCCCCACTGGGCTAGTAGAGTCACTCCGAGTCAAAATGGTCAGCAGTCTTCAGGCCTCATCCCGCTACTAGGTCTTCACACTACACTTGCTCGTCTTTGGGAGGATCCACTCCACAAGTTACTGGTTGATACTCCAACTGTCACTAAGTCTCACAAAGAAGTATCTCCAAGGTCTTCCATGTCATGGGGGTCTTAATTAAATAGAAGGTGCATCAATCGGACACCTGGTCTATGAGTTATTAGCCATTTAGTCCTGGGGGCCCGATTCGATTCGTTCTTGATCCAACCTGACTGTTTCCCATCTCAAACCAAAACTCCATTGGAGTATACTCAATGGGACCATCTCACTCCAAGATTTCTAGTGCTGATGACAGTTCGTTAAAATGACATCCAGTACCAAAGATATGGCCAAAAGAAAGTGAAGGGGCATGGTGGGCTCGGGTCCAGTCTGACCCGGTCGGATCGAACCGGCCTAACCTTGCATGTGTTGACCCGGTTTGGGTCAACCCGGCCTGAACCGTAGTGTAATGCTCGGCCTGTAATGCGGCCTGGTCTACTGGGAGGTCCTGTTGGCCGCGAGGGGCCACAGAGCCCGCGGGTACCGCCGGGCTGATCGGTCGTATGGGTGACGTGAGGGTGCGGGGCCGGTTCGGTAGAGGCGCCGCGAGGGGTGTGGGGTTTTTTCAGTAGATACGTCGTGAGGGGCGCAGGCCGATTCAACTGGGGAATCCCGAGGGGCATAGGATGGTTCGGCTGGGGCGTCGCGAGGGGCACGGGCCGGTTCGGTTGGGGAACCACCAGGGGTGTGGGTCGGTTGGACCAGGGCACTGCGACGGTCGTGGGCTAGTTTGGTCGGGGCACCGTGAGGGGCGCGGGCGGCTCGGGAGGCCGGCGGGCAGCGTGAACAGGGGCGGCTCAGAGGGTCGGTGGCAACGCGGCTAGAGGGTTGCATGGCTGGTGGGTGTCATGGTTTGGGCAGCTCAATTAGAGGGGGTGCGCAGCTGCTGGGTGGCATGGCCAGTAAGTCCAAAGCATCGCGGGGGCAGTGTGGGTCACGGGGGCTACGATTGGCGGCGTCATTGCCTCCATCACCTTTTTGTCTTCTTCGCTTTATTTCATTCTAAATAACATCAGCAAGAAGAATGGAGAAGGAGTTAGGCCTTGTTGGTTTCTCCCACACCCTCCACATTTAGGGTGGTAGCATTTGTCTCATTAAGAAAGAAGAATGATGAACTTTAAATTTTACAACCTCCACAACGATTCTTTCCCAAACTGTAAAAGAAATCAAGATAAGTATTATCTCGCAAATAAAGACCCACTACCTCATTTTTTGACATTGGCACAAGAAGAAGTATGAACGTCGATTCACCGTAGATGAGGATGTCCTATGTCAGAATATGTCCCAAGGAAGACGGTCAATGGAGGTCGGTGTTCTTCATTGGCGAAGCATTATTCATTGGGGAGCACTTTATTTATTGGAGAACACGTTCTTCATTGGAGAGAATAATCCTCCAAGTGTTGGGCATCGCGTCACTTTACTAGTGCTTCGTCGCTTGTTGAAGCTATCCCAAATCATCCTCCTAAGCTCTATATATATAGGAGAGGGGGGGAAGGTACGTAACGATCGTGGAATTTATGACGGTTCATTTATTAGGAACCTTCCTAAATTCCAATGATGGTGTTACTTAAATTAAAAATGTGGGAATCCAATTAACTAAGTTGTCCCAATTAAAGGTATGTTCATTGGCACAATTTATGTGGAGGAAGTTAAGAGGCTCCTCTATATTAATGAGGGGGTTGAGAGTTTCTCTCAATTAAAGGTGGGTTTAATCTCGGGTGGTCCCCACCACCATAACCTCTCATTGGAGGTTATGGTTTGGTTGGTCCCCACACCTCAACTTCCACATGGATGTTTAGTTCTGGTGGACCCCACCTCCCAACACCCAATTGGGTGTGGCAAATAAAAATAAAAATGTCATGCACTTTTATTTTTATTTTATTCTTACAAGAAAAATCCAAAAACTAACTTTCTCCCCCGACCAACTGTCGTCGAGGTGAAAGTATTATTAATTGAATACCATCACCACGAGTTCAACGGTGCCCTCATATTTCGATTCTGAGCATCGGTTCAACATTTATAAAAACTTACTCTCTTGTTTACTGAACGTACCTGAAATAAAGTTCAGAAATTCAATACGGGCACTTTGGGCCTCGGAATAACGCGCCGTCAATTTTCACAGACTCCTAAAAATTATATATATTTAGAATAAAAAAAATACATGGAAATTCTGGGTCTTTACATTCTCCCCATCTTAGGATTTACATCCTCATTTTCCATAACTCAAACTAAGGGAACATGTGGGGGTACGGAGCACACATCTGAGTCTCCCACTGCCATGTGCTCTCATGGAGGTTCTCGTGCTACCAGGGAACGAGCACCAGAGTTATCGACCTTCCACAAAAGACCCACCCCTGTAGATCCTCAATCTCTACTGGAACCTCTGTAAAAGTCTCCCCATCATCGACGTCCAGCTCACCATGGTCGATGATGTGAGAAGGGTCATGCACATATCTCCTCAGCCAGGATATGTGGAAGATGTCGTGCAGTTAGTGAAACTATGGTGGAAGAGTTAAGCAGTATACCACCTTTCTAACTCCGTTGAGGACCTAAAAATCTCTAATGAATCTCGGAGATAACTTGTCGCCTCGGACAAATCTCTGCAAACCTCATCGAGGTGAGACCTATAGAAATATGTGGTCGCCATCCTTGAACTCCAGTGGTCTCTGTCTCCTATCAGCATATGACTTATGCCTACTTTGTGCAGTCTTCATCCGCTCCTGGATTATTTGCACCTTTCTGTGGTAGCCCGTAACATCTTTGGTCCCATGAGTGCAGACTCCCCTGGGCCAGTCCAGCACAAGGGTGATCTGCAAGGTCACATGTATAACGCCTCAAAAGGTGTCATCCCAAAGGTGGTGTGATAGCTGTTGTTGTACGCAAACTCCACCAAAGTAAAGTGATCCTCCCAGTTGCAACTGAAGTCAAGGACACAAGCATGAAACAAGACCTCAAGGGTCTGAATGGTCTGCTTGGTCTGATCATCCATCTAAGGATGAAAGGTGGTTCTCAAATGAAGTTGCGTCCCGAAAGCCTCCTACAAACCCTTCCATATCCGAGAAGTAAAATTTGTGTCATGATCAGAGACAATCATCGAAGGTACTCTATGTAGTAGCACAATATCCTACACATAGAGGTGTCCTAAGAAGGTACCACCTCAATCTTCTCTGGATCTACTATAACTCCAGCCTCTGATATGACATGTCCTAGAAAGTTAACATCTCGGATCTAGAACTGGCACTTCAAGAGATTACCATAAAGTTGGTGCTCTAGGAGTGTGTCAAGTACTACCTAGAAATGATAGGCATGCTCCTACTTAGTAGTCAATTAGATTAGAATGTCATCGATGAAGACTACGAAAAAGCAATCAAGGTATGGCTGAAATACCATGTTCATGTGTCCCATGAACATTGCTGCAGTGTTGGTTATGCAAAATGGCCTAACCAAGATCTCATAGTTTTCATACCAACATCTGAAAGTTGTCTTCTATACATCCTTGTCTCGAACTCTGAGCTGGTGATAGCCTGATCTAAGGTCTATCTTTGAGAACCATCGTGGTCTCTTTAGCTGATCAAACAGGTCATCAATCCTCAGGAGTGGGTACTTTTTCTTCACTATCACCTAGTTCAGGCGCTGATAGTCAACACAAAGCCTCAAGCTCCCATCCACCTTCTTGGAGAACATAATCGGGGCTCCCCAGTGAGAAACACTGGGCTGGATGAATCCCTTCCCTTGCATGTCCTCTAGTTGTACACGCATCTTGTGAAGCTCTGTGGGATCCATCCGATACACTGGTGTAGATATCGGTGCCATCCTAGGGTACAATTCAATGTAAAAATCTACCTCTATGCGAGGAGGAAGACCTGGGACATCCTCAGAGAAAAAATCCTTTTACTGGTCCACCACTACAGGATAACTCGGGCTCTCCACATCACGAGCTTCGAGGGTAAGGCTAGCCAACTAATGAGTGATCAGTTGCACTCGCCTCTGAGAAAGTCCATCATGTGTTGAAAAGGCTCCCTTCTCACCAGTGAAGGTAAACCTGGTCCCATCCATGCGGACACATCACACTTTTCACCAAACATAGTCAATATTATCAAGGACTATAGATAACCAATCCATACCCAAGATGACGTCGTAAGGCCTCGACGCTTCTACAAGGTGATTTTAGCCAAAGCTCTCGCCTCCTAGAGTAATCTCTCACTGCCAGAACCAATGTGTAATCATCTAATCTGCTCCCATAAGAATATCTAGTCGTAAGGATCGAGCCAACGACACCATCAGAATCTTTGATCTCTAAACAAGGGTTGTGGAAATGAAATAATGACTGAAAGAAGTGTCTATATGTACTACAGCTAAGGTGAAGTAGATAGAGATCGTACCTCATATCATCTTCGGAGTGTCATGGTTGTAGGCCTCAGCATCCTGGAGCTGAGCTCTCCCCTATCCACCTGCTCCCAGTGATCGGGTTAGACCTTCTAGTGGTGGTGGCGGAAACATCTCAAATTGTCTCCCACCACCAACTGCATGACCAGCTCCTCTGCCACGTCTGCCTGCTCCCTGCGGACCACCTCAATCGAATCATTGTCTTTTCTTGGGAAGTCCTTCAATCGTCTGTTGATCATCCGTATGGTGGGTCGGACAGTCACGAGCCATGTGTCCCTGCCTGTTGCATGTGAAACATTGCCCACTCCTAGCATGTCTGTCTCCATTAGGGTGCCCCACACAACTGATCTTGAATCATGCGGTCATCCACCTGTAGGTTTGGTCCTCTTGGAACTCTGCGAAATATGTCTTCTTCCAGCTGTAGAAGATTCCACTATGTGTCGACTGGTGGTGGATCTCTCTTTTAGAGACTACTCAGCAAGGAAACTCTCCACTATGAGGGCTCTCTAACACTCCTACCTGCGTCGAGATGATGAGTGGGATCACTGAATCCCTGACCTCCCACCTGAGTCCCTACTCGAAGGTCCGAACAATAAATAATGGGTCCCAAACCATATCTGTGGAGTAGAATGAGAGGTCTGTGAACCTCGATGAGTACTAAGATTCAGTCATGATGAACTACTACAGATGAAGTAGATCCTAAATTTGCATTGCGCGAAGAGTCGCTGGAAGATACTCTACCAAAAATAGGCTCTCGAAGTCTACCCAAAGAAGTATTACCTCATCATGAACTTAGAGAATCGAGCTCCACTATCTTCCCGCTGCTTCATGTAGAAGGCTAGTGAAAAGGATCACCATGAGAGCAGCTCGTGTCCCTACCAGTCATAAAACTCTCACCCCGTCCTCTAGACAATCCTTAGCCACCTGTGGGTCCATCTCTCCCATGAACCTGGGTGGCCACTGGCGCTGGAACCCATGCAATGTGCTGAAGCGGCATGTACTCTCTGTTTCTGAGGGTGGGGGCATCAGTATCCCAATGGGTAATGGTACCGCTGGTGCCTCCACTAGTGCCACTACTGGAAGACGACCTTGTACTAAAGCCTTGTCGCTCGGTGGGCTATCAGTGCATACAACTCTCCGAACTCTAGTCAGGTGTCTGCGTGGAGGCATCCTGAAAAGAAGCAGGTGCGCTACGGTTACAGGTTATACTTGGTGAGCTAACCTGGTGAGCTGACTTAAATAAAACCTTTGAAAACACACAAGCAATCAGTGTTTTTGTGAACTGAGTCAGAAATCAGATTTCAGGGTCCTGGTGTATAGATACGTCGGCCATCGCACCAACACTAGACTCCCTATGCTGAAAATCACACTCACTACACTTAACACTATTACTTCATAGAAAAGATCAGAGTCATATGTTTTATGGTAGAACCAACTCCTCTGACACAAATTTGTCATGACCTATCCCCCGAGGTCCGTTTCATGACGACCCCAAGACCGTCGTCGATAGGACAGGGGATGGAGACTGGCACCAAAGGTGTAATTCCCTAAAAATGGGAAGGAATTGCCTTTATAACCTGTAAACACACACACAAGCAAGCACTCATCTGCATACAAAAAACCAAGTAAATTTTATAAAAAAAGAGTGTTGAAAGTAAAAAAGGCCGGAATACAAGCCCAATAGTAAAGTACAAGAAACTAAAAGTACAAGTACAACTGAAGAAAAAGGAAAACAGGTACTGGGTCATCCTCCAAGGATCCTACCTAAAGGGTAGGTACAGATCGCCTCCTCAGCACTCCTCATCCGTCAATCTTCTCCGTTTACCGACACGTCGTATGGTCCACCTCCGGGTACCATCAAGTCCTGGTACTCTCAGCCTCTGTCAGCGTTGTCCATCTACTGCATCCAACACAACATGGTGCGGGCATATCCTGTGCAGGGGTGAGTAAAACAATACTCATTAGGGACCTTGAGACCCTCTAGGTCTAACAAAATCCATCAAGGATAAACACAATGTATGAAATCAACAGACAGCCTTATATAGGTATATACCCATACATATACCTAAATTATAATGTGATCCATCTAAATCATGAGGAAAACGCAGAAAAACTAACTCAGCTCAAACTAGGATTTTATTCTAGGGGTAGTATCAAGTAACATCCCCAATCACATTTTTGAAACCTCAGCTGCTGGAGAACTCCTACTCTATCAAGTACCGTGGGCTTTCCGAGACAACAATTATGCTTCCCACTAACCTTTGACTTTGGAGGTACTCCTCCTGTTGAGTACTATGGATCTACCGCATCACCAAGCACGCTCCCCATTGTGGGTCTGTCATGTCACCAAGCGCGCTCCCCCTCGTATCCAGCTGAGGTACCCCTACTATCGAGTATCGTGGGTCTACCGCAACACCAAGGTGCTCCCCACTATGGGTCTAATGTGACACCAAGGCACTCCCCACTGGGCTATTAGATTCACTCTAAGTCAAAACGGTCAGCAGTCGTCAGGTCTCAGCCAGCTACTAGGTCTCTGCACTATGCTCACTCATCTCTGGGAGGATCCGCTCCATGAGCTAATATTTGATACTCTAACTGTCACGAAGTCTCAAAAAAGTATCTCAAAGGTCTTCCACATCATAGGGGTCTCAACGCAATGGAAAGTGCATCAATCGGACGCCTGGTCTGTGATTTATTTTCCATTTAGTCTTGGGGGCCCGATTGGATACGTGCTCGATCCAACCTGACCATTTCCCATCTCAATCCAAAACTCCCGTGGAGTATATTCAAAGGGACCATCTCACTATAAGATTTCCAGTGCCACTGATGGTTCGTTAAACGGACGTCTGGTGCCAAAGATATGGCCAAAATAAAGTAAAGGGGCATAGAGAGCCCGGGTCCGGTCCGACCTGGTCGGACCGACCCCGCCCGACCTAGCATGGGTCCACCCGGTTCGGGTCGACCCAGCCTGAACTGCAAAGTCAGGCCCGGACCGTAATGCGGCTAGTTTTTTTGGGAGGTCCAGCAAGTCGTGAGGGGCCGCAGAGCCCATGAGTGTCGTGGGGTAGCTTGGCCACAGGGGTGTCATGAGCGCGTGGGGTCGGTTCGGGCGAGGCGCCGCTATGAGCGTGGGGACAGTTCAGTCAGGGCGACGTGAGGGGCGCAGGTCGGTTCGACCGTGGTGCTGTGAGGGGTGTGGGTTGGGGTGCCGTGAGGGGCACGGGCCGGTTCTGTCGGGGCGCTGCGAGGGGCGCGGCCGGTTTGGTCGGGGTGCCATGAGAGGCGTGGGCCGGTTCGGTCGGTGTGTCGCGAGGGTCGCTGGCCAGTTCGGCTGGGGCGCCGCAAGGGGCGTGGGCCGGTTCGGCCAGGGCATCGCGAGGGGTGTGGGCTGGTTCGGTTGGGGTGCCACGAGGGGCACGGGCGTCTTAGGAGGCTAGCGGGCGACATGAGTCGGGGTTGCTCGGAGGGTCGGCGACGGTGCGAGCTGGGGCATCTTGGAGGGTCGACGACAGCGCGGTCAGTTCAACCGACGAGTGGCACAGCCGGCGGGTGGCGCAGCCGTCAAGTGGCACGGCCTACAGGGGGCGTGGCCGACGGGCGGCACGGTCGGCGGGCGGCACGGCCGACATGTGGCACGGTCTAGGCAACTCATCCAGTGGGGGTGTGCGGCCAGTGAGGCCTGAGCATCGCGGGGGCGGTGCGGGTCGCGGTGGTCGTGGGTGGTGGCATTGTTGCCTCTGTCGCCTTCATCATCCTAGACACCTCCTTTCATTCAGAAGATCATAACCAAGAATAATGGTGGAGGGCTCAGGCCATGTTGGTTTGGCACGCACCCTCCGCATTTAGGGTGGTAGCATTTGGCTCAACAAGAAAGAAGAACGATGAAATTCAAATTTTACAACATCTGCAACAATTCTTTCCCAACCCACAAAAGAAATCAAGGAAAGTATTATCTCGCAAATAAAACCCCCTACCTCGCCTTTTGACATTGGCACGGGAGGAATTATGGACGTTTATTCTCCATAGATGAGGATGCCCCGTGTTGGAATAAGTCCCAAGGAAGAAGGTCGAAGGAGGTTAGCGTTATTCATTGGCGGAGCGTTCTTTGTGGGGGAGCATGTTCTTCATTGGAGAGCATAATCCTCCAAGTATTGGCCACTGCTTCACTTTATCAACACTTCGTCGCTTGGTGAAGCAGTCCCAAATCATCCTCCCAAGCTCCATATATATAGTAGAGGGAGAAAAGGTATGTAACGATTGTAGAATTTATGACAGTTCATTAATTATGAACTTTTTTAAATCCCAACGACGGTGTTACTATCACGACCTGTCCTCGGGGCCCGTGTTGTGACTACCCCAAGCCCACCTTCTATAGGCCAGGGGATGGCGACTAGCACCAAAGGCGTAAATCTCGATAACTAGGAAGGCATTGCCTTTATAAAAGTAAACAAAACACCACAGAGTACAAGCGGAAGTAAAACACTAAGTACAAAATAAAGTGTTGAAAGGAAAAAGGGCCAGAATACAAACCCAACTAAAAAGTACAGCTACACCTGAAAGTAAGTACAACAGAAAAGGCAAATAGCTGGAAGAAAAGAAGCAACTCCTGGGTCATCCACCTCAGATCCTACCTGAAGGGTAGGTACAAATATCGTAGCTCTTGGATCTTCCACCACAGATCCTACCTGAAGCGTAGGTACAGATAGCGCAGCTCCGGGATCGTCCACCATGGATCCTACCTGAAGAGTAGGTACAGATAGCGCAGCTCCTGGATCGTCCACCACGGATCCTACCTGAAGGGTAGGTACAGATAGTGTAGCTCCTGGATCGTCTCGGAAGAGTACAGTGATCATGTCACTTCTCTGAGGTACTGCTCACTAACCTAAGACTGTTTAGGTACTCCTCCTGTCGAGTACTGCGGGTCAGCCACCCAAACACATTAGTGCTCCCCGCCGGGGTACGCCACACAAACACAGTAGTGAACACCCCCTAATAGCCTACAGAGGTACTCTTCGGAAGAGTACCGCGGGTTTGCACCCAAACTCAGTAGTGCTCCGTCCGCCATGGGTCTGCACCCAAACAAAGTAGTTCTCCATCCACTGGGCTAGTCGACTCACTCCAAGTTGATTTGGTCAAGCAGTCGTCAGGTCTCAGCCGGCTACACGGTCTCCTACTCTGTATGCTCATCTCCGGGAGGGTCCGCTCCATGAGCTACTGGTTGATACTCCAAGTATCCCAATGTCCCACGAAGAATTATCTCAAGGACTACCTCGTCATAGGGGTCTCAACGCAACAGACGACGCGTCAATCGGACGCCCGATCTGTGAGTTATTAGACTTTTCGTCCAAGGGGCCCGGTTGGTTTCGTGTGCGAACCAACCCGAACGTATCGCAACTGTACCCCGAACTCTCATAGGGTATACTAATAGGAATTGTTTCTCAACGTGATCACCAACGCCGCAGACAGTTCCTCAAATGGACGCGTGGTCTGAAAGTTATCAGCTTTTCCGTTTCAGGGGCCCGGTTGGTTTTCGGGTACAATCCAACCCAGCCACTATCCAACTGTGTCCAAAACTCAGGAGAATTATTCCAAAAGTTCCTTCTCATCAATAGGAATCCACCAAAGTCGACGGCACATCAATCGGACGTCCGGAGCTAAAGTTATAAGCGTTTCCGCTCTGAGGGCCCGGTTGGTTTCGGGTTCGACCCAACCTGGCCATACCCAAAGTTCTCCAAAATCTTGAGTGTAATATATTGAAACAACCATATCGATCCAAGTATCGCATCGCAACTGACGGTGCGTCGATCGGAGGTCAGTAGCCCAAGTTATGAGCGTTTGAACGAAAACTGCCCCAAAATAGGGGGTTCGGGCCCGGACCGGCCCGGCCCGAGACCCCCTGGGTCAGTCCGAACCGGGTCGACCCAAACCGAGTCTGGGTCCAGCCCAAAAGGGCGTGGCCTGGCCCAGTGGGCGCGGCCCGGCCCAGCCGGCGTGGCTCGGCCTGGCGCGCTCGTGCGGCCGCGTGGCCAGCTCGGTGAGCCGAGCTAAGCGGACAGGGGGGAGGCGCGCGCCCCCCTGATTGAAGCTGCAACCCCCACGTGGGGGTCGCTCCTTACCAACGGACGTGGCCTGGCACTGCGTCGTCTATGGTCCCGAGCAGCCGTGGGACCAGCCGCCTGCCGCTGCGGCTTTAGCCTCGTTGGCCCTTCCCAGCGGAGCGCCGGGCGCCGCCGCTTCCTGGCGGCCGGCCGGTGCCGGCCGCTGGCGCCGCCGTGCTGGCGGGGTGCACCGGCAGGGTCTTTCGCGGACAACTAGACGCGCTCCGGTGGTCCGTTTTGCTTATCGTCTTCGCCAGCAGCCCTCCCGGGACCGGCTCTTCATTGCAAAGACCTCAAAACGCCCTTGCGGCCTGCTTCATCATCATCCATCGATCCGCACTTCGACAACAAACTGTGGAGGATTCAAAATGCACTTGAAGCCCACCTCATCATCATTCGTCGATCCGAACTTCGACAACAAACTGTGGAGTGTCCGAACTTTGTTCGTTAGCCCATGCCCTCCGCATTAGAGGTTTTAAAAACAATATCAAACTCAACCAATCCTGAAAATTCACCCTGCAACCACTCCGCATGAACGAGCGATCCGCGGATCAACCAGTAGAGATTGATCTGCGCTCGTCATCCTTTTCTCAAATGATAAAAGGGAAAATAAAATAAAATTTCCCTACCTCGAAAAAAAATGTTGAATGAAGGTTCGTCGCGGAATTGAACGTCGCGGAAGAAGGCGTCGCGGAAGGAGAGGGTTGGCGTCGCATCATCGATCTCTGAGGATGGTGTCTCTCACCGGCTGTGGAGAGGGAAGAAGATGGTACGACAAACTCCCCTTTTCGGTGACGGAGTTCTTCATCGAGGGATCGATGTTCTTCGCGGTCTTCGCGTTCTTCGTCAAGGAAGGAGTGCTTCAAGGCTTTGAGTGATTTCTCCCAAGCCCTCTCGCACCACAAACACCTTTAATAAAATAAGACTTGTCTTATTTTATTAACACACAAGCCAGATATTTTGAAATTCAAAAATTGAATCAATCAATTAATTGAATTAATTGAGGAGTTTAAACCACCCAATTAATGAGGCATTTATTATTCAGTTTAAACGCAAGAGTTGACTTACAGTTAAAGGGGGGTGTGCGGGTGCGTTACCTAATTAAGGGTGGGGGTTTTGTGGAAGTTGAAAAGGTGGGTATCGTGTGGGCCCCACCCCACAAATATCCTACCTAGTGGAGTAGGATATAGTGGGTCCTACTTCAACCACTTAGCTTAGGTTAAACAACTTTAAATAAAATAAAGTGGTTTCCCCATTTTATTTTATTCATTTACTTAACCCAAATTTTAATAACCACACCCGACCAAACGCAACTCTGGAAAAGGTATTCCTAAGCAATTACTGGCGTTGTGATTCCATCGGTGTCATCGGATTTCTATTCCGAGCACCGGTTCAAAAGTTAGGAAAACCCCCTCGTTCGTTCACTGAACGTACCTGAGCTAAACTTCGTAAATTGATTTTGGGCACACCGGGCCTCAGAATCAGGCACCGTTAGAAACTGCGTTCTTGTAAAATCCAAAAGAAAATTAAGAAAAAAATTCCCCTTGAATTTTACGGGTCTTTACATTACTCCCACCTCAGGGCTTTACGTCCTCGTAAAGCTTTAACACAAACAAGGGATACAAAAGTGGTATTGAGCACACATCTGAGCCTTCCGCTCCCATGTGCTCACCTGGAGGTTCCCGTGCTACCAATGAAAGCGCACAAGAGGAATCGACTATCCTCGTAGGACCACTCCTGTTGATCCTCAACTCCTACTGGAACCCCGTAAAAGTCACCCCATCACCAAAGTCCATCTCCCCATGGTCGATGATATGTCTGAAGGATCATGCACCTAGTGAAACTGAGGTGGAAAGGTCAAGCGGTAAACTACCCAGCCTACCCTGTTGAGGACCTATAAAGGTCCGTTGAACCTCGGAGATAACTTGTCGCCTTGGCCACATCTCCGTAAACCTCATCGAGGTGAGACCCGTATAAGGTCGTTATCGTCATCCTCGAACTCTAGAGGTCTCCAATTCCTGTTTAGAACTGAAACTCAAAACTCCTGCTACCACGAGGGTAAGGTTGACTGAATCAAGAGTGATTGACCGCAACCTCCTATGCATGAGTTTATTCTGTTCTTCATGGGGTTTCCTTTTTTCTGACCAAGGAAAACTCATCTTGACGTCGTAGTTAAACCGCAACCTTTTTTCCTAATACCATCAATTTGTGTATGAACTGTGATTTCCCATTCCATAGTCAAACCAAAGTCGTAATGCCTCGACGTTGCCACCAAGAGATTCCAACTGAAACTCTCACCTCGAAGGTCTGACCACACTGTCAGTGCGAGTGTGATTATCGAGTCTCCTCCCAAAGGTATCTCTAGAAGTTAGGGTCAAGTCCATGGATTACCGGAAACTCTAGGTCTGGGACAAGATTCGTGGAAGGAAGGAATGATTCATATCAATGTCTGTTACTACGACAGCTAGTAGTGGACACAGACTGTCCCTTGATTCATTTTTTTAGAGCCATTGGGTCACACTCCTTGATCACAAGCAGCTGCACTCTTCCCCTGCTCTCTAGCTCCCTGAGCCTGGCGGGGAAAACTAAGGTGGGTGGTTGTAGCACGTTAAAATGTACACCACCTCATGCTGCTCTCCTAACTCTTACTCCACGTCTGCTGCTTCGCAGACTCATCTTTCCTTAAGCTTCCTCTTCTTGAAACATTTAACACGCCCGAGTCTCTAAGACTGGCGCCAGTTTCCTGTTTCTTACTGCACTGTGCAGTCTTCATCCGCTCCTGGATGATCTACACCTTCTCCATCATAACTCGTTCCATCACTTGTCCCACAAGAGCTACTAAGATTTCTTCTTTGCCGATAAGAGGAATCTGGTCTCATCCCCTGTATGAACCATGCCCATTGCCTAATATAGTCAATCCTGACTTGAATGATGCATTCATGCCATGGATGACGTCGTAAGGCCTCGATGTTACTACCAAGAGATCCAACTGTCACTCTCACCTCCAAGGGTCGAGTCACACTGTCAGCATCAGTGTGAGGTCACTGGGTCTCCTCCAATATAAATCTCCAAAGTGAGGGTCAAGTCAACATTTTTTAACCAGGACCTCTCAATATCAACCAAACAAAAGGACAGGAAAGAAAAAATCACAAATATAAGTGTCTTTTATTATTGCAGCTCATAGTACAAAGACACAAATACGACAGCAACATGGAACTAGAAGTACCAAGAACAAAATTAATCCACTAGTTCTACTCCTGTCCACCTACTCCCAGAGCTCTACTGCCTTTTCCAATGCTCGGCTGTTGCTCAATCACCCACCGCTGATTCTGCCTCGGTGGCTCCTCCAATGCCTGCAGATCAATTGTGCGGGGATTCGGATAGTCACGTACCATGTGACCCTTCCTGCCGCAGGAGTAACACTATCCGTTTCTGGCACGCCTGGCTCTGACCCCACCCTGGGTGCCCCGCACCAATGATCTTAAAACCCGAGATCGCCCATCTGCTGGTCTGGTCCTCCTGGATCTCTGCATCATCTGTCTACTTCCTACAGATTACTCGGCTACTGATGGAAAAACACGTGGCAAAGGCAGCAGCTCTTGAACACGCTCGGGGTGTAGAGTCACTGGTATGAACTCCACCCTGAAGAAGGTCTCAAATTCGTCCCAAGTGATGGTCATCCCATCGCAAAACTGGAACAAGTGGCTCCACCATCTCTCAGCTGCTGCCTGAAGGAGGTTGGCTACAAAGATCACCATGAAGTTCACTGGTGTGCCCACTATCCTGAAGACTCTCACCACAGCCTTCAGCCAATCCTCAGCTGTCTGTGGGTCCATCTCCCCCCAGAACCTGGGTGGCCTCTGGCGCTAGAACTTGTGCAGTGTGTTCAAGTGACGTGCACTCTCTGATGTTGGGGCTGGTGGCATCGGTGGCCCAACGTATGGTAGTACTTCTGGTGCCTCCGCTGGTACCTCAACTGTAAGAGGGCCCTATACTGAAGCCTCGTCGCTCGGTAGGCTATCAGTACGTACATCTCTCAGGGCTTTAGCTGATCGTCCGTGGAAAGGCATCCTGAAAGAAACATACATGACATAGTCAAACGATTTATACCTGGTGAGCTGACCTGGTTTGATCTGTTTTAAGGAAAAACCTTTGGAAACACACACACAATCAGTTTTTTCGTGAAAAAAGTTGGAAATCAGTTGTCAAGGTCCTGGTGTATGGATACGTCAGCCGCCCGCACTAACACTGGACTCCTCTAACTGAAAACCACACTCGGTACCCTTAACACTATTATTTCACAGAAAGAAAATATCAGAGTTATAAGTTCTGCGGTAGAACCGACTCCTCGGATACCATTTTGTCATGACCCGTCCTCGGGGACCGTGCTGTGACTACCCCAAGCCCACCTTCCATAGGCCAGGGGCTAGTGACTAGCACCAAAGGCATAAATACCGATAACTTGGAAGGAATCGCCTTTATAAAAGTAAACAAAACACCACAGAGTACAAGCGGAAGTAAAACACTAAGTACAAAAGAAAGTGTTGAAAGGAAAAAGGTCAAGAATACAAACCCAACTGAAAAGTACAGCTACAACTGAAAGGAAGTACAACAAAAAAGACAAATAGCTGGATGAAAAGAAGCATCTCCTGGATCGTCCACCTCAGATCCTACTTGAAGGGTATGTACAGATAGTGCATCTCCTGGATCGTCCACCACGGATCCTACCTAAAGGGTAGGTACAGATAGCACAGCTCCTGGATCGTCCACCAAGGATCCTACCTGAAGGGTAGGTACAGATAACGCAGCTCCTGGATCGTCCACCATGGATCCTACCTGAAGGGTAGGTACAGATAGCCTCCACAAGCTCTCACCTGTCAACCTCCTCCGAGTGTCATCTCATCATGAATTAGACATCTAGATACTGACTCGTCGTGAGGTACACCTCCAGGTACCGTCCAGTCCTCAAACACTCAGCCTCTATCTGCGCTGCCCATCGTCTGAAACCAACACAATGAGGTGCGGGCAAAGCCCGTGTAGGTGTGAGTATACGATACTTAGTAGGGACCCCAAGACCCTCAATGTCTAACTAAATCCAACAAGGATAACCACAAAGAAGGATCTCAACAGATAACCCTTACTTTGTTATAAGCCCATACTTATAACTAAGTTATCAAGTAACCCATCTCAATCATGAGGAAACACAAAGGTTATGAAATCAACGGATAACCACTACCTAGGTATATGCCCATAAATATACCTAAGTTATCAAGTGACCCATCTCAATCATTAGGTAAACACAATTCATTGATTCAGCTCAAACCAGGACTTTTCATTAATGAAACCGTAACTGCTGAAGAGCTCCATCTCTGAAGAGTACAGGGATCCTATCACGTCTCCGAGGTACTGATCACTAACCTAAGACTGCTAAGTTACTCCTCGTGTCGAGTACCGCGGGCCCGCCACCCAAACACGGTAGTGCTCCCCGCCGGGGTCAGCCACCCAAACATAGTAGTGCACACCCCTTAATAGCCTGCAGAGGTACTCTCCGGACGAGTATCGCGGGTCTGCACCCAAACTCAGTAGTGCTCTGTCCGCCATGGGTCTTCACACAAAAAAATTAGTGCTCCGTCCACTGGGCTAATCAACTCACTCCAAGTCGAGTCGGACAAGCAGTCGTCAGGTCTCAGCCGGCTACACGGTCTTCGTACTCCGTACGATCATCTCCGGAAGGGTCTGCTCCATGAGCTACTAGTCGATACTCCAAGTATCTCAAAATCCCACTAAGAAGTATCTCAAGGACTGCCTCGTAATAGGGGTATCAACGCAAGAGACGACGCGTCAATCGGACGCCCAGTCTGTGAGTTATTAGCCTTTTCGTCCTAGGGGCCCAGTTGGTTTCGTGTGTGAACCAACCTGGATGTATCTCGAATATACCCCGAACTCTCATAGGGTATACACATAGGGACTGTTTCTCAACATCATCACCAACGCCACTGACGGTTCGTCAAACAGACGTCCGGTCTGAAAGTTATCATCTTTTCCGTTCCAGGGGACCGGTTGGATTTCAGGTACAATCCAACTCGGCCACTATACAACTGCATAAAAAAACTAAGGCGAAGTATACCAAAAGTTCTGTCTCATCAAGATGAATCCAACAAAGTCGACGGCACTTCAATCGGACATCAAGAGCTCAAGTTATAAGCGTTTCCGCTCCGAGGGCCCGGTTGGTTTCAGATTCGAACCAACCCGACCATACCCAAAGTTCTCCGAAACCTTGAGTGTAATATAACGAAACGACCATTTCGATCCAAGGATCGAATCGCAACTGACAGTGCGTCGATCGGAGGTCCGTATCCCATGTTATGGGCGTTTGAACGGAAACTGACCGAAAATAGGGTGTTCGGGCCCGGACTGACCCGGCCTGAGACCCCCTGGGTCGGCCTGAACCGGGTCAACCCGAATCGGGTCTGGGTCCGGCCGCGTGGCCCGGCCCGGCCTGGGTGCGGGCCGGCCCGGCCCGGCCTGGTGCGCTCGTGTGGCCAGCTCGGCGAGCCGAGCTGAGCGGACAGGGGGGGAGGCACGCGCCCCCCTGATTGAAGCTGCGGCCCCCACGTGGGGGTCGCTCCTTGCCAACGGACGCGGCCTGGCACCGCGTCATCCATGGTCCCGCGCGGCCGTGGGACCAGCCGCCTACCGTCGTAGCTTCAGTCGTGGCGGCCCTTCCCGGCGATGTGTCGGGCGCCGCCGCCTCCTGGCAGCCGGCCGGTGCCGGCCGCCACCTTCGGCCCCCAGTGGGGTCTTCCGCGGACCACTGGACGCGCTCTGGTGGTCCGTTTTTCTTTCCGTCTTCGCCAGCGGTCCTCCCGGGCCCGGCTATTCACTGCGAAGACCTCAAAACTCCCTTGCGGCCTACTTCATCATCGTCTGTCGATCCGCACTTCGACAAAAAACTGTAGAGAATTCAAAACGCCCTTGCGGCCCGACTCATCATCGTTCGTCGATCCGCACTTCGACAACAAACTGCGGAGGGTCCGGGCTTTGTTCATTATCCCATGCCCTCCACGTTAGAGGTTTTAAAAATAATATCAAACTCAACCAATCCTGAAAATTCAACCCGTAACCACTCCTCATGAACGAGCGATCCGCGGATCAACTGGTAGAGATTGATCCGCGCTTGTCGTCCTTTTCTCAAATGATAAAAGGGAAAATCAAATAAAAGTTCCCTACCTCGAAGAAAAACGTTGAACGAAGGTTTGTCGTGGAATTTAATGTCGCGGAAGAAGGCATCGTGGAAGGAGAGGGTTGGCGTCGCATCGTCGATCTATGAGGATGGCATCTCTCACCGGCTGCGGAGAGGGGAGAATATGGTACGATGAACTCCCCTTTGCGGTGACGGAGTTCTTCGTTGAAGTCCGGTGTTCTTCGCGGTCTTCGCGTTCTTCGTTGAGGAAGGAGTGCTTCAAGGCTTTGAGTGATTTCTCCCAAGCCCTCTCGCACCATGAACCCGTTTAATAAAATAATACTTGTCTTATTTTATTAACACACAAGCCAAACCTTTTGAAATTCAAAAATTGAATCAATCAATTAATTGAATTAATTGAGGATTTTAAACCTCCAAATTAATGAGGCGTTTATTATTCATTTTAAACGCAAGAGTTCACTTACATTTAAAGGGGGTGTGCGGGTGCGTTACCTAATTAAGGGTGGGGGTTTCGTGGAAGTTGAAAAGGTGGGGATCGTGTGGGACCCACCCCACAAATATCCTACCTAGTGGAGTAGGATATAGTGGATCCTACTTCAACCACTTAGCTTAGGTTAAACAACTTTAAATAAAATAAAGTGGTTTCCCCATTTTATTTTATTCATTTACTTATCCCAAAATTTAATAACCACACCCGAGCAAACGCAACTCTAGAAAAGGTGTTCCTAAGCAATTATCGGCGCTGCGATTCCATCGGTGTCCTCGGATTTCGATTCCAAGCACCGGTTCAAAATTTAGGAAAACCTGCTCATTCGTTCACTGAACGTACCCGAGCTAAACTTCAGAAATTGATTCCGGGCACACCAGACCTCGGAATCAGGCACCGTCAGAAACTGTGTTCTTGTAAAATCCCAAAGAAAATTAAGAAAAAAAATTTCCCTTCAATTTTACGGGTCTTTACAGTTACATAAATTAAAAAGGTGGAAACCAATTAACTAAGTTGGCCCAATTAAAGGTATGTGTGTTGGCACAATTAATGTGGAGGAAGTCCAGTGGCTCCTCTACATTAATGAGGGGGGTTTGATCCCGGGTGGTCCCCACCACCATAACCTCTCATGGGAGGTTATGGTTTAGGTTTTCCCCACCACCATAACCTCTCATGAGAGGTTAAGGTCTGGTGGTCCCCACACCTCCACTTCCACATGGAGGTTTAGTTATGGTGGACCCCACCTCCCAACACCCACATGGGTGTTGCACATAAAAATAAGAATGTCATACACTTTTATTTTTATTTTATTCTCACACAAAAAACCCAAAAACTAACTTTCACCCTCAACCAACTACCATCGAGGTGAAAGTCTTCTTAAGCGAATACCAGTGCTGTGAGTTCAATGGTGCCCTCTGATTTCAATTCTGAGCACCAGTTCAAAAGTTATAAAAACCCAATCACACGTTTATTGAACGTACCCGAAATAAAGTTCATAAATTCATTACGGGCACTTAGGGCCTCATAATTAGGCACCATCAATTTTTTCGAACTCGTAAAATTTCTATATATTTAGAAAAAAAATTACATGGAAATTCCAGGTCTTTTTAATTGTTAAGTGAACCCCTTTAATAAAAGATAAAAATGGTACTTTTTGGAAACACCATTTATATTTTTATAACATCATGACACTATTACGAGGTGAATGGATGAAAGGATTATAAATAATGTATTTTAAGGTTAATTTGGTTCAATTATTTTTCAAAAAAGGATTTACACACATGTTTTAAACATGTTATATGTAATTTACCTTTAACTATTTTCATTTTATTCTTTTAATTTTAACCAAGGTAACTAATTTTTAGCTAAGTGATTATATGTTTTATTATTAATAAATAATAAATCATATATCTAAATTTTAGTGTTATAGAATTAAATTTTACCTCTATTTAATCCAATTTGACTTTGAAATATTATAAAATAATATTTTAACTTAAAATGGGTAATTTGTAAAAAACATTTCTAGAAGAAAAATAATATTTTGACCATTATGGATTCTTAATCTTATTTAGTATTGATAACCATTTAAATGAGTGGTAATATTGTTTTATATAAGCATAAAAATAATATTATAGTTATATTTTAATAATATCAATTTTATTAATTAAATAAAAATTACAATCTTTTAATAAAATAATACATTTAAAAAAATTTATCATTACTATGGTAATTAACACTAATCTTACTAACATTATATTTATCCAAAAAATAAAATTGATCATATCATATAAAATTGACATTTTTAACTAAAATATGAAACAAATTTTTTTATATTTCATTTATGAATGTTATAAAGTTTAATTTTTATTATAAGCATGTGAAAATAGTTTTTTAGTGTGAAATATTAGTTGAGCTTCAAAAGTGTTAAACTTTTGCTTTAAAATTTCATGGTAGTATTTTTAAATGATTTATACTATCTATAAAAAAATAAATTTTTTATAAAGATGTTTCATTAGTCTTTTATGACATTCATGTATTATAAAATTGATAGTTTTTAGTAAAATTTGGTATTTTTATATTTAGCTAAAATCAATTATTTTTGAAAAATCTAAGAAAATCATATTATGTCAATATTTATATAAAAAATATTAAAACGTAGTTAATTTTTTAAATTAAAATTATAAATGTGTTTTAAATATAGGAATTCAAATTTTAATTACAACAATCTATTTCTACTAGTTTAAGGGTTGTAAAATTGTCTGTAATAATTTAATTTTATTAAACATTCACGATTATTTCTTTAGTCCATTATTTCATGTAACATAAGATATTCAACATAATAAATATTTAGGGAAAGTAAAAATTAATATGTTGTTTAATTACATTCTTACCCTATTTAAAAATTTTTTCCCTTGAAATTTGATTTTATAAAATTTGAAGAAAATAAATGAGGGGGTTTTTGTTTGATGTTATCTTCAAGTTCCCACATCGCCTCTTCAAACATGTGGTTTCTCTGAAGTACTTTGATAGGTTGAGTTGTCTTGTTACACGAAACTTTGTCTCTATAGTCCAATATCTTCAGTAATTGGTCCTCATAAGAGTGATCATTCTCTATTTGTACCACCTCTAAATTCAATATATGTGATGGATCTATTATGTACATCCTCAAGAGGGATATGTGGACCACATCATATACTTTAGGTTGTTTTTGTGGTAGTTCTAAACAATATTTTATATGTCCAATGTGATCAATAATCACAAATAGGAAAATATATCTTGTACTGAGCTCCCCCTTCTTCCCAAATTGCATAACACTCTTATATATAGATATATAGAGGAAAATTTTATCACCAACCTCAAAATATAGGTCTCATAAACAGTTATCCGTATAACTCTTATATCTACTATATGATATATTGATGTGTTGTTTAATGGTTTACATATTTTATACCATTTTTTAAACTATCTCAGGTCACAAAAAATTCCATTCACCTACTTTCCCCCTACACATAGTTGTTTTATATATCTTCCCATAAAGGGATTTATATGAGTCTGTGTGGATCCCTAAGTGGAAACTATTGTTTTAATGGAACAAAAATGGAGGAAGAAGATGGTAATATCCCCATGTTAAGTCAATAGATAAATATCTCTATATATCCTCAAGTTTCTATATAATATAATTAGATTAACCATCTGTTTGGGGCTACTAGGATTTACTAAAGTTCAACTCTCTGTTTAGAGCATGCTGAAGAATATTCCAAAATATTGAGGTGAACCTCAAATCTCAATAAAATATATTTTAGTTTAGCGTCATAGGTAGCCTAACCACTTCTCTAATATATATCTTTCTAAGGTGATCAAGTGAGAAGTCATCTTAAATGGAAATGATGTGAGAAGTATTTTTTGATGGCCCACTACAACCCATATAGCATTTTTTTTTTAATTTGGGGATGAAGCCTCATTTTATTATAAAATAAAATACATCATTCTATCTGTGTATAGGGAGACTCATTACATATCTCATAGTCCCAACACCAATCGTTGATAGAACAAGGCCTGAAAGCATAGTGTAGCATCATGCCTGCATCATCCTACCATCATCACTAGGCCAGTGTTGTGCCTTTTTCACCACCTTCCCTCAAGATTCCTGTATCACTACCTACATTTTAAATCCCCTAGGGGATTTCCAAGATTCAAACACCGGTCTTTTTTATGTATGAATACAAAATTTAACACTCATGGACCACCCTAACTACACTAAAAGGAATATAGAATTGTTTCTTTTTTATGTATTTGAAATAATATTTAATTAATCCATAGTTATGTTTTCCCATTTCCATGTAGGTATCGGTAATGGTAGCATGATCCCTTTGTAATTTTTCCTCTCAGACTTCACTTTCTACAACAATAGGAACTCTGATGTATATTCCACAATCTCTTTCTTAATATTGTCCCACCAATAGTGTTTTGGATATCTCTATACATTTTATTATTTCCTAGGTGAATGTAGAATATTGAGATAGAGAATAATTTAATAGATCATTCTTTATCACTAGATTTGATGGGATGCAATGTTATTTACCAAATCTCACAACTCCTTTATAATCAACCCTAAACTCAGTCATTTTTCCTCTCCACATGTAATACATCACCTTTCATATTTTTATATTATTCCTTTTAGTTTTCTTAATCCTATCAAGTAGTGATAGTTGATAAAAAAATTGGTAAAGGTATGATGATGTTACTTTAATCATGATTCTCGGGTCTATCGATTTCAAGTACAAGAAAATTCAATCATGCTCAATCCTTATCATATATATGGTTTTAGGATCTTTTATACTTATAACATCATCCACTTTTTTTCATTTTCTATATGGTAGTGGATTAAGAAAACATATTACTTAATAAAAAATTACTATCTTCATTCTTAAATGTTGATCACCTTTTATGTGAATATAGATCTTAGGCTCTTTTGGTCTGTATATATATCAAACTTCTCTAAAAAGTGTTAATGACTCAAAATTTTCAATATAAATATTGTTGCAACCAACTCAATATCATGCATCATATAATTTTGTTCATTCATCTTTAATTTCCTTGAGGAATATTCTATCACTTTTTCATTATACATTAGTATACATCCAAAGACCATTTTTTATGGATCACTATCAATCATGAATCCTTCCCTACTTGTAGGTAAAGTGAGTATAGCTGTAGTGGTTAAAAAACTCTTCAGCTTCTTAAATATCTCTTCACAATAATGTATCTGAATTTACATTGAATGGTCTACAGATATCACCTTATATTTGATGACATATCCCATGAATACTACCTTCTCCATATAGAACTCACATTTACCATACTCTACATATGAATTCTCCATCTTCAATGTAATTAACCGAATATTCAAATGATCAGCATGTTACTCATTTATTTTGGGTTATAAAAATATAATTTATAAATACTACCATAAATTTATGAAGGTAATCTCTAAAGACACTATTTATTAAGTCCATCAAGATAATTAGATAGTTTTTTATTCCAAATGGAATGAATTTTATATCTTATGACCCATAAAATGTATAAAATGTGGTCTTTATAATATCCTCATTATTCACTTTTAACAGATGATATCCTAACTGAGTTTCCACATTAGAGAAGTATTGATCTGTACATAATTGATTAAATAATTCATAAATCTATAGTAGAAGAGAATTATTCATTATCATGATCTTGTTAACCACATGATAATAAATACATATAGGCATAAACTCATATTTATTATTAAAAAGTAGGATTAGTAAACCCTATATTGAATCACTCATGCATATGAAAATCATGACCATATTTTCTAGTAATTGCTTCTTTAGTTCATATAGTTCAATGGGGTCCATTCTGTGTGGAGTCTTGGTTATTGGTATAGATCTAGGTATAAGTTAAATTGATAACTCAACCTCTCATTATAGAGTAATAATAGGAAATTATTCAGGTAATAGATTAGTATAATCCCTTATAATGGGCATTTCCTCAAGAGCCATCCTCCCCTTTGATTTAATCATTTTAGCTGGAGATGTTTTCTCATAAGGAGAAAAATATCCAAGATTCTAAAGAATATTCAAAATGAGATTCATCCCCCTTATTACACTTGATTATAATCAGAGGGAAATCCATGATATAAAAGTTGATGTCATTATCCTATATGATGTAGTGGACTCAATATAGAGACAACCAGTCTATTCCCAAAATAGAATAAAATTTCAATAAATGTATTACGAGATGGATCATTTGGAGATTCACCCCACAAAAATCATTAAGAAATATTTATTTACTTGATATGTAGAATTATATCAATCAACAATTTTTAATAATAACTTGACTTCCATGTTTAGTAGTTTTTTTAATAGTTTTAATAAAAATGCATCATATGAAAGAGTGAATTAACAAAAATAAAATTGGAAATTTCTTTTTCATTAAAGAATAACCAGCATATATGCCACCAAATCATTCCATTTATCCATCTCTCCAATAGTAATACCATAAGCATGACCACAATATCTTAGCCCTAGGGATTTTTTTCATTAGATATCTTTAACAAAGGTTATCTTAGTATATTGGTTTTTCTAGTGTCCACATTCCTTGTAGTTGAAACGTTGGACTATAAATTGATGATTGATCTAGAAATTTTTGTCTTCAGTCAAATTAGTGGGATTATTTACATCACTTCTACATGAATTGTATTGAAACACCTACATTTCACACTTGAAATATTACCTATACCCCCCTAATATAATTTCTATGAATTTTCATTCAATTTAGTGGATCTTTTTCATTACCATTTTTATTTAGTTTTGTATAATTCTTCAACCAATCAATTTTTTCATTATAAAAAATTTATGAAGTGTTTCGGATTTATTACATCAAAGTATTTATTTCAAATCCAAAGAAAAATTGATCTGATTCTTATGGTTTTTATTCCAATTTAAATATATTAATATTATATTTATTTCATTAGTTTACATCAAAGGTTCAAAAAGTGGATGAATGGCCAATAAATTCACTAATGTTTGGGAATGCAGTTTCTCAATTGTAGTTTTCTAGAAAGTTATTGATTTAGTTTTTTGAAGATATCAGGAGTTGTAAAAGTTGGATTGATTTATTCTTAATCCTTTATAAATATCATAATATTTACTAAATATAAATCTTTTATTATAAAGGATGAATCTTCTGTTAAAGGGCTCTAAAAAATTGCTGAAATATCTAAATGAAAGCTTTCTAGATTTCTGAAGGTTTATTTAAACCCTACACTTGAAATAGTAAATGTATGGATAAAAACCCCTATATTTGGATAAAGAACATGTGGAATATCAACCCTATGTTAAATTATATAATCATTGTTCATACCCAACATTCAGAGTTTGAATGTATGGTTAATCAATGCTACATTTGGAATCAACCTTATTTTGAAATCCTAAATTTATGGATCATCATCCCTACATTAATTTTGATCCCTACATTATGCATAGATGAAAGTATGGTTTAGGAACCCTATATTATGCAAAGGAACCCTATGCTATATAAAGGAACCGTAAACTACATAATTTAACCCAACATTTGATATTTTTTTCATTAAATGAAGGAACCCTAGGTTTAAATTTTCAATGATGTTGTTTTAAATCCATGATATTTTTTTCATTTCTGCAATGGTCTTCTTAGTATCAATGATCATTATAAATAAATTTTGCGACCAATTCAATGGATCGCATGCAATGTATAAAATAATTCCTATCTATAAGGGATGTTATGAATCTCTTTGAATGATTTTGATTTCAAATATTCATGATTAACTATGATGCTAATTTGGAGGAAATGTTTCAACTATATATAAAGAGGTTTGAATGGATTTTACCATGATTTTTAAATTGTTCAATGTTGATATTATTATGTAAATATTATTGGAGGAGTTATTCAAATTATTTTGAATGCATTTATTAGAGATTTATTCTATAATAATAAAGAGGCAATGGTGTTATTCTATTCTTGTAATATTTATAAAGGCTATTGACTTTATTTATTTTAGGTATCCTAAGGAAGAGAAATGCTATTAAAAATACTGCATATTTATTCTATATATATATCTCTCTAGGTTAGGAAAATAATATATATAATGAAGAAAAGAAGATACATGAATAATCTGTTAAAAATAAGTAAATAAAAATATTCATATTAAAGATCAACGCATTTGAAGAGAGAATTTAAATTTTTGGTTCAATCTTATTATCTCATAGTGTAAAGATGAAGGAAGACTACAAAAACATTTTATAATCTATTTTATACTATTTTAATAAGAATAAGAAGACTACTTGAATTTGAAGATTATTTTGTTGCTTCTGTTGTGCAATACTGATGATCTGATTTCATCTGTCGGTTACTGTTGAAAACTATGAAGTTCAACCTATACCATCAACAAAATCAATCTATTTTGATTTTGTGGATTATCATATTCTTAGAATCAGTATTAGGGTAGTTTCATCTTCTCATACTAAGCTACACATATTTAGTTTCCCTATAAAATAACAAAATGGCCCTATAAAAGCCTTGTAATGTGTCAACTGCCTGTACTCAATTGTAGACTAGAATATCTTTAGATAAGAGGACCTAAAAGTTAAAATCAATAAGATCATGGAGTAGAGAATTGGGGTAGTAGATTAGAGGATTTTTATTACCCGAACCACTATACTTCTTTGTGTTCATTTCCATTATGTATTTGATCTACTTGATCATCTTTAAGAGAGAAGAAAAGGATCACATCATTTCAAGAGGTAAATTTTAATATTGTCGTGATTTTTAAAAGGTCACAATTCACCCCCTCTTAGGTCATGTTCATATCAATCTTGACCAAAAAATTGGTATCATAGTTTGGAATCTTTTTGAATATTGAAGATTTATTTTTTCTCGAATAAGCTTTGGTTAAAGATTCAGGAAAAGAAAAATATCAAATGGAAAATTTTTCAAAAGTTAGGTTGATGATCTGTGATCCTTATTTTAATGGTGATAATTATGGATGCCGGAAAGCTCGCATAACTATATATTAGAAGAATCTTGGTTTCAAAGTTTACATGATGATTTTCATAACTTATGAAATCCATGGATAACCGGAAAAGTGGGATGTTTATAAGGAAGCTGAGTGTGATATTAATTTAAATTCCATGAATTCAATTATATGTGGTCTTGGTCCTGATGAATTTAATCATGTTTCTCAATCTGATATTACCTATGATATGTGGAAGACTATTGCGGTTTCATAATAAGTAATTGATAATGTGAGAAATATAAGTTATAATTCTTCAAAACTTAAATTTGACACATTCAGGACGCAGGAGTATGATAGAATCACTCAGATTAATGGAAGATTACCAGAAGCTGTTAATGATGTTACTACCTTTGGAACTCCAATTCCAGAACTAAATAAGGAGTTAAAGGTACATAGAGTTTTACCTTCTATGTGGAATGGAATATTATCTTTTATTAAACAATCCACACCAGTTTAAGAATTAAATATGAAAGAATTGATCAAAACATTGATGATGTATGAAGAAGAGATGAAATCAGAAGCTAAAAATATTATTTATATAAAAAGGAAATAGGTGCAATCAAATTTTTGTTGGATGAATTTTTTGTTTCAAATTCCTTTCATTTGAGTTAAATTGATAAGCTACCACATCTTTATAAAAAAAAATAAATTTCTATAAAAGGATAAAAGATAAATTGAAGTTAAATAAATTGAAAGAAATATGATGTTATGAGTATAAAAATAAAGCTCATTTGAGACCGGACAGCCCTTTGCATAACGCTCAAAGGAAATATGATTATAAATGAAAAGGAAATAAATTCATGAAGGCTAATAGTAACGTATATGAATATTAAAATGATGAATATACTAAAAAATCAGAAACTAATCATAAAAATCAAATGATTAATCTATGTCTTATGTCTCATAATAATGAGGTACAATATTCTTATGTTGAATGTTTTTCCTATGATGAACTTAATAAAAAAATATACTTCAAGATAAATTTTAATCTTTAAAGAAATATCATAAAAATATTATAAAATATTATGATTCTATTTCAATTGATAATGAAAGTTTGTTAAAACAAATTACTGATTTAAGATCAAATTCTTCCATAATTTATTTTTATCTTCATGAAACTAATATTAAAGACTTATTGGACTAATTTGATAATTTAAGGAAAGAATCAAGTATTATTATAAAGGGATAGAATTATTTGAATCAAATTCTTGGTAAAAATAAACTTCACAAAGGAAAGCATGGTATTTGTAGTAATATAGAAAAACTAAAATTATATAAGAATTATTTTGTTCTTTTTTCAAGCAAAAAAAGCATGTCTACTATTAAATGTTTTTATTTTGGTATTAGAGGACATTATATTAATGACCATTATTTTAGAAAAACTCAATTTAGTGGTGTAAATCATTTTCATTATTCAAAATCATTATCTAGGTTTAATTATAAAATGTTTAATCAGAATAAATATAATTTGATACCTAAATCATTAATTGTTGATACTGCCAGACCCAAAAGTATATGAGTACCAAAAAGCACTTGTATTTGATACAATGCAGGTATGCACCACTAAACATCATCATTATATCATCAAGTGGCTGCTTGAAAATTATGGGAATTTATTATATTCTTATTTCTTGCTCTACTAAATAGAAACTTCATTAGATGTAGAACAGTTAATCCAGGAAGTATTATATTTTCAATTTTAATATTCAATTTAAATGCACTAAATGTTTTATATAGGGGGATAATTTTTTTTTAATGTTTTATCTTTTATTACTCTACATTTAATTATTCTTATACTTAAAAAATTTAATCTTCTCACACTATTAATTTATCAAATGAATAAATTCATTGATTTATTTTACTAATCAATGACCATCAAACTTTTTATTAAGATTTTATATAAAAGGTTATCGTACATGTAAGCATGTATTTAATGTTTGAATATTTAAATTAATTGCAGGTGTTAAATTAATCTCTTTCTATTTGTGATGAAATATTCTATTATTATATTAAAATGTTTTGGTCATTTATGACATATGTAATCTGTTAATTAAATTCTTTGAAAATCCTTTAATTAAATTCTTTAAAAATAAATAAATGAGATTCTTGTAAAATCCTTTAATTAAGTTCTTTAAAAATACTTTAATTAAATTATTTGAAAATTATTTAATTAAATTCTTTGAAAATACTTTAATTAAATTATTTGAAAATCCTTTAATTAAATTCCTTTAATATCCTTTAGTTAATTCATTGAAAATCCTTTTAATTAAATTGTTTAAAATTATTTAATTATTTTTATTATTTTATTGATTTATATATTTTTAGAAATATTTTATTTCAATTCATGGAAATAATTTATTTAAATTCGTTGAATATCATAATTATTTATGCATGGTATTAAGGGGAGTAATTTTAAATATTTACCATGTGTTTAAATGTTTTATTGAAATGGCATGTATTATATGGTTTAACACATTCATTGTAATCCCTTATTATTCATTGAATGATATCTTATATGTTTTCATTACTCCTTGACTATATATTTTTATCTCTTTGAAGGAACCTTGATTACAAAAGGAGTTTATATTACTATATATATTTAAAACATATTTTGAAATAACTACACCTTTTTGTTTTTTTAATTATTTTTCAAATTTTTGGTATTTAAAAAAATTATTAACATTTTAAATATTTTAAAAGGGGATTAAAAGAAGAAGAAGAAAATTTTATTTAAGAAATTTTATTTTTTTGGAAGAAGAATAATTTTTCTTTTCAAATTTTAAATTCTTTTTCAGCTACTTAAAACTTAAAATTCTAGTTCTTTATAAAAAATGGTAAATATATTGTATTATTTAATATACTTTATAACACATGATTTTTATCCTTACAAAAAGGTGGATAAATTTTGATAATAAGTTAGGGTTTTGTAATTATAAAAAGGGTAAGATTGTTTACTGGATCCTTGTCATTCTCATTTTTATTTAGTTTTGATAATTACTTCAACCCACCAATTTTTTCTTTCTAAAAAATTTGTTATGTGTTTCAAATTTATTACAAAAATGTATTTTTTTTAATCTAAAGAAATAGTTATTGGAATAATGTGATGTTTATTCTATTGTAAAGATGTGAAGATTATATTCATTTCATCATTTTACATAAAATGTTGACAAAGTGGGTTTCATGGTCAATAAATTCCCTGAATTTTTGGAATGCTATTTCCTAATTGTCATTTTCCAAAATGTTATTAATTATATTTTTCAAAGATATCAATAATTTTATAAGTCTGATTGATTTGATTCTTAATCCTTTAGAAAGATATTAATATTTACTAAATATAATTCTTCTAGGCCGAAGGATGAATCTACTATTAAAGGGCTCTAAGAAATCATTGAAATATCTAAATGCAAGTTTTCTAGATTTATGAAGGTTTATTTAAACCCTATGTTTCAAATGGTAAACATGTAGATCAAAAAACCTAAATTTGTAGAATGAATATATGGAATTTATACCCTAAGTTAAAATATATAATCATTTTTCATACTGACAGTCACGCAGGGCGTCGTTAGTTCCGTACGGTTCTATGCAAAAATAAAATTTATAAAACTCAGACAATCCTAACTCAAAGTGTTGTATTTGGTAAGTCTGAGTTTTGAAACCACAAGGACAATTCGTATGTTCTAAATTAATTAGGAAACATGAAATTTTAATTTTTTTTGTTTTTTTTAAATAAAGAGAAATAATAATAGTATTGATTGGTTAGAAATTCAAGACGGGAGGCATGCAAGGTTTAGTGATGTTCAGGGTCATGTGCTAGGGATTCAATTGATATGCATTTATTCAGTTTTGGTGTCAGAATTGGGTCAAAAGGGATCCTTGGTCTTGGTATCCTGCCCTAATCCTATGATTTCACCTTTGGAATGGTCAAGTACTTGGTGTAATCACAGAACTTATTGACTCAAAACCCTATTTAAACATAATTATCATGTTTTGCAAAATGGTCATGGGAAAAGTATACAAATTATTTGAAGAAACAAAATAATTCTATTCAAATCACAATCATTGGTCATGTAATTGAAAAAAAAGAGATTGGAATTGATAAATGATGTTTTCAATAATCCAAAGCATGAATAATAAATAAAAACAGTCCTTGAGCAGCACTCCCTCTACAAATCACATCACCTGGCACTAGAGAGACTACTCGCTCATGTTGCGAGCAAGCATCTTGGGTACCCAAGGAAGAAAGGTGGAGAAGAACGGCTTTAGATCTTCACTCCTTCATCCTCTGAAGTTTTTATTCCTTCTTCTCATCCCAGATTGTCTTGGAATGTAGTTGAGGACCGGTATTTATAGTATTTTTTCATCGAAAGTAGTAGCTCGCGTCACATTATTTTTTTTTTCTACGCATCACCACCTACAGGACATGTACTTAGGTTACATGACGTTTACCTCATATCCTCTTTCTCCTCCATCGTTTTGAATCCCTGAAAATATCATATGTTGGTTTGACTGTCCTCATATCATATATTAGTGGTACACGATGTGTACTTAGCATTCATGTTGTGTATGCTCATCACCACTTATCTTTCACATTTTTGATTCTCTTGAAATGGTCACAACATTTACTTGGGGTACACGACATGTAATTAATTTTTATTCATTTTCCATCTCCTCTTTATCTTCAAAAAATCTGGTGTCACACTAATTCACTTCGCTCGCGGCGTGAAGGGTCATTCGGCTTATTTTTCTTCCACTTTTCGTTCCTTTTTCAAAAGTTCATCGTTTCCTACCAAAAAATATAAAACAAGTAAATACATTTCAATGTTTGAAATAGCATTTAATAAAATAAAAAATCAACAAATTGAACTACTCAAAAATATATGCATGAAATATGTGTATCACATACCCTACATTCGGATTTTGAAAGTATGGTAAATAAATTTTGTATTTGGAATGAACCTTATGATAAAAGAATTAACATATGGATCATCGTCCTTACATTACTTTTGATCCCTACATTATGCATAGATGAAATTTTTTCTCAGGAACCATATGTTGGTTGGAAATTTATACTATACAAAGGAACCAGACACTGCATAGTTGAACCCTATATTTGATATATTTTCGTTAGATGACAGAGCCCTACGTTTGACTTTTCAATGATGCTGTTTTAAATCCTTGATAATTTTTACGAGTTCTGCAATGGTCTTCTTTGTATTAAAGATTTTTATAAATCTATTTTTCATCCAATTAAATGGGTCACATGCAATTTATTAAATCATTCATATTTATAAGGGATGTTATTAATCTATTTGAATTATTTTTATTTCAAATATTCATGATTAATTGTGCTGCAAATTTAAAGGAACATTTTTTACTATATTTAAAGAGTTTTGAATGGATTTAAAATATGAGTTTTAAATTGTTCAGTTCTGCTATTTTTATGTAGAAATTATTGGATGATTTATTCAAATTGTTTTGAATGCAATTATTAGAGATTTATTCTATAATAATAAAGAGGAAACAGTGTTATTCTATTATAGGAATATTTATGAAGGCTATTGACTCTATTTATTTTGGGTATCCTAAGGAAGATAAATTTTATTACAACTACTATATATTTATTCTCTATATATATCCCTACCTAGAAGGAAAAAAATGTACACAGTGAATAAGAGAGGAGATGTGAATAATCTGTTAAAAAGAAGGTGAAAAAAATATTCATATTAAAGTTAGATGCTTTTGAAGAGATAATTTAAATTATTTGTTCATTTTTATTATCCCATAGTGTAAAGATGAAGGAATCCTTAACAAACATTATATGATCTATTTGCTACAATTTTAAGAAGAATAAGAATAATTTTCAACATTTATGATTATTTTTATAATATCATTGTTCTATATTGAAAATCTGATTTAATTTATCAGTAACTACTTCAAACTATGAATTTAAACTAGTACCATCAATAAAATCATTGTCTACTGATTTGGTGAAGTATCGAATACTCAGACTCAGTCATGATGGACTTTCAGCTTCTCAGACTAAGTTTTGGATATTTTAGTTCCCTATAAAATAACTAGAAGGCCCCATAAAATCCTTTTAAGGTATCAACTATTTTCACTTAGTTGGGGATTATAAGGCCTTTTGATAAGAAGACCCACTAGTGAAAATCACCAAGCTTGTGGAGTAGAGCATTGGTGGAGTGGACTAGTGTATTTATGTTCCCCTAACCACTATACATCCTTGTGTCCATTTCCTTTATTTATTTCCTCTACTTTCTTAACTATAAGAGAGAATGAAAGGATCGCTTCATTTTCAGATGGATGGTTTAATATTGTTAAGATTTTTAAAAGGTCACAACTCACCCTATCTTGTGTCTTCATTGTAGTCATCTCAACCTAGCACTTTACCCACATTTTACATGTGGGATGTTGAATTTTATTATTACCATGAGTTTTATCTAGTGATCCCCTAGAGTTAAACTCTATTATTCACTTATTTTATATTTTCTCATTAGACCATTTGGAATCACCAATTTCTATATCAACATTAAGGTCACATCAAACAACTTATTCACAGACATCAAAATCTTGAATACTGAAATATATTTATAGACTCAGTCTTATCCAACTAAAGTTGTGGTAGATTTTACTTCCATCATTAAATAGAAAACATAATCCATATCATTCTAGACATGTTATATCTCCTCAGAAGATTTGATATATTCATATTCCTTTTTCGTGTGGGTAACGAACATCCTCTCTATTTAAAGACATACGGTTCAATGGAAGTATTTATTTATAAATAACATCTTGATTTATTCCAACTTACATGGGATTTTTATTCTAGATAAGTGTCCACAATTGATTAGATTCAATCTCAAGGTAGTAAACAAAAAATATTGCCTTCTCATTATTATATAATTAAATGATAGATAATATCTTCTCAATTAAGTTAATCAATTATTCAGAAACTGTGGGTTTGTAAGATAAACTTTTTGTTAAAGGTATTTAATGTATACAAGACTCTAATACAACATGTTCTCTCGAAGGATGTTCCACATGATTCAAGTTGTTATAGATCCCTTGAGTATGTTGTTTCAATATGTGATCCCAATTAGGTTAAATACCCTGATAGGGGGATGAATCTAGGTATGACAGATTAAAACAACTTCCCCTTGAGATAATTTTACATTTCTAATAAAATACTCCTCTCTCTCTTTCTCATAGAAAAGTATGAACATAAATTAAGTCATCCATTAGATAGAGATTTTACTTGGTTCACCCTCACTAGGCTACCTCTAAGGAGCATACAACAACAATGAGCTGATGTACCAAATCCACTAAGGCTCATTAACAAATTACAAATTTTGGGCTAGATAATTTATATGCCCAAGATCACAATATTTACAAGGTTTAGGGTCAGTTCATTGCTTTTCCAAGGGTTACCCCCTGAGTCTTTGTCTCTAACTCAATACCATTAGAAATGATCACCTTCTTCCTAGTCCTTTTCTCACTGCTCTTTCAAGGGATTCACCTGCAGTTTATGGACATTTAGTTCCCTTATATTATCACAAATGGATATATCCTCAATTATAGATAGATGTTCCATTGAAGTCCCACTTTCATCCAATTGATTAATACCACTCCACCAAATATTTACTGTTTAATCTCTTTCTGAATTTTTTTCTATTCTCACTACCTTCCTGAAGAACACCTCTTTTTCAAAGCCTGTATAGCCCTCATGAAGATCACTTCTTTCGAAAACCTCAACTAGCCTTCACAGAGCTCCCAACCATCAATCATATTTGTATATCCTTTAAGAACTTCAACACTTTTTTGATGCACAAAATCTTTGGTTGGAATTTATAGCCTTCACTAACATCCTTACTTTGTGAACCCTTTCGCAAGAACTACCTTTGTGAACCTCCTTTGTTAATATAGACTATTATCATCTTTATTAAATCATGTTAATTTTATGAAAGGGGTAGAATACTATTTATAGATGTTTCCTCCAATTCTAGAACCTTATATCCACATCATTACTATTTCATGAAGCTCCTCCATCTCGTTCATGATTATCCCAATCTTCACGAAGCACTTGGGAAATTCTTGTTCATGAAAATTCTCATATACAAGGATATTACCTTTAAAAACTTCATACCATAGAGAAATACCATTCAAAAAACCCAGTATTTGTGAAACTCATGCCTTTTCTATGTTTTTTAAGTACTTCATATAAATCCATATTTTTTATTCTATCCATCCTCTAAATTTTGGACCCCAAAAATATGGTAAGCACTGGGAAATAGAATCACCTTGTGTATGTAATTTTCTCAACTGCTTCCAAGGAATCTATTCCTTTTCCTTCGATAATTATCAATGTATCCTATTAACAATCTCTCCAGACTCCACAACTTACCATGGAAGACCACTTTTTCAACAAACATAGTCAACCAAAAAACCCTACAATGTTACATTTAGTTATTTTTTTCCAACAATCTACCCCTTTGGGTTTGTTGATGAATATTCTCATTTTGATATATCATTGAAATTTATTTCATCTTCTACCAAAATTCACTTCATGAAATTCCGATAATGACAGTACTACAAAAACAAGCTTTATCATCTCTCAAACCAGGCTTTATCAGCGCTAAAAAAGTGTTGTAAAGCTCAGTGCTGATAAAGGGGTACTTTATCAGCAATAAAAAAGCACTAATAAAGGAAACCTTTATCAGTGCTAAAATCACACTGATAAAGGGAGACTTTATCAGTACTAAAAAGGCACTAATAAAGGACCCCTTTATCAGCGATAAAAAAACAAGGATAAATGTGTTTTTATCAGAGCTCTTTTAGCGCACATAAACTGATCCTTTATTAGCGCTAAAAAAGTGCCAATAAATTCCATGTCTGCTGAAATAAAAAATTCAACAGCAGCACACCCAAAAACACATGCAAAAAATTCAGCATCTCAATAAGTATACCCATACAAAATTAACACATAAATCATAAGATAATTACACCGAGTATACCCATACAACAAGCATACCCATACACCATTATGACATAATTCGTAAGTTAATTAAATACATAAAGAATTAAATTCAAAATTTAGGGGGTTGGGGGGTTGTTCAGGGGTTTGGAGTGGCTTTCCAAGGGGGGTAGGGCTGTCCGGGGGGGATGGGGGTGTCCAGGGGGTGGGGGTGGTCCAGGAGGTTGGGGGGCTGTCCAAGGAGGGTGGGGTGTCCAGGGGGTGGGGTGTCTAGGTGGTGGGGTGGTGTCTAGGAGGGGGTGTCCAGGTAAGGGGGGATGTTCATGGGGGTGTCTAGGGGGTGGGCTAGTGTCCAGGGTGTCAGGGGGGATTTCCAGGGGTTGGGGTGTCCGGGGGGTGGGGGCGGTCCGGGGGGTTGGTGGGGTTGTCCAAGTGGGGTTGGGTGGTGTCTAGGAGGGTGGGATGGGGGTGTCCGGGGGGATAGGGGTTTCCAGGGGGTGGGGGTGTCCAGGGGGTGGGGTTGGTTTAGGAGGTTGGGGGATATCCAAGGGGGTGGGTGGTGTCCAAGGAGGGGGGTGTCAAGGAGGGGGGATTTCTATGGGGTGTCCAGGGGGTGGTCTAGTGTCCAGGGTTTCGGGGGGATTTATAGGGGGTGGGGGTGTCCAGGGGGGTGGGGTGGTCCAGGGGGTTGGTGGGGCTGTCCAAGGGGGGTGGGATGGTGTCCGAGAGGGTGGGGGTGGTCGTCCATGGGTGGGATGTGTCCAGGTGGTGGGGGTATCCAAGTGGTGTCAAGGAGGGGTGGGGGTGTCATCCAGGGGGTGGTGGTTGTCCAAGGGGGTGGGGGTTAGGGGGGCTATCCGAGGTGGGGGGCTATCCATTTGAGTTCCTACGGGGTTGGGGGTGTCTAGGGGGTTGAGGGGGCTTTCCAGGGTGGGGGTGTTCAGAGGGGTGGGGGTGTCCAGGGGTTGGGTTGGTGTCCAGGGGGTGGGGGTGGTCAAGGGGGTTGGGGGGCTAGACACCCCCACCCCCATGGACAGCCACCCCCACCCCAAGGGATCCATGGATAGTTCTGCTGAAGGATCAAGACAATCCTAATGCGTTTGGTCGGATTTTTGTAGGTCAGTTGTTTCTTTCACTTAAAATTGTGTACATTTTAAACAAAAGAGAGACACTTTGAGTGATACCGGCCACACCGAGACTCATATTAAGTCAAGGTTGACTCGTACACGTTTCAAAGGACCCATGGATCATTCTCCTAAAATATCAATACAATCAGAATGCATTTGGTTGGATTTCTGTGGGTTAGTTGTTGCTTTCACTTAAAATTGTGTCCATTTTAAACAAAAGAGAGACACTTTGAGTGATACCAGCCACACCATGACTTGGATTGAGGCGGGGTTGACTTTTACCCATCAAAAAGGACCCATGTATCGTTATCCTATAGGATCAAGACAATCTGAATGCGTTTGGTTGGATTTTTGTAGGTCAGTTGTTGTTTTCACCTAAAATTGTGTCCATTTTAAACAAAAGAGATACACTTTCAGTGATACCAGCCACATCGGGCCTCTAATTGAGGTGAATTTGACTCATACTCGTCTCAAAGGACCCATGGAACATTCTCCTATAGTATGAACACAATTGAGGCCAATTTTACTCATAAACATCACAAATTTTACTCGTACACATCACAAATGACCCATATATCTTTCTCCTAAAGGATCAACACAATATGAATGTGTTTTGTTTGATTTTCGTAGGTCAGTTGTTGTTTTCACTTAAAATTGTGTCCATTTTAAACAAAAGAGAGACACTGTGAGTGATACCGGTTACACCGGGACTCTGATTGAAATGGGGTTGACTCTTACATGTCTCAATGGACCCATGTATCATTATCCTATAAGATCAATAGAATCCAAATTCATTTGGTTGGATTTCCATACGTCAGTTGTTGTTCTCTCTTAAAATTGTGTCCATTTTAAACAGAAGAGAGACCCTCTGAGTGATACCGACCACACCGTACCTCAAATTGAGGATTGGTTGACTCTTACACATCACAAAGGGTACATGGATAATTCTCCTAAAGTATCAATACAATCCGAATGCATTTGGTCTGATTTTTGTCGGTCAGTTGTTGTTTTCACTTAAAATTGTGACTATTTTAAACAAAATAGAGACACTTTGAGTGATACCGGACACACCGTACCTCGGATTGAAGAAGGGTTGACTCTTAAACGTAAAAAATTACCCATGAATTGTTATCATAAAGGATCAAGACAATCCAAATTCATTTGGTTGGATTTCTATAGGTTAGTTGTTGTTTTCACTTAAAATTGTGTCCATTTTATACAAAAGAGAGATACTTTGAGTGTTACCGGACACATCATGCCTCGGATTGAGGCAAGTTTTACTTATACATGTCACAAAGGAAAAATGGATCATTCTCCTATGGGATCAACACAATCTGAATGCATTTGGTCAGATTTCCATACATTAGTTTTTGTTTTCACTTAAAATTGTGTCCATTTTAAACAAAAGAGAGACCCTTTGAGTGATACCAGCCACACCATGACTCCAATTGATGTGGGGTTGACTCATACACGTTAAAATGGACCCATGGATCGTTATCCTAAAGGATAAATACAATCTGAATGCATTTGGTCAAATTTCTGTAGGTCAGTTGTTGTTTTCACTTAAAATTATGTCCATTTTAAACAAAAGAGAGACACTTTGAGTGATACCCGCAACATCGTGCCTCATATTGAGATGATTTTGACTATTACATGTCTTAAAGGACTCATGTATAGTTCTCCTAAAGGATCAATACAATATGGAAGTTTTTGGTCAGCTTTCCATATGTTAGTTGTTGTTTTAACTTAAAAATCTGTCCATTTCAAACAAAAGAGAGACCCTTTGAGTGATACCGGCCACATTGTGCCTCGGATTGGATGAGGTTGACTCATACACGTTACAAAGGACCCATGGATCATTCTATTAAAGGATCAACACTATCCAAATGCATTTGGTCAGATTTTAATAGGTCAGTTGTTGTTTTCACTTAAAATTATGTTCATTTTAAACAAAAGAGAGACACTTTGAGTGATACCAGCCACACTGTGACTTGGATTGAGGTGGGATTGACTCTTACACATACAAAAGGACTGATGTATCATTATAATAAAGTATAAACAAAATCCTAATGCGTTTGGTCAGATTTTCGTACCTCAGTTGTTGTTTTCACTTAAAATTGTGTCAATTTTAAACCAAAGACAGACACTTTGAGTGATACCGGCCACATCGTGCCTCTGATTGAAGCTGAGTTGACTCGTACACATCATTAAGTACCCATGGATCTTTCTACTATAATATAAACACTATATGAATGTGTTTGGTTGGATTTTCGTACGTCATTTGTTGTTTTCGATTAAAATTGTGTCCATTTAAAACAAAAGAGAGACCCTTTGAGTGATATCGGCCACACCGTGCCACAGATTGAGGTCGGGTTGACTATTAAACATCAAAAAGGACCCATGTATTATTCTACTAAATGATAAATACAATCCTAATAATTTTGGTTGGATTTATGTAGGTCAGTTATTGTTTTCACTTAAAATTGTGTCTATCTTAAACAAAATAGAGACACTTTTAGTGATACCGGCCACATTGTGCCTAGGATTGATGCGGGGATGACTCATAAACGTCACGAAAAAACCCATGTATCATTATCATAAAGGATATAGACAATCCTAATGCGTTTGGTCAGATTTTCGTAGATCAGTTATTGTTTTCACTTAAAATTGTGTCCATTTTAAACAAAAGAGAGACACTTTGAGTGATATCGGCCACACCAGGCCTCGGATTGAGGCGGGTTTGAATCTTACACATTACAAATCACACATGGATCGTTAGAATATAGTATCAACACAATATGAATGTGTTTGTTCTGATTTCTGTATGTCAGTTGTTGTTTTCACTTAAAATTGTGTCCATTTTAAACAAAAGAGAGACCCTTTGAGTGATATATACCACATCGTGCCTCAATTTGAGGTAGTGTTGACTCATACAATCACAAAGGACCCATTGATCGTTCTCCTAAAGGATCAATAGAATCTGAATTCGTTTGGTCAGATTTCTGTAGGTCAATTATTGTTTTCACTTAAAATTGTGTCCATTTTAAACAAAAGAGAGACACTTTGAGCGATATCGGCCACACCGTGCCTCGGATTGAGGCTAGGTTGACTCTTACATGTCAAAAAATACCCATGTATTGTTCTCATAATGTATCAAGACAATCTGAATGCTTTTGGTTGGATTTTTGTAGGTCAGTTGTTGTTTTCACTTAAAATGTTGACCATTTTAGACAAAAGAGAGACACTTTGAGTGATACAGGCCACATAGGGCCTCATATTGAGGTGTTTTTCACTCATACACATAATAAATGACCCATGTATCGTTCTCCTATAGGATCAACACAATACGAATGTTTTTGGTTTGATTTCCATACGTTAGTTGTTGTTTTCAGTTAAAATTGTGTCTATTTTAAACAAAAGAGAGAACCTTTGAGTGATACTGGCCACACCGTGCCTCATATTGAGGAAGGGTTGACTTTTACATGTCAAAAGGGACCCATGAATCGTTCTCCTAAAGGATCAATACAATCAAAATGTTTTTGGTCCGATTTTCTTAGGTCAGTTGTTGTTTTCACTTAAAATTGTGTCCATTTTAAACAAAAGAGAGACACTTTGAGAGATACAGGCCACACTATGCCTCGGATTGAGGTGGGGCTGACTCTTACACATCAAAAAGGACCCATGGATCGTTCTAATAAAGTATCAAGACAATCCAAATGCGTTTTGTTGTATTTTCATAGGTCATTTGTTGTTTTCACTTAAAATTGTGTCCTTTTTAAACAAAAGAGAGACACTTTGAGTGATACCAGCCACACCGTGCCTCGGATTGAGGCAGGTTTGACTCATACACATCCCCAATTCACCCATGGATTGTTCTCATAAAGTATCAACACAATCCAAATGCATTTGGTCAGATTTCTGTAAGTCAGTTGTTGTTTTCACTTTAAAATCTGTTCCTTTTAAGAAAAAGGGAAACACTTTGAGTGGTTCATCATTCTTGCATGTTGTTGGTGCATATCATCTTTTAAAATGGGAAAATTAATCATTGGAGAAAGGATGTTTTATTTAATAACTATAACAATTTTCCTACGAACATTTACATACAACAATGTTTCCTCTTTTGATCCCCTTAACCCCTCTCAAAAATGACTGCCAATTGTACACATCCCCAAGTATAATATTCTTTCTATTTGTGTACAATCTGCCATCAGGTATGCGGCCCAATCATTTCTGAACATATCTATATCATCTTTTGAGTATAAGGCTTTTTATCAGTCAGAGTAGTACTGAAAAATTTAAAAATAAATAATTAATAAATAAATTAAATTAACTAGTAGTTGTTTTTTAAAATACCACTTTAGGGATGATAGTTTGTTGATGAAAAATGGTCTCTTTCATAAATAGACAAAAATAATAACCACAATCATTATCGTTTGTTTGTTTTGGATAGTGAAAAAAATGATCATTAGTAGAATAATTAACTTGTGTTGAGATGTGATTGGATAGTTAAATTTTATTATATATACCCTGATATTTGTCCAGACGTAGTACTTTCTCACCTCCTTATGCTTAGCCCCTGTCCTCATTCCGTTTTTAGATGATAATGACACACTGCCCTATCATAACAGAATATTTAGTAAAAGGTAATATAAATTATATTACTTGATGTTTAGACCTAAAATGTAGGATGTAGTGTCTTACAGATTCACAAACTCCATCATGTGTGGTCAGTTTGATCGATATCCTTGCTTTGAATCCAGAAAATAAATATTTGGAGTATCCAAGTTCACCACAATTATAATACAATGTTTCCTAAAAACACAAAAAGGAATAAGTAATAAAAGAAGTGAAAACATAATTGATATGCATTCATCGTAGAGTTTTACCCCTGCATGGTTGGTATTAGGAAGAGTCTATCATCTGTAATCTTGCTTTCAAATGTTTTCAGCAAGCCATTCACTATTTCATTATTTTTTGATGGCTCTAATTTTTTTAGGTGTGTTGATGTGTTATGAGGACTAACGAGTCTGAATTTGGGATCATGGGAAAATTCCTTCAACTATTTTTCATATATAAGTCTTTCAACAATATAAAATGAATTTCATCATAATTTTCACATTAGATCAGCTTTTAGAAAATAAATTCATGAAAACATGCCACATATAAATATTTACAACTGTGATGCCTAGCCAACTCTTTTCAAGGATCTCATTTACATTTTTAGTAGCAAAAAAATCTTTACTTTCCTATCCATATATATTCTTTTCGAAAACCACTATATGACTACTACCATCTCGTAGCCTCGTATCCACATGAGTCTTAAATGCTAGTAAATTTGGATAGAGAACAGGTGGTGTTATTGTGCTTTTAGTAGCTCCTTGGGATCGGTCGGTCAATCCTTTATATGGTTTTGAGCTGACATTTTTCACCCACTTCCCTTTCTCCGTCTATAATAACATTCATTGGTTCATACCCATTTTTCTTAAATTGTTAAAGGTTTAGCTTGAAAAAAAAAAGGAAATAAATACCTCTTTGTCCACATGTACTCTTACAAGTTGTGACGACCATTCAATGAATGTCCCAATAGCCTTTTCAACCGTATGAATATCATCATCATCAAGTGGAATTGGTAGCTCTATATTTGGATCATGAGCTACAGTAATCGTCACTTTTAGTTGATCTTTCGGAAGTGGTCTATTATGCAGCGTGTCATCTTGGATGTTCAACATTGTATCCCTCTCTACAAGGTGATAGGTGGGTGTTGACAGATATAAATAACAATCATTATCACCTTGTAGAATATCAGTACAAGAAAAGTATCGGTGTTTGTCTGATTCACATTTCATGGGAACAATTATTAGAATATTGATTACCACGGCTAAGATAGCTCTTTGAGGGTAATGGCTCACCTCAAAGCTGGTGGGGGTGGGGCGGGATCTTTACGCGCTAGTTGTTCCTGAGTTGTGTCTTCTTTTTGCTTCCAACCCATAAAAGTTTCTAGCAACTCTCCCTAACATTTAATTCTTTCTTCAAGGGTTGATAGTATTTCACTCATTTGTTTCAATTTTTCATCTCTATCATCCATTTTTTTATTCTCAAAATATACTCCGGGTGTCACCCAAAACCCCGCACCTTTGACACAACCGTATTATTCTGGCTACTTAAAAGTCATCAATAATAGGTCTGCATCTGCTACAAGAGTAGCTAATTCTTGTGACTGTTGGATATTGGAAAATAACTAGTTATTTTTATGTAATATCAATTTAAAACAAATATTTTTATCGTTGTGTCATACTTACACATATTTCCCACACTTTTGTGTGTTTTCATCTACTAGCTTCCCTTACTTATTCACACGTGCCTCATTCCATAGCACATGTTGTGGGATGGAAGTGTCTTTGGTTTTAGACTCATCAATATACATATAAACATATAAAGATAATTATGATGTTTTTTATTGGAACTTAACAATATTACTTTAAATTTAAAATTTGTACCATTTTCTTTTCTAGTGAAGCATACCCCAACCTTGATTTATGATAGGGGTATGTTGGTTTTGATGCACGTTCCTTATTTTCAGTACAGAGTTGTTGTTTCATAAATGAAATATTGACAATCAAAGTGATGAATACACATATCCTGAAACAACGTATTATCACCCATAATGTACCTGAAACTTCTCATCCCCACGGCATCCAATAAATGCAACCCATGATTCTTGGGATAGCAGGTGAGCATAGACAATGGGTGGGAGTGGGTTTATTTTACCTTTGGAATATTTTAGGTGACATCTTGTTAAAATAGTGAGAAAACCTCGATGAATCCTTCCTGCAATCCTTAGTACATAATCCTTGTGTGAGTCATTTACTATAAATGTACGCTTCCAGAGATTGAGAAGAGTAAGAAATTGTTTCATTATTTTATTTTCTAGTAAATTAAAGAAATAAATTCATAATTTTACCATAATTTCTTCCCAGATCACAGCCTTCAGCTCAGACACAACATGGTGCCATGAATCTATGTCAATCGGCATGCGTTGCCAAGTGACAACTCCAATGTAACTACTAAACATATACTTTTTGGGATTCACATGTTGGCCTCGTGCATTCCATCCGACATCAAATTTGATGCCTTTTCTTTTCGCCTGAAGAACTTTGGCTAACACCGTCAAACTACGACGCACTTGTGTTTTCTGTGATGTCGATCCTTCATTCCCAACCATTTCATCATTATCAACATCATCTATATGTTCATATGAAATGGTATAAATGGCATGTGCTGATGGTTTTTGGACCTCAAAACTAGGAGTAACAACAGGTTCAGAAACTTGTTGTTGCTCTGTACTGTGAGCAGCCACAGTAGGAGTAGCAGCAGCCGCAGCAGCAGCAGCTTGAGAGACTTGTTCAACCTCAAGGTTAAGAGCACCAGAACATGTAGAAGTCATTATCTGAAAAATTGGTTGAACAGTTAATTTATATTACATAAATTCAATAATGATAAGACAATAACATGATATAACAACATCTATATTACAAACAAAATATAAGCTATTTATTAAACTCTCTTTTTTTCAAAGGCTGAAGGGATTTGACACCTCTATTGATTATCCAAATCCCTTCATTGTGGTCTCATATAACAAACAAAACATTATGTACATTGGGACCGTTGAAAAATGATTATGACGTACCACTGAAAGGATCATCCTCAACTGAATTTTCATCAGACCCTTCAGTAGTTTTGGATGATAATAGAACAATCGAACACTTTCGGTTTGTGGGATATGAAACATAAAAAACTTGTACCACTTATGATTCCATTATAAAGTGTTCATCTTTGTACCCTTATTTACTAAAATCAACTTTCACACATCCCCATTCAACTATTTTAACACCATTGTTGTTATCAACCCATTTTCATTGAAAAATCGGCAATTGGAATGTCGTATAATCCAACTCCCATATTAGTTTGATAATGCAAAAGTATAACATATTTGCATAAATTGGATTTATGTCCTTACTACCAGAAACATGCATTGCTTTATCCACTAGTGTAACTCCACTATCTTTCATGGTACTATCTTCATCATGTTCATCTGTATAGAATGTATATCTATTAATTACATAACCATTGTAATATAATACAAAAAAACTTGCTCTGACGGCTAGCAATCGAAGTCTTTCTAAAATTGAATTCGAATTTTCATCCAAATGGTTAAAAATATGGTCTTAAAACCATCCTATAAACTGGTGATTATGTGTATTTGATAACCATTTTTCAGCCCTTGATGGATTAAACTACCAAATAATTTCTTTGTGAGTTTCAATATTTGGAGAAACCTCCCAACTATTATGCAAAATAGAAAGGTGGGCCTGCTCCCGATCTGAAATACTGATTTTCACAACATCTCTTCCAAAAATTCCCTCACCCTCAATGCATCCAGTGTGACAAGATTTTGGGAGACCAATGTTTTCCACATTAGATAGGTATTCGGTAAAAAATTCAATTTCTTCCTCAAAAATATTTCGGTCCACTATACAACCCTCTAGCCGACTTCGATTTTTGACATACCCTTTAAAAATATTCATATACCATTCAATAGGATACATCTATCTATAGTGCACAGGACCACAAAGTCAAATCTCTCTCACCAAGTGAATCATCAAATGAACCATCATATCAAAGAATTTTCGTGGGAAGAACAATTCTAATTCACATAATATGATGATAATTTCTTTTTCCATAGCTAGAAGTTTTGCCGGGTCTAAAACTTTTCTATATATAGCTTTGAAAAAGAAACAAAGTTTTGTTAACGTATGACGAACATTCTTGGGAAAAATGCAATGTAAATCTATAGGAATTAGATTATGCATCAAAACATGGTAGTCATGTGATTTCAAACCTTTTAACTTAAAATCATTTATTGACACAATGTTCTGGATATTTGATTAATACCCCTCTAGAACCTTTACATCATTGAAGAAGTTGAAAAATTGATATCTCTCCTCCCTAGAATGAGTATAAGAAGCTGGAGGAAGAAACATTTGATTTTCACCCTTCACGGGAGCCAACTCTTCTCGTATTTCCATGTCAACCATGTCCAACCTTGCCTTAATTCCATCCTTTTTTTTCATGGGATCACATCAAGAAAATTTCTAACGTACAAACAATTCCAGTATGGTAATTCAAAAAAAACTGATCTCTTTTTCCAACCGATTTTCATAAGGTTTTTAAAAAATGGTTTACCAAAAACAGTGTTCGTGTCTTTTACTTTCTCAAACAGTTGATCACATGTTAGTGGAGATGGTGTTGTGCATTGTTCTGAACTTCCATTAAATGATGTCGTCCAAGATTGGTACTTATACCAATGAGGTAGAAATCTACGATGTCCTAGAAACATATAATTCGATGAATGTTTCAACCTAATTGACTCCGTATATTATTCTCACATGGGACACCCTTGAGTTCCTTTAATGATATAGCCTGACAAATTTCCATAAGTAGGAAAATCATTTATTGTCCCATACAACATCGCTCTCAACGTGAAGTATTCACTTTTATAAGAATCATACCACATAACACCTGAATCACACAATAACTTCAAATCCTCTATCAAAGGATCCAAATAAACATCAATATCATTACCTGGTTTTTTTGGTCCTGATATAAGCATAGATAACATGATGAATTTCCGCTTCATGCATAACCAGGGTGGGAAGTTATAATTTACCATCATAACAGGCCATATACTATGAGTGCTGGTTTGAAAACCAAAAGGACTCACTCCATCTGTAGATAACACAAGATGAAGGTTTCTCGACTCTTTTCCAAATTCAGGATACTCATGATCAATTTTATTCCATTAAGGAGAGTCAACTGGATGACGTAATTTCACATCTTTATTTCTTTTATCTGCATGCCACAAAAATTGTCTTGCAGTTTCTTCAATTCCATATAGATGCCTAAACCATGGTATTATTGGAAAGTACCATAAAACTTTCATAGGATTGGATTTGTCTTTATTGTATCGAGAAGAACCACACTTTGGGAATTCTGTAAGTGATTTTTTCTCCTTGAGAAACAATATACAGTCTTTCGAGTAGGTATGTATTCTTTCAGAAATCATACTCATCGAGCGTAGCATTCATTTAGCTTCATATGTCTGGCTTGTGAGCTCATTATCTTTCGGAAGCATGTCATTCAAGAGAGAAAGTAGTTCTGTAAAACTGAAATCACTCCATCTGTTGTCTTCTTTCAATTTATACAACATTAGTACAGCTGAAAATTTTGTATATTTAGTGCAACCAGCATACAATGGAATCTTTTCAAAACTCTTTAACTTCTCAAACAATTTTGGGCAATCACGGAGTTCATATTCAATTGTCTTTTTCATTTTGTCAATACGATCTTCATCATCATTGACATCTATAATCACATCCTCCATACGGTCTTCTTCATTATCCATATTTGTATTCATATCTGATGATCCATAAAATGTAGTTTTATCCTAGCCAGTAGCTACATTTGCTTTTTCTCCATGTTTATTCCAACATTTATAACTCCGATCTATTCTGTGACATATCAAATGTTCTTCCAACTCCTCTAGAGTAAGTATTCTATAATAACAACAACGTAAACACAGACAAAGGATTTGAGAAGGATCCTTTGCGTGATCCTTTGAAAACTTGATGAACTCTTTCACTCCGTTCTCATACTCTATTGTCAAACAATTACCATCCATCCAATCTTTATTCATCTCCATCCTATTTGAATCTCAAATATTAGTATATGTGGTTCAAGTACACAAAACAAGACTTAAAAATAAAGTATAATAAAACCACTTCCTTATAAAAATAGAGATTAATAGAGCCTAACCATTTCCAATAATGATTTGGAAATCAACAGAACCAGGATAGACCCCCCATAAAAATCAACACAGTTTCCAAACACAAAGGGGTTTGCGGGGATAATCACTTGTGTCATAGATGGTAAAACTCACACGGAATCATCCTCTATGGATCATCCTCCCTTATTAGTTCAACCCTTCTATAGTCAACCATTCCATCCTTTTATACCTCACCAACCTAAAATACATATGGAGGAAAACTAGTGGCCAACTCTATAAGTAAAGAAAGGATTCTCATAATTTCTACAATATGGAATTCATTAAATATAATTACTTTAGATTCATTATAGTTTCCTCAAATCACCCTAGTCCAAACACAATAATAATGAAGAATGATACATCTACCACTCCTAGGTCTATGCCCTACATAAAATATCACCATGCCTAAATACCCATATATCCACACAAACACATGTCACAAACACATAAAAAACCATATCACATCAAAACCAATGTACCCATATGGATTTAAATTAGGTTACTCGACTCAAGTGGTGGTTTGTAAGAAATAATAAGAAAATATAACAAGTATATAGTCACACATAAATCTCAAACTGGTGTTAATAATCCAATAAACCCAAGAAGTACTAAATCTCAAAGACATTTTGTGGTTCCTCCCAGGATATGATAGATTTAACCTTTTCAGATCAACAGAGATACCATGTTCCAAGACCACAGGACCAAATAAATTCACCTCTCGAATCTAGAATTGTAACTTTGACAACTTGGAATAAAATGGGTGATTACTCAAGATGTCCAAAACTATTATCAAATTAGGTATATGATCATCCACAGTTTTAGAATAAACAATGATTTCATCCATAAATACCATAACAAAATAGTTGAGATACTAGTGGAAAATCCTATTCATCATCACCATAAATATATATGGAGTGTTGGTTTAGCCAAACAGCATAAAAAATACTCATAGTGGCTATACCTACTCCTAAATGAGGTCTTTCGAATATCAAACTCCTTGATCCTGAGCTGGTGTTAACCAAACTAAAGACCGATCTTAGAGAACCACACCCCCCTTTAAACGATCTAATAAATCATAAATATAGGTCAAGAGATACTTTTTATTGATCATAACCCGATTGAGATTCTAGTAATCAACACACAAGCGAAGGGTTCCAATGACCTTCTTGGTGAAAAGCACCAGTTCTTCCCAAGGAAACACACTAGGTTAAATAAAGAATTTGGAAACCAATTCATCCCACTGATTATTTAGTTCCGTCAATTTAACTAGTACTATTTGGTAAGTTAGAATAGATATTTTTTTTGTACCCATCATCAAGTTGATAGAGAACTCCACCTCCCTCTCTAGTGGTACACCAAAAAAGACTAAAGGAAACACTTTTGGAAATTCAATAGCTACTAGGGGAAGTTCACTATAATAGGTTTCCTACTCCAGTTCAATAGCATAAAAGGATATCATCCCACTCTACTCTAGAAGAAGAGGTCTAGCTCGACTAGACCTCAAGTCCGATTCTCTATGGAAAACATGGAATTCCCAATCGGGGGTAGTGAATGATACCTGCCGATGATAATAGTAAATCCAAGATTTATTAGAAACTAGTCAGTCCATTCTGATAATAACATATATGGGAATAATTTTAAGAACCAAAAAATATCATATGATCTAAATCACTGAAAAAGAGAAAGCATGAGAGGAGAATCAGAGACCTTACACCCTCTTTATCCAGAGAGATGTTACGATCTCTATCACATAAGCCATGAGCTCTATTATAAGTTTCAATAGTTCTATATTTAGGTTTTATATTAAATAATGATGGGAACCAATATCAAATAAAACATACACTAAAGAAAAATAAATGGAAATGGTGCCTCTCACTATCATATAACCCACATCAGTTCCTACTGGAGATTAATCCACTGCATGAAGTTGTTTCGTTCCTAATACATGTTTCTAGGATCCCATTGTTATTGAATAATATTACTATGATTTGGTACCTCTCAATATTTATGATTCCATTCCAATACACAGGGTTCTAAAAACATGTAAAACCCTCTTCAAGTGGGTTTAATGTCTATACAAGATGTAAATATTCAATGCTTCCATGCAATAAATCTTTAAGTGATCAATCTTTCCACACTAGAAAAAGTAATTTGGCCTTTACTAGAAACTACAAATGATCTGGAGGAACTTTTCTATAAAATACCACCACCACTATTTTCACTATGAGGCTCATTCTACTTTTTATTCCACTTATAGGAACCACTAAAACTACCACTAGGAATATAAGTAACTCTATTTAACTCTGACATAATATTCCTGCCAATTTATTCCATCACATCCCTATCTAGAACATCAAAATTTTAAGTAAACTTTAGCATAAATACTTGATATTGGATATCTGATTGAAGACCCATATAAAACCTCTGGGACCTAAGATTCTTGTTTGACACCAATTCAAGTGAAAAATGAGAAAGTTTATCAAAATTATTAGTATATTGAGTCAATGTCTAATAAACTTCGATGAGGTTGAGAAACTCCAGGGACTTACCTGATACCATCGAATCTAGATATAATTGCTCCGTAAAAAATTTCTTGAAGTATTTGCAAATCTAATACCCCATTTATCTTAACTGTAATTATATCACCACTTTCACATACACATTCCAAGAATCATAAGCACATAAGGATATCACCACTTTCACATTTTCACATGGATCCAATGATCGAAATCTCACACCAAAACCACTATTTTACACAAAAAGCCAATTTCCATTTCACATGCACACTAAAACCATTTAAAAACACATTTCACACCACTTTCAAAATTTATAAAACACATTTGGAAACACAAAAAGAAGAACACATAAGGAATCCAACCATTTCCATGCAAAAATCCCCTTTCAAATTCATACTCACATAAAATCCATTATTTAACATGTTTCAAATCACATTCACAATTCAAAGACACATATCAGGTTCAAAAAAATACAGCATCCAAAAAAATTAATTTCTATTATAAAATCCACATTCAAACCATTAATTCTCTTTGAAAACTCATTTCACACCTTTCACATAAGACATAAAATATATTTAAGAAATTCCTCAATAAAGATAACATGAAACATAAAAACATTCATTTATAAAAAAAATCTTCACATGTGGATCTCAAAACCTTTCCAAAACATATTTCGCACCAAAAAGGTAATCCACAGAACACATTCATGAAATAAAGAAAGCATATCAAAATCATCTAATAATGTAAAATCATTGAATCAATTACTACACACTTGGAAACTTCCAGAGGTGGGGGTGCAAGGGAGGAGCTGCCAACTGAAGAGAAATGGAGTAGGGTTCATGGGGAGTAGGGTCGAGAAAAGAGAAGGATAAGTAGGGTTTGTGGGGAGGAGGATCCGCTGAAGGGTTTGAGGGGAAGGATTAGGAGAAGGGATAGTGGTGGAGGTCCGGCAACGTGAAGATCAGGGGCAGTGGAGGTCCGAGAACATGAAGATTGGGGGCGGAGGGGAGTCGCAAGGTTATAGTACCATGACAGCTTTAGGTCGTAATAAACTGAGGACATTGTGCGACCGATTTTATAAAATATGGGACTACAGTTTTATCAGTGCTAAAATTTTAGTGCTGATAAAGGTCTTCTTTATCAACGCTAAAAAAGCAATGACAAATCCTTCTTGTATGAGCGCTAACATTTTAGCACTGATACATTCCTTCTTTATCAGCACTTTTCTAGTGCTGATAAAGGGTCTCTTTATCAACGCTTTTTTAGCACTTATAAAGGTTACCTTGTATCAGTGCTAAAATTTTAGCACTGATACAGGGAATCTTTATCAGCGCTTTTCTAGCACTGATAAAGGGCTTCTTTATCAGCACTAGAAAAATACTGATAAAGAAACCATGTATCAGCGCTACAATTTTAGCACAGATAAAGATGCCATGTATCAGTGCTAAAATTTGAGGGATGATACTGGGTTTCTTTATTAGCGTTTTTTGCTTAGCGCTGATATAAGGTGGTGTTTTCCTTGCCTGTTTTTGTAGTAGTGTGATCAAATATTTACTCAACAAACAATCTAATCCCACATGATCCATTCTCAGTGTGAGAAACAAGAGTAACATGAAAAGTTTATCAACAAACCACTTCATTTCAAAACCACTCAACTGCTTTCATCACAAACCTCATCAATCATGATATATATGCTTTGGTCAATCACCTTTGTCATAATTATATTTAAAACTCCCCCTACTTCCATGCTTGGGTTATCATGCTTTGGAATGATTAAATATTTCCATGCTAAGATCGGATTTCCGTGAACTCTTTCCATATAGCACCTAACTCTCATTAGGTCATAGAAAACCTATAACCTTTAAAACATTGAAACTCCCCATACATCACAACTCCCACTATCATTTTCATACCATGTCTTAATTAATACATATTCTCCCCTATGATATTCAAAATTTCTCCCCCTTATTCAATGAACCCCAATTTCACCTCGTTTTTTATTGCAACTGGGTAAATAGAATATATTTTCACATTTTGGAAAAAACACACCACACATTGTAGAGAGGGGGTCCCACATCCAAAAAATTTCATGTACACAAATTCAACTAAAGTCATAGATCTTGTTGATGTAATTCAAATTCTTCTTTGGGTAAGGCCTTTGAAGAATGTTTTCAACCTAAATTCATTTATACATGTACTCCAACTTCACATGTCCTTACTCCACCTTCTCCTTGATAAAGTGATACTTGATTTCAATGTGCTTTATCCTTGAGTGATGGAATGGATTTTTTCTAAGATTTATGGAGCTTGAATTATCATAATGGATTATGATCATAGACTTCACATCAACTCCCATATTATTAAGCTCCTACTTCATCCAGAATAATTGCATGCAAGCTTGAGTAGCTGTAATATATTTAGTATATGTGGTGCTCAATGAAATGAATTATTCTTTATTACTTATACAATAAATACACAACCTTCCAAAATAAAATCCACCAACTGATGTAGATTTTCTTTCCTCAGTTGATCCATCATAATCCTTATCATTATAACCCAATAACTCTCACTAAGGTTTTTCATTGTATAGAAAATCAAAATCCATTGTTCCCTTGATATACTGAAGTATTATTTTCACTACAAGTAAGTCGATTTCCTTAGGATTTCATTGATACAATACTGCTTAGAATGTGAAAAAATAATAATAATAATAGGTCTTGTCGTTGTCATATACAATATACTGATAATTATTTTTCTTTATTTTGTCACATTTACTTCATTGCCTTCATCATCCCATAAAAGTTTCATTTGGTTATCCACTAGAGTCTTTATATCCTTGGAATTATCCATTAAACATCTTCTCAAAACCTCCATGGAATATTTATATTGAGATATGAATGTGTCATTCATTCCTTATGTCACTTGAAACCCAAGGAAAAATATCATCTCACCAATCATTTACATATCGAATTCACTTATCATGAATTTCATAAACTGAGTGAACTTCACGTCATCTGATCTACAAAATATTATGTAATTAAAATATACCATCACCATCATCCTTTGATTGCATTCATTTTTAACATAGATATTATAATCAACTCCACCATGCTGAAAACCGAGCTTTTTCAAAAAAGGATCTAGCCTTGAATACCCATCTCTTGGTGATTTCTTCAACCAATATAGTGGATTATTTAGCTAAAAAACTATATTTTCATCATCATTAATTAGAAAACCATCTTTTTTCTCAATATAAACTTCTTCTTCCAAAACTCAATTAATAAATATGGACTTAACATCTATCTAGAAAACATTGAACTTTCCTTACACCGCTATGGGCAAGAATAATCTGATTGTATCTAGCCTTACAATAGGAAAAAATGTTTCATCAACATCAATACAATCTGTCTAAGAGTTCCCATTGTGCACTAGTCATGCTTTGTTTTGAACCACTATTTCATCTTCATTTATCTTGTTGTGAAAGACCAATTTAGTCCTGATGAAATTTTTATCTATTGGCCGTGAAACAATCTCCCTTGTATAATTCTTCTCAATTCGGTCAAGCACTTCATTCATAGCCTAGACCCAATTTCCATCCCCAGTTACTTCCTCAAAATATTTTGGATCTACCTATGATAAGAACAATGGTACCTATAGAGTCTTCATCATCCTTATATTTACTATCACTATCCAATCACTGATTATGTTAAGCCTATCAATTTTGTCTCGTCTCTTTCATCTTTTTGAAGATACTAGTTTGTGCTCATCCTTTTCATTATTTGTAACTTCTTTTGAATCAGCCATTGGATCTGGAACATCCCTTGATCTTCTTATCTCTTCATCACTATCCTTCAAATATTGATCATGTATTTAATGAATAGTATGCTCATTCTCAACTATAGTTACATCATTTTTTTCAACTACCTTTCCTAGACACTTATTGAATCATTTATATGATTTTATTCTCCTTGAGTAGACAATGAATTTCCATTCATCTTCATGGGATTCAAACTTCCAATGTTTCTCCTTTATTGAGAATGAAACACTTATTTTTGAAGACTCAAAAGTACTTCAATTTTTTCTTCTTCCCATACCATAGATTATATGGTTTCTTATCTTCTTCCATTCATAATAACACTCTATTCTATGTCTAGATCGATTTCATCACCACTTCGTTCCAAAAATTCTCTAGAATATCTTTCTCAATGAGGATTATTCTAGCAATATTGTTGATAGTTCAATTTCTTCTCTAAAATATTCCATTCTATTGTGGATTTCTTACTTCTAAAACATGATAACTTATCCCATGTTTCTTAAGATAATCCTCCACTTGGATATTTGTGAACTTTGAACCATTATCAGTTCAAATCTTCTGGATTCTTTGACCCATCATATTTTCAACATACCTTCGATAATTTTTTATGAAAATGAACACATAATATTTCTGGGAGATGATTGAAACACATGTCATTATGCTAAAATCATCAATGAAGAAGATATAATATCTCCTTCGATCAATATCTCTTGGTGAAATAGGTATGAACACATCAATATACACCAACTCGATAAATTCCATTAACCTTTTCTCTATTTCCATATATGTATTTTGAATGATCTTCCCTTCTCGACAACCATCGCACATATGTGTATGATCACATGATAACTTAGGTAGCTCTTGAGTAGTATCACATCTCACTAGATCTCCCAACAATATTTGGCTGTAATGAACAAGAAATTTTTTCCATAACTTGTTTTATTCTTCCATGGTCAAAAAGAACATATCTTCTTCTCTACTTACAAGGTAGAGATTTCCCTTTGTACACTTTCCCTAAAAAACTACTACACTATAATTTTCTATAATGATACATAATTTCTTTGAAAAGGTTATGGAATTTAATGAGTCACACAGTTTACTTACACTTAGTAGGTTGTGACTAATACCTTCAACAACCAATTAATTTTCATGTCTTATGTCTTTCCCACCTATCTTGGATTTTCCTAATCCAAAAATCTTCATGCATTCATCACTACCAAATATTATGATACCTTCCTTATCATACCTGATTTTAGTCACCATTCCTTATATTCAATAATATTAGAGGTCAATCCATTGTCAATGATCCATATTCCAGTGTGACTTAATGCTATAAAATAATTCTCTACAACCACAGCCTTCTCAGATCTTTTCTTTTTGGACCATGTCTATTACTGCATACCCGGTATGGATTTATAATCTTTATCTTCCTCAAATTATGATAGACTAGCTTCATCTTATAGATATGAAAATCAATTTTTCATTTTTAGCTCATTTGATTATACATTTAATTGTTTCTTATAAACACATTCATTATTATTCAGCACATTTCTCTGCATTTCTTATTAGTGGTATCTTTCCATGGGCCGAAATCCTTTACACCTGAAATAAAGATCATCAAATAATATTATGGAATATTTAGTTTTGTATGGATGCCTTAGTTGGTATTATTTTATTAGATACCTCTTGTCAATGGGAAAAACATTTTGTGACTGTCCCATATTTCCACAAAAATAATATCTAATGTGGTGTGCATTTACTTTTAGAAATAATTCACTTCTCATTCTCCCTTGGGTTATTTAAATCTTCTATTTTTAATTCATAGCCAAATCAATCTTCAATCTTGGAGTAGGTACTTGTTTTCTTACTTCAACTATTACTACTTTTGGTTTTTTATCAAGCCTCATATCGGCCTTATCATTTGTATTTGACTATTTCTTTGGTTCTGTTGGACCTCTATTCTCCCCCTACATCATTTATATTTCTGGAATGATCTTCTTTTCCAATGTCGTATCGAGATTCAATATTTTTTCCTGACCCTCAACACTTCATTTCCGGACAACTACTTCCTCTTCAACTTCTTCAATATGTCTAATTTGATCTTTTCCATTGTTAGTCAAACTATTGAATTCCATTTTCTATTCTTTAATTTAGATCTTGTACTCAACTTCATTTTATGATCTCTCTGGAAATGAAGAATGCAGTTTTTCAATCTCTTCATTTAATTCAAACTTCTCCTCTTCGATCTATTGCATGTAAAGTTTGGCATCCCAAAAAACATTTTTGGATTTCTTCATTTTAACTCTCTAAACTTCTATTTCTTTAAGAGGAAATTCTAATTATACTATAAGGTCAACTCTTCCTTCGAATTCTCCTTCGAAATTGCCTCTTACATCCCTTGTTTGGGAATTTCTAAAAAGACACCATAGAATCTATTTTATTATCCTTGTATTCCTCCAACTCTTCTGTCTCAGATTCATCTAAACTATCATATTCTTTTAAAAGTATACTTTTATTTCTTAAGACATGTTTCTTGAAAAATTTCTTTCATTTAACATAATCTGAATACTTCTTCATGGGAATTTCAATTTCCTCCTCTTCATCTTCATGAAAATTCTTAGGGCACCTTTCTACAAGATGCCCAACCTTTCCAAATCAAAAGCATGCAAGGAGGAGTTTCTATTTGAACATTCCTTTTCCAATTTGAATATTTGAGGAAAGTAATGACATCACCTCATTCTTCTCTTCTTCTTCTTGACTATATTCAATGGTGAGATTTTTCATGGCATCAAATTCCACTTCTTTGGACTTCCCTTTTTCAACAGACTAATTGTCTTAATTTCTCATCTCATATGCAACCAGAGTATTTTGAAAGATATCTAATTTCATATCCTTTGGATCTTTGTCTTACAATATAGAAACTTTATGAATGATTTGAGGTGGAAGTCTTCTCAAGATGCACTTAACAATACTTACATCATCAATAATTTCACTGATACCACACATGTCTTCCCCAACAACATTTACTGGGTCAAAGATGCATCAAAAGAATCATTAAGATACATACTAAGATCCCCATACTTGTTCAATTGAGCCTTCATCTTTGATTCTCTGACTTTTTAGTCACCCTCATAAATAATCAGAAACGTTTCCTACATAATCTTGTGATGACTTACACGAAATTACCTTCACATATATTTCATTTTATAGGGATCCCCCTAAAGCATTGATGCATTTATAATCTGCATCCAATTCCCTTTTTTCAGCTTCTAATAAATATCCACTGTTAATATTGGATGAAGTTCCATGCATCACCCTTTTAAACACATCAATGACTAATAATCAGAAATAGTTTTTCATCTGATTATTCTATAATTGAAAATGATTTCCATCAAAGTTTGGAATCCCTTTTGTATTTCGAAACTCCATTTCATATATAGATATAGAGCCACTGACTTTCAACCTTTAACATTGGTACCAATTTTTATCCCAAATTGGTTAAATACCCTAAGAGGGAGTGATTCAAGGTATGAAAGATTAAAACAACCACCCATTCAGACCATGTTTAATTGTTAAGAAAAAACACTCTTATCTCTCTTTCTCATAGAAAACTATGAATAGAAATTAAATTATTCATGAGACACGTCTATTATTCATGGGTCACCCTCACTGGACTACATCCAAGGAGCATACAATGGCAATGTGATGATATACCAAATTCACTAATGCTCACTTCCATGTTACAAGATTCAAGCCAGATCACTTCTATGCCTAGGGTCACTTCATTTACAAGGTGTAGGGTTAGCTCTCTACTTTCCCAAGGGACACCCCTTTAGTATCTTTATCTGGCTCACTACTAGTGTAAAGGATCACCTTCTTCCTATTACTTTTATCATTTCTCTTTGAATGGATTCACGAATAGTTTATGGACATGTATGTCCCTTCATTGCCACTAATGAATACATCCTATTTTTTAGATAGATTCTCTATTGAAGTAACACATTAATCTAATTTATTAATACCACTTTACTATAGATTTTCTAGGAAATATCTTTCTAAATAATTTTTTTATGCTCACTACCTTTGTGAAGTACTCCTCTTTCACAAAGCTCAAATAGTCTTTGCGAAGCTCAATTCTTTCGTGATGATCAACTATCCTTTGTGAAGATCACAAATTTCAATCATCTTTTTATATCCCTCACAAAATTCAATACTATAATGATTCCCACAATATTCAGCTGGAATTTATTGCCTTTGAAAACTTCCTTTTTTGGAATATTTATCAAAACTACATTCACGAACCACCTTTGTGAATTTGATGCCTTAAAATATTCCATAATTCTAAAAACATTTCTAAAGGGGGTAAATGATAATTTATAGTAATTTCCTCTAATTACATAAACTTACATAAAATTCACCACCATTTCTAAAATATTATCCATCTTGTTCATAATTCATCCTATCTTTGTGAAGAACCAAGGAAATTTCTGTTCACGAAGCTTCTCGTAGTCGCGAAGATTACCTTCCAAACCTATAGGACTTTAAAACACAACATTTAAGAAACCTAGTCTTCATTAAAATCATTCCTTTTATATATTTTCCTATGTACATAAAGGAAATCCATATTTATTGATGCTAACCATCCTCTAAATTTTGTACCCCAAAAAATTGGAAAACACTGGCAAATGGAGTTACCATGTGTATGCAATTTTATATACCACTTATAGAGAATCAATTTCATTTTTCTAGATCATTGTCAACATATTATGTTAATAGTTTATCTTGACTCCACAAATTACAAAGGTATCCTGATTTTTTAACAAACACAATCAACCCAAAAACACTACAATGTTACCTTGAGGTATTTGTTTCCCAAAAAAATACTACAATGTTTTTCTCAACTCCCACTCCCATCAAGTTAGCAATTTCATTAGGGAATTCATCCCATTTTTAGTCAAAATTTTGTTAACATGATTTCTAAAATGTCTAAACATTTTATAAAATAAAGGATAGTTAGGGATGGGAACACTTTGATTAATACATCTATAAAAGTTAAACCATAATCTTATAAGAAGTAACTCATACATGATGTGTAGAGCCTAACTTATGAATTTTTAATTTTCAATTTACATAATCCATGGTCATATTAAAATTAGGTTCTATATCCTAATTAATATTTATAAAAAAAATATTTCTATATCATTCATAATTTATTTTAAATAGAACATGAATTAACCAAACCATATCCCCATAAATCTTCAAACCATGTGCAAAGTAAATCACATTCACTATACACCTCAACGATGGTCAAGATATACTAAATCAAATATTTTTGGGGTTGTTAAGACAAGATTAATCTTTTCCAAAACCATATCCCCTTATAGTATATAGATGGGGATGTATTTCTATGTAACCCAGATAATCTCCATTTTAACAAAAAAGGATGTTCTCCTATACTTTCTGTAATCCCTCATTCTTCTCTCTAGGGCTTTTAAAAAGGGTTTTTTATCATAATCTATAAAAATAAATAGTACTTCCTTTGATATAAACCATAGTTACCCAATCCTTAATCACATAATATTTCATAATTTTTAACATTCTTTTACACTAAATACACACTGGGGATTAATAGGTACAATGTCTTTAGAAAATTGTACATAAAAATAAATAAATTTAAACATAAAAATCATATTTATTTAAACCTATGAAAATTGATCTTAACTTCCATTGAAATTATAAAACTGTATAGGATGTCCTAATTAAAATACATATGGGAAAGATTCGGCTATAAATACCAGTAAGGGAATAATCATTGTGATAAATCAATACATGAAATTCAAGAGGTGTAACATGATTTCAAACAGTGAATGATCATAAGAATGGAAGCTTTTAATAAGTAAATTAAATCATAATATCATGGAATAATGGAACTTGTAAAAAAAATAAAAAATAGGGCATTATAAACCTAAATCAATGGTCACTCCCAATAATATCATTTTAAAGTAGAAAAAATCCCAAATTTTATTGGGTTTACTCTCCATTCCAATAAACATGGGGGATAAAGTACAATAGTATATTTTGGTTAAATATATAATCCTTAAATAAAATATCATGAGATATAAATCTTTACCTAGTATTTTGGAGGGAAACATAATTTTAGTCCCACCCACCGCTACCATACATAATGTACAAAGTCCCATAGTGGATTATGTTCACTCCATAATATCACACATAACATATATTGAGATATAAGTCAATAACAACTACATTGGAGGGATATATAATTTTGGGTCCACCCCTCACAAAAATGAAAATCATATATATGTATGCCAAATGAAGAAAATAAATGATACAAGAATCATGCGCCTGATCAAACCCATTAAAAGGAAGTGAGTTTTATAATTATTATTCAAGTAATAACTGTCAGATAAATAATAAGATTTAATAAGAGAATAAATAAATTAATCATTTTAAATTTAATAATTTAAAACGTTTCACAGGTCATGAACAAAGAGATCCAATGAAAAAAATATATGAAGGATCAATGATAAGAAAGAATAATAATAAACTACTTGAATGGTGAAATATGAATTAAGTAAAGGATATTTTTAAAAAAGGGATGACCTAATTATTTTCCATAAAACAAAAATTAAAACAAGAAGGTTTTATATATAATAATGAGGATTTTTATAATATACACATGGTTTATAAATATTTTAGGACATTGATGCTTGATGTGAGATAAGAAACAAGAAACTTACCTTGAGGCAATTTTACTTAAAATTAAGAATTTCAAAAGGATCTAAAAACATGTATAAACCCAATAATTAAATGTATATTTTAATAGGTATTTATTTTAGGGACATATATAAAAAAATATAATAGTTATAAGAGAATTATATTGAATAAAATGGAGAAAAAGAAAGATAATGTGCAATAGAAAAGTCAGGAAGGAGGTACTAAAGATCCCTTACTTCGGGTTCTAGATTCATTCAGTGTACATGACTAACTTATTAAATAACCAAATTAAGTTTATTAGATATTTTAAAAATAAAATTATAAAAATATATTTCATATTACAAGGTCCTTGAACTATCATATTTTATTTATTTATAATTCAGTCGTCTTGTCTGTGTTGGTTTCTTAAGATTTTTAGTCAATTTTTGAAATTATGTATGTATATTTACTATTGTAAAAAGAATTTTAAAGTAGTTAAAAATATTAATATTTTTATGTTAATAATTTTTATATACTATATATATTTTTAAAACCATCCATTATGGGTGGTAGTGTAAAATTAAAATCATTTCTCATGGTGGAAATAGTTCAGACATATGCATGATTAATGTTATCATTTATCAATGAGTGAGAGGTAAATAAAGTGTGTAATAATTTGAAATTTTATAATAATATTTATATTATATATCGAATATTTTTTAATCAATTATACCCTTTTTATAAACCATGAATTTTTGTGATGAAAAATGGAAGATGTCACTTTGTGGAGGTGGTTTTTCACACGACACAAAAATGACGCTTTTGTTTTTCTTAACAGATGGAGAGGAATAAATAATGGTTATTTAGTTAATATAATAACATATAAAAATAATAATTAAATGTATATCATTATATTTTTATGTATATAAGATATTTTTAAGAGAAATATTTAGGAAAAAATGGTTACAAAGAATGTAATACTTATGTTAGAGACTTGATCTCTCCTTGGGTAAACTCTTTGTAACTGATGGTTTTATGAAAACATAGAGTGTATAGGGGATTAATAAATTTTTAGAGACTTATAATAGAGTATATTAGGGTAGTGGTTCAAGGAAATTTCGAATGGGAGGTGTGTTTCTAAAAGGTTTTAAGTAACCCTATTTTATAAGATAGTAAAGAGACATTTTTCGAAATACCCGTTATATTTTAATAATTCCATGACACTATTCCAAAGAAAATGGATCAAAATATTTTAAATAATGGATTTAGGGGTTTATTTTGTTAAATTAATACTCAAAAAATTCATTACAAAAAAAAATTGAACCTGTTACATAGCTTTTACTATTATTTTTTAATGTTTAATTATTTTACATCTAAAAATGGTAACTAGTTTTTAATTAACTAATTTAATGTTTTATTTAAAAAAATCCAAAACCATTTAAAAAAATTTACTTGTTATGGAACTAAAATTATCCTCTATTTTCTCCTATTATTTCTCTAAATATTATAAAATTACTATTAAATTATAATAGGTAATATGTAGAAAATTGTTTTTGAAGAAAAATGACATTTTCACAATTATGGATTATTAATTTTATTTTCTATTCATTACCAATTAAATGTGAATTAATATAGTTTTATATAGGTTTAAACATAACATAATATTCATAATCTAATTTATATAAATTTTATTTATTAAAAAAAATTACATAGTTTTAATTAAAAAACCATTAAAAAAAATTGTTTTACATTATCACGTTAATTAGAACAAATATTATTAACCTTATATTTATACCTAAAAATGGGATATAATTTGTTATATAATATTGAAATGTTAAACTCAAATATTAAATATATTTTATATATTTAATTTTTAAAATTTATAAATTCTAATTTCAATTATAAGTGCATAAAAATAGTTCTTTTAGTGTGAGATATTAGTTGAGTTTCAAAAATGATAAAAGTGTGTTTTTTAAATTCAAAGTATTATTTTGAAATTATTTATATTACTTATTAATTATATATATATATTATAAAAAAATTATCAATCTTTAAATTTATTCTTTTATTACAAAAGTGATAGTTTTTAGTAAGTCTGTATTTTTACGATTCACCTAAAAATATTTTATTTTAGAAAAAACTCAAAAAATCATCTTAAGATAATATTGAAATTTTAAACCCAAAAATAAAGTTAGTTTTTTGAAATTAAAATTCAATATGTATTATAAATATAGGAATTCAAAATATAATTACTATTATCTATTCCTGTTAGTTTAATGACTATAATAGTCATCTGGTATAATTTAATTTTATTAATGTTTTATGGATGTAGTTTAGGATGATATTGGATATAAAATATTATACAAAAAATAATACTTATTAGGGGTAAATAATCATTAATATCTCAGGTTTTACAAGATATAAATTTTTTCATGATGACGCAACTAATGTCCTTTATCTTTTATATAGAAACCAAAAATTGGCTCAGTGAATCCCTTAACATCAAATTCAATAAATGAAAAAAGAAATTATTGGGTCATATCCTTCAAAAAGTAATCACAACACAATATTTAGTCTTTATTTAAAATGATCTCATATAATGGTTCCCATTTTTTACTTTATCCAAGATCATTACCATAGTTGTAGTTGAAATCATTGAGCATGAATACCTGAACCTCAATGAAAATGGCTTTAGAGTACATTTATTCACCTCAAGAACCAATGGCCTCCATTTTCAAAGCTTCTATCTACAATAAATGTTCTACATCTCTTGATCATCTCCAACTATGATGGTTTTATGATTAATTTACATACTTTTAATTCATTCAGATTCCCCTCTATAAATACTTTATTTGGTGTTAATTCCATCTTTGGTATAGGCGTGGGTAAGAAGAACTCCAAAAAATGGTTCATAAGTTCATTAAAGAAAATTTATCAAGAACATTGGGTGCATCTAACAACATCCTCATGATTGTATTATTCTAAGGATTCATAGTCCTTCCATATTTTTCAAATCAATCTTTTACAGGGAAAAAATAATTTATCACTTTCTTTGAATATTTTATTAGAACAACTTAAATTAACTTTAGAATCATATTTCCCCAAATGAGCTTGAATACTGTTCTCCAAACCAGTATCGGCATCCATCTAGAACAGTATCATTGTATCTTAGTTTATCTTTTCTTTTACTCTAAAATCTCATTGTTATTTTGATATATCTCACTCTAGTTAGACTTCTTTCTTGGTAGATCCTAAGAAGACATCATCTTTTTCATGAAATCAAGATCCCATATTTAGTTACATTCAAACCTCATCTTTGGTTATAACACCCATATTTTGTTTAATTAAGGGTTTCATTATGTATTATTAAGTTATGAAATGTTTGAGTTTTGTTTCAAGAAATTCCTAGTGGGTTTCTATATATTTAGGAATCGATTTGGAGGGTGTAGGGTTGGAACATGATTAGCGAATACCATGAAAATTCCCTTGGTAACTATGTGATTTTTAATGCAGACCCACTAATATGAACATGGTTTTCTCAAAGTATGGGTAAAATTTATGGTAACCATGAAACTTTATTAATTTTTAAAAAGTTAAAATAGGAATTATTGGGGCATAGTTTTCTAAACCATGTGAATAAAATATGAGCATCATTAATATATTCCAAAAAATACGGTTTTATCCCATATTTCCACTGAAACACTCATTCTTCCTCCTATAGATAGGGATATCAAACCAAAGTGTTATAATGGGAGATTGTAGATATTACATTCCACTTATAGATTATTCTCTATATTCTTCGAGTGTTTGACCTACAAATCAAAGGTATGGTATTTATTTATTCTCCTCCACATTTATCCTCTCATTTTATAGTGATGGAAACCTTATTATGGGTCTTATATGCCTGAAATTTGAGGTTAGTGTACGTTTTGATGGATATTTTATTATGGATCATCATAGGGGTATTTCTAAGTCTTGAATCTATGAATAAATTATGTGAATCCATTTGGTGACTGTATTTGAAGTATGTGGCTTCTCTTTTTTTCACTCTCTCTAAGAACATAAAGGATCATTATGTTATAATAAATTACTTATTCTTTATGTTTAATAAATTTTTTGGAAACACTATTTTAAATACTTCATTATTGGTTTTTTTAAGCTCAATAATTTTGGGTGATTCCCAAAATGTGTTTGATTAAATGACTAAATAAATTTGGTTTTATAATAAAGGTTTTGAGTGTGGTAGATTTTCATAAACTTGGTGGGTTAGTTTTCATATACATTTGTAAAGGTCCATGTTGGTTAGACTTGGTTGTGGTTCCAAGTCTTGGGTCACATTGGATTATATCTTAGGCTAATGAATTGGTACTGGAGGGATGGATATTGTTCGTGAGTTGTACTGTTCAATATAGGATTATAGGTAGTAGTTTTGTTGGTGAGTGTTCTACATGTTTCTGTGGGTTTCTGACATGGGTGTGTTTTTTGTACGAGTTATTTCACTACCTTATAGATATGTTTATATATTTATCAGTATTTTCCATGATTTCTACTAAGATATTTTTAAATAAAATGTGATGTTACCAATTTCTTGTTTTAGTTTCATTTGGGGTAGTATCAAGGTTTTACTATTTGGTTGAATACTCAACTCTATATATTCACATTGGTGTATCTGGAGATGTTGTTTATCATGAATTAGGTAAGTGTAGGTTTTATCATTTTAACCTTGGATATTCATGAGGATTCGGTTATATACGTCATGAGTTGGATCCTATGGTGGAAATGGATTCTTGGATTTTTGAGTGTCCCACCTTGTTTCCTTGGCTCATTTTTCCTTGATTCTAACCTATATACATTTTATTTAACGTGGGATTCTAGACATATAAATTTTTCTTTTTTCATTGTTTCTCTAATGATGATCTAGTTATACCCTTGGATTTTATTCTAGTTTTGTATCATGAATTTTAATTTATTTCTCTTTATTATAGTAATTTTACATTTTATTTATTTATGGTAAAATTATCCCCTATGATTTAATAAATCCCTTGGAATTTATTTTAATAATTTGGGGCCTTAGGGATGTTGCCAAAGGTTAGTGGGGTGTTTTCCTTCACATTCCAATGATTCGGGGTTGGGATGTTACAAAAGGTATCAGTTTGGGATAGTCCATCAATTTTGATGGTAAGAATAGAGATAAGATATTTCAGAATGTGAAATCCATAGTCTATAAAGGAATAACTAACCTATTTATGATGAAATTCATCTTAATATGGTGGTTCAGGTTTGAAAAGTGTTGTGAATAAATTCTAGGTTTTTTCACCTCATCCTTATGGGTTTATGTGATGGGTTTGTAGTATCAAGCTTTAGTAAGTAGACTTCACCACAGAATTACATCATTAAATTAATATTTATTTAGTTATGCTTTATTAATGACTTCAATTATCATTAATTGAATAAATAATAATTGGTATCCATGATATTTTAATTAAATGTAAAGAAAATTTGAATGAGAACTCAAAATCATAATTTCATATTTATTATCTTTTTTTCTTTCAAATTGGTTCCATATTTATATTTTATATAACCTTTACACATGTATGAGTGATTTTTATTTTTCATGAAATTTTTAGATATTCCTATACGTTTATTTGTTAATTTAAATTTAATGGTTTGAAATTTCATTATATATTAGTTATGATTAGATCGCTAGAATTATAGAACATAGATTTATTATTTCCTTGGTTAATTTCATAGTATGTTAAGAATAATATCATTTCTTATTACATGTTAGGTACATAGTAGTGAATCATGTTTATTATAATGAATAAAATATAATATAAACACTTTAATTTTATAAAATGGAATTGGATATTTTAATTTTTAACCTAAGTTACGATTCATATGATTTTCCGGTTCTTATTTATGAAAGAATGCCGAAATATATGATATATCAATTTTTGTTGTCTAATTTGGGAATTAATTGTGCATTTTAATTTTTTTTTAAAATATTATCACTGAAATTTTTAATCTTCTAATATAACAACAAGTAATATGGAAATGGGATTTATGTAACATGTAATTTTTTTCTTCTTGGTAGGAAATAACTTCACATGGTTAAAATTTTTAGAACATGAAGTAATGGGTCATTATCTTCAACTGGTGTATTGATCATTAGATGATAATAAATTTTATGATCATGTTATGTAAATAAAATTACGAGTATAGATTACTGAACTATTAATTATTGGTAGTTTAATAATTTGGTTGTTGGTGTTCATGTGTTTTGGTTTGATGAGACATGTTTTAATGTAAAAGATCTTATCAAATTATGGAATATCATAGGAATTTTTCGTTTTCAAAAGGATTTTTGGATTTAAAATTGGTTTTAAAAAAGGTTTTATAGAATATTTTATAAACATTTATAACTATTTAGGGTTCAAAAAAATATTTGAGGACCCTTATTGAAAAACTATTCATTATATGACCATCAAAATAAAATATTTACATAAAAGGGTTTCAAAATTATTTACCAGTGTCCAAAATATAGTAATGATTTAAAGAGTAACTTTAATTGGGGGTTCATGGATGAAAAAATATTTTTTGGGTACCTTATCACCACTTTGGGTACTTAAAATTTTTTTCATGTGGTTTTTTGAGAAATTTATAACATAGTGAATTGGTTGGTGGAAACCTTGATGAGATCTTTGAATGGGAAGTAGTGAGTTACTATTCCTAAAATGATGTAACTAGATAATTTATAGGAAATTTATTTCTTTTCTTTTCTTTTTTATTTTGGTTTTGTTTTTTACTTGTTTCTATTATTATTATTTCGTGTTAATGACCTAGTTATACTGGTTGTTGTTGTTAGGTTCTTAGTGTAATATATATAAAAGGTAAATAGGGGTTTTATGTGGAAATAATGTCCCATGGTATGATCATCAATAAACCTCATTTTTAGTAGGATATTTTAAGATTTAGATTGGTTATTTTTCTCAATTACCATATTCATGGTCTAGCTTTGGAGGAATTCATTTTCTTGAAGGTTTCTTTTTTGTAATATATGGAATTTAGAGATTCCTATAATTAAATGTTATATTAATATCTACACTTGTAAGATCACTATCAAAACTCCAGGTGGAGTTGTTCTTCATTTTTAATGTGGATGGGATACAAATCTAGAAGAATCATTATCTTATCGGTTTGTGTCAAAAACTATAACTTCCCAGTCATTGGTTGAACGGTCTGAACCTAAGGTCCAATCATAGAAATCGAGAACCAAGTTGTGTCTAATTTCTTAGTTAGGTGTGATTCATCAAGAATAGGTTTGTAATGAGTAACCTCTATTGATTTTTTTCTCAGGTATGGGGCCATAAATTGTATTTTCCCTTGACTTAGAAATTAGTAATAAGTTTTCATTGATACCTCTAGGACTCTTACCCCTGCACTTACTATGTTATTTCTAACTCTATGTTCACTTCATATCATGTCTAACCTCATATATGAATACTCGACCTAGATTTCATAATTCATAATCGATAGGGTATTGGAGGCCTTTACTCATGAGTCTCTAGGAACAGGTTTAGTGAAATGTTGGTTCATGAATAATTCATGATATCAATAGTTGGCATGTACTTGGGTCTCATATACCAAGATGATGTCATGGTATTTTATCAAATTTATCTCATTCCTATCTTGGGTGACCAAGTCCAATTAATTATATTAGTTTAATTACCATTTTCTTACCTTTAATTAAATCCTTAATTGTGGGAAATCGACAAGGGATTGAAAAAGGGTAAAAATTGTAACTTTATATTAGAACTCAATTTTGGTCCTTCATTATGTCGGTAAAATATCATGAAATCTATCCATTAAAATATTGAGAAGGTGCATAATGCATTTAATTATAAACACAAACACATGGATATTATACAACCATTTCCAATACCTTTCATATACGGGGAGTTAATTCTTGTAGGATTTGGCACCAACATGACTTTGAAAGAATTATTTCATATAGGTGGTCATTATCTAACACATTGAGTTGATGATTTTTATTCCAATTTGGAGGATAGTGTCTATGAAAATCAATTTGTTATATATGTTTAGGAATTCTTCACCTTGAATTACGTAATAATCACCATATTCTTTTTATAATACATAGTTTACTATGTTTCCTAGTGGTTGATGAATTTAACTTTGGTACCTAGGATATATATGTCTACAAGATACCACCTTCTATCTAAGGGGTATATGAGTTAATACTTATTATGTGAGGAACTATTCAATGAACATTTTTGGTTTAATGGATCCTTAGAAAGTTATTTCCTTAGGGGGTCTTCTCAAGTAATATATGAAACTATGACTGTGTGGATTCTAACTGGTGGATATCATTTTTTGGTCTTCAACAGTGGGAAATCATTGTTTCTTGTGGTTATACTCGTGATTAATTATTTTGTGTCTAGGTAAGTGTGAGAGGTCAGTTCCTTAGCGTCTCAACCCATTGGAGATTCTCAACTATATCAGTGAGGTTTTCTATTAGGTAGTGGTGTGTTCTAGATTCAATACATTTCATGTCATTCACTTATCTCCTCTTGGTAGGTGTGTGATTTTAATTTTTATTATCTATTGGTTGTGCTCAAAATTCTATTGATTTGATTATTCTGATTTGTTATCATTGTATTTCATATCTTGGGATGGGTATAATAATATAATTCTAGGTAAATTTGAACCATTGGTACATCTACTATTATATCATCGATGAATCTCTAGGGAATGATATAGGTGGCATACTATTATGTTGAATCAATTGTTTGACTTTATGTCTTGACATCATTAATATATTTCTTTATGAGTAGTAAAATAGTGGGGATAATTTAAAACGCTATATTTTATTTATTATAGGTTTTATTGTGTATTATTATGTTCTAGATTTTTTGAGGAAGAGCGCATGGTTAGTATATGGCATCGGTAAACCATTTGGTAACCATGAAACATTTAAAAATTTAAAATATTGTGGATTCTCATGGTTGGGTCATGGTTTTCCAAACTATACAACCAAACCATGTACATCGTTAAAATGTTCAAAAAATTAGGTTTTTCACCCATATTTTCCATCAAAACAACAATTATTCTTTATATGGCTATGGATCTTGAACTAGAGTGTTCCTTTGGGATATTTTGGTGATTTATTTCATCATGGGTCTTATTCTCTTATATTCTTGGAATTTTTTAACTAGAAATCAATGTTAAGGTCTTCATTTATTCCCCACCTCATTTTTTCATCTTTTCTCTTGGGGAAAACCCAAGTATGAAGATTATATGCACATATATAGTGGTTAGGGTATGTTTTTATAGAGATTTTGTTATGAATAACCATAGTAGGGATTTTAGGGATAGAATATATGAATTCATTTCATGATTATATCATGGAAAATAAATTTGAATTATGTGGCTTCTCCTATTTCTTCACATTCTCTTAGAACATTAAGGATCATTATTTTATTATAAATTGATTCTACTTTTGGTTGGAGAAATATTCTGAAATTCCTATTGTAAATTTTTATTTCATTGTTTTTATAAAAAAACTAGATTTTTTAGTGAGGCCCATAATTTGTTCGATTAAATAATTAAATAAATTTGGTTTTTAAAATTATGGTTTTAATTTTCAGAACATAAAATGAATATGGTGGGTGTCTATTTGTGTATATATATATATAAAGGGACTATGAGTTAGACATGGTCACAATTCCCAATCTTGTGGCATATTATATAATTCCATCAAATAACGTCTTGGGACAAGATCGATGGATATCAATCATGGTTTGGACTGTAAAGGAGATTCATTCAATTAGTGGTTTCATTGGTCGATGACTTTCATGTGTGTGGGGTTTTATGCCTTATGTGTATTTTTTGGGTTATTTTACTACATTAAGGGTATGTTTATATTTTTTTCATGGGGAAGGTAGTATCATTATTGAATAAGCAGAGACAGACTCCCTAACTCTTTTCAACTTGTTGGATGGAAATGGAACTTACCCCTGGTCAATCTCTTACCCCATCAGGAAGTTTCATGCCCTCCTCTCTAGAAACACTCGGCTCAGGCTTGCATGGCATGAGGGAAACAAGGTGGAGGACCACTTAGCCAAGCTTGTGGTGCAGGGTTCGGGCACAACCTACTTTTACAACCCCCTACAGTTGAACCCAGAGGGTACAATTATTATTAGAGGTGATGCCCTTGGTATTTATTATTTCAGGCCCCCTTAGGCCTTTCTTCTTTGTTTTTTCCCCTAATTTTTCTCCCTTATTCTTCAATAAATGAAGAAATTCGATGATGATGATGCAGTCAAAGAGGGCTAAAGTTGGAGCTTGGGGTGGAAATCAAGTCTTGGAGTCTAGAGTGGTACCATATTTGTAACACCATTAGTCTAAGGTATATTCTATGTTCTATTATTTTTTAAATAATTTTTATGGTTTTATTTGGGTTTTTGGATCATTGGTAGGTTGATCAAGAATTTCATGAGTGTTTAGTCATTTCTTGGAGTATCGTGGATAATTATACACTATTGTAGAGCGTGTGGTTCTCTGGGAGTGTTCTTGTGAAAAATGTGAACACCAAAACACCCAAGGGAGTCAATGATCACAATATAGGTTTTTTCATGGTATTCTTGTAAATACCCAAGCTTCCACGGTACGTTTCCCTTTGAATAATGCAATATCTTGCATTGTATGCAACTTTGAGATTCAAACACATTGCGGCCAATCAAAGTAGCCGTTATGAATAGTAATACCCATTTTTTGAAATTTTATAAATTTCATCTCTCAAAATGGACTTCATTTTTGTATTTTTAATATTGAAATTACCCTAGGGTGAAATTTTGGTACTTTTCGGATAACTTTTATATTTTGATGAATAGTTAAAATTACTAAATTTTAATTAAAAACAAATTTTTAAATAAAAATAATTAATAGTGATAAATTATGAATTTGAGTGGTTTTAAAGTATGTTTAGAATATATTTTTACCATTTAATAAAATTTTGGTCATTGGACATAATTTCACAATTAAACCAGACATAAACAAGTGTCAATCTTTTGATAGTTATTATTTCTTAAAAAACACGCTTTTTGTTTTGACAGCGGGAATTAATTTTAAATTAATTTCTGCCTCTTCTGTGTTTTCAATTTGGAAAAATGGATTTCATATTTGTAATCAGGATTTCCAAATTGTGTAAATAAGTAACTCTTATTTTTAGACATTTTGAATAATTACTTCGGTAAATATTTTATTTACCATTATTAAAAGGTAAATCCTGTAAATAAGGGTAAAATAAAATATTATAATAAAAATAAATTACCCTAAAACGTGTCCTAACCCTATTGGTTGAAACATTTCCAACCATGGGCATATTTGGGTCCATTTTGGGACCCCATGGAGCCACTTGTAGGTGATAAGAAAACTTTGTATTAATTAAGTTAAAGTAATACAAAAATGACATAAGCATATATCTTTTAGAAAAACAATTTTTACATAAGGTTATACATGTTATATTTTCAAAAATAAATATTCATTATAAATATAAAAACATTTCCAACATAATGGAATTTTAATTATAATTTTTAGACATTTAATAATTAAATTTATTTATGACACAATAATGATGTAGTATTTTCCTTATTAATGAATGAATCAAATAAATGGTATTATAAAAGTTAAAATAAATATAATTTGAAACTTTTGATGACATAAAATAATTTTATTGGTTAATATGATATGTTATGATTTCTTAAATGATTTTTTTTCGAATTAATAATGTTTTTATGACTTTAATAAAAATCAATTATTTAATAGTGTCAAAATTGACATAAATGAGTTTTTAAAACAAATATTATATTATTAATTGATATTCTATTCCTAAAAATCTGTGGTTTAGAAAAAAGACTTATATCCTGATAGGTGTATCATTAATGGACCACTTGGGGGTCTCTTGGATGTATATAGTATGTTTATTAACTATATAATATAAAAATGAAAAGTGACATGGTAAATGTCAATCTAATTAACTAATAGTTAAAACTAAAAGATAAGGATAATATAATGACCCAAACCTGTCTAAAATCTATTGGATGAAATTATTTAGACCCATCCCCACCTTATAATTTGAATAATTCACTCTGGAGCCATTATAAACCAAATATTATTTTATTATAAATTAATACTTTATGTTTTTCTTAAATATCCCCACCTCCCCCTTATAAAAGGACACCACTTCTAACCAATTACTCACACCTCTGAAGCCTTTTGGCTTGTAAAAACTCTACCCAATTAATCTCTTGACATCTCTATCCTCTTACAAGAATCATTACCTTAAGTATAAGTCACTTCAAGAGTCCTTTTCGGTTCAAGCAAAAAGGATTTACCCAAATTAAAGGTAACGATTTCTCTTGGATTCTTTTCTATTATTTAACTTCTCCAACACCTAAACTTTTCTTATTATTTTTTTTGTAACAAAACCAGTATCATAAATATACTAGGATATTTTTATGAGAAGTATTCAAACTACACTTACACACACCTCCATCTAATGGGTGAATAACATAATGTTTCTGTGGATGGCAACCAAACGCCTCACGAAACGATGATTGCTCAATTATCTCCTACCACCTCTCATAGTGGCCATTATGATGGCACTATAATTAAATATGATATTAATGATATTTATTTTACATATAAGCATATGTAATTCCATTTTATATCATACAATAATTTGTTTCATGTTGTATATATATACGATAATTTCATTTGAGAAAGTGCGGACTACCGCCCCCTCAAAGTGATATGACTTGTTCATACCATACATTGAATGTATAAAGTATGGTATTAATGAACATAAGTAACACATATAAGATATTATATTATACTGGAATAATAATATACCTATGTATCATTTGGTTTTGATTCCTTTTAAATTGAAAAATGAAATGGAAGTAGTGTTCGTGCGTACTACCGTCTCCACGAACGTGATGAGATTCATTCTCCATCATATCCATTCAAGTATAATTCTCATTTTATGATTAAAAATAATGTTTAATGACTTTATATCTTTCTGGATATGAATAAGATAAAACCTATTCATAAAAAACACATCTTATGTAACAAAACATATAAAATAAAATGAGTAAGTTAACACCCAAAACGACGATAATACTAAGATATTATTAACAAAGAAATGTAAAAAGATTATATATGATATCATATTAATATATATTTTTCTTGTATAATTTAATAACAATCATTTAACCATTATACAGGAGGTTAACCTACCCTCAACAAAAAAAAGAACAAGGTAAGGGGTTTTCATCTCACTCCTTATTCCCGTGAGATTCATGCCATATTTCCACTATTACCTTTTGTGTGGTGTATGTACTACCCATAATTGTATTCTTTGTGTAATACACTATAATTTATGTGTATTTACATATTCATTGTATGATACCTCTTTCATGGGGTGCATTTTTTGTATGTTACCAAATTGGTAAGGGTTTATTTCACAATCTCTTCATTATCCGAGGATGATTATATGTAATTATCTACTAGGACCTCTTTATCATACACATACATGTTTCTTAAAAATGTATTTCAAAACATTATTACTATTTTAAATAATATGTTTTAAATTCATTTGTACCATTTTTTGACTTTTTATATGAAGTTTATAAAGGAATCTTTCCATCGTTTTCCAAACAAGGTCCTTTTTAACCTTTTCGGCCGAATTAAGGTAAGAATGTCTTTTTAACATATACGGCGAGTGCGGCTATTTTCTGCCATTATAAAATGGTCAAAGCTTCACTTACAAGATTATAAGAATATTTTCAAAGTAAATGTTTTCTTTTATAATTATGTGACCCTTAAATTATTTCAAAAAAAAGAGATATTTCCCTCAAATAGTTTTGATTTCATCTATGTCAACATCATTTTAAATGTTTTAAAGATTTATTCTTATAAACCATTATCATTAATGTCCATGTTTTCAAAATGGTTTTAAGGATTTATTTAAATGTACATAAATGTTTTAAAATGTTAATTACTTTAAAATGTTTCGAAGTGGTATGGGAAACTTTGATTCAAAAAATGTATTTAAATGTCTTCCTTTCTAAATTGTGTGACTTTTAAATGTTTTCATGAAAAGGGATATTTCAATCAAAGATTTTTACAAATAATTTCCATATATGTAAAATAATTTAATGGATTTTAAACTTGTTTTGAAGTTGATTTATTATGATACAAAACTTCCATATTGTATTGAAGGTTTTGTGATATGTTTGACTATAGATGTGTTATTTTTATACCATTCATGGTTTATGGTTAAAGTATTGACATTTCGTATCCTAGTTATTATATGAATGTTTATGTTATGTTTCAAAGTTTTCATATGAGGAATTTATGTGACATAGTAAGTGACGGGTGGAGCCTGCTATAGCTCCTTGATGCATCGGTAGGTCTCATTAGACAACTAGACGTGGAATTAGCCGAGGCCTTTTCCCATTTTGATTTATGGTTTTGGCCGAGGCCTTAATCATTTTTAGAAGTCTTGGATGAGGTCTTGACAAAATGTTTTAGAATTTATGGCATTATACATTCCCTCATTATGAAAATAATATTGATGGTTCATGTGGTCATTCGACTAGTAGAATACCCATGATTATGTTTTATTATGGCATTATTTACTCACCTCATATTCCTACCATAAAAGTATTCATGTTTATTGTTGAGGAATTGGTTTCAATTATTAACCGTGCTTAATATTTATGTTATCTTCCGCTCTATTTCTTACCCTTATTGAGTGTTTGATATCACCCCTTTCTATGTTTTATTTTTCCCAGGATTCTAAGAAGTGCATTTTGATTGATATGCAGGGTTAAGATAAGGGAATAATGGAGTTCATAAAGGATTACTTATGTTGTGTTGTATGTTATAAAGTGTAATGTAACATTCATATATGTAATCTATTTTCCGAGACTGCTAAACCGATCGGTCCTTCGGGAATTGATTCCTTGTAATCAAGCCAATGTATTAAAATAATGCACCGACTCTGGGTAACTGGGGTCGGGGCGTTACAGTTGGTATCAGAGGAAGTTTAGAAATAACCTTGGAAGCTAGATTTAGATAAACTCTGATTAGAGTACATAGACCTAAGATGGAATTTGAGGATTAGTATAGAAGAAATTCCTAGAATTTTGGTATTGTAGAGATTTTGTGAGTTTTCTGAGCAATACATCCCTGTCTAGATACGAGCAGGTAGAGGTGGATCTGGAACATATGTACCTAGGGTTAAAACCCGAAAACACTGCTTTGATCTAGACTCGAACGGGAACTGGTGCACGACAATGGGCCTTGCTGTACTCTTGGTTACGACAATCCCAGGTGATATTCTTAGGATAATTCTCATTTTCTTTACAAATCATTATGAAGTGTTTATGAGTACATAATTCCTCAATGAAAACATTTTTATGATTATGGATTATATCCATAAAATTTTCAATTTACGTTAGGTATTTTACAAGTTTGGAGTTATTCATTGCAATTCATAAATTGACCTAGTGTATGCCATTGTTTAGAAATGGCACCCAGTGGAAGGAATGATAACTCCAGCAATATGCATGATCCAAAGTGTAAGAAGGATCATATCTTTCATGGTCTTAAGCCAAAATTTAGAAGGGAAATAGTCTCCCATGTATTATCATCGTATGAAGAAATAGTATCATGTGTTGATAAGATAAATAAATAATTCTCGGAGTCCTATGGATTTGAAGGGAAGCCAGAAAAGAAAAGGATGGTAGAGAGAAGGACAGATAAAGGGAAGAAGGTAAAGAAGGATTTTCCCATATGTGATAACTATGGGAAGAAACACCCTGGAACTTGACTGAAGGGAATGGGAGTTTGTTATAAGTGTCGAGAAAAAGGACCCCAAGTACGTGACTGCAAGGGTCAAAAAAAGGTTACAAATGTACAATGCTTCATTTGTAAAGAGATGGTACACTACGCGAACCAATTTCCAAATCATCAGAGTATGCCCTAAATGATGCTATTGGATAATAATCAAGTTATGATACTAGCTCAGATGAAGCAGAATGACTAATGTTCTTATGTTGTTATTTTTGGATTATTTCATTTGAGTGTTGTATCAACAATATACTTGTTATATGAATTATGGAGATAAATAAGGATTGTACTACAGTACTATTTTATTGAATATTTGAGATTATATGGTTCTAAGAAAAGTTAATTAAATAGTATACGACATTTTTGGTAAAATACATGGTTGATGGAAAGGTAATCCTTAATAAGGTCCTGATAATGAGGTAGTGATTTTGGAATAAGAGATGGTTGATTTGAATAAATTATATTGGATATTATTGACTACATTGAAACTGATTAATGATTTGTATATTCCATCACTGTTGGGGTTTACAAAATTTTTGGATAGAAGGAGTATATCCAGTATTCTATAAGGAATAAGGGATCATGAATGTAATCAATAAGGTTTTATGGTAATTTAGGATGTTGCAGTGTTTTAAAAGAATACATGATGAAGGAGTTCACATGTTATTACGCGGAAAAAATGATCTTAATTGTGTTTACCTTCCTTATAAATTTTGGACTGTGAGTTTGGACAGAAGTATTTAGGATAATTCTAGTTTGAGATTATTTTTGGATTGCCATAAAAGGACAACCCGAAGGTCAGGCGGCAACCCGTCGCGTCTGGCAAGGCGGTGAGACTTGAACCCGCAACCGAAGGGCGACAAGGGTGTATGACCTACCACTGGACCACGTGATGTCCTGGATTGAATAATGTAGTCTTTTTAAGAAAAAAAATTCTAGTAGATGAATTATAAATTCATTTTTTTTAACCCTATACGAATAGGATAAATAGAATATTATTTTTATATTCTATTATCTTTTAGAGTGAAAGATTATTTTGTGGTAGAAATTAGTTAAAGGATGGGACTCTACTTGTCAAGTATATATTTTTCTTCTAATCTTATTCTATAAAGAAATTATTTCTTATACATTATTTAAGGGATATTAAAACAAAAAAATGTGTTATCCTAATACCATATGTTTTGTTGAACTGATGGTATTTTAAATCATCATAGATTGATGAATTTAAGGCCCTCAATTTTACACATGTTTGTGATTGATGACCTCAATCACTACCTATAAATATTTAAGTTTTTACTCCAATTATATGTCTCTAATTTCCACCAATGTTCTCCTAATCAAGATCAAAAAATTTTGTTGACCCTTTCATTTCCCTTTTTCTCTTTTTAAGACTAAATTTTATTAACCTAATTTCCGATGTGGGTTTTCCCACAAAGATATTTTCTATTTTCAACCTTTTATTTTCGAAAAACAATATCAAATTACAAGGAATAAATTTATTGAAGAAGGGGAGAATGTAACACCCCAATATTCCATGGTATGTTTCTCTTTATATAATGCAATAGCTTGCATTGTACGCAACTTCGAGATTCAAACACACTGTGACCAATCAAAGTAGTCGTTATGAATAGTAATCCCATTTTTTGAAATTTTATAAATTTTATTCCTCAAAATGGAATTCATTTTTGGATTCGGAATATCAAAATTATCCTAGGGTGAAATTTTGGTACTTTTCAGATAACTTTTATATTTTGATGAATAGTGAAAATTACTAAATTTTAATTAAAAACAACTTTTTTAATCAAAATAATTAATTGTGATAAATTATGAATTTGAGTGGTTTTAAAGTATATTTTGAATATATTTTTACCATTTAATACAATTTTGGTCATTGTACATAATTTCACAATTAAACCGGACATCAATAAGTGTCAATCTTTTGATAGATATTATTTCTTAAAAAACACGCTTTTTGTTTTGACAGCGGGAATTAATTTTAAATGAATTTCTGACACTTATGTGTTTTGAATTTGGAAAAATGGATTACATATTTGGAATTAGGATTCCAAATTGTGTAAATAGGTAACTTTTATTTTTAGATATTTTGAATAATTACTTCGGTAAATATTTTATTTACCATGGTTAAAAGGTAAATCCTGTAAATAAGGATAAAATATAATATTATAATAATAATAAATTACCCTAAAACATGTCCTAACCCTATTGGTTGATACATTTACGACTATGGGAATCTTTGGGTCGATTTTGGGACACCATGGAGCCACTTGTAGGTGATAAGGGCACTTTATATTAATTAAGTTAAAGTAAATACAAAAATGACATAAGCATATATCTTTTAGAAAAACAATTTTTACATAGGGTTATACATGTTATATTTTCTACAATAAATATTAATTATAAAGATAAAAATATTTAAAACATAATGGTATTTTATTTATAATTTTTAGACATTTAATAATTAAATTTATTTATGACACAATAATGATGCAGTATTTTCCTTATTAATGAAAGAATCAAATAATTGGTATTATAAAAGTTAAAATAAATAAAATTTGAAACTTTTAATGACATCAACGAATTTTATTGGTTAATATGACATGTTATTATTGCTTAAATGATTTTATTTCGAATTAATAAAGTTTTTATGACTTTAACAAAAATCAATTATTGAATAGTGTCAAAATTGACATACACTACTAGAAATACAATATTTCCCAACGGTTTACAACCGTTGGGAAAGCCCCTATAACCGTTGGTATATGATATACCAACGGTTATGATAATCGTAGGGAAGTAAGCCGTTGGGAAAGGTTTTCCCAACGGTTTACTGGATACCGTTGGCATAGACTCACAAAAGCCGCCCTATCCCAACGGTTCTGTCCAAATCGTTGGGATAGTTTTTCCCAGCGGTTTGGGAGAACCGTTGGGAAATACCAATATCCCGTAACTATCCCAACAGTTCTGGAAAACCGCTGGGATAGTTTTCCCAACAGTTCTCCCCAAACCGTTGGGATATCCCCATGGATGAACACTTTCCCAACGGTTTTGAACCGTTGGGAAAAGAGATATTTACCAACGGTTCAATGAACCGTTGGTAAAAACATCATTAGGATTATATTCCAATGGTTTAAAACCATTGGCATACCCTATTCTGTGCAAATTGGAGCAGCCTGCAATTTGCACAGCCTCTGTCCATCAGGCCCCTCTCCATCAGGCCATATTAGGCATCATTTTGACCTCATTTTCAATCTAATTATTGTACCTACAATAAAATAAAACATACATATACAATTACGAAACTATACACATCCATAATTAAATTAGAATTCATAACATAATTATAAACGTACATAATTCATATAGAATTCAATTTAAAATTTAGATGACAATTATATGTGGAATCCGAAATTCAATTCATAATTTGATCGGTTTTTTCTATACCATATATTTTTACCTCAAATGATGTCCATTTTAAACAAAATACATACACCTAAAGTGATACCGGACAAAAATACGGGTGAGTGATTTCTGAAGTGGTTGAGCAGACGGCACCTCAATCGGACGTGTCGTGTGCCCGCGGTGACCGAGAACGCAGTTCTGGTGTCATAAACGGCCAAAACTGGCGTCAAATGGTCAAATTCATAGCGAACGACCTCAGATTGACCTAAAAACACCGTGAAACATTCTAATTATTATTCGTGACGTGTACGCGTAGAGGGCACATCAATAGGACGTGCGGTGTGCACGGTACGGCTCAATATGCGCTTTTTAAGTGTTGGGCGCGCTTTCGAAAGGCGTGTGGGGTGGTCCAAACCGGCCAAACGACGTCGGATTGGCCTGAAATCAGGCGAAAATAACGGGTGAGTGAATTTTGAATTGTTCGGGCAGTCGACACGCCAATCGGAGGTGCCGTGTGCCCGTGGTGACCGAGAATGCACTTCTGGTGCCATAAACGGCCAAAATGGGCCTCAAACTGTCAAATTCAGAGCGTATGAAATCGGATTGACCTGAAACCACCGTGCAACATTCTAATTATTATTCGTGACGTGGACGCGCAGACACCACATCAATCGGACGTGCGGTTTGTGCGGTACGGCTCAATATGCGTGTTTTAAGTGATACGCGCGATTCATAAACGCACGTGAGGGGGGTCCAAACGGGCCGAACGAAGTCGGAATGGACTAAAATCAGATAACAAATACGGGTGACTGATTTGTGAAGTCTTCGAACAGACGACACATCAATCGGGCGTGCCGTGTGCCCGCGGTGACCGAGAACGCAGTTCTAGTGTCATAAACGGCCAAAACGGGTGTCAAACGGTCAAATTCATAGCGGACGACCTCGGATTGACTGGAAACCACCTTCCAATATTCTAATTATTATTCATGATGCGTACGCATAGACGGAACGTCAATCGGAAATGCGGTTTGCGCGGTACGGCTCAATATTCGTGTTTTAAGTGATGCGCGCGTTTCATAAACGCGCGTGGGGGGTCAAAACGGGATGAACGAAGTCGGAATGGCCTGAAATCAAACTAAAAATACAGGTGAGTGATTTCTGAAGTGGTCGAGCAGACGGCACGTCAATCGGACGTGCCATGTGCCTGCGGTGACCGACAACGCAGTTCTGGTGTCATAAACGGCCAAAACGGGCGTCAAACGGTCAAATTCATAGCGGACGACCTTGGATTGAGATGAAACAACCGTGTAACATTCTAATTATTATTCGTGACGTGTACGCGCAGACGACACGTCAATTGGACGTGCGGTTTGCGCGGTATGACTCAATATTCGTGTTTTAAGTGATGCGCGTGCTTCGTAAACGCGCGTGAGGGGGGTCCAAACGGGCCGATGAAGTTGGAATGGCCTGAAATCAGATGACAAATATGGGTGAGGGATTTCTGAAGTGGTCGAGCAGAATTCACGTCAATCGGACGTGCCGTGTGCCCGCGGTGACCGACAAAGCAGTTCTGGTGTCATAAACGGCCAAAACGGGCATCCAACGGTCAAATTCATAGCGTACGACCTTGGATTGAGCTGAAACCACCGTGAAACATTCTAATTATTATTCGTGATGTGTACGCATAGACGGCACGTCAATCGGACGTGCAGTTTGCGCGGTACGGCTCAATATTCGTGTTTTAAGTGATGCGCGCGCTTTGTAAACGCGCGTGAGGGGGATCCAAACGGGCCGAACGAAGTCGGAATGGCCTGAAATCAGAAGAAAAATATGGGTGAGTGATTTCTGAAGTGGTCAAGCAGACGGCACGTCAATCGGACGTGCCGTGTGCCCGCGGTGACCGACAACGCAGTTATGGTGTCATAAACGGCCAAAACGGGCGTCCAACGGTCGAATTCATAGAGGACGACCTCGGATTGAGCTGAAACCACCGTGCAACATTATAATTATTATTCATGACGTGTACTCATAGACGGCACGTCAATCGGATGTGCGGTTTGCGCGGTACGGCTCAATATTCGTGTTTTAAGTGATGCGCGCACTTCGTAAACGCGCGTGATGGGGGTCCAAACGGGCCGAACGAAGTTGGAATGGCCTGAAATCAGAAGACAAATACGGGTGAGTGATTTCTGAAGTGGTCGAGTAGACGGCATGTCAATCGGACGTGCCGTGTGCCCGCGGTGACCGACAATGCAGTTCTGGTGTCCTAAACGGCCAAAACGGACGTCCAACGGTCAAATTCATAGCGGGTGACCTCGGATTGAGCTGAAACTACCGTGCAACATTCTAATTGTTATTTTTGATGTGTACGCGTAGACGGCACGTCAATCGGACGTGCAGTTTGCGCGGTACGGCTCAATATTCGTGTTTTAAGTGATGTGCGCGCTTCGTAAACGCGCGTGAGGGGGGTCCAAACGGGCCGAACGAAGTCGGAATGGCCTGAAATCATACAAAAAATACGGATGAGTGATTTCTGAAGTGGTCGAGTAGACGGCATGTCAATCGGACGTGTCGTGTGCCCGCGGTGACCGACAGCGCAGTTCTGGTGTCATAAACAGCCAAAACGGGCGTCCAACGGTCAAATTCATAGAGGATGACCTCGAATTGAGCTGAAACCACCTTTCAACATTCTAATTATTATTTGTGACGTGTAAACGCAGACAGCACGTCAATCGGATGTGCAGTTTGCACGGTACGGCTCAATATTTGTGTTTTAAGTGATGTGCGCGCTTCGTAAACGCGCGTGAGGGGGGTCCAAATGGGCCGAACGAAGTTGGAATAGCCTGAAATCAGACGAAAAATACGGGTGAGTGATTTATGAAGTGGTCGAGCAGACGGCACGTCAATCGGACATGCCGTGTGCCCATGGTGACCGACAACGCAATTCTGGTGTCATAAACGGCCAAAACGGGCGTCCAACGGTCAAATTCATAGCGGACAACCTCGGATTGAGCTGAAACCACCGTTCAACATTCTAATTATTATTCGTGACGTGTACGCGCAGACGGCATGTCAATTGGACGTGCGGTTTGCGCGGTACGGCTCAATATTCGTGAATTAAGTGATGTGCGCTCTTCGTAAACGCGCATGAGGGGGGTCCAAATGGGACGAATGAAGTCGGAAAGGCATGAAATCATACAAAAAATATGGGTGAGTGATTTCTAAAGTGTTCAAGTAGACGGCACGTCAATCGGACGTGCCGTGTGCCCGCGGTGACCGACAACGCAGTTCTGGTCTCATAAACGGCCAAAACGGGCGTCCAATGGTCAAATTCATAGCGGACAACCTCTTATTGAACTGAAACCACCGTGCAACATTCTAATTATTATTCGTGACGTGTACGCACAGACGGAACGTCAATCGGACGTGCAGTTTGCGTGGTACGGCTCAATATTCATGTTTTAAGTGATGCGCGCGCTTCGTAAACGCGCGTGAGGGTGGTCCAAACGGGCCGAACGAAGTCGGAATGGCCGGAAATCAGACGACATATATGGGTGAGTGATTTCTGAAGTGGTCGAGCAGACGGCACATCAATCGGACATGCCGTGTGCCCGCGGTGACCGATAACACAGTTCTGGTGTCATAAACGGCCAAAACGGGCGTCCAACTGTCAAATTCATAGAAGACGACCTCGGATTGAGCTGAAACCACCGTGAAACATTCTAATTATTATTCGTGACGTGTACGCGTAGATGGCACGTCAATCAGACGTGTGTTTTGCGCGGTACAGCTCAATATTCGTGTTTTAAGTGATGTGCACGCTTCGTAAACGCGCGTGAGGGGGGTCCAAACGGGCCAAACGAAGTCAGAATGGCCTGAAATCAGAAAACAAACACGAGTGACTTATTTCTGAAGTGGTCGAGCAGACGGCACGTCAATCGGATGTGTCGTGTGCCCGCGGTGACCGACAACGCAGTTCTGGTGTCATAAACGGCCAAAACAGGCGTCCAACGGTCAAATTCATAGCGGACGACCTCGGATTGAGCTGAAACCACCGTGAAACATTCTAATTATAATTCGTGACGTGTAAGAGCAGACGGCACATCAATCGGAAATGCAGTTTTCTCGGTACGGCTCAATATTCGTGTTTTAAGTGATGCGCGCGCTTCGTAAACGCGCGTGAGGGGGGTCCAAACGGGTCGAAAGAAGTCAGAATGGTCTGAAATCAGACGAAAAATATGGGTGAGTGATTTATCAAGTGGTCGAGCAGATGGAACGTCCATTGGACGTGCCGTGTGCCCGCGGTGACCGACAACGCAGTTCTGGTGTCATAAACGGCCAAAACGGGCGTCCAATGGTCAAATTCATAGCGGACGACCTCGGATTGAGCTGAAACCACCGTGAAACATTCTAATTATTATTGGTGACGTGTACGCGTAGACAGCACATCAATCGGACGTGCAGTTTGCGCGGTACGGATCAATATTCGTGTTTTAAGTGATGCGCGCGCTTCGTAAACGCGCGTGAGGGGGGTCCAAACGGGCCGAACGAAGTCAGAATGGCCTGAAATCAGACGACAAATACGGGTTAGTGATTTCTGAAGTGGTCGAGCAGACGTCACGTCAATCGGACGTGCCGTGTGCCCGCGGTGACCGACAACACAGTTCTGGTGTCATAAACGGCCAAAACGGGCGTCCAACAGTCAAATTCATAGCGGACGACCTCGGATTGAGCTGAAACCATTGGGCAACATTCTAATTATTATTCGTGATGTGTACGCGCAGACGACACGTCAATCGAACGTGCGGTTTGCACGGTACGGCTCAATATTCGTGTTTTAAGTGATGCGCGCGCTTCGTAAACGCGCGTGAGGGGGGTCCAAACGGGCCGAACGAAGTCGGAATGGCCTGAAATCAGATGACAAATATGGGTGACTGATTTCTGAAGTGGTCGAGTAGACGGCACGTCAATCGGACATGCCGTGTGCTCGCGGTGACCGACAACGCAGTTCTGGTGTCATAAACGACCAAAACGGGCGTCCAACGGTCAAATTCATAGAGGATGACCTCAGATTGAGCTGAAACCACCGTGCAACATTATAATTATTATTCTTGACGTGTACGCGTAGACGGAACATCAATCGGATGTTCGGTTTGCGTGGTACGGCTCAATATTCGTGTTTTAAGTGATGTGCGCGCTTCGTAAACACGCGTGAGGGGGGTCCAAACGGGCCGAACGAAGTCGGAATGGCCTGAAATCAGATGAAAAATATGGGTGAGTGATTTCTGAAGTGGTCGAGTAGAAGGCATGTCAATCGGACGTGCCCTGTGCCCGCGGTGACCGAGAACGCAGTTATGGTGTCATAAACGACCAAAACGGGTGTCAAACGGTCAAATTCATAGCGGACGACCTTGGATTGAGCTGAAACCACCGTGCAACATTCTAATTATTATTCGTGACGTGTACGCGTAGACGGAACGTCAATCGGACATGCGGTTTGTGCGGTACGGCTCAATATTCGTGTTTTAAGTGATGTGTGCGCTTCGTAAACGAGCGTGAGGGGTGGTCCAAGGAGGAGGCGGGGGGGCTGTTCGGGGGGCTGTCCGGGGAGTGTCCGGGGGGCTGTCCGGGGTCCAGGGAGGAGGGTGGGGGGGTTGTTTGGGGGGCTGTCCGGGGGGCTGTCCGGGGTCCAGGGAGGAGGGGGGTTGTTCGGGGGGCTGTCTAGGGGCTGTCCGGGGGGTGTTTGGAGGGTTTTCTGGGGGGTGTCCGGGGGGTGTTCAGGGGGGTTGTCCGGGGGGTGTTCGGGGGGTTGTCCGGGGTACAAGGAGGTGGGTGGGGGGCTGTCCGGGGGGCTGTTCGGTGGGCTGTCCGGGGAGTGTCCGGGTGGTTGTCCGGGGTCCAGGGAGGAGGGTGGGGGGGCTGTTCGGGGGGTTGTCCGGTGTCCATGGAGGAGGGTGGGGGCTGTGCGGGGGGCTGTCCAGGGGGTGTTCGGGGGGTTGTCCGGGGTCCAGGGAGGAGGGTGGGGGGCTATCCGGGGTCCAGGAAGGAGGGGGTTCCCAAACACACAACCACTAAAAGACAACAACATCCATAAAAAAAGATAATATATAAAAATAACTCAACTCCAATACTATACTACGAGTCTAGATAAAACCAACAACTAGAATAGATTAAATATCAAATCTCAGTAATATTAGTCAAAAATGAAATGGATCAATTTGTCCCACATCACCCTCACCGTCATCACCATCATCACCATCACCATCACCATCACCATCACCATCACCATCACCATCATCATCACCATCATCATCACCCTCGTCCTCGTCCCCATCATAGTCCTCGTCCCCATCATCGTCCTCGCCCTCCTCAGTGCCATCCTCGCCCTCGCCCTCCTCCTCGCCATCATCATTGTCAAGCTGAACATCGTCCTGAGCAGCACTAGAACTGTCACCTGGTGCACCATATATAGAATGTATCGACGATATATACTCATCAAAAGCTGGGCTGGCCTCTGTTGGAAGTGTTGGATGTAGAACTTCAATAAATTTCATAAACGCATTGTTTGCCCTAGAAGACTCTTCTGTCGTCTCTGTGGCCCTTTTCTCAGCATGTTCTTCCTGTGCCCTAACTTGCTGCAGCTCGGTGGCACTACATCTCGTACCTGAGGAGGGCCAATACCTCGTTGGGGCTATCCTAAGTCAGTAGCGTACTCTGCCAGGATGCTCCTCTCCTAACACCTGATGTAAGTGATCTCTAGGCCCAAAATTGTCCGGTTCTTGGGCATCGAGGGCCTCTAAAGCAACCTGTTACCAATATAAATATATTATTAAGTTAAAAAATAGATATTAAAATATAAAATCAATAGATTAAAACTTACAATCTGCTGATGAGTCGCTTCGTTGATGGCACTTCCATCCTTTTTCCGTCTACTCGAGCAAAACAGTTTTGCTCGAGGCACACGTCCTTCAATATTCTGTATTTTCCTCTACAATGATATTGAAAACTAAATTTATATGAAAACTTTAACAAATGATTAAATAATTTAGAAAACAAAAGAAAATGTAAGTCGTAAAGAAAACTTATAAAAAATTGTCATACCTGCTTCCTCTCATGATCCGGCATCGTCGTACGTCCTAGTGTGTGGAGATATTTTTTTCATCAATGTTTTTTTTATTTTTTCCAGATGATTCCTAAAAAAAATTAAATAATGCAAAGGATAATATTAATGCGAAACATGAAAGTTATTATTTAAATAAATCAAATTTAATTCATATCTTAAACTGGGTACTCGTCCAATGAGTAATCATCTGACGATACTGCTCTATAGGACAGTCATCCACGACTGGCACCGCCTCTAACTCAGTGCCAACTCTAGCACGCCAGCCAAGATACAACTCATGCTTGTAGTCTCTCCAAAGCTCGCCTAAATCCTTTAGACGTTCCGCTCGAACACCCTCACCATCTGGAAAATTAAATCGAAGCTGACATCAAAATATTTATTTTATATAAATACAAAAATAATTCATGTCATTAAATACAATAGATTTTTTTACCCATATCTCTGCCCAAGCTCTATCCTTGACTTCATGTGGAAAATGTCTCCATGACAGCGGGCTGACGGGAATGATGTCGGAGTATTTGGCAAGCGTCGCCAAAAAACTCTGACATTGCTACCCGGATTTCTCAACCATTTGTTTGTCTTAATTATAATCTACCATTACCTGTGTGCAGTGATTCCACACCGAACTCATGCGTGTACGCCCCCTCCCCCGCCTCCTGTCAGTAGCTGAATCTGTCATTAAAGAAAAAATAAATATTTTATCAAAACATGTTATAATGAAAATAAATATTTTTATACAATTTTGTTAGGGTTTTATAAATATATCTGCTCCAGTCTGATCGCTGAGCGCCGCCGGATCCACAGAAACTGATGGAACACCCTGTGCTGGAACAGGAGTCGGGGACGAAGGAATATGGAAGCTCGGAGAGACAGAAATAGAAGGAAAAGAAGATGGGACAGCAGTATGACCAGATTCTGACTGGGGAGTGGGAATCATCATGGGATGTGAAAATGATGGGGCAGAAGATGCAGACGGTAGCGAAAACATGGGAGGCCTAAATATCCCATGTGTCCCTAACGGAACACCGGGATCAGAATGTGGTAAGGATGACATGTCAGTGGGAGGGGCGGGGTCTAGTCGGGCACACGCAGCTGATCGTCGACCTCTGGTATGAACCTCCCTCGTACCACCGACCTGAGTACTAGGACCAGTACTAGGCTCCTCGTCGAATAACTATCGACGTAAAGGTGGATCCTACAAAAATGTTTACAACAAAATTAATCACATGACATTATATATTCTTTAAATATATATATTTGAAATAAAGTACTCACAACAGGTACTAATGGTGGAACTCCCAAATCCGTCATTCGATGATTGTTGTCCATAATTTTTTTCCTTCGTCTCTCTTCAATAGGCTGCATTTCCTGCTTTTGAAAAAAAATATGTAATTAATTAGAAAAATGAAACTAAAGTGTAACCCAAAAAAATAAATATATGATGGAATAGGGGGATTCATTGATAATTTATCTATCAATTTTTTTATAAGAGCTTGAATGGATTTAATAAATCATACAAGTTGTAATGTTTACCAAGTTAAAAATATTGTTTGACTAGGTTTGAATACAGTTCAATTCCAAATTAGAAAATGAAATTCAAATAAAATTGCAATGAATAAACATTGAAAATTCACATAACGGTCAAGTCAGCCAAAAAAAATTTGTTATCAATACTAAATCAATTTTAATAGTAACAACCTTAGCAACCCAACTCGAGTTAAACCAAAAGAATTGAGAACATGGATGAATGATTCTATATATTTTCAACCACAACTTTAGGTTCACAATCAACTCTGACAATTGAGATATTGGAGTCATCAAAAGAAATAAATGCATTGGTTCCAATGACAGTAGGGAAAGTGTCAATTTCATCATCACCATCATCAAAAATATGTCTTGGAATTACTTCAACTATGACACAAAATTCAGGTAGAAGTTGGTCTTTGACATTAAAAACTTGTATAGCCATTGATGCCAACACATATGGTTCTTCGGTAGCAAGAGTGTGAGTCATATTAATTACTCAAAATCCACAATCATCAATAAATGTGCCTTGTCTCGTCATCGAATCAAACCATTGACATTTCAACATTGTGACTCGTTCATGAGAGTAATAATCCAATATTATTATTTTCTCGATGACTCCATAATAACCCACATTTTCAAATCGCGGTCTACTATCTGATGCACTGGCATAACAATATGTTGTGTCAGTAACCATAACACCATCATGTTGTGTTCTCATATTCTTTTCTCATTCAGTGACAATAAATTTGTACCCATTGATAACAATTGATTTACAGTCACGAACCATGGTATTAGGACCCAAATCCAAAGCTCTTATTTCCTCAGATACAGAGTCAGCAGACAAACTCAATACCTACAATATAAATGATTTTTAAACCTAATTAAATATTGATTTAATTATTTTAAATAGTAATATTTTTACCTTCAATTTTAACCAAGAAGAAAACTCTTTGCTATGCAAAGCCTCCCTCCTCCTCAAAGATAAAGAACGATGCTTTAAATTTATCATTGTTTTATGTTCCCTGTAGATAAAAAATATGAATATTTTAACAGATATATATGTAAGATATACATAATCAATTTAGTTACCTGATATAGTCATCGAAAAAATCACTGTTGAACAAAACTGTGCGATGTGCCATCTCCCGCTCTTCATGGCTTAATATCTTCAATGTATATGATCCAGGAATTCCTTTTGTTTGAGGAAGTGATGGAAAATTGGGTTCAATTTGCTCATACTGTTCTTCTTCATTTCTCATTGGTCTATTCAATCTTGTAGTAAGATCGGACAAATACATCGAGCAGAAATCCATACATTCTTGGGCTAGGTAACCATTCACGATAGAACCTTCAGGGTGATTTCTATTTCGAACATAAGACTTTAATGTGAACATATTTCTTTCAGTTGGATACATCCAACGAAAAGAAACAGGTCTTCCGAGAAGTATTTCATTGGGAATATGGACAGTCAGATGCAGCATGCATGTGAAAAATGATGGAGGAAATATTTTCTCCAACTCACACAAAATTAATGGGGCATCTGTCAAAGTTTTTTGCAAGGAAGACTTGGACAACTTCTTAGCACAAAGATCTCTAAACAAATGGCACAACCGAATAACAGCCACCCTTACATTATTGGACAAAAGATGACAGATTGCTATTGGAAGTAACTCATGCAGTAGAACGTGATAATCATGAGTCTTCAAAGATTTTAGCTTCAACTCTTTTCTGTTGACCCGTTTAGATATGTTGCTTGAATACCCATCAAGAACTCTAATAGTATCTAATACTTCCAGAAATTGTTTTTTTTCATAGGTTTCATCACATAAAAAGCACATGGAAGTTGCCATTTATTTTCACTGATACGCACAGGATGAAATTCTGGTCTGATTCCCCAATCCACCAAGTCACGCCGAGATCGTAAATCATCTTTTGTTTTCCCCTTGACATTTAGAAGAACTGAAAGAAACATTTTGCATATATTCTTTTCAATATGAATTACGTCTAAGCAATGAAATAAAAAATTGGTTGACCAATAAGGAAAATCAAAAAAGATACTCATCTTCCTCCAATTGTAACAGGTTTCAATGGAAACATTCTTTCTCTTTCCAGATTTCATTTGACCCTTCCCGAATGAAAAACTGCAATCTTTCAATTCATTAAGCACATCAGTTCCAGACATACGCTGAGGTGGATCATCGGTCTCTATGGTATTATCAAATCTTCGACGATTCAATCTATATGGATGATCCTTTGGTAAGAATCATCGATGTCCCATAAAACTGAAACTACAATGATGTTTCAATCTTCTGGATCATGTATTCTTCATACAAACTGGACATGAAAGTTTTCCCTTCGTGCTCCATCCAGACATCATTGCATAAGCTGTAAAATCATTGATTGTCCACATAAGCACAGCACGCATCTGAAATATGTCTTTCGAACATGCATCGTATGTGCGCACACCCACATCCCAAAGAAGTTTCAATTCTTTTATTAAAGGTTGCATGTATACATCAATATCATTGTCGGGATCAGAAAGACCAGATATGAGTATACTCATGAAAGTGAAAGGTTTTTTCATACACAACCATGGGGGAAGATTATAAATGTGTATAAAAACTGGCCATGTGTTGTGTGAAGTAAGCATCTGCCCAAACGGATTAAAACCGTTGCATGAAAGACCCAGCCTCACATTACGCACGTCAGCTGAAAAATCATGATGTCGAGCATCAAATCTCTTCCATGAAAATCCATCTACAGAATGAACCAACTCATCATTAGTCTTCTTTCTCTCGGTATCATTCCATCTCATTTTTATTGATATGTCATCAGACATAAAAAGATTCTGGAGTCTGGGGATCAATGGAAAGTGCCACATTACTTTCTGTGGAATGCGGGATGGTGTTTCATCAGATTTTGACTTCCAGCAGGATGTGCCACATTTTATACAATCATTTCATTCAGCAGTTTCCTCCCAGAATAAACAGCAATCTTTCGGGCAAGCATGAATTTTGTTTCTTTAAAATCCAAGTTCCTCAACTAACTTCCACGCCATATAGTGGTTTGAGGGAATATCTGCATCATCTGGAAGTAAATCCTTCAAGAGGGTAAGAATGTAATCGATTGCTGTATTAGAAATCTCATACATAGTTTTCCCATGAAATAATCGGATTAAAAATTCTAGCTTTTTCATTTTATCGCATTGTCAATATACTGGAGTCGTGGCAGCATCATTCAATTTTTTCAACCTATCAATATCATCATTTTCACTAGATGCGTCAGCTATCCTCATATCGAAGTCTTCTTGAGTCGAAATCCTTTCTTTTTCATGATGACGAATAAACGGAAACCGATCATCTAACAAATTCTCCATTCCAATCCTTTCATTTAGATCATCACCAATTTGAGATTTCATTTTCTCCCCATTGTGATACCACACAAAGTAGTTTACTTGAAACCCATTTTTGGTTATGTGGTAGCTGACTTCTTCACGGCTCAACCTTGGTCTACCAACACAATTGGAACATGGGCAGTGTATGCGACCACTATCTGAAGCATTGTGAAATGCAAAATCTATAAAGCTCTCCAAATTGTTTTGAAAATCGTCTGAGATCTGATCGGTTTCATACATCCAACTTCTGTCCATTCTATAAAAAGAATTTATATAAGTCATTTTGTCAAAAACAATTCAATAGGCATTAACTTTAATAGAAAATACATTTAAGTAAACGATAAAGGAAGAAAATAATCAAGGTATCAACTACACATGTGAAAAAAACATACAAATGTGTTATTGAAAAAATGTAAAACCAACAATAACTTAATGTGTTATATCACATAACAGCATGCCTCATCCCATAACCATATTAGTAGGGTATCATGAACATGAATAACATCAACCTTGTGCCATCCTCCTACCCTACATGACCCCAACCACATGCCACATCTTATTATAGCCTTATCACATCACACCTCACCGGAAAACACTAGGGAAATCATAGTACATCTCACCTGAAGACACATGGACAATCACATCGCATCTTGCCTAAAAACACATGTTCAATCACTTTTGAAGTAAGATTAGGGAAGACATGGTAGCTATCCAAACATATAACCACCATCCAAGATATTAGAAAAAATACCCATAACTCAAAACCTCTGATCGTTGGTAAGTTTATCCAACTCTGGTTGGGAATGTGTAGAAATAACATAAAAATACATGATATATAGATAGTACAAAATACTCAACCTAGGGGTTCACATTAACTACATAATCACACACTTCACTACTACCATAAAACACATAAACCACACCACCACCACACAAGATGTATAGCATTTCTCACTTTCATTTATAAGCCACTTCATTCACACATACATTGTCCATTCATTTAATGTTAAATTAATTAAATCCATTTACCACACATCATACACAACAACTTCATCACACAACACCTCCACACGACACAACACCACCACACATCATCACTATCATACAACTTCACATGTCACCTCCATGCCCACTAACCATCACATTACAACCCCACATATCACAAAGCCCAACTGGTCACCTCAATCCCCATAAAACACCCTACAACATACAATGAAACAGAACAAAAAACCTCCCATAGAGGCAACATACCCCAACTTCCACAATGTATTTATTCAAGGTCTTTTATTACATTACCCCTTTATTTATCATGGGCATTATAACACAACTGATATTCCAGGGGAAACTAATTAATTAAAAAAATATTCATTCATTTCCCTGTTTTTCACGGTGAAATCACATCAAAATCCTAACTTAAAACAAAAATATTAGATCAATAACAATAAAAACAAGGTACCATATATGTATAAAGAATAAAATACTTGATTTGAGATGATTCAACTGGGTTTTCACCTATTCGGATGGGGAGTTCAAGATTAGCAGAGAGTTAGAGCTGGATTGATAAATTAAAACTAAAATATGAGATCAATAACAATAAAAATAAGGTAGTATATGTGTATAAAGGAAAAAATACCTGATTTCATATGATTTTTCACCTCTTCGAATGTTCGGATGGGGGGAGTTCGTGAGAGGAGGGAGAGCAGCCCCACTGGATCATAAATTTAGGGTTCTGTCCGAATGGGGGGAGAGCAGCCCCGCGGCTGTATTTGTGGGAATTATTTCACAATGGTTTTTAAAAACCATTGGGAAAGAGAGGTGTTAAGAGATGTTTCCAAATGGTTCTAGTGAACCGTTCGGTAAAGTGTATCTAAGACACCCCTTTACCAATGGTTTGGGGAAACCGTTGGCAAAGAGGTGGCCTTTCCCAACGGTTTGTTGAAATCGTTGGGAAAGCCTTCCCTGGACATTCCTTTGCCAACGGTTGTGTATAACCGTTGGTAAATATGTCCTAATCCCTGCAACCCCAACGATTTAGGCCAACCATTGGTAAACACCCGTTGGGAAAATCCTATTTCGAGTAGTGGTAAATGAGTTTTTTTAAAAAAAATATATTATTAATTGATATTATATTCCTAAAAATCTAAAGTTCATCCAAAGGACTTATATCATGATATTTGTATCATTAATGGACCACTTGGTGGTATCTAGGATATATATAGTAAGTTTATTAACTATATAATATAAAAATATAAAGTGACATGATAAATGTCAAACTAATTAACTAAGAATTAAAACTAAAAGATTAGGTTAATATAATGACCCAAACCTGTCTAAAATCTATTGGTTGAAAGGATTTCTACCCATCCCCACCTTAGAATTTTAATAATCCACTTTATATCCATTAGAAACCGAATATTAATTTATTATAAATTAATACTTTAAGTTTTTTCTAAAGAGTCCCTCCTCCCCCTTATAAAGGACACCACTTATAGCTAATTCCTCACACCTCTCAAGCCTTTCAGATCGTCCAACCTCTGCCCAATTAAGCTCCCTACATCCCTATACTCCTCCTAGAAGCCTTAATTTAGGCATAAGGCACTCCAAAAGTCCTTTTTGGTTCAAACCAAAGGGAGTTACCAAAATTAAAGGTAATGATTTCTCTTAGCTTCTTTTCTTTTATTTTACTTCTCCAACACCTAAACTCTTATTATTATTTTTTTTTTGTAACAAAACCAATATTATAAATATACTAGGATATTGTTATGAGAATTATTCGAACTACACTTACACACACCTCCATATAATGGGTGAAGAACATAATGTATCTGTGGATAGAAAGCAAACGCCTCACGAAATGATGATTGTTCAATTATCTCCTACCACCTCTCATGGTGTCCATTATGATGGAACTATAATTAAATATGATATTTATGATATTTATTTTATATATAAGATTCTTTAATTCCATTTTATATCATACCATTATTTGTTTCATGTTGTATATATATATACGATAATTTCAGTTGTGGAAGTGCGGACTACCGCCCCCTCAAAGTGATATGACTCGTTCATACCATACATGGAATGTATAAAGGATGGTATTAATGAAAATAAGTAAAAAATATAAGATATTAAATTATAATGTAATAATAATATACCTTTGTATCATTTGGTTTTGATTCCTTTTAAAATGAAAAATGAAATGGAAATAGCGTTTGTGCGTACGTACGGACTACCGTCTCCACAAACGCGATCACACTCATTCCCCATTGTATCCATTCAAGTATAATTATCATTTTATGATTAAAAATAATGTTTAAAGACTTTATATAATTCTTGATATGAATAATATACAACCTATCCATAACAAACATGGCTTATGTAACAAAACATATAAAATAAAATGAGTAAGTTAACACCCGAAACGACGATAATACTTAGATATTATTAACAAAGAAATATTAAAAGATTATATATGATATCATATTAATGTATATTATTATTGTATAATTTAATAAAAATCATTTAACCATTATACAGGAGGTTAACCTACCCTCGTCAAAGGAAAATTAAAAGGTAAGGGGTTTTCATCTCACTCCTTATTCCCTTGAGATTCATGCCATATTGCCACTATTACCTTTTGTGTCGTGTATGTACTTCCCATAATTGTATTCTTTGTGTAATACACTGTAATTTATGTATATTTACATATTCATTGTATGATACCTCTTTCATGGGGTGTATGTTTCGTAAGTTACAAAATTGGTAAGGGTTTATTTCACAATCTCTTCATTATCCGAGGTTGATTATATGTAATTATCTACTAGGACCTCTTTATCATCCACATCCATGTTTCTTAAAAATGTATTTCAAAACATTATTACTATTTTATAGAATATGGGTTAAATTCATGTATACCCTTTTTTGACTTTTTATAAGAAGTTTATAAAGGAATCTTTTCATCGTTTTCCAAACAAGGTCCTTTTTAACCATTTCGACAGAATTAAGGTAAGAATGTCTTTTTAACTTATACGGTGGGTGTGGCTATTTTCTACCATTATAAAATCGTAAAATCTTACCTTAAAATCTTATAAGAATATTTTCAAAGTAAATGTTTTCTTTTATAATTATTTTACCCTTAAATGATTTAAAAAAAAGATATATTTACCTCAAATAGTTTTGATTTCATCTATGTCAACATCGTTTTAAATGTTTTAAAGATTTATTATTCTAAACCATTATCATTAATGTTCATGTTTTCAAAATATTTTTAAGGATTTATTTAAATGGACATGAATGTTTTAAAATGTTAATTACTTTAAAAATTTTCAAACTGTTATGGGACACTTTGATTCAAAAAATGTCTTTAAATGTCTTCCTTTCTAAATTGTGTGACTTTTAAATGTTTTCATGAAAAGGAATATTTCAATAAAAGAGTTTTACAAATCATTTCCATCTATGTAAAATCCTTTAATGTATTTTAAACTTGTTTTGAAGTTGATTTATTATGATACAAAACTTCTATATTGTATTGAAGGTTTTGTGATATGTTTTACTATGGATGTGTTATTTTTATACCATTCATGGTTTATAGTTAAAGTATTGACATTTCTTATCCTAGTTATTATATGAATGTTTATGTTATGTTTTAACCATTTCATATGAGGAATGTATTGGACATAGTAAGTGACGGGTGGAGCCTGCTATAGCTCCTCGATGCATCGGTAGGTCTCATGAGACAACTAGACATGGAATTGGTCGAGGCCTTTTCCCATTTTGATTTATGGTTTTGGCCGAGGCCTTAATCATTTTTATACATCTTGGCTGAGGATTTGAAAAAATGTTTTATAATTTATGGAATTATACATTCCCTCATTATGAAAATAATATTGATGGTTCATTTAGTCATTTGACTAGTAGAATACCCATCATTATGTTTTATTATGGTATTATTTACTCAACTCATATTCCTGCCATAAAAGTATTCACGTTTATTGTTGGTAAAGTCATTGGTTTCATTTATTCACCATGATTAATATTTATGTTATCTTCTACTCTATTTCTTACCCTTACTGAGCGTTTGAGCTCACCCCTTTCTATGTTTTATTTTTTCCAGGATTCCAAGAAGTGCATTTTGATTGATATGCAGGGTTAAGCTAAGGGGATAATAGAGTTTATAAAGGATTACTTATGTTGTGTTGTATGTTATAAATTGCAATGTAACATTCATGTATGTAATAAATTTTCCAAGACTGCTAAACTGATCGGTACTTTGGGACTTGATTACTTGTAATATTGCCAATGTATTAAAATAATGCACCGACTATGGGTAACTGGGGTCGGGGCGTTGCAATTCTGGTTATTGGTATTTGAAATAAAATCATAGTAGGCCTCACCACATCATGGTCTCGGGTATGGTGGGATAAAAACAACTTGGTTTTTTGTAACAAATTACAGTGGATTGTTGTGGTGGGTTCCTAGATATAGGGTGATCAAAGGAGACGTGGTCATAGTTGATACCACCAAGCCATGCTGATGGTAAAACCATTTTTTTAAATTCTTAATTCAAAATCTAATCATGGGGGTACTTATGGAAACATTTATGATCTTATTAGGATGGTTTTTAATGTGATATGTGGATATAAATTTCATTTGAATTGTATGGGACCATATTGATTCAAAAATAGAACTCAATGCCAGGTAGTGGCTTTGGGGGTATAGAACCACATAATATCTTGGTAAAGGGAAGAATCACCACTCATGATAATAGATTTTATCATGATATATGAATTTTTATGTGTGTGAACATGGAATATGATTCCAAGTGAAATGGTTAAATGAATGAGGGAAATGAATTAATCACATTGCATTTTTTTGAACTATGGATTTGAAGAAACTATTTATAAATATGATACTCTTATTTTTTTAACATTGAAGTTAACTTATTTATTGTTCTAATGGAATGTGTGGGAAGTATCAGAGTCTGCCTACTAGGAAAGATTACCCCCCCCCCCCTCCATCATATTCACATGGGTTCCTAGGTAGACAATGTTTTCCATGGTAAGGTAAAAGCATTGGTTTTTGTATTCCTCTTGTAGAGGGTTATGATAGAAGCTATCATAGTTGACCAAATTTAGAGCTTTGAAGTTTGTTGAGTCTTGGAATATATAGGGGTACCACCTTGGTTCCTGAGTTTTTATTACTTTAGATTGTTGGACATTATATTTCCATTTATTATTTCCCCTTCTATACTAAATTTGATTGTTTTTTTGATTTTAAGTTGTAATGATTACTTTCAAAGAAACATATAGTACTGGTTTTTTGTTTCTATTTTTTTGTTGAGTTATATCTATTTTATGGGAAAATCATCCCCCAATTATTTCATAATCCCTTGGAATTTATTTTTAGTATTTGGTGTCTTTGGGATTTCACTTACGTTTAGTGGCACCACAACACTTCCCAAGATAAAAGTTTTAGTAGGGTTGCTAAAATGGCATTAGTTTATTTTAGTCCATTGTTAGGGATTTTATAAAGGATATATAATTCATATAAACATGAAATTTATATCATAAAAATATGTATATAACCTCTTTATACTAATAATTAATTTTCTAGGGTTCTTGAGGGATAAAAAATTCTAAATCATTTCTAGGTGTATTTTCACCTCATGGTCATGGGTTTATCCAATGAGAGTATAGTATCACACATTATAAAAGTGACTTCCCTCTAGGAATACCTTATGAAATGATTATTTGATTTTATTATTGTGATATAATTATTTTTTTAGTTTTTATATTATAAATGATAAAACCCTGAATTAGGAAAATATAAAATAATTAACTAATTTTTTTTGATATGGTATATAATAAGAATTACATCGATCGGGAGAATGGGAAATTAGAATAAGGGAATAGCTTAGAATGTGGTTCCACCTAAGCCCTGGGTGAACCAATTACTTGTAAAAAGTATTGCGTGAGCCTTCCAGGCTATCAATAAGGGAACTCAAAATAAGTAACCTTGTTATGTGAATAAATCATTATAATTCTAGAAGTAAAATCCATTGAATTATTTGTGAAATTCAGGACCATGTAAAATAGATGTATGGTTGGTTGTGATAAATAGAATCCTTGAATTCATCAAAAATCTAGAGTATAAGAAGTTTAATCTAGAAACATACATTCTTAAAGACCACATGATATATTGGTGGAACTTAATGGTTCAAGTAAATCAAGATTAGGGTCTAACATGGTATGTTTTTTAGGAGTTTTTTAATAAAATGTTTTATCCTACACCATTTAGATATAAAAGATGATATAATTAAACTAGATAAAACAAAAAAGTATGTTTGTGATTGAATATCCTACCAAATTTTCACATTGCACTAGAGGTAACATCTTCTGAAAATATTAAGGCTCAAATATTCAAGGATAGATTGTGACTTTATATTCACTCTGAATTAGTAAGGTTTTTAATTATGGATTGTAAAGATATGGTGAGTAGGTCACTGCTAAGAGAGGTATTGTTGGAAACCTAGTGAAGAGAACACCTACATCTATCCAATTATTTGTGTTGAAATATGTGTAGGGAATAATTATAAAATGTAAAATTATTCCCAAGGAAGTAGGGAACTGGAGAATCAGTTTACTAAATTATTCTTGTATCAACCATATCGTATCAATGTACCCAGTTGAATTTAGTGTGGCTCTATTTATCACAGAAGGAAAGAGTGTATTAAACCACCATATGATTATTACAATTTTGGAAAAATATGGTATCTTAATAAGTATTACCTTAAACCTCTAATGTCAAAAGGAGGATATGGATTGAACTAGTCGCATGTCTCCCATACTCAATCTAAAATATATCATTAGAATAGTTATCTCCTTCATAATCGGAAGAATCTAATATCTTTTTTTATTATTTGGATGAAACTATAGTAAGGGATAATGGTTTATTATAGGGTATTTTTTCAATAGTTATATAGATATAAGTAGACCCTTTTAACTAAGAAACTAAATACCTCAACTGCGCATGGTACTATTCTTCTAAACTCAACCCCTAAAAATGTATTATTTGATACTAATGTGTGACATTATTTACTTGGATCTCATGTTGTTAAACAATTGGTCTTGTGCATAGAGATTATACCACACATCATGAGAATCGAAACACCTCTCGATCAACAGGAATGCATAGGATTCACGTGCCCAGAATGTACCATTTCCATTGATGAAGTACAGTTCCTCTGGGAGTTTACTATCTTAGATAAGGATATTTTTTATTAGATATTTATATTGGAATGGTTGGTGAAAAAATCCCATATTCAATATTATTCTCATAAATTAATTTTTTCATCCTCAAATGGGTTTTTTTTATTTAATCAAATGGGATTAGGATATGAATGTAGCTCAAGAAAGACTTATAGTGGTAATGGATGGAAAATGTTATAGTTAGTTTTAAGTAATGGATTTGGGATCTATATATTAAAGTATAAATATTAATCTACATATTATAGTGTATTGATACCCATATATCTTTCTAAATTATTTCTCTAGTCTACCCTCAGAACTAGAAATAAAATTTTTTATCGATCAGCTTCTGGGAACAATACCTATTTCACTTATGATATATAATGATGTTAGCCCAACTAGGTTAAATATCCTAAGAGGGGGGTTAATTAGGGTATGACAGATTGAAATAAATTCCAATTTGGATCTTGTTTTTTTGTTAAACAAAACACTCTTCTCTCCTTCTCCCATATCAATGTATGAATATAAATTAAATCATTCATGATACATGGAAATTTTCCTTGGTTCACCCTCACTAAGATACAGCCAAGAATCATACAATGGTGATGTTCTAATGTACCAAATACACTAAGTTTCACTTCCAAAATAAAAGTTTCAGGATAGATCACTTAGATGCCCAGGCTCACTTCATTTACAATTTTTAGATTCACCTCACTTCTTTCCCAAGGGTTACTCCCTAACACTATTTTGATGGATCACAATCGATGGAAAGTATTTTCTTCTCCCTCTTCCTTTTCTCACTACTCTAAAAAGGATCTACACACAGTTTATGGACTTATATGTCCCATCATTATGAATAATTAATGCATCCTCAACTATAGGTTGATTCTCTGTTAAAGTCCCTCTTTTCCATATACTGTTATTTTGAGGATATTTTTTTGTGAACTATTTTAGTCACTTCGTGAACCTCCTTGTACTCACTATAAACTATCATGGTTCCTATACAAACTACCTTTATTCTTCTTTGAACTACCTTGCACAGTGTGGCGTGAGTACTTTACAAACAACCTTTCCTTTATAGACCACCTCTAATTTGCGGATGGATAATGCCTCTAAGAACCACTAATGATTCAAAACTCCTTTTTCCTTAAAAGTTACCAAACCCTGAAAACCCCTTTTAGGAAATATATTTTTGGACTTTCTCTGTCATGGAATTTCTCCCCCATGAAACTCTTATCCTTCATGTAATTCTGCCACGTGAACAACTTCAGACTTACCCAAATTCATCCTAGAGAGATGATATTTTATAATGATATTCACACTACTTAATGATATTATTATGGGTATTTATATAGTAAAATATATCCATAACCCACTAATTGAAATTACCAAAAACTTCTATGTGGTACATCCTTCATCGCAAACTACTATGCATTCCGCACGACACCTTAATCCTTTGCAGCAGCCGATGTCTTCCGCAAACTAAAACCCCTTTGAGGATCCTTAAATAACCACTTATTAACTATAAATTATGATCATCCCATGAATGGTTAGAATCCCACTTACTATGAACCTACTGTAGACTGATTTCGTTACATGTTCTGTGTTGTGCGCTTTGTGATCTTCATAGTACTATTATGTAGAAATATTCCTTTTACCATTTTTCATCATCATTATACATTCCTCCTTTTTGATCTATATAGTTAATTTACACTACTATGAGGTCTGAAAACTCCATGATTCATGGTCCATGAACTATGCTTTTTGTTCCATGAATTCCTTTGCATAAAACATTCCTTTTCCATAAAACAATCTCTCGATTTTGATGCCAAAAAAAATTTCAAACACTGGGAAACTGGGCCTCTTTAAACAGATGGTTTAGAAATAAAAAGTTTACTGAAATATGATTATATATCTTTTTCAACAATCAAAATCACCCCAAAAACACTGAAATGGGACCTTGAAGTATTTTTTCCCAACAATCTCCCCCTTTGGGTTTGTTGATAGGTCTTCTCATTCTGATACCTCATTGAGGCTTCTTCACTCATATAACTATGTTTTATTATTTTGATTAAGATAGAGATAAATTATTTACTCAACACACACTATAATCCCACATGATTCATAATAAATGTGAGAAACAAGAGTAGTATGCAAAGTTCATAAATGAATCACTTCATTCCAAAACTAGTCATCATATTTCATTATAAACCTTATCTATTGTTATATATAACATTTGATCGATCACCATAAAAATTATAAGATTTAATACTCCCCCCACTTCACTACTCCCCCTATAAGTTTCCCCCCAGTCTTGATTAATACATTTTCTTTCCTTTCATAGACACACTTTATCCCCCTTTGTCAACAAACCCAAAGGTCTCTTCATTGTGCTATGAAACAGGGTAAAGAGAACATATCAACATATCAGGGAAAAATAGATTATACCCTGGGTAGAGGGTGTCTCACATCCATACATTCTTATTTCTGGGGATTTGACTGAACTCCCAAAGATAGTTGATGTAATTCAAACACTTATTTGGGTAAGTCTTTTGTTAGAATGTTTTCAACCTGTAGTTCTGTAGGCACATACTCCAACTTCACAAGCCCTTGCTCAACCATCTCCTTGATAAAATGGTTATTTATTTCAATGTGATTTTTCCTTGAGTGATGGACTATATTTTTTCTATGACTTATATCACTTGAATTGTCACAGTGTATTCTAATCGTAGACTTCGCAATAACTCCCATATCATCAAGCTGCTTCTTCATCCATAATAACTACATGGATGATTCAGTAACTATAATATATTCATCCTCTATAGTTCTCAATGAAATTAAATATTTCTTCTTACTTATAAAATAAATACATCATCCACTAAGATAGAATGCTACACCTGATGGTTATTTTCTATCATATGCTGATCTATCCCAATCTACATATGTATATCCTAATAACTCTTACAGATATTTTTCAGTGTACATCAAAATGAAATCCACTATTCCCTTGATTTATAAAAGTATTATTTTTACCAAAAGTAAGTGTATTTATTTGGTATTTATATGATATATTGGAGCTTGGAATGTGTAAGAAATAATATCAGATCTTTTTTTTGTCAATTATAACTAACTACCAATTATTTTCTTGTATTTTGTGACATTAATTGAATTTCCTTCATCATCTCGTGATATTTTCATCTTTTTAGCCATAAGATTCATTTTACCCTTGGAATTATCCATTTAAAATCATCTCAATACATTCTTGGAATATTTATATTGCAAAATTAATGTTTAATTCTTTCCTTGTGTCACCTGTAAACCAAGGAAAAATGACTATTCACTAATCATTAACATTTCAAACTCATTTTCATGAATTCCACAAACTGATTACACAACATTTAATATGATCCACCAAATACTATCTCATCAACATATGATATAACCTTCATCCTTTGATTGCTTTTATTTGTGACATATAGATTGTAATCAACTCCACCACACTAAAAACCATGTTTCTTCAAAAACTAATCTAGTCATAAATACCATGCTCTTAGTGCTTGATTCAACCTAGATAGATCCTTCTTTAGACAAGAAACTCTATTCTCATATTCCTGAATGAGAAAACCATATGGATTATCATTATTAACTTCTTCTTCCATAACCCCATTTAGAAATTTTGACTTGGAATCCATATAGAAAACTGTTAATTTTATTTTCACTACTATGTCCAAGAATAATAAAATTGTCTCTATCCATGAAATAGGTCAAAAATGTTTCATCAATATAGATACCCTCTATCTAGGAGTACCCTTTTCACACTAATCATTCTTTGAGTCAAATCAGTGTACTATCTTTATCCATATAGTAGTGAAATACCCTTTTAGTCCAAATGACATTTTTATCTATTGGCCTCAAAATAATCTCCCATGTATGATTCTTCTCAATTTGGTCAGGATCATCATTAATATCTTGAATCTAGTTTTCATCTCCATGTGATTCATCAAAAAAAATTCCTCTACCTATGAAATTAATCATGTCTATTTTAATGACTTTATTAATCATGTTTTCATGGGCACTGCAAGATCACCAATGATGTTATGACTGTAAATTTTAGCTTGACACTTCAGTTTTTCGGCATATCAAGATTTAACTTCCTCTTTCTCATTATCAGTATATTATTCTAAATTATCATTTTCCACTTCACACCCCTTTAGGTTCTTACCTTTTAATCACTTTCTTCATGGAACTGTTCACTATGTTGTCGAAGATTCTGTTTATTTTCGGCTATAGTGACATCATTGATTTTAAATACATTTCCAAAACTCTTTTTGAAACATTTATTTGATTTCATTTTTCATGGGTATCCAAAGAATATCACCCAATCAACACATGAATCATATTTCCTTGGTTTGATTTTTTTGATAATAAAACACACGCTTTCAATTATTCTAAAGTACTTCAATGTAGGCTTCTTCCCATACCACATCTCATACGTAGTCTTTTCTGTTTGGAATATATTGTCTCAACAATACTCTATATTTTAGGATGATTTTTATTTTCAAAAATAACACTTTTTCTAATAATGTTTTTTAATTGAGTTTTATAGAAATTTATATTCTATTTTAAAGGAATTTATCATTACGGGAATGATTCTGGAAACACTATTTTCATCCCTACATTATATCGAAAAGAAAACGTTTGTCTATGATATAAACCCTATGCTAAGAAAAGGAACCTTGCGCTACACAACAAAACCCTATGCTACATATAGGAACCCTATGTCACACAAAGGAATTGTATTCTACATAAAGAAATCATATGCTACACAGCTCAACCCTTTGTCGTGTTCTCAATGGTGAAGTTCTTCATTTCATGTTTTCAATCCGAGATTACTGCGATATTCAAGTCATAAATGAAGACCAATTCAAGGGTCATTTTGATTTTTTTTCAAAGAACCATTTTCATTGTATAAAATCTCTCTTATTTATAAGGTAACTTACGACTCTCCTAGTTAAGTGAAATTTTAATTTCTACGACCAATCAAGATAATCGTTTGGATCTTTAATACTGAAAAAAATATTTGTGTTCTACATATTCCTTTAGAATATCTCCTCAAGAAATGTATGTGATAAGTGATTCACATACAATATTGATTTATTGAAATCCTTTTTACTATGAAATAGAAAATGAAAAACTCTGTTAAAGGACTGAATTTTGGAGAATAAATTTTCTATATTGTTTTACTATAAGTTTGTGACTATTCTATTTTGTTGCTGCTTCTAAATTGTAGATATATATTCAACCTAGATCACTTCAGACTTGTTCTCTCTTGAAAAAAGATTATTTCTAGAGAAGAATATTCTTCTACATTCAATTTTGTTCTGCTCAAATTGTGAATTTTAACCTATTTCAAAAAATCAATATCTTTGGATTTATTTGAGTTTTAACTTCTAGTACTCAGTTGTGGTGGAGTATAATCTTCTCGGTCTAAGTTGTGGATCACTAGTTCTCTATTATAGAACCATAAGTCTTTGTAATTATCCCTCTAAAGTTGTCAACTGACTACACTCAGTTTTGGATTCTTGGTCTTATGATAAGAGAACCATTCTAGTGAAATTTATTAAGCTCGTTGAGAGATTGATTGAGAGAGTGGACTAGGGGATCTTTGTTCCCCAAACTACAAAAAAAAGTTGGGTTCTTTCTTTCTGTATATCCACAGCATATTTTCATACATAATAATAACACTGCATATTCTTATAAATTATAGTGGGTGTTAAAAGATAGAATTTTGGATGATTTGGAAAAGAAACAATTCACCCCCCCCCCCCCTCTTGTGTATTACATTGTATATTTCAACCAAACAATTGGTATTAAAGGTGATATTTTGGATAAATATATAAAAGATAAAAAGTACAAGGTCTATACAAAGATGGAAATAACTGATCTTAGAGAATGGATTTCAATGGTTTGAGATCCATACTTCAATGGTGAATATTATCGGTATTGGAAATCAAGGATGATTATCTATCTAAAATATCATTAATTCAGAGTTTACATAAAGATTATTACCCCATATAAAATTCTTGAGAAACTAGAAACATGGAATGCTATAACAAAAGCTGAATATAACATGAATTCAAAATCTATGAATGTTATTATTTGTGGTATTGGAGAAAATGAGTTAAATCGTGTTTCAAAATGTCCTACTACCTATGAACTATGGAAAACTATTTTAGTTTCTTATAAAGGAATAGAAAATGTAAGACAGATAAGGTATGCAACAAAAAATCTGAGGTTTGACACCATTTGAATTTTTGATGGAGAAAGCATCCCACATATGGATTAAAGGCTTACAGAAACTATCAAAAATATTATATCCTTAGGTTAACCCATCAAACAATCTAATCAAGCCTTAAAATTACTAAGAGTACTACCTTTTAAATGGAATGGTTTATCTATTGCTATTCGACAATCATCACCTATCAAATATCTGACAATGAAAGAACTAATTGGAAAAATGATCATGTATGAAGAATAAATTCAAGATGAATCTAAATATTATAGGATTATAGTAAATAATTACAATATTGCTCTGAATGTAACAGCTCAGAAACATAGCATAAGATCAAAGAAAGAAGTTAAAGAAGAGAATAATTCAAATTCATATGATTCTAAAGTGTAACTGGATCAGAAATCCAGAAAGTTTAAAAGTTATACAATAAGAAAAAAATTAATAAAATACTTTAGGAATGATGATCAAGAACTAATAGAAGTCAGATGTTATGAATGTAAGAAATTGGGTCATAACAGACCTAATTTTCTTCAAGTGAAAGATGAAAGAAAAAAGCTAGAAAAGAGATATCTAAAAAATGAGGATTATGAGAATAAAGAAAAAAGAGAAATAAAAGCTATATGAAGTGTATCTAAAGACTCTATAAGTCCTTAAAATTCTGATTCAGAGAAGTATCAATCAAATATAAAGTCCAACATGTGCATTATGGCCAATGAAGAAGAAGTAAAGGTACAAACTTATTATTCTTCTGATGCTGATACTAGTATTTTATCAAATGATAAACTAATTTCCAACTATTAAATGTTAGAAGAAAAATTTGATTCTATGATAAAGAATCATAAGTCTTTAAAAAATATTAATAATTTTCTTTTTGGTGAAAGATATACCTTACTTAAACAATATCAGGAGATCATGGAAAAATAAAATTCATCCCCAAAAAAGTGTACTGATAATAAAAAAAGGCTCAAAGCATTACAAGATGAAGTAGAATCTTATAATAGTGCTTCTCTTTTTTTACTAAATGTAAAAATATCATAAATGGAATTATTTTAAATAATTTCATTAAAAGAGAAAGATATGTAATAAGAATAAAGGGTGAGAATCAAAAATTATATAAAAACTATTTTGTGCCCAATTCTAAAAATACAACTTGTTATCATTATGGAACAAAAGGACATGTCTCTAATAACTATTATTTGTAAAATACTCAAATAATTAGCATTAAAAGATATTTTATTTCTAAGATTTTGGTTGAAGAAAATAATATAAAAACGAAGTAGATATGGATTCCCATATCATTTCTATCTAACACTGCTAAACCTAAGATAAAATATTGGTACCAAAAGAAACATTTGTTTAAATGATTTTGCAGGTAACAGGACACAGAAAAAAATGATATATAGTATATGGAAAGTTTTTTTTTCAGGAATATGATTGAAGATCCATCAAATTTTCACACACTTACACAAATGGAAAGAGGTCTTGTCACTTTTGGTGACAATGAAAAAGGAAAAATAATTGAATTTGGAACTGTTGGAGATCCAAAGACTATATAAATCAATAATGTGTTGAATGTTAAAGGGTTAAATCATAATATATGTAAAGACCCGTAAAATTCAAGGGAAATTTTTTCTTAATTTTCTTTATAATTTTACAAGAGCGCGGTTTCTGACGGCACCTGATTCCGAGGCCCGGAGTGCCCGGAATTAATTTCCGAAGTTCGGATCGGGTACGTTCAGTGAACGAACGAGCGGGAATTTCTAACTTTTGACCCGGTGCTCGGAATTGAAATTCGAGAACACCGATGAACTCGCAGCGCCGATATTCGCCTAAGGAGACCTTTTCCAAAGTTGCGTTTATTGCGGGATGAAAGTTAGTTTTTGGGAGAATTATAAAAAGTTGAATACAAATGTGGAACACTTTTTATTTTACTTTTGTTAGTTAACTTCTCCCAAAGGGAGTTAAAGGTGGGACCCACATCCACTTAACCTCCCTTGGGAGGATTAAGTGTGGTGGGGCCCACACAAAACCCAACCTTCCATCTTCTCTCAAACTCCCTTTAACCCCTCTTTAAATGACATGACAACTTGTTATTTAATTATGGAGTTGTTTTGTTTGAATTTCAAACCTTTGAAATTCAATTTGTTAAGTGTGTGAATAAAATAAGACTCTAGCTTATTTTATTTGGTTAGAACTCTCTATCCTTCTTGAGAGGATTTTGGGAGCTTCTTCTTCTTCTTCAACTTGATGAAGAACGCGAAGAACCTTCGAGCTCCGACGAAGAACGCCGCTCCTCTCTTCTTCATAGCCGATTGTTTCCGAAGATCGACGATCCCTTCCGTGTCAACGAAAGGGAACGCTGCTTCCTCCTCGGACTTCCTTCATCGGCATACGAAGATTCACCAACGACGTACCTCTTCGGACGTACCTCTTCGTCAACGGAATTGACGAACGATTACCGCGACGCCCGACCTCCGCGACGTTGTCTTCCGCGGGTCGTTGACGATCATCGATCTTGAAACCAAGGTAGGGGTTTGTTGTGGATTATTTAATTACTCTCGTTCTTGGTTCTAGCATGATAATCTTGTGGTAAATATTTAAGAGTTATCATTTCACGAGAGGGGGGTCGGACCGCACAAACACGGCCGAATTCCCCCTCCCTTGTTCTTGATTATTATTTTCTTGTGGATGAATGAGATGGCGTGGTGCCGTCGCACCACGCGGAAATTCGCACGGTTGTATTGCGTGGCGTCGTCGCGCCGCGCTGTGGAAGGATTATCATGAACGCGACGCCGTCGCGCCGCGTCGAAGGGAACCGAAGGCGCCGCGGCCGGAGCGGGGCCGCGGTGGAGGGGCGTGGTGCCGTCGCACCACGCCGGACGACGAAGGCCGCGGCCGGTTCCGGGCCATGGCGGAACGAGAAGACCGGCGGCTCGCCGGGCCACCGGTGTCGGAAGCCGGAAGGGGACCATCTTTGTCGGTCCGTTGAAGAAGAACCGGCCGGCCAGGTCGGGTCGGCCGAAAGGGGAAAGACCGGGGGAATTAAATTCCCCCGGCCAGGATAATTGCCCCCCCATTATGAGGGGGGGGGGGCGGTTTCATTAAGGGGGGCAGGCGGCCCCCCATTTTTCCTCAACGCAGGCCCCCACGAGGGGGGGCTGGTTTTCTCCAAAGGCGCGGCTAAAAGCCGCGCCGCCACCTATGAAGAAGTGGGGGCATTGCCCCCCGCGCGTGGCACCAAGCGGCGCCAGGCCGCGCCGCCGCGCCGGAACGCGCCACCGCGCCGGGCCGCGTCGGCCGGGCTGGGTCGGACCCGGGTCGGGTCGACCCGGTTCGAGCCGACCCAGGGGGGGTCGGGCCGGGTCGGCCCGGACCCGGACCCCCCGTTTTCGAGACGACTTCGGTCTTTTTGCCATAACTTGAGCTACGGACCTCCGTTTGACGAACCGTCAGCGGCGATGCGATCCTTGGATCGAGACGGTCGATTCGGTATATCGCACTCAAAGTTTCGGAATACTTTGAGTTCGGCTGGGTTGGTTTGTACACGAAGCCAACTGGGCCCTCGGAGCGGAAACGCTCATATCTTGAGCTACGGACGTCCGATTGACGTGCCGTCAGCTTTGTTGAGTTCCTCTTAGTGAGAAGGTTCTTTTGGCATACTCTTCCCAAGGTTTGGACGTAGGTGGAGTACAGTCGGGTTGTTTTTTCCTTAAAAACCAACCGGGCCCCTGGGATGAAAAAGCCAATAACTCTCAGACCGGGCGTCCGATCGACGCGCCGTCTGTTGCGTTGAGTTCCTGTTGACGATACGGAACTTTTGGATACATCAACTCTGGACTTTTTGACAGTTGATGTATCAGCCTCTCGACTCGTGGAGCGGACCCTCCCGAACGAGCTTGCTGTGTGCGGGAACCCTAGTGCTGGTTGCGACTGTGACTGCGACTGTGACTGATACTGCTACTGCTACTACTACTGCTACTGCTACTATGACTGCGACGACGACAATACTGAGATCCTGTGTGGATTCGACGATGACTACAGCACTCAGCGATCCTACGTGGATCAGTGCTACAGGTCCTGTGTGGGCCCGATCCTGTGTGGGTCCGATCCTGTGTGGGTCTTTTCGCTCAGCGGTCCTGTGTGAACCAGCGCCTACAGGTCCTGTGTGGGCCCGATCCTGTGTGGGTCTTTTTCGGGGGTTAGTTACCGATCGATCTTTCGTGGGTCCGACGACTTAGATGGATCAGAGATCATCTTTATCGTCCTTTGAAAAAGTATACCTGTGTGAGCTGAATCCTGTTGCTTTCCTGTGTGGATTGTGTTGTGCAATCCTGTGTGGATTTCGTTTTTCTTTCCTATGTGGAATACGTATACTTTCCTGTGTGGAATGAGTTGTAATTGGGCTCGGAGGTTGGAGCGTATTGGAATTGATGACTTAGGTATATGTATGGGCATATACCTAAGCAGTGTCGGTTGTTACTTCGTGTTTGTATCTTCCTTTGTGGTTTATCCTTTGTGGATTTTGGGAGACCTTCAGGGGTCTCGGGGTCCCTACTGAGTAGCTTATACTCACCCCTGCATGGGCTATGCCCGCACTACGTTGTGTTGGTTGCAGATGATGGAGAACGTTGATCTTGGCTCAGGATTGCAGAGCAGGACGGTACCTAGAGGTGGACCACTAGACGGGACGTGTTCGGAGCGGACGACGGGACCCGAGGAGCAGTGGAGATATCTGTACCCACCCTTTAGGTGGGATTTCCAGTGGACGGCTCGGTGTAGCGGCTTTTACTTTACAGTTGTTGTTTTCCCTTTCGAGTTGTACTTTACTTTCAGTTTGGGTTTGTATACTGGCCCATTTACTTTTCCGCACTTTCAGTTGTACTTTGTTTTTACTTAGTGTTTACTTTCCGCTTTCTTACTCTGTGGTGGTTGTTTACTTTTCAAAGGCAATGCCTTCACTTTTTGTTGGGATATACGCCTTGGTGCTAGTCGCCAGCCCCTGGCCTATGGAAGGTGGGCTTGGGGTAGTCACGGCACGAGCCCCGAGGGCGGGTCGTGACAAATTGGTATCAGAGGAGTTCGGTTCTACCGCGAACTCTGATCTTTTCTATGTGAAGCAATAATGTTTAGCGTATTGAGTGTGGTTATCAGTCCAGGGAGTCCAGTGTTGGTGCGGCGGCCGACGTATCCATACACCGGGACCCTGACTTCTGATTTCCGACTTAATGCACGAAAACATTGATTACGTGTGTGTTTCAAAGTTTTCTTTGTGATTACTTAATATATTAGCTCACCAGGTATACTGTTTGACCGTGGCGCACTTGTTCCTTTTCAGGATGGCCCCACGATGGCAGCTAGCTAGGGTTCCGAGAGTCGAGTGTGATGACAGCCCACCGAGCGATGAGGCCTCGGTGCAGGGCCCCTTGTCAACAGTGTCACCGGCGGTAGCTCTACCCGTCGAGCCACTTATGCTTCCAGCACCAGCCGCTGACGATGCACGTCGCCTCAGCGCATTGCATGAGTTTCAGCGCCAGCGACCACCCAGGTTTTGTGGGGATACGGACCCCCAGGCAGCAGAGGACTGGCTGGAGGCAGTGGTATGAGTTTTTAGGCTAGTGAGGACACCTTCAGACCTCATGGTGATCCTCGTTGCGAGCTTACTGCACGCAGTAGCGGGCCGATGGTGGAGCTTGATGCTCTAGGTGCACGATGAGGCATCTCTTCTTTGGACGGACTTTGAGAGCCTCTTCCGCTTGGAGTTCGTCCCAGCCACCCTTCGTGCGGTGCATATTCAGGAGCTTCTTTAGCTGCGGCAGGGCAGCTTGACGGTCGCTCAGTACGCGGCGAGGTTCACCGACCTTTCTCGGTACTCGACAGACATGGTACGGGACCCCTTCTTCCGGGCCCGGACATTCGATCAGGGATTGAGACACGAGATCAGGGCATCGCTGATCTCCCTCAGCATCCCGACCCAGGCAGGAGTGCTAGAGCAATCCCTCCTGATCGAGAGCTTCCTGGCGGGGTCCACAGCGAGACCTACCGCAGGGCGGCAGATAGTGGAGTCTTCGGCAGCAGGTAGCCGACAGATGACTCAGGGTTCCAGGCAGACCAGACCTACCGGTGGCCGACTGCACGACTTAGGCTTAGTTGTGCGGGGGAGCTGGGGTGGAGTCAGAGCCAGGCGTACCGAGAGTGGGCAGTGTTACTCCTGTGGCGGGATTGGTCACATGGCTCGTGACTGTCTGACCCGCCATGCTGATGATCAGCAGTTAAGTGAAGAACCTCCCAGGCAGAGGCAGAGGTTCGACCGTGGCGGTCCGCAGGGAGGAGGCGGACGAGGCAGAGGAGCTGGTCGAGCAGCAGGTGGTGGGCGACGCTTTGAGGCTCTGCCACCACCACCACCAGGAGGTCCACCCCGACCTCAGGGGAGAGTACAGCTTCAGGCAGCTGAAGCTTACGATCTTGGAGCTCCGGAAGCGGGGGACTAGTGCGGGAATAGCTCCAGGCATAGAGGCCTTTGCCCATAATGCCTCTAGCTTCGTAGTTTGTGTTGCCTTGTGTCCTTGTACTTTAAGTTGAGGTAATAAAATATACTTGCCTTGGTGACTTTTGTTTTCTTGTCTTTTGTTTGTTTTTACTAAGAGGTGCCGGTTAAAAACTGTTGACTTGACCCTCACTTGCGAGATTCTTACTGGAGGAAACCCAGTGACCACACACTGATGCCGAAAGTGTGACTCAACCCTTAGAGGCGAGAGTAACGGTTGGATCTCTTGGTAGCAGCATCGAGGCCTTACGACGTCATCCATTCCATGAATTAACTAATCATGACGGGATTGACTGTATTAGGCAAGGAACGTGGTTCAACCAGGGGATGAGACTGGATTTCACTTTTCGGCAAAGGAGAAATATTTTCAGCTTTGTCGTACGTTAAGGAGGAAGGGGAAACCCTTCGTGTGGTTAGACAGATGTCGGCAGAGCATCAGGTACCGGCAGGCTTGGTACATCCCTTGGAGGTTCCGGAGTGGAAGTGGGACGGCATATCTATGGACTTCGTGACTGGACTTCCACGCACTTCCAGAGGTCACAACTCCATCTGGGTGATTGTTGACCGACTCACCAAGTCGGCACACTTCTTACCCATCAGAGAGCAGGGCTCAGTGGAGAGCTTGGGACGTCTCTATGTTCAGGAGATTGTGCGGCTCCACGGCGTGCCATCATCTATCGTCTCCGATCGAGATGCTCACTTTACTTCCCGGCTTTGGAAGGGGTTACAGGAGGCGTTCGGGACGCAGCTACGCCTGAGAACCGCCTTTCACCCTCAGACGGATGGTCAGACGGAGAGGACCATTCAGACTCCCGAGGACATGCTCCGCGCATGTGTCCTCGACTTTGGTCGTAGCTAGGAGGACCACCTACCCTTCGTGGAGTTTGTGTACAACAACAGCTACCACTCCACCATCGGGATGGCACCGTACGAGGCATTGTACGGTCGACCTTGTAGATCTCCTTTGTGCTGGACAGACCCTGGGGAGTCAGCACTTGTGGGACCGGAGATGGTCCAGGCCATGACAGAGAAGGTCCAGGTCATCCAGGAGCAGATGAGGACAGCTCAGAGCCGGCAGAAGTCATACGCTGACAGGAGGCGGAGGCCACTAGAGTTCAAGGATGGCGACCATGTCTTCTTGCGGGTCTCACCTCGACGTGGTATACGGAGATTTGGCCGAGGCGGAAAGTTATCTCTGCGCCTCATCAGACCCTTCCAGCTCCTCAGCAGGATTGGCGAGGTGGCTTATCGCCTGGCTCTACCACCTCAGTTGTACCGGGTGCACGACATCTTCCACGTATCTCAGCTGAGGGGATACGTGCACGACCCGACGCACATCATTGACCATGGGGAGCTTGACGTTGACGATGGGGAGACTTTTACGGAGGTCCCGGTGGAGATAGAGGATCGACAGGAGCGGGTCCTACTTGGGCAATCGATTCCTCTTGTGCGCATCAGATGGCAGCACGGAAACCTCCAAGAGAGCACATGGGAGCGGGAGGCTCAGATGCGTGCTCAGTACCCTCATTTGTTTCCCTAGTTTTTGATGTATCTTTACGGGGACGTAAAGCCCTAAGGTGGGAGTAATGTAAAGACCCATAAAATTCAAGGGAATTTTTTTCTTAATTTTCTTTGGAATTTTACAAGAGCGCGGTTTCTGACGGCACCTGATTCCGAGGCCCAGAGTGCCTGGAATTAATTTCCGAAGTTTGGCTCGGGTACGTTCAGTGAACGAACGAGCGGGAATTTCTAACTTTTGACCCGGTGCTCGGAATTGAAATCTGAGGACATCGATGAACTTGCAGAGCCGATATTCGCTTAAGGAGACCTTTTCCGAAGTTGCGTTTATTGCGGGACGAAAGTTAGTTTTTGGGAGAATTATAAAAAGTTGAATAAAAATGTGGAACACTTTTTATTTTACTTTTGTTAGTTAACTTCTCCCAAAGGGAGTTAATGGTGGGACCCACATCCACTTAACCTCCCTTGGGAGGATTAAGTGTGGTGGGGCCCACATGAAACCCAACCTTCCATCTTCTCTCAAACTCCCTTTAACCCCTCTTTAAATGACATGACAACTTGTTATTTAATTATGGAGTTGTTTTGTTTGAATTTCAAACCTTTGAAATTCAATTTGTTAAGTGTGTGAATAAAATAGGACTCTAGCTTATTTTATTTGGTTAGAACTCTCTAGCCTTATTGAGAGGATTTTGGGAGCTTCTTCTTCTTCTTCAACTTGACGAAGAACGCGAAGAACCATCGAGCTCCGACGAAGAACGCCGCTCCTCTCTTCTTAATAGCCGGTTGTTTCCGAAGATCGACGACGCCTTCCGTGTCAACGAAAGGGAACGCCGCTTCCTCCTCGGACTTCCTTCATCGGCATACGAAGATTCACCAACGACGTACCTCTTCGGACGTACCTCTTCGTCAATGGAATTGACGAACGATTACCGTGACGCCCGACCTCCGCGACGTTGTCTTCCGTGGGTCGTTGACGATCATCGATCTTGAAACCAAGGTAGGGGTTTGTTGTGGATTATTTAATTACTCTCGTTCTTGGTTCTAGCATGATAATCTTGTGGTAAATATTTAAGAGTTATCATCTAACGAGAGGGGGGTCAGACCACACAAACACGGCCGAATTCCCCCTCCCTTGTTCTTGATTATTATTTTCTTGTGGATGAACGAGATGGCGTGGTGTCGTCGCACCACGCGGAAATTCGCATGGTTGTATTGCGCGGCGCCGTCGCGCCGCGCTGTGGAAGGATTATCATGAATGCGACACCGCCGCGCCGCGTCGAAGGGAACCGAAGGCGCCGCGGCCGGTTCCGGGCCACAGCGGAACGAGAAGACTGGCGGCTCGCCGGGCCGCCGGTGTCGGAAGCCGGAAGGGAACCAGCTTTTTCGGTCCGTTGAAGAAGAACCGGTCGGTCAGGTCGGGCCGGCCGGAAGGGGAAAGACCGGGGGAATTAAATTCCCCCGGCCAGGATAATTTCCCCCCCATTATGAGGGGGGGCGGTTTCATTAAGGGGGGCAGGCGGCCCCCCGTTTTTCCTCAACGCAGGCCCCCACGAGGGGGGGCCGGTTTTCTCCAAAGGCATGGCTAAAAGCCGCGCCGCCACCTATGAAGAAGCGGGGGCCTTGCCCCCCGCGCGTGGCACCCAGCCGTGCCAGGCCGCGCCGCCGCCGGCCGGGCCGTGCCGCCGTGCCGGACCGCGCCGCCGCGCCGGGCCGCGCCGCTGCGCCGGACCGCCGATGGCCGGGACGGGTCGGACCCGGGTCGGGTTGACCCGGTTCGGGCCGACCCAGAGGGGTCGGGCCGGGTCGGCCCGGACCCGGACCCCGCGTTTTCGAGATGACTTCGGTCTTTTGGCCATAACTTGAGCTAAGGACCTCCGTTTGATGAACCGTCAATGGAGATGCGATCCTTGGATCGAGACGGTCGATTTGGTATATCGCACTCAAAGTTTCGAAATACTTTGAGTTCGGCTGGGTTGGTTCGTACACGAAACCAATCGGGCCCTCGGAGCGGAAACGCTCATATCTTGAGCTACGGACGTCCGATTGACGTATCGTCAGCTTTGTTGAGTTCCTCTTAGTGAGACGGTTCTTTTGGCATACTCTACCCGAGGTTTGGACGCAGGTGGAGTATGGTCAGGTTGGTTTTTCCTTAAAAACCAACCGGGCCCCTCGGACGAAAAAGCCAATAACTCTCAGACCGGGCGTCCGATCGATGCGTCGTCTGTTGCGTTGAGTTCCTGTTGACGATACGGAACTTTTGGATACATCAACTCTGGACTTTGTGATAGTTGATGTATCAGCCTCTCGACTCGTGGAGCGGACCCTCCCGAATGAGCTTGCTGTGTGCGGGAACCCTAGTGCTGGCTGCGACTGTGACTGCGACTGTGACTGATATTGCTACTGCTACTGCTACTGCTACTGCTACTGTGACTGCGACGACGACAGTATTGAGATCCTGTGTGGATTCGACGACGACTACAGCACTCAGCGATCCTACGTGGATCAGTGCTACAGGTCCTGTATGGGCCCGATCCTGTGTGGGTCTAATCCTGTGTGGGTCTTTGCGCTCAGCGGTCCTATGTGAACCAGCGCTTAAAGGTCCTGTGTGGGCCCGATCCTATGTGGGTCTTTTGCGGGGGTTGGTTACCTATCAATCCTTCGTGGGTCCGACGACTTAGATGGATCAGAGATCATCTTTATCGTCCTTTAAAGAAGTATACATGTGTGAGCTGAATCCTGTTGTTTTCCTGTGTGGATTGTGTTGTGCTATCCTGTGTGGATTTCGTTTTGCTTTCCTGTGTGGAATACGTATACTTTCCTGTGTGGACTGAGTTGTACTTGGGCTCGGAGGTTGGAGCATATTGGAATTGATGACTTAGGTATATGTATGGGCATATACCTAAGCAGTGTCGGTTGTTACTTCGTGTTTGTATCTTCTTTTGTGGTTTATCCTTTGTGGATTTTGGGAGAACTTCAGGGGTCTCGGGGTCGCTACTGAGTAGCTTATACTCACCCCTACACGGGCTATGCCCGCACTACGTTGTGTTGGTTGCAGACGACGGACAACGTTGATCTTGGCTCAGGCTTGCAGAGCAGGACGGTACCTGGAGGTGGACCACTAGACGGGACGTGTTCGGAGCGGACGACGGGACCCGAGGAGCAGTGGAGCTATCTGTACCCACCCTTCAGGTGGGATTTCCAGTGGACGGCTCGGTGTAGCGGCTTTTACTTTATAGTTGCTATTTTCCCTTTCGATTTGTACTTTACTTTCAGTTTGGGTTTGTATACTGGCCCATTTACTTTTCCGCACTTTCAGTTGTACTCTGTTTTTACTTAGTGTTTACTTTCTGCTTGCTTACTCTGTGGTGGTTGTTTACTTTTCAAAGGCAATGCCTTCCCTTTTTGTTGGGATATACGCCTTGGTGCTAGTCGCCAGCCCCTGGCCTATGGAAGGCGGGCTTGGGGTAGTCACGGCATGAGCCCTGAGGGTGGGTCGTGACAATATAATAAGTATTTATCAAATTTTTTATGATGTATTTTATGATGATTTTTCTAAAAATTGTTTTTCTGTATTTAAATATAAGTTAATTAAATTTAGAAAATCTAGAACTAGTAATGTTTATAATTTGTATATAAATTCCTTATGTACAAAGAAAGTGAATTGTTTAACTTATAAGACAAATGAATCATGGATTTGGTCTAGAATATTTGGAAACTGTAATATTTATTCTTTACATAAATTTTCAAAGAAATAGTTAGTTTCTGATTTCCCTAGTCTTAAGTTCGACAATGATAAATTTTGTGATGCATACCAAATTGAAAAGCATCAGAAATCATCTTTCAAATCTGTTAACAAAAATTCTATATGAAAACCTTTAGAACATATCCATATGGATTTTTCTGGATCATCAAGGATGGAAAGTTTTGATGGTAAATTATATGTTTATGTTTTAAAGATGATTATACTAAATTTACTTGGGTTTATTTTCTAAAACTCAAAAGTGAAGTTGTCACAAAACGAATCTGTTTGCCCCCATTAACAGCACCAAACTTGGCCCATGGAAAGGCCCGAAGGGCTATCCCTATCCCCACGGGCTGGCACAAGTTCCCGGGTATCATTAATTTAGGTTTGGGAACGATTTACCCGAGTATGAAAGCATAAAACATTAAAAACAATCCATAATATAAATGAAGGACCCCGGGACACCCTGAGAGGGGAGGGGTGAATCAGGGTGACCACTTTTTCTTTTAATTTGTTGGATCTTGTTCCCACGTTGGTAGGAACTTGTTGAACCTGTATGATGATTACGATCAAAATGAAAACATTCACATGCACAGAGAAGACACAGTCATTTTTACTTGGTTCACCACTAAGGGCTACGTCCAAGGAGCATACGCCGACAGGTTGCCGGTCGTACCTAAATCCACTATGCTTCACTAGCTGCGGATACAAAAGTTCGGGTACAGACACTCTGTCCCAGGCTCACTGCCTTTACAATAGTTCAGGGATAGCTCACTGCGTCCCTCGGGTCACTCCCGTTGACTCCCCCTGGCTCACTGCCGTTGGTGAAGTCCCACTCAGTTTATAGACGTGTAGGTCTCTTCTTCATTTGCATAAGAGTGCATCCTTTGTTGAATGTAGATGCTCTATTGAAGTCTGATTCTCACCGGAAGAAGAATATCACTTTTCCTCGAATGAACCGAGTAGTTTCTCGGCTTTCGTGCAGCTCCAGCAAGGCAAGCGTGCTTCAATAGTGTCTAGGTCTCCTTTTCAAGCCCGGCGCGCAAGTCTCCCGGCGGCGCGCAAGTCTCCCGGCGGCGCGCAAGTCTCAGGCGCGCAAGACGAAACTGGCGCGCAAGTGTCACTGAAGCACCTGCGCGACACTGCCTTCTTGAACTAAATACTTGCGCGATCCACTTCCTTACTCTTCCAAACTGCCTTGGGACCTTGGGAGAACAGCCAAACACCGGCGCGCAAGCTCTACTTGCGCGACAAAACAACCACCTGCGCGACTCAACCACCTGCGCGACGAGAGCTCGAGCAATCTCTCGGCCTTGAACTCCCTTATAAATGAGGAGGGGTGGTCCAGTATTTATAGGCAAACTGGACCCCCTGCGCGGCGGCGCGCAAGTCCCTCGACGGCGCGCAAGTCCTGTCTCCAGATCCTCTGTCGCGCAAGTTACTTGCGCGACCCAACCAACACTTGCGCGACCTTCTTTCCTTAGCCAATTTGTGATGTTCTGACCCTCAAAAACATATGGCGCGCAAGTCTTTCATCCTCCAAGAGCTCGGCGCGCAAGTGTCTTTGCCAAAAACACTTTACTTTATTTACGGATTTTCAGGCCCAAAAATTTGGCAAACACTGGGAAACAGCGCCACCTTCACTACTGTTTTCTTCCTGAACGGTATGATCGCTTTGTTGGTTCACACCCTGAACTTCCACTGAGGATTGACAACAAACACAAACCATACACCAAATCATGCTTTGAAGAACCTGGTTCCAACAATCTCCCCCTTTGGGTTTGTTGGCAATCAGAATAAATTCAATAGATCTCCAACCATGAGCAAATCCAAAACGCAAGAATCAACTCAGCTAACACTCTAAGTCTACGTGAGCAATGCTCGGTGTAGAAAACAAGAGAGAAAGCTTGAATTGGGTCTTAGTGTGTTGAAATCGAGGAATTTCTTGCCTTCAATTTATTCCTTTCTCCCCCATTGACAATAAAACCAAAGACCGAAAAGTTTGTTCAACGTTCAGCTCAAGTCATACTCCCCCTGGATAGTATCTCCCCCATAAACCTGCATCACAGCCATAAATAGATAAAAACAGTTAAAACAAACGGGGAGAGGGGACTTCCGGTGCCTCCTTATGCAGTAGGAGGTGGTCGAACACCAAGGTTCAACCGATGCTTCTCGAACACAGCCGCGGACAATGGCTTGGTTAGGATATCAGCCACTTGCTCATTAGTTCCAACATGATCCATTTTAATCACTCCTTGTTCAACCTTTTCTTTGATAAAATGATACCGTATTTCAATATGTTTTGTACGAGAATGTTGAACCGGATTCTTCGTAAGATCAATTGCACTTTTGTTATCGCAATAAATCACCATTGGTTGCTGCACCTTATCACCAATATCTGTTAGCTGCTGCTTCATCCAAAGAAGTTGAGTGCATGCTTTTGTGGCGGAGATATATTCAGCTTCAGCAGTACTAAGAGAAGTACTTTCTTGCTTCTTGCTCAACCAGCCAACACATTTATGCCCAATATAGAAAGCTCCACCACTAGTGGACTTTCTATCTACTACATCCCCAGCCCAGTCAGCATCAGAAAACGCTGATAATTCACTGCCCCTGCCTGCAGCAAAGAATAACCCGAAGTTATGTGTGCCTTGAATATACCTCATGATTCTTTTTACTGCTGACATATGTTCCTCCTTTGGATTACTCTGAAAGCGGGCCGCAAGGCATGTTGCAAAGACAATATCTGGCCTTGTCGCTGTTAGATACAGTAGGCTTCCAATGATCCTCCTGTACATGGTGGGATCAACAGAGTTCCCATCCTCATGCTTTCCAAGTTTAGTTCCAACAGCAATCGGAGTGGACATTGGTTTGGAGTCTTGCATATTGAACTTCTTCAGCAACTCTCTTGCATATTTTTCTTGAGAAATGAAAGTGTATTCCTTCTTTTGAATCACTTGCAACCCCAAGAAATATGTGAGCTCCCCAATCATAGACATTTCAAATTCTGATTTCATGTGGTCGGCAAATTCATCCACTGATTTCCGCCTGCTGCCACCAAAAATGATATCATCAACGTAGACAAGAACCATGAACTGATCTTTTGGAGAATTTTTCACATACAGATTGTGATCAACTCCTCCTCTTTTGAATTCCAACTTCTTGAGATATGAATCTAGCCGTGAGTACCATGCCCGTGGTGCCTGCTTCAAACCATATAGAGCTTTCTTTAGTTTGCAGACCTTTGTTTCATCGGTACCCAAGACAAACCCCACCGGTTGTTCAATGTAGACTTCTTCTTCGAGTACACCATTCAAGAATTCTGTCTTAACATCCATTTGATATACTTTATATCCTCTTTGGAGTGCCATGGCAAGGAAAAGCCTGATTGATTCCAGTCTAGCAACTGGAGCAAAGGTTTCTTCAACATCAATACCTTCAATCTGGGAGTATCCTTTACATACCAATCGTGCCTTGTTTCGGATAACACTTCCATGCTCATCAAACTTATTTTTGAAAATCCATTTGGTACCAATCACATTGTGACCTTCAGGTCTCTGGAAAAGATCCCATGTCTGATTCTTATCAATCTGATCTAATTCATCATTCATGGCTTTCACCCAAGATTCATCTTTTGCAGCTTCTTCGAATGAGGATGGCTCTACAACTGATAGAAATGCTGATTGCGTGGTATTCCTCATCCTTCTGGTTTGTGTGGGTGCACTCCTATCCCCAATTATGTTGGATGGATCAATCTCAGCTCTTCGATTTCTCCTATGAGGTTCAGTAGTATTCTCTTCAGCCATAGTTTCTTCTTCAGATTCTTCTTCTGAGTCAACATCATTATGTGATTGATGAGTGTTTTGAACAGCTTCCTCTATTTCTGCATTTGTAGTTTCTTCATGTCCACATTCTTCATGACTTTCTATCACATCATCATATGACGTACGTGAAGCATTTGTGGTTTTCTCTTCAATTATCTTAACATCATTGCTTTCCACAATCCTTCCCAAACGATTGTTGAAACATTTGTAGGCTTTGCTGTTCATTGAGTAACCGAGGAAGATTCCTTCATCTGCATTGTCACCATATTTCCCTTGATTTCCTTCTTTGTTCCTGATGAAGCACTTACTTCCAAAAACACGAAAGTATTTTAGAGAAGGCTTCCGTCCATGCCACAATTCATATGGTGTCTTCGTCTCACCCATATAAAGTCCTGTTCGATTCTGAATATACACTGCAGCTTGAACAGCCTCTTTCCAGTAATGTCGTGGAATACGACTCTCAATCAGCATAGTTCGTGCCATGTTGTTCACCTGTCGATTCCTTCGTTCAACAACTCCATTTTGTTGTGGAGTTCTCACAGCAGCTACCTCATGTTGTATCCCATGCTTCTCCAGATAATTTTCAAATTCAATGGACGTGTATTCTCCTCCATTGTCAGATCGCAACACTTTGATTGTTCGTCCAGTATCATTCTCGGCGATTCGCCGATATGTTTTCATGCAGTCAAGGACCTGTCGTTTCCGGTGAATGACCATCACACATGCCATTCGACTGTAATCATCTATGAAAAGGACAAAGTACCTTTCTCCATGAGTTCCGGCAACATTTATTGGACCACAAACATCTGTATGAATCAGATCAAGAAGGTGAGATGCCTTTTTCTTCTTTGGCCGATATGAACTGCAGACCAACTTCCCACGAATACAAGCATCACAGGATTTTTCACGCTCACGCTTCAGGTTGGGAATGTCCATGACAATTCTCAATTTTGATATTTTCTCCATGTCTTGTTGATTGATGTGTCCCAATCTCCGATGCCACAGATTGTTTTCTTCTTCAACAGTCATGTAACATACATTCTCTTCACTATCAACCTGATACAAGTTTCCTTCTGTTCTGCATCCCTTCATGAGAGAATTGCCAGTTTTTCCCTTGATAGTGCAGCCTTTCTGATTAAAAGTAACAACAAGTCCTGAGTCACAGAGTTGACTCACGCTGAGGAGATTATGACGTAGGCCATCTACGTAAAGGACTTCAGTCTTCTTTAGTTCTCCATTAGATAATTTGGTACTTCCACTCCCTTTTATTTTCAGAGCCCCATCATTACCAAATCTTACTGTACCATCAACATTCTTTATGATATTTGTTAGTAGACCGGCATTACCTGTCATATGAGATGAGAAACCGCTATCTAGAATCCAGGTACTGTTGTTCTTTGTAGCTTTGAGAGCTACCTCTGCAAGGTTTGATTTCTCAATCTTCCTCCTTTCCTTCCATGAGACATTAGATTGAGTATATAGAACTGATGGCCTTTCAACTATCTCTTCCGCAAACCCAGGTTCTTCATAGTCAAAGTCTTCTTTAAGAGGTGAGAACCTGTTTGAAAGAGAAACATCATCTTGCTGACGAGACTTGACATGTCTAGAACTTCTGTATGAGGTGTCAATGTCCCTTCTCTGCCTGCAATTAATGGCCTTATGACCAAAGTTAGAACAATGAAAACAATATCCATAGAAATTATTTCTTCTATAAGATTTAGGATATGAAATTGTTCTCCTTTGTTGAGCATCTATATCTTCTCCATTCAGATAGCTTCTTGCCTCTTCACAATAGGACATGGTATGGCCCAGATAGCCACAGAACTGACACTTCATGAGAAGAAATGTCTTCTCACTTGAATTTTTCCTTATAGCTTCTTCCTTGGGAGAATAGTAAGACTGTCTGCCATTTTTGAAAGTTTGAGGATAATTTTCAGGTCTCCTTTTAGTTTGGATTGAGGGTTCCTTTTTCAGCACTCTAGGTAACATTTCAACATGTTCAACTTTCATCTTATCTTTATTTTGGATCTTTGCACTTCCAGCAGTTGATGACTCAGCCTCACAGCCAATTCCACTCTTTCCCATGCAAGCAGGTCTTTGATCACTCAAGACTTTTCCAACCCCATCTGAACCACACTTGGCTCTTGCAAGTAATTCTGCATCTGAGAATCTTCCGAACTGTATTTTCTTCCTCGATTCTTTTGGAACTGATTCTGTCTCCATTTTACTCCTCAGAGTAACTACTTCCTCCTCAAGACCCTCAACAGTCTTGGATTTTTCATCCAGTCTGGATGTGAGGTCATTGATGACCTTTGCTTGCTCTTCAATTCTCAGCTTCAGATCAACTGCATCATCATTGCTTTCAATTATTTTAGACTGAACCTTCACAAATTCTTCCAGTCGTTCAATTTCAGCTTCAATTTGATCAACATATTCAGTTGATTCTTCTACAATTGATTTCCACTTATTGCAGCTCTTACATTTAATCTTAAGCTTACTAACTGCATCCTTAAGTTGCACCTCAGGATCTACACAAGTTCTCAGTTGTTTTTCACCATCAGTATCTTCTGACTTTTCAACAGTGGCCATCATAGAAGCATGGTTCCCAGTTTTGAATTCTGGTTCTTCTTCATCACAGAATTCATTGTCATCTTCTTCCTCTTCACAGACAAAACTCTTCCTTTTCATTTTCTTACCAGATTTGAAGTCTCCCTTTTTGAAGAACCTTCTTTGAGGATTCTTGAAGTTTTCATCTTCACTTTCATCATCATTGATATTCTTCAAGCACTGAGAAGCAATATGCCCAACTTTTCCACAACGGAAACATGCGAGAGGTAACTTCCCTTTGAATTTCCCTTTCCCCTTCTGGAACTTCTTTGCAATGAGAGAAAGAATTTCTTTCTCTTCGTCATCATCACCGCTACAATCCTTTGAGATTTTCAATTTATCCATGGCCTTGAATGCCATTTCCTTGCTCACCCGAGTCGTAGCATCTTCTGGTTTTACTCTCATTTCATAAGCTACCAAACTGCTCAGTAAGTCATCTAGAGAAAGTTTGGAAAGATCTCTTTCCTCAAGAGCTGACACCTTCGCATTATACAGAGGTGGAAGTCTTCTTAATATTTTCTTTACAATATCAATGTCTTTGATTTCTTCGCCCAGAACCCGAATTGCTCCAACCACTTCAGTAATTCGATTGAAGAAAGAGTCTGCATTCTCGTCTGGATGCATCTTCAGATCATCAAACCGATTGTGTAGCACTTGTAGTTTCGCCTCCTTCACTTTGTTATCACCTTCATAAATATTCTCAAGTTTATCCCACATGGATTTTGCTGAGGTGCAATTCATCACCTTCAGGTAAATCTGATCAGAAAGGGCTGCAGTGAGGGCATTCTGTGCTTTAGCATCTGCATCAAGAAGTTTCCTGTCTGTTTCAGTCATAGCCAGACCTGTTGGATCAGTGACATCTATTCCTTGAACAGTAGAAAAAAGGACTTCCATTCCAAGAGATCTTAGATGAGATCTCATTCTGTTCTTCCAGATCTGGAAATTGCTTCCATCGAAGTGAGGGACTCCCCTGACATTGATCGCGTTTTCCATGACGAAGAAGGTCAGATTCAACGCCAGCAACCTTTACCCTCTGATACCACTTGAAGGACCCCGGGACACCCTGAGAGGGGAGGGGTGAATCAGGGTGACCACTTTTTCTTTTAATTTGTTGGATCTTGTTCCCACGTTGGTAGGAACTTGTTGAACCTGTATGATGATTACGATCAAAATGAAAACATTCACATGCACAGAGAAGACACAGTCATTTTTACTTGGTTCACCACTAAGGGCTACGTCCAAGGAGCATACGCCGACAGGTTGCCGGTCGTACCTAAATCCACTATGCTTCACTAGCTGCGGATACAAAAGTTCGGGTACAGACACTCTGTCCCAGGCTCACTGCCTTTACAATAGTTCAGGGATAGCTCACTGCGTCCCTCGGGTCACTCCCGTTGACTCCCCCTGGCTCACTGCCGTTGGTGAAGTCCCACTCAGTTTATAGACGTGTAGGTCTCTTCTTCATTTGCATAAGAGTGCATCCTTTGTTGAATGTAGATGCTCTATTGAAGTCTGATTCTCACCGGAAGAAGAATATCACTTTTCCTCGAATGAACCGAGTAGTTTCTCGGCTTTCGTGCAGCTCCAGCAAGGCAGGCGTGCTTCAATAGTGTCTAGGTCTCCTTTTCAAGCCCGGCGCGCAAGTCTCCCGGCGGCGCGCAAGTCTCCCGGCGGCGCGCAAGTCTCAGGCGCGCAAGACGAAACTGGCGCGCAAGTGTCACTGAAGCACCTGCGCGACACTGCCTTCTTGAACTAAATACTTGCGCGATCCACTTCCTTACTCTTCCAAACTGCCTTGGGACCTTGGGAGAACAGCCAAACACCGGCGCGCAAGCTCTACTTGTGCGACAAAACAACCACCTGCGCGACTCAACCACCTGCGCGACGAGAGCTCGAGCAATCTCTCGGCCTTGAACTCCCTTATAAATGAGGAGGGGTGGTCCAGTATTTATAGGCAAACTGGACCCCCTGCGCGGCGGCGCGCAAGTCCCTCGACGGCGCGCAAGTCCTGTCTCCAGATCCTCTGTCGCGCAAGTTACTTGCGCGACCCAACCAACACTTGCGCGACCTTCTTTCCTTAGCCAATTTGTGATGTTCTGACCCTCAAAAACATATGGCGCGCAAGTCTTTCATCCTCCAAGAGCTCGGCGCGCAAGTGTCTTTGCCAAAAACACTTTACTTTATTTACGGATTTTCAGGCCCAAAAATTTGGCAAACACTGGGAAACAGCGCCACCTTCACTACTGTTTTCTTCCTGAACGGTATGATCGCTTTGTTGGTTCACACCCTGAACTTCCACTGAGGATTGACAACAAACACAAACCATACACCAAATCATGCTTTGAAGAACCTGGTTCCAACAATAAATCTGAAATTCTTGAGCCAAACAAGACATAAGTAAAAACCAAAACTGAATAAATTGGTTTAAATATAATACAATTGGTCCAAATAAAAATAATTATAGCATCAAGACAGCCCCAAGGACTCCATATGACTAGGGGTCTTGGCCCACAAGCTGTCTCCACAACTCCGCACCAAGGATGGGGACTAACACCATAAACTGCCATCACCCTTAGCCTTTCCTTTACCTGAGTCAAACATAACCAAGTCTACTTACACCCAAGGGGTGTAATTAGGGTGTGATTCTAAGACCAATAGGATATCACCCAATGATTCCAAATAGAATGCAATAAAATGTGAAAAATCAAGTAGTTTTAAAACGCAAAGAAAAGCAGTGATAAAATCTAAGAAATGCAAGTTTCAATTGAAAACAGTTTTCAAGCTAAAATTTTCAGAATGTTCAAACATTTAAATAGACATGTGAGCTACTGTAAAGTACTTCCAAAAACACCCCAATACAAGTTTAAATACCACAAATCTAATGATCACCAAAACCGGGAACACCCCTAGGCAACTAGATAGTCTCGGGCCCTATGTGCCTCGTACCTCGGTGTAAATTATCCAAGTCACAATCATTTCCCATGCATGAGCCACTGGTACGGAACATACCCATAACCTAGTGGTCCCCAAATATCATCCACATAGTTTAGTTAGAGTTGTCCTTATCCATTTGCTTAGTGAAATAGGGACACAACCCATCTGGTCCACTTGCCGTACTAGTACATATCTGCCCACCTAAGTACCCAGGATTCCCCTTTTGTGCTCAAACAATTTCAGAAAAAAAAACACACATACTTTTTCATATAAAATATCACTACTGGTCACAAACAAACAGTACATTATCTACACACATTTTATATCATTTAAAACACACAATAAAATATTTTGATTTTCAATAAAACAACCTCTCAAAATATCACATTGTTTTGCACCCAAAGCTCTTTAAAATATCCACTTTTCACACTTTGTGAACACTTTTAAGTCATAAAAACAAAATTTCAGTTCAATAACCTTTAATTAAACCAACAATTCAGTTTTGGGGTAGCCCAATGTGAACTAAGAAGTTATGTCTTTTAAAAACCACCATTTTCACACAAACATGGCACTTAAAGCCCATTTGCTTCTCAAACACCATTTAAACAAAATTTCGCAGCAACAGCCAAAAACAATAAACATTAAAAACATTATTTTCAGTCCTAATAATGTTCAATAAAACCAACTAAGTAATTATAGTTCATCTCAAAATGAACCAATAAAAGATTTGAATGAAAAACCCCCAATTTCACCAAAAATTGGAACTTAAAATTCATTTTCATTATAAATGAAAATAAAACAAATTTTTACAGAAACATTAAAGTGAAGTAAACATTAAGTTACCATGAACACAACAAGATAATTCACAAAAATTTCACACACAATGGAATCACCTACCAAAGTAACAAAAACCCTTGAATCTCCGTGCGAAAATCAAATCGCACCCCCGCCGCACCAAGAGAGACCTAGATCAAACCTAAAACAACAATAATTGGCCAAGAAATCCCAAAGTTAAACCATAGGTTTGAAAACCTAGTTTTTGGACATTAGGAAACTAAATGATAAGCGATGAAACCCTAAGAACAATGAATGAAACCCTAAGTAATTTGAAAGAGGAAAGAAAAGGACTCATTTACTTGAAGTATCTTGAAATAATCCCTCCAAAACACCAGTATCTGAAATTTAAAACAGCCAAAATTTAGGGTTAGTTCGAACAATATTTATTAGGTAATTTAGGAGCTGTAATAGAGGAAAAATATTGAGAATTGAGAGAGTTATGAAATATAGACTTTACCTCTTCAAATCTGGACGATTTGAGGAATCCTAGGATGTTAGGCACCAAATTGCGATTAACCAGATCTCCAAAGAGGGGGGAGAGAGTTCAGACGCGCGGAGGGGTTCAATGGGCTTTGCTGAGACTTAGAATCACCGAAAAATCCCAAATATTGAATAAGTTATAACATAAATAGAATTCATTTTTAAAACTGGAATTGGGCTTTCGGATAGGCCCAACCCCTTAGATAAAAACCCAAATAAGCCTTGGTTATTGATTTCTAAAGGCTCCAAATTAACTTGGTGGTGTTAATAGGTTAGGGGAGTCCAAGTAGAAATTTTAATGGATGAAAAATGTTAAAAAATGAAAATGTTATAAAAGAAATAATATTTATTTTTAAATCTGGAATTGGGCTCATGGTTTGGCCCAATTCATGAAAACTCATCTATTCCTCCATAAAACCTATGGAAACCCCCAAATAAAAGCATTAATTGAAATTAAATTAAAAATACCTATAAAATATTTCATGTATGTGAAAATTCTCCCCACCATGAAAACTTTCCATTCCGGAATGTCAACCTAATGCTTGATCAGAAAATAGTAACGGATACTCTTCCTCAACCCATGACTTTCACTCCCATGTATCATGTGTATCATTCCCATGCTGCCATAGAACCTGGACTAAAGGAATAGAATTTCCTCGAAGTATCTTCTCTTGGGAGTCCACTATTTTCACTGGCCTCTCAACAACAGACTAGTCAGGCTCTATCTCTAGTTCTTCCCAACTCAACACATGGGATGGAGTCGGGTTGTATTTCTTCAACTGAGAGATGTGGAAGACATCATGGATAGACATCAACTGAGAAGGTAAGTCCAACCTGTATTCCACCTTGCCAATATGCTCGGTGATATCGAAGGGCCTGACATACCGTGGCATCAGCTTTCCTTGCTTCCCCAATCGACGATGGCCCAGACGAGGGGCCACTTTTAAGAATACCCTATCACCCACAGAAAACTCTAGGTCTCGACGCCTCTGGTTAGCATAAGATTTATGAAGACTCTGAGCTATCAATAAGCGCTACCTGATCAACTTTACCTTCTCAGAAGTCTCCTGCACAAGGTTTGGCCCCAACAGTGAGGTCTCACCAACCTCAGTCCAATACAGGGTGGACCGACAAGGCCGACCATAGAGCGCTTTAAAAGGAGCCATTCGAATGAAGATTGGTAACTATTATTATAAGCAAACTCAACCAACCCCAAATGGCTATCCCAGGAACCTCCAAATTCCAATACACATTCATGGAGAAAGTCCTCCAAAATATGATTTTCCCGCTCTGTCTGACCATCCATCTGAGGGTGGTATGCCATACTCATCTTAATCTGAGACCCCAAGGCCATCTAAAGGCCTTACCAAAATCAAGAAGTGAAGCAGGGGTCTCTATCTGAGACAACAGCTGATGGTACACCATAGAGTCTCACCACTTCCTGAAGATACAAATGACCCAAATCATCCACTTTAGTTGTATCTTTTATCGGAATGAAGTGTGCTGATTTGGTCAGACGATCAATCACCACCCAAATGGCATTCTTACCCCAAGGTGTATGAGGTAAGCCAAAAATGACATCCATGGTGACCTCTTACCACTTCCAGGTAGGAATGGGTAGTGGTTGGAGCAAACTGGAAGGCCTTTGGTGCTCTTCTTTCACCTACTGGCATGTATAGCATCTTGAAAAAAAGTCTGTTATGTCATGTCTCATACCAGGCCACCAAAACTACTGACGAACATCATAATACATCTTAGTGGCACCTGGATGGACATCCCACTAAGACTAGTGGCTATCCTGCATCACGCCCTTCCGCAGAGATAATGGCACTACTGAACGGCCCTTGAATCACAAGATGCCCTCGGGAGATGAAGACCAATCAGAGGATGTCTCCCCACCATGAAGAAACTGCTTCGACCGCTGACAAAGATCATCACTAGGCTGTTCTTGCTGAATCAACTCCAATAGAGAAGGAGTCAACTGGATTCTCGCCAAGAATTCCCCTCCACTATGTTCCCTGGTCTCCACATTCATCTGTGAAAAGAGCTCCATCAAAGTCCAATCATCACTGGACTTCCTCAAATCCTGTACTGGAACTCTTCTGCTCAAAGCGTCGGCCACCACATTAACCTTTCCTGGGGTATAGACAATGTCAAAGTCAAACCCCTGCAAGTACTCGATCCAGCGACGCTGACTCAAGTTGAGGTCCTTATGTGAGAAGATATAGGCCAAGCTTTTGTGATCAGAGTAGACCACAAACTTCTCCCCAAATAGGTAGTGATGCAAAGTCTTCAAAGCATGCATCACCACTGCCAACTCCAAGTCATGGGTAGGGTAGTTCTTTTCGTGTGGTCGGATTTGGTGAGAGACATAAGCCACCATGTGATCATTCAGCATAATCACACACCCAAGACCCATACCTAAAGCATCACAATAGACCACATATCCCTTTCCAGCTTCTAGAAAAATCAGCACAGGGGTGGTAGTCAACCGCCTCTTCAGCTCCTTAAAGGATGCCTGACAATCTGGGCCCCCTAAAAACTTTACCCCTTTCTGGGTGAGTGCGGTCATCAGAAAAGAAAGCCGAGAAAAATCCCGAAAGAATCGCCTGTAATAACCAGTTAGGCCAAAGAAACTATAGATCTCGAACACATTCTTCAGTTTCTCCCACGACATGACCGCACTAATTTTCTCGGGGTCCACTGAAACTCCATACTCTGAGATCACATGCCCAAGAAATATCACCTCCCTGATCCAAAAAGTGCACTTTGACATCTTTGCATAGAGGCAGTGATCCCGTAATGTACCCAAAACAATCCTCAGGGGATGTTCGTGTTCCTCCTCAGAGCTAGAGTACACCAGAATTTCATCTACGAACACCACAACAAATGAATCGAGATACTGATGGAACACCCTATTCATGAGTTCCATAAAGACTGTTGGAGCATTGGTCAATCCAAAGGGTATGACCAAATACTCAAAGTGGGCGTACCTGCTTCGGAAGGCTGTCTTTGGGATATCTGACTCTTTCACCCGGAGTTGATCATACCCCAAACACAGATCTATCTTTGAGAACCACTTTTCCCCCTTCAACTGATCGAACAAATCATCTATTCTGGGCAAAGGGTATTTATTCTTAACTGTTACCTTATTCAGCTTCCAGTAGTCAATGCACAACCAGAGGGATCCATCAGCCTTTTTCATGAACAACACAGGAGCGGCCCAAGGAGAGATGCTCGGGTGAATGAATCCTTTGTATTCTAAGTTGTCCAACTGTATCTTTAATTCCCTCAGCTCGGTGGGGTCCATGCAATAATAGGGAAGAGATATCGGTTTTGTTCCCAGTGCCAGATCAATCGAAAACTCCACATCCCGCTTTGGGGGCAAACCTGAAAAATCATCCGGGAATACCTCTATAAACTCATTCACTACATGAGGTAGTGAACCTTCAGGGGAAAGGCCATCCTCTAGCATGAGCGAAGATAACTGGAAAATAACACTTCCCAACTCTGGAAGTGGAGGCCCTACGCGACCTGACCGAGGATCCCATTCTCCATGAAAAACCTGATGATTCCCATCAGGTGCCATGAAACTCACACGCAGTCTTTAGCAATCGATGTGTGCCAGGAAGTGTACTAGAAAATCCATTCCAAGTATTATGTCAAAAATTTCCATATCTATAACCAAGATGTCCCACTCCATCTTAACCCCTGACACAGAAAGCGCACATGAGGGGCACCCGAGGGGCACCTGAGGCCCTGCTCTTTCTTCTTTCCCAGCAGTGTCACCAAATCCATCGTGAAACACATCAACTCAGTTGGAAAATTCAGCATGTTCACAAAATGGGCAGAAATAAATGAAACAGAGGCGCAAGTATCAAAAAGAGAAGTAGCTATAGAAGATACGATCAAAACGGTACCTCGAACTGTCGACGGTCCCACCTCTAATCCTACTGGTGCCTGATCCACTGCATGGAGATGTCCAGTATCTGCCTGAGGATGACCGCTAGTCTATGGTTATGCTCTAAACTGGCTCTTCCCAGAAGATGATCCAGCCCAACAACCACGACTGCCAAATCGAGATCCCCCAGTCCTCGATGGCTCGGACTGTGCTGGAACTCCTCCTGAAGCCACTAACCCTGCCCCACTCGGGAGTGGACGTGACACACCGCAGAAGCACTGCAAATTCCCCATACCTCCACACTGGTAACAAGGCTTCGGAGAATGTGGACATGCTGGTCGGATGTGCCCAGGCTTCCCACAGTGGTGGCACATGACTGATCACGCATCATAATCCGGAGAAGAAAACTGCCTGGAAGAGTGGCATGAACTGCCACCTCCTTTCTTCACAAGATCATCCTGCTTCCTTTTCTTCTCTGAGGAGATTCCACTTCTCACTGCTAATACTGAACCATATAAACCAGCCCTTCCTTTCTTATCAATATCCACCATTCATGCCTGATCAATGACCTCATCATAGGTCCTCATCTTAAACAAGAACACCTGGGAGTATATCTATGGTCGCAGTCCTTTCTCAAACCTCTGGTCCTTCGCTTGCTCATTAGAGACAAATTCTGGAGCATACTGAACCAACTCAGTGAAACGGTTGGCATACTCCATCACAGATATATTCCCCTGAACAATTTCCATGAACTCTCTATACCTTTCATATGCCAACACCTCAGGGCAGTACTGTTCATTGAAGACAGCCTTGAAATCTACCCAGTGCATCTGCTCATTTTTTCCAGCCTGAAACACTGACTCCCACCACTTACGGCTGGGACCCTCCAACAGAAATGAGGCACACTTCACCCTGAGCTCCTCAGGTGTTTCTAGGAACTCAAACATACGATCGATCTTCTCGAGACATTCTTCTACTTCCTGGGGTTCTGAGATGCCTCGAAAGGTAGGAGGATTGTTTTTCAGAAACTCTTGAGCTTTATCTTTTCTAGGACCGGTCTCTTCTGCCCTAGTTGGAATAGGAGAAGGATTTGGTATCTGTCCCAAAGCTTGGACAGCCTGTACCACAGCCTCAATGTGCCTCTGATCAATAGGTGGGGGAGAACTCTCTCCAGATTCCTCCCGTGGGCGTGTGGGAGCTTTCCGGGGAGGCATGTTGCTACAAAATACAACAGTCACAAAACAATAGTCAATACCACAATTCTGAAAATTTTAATCAAATACATAAAATATAAATAAACTATACACATTCCAGTAATAAAAGAAACAACTACTCCACATCCACCTGATGTCCACATGTGGTCTGCAGCCCACACGTCTCACCTGGAAGTGAAGTCAATCCGTAAATTACGACATCCCCTGGTGACTCAAGGTCTACCATGAGAGGTACGGGCCAGGAAACCTACTCACAACCAAAACCCCGAGCCCCGATAGTCCAAGCTCCTGTATATCCCGACTCATCCCAAAATAGCAACATAACCCAAAAAACTTTAACCTCCTCTGATACCATTTTGTCACAAACCGAATCTGGTCGCCACCATTAACGGCACCAAACCCAGCCCATGGCAAGGCGCGAAGGGCATTCCCTATCCCCACGGGCTGGCACAAGTGCTCGGGTAAATCATTCCCAAACCTAAATTAATGATACTCGGGCACTTGTGCCAGCCCGTGGGGATAGGGAATGCCCTTCGGGCCTTTCCATGGGCCGGGTTTGGTGCCGTTAATGGTGGCGACCAGATTCAGTTTGTGACAGAAGTTTTCAAAATTTTCGAAAGTTTTTGTAACTTTTTTCAAAATGAAAAAGGTTTTAAAATAATTTTTTAAGAAGTGATCACGGTGGAGAATTTGAAAATCAACAATTTAATTATTTTTTCTCAAATATAAGTATTAAACACACCTTCCCTATACCAAGAACACCTCTACAAAATGGAATTGTTGAAAAGAGAAATAGAACTATTCAAGAAATGAAAAGGACTATGCTGAATGAATGTAGTCTTCATACCTTTCTTTGGGAAAAATCTATAAGCATAGTCTGCTATATCATGAATAGAGTTTTAATTATGCCTATTTGCAAAAATAAACCTTATGAACTTTGGAATAAAATAACCCCAAAAGTAATGTATTTTAATGTTTTTTGATACAAGGTTTATATCTTGAATACTGAGGACAACCTTGGTAAGTTTGTTCCAAAAGATAAAAAAGGAATATTTTTGGGATATTCCACTACCTCTAAAGCTTAAGTAGTGTTCAATAAAAATTCATGAATTATTGAAAAATTAGTTTATGTGATGTATAATGAACTGACCCTTTCATTAGATAGAAAGATCAAACTAATAAATTCATTGACTCATTTGAAAACATGATACTTAAAACTCTTAAAAATTATTTTAAAAATGATATTGATAAAATTCAGTCTAGTTCAAAAGAACATGATATTAAAGAAATTGAAAGTGTCTTTCCTAGACAATCTAGAACCCTAAATAACCATCCTTTAGAAATTGTAATGGGAGATTTAGATATAAGAATTTGAACTAGAAGAAATATAAGAAACCTAGTAGAATGTTCTACCTTTCTATCATAGATAGAACCTAAGACCATTGAAGCATCCATACAAGATGAGTGTTGGTTGTTAACCAAGCAAGAAGAGCTAAACCAGTTCAAAAGAAATTATGTTTTGGAACTAGTAGAGAGACTAACTAATTATCAAGTTATAGGAATCAAATGGTTTATTGGAAATAAATTGGATGATCAAGGGATCATAACACAAAATAAATCCAGATTAGTTGATAAAGGATATAATCAGGAAGAAGGTATATATTATAATGAAACATTTTCCCCTATGTCTAGATTAGAATCCATTAGAATATTTTTAGCCTGTGCATCTCATATGAATTTTAAATTATATCATATGGATGATAAATCATTTTTTCAAATGGTTATCTAATGGAGGAAGTTTATGTTTAACAACACCCTAGTTTTTAAAACCCTTAAAAACCAAATTTAGTATTTATACTTACCAATGCTCTTTATGGCTGTAAACAAGCACCTAGAGCTTAGTATGAAAGATTAAGTTCTTTTATTTTGAAAGATGGATTTATTTTTGGTTTGGTAGATCCAACACTTTTCAAAAAAAAAATTCTAATATTTTATTAGTCTAAATTTATGTTGATGATGTTATTTTTTGGTTCAACTAATAAAACTCATAGTCAGGATTTTTCAAACTTAATTTAAAACAGAATTTGAAATGAGTTTGATATGAGAACTAAATTTATTTTTAGGATTTCAGATTTACCAAAAATATTTGGGAATTTTTTTAAATCAAAGAAAGTATATTATTTATTTATTGAAAAAAATTTGACTTCATAATAGTAAGATATATAAAAATCCTATGTGTAACAATATAAAACATGATTTGGATGAAGCTGAAAAATCAGTTGAAAACAAGTTATATAGTGGTATGATTGGATTTTTTTTATATATTACTACAAGAAGACTAGAAATTATTTTTTATTTATGTATTGTGATTGATTTTAGTAAAATCCAAAATAATCTAATCTTACTATTGATCAAATAATTTGTAGATATTTAAAGGGAACCAATTGTCAATCTATTTTTTACCCCATAACTTAGTATTTTAATTTAATATCATATTCAGATGCTGACTTTGAAGGTTTTAGATTATATAGAAAAAGAACTTCAGTAACCTATCAATTTTTAAGAAAATATTTAGTTTCATGGTCTAGTAAGAAAAAATACTTAGTTTCCTTATCAACTACTGAGGTGGAATATGTGTCTTCTAGTAGTTGTTGTACAAAAGTATTGTGGATGAAAAACACTCTACTAGACTTTAGACTAAACTTTAATAGTATTTCTATTTTATGTTATAATACTAGTGCTATTAAAATTTCTAAAAAACCTATAAGTCAGTCAAATACTAAGAACTATGATATAAGGTATCATTTTCTAAGAGATCATCTTATAAAAAAGTATATATCCTTTGAATTTTTTAATACCCAATATCAATTAGCAGATATTTTTATTAAACCACTTCCCAATGCTAGTATTGATTTTATTAAGGGTTAGTTAAGAATATTTGAGATTAAGTAATTATTTATTGATTTATTTTCATTTTCTCTATTTTTATTAATCAATTTTTATTTAATATGTTTTATTTTATTTTGTTAATTTGTTTTGAAAATAATTTAAATTATATTATATTTTATTGGTCATTTAAAAATTAAAAACATAATGAGTACATCCTCAATCAGTATGAGAAAACTATTTTCCTTCTTCCTCTCACATACTACTCTCCTACATGAATTATAGAGTACCTCTCTCTTTTGATTCTTGTCCATTAAAAACCCTAAACCTTCAATCCCTTCTATCAAAAAACCTTCAGAGAAGAAACCTCAAGAAGATATATGGATAATGAGTTGGATAATAGTGTATATGATTCAAGAAAATCTCACAATGTTTTTCAAGGAATGGTAATATATTTTGTCTATATATATTCAAAAAAAACTATCTCTTAAGGAAGTGATGCATTTTCAAGGTCTGATTTATGCATTTAGTGAAGATAACATGCCAATATTGTATGAAATAGAAGTTAAAGAGTTTTGTAAAAATTCTTATTTCAGTATTGGTTTTATTGAAAATGATTTTATATCTTCAATTGATAATAATGATTTTTCATTTTTTTCTATTGAAATGGATGACATGATTTTTTATCCCCATGAAGGGTAGTTTCAATTCAATTTATGGAATATCGGTAATGGAAGACATACATCTGAGGATATTATGTTTTATTTGTTTGGAATAAGAACTGTCAAGAAAGTATTTATGAAAGAAATTTCTCTTGACCACCACATGATGATGAAGTTTATTCAATCTATTATTTTTCCTAAGACTATTGAGCTTGAGAAATTTCTCTATCCAGACAGGTATATCATGTTTCTGCTTTTGAACAATGTAAAGTTTAATTTTTCTCAATTTATGATAAGATATCTAAACCATTGCTCCAATGAGGATGTGAAGATGGTATATTATTATTTCATTCTTTATATGAAGAAAATGGAAGATTTTGAATATATTTTTTTGGAAAAACATGTCACCACTGCAACATGTTAAATTCTAGAATGGTGATGAAGCTTGGTTTTGTCTGGATCAACTCATGAAACAGTTTACTACCAGTTGGTGGGGAGAAAAAGCAAAGATTTTTATCAGCTACTCAGGGGGAGAAAAGGGTTATCCCTTAAGTTGGCTCAGTTCATCAGAGGCCTGATGATGAAGAAACTTTAAGGCCATATGAATCTTCTTTCAGAAAAGAAGAAGAGTTTCATTCAATGTTCCAAAAAAATTTATTGAATATACTATTGGAGTTGTGTATGTAAATCCACTTGGTGACCAAATAGAAACTGAATGTGGGGATCAAGTGGTTGATCAAGTTGAGCATGAGACTGAATTTAAGAACTTTATAGGGAAGATATCCCTAACCCTCACAATCAAATTGTTCTATATCTTAGTGTTTGGGGAGGATCTGATTTTGGAAATAGACCAGAAGGATTTATTAATAAAAGATAGGCATTAATTTAATTTGATCAAATGGGAGATAATTCTCTTTAATCTTTAGATTTAGAGTCTAATTCCCATGTTAAAAATATAGTTTTCAGAGGCTCATAATTCATTTTTAAGATAACACTGGGAAGCTGAGAAGAAACATTTTGAAGAATACAAGGTTGTTTTAGTACCGAGATCCATGTTTGAAGCTTATAAGATTAATTTAATATAATTAAAAGAAAATATAATTTTATTTTGATATATTAAGGATCTTATGGATAATATTTAAATATAATTTTGTTCTTTAAAGGATGTTTCTATCAAGAAGACAGAGTTTGATAAATTTAAGTTGATGATTGGGAGACAGTTTCAATCTCTCATAGAAATAAATCAAGAATCTACTTCTTATCAGCAGACACTATCATAATTTCTTAGGAAGTTTGAATCAATTACCTCTGTGCTATCCATTTTTAATGATAGGATACAAACACTTCATTGTGATAGCATACCTTTAAATGTTCTATTGTACAATCAGAGACATATGGTGAGTCAAGTAACTTCGAATGAATCATGGTTGGGACAAGTTATTAATCAAGTTAAATACAAGTTGATCTCTTTCATATATTCATAATAATCCTTGAATGTGTTTGTGAAGATCAATTTGGTTGATGGTTTAAAGATTTTAAATGATTCTAGGAAGCTACGTCATCACTAGATAGAAGTGTTCAACAACATTTTTCAAAGATTGTTGTTGAAGATAGTTGATCTTAGTAGTGAAGTTCAAGAAATTCCTTATCCAGGAGAACCTTTTATCCTTGCTGAAACTAAACTATAGCCCTTTAATTTTGAAGACCTTTAACCATGTATTTTACTTAATATTTAGACTGATGTCAAGAAAGCTTTCTTTTATAATTTATTTGCTATATCCTTTTCTATAATCATTGTTCTGGTCATGTTGTTAATGATCCGATTTCTCCTCTTAAACAAACCATTTTATTTAGGAGTCCTTATTACTGAAACTTGATGTCTTATCCCATGTTTCTCAAGATAATATTCCACAGAGCTATTTGAAATTTTTTTACCATTATTAGTATGAAACTTAAGGATTTTATATTCAATAATCCTTTATAACTCCCTCTGATTTTTTTTAAGAAACTAAACACATTGGTCTTGTGGGAAATAAAAAATAATCATTTTATCCTATGGGAATCGCCAATGAAAATAATTTAATACCTCTTCGTGTTAATGGAACTTGGTGAGATAGGTCTATATACATATCCATGCACCAATTCAAACACTCTGGTTGATTTCTTTTCTTTTTTCCTTGTATGTCATTCTGATGATATTTCCTTATTGACAAGCATCGCATGTGTGTGTACGATCATGTGATAACATCAAAAGATCTCAATATACATCAAATTTGACTAGGTCTTATAGATATAGTTGACCTATATGGACAAGCCTTTTATGCCACATCCTATTTTATTCCTCTTTGGATAGAAATCACATATCTTCTTCTCCACTCATAAGGTAGAGATTCCCATTCGTTCACTTTCCTTGTAAAAAAATTGCACTATATTTTTCATTGATGATACATAATTTCTTTGAAAATATTATGTCATTTCCTGAGTCACATAGTTGGCTGACACTAATCAAGTTGTGAATGAGACCTTCAATAACTAATACATCAGTGTGTCTCATTTCTCTTCCCCCAAACATGGATTTTCCCAATCCAAAAATCTATAAACCATCATCATTACCAAATATTACAATACCATCATTACCATACCTAATTATGATCACCGTATTCTTATTTCCAATCATATGATAGGTGTATCCACTGTCAGTAATCTATATTCTAGTTCGATCTTATGATTTAAAAGAAATATCTGCAACCATTTCATGCTTAGATATATTTTTTCCCATGTTTTTTACATCATACCTGTTGTGGATTGATAATCGTTATCTTCCCCGGTTTATGATGGACCAGCTTTATCTTGTAGAGCTACAGATCAATTTTTCTTTTTCATCTCATTCGATGAAACATTGAGCTTCTTCTTATGACCACATGCAGTCTGCTTTTGAAAATGCCTCTTTATTGTTGAGAATAAATATCTTACCATGTGTCTCAATCCTCCACACCTGAAATAGTGACCATAAAATGATTCCCCATAATATTGATCCATGTATATATACCTTTTTTACGCTTTTCCCCTTTGTTACCTCTTCACTATGGAAAAGACATTTTTGAGTGTTCCATATTTCCACAACAATAGAATTTCATAAGGTGTTTATTCATGTCTGTGAATACTACACTACTAGTTTTCCCTTAGGTTCTTAGAATCTTCTAGTTCTGATTCATACCCAAATAAATATTCAACCTCAGAGTAGATTCTTGTGATCTAACTTCAACCATTACTACTTTTTTTACCAATCACCATACTAGTCTTATCTTTTTTATTTGACTGTTTCTTCTATTATTCTAGACCACTATGCTCGACTTCCATATTTTTTTTCTTAAATGATCTTATTTCCGATGTTTTAATAATATTAAATATTTTTTACTGATCCTTAACACTTCATCATAGGCTGGTGACCTCCTCTTTAAGTTCTTTGATATATTTGATTTTTTATTTTCTAATGTTAGTCAAAATATTGATTTCTCTTTTTTGTTCATAGAATTTTATCTTGTACTCAATAGTCATTTCAATGTTCTATGGCATTGAAGACTTTAGTTTTTCAATTTCTTTATTCATCTTAGACTTATCTTCTTCTTACATCTATATATAAAGTCAGGTATCAAGAACCAATTTGTTTTATTTCTTCATATTGGATATCCAAACATCTATCTCCTCCAGACCATATTCTATTTCAGCCTTCATATCAACTATTCCTTTAACCTTTTCATCATCATTATCACTTTAATCCCTTGTCTGATATTTTTTTACAACCTCCACCATATCGTTTTCTTCATTATCTATATTTTCCTCCATCTCTTATGCCTTATATTCTTCTGAATTGTCATCTTCTTTTTATAGTATATTCATCCTTTTAAAGAATTTTTTTAAAAAATTTTTCTTACCACTCATTTAGGTTGAATTTTTCTTCAATGGAATTTCAACTTCATCGTTATCATTATTTTGAAACATCTTAGGGCACATTTCTACAATATTCCCAACCATTCCACATCAAAATAATACAATTGGAAATTTTCCATTGAACTTTCATTTCCCTCTTTGAATATTTTAGGAAAGGAATGATATCACAACATTGATGTCTTCTTATTCCTGAAATCCTCAATGGTGAGATTCTTTGAGTCCTTAAATTCCACTAAATGGGACATCCCATTTTCGACAAATTCATTATCATTATTTATCATCTCATAATAAACAAGAGTAATGTGAAATCTATCAAATATCATCTCCTTTGATTCTTTATCTTCCAATAAAAACCATTCAGATTGAACTGATGTGGAAGTATTCTCAATATGTTCATGAAAATATTTAAATATTCAATAATATCTCTAAGAAAACATATTTATTCCTTAAAAACATTTACTAAGACAAATAATGCATCAACAGAATCATTGGTGTTCATTTTGAGACCTTCATACTTGTTCCACATAACTAGCATCTTTGCCTCTCTAACTTTTGAGTCTCCCTCTGTAACACCCCAGAATGATACAAGGTCAAATGACTAAATGATATGACTCAGGTCAACAAGATGCACCTTCCTTTTCAGAAGCCTGTCTGATTAGAACTCCAAAGTTAAGCGTGATTAACCTGGAGTAGTGATCCGGATGGGTGACCTTCTGGGAAGTTTCCTAGGGTGTGTGTGAGTGAGGAAAAAACACACTAGAAAGGGAATGTGTTGGTCTGTGGGGACTTTCATTAATCAGATGACCCGTTCGGGCACGTGGGTGGGCCCCAGGGAGGGGACCACATGTCTGCGGGGCAACTGGTGGTACCTAGCAGGATAGGACCCAATGGCCATGTTAACTCGGGGTGTTTGTGCTGTCATCGTGACCCAGTTGTCACATTTGGTATCAGAGGTGGTACCCAGACTTATGTGTGGTGCACTACCTAGGTTGAGATGTAGGGCCCACAAAGAGGATGTTGTTCTCTAATGGGGGTGACTGTAACACCCCAAAATGATACAAGGTTAAATAACTAAATGATATGGCTCATTTCAACAAGGTGCACCTTCCTTTTCGGGAGCCTGTTTGATTAGAACTCCACAGTTAATTGTTCTTAACCTGAAGTAGTGATCAGGATGGGTGACCTTCTGGGAAGTTTCCTAGGGTGTGTGTGAGTGAGGACAAAACACACTGGAAAGAACATGTGTCTGTGGGGAAACTGGTGGTACCTAGCGGGCCTGGACCCGACGACCATATTAAGGTGAGTGTATGTGCTGTCACCGGGACCCAGTTGTCACATTTGGTATCAGAGGCGGTACCCAGGCTTAAGTGTGGTGCACTGCCTAGGTTGAGATTTAGAGCCCACAACGAGGACGTTGTGCTCTAATGGGGGTGATTGTAACACCCCAGAATGATACAAGGTTAAATAACTAAATGATATGACTCATGTCAACAAGGTTCACCTTCCTTTTTGGGAACTTGTTTGATTAGAACTCCATAGTTAAGCATGCTTAACCTAGATTAGTGGTCAGGATGGATGACCTTCTGGAAAGTTTCTCAGGGTGTGTGTGAGTGAGGACAAAACACTCTTGAAAGGAAATGTGTCTGCGGGGCAACTGGTGGTGCCTAGCGGGCTAGGACCCGACAACCATGTTAAGGCGGGGTGTATGTGCTGTCACCGGGACCTAGTTGTCACATTTGGTATCAGAGGTGGTACCCAGCCTTAAGTGTGGTGCACTGCCTAGGTTGAGATGTAGGGCCCACAATGAGGACGTTGTGCTCTAATGGGGGTGATTATAACACCCCATAATGATACAAGGTTAAATAACTAAATGATAGGACTCATGTCAACAAGGTGCACCTTCCTTTTCAAGAGCTTGTTTGATTATAACTCCACATTTAAGCATGCTTAACCTAGAGTAGTGATCAGGATTGGTGACCTTCTGGGAAGTTTCCCAGGGTGTGTGTGAGTGAGGACAAAACACATTGGAAAGGACATGTGTTGGCCTGTGGAGACTATCATAAGTCAGATGATCCATTCGGGCACATGGGTGGGCCCTAGGGTGGGGACCACATGTCTATGGGGAAACTCGTGGTACCTGGCGGGCCAGGACCGGATGGCCATGTTAAGGCGGGGTGTTTGTGCTATCACTGGGACCCAGTTGTCACATTGTGGTTCCAACCACATAACCAACGATAGGTTCTACACAAAACCATGAGAACACACTCCATCGAGTCCCACACCCACAAAACCAGGTTAAGCGTGCTTAATCTGGAGTAGTGATTAGGATGGGTGACCTTCTGGGAAGTTTCCCAGGTGTGAGTGATTGAGGAAAAAATACACTGGAAAGGAAATGTGTTGGCCTGTGGGGATTGTCATTAATCTGATGACCCATTCGGTCACGTGGGTGGGCCCCCAGGGTGGGGACCACATGTCTGCGGGGCAACTGGTGGAACCTGGCGTGCCAGGACCCGACGACCATTTTAAGGCGGGGTGTCTGTGCTGTTACTGGGACCCAGTTGTCACATTTGGTATCAGAGGTGGTATCTAGCCTTAAGTGTGGTGCACTGCCTAGGTTAAGATGTAGGTCCCACAATGAGGACGTTGTGCTCTAATGGGGGTGATTGTAACACCCCAGAATGATACAAGGTTAAATGACTAAAGTGTGGTGCCCAGCCTTAAGTGTGGTGCACTGCCTAGGTTGAGATATTGGGACCACAACGAGGACGGTGTGATCTAATGGGGGTGATTGTAACACCCAAGAATGATACAAGGTTAAAGGACTAAATGATATGACTCATGTCAGCAAGGTGCACCTTCCTTTTCGAGAGCATGTTTGATTAAAACTCCACAGTTAAGCGTGCATAACCTGGTGTAGTTATCAGGATGGGTGACCTTCTAGGAAGTTTCCCAGGGTGTGCGTGAGTTCGGAAAAAACACGTTGGAAAGGGCATGTGTTGGCCTGTGGAGACTGTCATTAGTCAGATGACCCATTCGGGCACGTGGGTGGGTCCCAGGGTGGGGACCATGTGTCTGTGGGAAAACTGGTGGTACCTGACGGGCCAGGACCCGACGGCCATGTTAAGGCAGGGAGTCTGTGCTGTCACCGGTACCCAGTTGTCACATTGAGGTTCTAACCACATAACTAGTGATAGATTCTACACAAAACCAAGAGAACACACTCCATCGAGTCTCACACACACAAAACCAGGTTATGCATGATTAACCTAGAGTAGTGATTAGGATGGGTTTCCTTCTGGGAAGTTTCCCATGGTGTGAGTGAGTGAGGAAAAAACACACAGGAAAGGACATGTGTTAGCCTATGGGGACTGTCATTAGTAATATGACCTGTTCGGGGCACATGGGTGGGCCCCAAGGTGGGGACAATGTGTCTGCGGGGCAACTGGTGATACCTGACGGGCCAGGACCCGACTGTCATGTTAAGGCAGGGAGTCTGTGCTGTCAGCGGGACCCAGTTGTCACATTGAGGTTCTGACTACATAACCAGCGATAGGTTCTACACAAAACCAGTACAACACACTCCATCGAGTCTCACACCCACCAAACCAGGTTACGCGTGCTTAACATGGAGTAGTTATTAGGATGGGTGACCTTCTGGGAAGTTTTCTAGGGTGTGAGTGAGTGAGGAAAAAACACACAGGAACGGACATGTGTTGGCATGTGGGGACTATCATTAGTCAGATGACGCGTTCGGGCACATGGGTGGGCCCCATGTTGGGGACCACTTTTCTGCGGGGAAACTGGTGATACATGGATGGCTAGGACCTGACGGTCATGTTAAGGTGGGGTGTCTGTGCTGTCACTGTGAACCAGTTGTCACATTGAGGTTTCGACCACATAACTAGCGATAGGTTCTACACAAAACCAGGACAACACACTCCATCGAGTCTCACACCCACCAAACCAAGTTACGCGTGCTTAACATGGAGTAGTGATTAGGATGGGTGACCTTCTGGGAAGTTTCCTAGGGTGTGAGTGAGTTAGGAAAAAACAAACAGGAAAGGAAATGTGTTGGCTTGTGGGGACTATCATTAGTCAGATGACCCGTTCGGGCACATGGGTGGGCCCCATGTTGGGGACCACTTTTCTGCGGGGAAACTGGTGATACCTGGCGGGCTAGGACCCAATGGTCATGTTAAGGCGGGGTGTTTGTGTGATCATCAGGACCCAGTTGTCACATTTGGTATCATCGGCTATATGATCCCCTACTCAATGCTTGGTTTCAGTAGGGTTGCAGAATCATTGGTTATATGATCCCCTACTCAGCGCGAGGTTTTTGGTAGGGTTGGTGCAACGTCGGTTCGATCCCCTACATCGTGAGTTATACCAGATGGCCCAATATCCATGTTAAGGTGTAGTGTATGTTCTATCACCGAGAACCAGTTGTCACATTGAGGTTCCGACCACATAACCAGTGATAGGTTCTACACAAAACCAGGAGAACACACTCCATCGAGTCTCACACCCACAAAACCAGGTTACGCATGCTTAACCTGGAGTAGTGATTAGGATGGTTGACCTTTTGGGAAGTTTCACAGGGTGTGAGTGAGGGAGGAAAAAACACACAGGAAAGGACATGTGTTGGATTGTGGGGACTTCCATTAGTCAGATGACCCGTTCGGGCACATGGGTGGGCCCTAGGGTGGGGACCATGTGTCTGCGGGGCAACTGGTGATACCTGGAGGGCCAGGACCCGACATTCATGTTAAGGTGAGGTGTTTGTGCTATCACTAGGACCTAGTTGTCACATTTTGTATCATCAGGTATACGATCCCCTACTCAGCGCTTGGTTTTAGTAGGGTTGCAGAATCATTGGTTATATGATCCCCTACTCAGTGCGAGGTTTTTGGTAGGGTTGGTGCAATGTCGGTTCGATCCCCTACATCGCGAGTTATACCAGATGGCCATGTTATACCAGATGACCCAATGTCCATGTTAAGGTGGGGTGTATGTGAGGTCATCAGGACCCAGTTGTCACATTGAGGTTCCTACCACATAACTAGTGATACATTCTACACAAAACTACGAGAACACACTCCATCGAGTCTCACACCCACAAAACCAGGTTAAGCATGCTTAACCTCGAGTAGTGATCAGTATGGGTGACCTTATGGTATGTTTCCCAGGGTGTGTGTAAGTGAGGACAAAATACAATGTAAAGGACATGTGTTGGCCTGCGGGAACATTCATTATTCAGATGACATGTCCGGGCATGTGGGTGGACCCCAGGGTGGGGAACACGTGTCTGCGGGGCAACTGGTGGTACCTAGTAGGCCAGGACCCAATGACCATGTTCAGGCGGGGTGTCTGTGCCATCACTGGAACCCAGTTTTAACATTTGGTATCATCAGTTATATGATCCCCTACTCAGCACATAGTTTCAGTAGGATTGCAGAATCATTGGTTATATGATCCCCTAATCAGCGCGTGGTTTTTGGTAGGGTTGGTGCATCATCGATTCGATCCCCTACATCGCGAGTTACACTAGATGGGGTTCTCAGCATCGCAGTGACCATATTCACAAGGAAAACCATCCTCTATCTGAGTTATGTGATCTTTAGAATGTCAGATCGGGTTCTAGTATCCCCCAATGGATCCTAGTAGTGATCCCATATCTGTGTGATCTTTGAGATACCAGAGTGAGATATTGTATCCCCTAGCGGACCCTAGGAGTGATCCCCTATCTGAGAAGTTTAGTTTTTCTGCTGTTTCAGCATATTGTTCTTAGTGAAGATATCTGACAAGCATGATCTCTCATATGGGTGTCTTGGATGTTGGTGTGAGACCCGATGGAGTGTATCTCTCGAACGAGTGTCATCTGGGATGATAGAGCTCGTGGAGTGTGCCCTCTTAGTTATGTACTAGTCAAAGGAGATAAGACAGAACCTCATGAGGCTTGGTGTGTGAATGGGTATATCTGGTTTCTCATGGTATATGTATGGGAATATACCTGAGCGGATGTTCATGGTGTATGTATGGGCATACACCTGAGCTGAGCTGACTAGTCGTGTTAGCCAAGGATGGTCTCGAGATCGAGTTTTTCTCTTGTTTGGGTTCCCTCTGGCTGGGATGAGCTGACTATTGTCTTTCAGTTTCTCCCTATTATTTTAGGGTTTTTGGGGTGCCTACTGAGTATTTTATATACTCACCCCTACAAGGGATTTTCCCGAACATGTTTGTGTCTTTTTCAAACTGCAGGCCTTTCAATGGAGTTCCAGGAGGACCCAGAGCAAGCAGAGCATAGTGAGCGAGAATGACCGGGGTGTTTACCAGAGTTGTGTCAAGGATCTTACTAGAGGGTGTATTTGGTAGTGTTTCCCTCCTTCTGAGTAGGTATTATGCTTTTTTAGTTTTTTTTGGGGGGGGCTATTTTTCCCTTTTGTACTTTTGTTGTACTCTGGTTGTGGGTTAGATGTATGCATGAATTTATTTTTAGTTTTTATATATATCTTCACACTTCTGCATGGAGGTGTTTGTGGGTGTTTGTGTATAGGTATCTTAGGCTAATGCTTCTCATGTGTGTGATATCCTACTCGGCGCTAGTCGCCAGCCCCTGGCCTATTAGAGGTGGGCTTGGGGAGTCGCAGCTTGAGCCCCATTGGGTTGGGCCATGACAGAGTGGTATCAGAGGAGGTTCCACCATTGGGATCTCTGAGTATAGATGATCTAGCTATGATCTTGGTTTGGGTTTCATAATGGAAGTGTTATGATGTTTCGAATTCAGCTTTCAGACCATGGACTCCAATGTTGGTACGGTGGCCAACATATCAATTCACTAGGACTCTGATAACCTGCCTTTTGAATCGAGACATTTGTACACTAGTCATAGGGACATAATTGTACACGTATCATCTAGGACTGGGTTTTGGGTTTACCTTGTTCTTCTTGAGTCATCTCCCCAAATGTACTCTTTGACCATGGTGTGTCTTGATTGTATTTCAGGATTCCTCCATGATGATAGCCAGCGAGAGTTCCATAGCGGGAATGTGGTGACGATTCGCCCTGTGTAGAGGCTACGGTCCGGGGCGCAGGTTCTAAGGCTGGACCTCCAGGTGATCCGCCAGTTGATCCACCACCTTTCGAGCAGCTGGTTGTGCCGGTAGTGAAGGATGAGGTTTTTCATAGGCTGAGTGTGCTGCATGAGTTCCAGAGGTAGTGACCTCTGAGGTTTTGGGGTGATCCAGACCCTCAGGCAGCTGATGACTAGCTCGAAGCAGTCACCAGAGTTTTCCGCCTTGTGGGGACACCTCCAGATCAGATGGTGGTCCTAGCGGCAAGCCTACTGCATGGTTCAGCCAGGAGATGGTGGGGTTTAGTGATGCAGTCCCATGATGAGGAGACGCTCACATGGGCAGAGTTTGAGAGGCTCCTCAGAGAGGAGTTCTATCCGGTGATACTGAGGTCAGTGTGGATTCAGGAGCTTCTGTAGCTTCGACAAGGGGGCATGACTGTGTCGAAGTACTCATCGAGGTTTACAGACCTGTCATGCTACACCCTGGATATGCTTCGAGACCCGTTCTTTAGGGCTCGAACCTTCGATCCGAGGCTACACAGGGACATCCATGCAGGTGTGGTTTCCTTGTGCCTACCCACCTATGCTGGAGTACTGGAGTGAGCCTTGGTGGTGGAGAGCTTTCTAGCTGAGAAGATTCATCCCATCAGTGTTGGTCACATGGTAGCTGAGACGTCGGTAGCTGGTTGCTGGTGGCAGGTGTAGGGGTCTGGATGTGGCAGACGTTTCAGGAGGCGACCACAGGATAGAGGATCTGAGGCTCAGGGATCATCGGGCTCATGGTCCAGTTTTGGTTATCTGTAGGAGAGGTGGTGTTACACTTGTGATGGTCGGGGATAGATTTCTAGAGATTGTCTGACCTATCGTGTTACTAAGAGGGATCCAGTCGACAAGCCGCCTTGGTAGCGGCAATGTGATGAGTTTGGAGGTCCAAAGGGCAGCGGACGTGGCAACGGGGCTGGTGCTGCAGCGGGAAGTGGTAGGCGGTTTCAGATGCCACCACCACCACACCCAGGTGGTCCATGTTGAGCTCAAAGAGCTGGAGGACTAGGGTGAGGACAACTTCTTGCCTTAGAGGCTGTTGACCCAGTGGCTCTATGGATGGATAGATGTATGCCTTATGTCCTTTCTACTTTCTTCGATAGTTTTAATATACACTGTTTAGCGGTACTCTTTCCTTTCCATTTCTTGTCCAAGTTTTGTTCATGGAATTGGTAAGAACATGTGTGGGTGTTGTTTGGCATGCTTTAAATGCATGAAGAAGAGGGATCCTTCCCCCACCGAGACATGTTTTTGTGACGCAATTAAAACAGTGCGGGAGAGTCAGTGTCACCCAAAGCGGATAGAGTTGAGGTGTGGTGGATGAGTCCCTTTGACTTATGTGTTCGGACAGGGGTGTGTATTGGAGAACTCGCTGGCATGGGAGACCCAGTTGAGAGTTTAGTTTCTTTCCTTATGCTTATGGATTTTTGAAGATGAAAAGTTCTAAGGTGTGGAGGATGTAGCGACTCGTGTTTTGGCCCTGTCAGACTTTGGAATATTCCTATGAATGTTTCCAGAGCTAGGTGTGAAGACGGCATGCAATTCCGAGGCCTGGTGTGTCTAGAATTAATTTTATAAAAATATTAAATATTTGTATACTATGCACGTCGTAGGGTTGTTTTTTCTCCTAAACATTAGCTCGGATCAGAAATCTGAGGGCACGGTTGTGACTGGAGCATGTCGTTTACCCTAGAAGGGGTGTAAACTTTGAGGGTGCGGGCATGCTATGGAAAAATCCACCAGGGGGGTTTCGTAAATAAGTTGACAAGTTTCTTTATGATCATTGGCTTGAATAACTCCTGAACTGAGTCTCATATAGAAAATATGAGTGCACCGTTGCATTCAGAACACTGCGTTTACCCTATGGGCGACCTAATCTTCTCTGCACCGGGAATTTCGGTCGGGGGAGTTAAATGGTGGTTTAATTAATTAATTAATCAATTAATTAAACCTAATAAATCCACACCCCACCTCCATGTTTGGAGAAGCAAGGAGGAACCACAGAATCCCCCTCCTCCTCCTCTTCTCAACAAACTGTCCAAATCAAGCAATCAATGTGTTGTTGAGCTCTGATTTTGACGGTGGTCACTCCTAGATCGAGCAGTTGTAGTAGCGGAGCACACAAAGCATCGGTGATCCTAAAAAAGGTAGGTGGTTAGAGTTTTAAAAACCCATATCCCATTTATGTGTTTTTTCCTCAAATCATCATAAGGGTTGTATAATTCTGTTCACAAGCTTTCTGAAACATGTTTCAGATCTGAATTTTGAGCACCAGGGTGCTTCCGGAGGCTCCCGGAAGTTTTTCAGCAGAAAACCTAGTTTCCGGTGGTGACAATCCTGGTTTCCAGCGATGGTGGTAGTAGTGCGGCTATTTTCGGCAGCCGACAGCGGTCCGGTCAGGTGGCGGCGGTGGTTTTCGATTCCCCTGTGGTGGTCCGGTCAGATTTTTCCCGGGGTTCTTTAAACCCCTGTAACTCATAAATCGTAAGTCTGATTTGCAAGATGTTTGCAGTGACGCAATTCTAGAGATGATACAGACCCCTTGATCATGTTTTAGGAATTTTATGAGTCGGGTTTTTGGCCTAGATCCATGAAACGTTAAAAATAATAATAATATTTTATTATTTTCAATTTCGACCCACCATAACTTTTACATGGAGCATCTGATTGATGTGACATCAATGGTGTTGTGATCCTAATAGTAAGACACACTTTTTAGGATAGTTATTGGGTGATCAAATGGAGATCAAGGTGTGGTCCCCATCAGGCTTCTTTTGGGCGTTTACGGAGAAACGCGACTTCTTCGTCGAGTTTCCGTTTTGGACGAATGAGTAGTCAATCTCGTGCATTTTTCTGAGGGGATCACAATGGTGTAGTCTTCTTAATGAGTTTCGAGATCGAGGCATGGGCCCAACCCAGGCTAGCTATGGTTAATAGTACCTTTTTCACTAGTTATCCATTTTGGAAAAGTAAATAGTATATCCTGTGTGTTTTATCATGTAGATCGTGGTGGTAGAGTTTGTATAGGTCTAAGTGGTGCGCAGTTTGGCGATGTTGTGGGTCACTTGGGTTAGAAACATTTAAACTAGCAGTGGTTGAGCGTACTTCCTTAGTTCATTCCTATGAGGGTTCGTGTGGCATTACAACCTTAGTATAGGTTTGTGATCCCCTCGATAAGATGTTTTCTTGATAGAGTTGTGGCATCTCTCTAGTGGGTCCAGAGTGGGATCCTCTAGCTTCGCTTCCCTGGATCAAGTTCTTGGTATCGATGTTACCACTTATCCATGGGTGGTGATCCCCAATCTTTCAAATTAACCCTGTAGGGTTTGATTCATCATTGAGAATATGATCCCCTACACAGTGGGCTATGCATAGTATGTTTGTGGCATCATGGGGTATATGATCCCCTACTCACAATGTGATTTATAGTAGGGTTGTGGAATCATCAGATATATGATCCCCTACTCAGCTCATGGTTTCCGTAGGGTTATAGAATCGTTGGTTATATGATCCCCTACTCATCACGTGGTTTTCGGTCGTGTTGGTGCATCGTCAGTTCAATCCCCTACATCGCAAGTTATACCATATGTGGTTCTCATCATCATCATGACCATCTTCACACAGACGACCATCCTCTATCTGAGTGATGTGATCTATAGAATGTCAGATTGAGTTCTGGTATCCCCCAATGGATCCTGGGAGTGATCCCCTATCTATGAGATCTTCGAGATACCGTAGTGGGTTCTTGTATCCCCTAGTGGACCCTAGGAGTGATCCCCTATCCAAGAAGTTTAGTGTTTCTGCTGTTTCAATGTGTTCTTCTTAGTGATGATGTCCGATGACCATGATCTCTTGGATGAGCGTCTAAGATGTTGGTGTGAGACCTGATAGAGTGTATCTCTCGGACGAGGGTCATCTGGGATGACAGAGCTCGTGGAGTGTGTCCTCTTAGTTATGTACGAGTCGTAGGATATGAGACGGAACCTCATGAGGCTTGGTGCATGAATGGGTATATATGGATGCTCATGTTATATGTATGGGAATATACCTGAGCAGATGTTCATGGTGTATGTATAAGCATACACCTGAGCTGAGCTGACTAGTCGTGTTATCCGAGGATGGTCTCGAGATAGAGTTTCTATCTCATTTGGGTTCCCTCTGGCTAGGATGAGTTGAATGTTGTCTTTTAGTTTCTCCCTTTTATTTTAGGGTTTTTGGGGTGCCTACTGAGTATTTTATATACTCACAATTGCACGGGCTTTTTCTGCACATGTTTGTGTCTTGTGAAGACCACAGGCCTTTCGACGGAGTTCTAGGAGGACTCGGAGAAGGTGGAGCTTAGTGAGTGAGATTGACTGGGGTTTTTACCGGTGTTGTGCTGAGGAGATTACCGGAAGGTGCATTTGGCAGTGTTTCCCTCCTTTCGAGTATGTTGGATGCTTTTTTAGTTTTTTTTGTGGGCCCTGTTTTTCCCTTTTGTACTTTTGTTGTACTCTGGTTGTGGTTTAGATGTATGCATGCATTTCTTTTCAGTTTTTATATATATCTCCACACTGTTTCATGGAGTTGTATGTGGTTTTGGTTTTACAGGTACCTTAGGCTAATGCCTCCCTTGTGTGTGATAGCCTACTTGATTCTAGTGGCCAGCCCCTGGACTATTGGAGGTGGGATTGGGGAGTCCCAGCTTGAGCCCTGTTGGGTCAGGTCGTGACACCCTCATAAATATTTATAAACATTTCCTACATTGAAAGTGATGAATTACAAGACATAAACTTATTTTATATTACATTGGATAGGGATCCCCCTAAATCATTGATTCCTATAGTGTCTACATTCAATTCCCTTTGGTTAGCTTCTGATAAAGCACCACTATCCACAATTGAACAAATATCACACTTTAATATTGTAATGACTAACATTCCTAATGATTTTAAGTAGTGTTGCATCCAATTATTCTATAATTGAATGTTTTTCCCATCAAATATTGGAATCTCTTTAGAATTAAAATCCTTTATTGATACTCCTTAGAGAAAAACATTGAAATTAACCTTAAGATCTGATACCAATTGTTATCCCAACTATGTTAAATACCCTAAGAGGGGGGTGAATCAAGGTATAATAGATTGAAACAACTACCCCATCGGATCTTGTTTCATCATTAAACAAAACAAACTTCTCTATTTATCTCATAGAAATGTATGAACATAAATTAAATCATGCATGAGACATAGCAATTTTACTTGGTTCACCCTCACTGAGTTACGTCCATGGAGCATACAATAATTATGTATTGATGTACCAAATCTACTAAGGCTGACTATTAAAATAAAACTAGAGCACTTCTATGCCCATGATCACTACCTTTTCAATTTTTAGGGTTATCTCACTACTTTCCAAAGTATTACTCCTTGACTCTCTTTTGATAGCTCACTGCCAGTGGAAAGGATCACCTTCTTCCTATTCATTTTCTCACTACTCTGGAAAGGATCCACATATATTTTATAGACTTCTAGGTCCTTTCTTTATCAATATTTAATGCATCCTGAACTAAAGGTAGATGATTTGTTGAATTCACTCTTTTACATGTACTATTTTTTTAAAGAAATTTATTTCGAGAACTATTTTAGTCCCTTTATGAACAACCTCTTACTCACCACAAACAATCATAATTCCTTAATGAATTGTCTTGATTCATCTATAAACTGCCTTAAACTGCATGGTGTGAGTTCTTTGTAGATAATGTTTCCTTCATGGACTACCTCTTCTTCACATATGGCTAATGCCTTCACGAACCACTAATGTTTCTCCGCTCATTTTTTCTTGTGAGATACCAAACCTCACAAACCCCTTCCATGAGACATCTTCACAAAATTTATCAATATTGGAATTTCTCCCCTATGAAACTCTTCTTCATCCTATAATTCTTACTCAAAAACTACTTTAGACTTCCTCGAATTATTCCTAAAGAAATAGTCTTTTCTAATGAAATTCAATCTTTTTAATGATCTGATTAGGGGTCTTTATATAAGGAAATATATTCATTAAACCCATTAATCTAAATTACCCAAAACTTTAATTTCGTACATCCTTCACTACGAACTTCTATGTGGCCTGCATAGTGCCTTAATCTTTTATGTCGGATGATGTCTTTCGCAAATGAAAATCCCTTTGTGGATCCTTAAATAATTTCTTCATAACCAAAAATGATGTGCCCATCATGAATGGTAAGCCTCCCATGAACTACAAACCTCCTGTGAAATGATTTTTCTACTTGGTCAGCATAGCATGCTTCATAGTCCACATAGTGCTGCTAAGTAGAAATCTGTCTTTTCCTATTTTCCTTCACCATTCTGCATACCACCTTGGCAGTCTTTATATCATAGTTACAATACTATGAGGTCTGCAAAATACTTTGTTGAAAAAAAATAACTTTCCATAAATCAAACTCCCAATTTTGTGGCCCAAAATTTTGAAAATAGTGGTAAATTGTACCACCTTAAACATATGCTTCAACAACACCAATCATATTGAATGAAACTATTTGGCTTTGTCAACAAACAAAATCTCCCCAGAAACACCAAAATGGAATCTTGAGGGATTTTTTCCCAAAAAAATGGATTGATCTATAGAAATTGAAGGTATAACTAGAATAATTTTTTTGTAAGGGATTCATTTGACCAAATACATCCCCTTCGGATACTCTAGTTTTGTCATCAAAGAATATAGATTGTTCACTTTGATTATGTGTCAACTATTGTAAATTGATTCACGTTATGATCAAGAATCGAGATCCTATTCCTAGAATAGATGATATTTTTTATGAATAAATGGTATCCAAGTGGTTCTTCATGATTTATATATGATCATGATATTGTCAACTTAGATTCCAGAAATAGCATATTTTGAATATAGCATTTCTGAGTCGATATGGCCATTAGTATTATGTTATTATGACTATTACTCTAATGAATGAACCTACTATTTTCATTCACTTGATGACCCATATCTTACACCAGTACCTTGATCCCTTTTTCATGGTATTTTTTTATGATATTTTGGTTTAGATTCAAAGCATGATTGACCGCGAGGAGTATTTGGAGATTATATTGATGAAATTTCAAGATAATTGACTTTATGCTAAATTTTATAAGTGTTAATTTTAGATATAAGAAGTTTATTTTATTAGGTATTATATTTCTAGGAATGGAATATTAGTTGATCCTAGTTAGATTGAATAAGTGATCTCTTGGAATCCATGTAACAAAGTATTTTAGAAGCACATTTTTCTAGGATTTGTAGGTTATTATCATTTGTTTTTTCAAAATTTCTCTAGGATTTATTTTCCTATGAATTAATTTATGAGAAAGGGGAATTAATTCTTATGAAATAAATATTTTTATAAAACCATTAAATAGTTTAAATCTTGTCTCACTTCAACACCTATCCTTAACATTCTTGAGAATCAACTGGTATATTTTTTCTATTATAATGTACTTGGATTAGGACTATGTTGTGTTCTTATAAATGGATATCATATTGTAGCCTATGGATTAAGAAAATTGAGAATACATAAAAATATTTATTCATTTCATGATTTATAATTAGTTATAGTGTTCCATGACTTAAAAACATGGAACCAATATCTATTTGGAAAAAATTTCACGGTCTACACTGATTATAAAATTTGGAAATATCATATCTCTTGGATGCCTAAAATTAAAGAAATTATATTGGATGGAGAATCTATTTATTTTTTACTTTGACATGGTGTATACACCAAAGAAAGGGAACTTATTTTACAATTATTTGATTCAGAATTATTATTTTGAAATGTTCATTGAGTCTCATGACCAATGGTAGTTTATGAGAATTATTACAGACATGCATATGGAATATACTGAAAAGAATGAAAAAAGTTGTTTTCTTCCCAGTCACTCTAGATCATGATTTAATATATTTGGTCATAGAGGATTAAAAATTAGATCTATATTGTATCACTATTAGGTCAAATTTAAATGGTGGGAAACTATGGATGGTTAGAAAGAGGATACAAACATAGTGTTTCATTATCAAGACATAATTTTTATACCCCATTCTTTCTAAGAGTTTATTATTTTATCATATCACCATTTTAAATAGGCTATTCACCCATGTAATCAGAATTTTTACAATGAAATGAAAGATCGTTTTCAGTAGTCTAGTATAAATTTAATGACTTTGTACTTTTTAGCTATTTCTCATTTTTCAACATGTAAACGATAAGTATTAATGACATGTTTATATAATGAAATCTAGGTATACACCTATTTATAAATGGGAGTAGATTTAAAAATAATTTTTCATAATTCTAACATGTATTATTTAGAAGTAAAATTATATTTGGGTGATTGATTATTGACTCATAAATTCAGTAAACTTCCTCCCAATTTAAAAGCCCATCACAGTAGAAGATCTGGTAATGTGGTATATTTGGGAAGTAGTTAAGTTAAATGGAACACCATCATCTATTGTATTTGATAGAGATCCTAAAATTAATTCTCATTTTTAGAGATCTTTATAATAGGATCTTGGAACCATGTTGAGCATTAGAATGGTATATCATCACAATATAGATGTTAAGTCAAAACATATGATCCAGATATTGGAAGATATTATTAGAGGTTGTTTCTTGGGATTTGGTGGATCATGGGAAGAACATATGACTTTATTTTAGTTCTCACATGACAATAATTATCATATCACAATAAATATTGGTCCCCTAGAGGTATTTTAAGGTCATCTATGTTTCCCTCCACATTGTTGGGTATAAATAAGAGAAGCTTCACTAATTGGACCTAGTCTTGTCTATGAGACTATAGAAAAGATTCATGTGATAAATAAGTGGATGTATATCACCTAGATTAAACATAAATCATATAAATATCATCATCATTTCCCATTATCTTTTGATGTATGTGAACATGTATTTAAGAAAATGTCACAGGGATTGGTTTATCATAATTTAGTAAAGAAAGGTAAACTAGATCCTTGATATTTGGGACCATTTGAGATACTTGAATATATTGGTAACATTTTATATCTACTATCTTTACTTATAAGATTTAGTAATGTTCACAATTTCCCCTTGTCTCCTAAATGAATAAGTCATGGATAGATCCTAGTCATGTGATTATCTAGGATCATGCTACTCTTGAACTCGATGTGATATTTATGTAACAACTCAAGATTTTATGAGAATTATTCATTTTAATTTAATTGATGTCTTTTTTATAATCTACACCAAAAGGATATTTCACTACATGCATCCCTGACTTAGCTTGCATTACACGCAATCACAACCTTCCTCGATAGCTTGTGTAGTACGCAATACCAGGTTTCACTAAACAACGATATATTGTTATAATATTATTATAGACTAGCCTTTATGAGTATTATTAACTAAATTTTTAATTTTATAACATTATTATTTATCTTACACATTTTATAGAACTGTGTATGAGAACAAAATAAATTTTTCGGGTAAAATATGTATTTTTCAAAAAATGCAGTTTTGTCACCTTTTGATGACGCACCCACTTTAAATCTAGTTTTTGACGTGTTTATAAGTTAAATTTGAAAAAATAAAATTATTATTTGGAATCATGGTATAAAATTTTACTTTGGATAAATTTTTCATATTATTCTGATAACTTTCATATTTTAATGAATAGTAAAAACACACTATTTTAATTAAAAACAAATTTTTTCATCACAATAATTTATATGGTTAAATTATAATATTTAATGGTTTTAAAGTATAAATAGAATATATTTTTACCATTTAATATAATTTATGTCATTACCATTAATTTTAAATTGAATTCATAGGTAAAAACATTTCAATCTTTGGAAATATTTTAACCTTTAAAACCCGTTTTCTTAACAGCAGGATAAATATTAATTTAATTACTACAACTTTTGTGTTTTGAATTTTGAAAAATGGATTCCATATTTTTATTCGGTGGGTCCAAATTATGTTAATATATTACTTTTATTTTTTTGATATTATTAATAGCAACTGCAGTAATTTTAATTTACTTCAGTCAAAGATAAATCGGGTAATTAAGGGTAAACCTAAGATTATAAAATTATCCTAAAACATGACAAAATTATATTGGATGACTAAAAGTATACCCATATCACCTAAGGTTCGGATAATATTCATTTTATAGACTTTTTACCATGAAAATAATTTAATTATTATTAAAACAAAAGAAAGTGACAACATGTCACTCTCTTAAATATTATAAGTATAATAATTTTAATTTAGTGATAAACTTTATAAAACTTCAAACATGAATAGTCTCCAGAAAGATAATAAAATTATCTACATCATGAGAATTTATTTATAATTTTTAGAGATTAAATAATTTTCATTAATGGTGATATAATAGTGATACAGAAATTGTTTATTTAGTGAAAAATCAATAATATAGTTTTTATTAAAATAACAATACCTATCAAAAGGACAAGAAACTTGACCAAACATTTTATTTGGAGTATATATATACCCTAATAATCCAAGGGTATATTTTTTTACGATTTTGAGCCTTATAAAACTGATTAGGACATTTATATTATTTTATTTTAAATGATGTCAAAGATGTCACCTTCATAATTTAATAAATATAACAATTTAAAGGTTTTGATTTTAAGTTGATAAATTAGAGTAAAAATATTATTATGAAAGGTATTATATTTATATTCATCATATGATTTTATTTTTAATTTTTATACAACAAATAAGTATATTAAATAATTATACAAAAATGTTGTAGTAATTATTTTATTAAGAGATATACCAAATAAATGGTATTAAAAATATTAAAATAAATAATATATGAACAAATTAATGTTCCCCATGAATTGTTTTGATGAATATGATATTTTAGGAATCTATTATATTTTTTTTTAACATATCTTCTCTGTGGTTTTTATTTAAATTCAAATAATGAATAGTGTCAAAATTGACACTATTGATATTTTATAAAAATAACATATTATTAAATTATTTAAAAATCACAAAAATATTTAAAAACTAAAAATTTAAAATTAAATGGTCTATATGGTTATAACGTATCCAATTATTGGAAATTGACAACATTTAAATATTTATTTATAATAATTTAAAATTTAGATGTTTATTAACACAAATAAAATTAAATAGATTAAATAATGATAAATCAATTTGATAAGGTTTAAAATAAACATAAAACATGTATAAATTTTATTAGTTGATGAGATTAAAATCCTATCCCATCTCATCTTCTAATTGAGTCATTTTTGGAGGTTTTTAAGTGGGGTTTCATTTTATTATTAATTAATATTTTTAGAGATTTCCAAGTGTCCCTCTCTTCCCTTATAAAAGGGCACCTCCTCCCGCTTCTCTTTACACAATATTGAGCCTTCAAGCTCGTCCAACCCCTGAAAATTTCCATTATAAGATTCCCTATAAACATACTAGAGGTCCTGGTCTTCTTCAAAGACCAATTTGAGTGCCCTGAGAGGAGGTTTCAAAGAGGCGTGTCGAAGAAGAGGTATTATCCGTTACCGATTCTTTCAAATTTATTTCTTCTTATACTTCCTATTATTTGGTGGTTTCATTATGAAGTAATAACATAAGTATCACTCATATACTGATATGTTATTATAAATATGAAACAACCCTATTTCACCTTCTATCCATCCTATGGAAAACGAAATCACCGCGCGTGCGTACGCACGGAATACCGTCTCCACGCCGTGGTGTAATCTATTTTCCACCACCACCTTACTTGGATGGGTATAATGGTGTAAATAATAACTATATATGATTATTTTAAATTGATATTGATTCTAAAATAGTATACATACAATTAAATACAATTCACGATCATGGGAATGATATCATCGCTCGTGCGTATGTACGGCCTGCCGTCTCCACGATGTGATGTGACTCATTCTACATAATCTTCATTGAATAATGATTATATAAATTAATTGAATGAATAAATATGATATATATTACACTAATACCATTCTGTAAATGAGGTATCTATAACCTAAAAAGAATAATAAGAATTTATTCCACAAAATAAGCATAATAACATAAAGCAATGAATACTCGAATAACAAGTAGCAATGAAATATTACTAATAAGAAGCTAAGGATATGACCATATATGATATCATAACAATGATTATGATTCTGGAATAAGTCAATGACATTATTTAAGTTATTATATAGGAGTTTCAGATATGTACGAAGCATATCAGACCTAAGGTAAGGGAAAATCTCGTAATCTCATTTTTATACGAGATTGTTTATACTTCAGAATTAACTTGGGAATATTTATCATCCACATCCATGTTTCCTCAATATGTAATTTTATTTCTATACTCCTAAAATTTTTTAAATCCAATTTTACCCATTGGGGAGTTTTTAGTAAAAGATATGAAAGGAATCTTTTGTCGTTTTTAGTACGAGGTACTTTTTAAGTTTTTCGACCAAAGTACGAGAAGAATGTTTTTTTAAAATTATACGGCATGAATGGATTTTTATGATTTCTTATAACATTATTTCCATGAATCTTCCTTTACAATTTTTCAAGTTTATTTTTAATAAACTTCTTTTAGTTTAAAATTGTATTACATGTTAATAAAGGGAAAATTTTTTTGAATTAGAAAGGATATTTTTCTCAAGAATAGAGTTCAAGTGTTCTATCAAAATTATTTTCCATCTAAGATAATATAGGGTTCTGTTTCTACCCCTATTTTTACATTGATTTGATTATTTTATGATGGAATTAATTTTATGATTTCTTTTTATCTTATATGGATTATGTTATGATGGCATGATGTTTAAGAATCCCATTTTTATTACATGGGTTATGCTATGATTTATGATTTTATGGAACACATAAGTATAGTTTAATTATGAGATGAGTGGGACCTATATATCCCTCCAATGTATTGGTTAAATATTTATATCTCATGAGATATACATGTTTGGAATGGTATGTTAATCTGATTCAGTGATATAGGATTGGAACGAGGAGTGAACTCGATTTAGAAAGGGACTTCGTCCACTAAGATGGTCTTGGTAGCAATGTCTTGGATACTATGGAAATCATATCATGTTCTTAATGGTTTCTACAATTACCTGTTTTATTCCCATGCTATTTTATCATGATTTATGTTCCGTTATGATCTATTCCTTACGTACTGCCAAGATTTATTTCACAACTCAAGATTTTGATGTTAAAACTTTATGTTCATGTTTTGAAGTTCAAATGTATATGGTTTGTTTTATTTTATTTATGCTAACCCTTACTGAGCATTTGAGCTCACCCTTTTTATGTTCTCTTTTCCCCAGGATTTAAAGAAATTTTTTAGGTAAGAAAACAAAAGGGGAAGATCTTTATGGGAGATGTTGAAGATCTTTCACCATGATTAGAAGATTGTGTTCTGAGTTTCCAAAGACACTAAACTATTACAGTCCTTAAGTGTTGGTTCTTGTTAAGTATTAATTATTCCACAAAAGTAATGTAATGTCCATGTATGTCATGATTGGGTCTCTATAGTTGGTATCAGAGGTTCGGTTTAGTTAACCTTTGGAAACTAGGATGCAAAAACTTTATTGAGGTCCCTAGAAGATATTTCTAAGGTATGTCTAGGGATGTCCCTAAGGTTACGTATAAGTGTTGGTTATAATCCTAAAATTATGGTAACAATATTATAATTTAACCTAATATATTAGATATTGATGGTACTCCCCCTTGATTATTATTTTTTCCTCTCACGCTATTCTTTTTGGGTTTTAGAAAATGGATGGAAATAGGAAGATTCACGATAATGGAGGATATGGTGGACAATGGAATGATATTCTTCATGAGAAACCAAATGAAATTGGATCTGAAAGTCCACATATCATTATTATGCTAATCAAAAATCTCATAATATGATCAATAATCTCAACTTTGGTAAGTTTCCCAACTCAGCTAATAATAGAAAGATGGAGTTTCATGATGATCATTGAGGAAAGAAAGTTCAATTTCCCTCATGTAAATCATGTGGGAAGAGGCATTAGGGAGAATGTTTCAAAGGAACTGGAAGATGATTTGGGTGTGGAAAAGAAGGAAACAGAGCCAGTAATTTTAGAGTAAAAGTTTTAGTTAACACCATGGAAAGGGATAATGGAATTGCTAAGACATCAACAATGGTTAAATGTTATAAATGTGGAACTTACGGGCATTATGAAAACCAATAACCTAAGGGAAAATATCATGAAGAGAATCAGCATGGTCGTATGGGTAGTATTTATGTTGATAATTATGAAGAGACTACAAATGGTATATGAGATGAAAGAAGTGTTGAGGAATACAATGATGAAGCTCGGTCAATGGTTTAAGAAGGTAGTGGAATGATTGAATGTTTATCAAGAGTAATGTTGTATAATTAATTTCATGGTACTCTGGAATAAAGATACATCTAAGGATTGTTACACTATTGTTTTTACTTATTTTTTTTGAAAATATATGTTGAATGGTACTGGTAACCATGAAAGGTTATTCAGATATTTTTGGAAATCAGATGATATGCGCATAATGAAGGGATAAGGAGATAATGAAATGTTCGATAATATTAACGAGATCATGACTGATATAAGGACAAAGTGATAACATGGTTTGAGTATATAGAAATTCTGGGATCATTCATGTCTTCACGAAGATTATATGGTTATACATGTTTCAAGATAATATATGATTAAGGTATTCACATGTTTGAAATTTGATCAACAAGATATATCTTATGATATATAGGGGATAAATGATGGTATTCACGTGCTTGTGTTGTGACCTTTCAAGTAATTGTTTTCTTTATACTATGAGATTGGACAGATGTATTTTGGATAAGCCTAAAGATTGGAATGGATTATGTTGGACATAATATAGTATTATTTAAGTATAGAACTTGTTTTTTGATATTATTTCTGTAATGTTACAATAGTATAGTTTTAGAAAAAGGACAACCCATAGGACGAGCGACAACCTATTGCGTCAGACAAGGTTTTAGGAATCGAACCCACAACCAAAGTGTGACAGGCCTTTATCGCATACCACTAGCCTACAGGAAGTCCCTAGTTAGTAGAAACTAGTTTTATTATATTAATAAGTATGATATATGAAGTATAAGTCCATTTTAGGAACCATATATGATTAATCTCACTATATATGGACTTATGTATGTTTGATAACTTTTGCTAACATTTTGTTTGAGACAGATGGAATGACCCATCATTCTATCACATGATCTGCTAACACTTCACGAATGACAAATTCAACTTCATTTCTTTAAGAGACGAAGTGGAAATTGTCCAAGGAATGACCAACGGTGAAATTGTGCCAAAATCAAGAAAGTATTTCTTCTAATTCCAATTTCTTCAACTTTAGGGAAACGATCTTGAAAACCAAAAATGTTGTCCTAGTGCCCTTATATCAGATGAATTAGATGGTACCTTAGATCATCACAAATTTATGTCTTTGTGATTGTTGGATTTTACATAGCCATGTCCTTTACCACTCTTCATCAGAAGTTGATGGTTATATTTCTCTTCCATATCCATATTTTCACCTATGTTCTCTTATGTGGAAACCCAGTAATGAGTTAATTTGTGTAACAGTTATGTTTCTTACTTTACTTTTTAAAATTAAGTTTTATTATTCCTTTTTACGATGTGGGTTTCTATGAAATAAACTTTCAAGTAGTAAACCATTTATAACCCTGATGAATTTTGAGGGCGAAATTCATTTTAAGGGGGGTAGAATGTAACAACCCGAGATTTTATGAGAATTATTCTTTTTAATTTCATTGATGTCTTATGTTTTACTCTACACCAAAAGGAGCTTTCACTATACACATCCCTGACTTGGCTTGCATTACATGCAATCCCAACCTTCCTCGATAGTGTGTGTAGTATGCAATACTGGGTTTCACTAAACAACGATATATTGTTATAATATTATTATGGACTAGCCTTTATAAATATTATTTACTAAATTTTGAATTTTATAACATTATTATTCATCTTACACATTTTCTAGAACATGGTATGAGAACAAAATAATTTTTTTGGGTAAAATAAGTATTTTTCAAAAAATGCAGTTTTACCGCCTTTTAATGGCGTACCTACTTTAAATATAATTTTTGACATGTTTATCAGTTAAATTTGATAAAATAAAATTATTATTTGAAATCAGGATATAAAAATTTACTGTGGATAAATTTTTTCATATTATTCTGATAACTTTCATATTTTAATGAATAGTAAAAACACACTATATTTTAATTAAAAACTACTTTTTTCATCGTAATAATTTATATGGTTAAATTATACTATTGAATGGTTTTAAAGTATAAATAGAATATATTTTTACCATTTAATATAATGTATGTCATTACCATTAATTTAACATTGAATTCATAGGTTAAAACATTTCAATCATTGGCAATATTTTAACTTTTTAAACCCATTTTCTTAACAACGGGATAAATTTTAATTTAATTACTACAACATCTGTGTTTTGAATTTTAAAAAATTGATTCCATATTTGGATTTAGTGGGTCCAAATTATTTTAATAGATTACTTTTATTTTTTTGATATTATGAATAGTAACTACGGTAATTTTTATTTAATTTAGTCAAAGATAAATCGGGTAATTAAGGGTAAACCTAAGATTATAAAATTACCCTAACACATGCCAAAATTCTATTTTAGGACTCAAATTAGACCCATATCACCTAAGGGTCGGATTATATTCATTTTATGGACTTTTTTCCATGAAAATAATTTAATTATTATTAAAACCAAAGAAAGTGACAACATGTCACTCTATTAAATCATATAAGTATAATAATTTTACTTTAGTGATAAACTTCATGAAACTTAGAACATGAATAGTCTCCACAAGGATAATAAAATTATCTACATCATGAGAATTTATTTTGAATTTTTAGGGATTAAATAATTTTCATTAATGGTGACACAATAGTGATGCAGAAATAGTTTATTTAGTGAAAAATCAATAATATAGTTTTTATTAAAATAACAATACCTATCAAAAGGACCAGAAACTTGACCAAACATTATTTTTAGAGTATATATATACCCTAATCATCTAATTGTCTATTTTTGGACCATTTTTAGCCTTATAAAACCAATTAGGACAATTATATTATTTTATTTTAAATTATGTCAAAGATGTCACCTTCATAATTTAATAAATATAACAATTTAAAGGTTTTGATTTTAAGATGATAAATTAGAGTAAAAATATTATTATGAAAGTTATTATATTTATATTAATAATATGATTTTATTTTAAATTTTTATTCAACAAATAAGTATATTAAATAATTATACAAAAATGTTGTAGTAATTATTCTATTAAGAGATATACCAAATAAATGGTTTTAAAAATATTAAAATAAATAATATATGAACAAATTAATGTTCCCCATGAATTTTTTTGATGCATATGACATTTTAGGAATCTATTTTATATTTTTTTTCGAACATATCTTCTGTGTGTTTTTTATTTAAATTCAAATAATGAATAGTGTCTAAATTGACACTATTGATATTTTATAAAAATAACACATTATTAAATTATTTAAAAATCACAAAAATATTTAAAAACTAAAAATTGAAATTTATATGGTCTAAATGCTTATAAATTATCCAATTATTGGAAATTTACAACATTTAAGTATGTATTTATAACAATTTAGAATTTAGAATTTTATTACCACAAATAAAATTAAATAGATTAAATAATGATAAATCAAGTTGATAAGGTTTAAAATAAACATAAAACATGTATAAATTTTATTGTTTGATGATATTACAATACTATATCATATCATATTATAATTGAGTCATTTTTTGAGGTTATTAAGTGGGGTTTAATTTTATTATTAATTAATAGTTTTAGAGGTTTTCAAAAGTGCCCCTCTCCTCCCTTATAAAAGGGAACCTCGTCCCTCTTCTATTTACACAATTTTGAGCCTCAAAGCTCGTCCAAACACTGCCCATTTCCCTTCACAACTTCCCTATAAACATACTAGATGTCTTGGTCTTCTTAAAAGACCAATTTTAGTGTCCTAATAGGAGGTTTTAAAGAGGCGTGTTGAAGAAGAGGTAATATTCGTTACCGATTCATTCAAATTTATTTCTTCTTCTACTTCCTATTATTTGGTTGTTTCATTATGAATTAATAACATAAGTATCACTCATATACTGATATTTTATTATAAATATGAAACAACCCTATTTAACCTTCTATCCATCCTACGGAAAATGAAATCACAGCGCGTGTGTACGTACGGAATACCGTCTCCACGCCGTGGTGTAATATGTTTCCACCACCACCTTAATTGGTTGGGTATAATGGTGTAAACAATAACTATATATGATTATTTTTATGTTATATTGATTCTGAAATAGTATACATACACTTAAATACAATTCCATGGTCATGATATCATCACTCGTGCGTATGTACGGCCTACCGTCTCCACGATGTGATGTGACTCATTCTACATGATTTTCATTGAATAATGATTATATAAATGAATTGAATGAATAAATATGATATTTATATTACACTAATACCATTATGTAAATTAGGTATCTATAACCTAAAAATAATAATAAGAATTTATTCGACAAAATAATCATAAGAACATAAAGCAATGAATACCCGAATAACATGTAGCAATGAAATATTACTAATAAGAAGCTAAGAATATGACTATATATGATGTCATAACAATTATTATGATTCTGGAATAAGTCAATGACCTTATATAAATCATTATACAGGAGGTTCGGATACGTACGAAGCATATCGGACCTAAGGTAAGGGAAAATCTCACAATCTCATTTTTATCCGAGATTGTTTATACTTCAAAATTTACTGGGGAATATTTATCATCCACATCCATGTTTCCTCAATATGTAATATTATTCCTATCCTCCTACAAATTTTTAAATCCAATTTTACCCATTGGTGAGTTTTTAGTAAAAGATATGAAAGGAATCTTTTGTCGTTTTTAGTATGAGGTACTTTTTGACTTTTTCAGCCGAAGTATGATAAGAATGTTTTTTTAACTTTTACGGTATGAATGGATTTTTATGATTTCTTATAACATTTTTTCCATCAAGCTTCCTTTAAAAGTTTTCAATTTTATTTTTAATAAACTTCATTTAGTTTAAAATTGTATTACATGTTAATAAAGGAAAAAAAATTTTGAAGTAGAAATGATATTTTCCTCAAGAATGGAGTTCAAGTATTTTATCAAAATTATTTTCCATCTAAGATAATATAGGGTTCTGTTTTTATACCTATTTTTACACTGATTTTATTATGTTATGATGGAATTAATTTTATTATTTCCTTTTATCTTATATGGATTATGTTATGATGGCATGATGTTTAAGAATTCTATTTTTATTACATGGGTTATGCTATGATTTATGATTTTGTGGCACACATAAGAATGGTTCCATTTTAAGATGGTTGGTACCTATATCTCCCTCCAATACATTGGGTAAAGATTTATATCTCATGATATATACATGGATGGAATGATATTTTAATCTGGTTCAGTGATACAGGACTAGAACGAGGAGTGAACTCGATTCAGAAAGGGACTTTGTCCACTAAGACGGTCTTGGCAACAATTCCTTGGATACTATGGAAATCATATCATGTGCTTAATGGTTTCCAAAATTACATGTTTTATTCTCATGCTATTTTATCATAATTGATGTTCCTTTATGATCTATTCCTTACGTACTACCAAGATTTATTTCACAACTCAAGATTTTGACATTAAAACTTTACGTTCATGTTTTGAAGTTCAAATGTATATGGTTTGTTTTATTTTCTCCATGCTTACACTTAATGAGAATTTAAGCTCACCCTTTTTATGTTTTCTTTTCCCCAGGATTTAAAGAAATGTTTTAGGTAAGAAAACAAAAGGGTAAGATCTTTATGGGATATGTTGAAGATCTTTCACCATTATTAGAAGATTATGTTCTGAGTTTCCAAGGATACTAAAATATTACGGTCCTTGAGTGTTAATTCTTGTTATGTATTAATTATTCCGCAAAAGTAATGTAATGTCTATGTATGTCAAGCTTGGGTATATAAAATATATCCATAAACTAATTCCAATTCTAGATAAACTATAAAATGCCTTGTGAGGGAGACTGATTCCCTTGGTAGGAGAGTTTTGGAAGCATTTTTGAATTCAGTAAGAGACTTGTGAGTGAGAGATGAAATGCATGATCAATTGAAATAACCTTCAAACACACCAAAAAGATTCAATTTCCTAAGGATTGAAATCCCTATGGTGGTAATAATGTAACACACCCAGTTTGAGGCACATTCCTTATTATCATAAGTTTTAAACCCTTTTTATAGTTTTATTTGGGTTTGTGGATAGTTGGTAGGTTTTTAGAAGAGTTTGGGGTGTTTAGGAATTTCTTAGTATGTTATAAGAAGTAACATGACATAGTGGAGGGAGAGGTGAATTGGGAGTGATCATATGAAACACGAGCTTACAAAATTACCCAAGAGAGGTCATAGTAACTAGTTGTCCTTGGTTGTGGCATACAGGGGGTCTTTCTATGAAACATAATTAGAGGAGGCCTCAATACAGCATGGTACAGTGCAAAGTCGGTTCAAAATAGATTATGTTTTATAACCTAGTATTGTGCCTTGACATAGTAGGTTCTTTTACATGAGGTCATAAAATACCTCATGGTCTTGGTAGAGGACAATAGGTCATGGTAATAGTTAAACAAGTTTTTCTAAAATTCCCCATTCAAGTGCAGATCTTGGAGGAGTTATGGATCCTAGTGTGATCTCCTTGGAAGATTTTTTAATTAATTTTGTTACTATAAATAACCTATTATAATATCTTCTCACCATCTCCCCATTTGGTCATCCAAACCATATGACACTAGTGTTATCTTTTCAGATATTTTTTCCTCACCTAATAATTTGATTAGTCGGTTATATCAGAGAACTATATCTATCATTTTGGGTGTCAAAATTGATTATAAGTGGTTAGTGGATTATCAATCTCTCAAATTTAATTGGAATTGAGATTTTTTGGATTTTTATGTGAATTGTTTTAGGTTTCAAATAATAATATTTCTGAATTTTTATTGGAAATCATTTAGTTATTAGTTTTTAAATTATTCTTTCAACCTTTGTTTTATTTTAAGTGCTTTCAAAAAATAATTTTACTGAATACTTGTTAAAAAAATCTTATTTCAATGGTTTATGATATGGATTTTTAAATGAAACCCATTTTTTACTTTATATAAATATATCCATAATTTTTATGGTTTTGAATTGAAAATTTAAAAAAATTGAAAATTTTTTTAATTTAAAATGTTGGAAATGAATTTGATTTAGAAATAATTATTGAAATTTTCATTAAATATTGTTGGGAAACTACAGATTTTTTTTCATTAAAAATGGTAATTTAAAATGGGAACTTGGTATGAATGTCTAGGTTGTGTTCATTTTTATTGTATGGAGTTTTTTTTATGAACTTGTCACTTGGTTCCATATGGCGTTCTAAGGGATATATCCCTATGTGATGACTTGGTGAATGGAAGATTCACCCCTAATGAAAAAAGGGGGTATCAATGTTCATTAAGGTGAGTGTAAAAGTGGAAGAGGATTCCAAGTAAAATTATTTAATGAATAAATGAATTGAATGAATACCATTCCAATTTTCTGAACTATGGATTTTATTAAGTATTTTGAAATATCTTACTTCTAATTTATACAACTATGAAGCTAATTTTTTTTATTTTAGTGGTGTGTGTTTTAATTTAGAGGGTTTTACTATAAGGTATGATTACTCACCTCAGTATATGAATTTGGGTATATATGTAGACATTTTATTCCATGATATAGGAAAGAGGGTGGTTTTTTATTTCATTAGTGGTGTGTCGGGATTTCAGCTATCATGGTTTACCAGATTTGGAGTTTGTATGCCGTTGAGTCTTGGAATCTAGAGGGGTACCACATTAATTCCCAAGTCTTACATTAATTTGGAGTCTTAGTTTTTTTTGTGTTTATTATTCTTATTTTTACTCTCACATTGGTTGGTTATTGTATTTTAATTTTAAACGTTTATATTTCATAAATGATTTAGTATTTTTTGTTGCTTATTTTTTATATTGAAAGTTATTGTATATTTTAGGGGACGATATTCCCATAATAATTTTTTAGTCCCTTTTCATTTATTTCCATTGTTTAGTGTATGGGGGGTAAAACCTAAGGTTATTGGCACCTTGGACCTTCCCAAGACAATAGTTAAGGATTTTTTTTTACAACCTTATTTCCTTCGGTCCTTTTTCCTTGAGTCTTACTTGCCTTGATTTTTTTTCCTAAGATTATAGACTTTTATTTTTTTTCTCTTTGATCAACACTTAGATGACTTTGTGGTTATACCCTTTGATTTTATTCTTGTTCTTTATCATAATTTTAATTTTTCTTCTTTATTATAGTCTTCTTGTATACTATATGTTAAAGGAAAAATTACCCCCCATGATTTATTAAATACCTTGACAATTATTTGCAGAATTTGGTGTCATGGGGATATCACCTACGGTTAGTGGAATTTTGTTCTATCTTAAGACAATGGTTTGGGGTCGTGATGTTATAGAAGTCACCGTATTACTTTTGGATTAGTGAAAAAGGATCATAGTCAGTACATCTTGGTTTTCATCCCAAAGTAACAAGATCTTAATATAGAAGTTGAACTTATTCAATTGATTCCCAGATTCACCATTTTGTTGTCCTTGTTTGTTCAAGGATCAAATTTTCTTTGACTGATACATATCCACTAAATACAAACTCTTACAAACTCTCATTTGAAAATTTTATAATTTCTATAATCCAATCAATCGCATCCTTATGATGGAATGTTTCAAGCCTTATAAGGTTGATAAAATCCTTATGATACAGCTATCATAAGTCTTAAGATAAATACCTAGAAACTAGAATATTGATAAACTAATAATATTATATAAATGAAACTTTTACAGGTTTTAAAATAATTTTTAAAACATAAAATACTATTTTATTCTATAAAATATATTTAAAATAAAACCATAGAACTAGAACATATAAATATCAACATCCAAATCACCTAAAATGACATGAAAAATAAATATCAATTAAAAATCAAAAAAAATAAAAGTTTATTTCTTAAAATATATGGAAAATGAAAAAAAATATTAAACAATAAACACCAGAAACATAAATTTCTAATAATATATTAAAATAATAAAAATTCCCACACAAATTAACTAAAATCTAAAACTTCTTCATTATATTAAAATTTTCTCATAAGAAACATAAAAATCATTAAAAAAGATGTGGAAAAAGTATCTTACAAAAGGCCACATAAATATCACATGTTTATACACTATATTAATCGTTTTGTTAGACACCCCATTATCGGTTCCCAACATAGCTTTTCTCACACCATTTTCATGTGGATAGATCATTTTGGTACCCAAGAAGACCTCATTTTTATGTGTTTAAATATGGAAGAGGATTAGAGTTCCATGATCAAGCTAGATATATTGGATAGAGTTTGTAAAATGGGATATAGTGAGGATTTTTAATGGAAATAGTCACTCTTCTATATGATTATTATTTTGTTTATTTTTATACGTGATCAGTCTATTAGAATATCAATTTGGTTGTATTCCTATATTATTTTTAATTTCATTTTTTATAGTATTGTCTCCTTATAGATTATGTGTACTTTGATTTATTATCTATTGGAAGTTATTCAATGTGTCTTTAAAAATGTTTCAAAGGGTGTTTACTGATTTAGGATAAATGGGGCTTTAGAACATGGGATGATGGGTTAAATGGATTTCACCTTACATGGGGTTAAAAATTAATGTGGATGGATCCTATGATTTTAGGGTTATAAGAGGAGGAGGGGTTGTGAGGAACTGCAATGGCTTGGTGATACTAGGATTTTATTCTATTTATGATGTTGGCACTTTATTTGGGTATGAGATTAAGTTGGTGTTTACTATCCTATCTCTATAAAAGTTTTATAATATTAGTACTATTGAGGTTGAGTCGGACTCTATTGTTTTGGTTGGGTTTTTTCATGAAAAGGATAAATTCCCATGGGACCAAAAATATTTGATCTAGATGTTCATGGAACTCATTAATCGTCCCATAAGAGTTGGTCACATTTATAGGGAATTAAATTATGTAGCATACAACTTGGGTAAAAAAGGTTATCCAAGTGATGGTGACATAGTTCACTATTATACTGGGTCTTTACAAAATGATTTCAAGCTCGTTGTAATGGTTGACTCTCTCAGGATGCATCACTTTTGTCCTCTATCTGTTGTGGTATTCGTTTCCCCTTATTTTCAAGACTCTCCATGATAATATAATTTACCCTCTCTAATAGTATAAAACGTCTATTATTTGGAGAGTCACACCTGAGGTCACATTACACCCTTGGACCACACATCAATTAGTGGCCCAAGGGTGATGGGGTGTTACAATAACACCATCCAGTAATAAATTCTCTTTTGAACTTTTTCTTGTAATTTTAGGATCTCTTTGATTCTTTAATTTTGGAAATCTAGATTAATGAGACCTTTATTTATTTATTTAAAACAATTCAATTAAAAAACATCATTATAATGATTTGATTAGCCTTTCTTATTTCCCTTTCTAACCATTCTTATGATTATCCTTTTTGGACATTTTTTGGGAACCATCTATTCCTTTCAACATCATGTAGACTCCTTTTACAAAATTAGATTCCTTATTTTCACTTTCCTATTAATTAAATTTAGGATAGTTGGAAGAAAAATTTATATTAGATTTAATTTTAACATCTCTCTTTTTGATAGTTTCTTCTTTATCTATGTTCTTCAATTTTATTTCATATTGTAGTAGTGATCCAATGAGTTCATACAATGTGTATACTCTTTGAAATTCTGACTCTCAACTTTAGAAACCTTTTCACATGCCACATATTTGATAGGTATATAAATACTCTTTATAATAAAAATTATTTAGGTGTTCTCAAATAGTTTTTAATCAATAGAAAATTTTATTTAAATATTATACTAACCCCTTTTTGAAATATTGATATTCTACTTTGATCATTCCTAGCATGGTTCCTTTTAGTTTTAATGTGTGACTTATTGTATACTCCATGTATCTTTTTTAGTTTCTCATGCTAAAACATGAATAAAAACACTTCTACTTATATCACCGTAAAAAATATTACTAACCCTATAGTTTAAATCATATTTAATGGATTAGATTCATGTTAATTATTCATGATCATAATCTGAAATTTTGTAAGGTTCTACCATTATAATCTAGGGTTCCATACTCATATCCTTGAGGTATGTTTCTATTTTGGATCTCCATTATTTATAATAATTACCATAAAAATAAGGTTTTCAATAAGGAATATACCCATAATTTGAATTTAAATATGGAATCTTAACAAATATTTTTTTTTAATATTATAAAGTATTAGATAAAGTTTAGAAAAAAATAATATAAACTAATCAAAGGACCAGCTCTGGTGCTAATTTTTATGCTAGTGTGACATGTCTATAAGGTCAAGAGGGGGTGAATTGAAAATATAAAAATTTTATCAGTGTAAGAAATATTGAAATCAGAGTTCAACATAAAATAAAATTTATTTTAAAGTGTATTGTTCATGTTTATGTGTATTGGAAATAAAATAAAAGATAAAATTAGAATTTTTATAGTAGTTTAAGTAAAATTGTTCCTATATCTACTCTTTACTTATCTCTTCTCTTAGAGAGAAGTGGTTTCTACTAAAACCTAAATTATGAAGGGAATGAATTGTAAATTAAAAACATGCATTTTATGGACTAAAATAAAACCAATAGAGCATCATTTTTCAACCTAAAGGTATAAAAAACAACATGTTCCTTTTACGGTTGAGGTATATCCAATACAGACTTAACATTTAGATGGGAAACAAAAATCCATCATAATAAAGAATATAAATAAATTTAAGAAATAAAATAAACAAATAACCATAATAGAAAATTTTAAAAGTTGATACTAGTTGGCCACATTAATAAGTTTTTTATATGATGTAGCTATTTCTATGATCGTAGAAATTTATTAAGAGTTACAGTACTATCAGTATACCTTTACTTGTAATAGTTCAATTATCTTTTTCATATGTATCTTTTTCATTTGGTTTCTTTATTATCTCTTTATAAATGAAAATTTTAAATTGTTTATTCCTTATTGTTTCTTAATTTAGTTCAATTCCTAGATTAATTGAGTCTTCTAAATTTGATAAATTAATTACTAATTTAGATATGGTATAAAAATTTCACAATAATATATTCAACCTGTGCTGGAAAATAAAACATAAACTATAGGAAAAATAAAAGATATCTATGGTTTTATTTTGGATTCACAGTGTTTTTAACCACCAATAATTGGTTTCACGGTGTTTTTTTAAAACTAGTGTGAAGTATTCAGTCATGAAATATTTAATTATGATATTAATTTTTTCATTACAGTTTCATTTTTCACTAATAAAATTTATTTTTATCTGTGGTTTTTTTAATTAGCAGTGGTTTTTTTAATTTGAGGTTGTTTTTCTACATGAAAAATATTTAATGATGGTTTTTTTATTTTTGGTGATTTTTCTAAGAGAAAAAATTTAGGGTAGGATGAAACTCTAATAAATATGAAAATTTACCTTGTTTTTCAGTGTCTTTAATCATTGATATTTTATTCACTATTGTCAAAACCACTGCTAGTTATGCGGTTTTAAAAACAGTGAAATAAATTACTTCCTGATCTACCAAAAACAAATCCACAAAAAATATATACAAAAAATTGGAAATCAATATAGTATAACAAAAACAGTAACTTCCATGCAGCAATAAACATTACATTACATACAATACACCAACAATAAATTAATCATATTTTACAGAATGTCATGTTTCACAAAATCTGAATACAAACATGTGTCTTGGGTACTCTACTAAGATGTATTCCCCTTGCCTTCGATTACCCAATAATGTTTCTACCCACAACCTCTTTCCCCACTTCTTACCTCTATTTCTTGCATTTAATCTTATAAACCAGACATAATTAATGAGTATATTTAATTTATAATAAATAAAATACAATTAAACCAATATATGATTTGATCTCAATTCAATTTAGTTAACGGTTCAATAATGAAATGAATAATTAATATCCCTACAGATTCCTATAATTGTCATAACATATGATATCATTAGATAAGCTAGAGGATACATGTCATTCTATGTTATGGAAGACCAATTTTTTACTATCATGTCTTGTTATAGAATCAGTACAGTTGTAGAGTCCCACCCTGAAAGCCACCAAGTGTTCCCCCGAGTAGGTTGGCAACATAACCACAAGCATGCCTCCCCATACAGTAGAGGCTTCTAACTAGTAATGCGGTATTAGGGTGTGTATGTTTTGATATTATTTCCTCTTGATGAGAGTGTATCACTATGGTAAATAAAATTTATAATTAGTATAAATAGTAAGAAATAACAAGGTAAAATAATAAACCATCCAGAAAAATAAATAGGTGGAAGCTCAATCAATATAAAATACAAAAATGATGATCAAACCATGATTCTATACAAAAAAAAGAAGTATACAGGGTATAGGGTTATATGAATATAAAAAATGCTAAATAAAAATACAAAATTTCCAAAATCTACCTCCAATATAATCACAATCATATACTTGATCCTCTCCCATTGTACTCCATCCTAGTACTAGAAATAAAACATCAAAAGTCGAGTGCTTCGCTTTGTCTATCCCTATAATTAGTATGTCTATTTTCATACCATAGGCGGCCCGAACAGGGTGTGAGACATACTCGGTCTTTCACCACCAAAGACATTTAGAATTATCTAGTATTTGAATATAAAACAAGCAATGTGATGGTAAAGCCAAGGGTAAATCAATAAATAAATTAAAACATCAATCTAGGTTCCTCATGGGATACCGAATAGATACTACCTTCTTTTTCCTAAGCTAAATATCTCTGAACCAAGGTCAACCTATACATATGGGGTATAAAAGTGAAATATGTGTGTGTGTGTGTGTGTCTATATATATATATTTGTGTGTGTGTACATAATATGTATGCAAGAATACAAGTATGAAAAACCTAACAAGGCCATCAAAAAGCCAAGTGTAAACATGGACTAAACCCAAGCTTGTTATTTGGCTTGGCTGATTCATCCTTAGACTTATTAAAAATACATCCAATGTTCCTAATTAAATTTAAACCTTAGTTCTTAAAAAAAGAGGCATCCTGAGTTTTTAATAGAGCGTCATCATAATCTTTTCCATGGCATTTTGTATGGAGGAACCCAAGTATCTCTCCAGGAGCACTATAAGTATCCATCATCATAAGAGTCTATCAAAGTTAATCCATAAAGGGAACCCAAGTATCACTCTCAACATAGTCTAAAGGAATAACCCTATAAGTTCATCCCTATTATTCCACATAGGGAACCAAGTATCATTCCTGGAATTGTATACTAACATTACCCACCAAGCTCATCCAAGGTAATCTAGTAGGGAACTAGGTATTTCTCATGGGTAAAGTAAAAATTCTATCCTCCCTATGATCACATCCATGTTATTATATAAAATAAACAAAGTATCACTCTCGATGTGTTAAGGATCATTTAAAAATTCAAATTTAAAAATCTCGATGAGCCAATCCAAGGAATCCTTATGTCGGGACCCTTAATCACCATGTACCTGATGTAAGGGTATATGTTTAGATAGAAAATAAACTCATATCATTTAATAAAATCATTATAATCATTTCAAGGAGAATTTTACACACCTCTATTGGTGTTTTATATTAATTCAAGGCATGAGTCCCTTAGTCCTTTAAGGCACACCCTTCAATGAGGCTCACATTGGGGTGGTCACCATATGATGTTAATTCATGAGTATATTGGACTACATTATCTATGTGAAACTATTTAATTTAGTTTATTAAAAATTTGGGAGGTGTTATCAAAAGATTCTGGCAAGCAACACAGTGGTTCATGATAAATACAACGAGTATTTTAGGGGAAATAACTAGACCACCTACCTTATGTTGGTAGATAACCCATCATCCATTTAATGTATTTAAATTGAGATAGAATGGAATGAAATGTATGTATTGAAAAATTACTTAAAAATTTGGTATATTCTCTCACACCAAAATAGTTCTGATGATGGTGGAATAAATTGATAAATGAAGTAAGAGGATATAATCTTTTATCGATACACTTCCAATGATAAGAACAGTGTCTTGATTGGTTTCCATAAGAGGAAGAATCAAGGGAACCTAGATTAGGCATTGGATAGATCATATAGGATAAGATTTTTTGTGAAGGAGGAGGATAAAATAGAAATAAGGGTTATTTCCATTAAAAAACCATGTCATATTCCTGATGTGGATATTTTTCACTTCATGAAATGATCGGGTTTTTTACCTATAGGAAAACCCAATACATATCTTGAATGAGGTCTAGAAAAAAATCAAGTCCTGGATTAAATTCATGGAATATGTTGAATTCAAACCATGCAAAAACTAATGTTTTCTAGCCAGATCATTTCACAAAGTGAATTGGTTCTACATATAGTCACCATCCCCTGGCTATCTTCTTCCACAAAGCAAACCAATCATCCTAAAGGTTTGGTTACCCAATATAATCCAAATGAAAAACATAACATGGGAATACCAAAAATTAAAGAAATTTTTACCACTCTAACAATTCTAGGCATTAAAACCTCCCATTATTAAAAGTACTTATCCCTAAGTTCCCTTATAATGGTGGTAGAACGTCCCCTGAGAAAAGTTTGGACCATAGAGAATTTAACTTGGACTTTTTCTCACATGTCTCATCCTACTCATGTCCATGCTTCCATAGCACCCATACCATGGGAATAGGACTACCTTGGATAACCATTGTGCTCTGATCAATGATACGTATAGGATACTCCTCAAAGGACACATAAACCTCCAAATCAATATCTTCATGATCAAACAAATGAGAAGGGTTTGAATAATAATAGGGAATTTGTGATACATGGAAGACGTTCAAAATGGTCCAATACCTCTAAGGTAAAGCCAACTAATAGTATATCATCTCAAAAATCTCCAAGATCTTAGAAGGCCTAACGTAATGAGGTGATAGATTTCCCTATCTCTGAATCCTTCTGTGACACAATCTTGGAGAAACTTGTAGAAAGACTCATTGTCCCACCTCAAAATTCAATGGTCGGTGGTGATAATTAGTATAAGATTTTTTATGTATTGATCTATATCCATGAACTAATGAATAATATGTTCCCAATATGAAGTCTCCTAAAATAATATGTGGTCTTAGTAGCACTACCTCACCTACCTGTAACCAGTACAGGGGTGAAAGTAACATCCTACCACAATGGGCCTCCTAGGGAGCCATCAGAATAGTTCTATAAAAGATTTTATTATAAGAAAACTCTTCTAAAAATTGGTTTTTCTCCCATTAATATTCAAGATAATGGACTCATGCCCAAATCATGTCCCCTCACACTCATATTGTACACTCAGAATGACCATCGGCCTAAGGGTGATATGATGTGCTCAGGAGAACCAGGGAACCCAGTGCTTTATGAAAGCCTTTCTAGAACCATGATGTAAAACAAGAATATATATCTGATATTATAGAATGGGGAACACTATGAATGTGTAAAATATCCCAAATATATATTGTTTCGAGCTCATTTACAGAAAAGGTCTCCTTGATTGGAAAAACGTGTGCAGCCAGGTCAACCAGTTGACGACCACCCATACTACATCAATTCCTCAAGTTTATCTATGCAAATCCATCACAAAATAAATAGTGACATCATCCCATTTTCATTCCAAAATGGATAGAGGATTTATAAGTACAAAAAGACATTATTTATCTACCTTTACCTACTGATAGGTGGAACACCATGTGATAAAACCAGCAATTTTCCACTTCATACACAACCACCAATACTGAGAACATATGCCTCATTACTTCTTAGTGATTCAATGGTGTACTGCCTAAACAAAGTCACTAGATTCCTACATCAATTATTCTCATATGTTTTAAGGAACCCAGATATGTATATGGTTTTGCAGAATATACTCCTCATTGATAACCCAACTAGGTGATGATTCCTCACCTGATACACTCTTCCTCTTTACTAGGAACTTGAGATCTAAAAGATATCTTATCCTCACCCTTTCCATAAGATAGTATGTCACTACAAAATCTAATAAAATAGGCTTCCCAAAATATTCACAAAACACAAAATAAATCTTATAAAACATTTCCATCAGCTACTACTCCCAACTGGCCTCTAGGAAAACATGTGTTTGAGACTTTCATCTTAGTGAATCGTTTACTGAATATCCTTTACAATTGTGATTGAGAGCTCAAATTCGAATGAATAAATGTAATATACCAACCTATGGTTAATTAGATTCATGTCACACTATGTTGTAATTTATTTGAAACATTTATAGTCAGTGTAAATGAAAAACCATTATCCAAATAGGTAATGCCTCCAAAAATGTAAAGTATGAACCACATATGCTAGCTCGAGAACATGTGTAGGGTAATTCTACTCATGAGGTCTCAAATGGAAAGACATGTATGTTACAACCCAATATTTATGTATCAAGGATTCTATAAGAATGTTTACTAATGCATCACAATAAACTATATAGCTTCTGTTCGGCTCTGGTAGAATTAGTATCGACACTAAATTCAACCTACCTTTATACTCTTGAAAGTTTTTCTCTCATGAATATTACCATAAAAACATAACACCCTTTTTATTCAATCCCATGATAGGTGATTCTAGGCTTTAAAATTCTAGAATAAACTACTTGAAATAGCTAGCTATCCCTAAGAAACTGCACGTGTCAAATACGTTATTGGGAGAGTTCCATGAAACTATGGTGCTCACCTTCTCTGGGTCAATAGAAACTCCTACCTCAAAAATTATGTGACCCAAGAAGTAAACCTTATCGATAAAAAAGTGGGATTTGGTGATCTTATAATAAAACTAGTTATCTATCAGAGTATTCATCATGATCATAGGTTATTTGGTATGGTCATGTTGAGTGTGAAAATACACCAAGATATAATCCATGATGACCACCACAAATGAATCCAAATATGGTGGAAAACCCAAATTCATTATTTCAATGAAAAATAATTTCATATTAATTAGGTTGAACACAATAACCAGATACTTTTACTAGTTCTATATACTCTGTAATGATGTATGTGGTATGTCTGACAGCTTGACATGCACCTGATGGTAGACCAACATCAAGTTAATCTTATAGAAAACTGTCAGTTTTTAGAGGTGGTCTAAGAGGTCATCTATATGATGTAATGTGTACCAATTATTAATCATAAGCTAGTTAAACTGATGGTAATCCACAAAAAACCTAAGGATACCATCCATATTCTTAGAGAAAAGGATAGTTGAACCCCATAGTGAAGTGTTGGGTTGTATAAAACCCTTAGCTTAATAGTCTTCTAACAACTTCTTATGCTCTAGGAGCGTAGTTGGTACCTTCCTATAAAGAGAAATGGAAACTTGTTCTAATATTGGCACTAAATCAATGTTGAACTCAACCTATATCATATGAGGTAATCTAGAGAAGTTTTCATGGAAAAAATATCTAAAATAATCAACCACAGGAGGGAATTATGTATGTTCTGTTACTTGATTTCTCATCAAAAACTATCTATTTGGACTATCACTTTTCCTGTCACATGATGCTCAAGTTTAGTTCGACTCACCTGGATATCCCATATAACCTTTTAAATATACGTACCACCCTTAGGTGATGTGAAATATACCCTTTGGAAATAGAAATCAATGTGAGCATGTTATGGAACCAACTATTCCATCCCAAGAATGACATTGAATACTGTCATCTCAAGGAAAAAAGATTCTAGAGAAAGAGATAATCACCCACCTCAAGAGAGAAATCCCTACAATAGAATATACTCTCCAATAATTCTCTAAATAGATTATCTGAGGTTATAACACCAAAATAGTACTCCACTTCTAGACCAAGGCTCTTCATAATTACTAAATACAAAATAGTGTGTGAAGTGCCAGTATAAAATTAGGAAAAATTAAATTATATGATACACGAATAGTACCTAAAACTATAGAATGATCTGGGCCCTACTCTATGAGGGTAGGTTCCACTTCATAGATATGACCAGATCTATGGCCCTAAGATACAACTTAACTAACCTAGGTAGGTATGCTCTGTTAGTGTGGTACCTATAAAATCGGAAAACATCGTCTATGTCCACCTCCTCTTCCTGATTAGCTTATAGTAGTCTATATCCCTAATTGATTTTGGGATACTGATCTTATACCTGAATGAAGAGTCATTATATATCCCTTATCACTAAGCACTTGAGGGAATGTTTAAAAAAATGTTGAAGGTAACCCATCCTTCGATAAGCTCAGAACTCTATTGGGTCCCCCAAATACTGGGTATTCTTATAGCCTTCCAAATAACACTGGTGACATGCCACATAACTGTACATTCACATTATCTAACTAGAGATTCCACTATGAGCATACTCAAAGTGATGTTTCCTACTGCTAGAAGAAACACCTCCCTATCTCAAAGCACAACCACCCTAACTCATATTGTATTATTTCTATAAGATCCACTCAATGATGAGGGCATAGTTCACTATCTCTAAATTGATGTTCAACCAAAATACATTCACCTATTATTGGATGGATTATGCAATCCCATACTCAAACCACCTCATATTCATCAACTCGTCATCGTTCAGTGTTAGCAAATGACATTGAAGCTTGATAAAATGATCTGAATACTCCATCATGGACATAGAACAATTATGGAGGTGTATAAACTCCATAGTGTTGTCCATTCTAAACATTTGGGGAAAGAATAAATCATATAAGGTTATCTGGAAGTCTTCTTGGACCAAAACCTGATGATGATATTTCATAAATGTTTAGTAGAGTCACAAAAAATATATTAGGAGAGCATGACCCTCTACTCTAGAGGAATCTCCAATTTCTCAAAGATGGATAACATGGACTCCTACATTGACTCAGCAGCCTAAGGGATACCATCCCCTAGAAGGTGGGAGGATGTTTCTATTGAAATTATCACATCAAATATTCCATATTAGGGGTAGGTCGCATAGCTTCCTAATGAGACTTCATAAAGCATAATAAAACTGAGCATCATCTCCCAATGGAGGAATAATAGGAGGTGACTCTAGTGGAACCACAATAGTTCATACTAGTGGATCTGGACCCACCGCCTCTATATCATGGTCTTCACCACCCTCTTATGGCATGTATTGGGGACATCATAGAAAAATTTCTCAAAAATTTCCAAACACATACCCCAAAAAATAATTAACAACAGATAGAGTTAATGATAACAGAAAATGACATGTATAAAACATTTCTATAAATGATTCACACCTGTTTTACTAGTTATTAATATAGGTGTAAGTGATAATATAGGTCACAATATTCATAATATACACTACCTATTACCCACTACTAAGGTTGGTTCAGGGTCAAGGTCTCATATAACACCATAGGGATTCCGATATATGGTGTGTCAATTCCAATGTATATAAAAAAACAACCTTTACTTTGTAATTGTAATCCCTATTTAACGGTGATTACTTCATTTAAAAAAATTACGATTTTTATATTTTTTCTCATTTATATGCATATAAATACCATTGTCCAGTTAGATGAATCACCATTACCAATTTATAAAGGCTTATACTCTTTATAAATTGCAATCAGTACATCATGTAACTGCAACCTGGCCCCTTATATTTGGTATTAAGATTTAACAAGTAATTTAAAATAATTTTATTAGATTAATTACAATTCCTAATTGATATAATTACATGTTTCATAAATTATAAATGGAATTCATATAATCAAAATCATCTAACATTTCATCCAATGGAACCATTGTTCCATGTCTCACACATGGTATAATTTGTTAATTGAGGTGTCCTCGTCAATCTATATGGAATAAAACAACATAGATATGTGCATACAAATAAATTAATCCAATTGTTTCATCCCTTTAAGAAATATTAGAACATTTCCAGATATAATAATCAAGTAACTCGGAATAGCCATAGTAAATATAGGCAATGCATGCACAAATATAAACCTATATGGCATAGAATAATTCATGGAACATGAATATTTAAGTGTCTATAAATATGCATGTAGTGATATTTCCTTGAAAACCCAGTCTACAGAGAAATAATTAAATAATAATAATAAAATCTATAAAAATGACACAAAACATGTGCATCTCCCAATAGTGAAATTAGTACAACTATAAAAGGCACAATCTAATAACAATAATATCCAAACCTAGGTAATTTGGCTTTCCCTTATACGTGGGTTGGCTACTCCTAGGTACAAGATCATTAAAATATTTTGACACATTATTAGTATCCTATCCAATACCCAAACAGCATGATAAAATGTAAAAATAAATATATGATTCAACTTTGTAGCATCCTACATCGAAATCCACCAAGTGGTGCCCTGAGCTGGTTGGCCATATGACCCCATGTGTGCCTTCACATATGCCCTAGGTTGTCGATAAGAAGCAGGGACCTAGGGTGTGTTCATGGGGAGACTATTCCCTCTTGATCATAGTGTACAAAAGCAATAAATAATAATGATAATCAGTAGAAACACTAATAAATAAAAATATAACAATAAAAAATCATCATCATTGATAAACTTATGGAAGCTAAATCAATATCATATACAAAAATTATGATCATGCTAGGATTCTATACAAAAAGGGAAATACATGGGATATAGTGGCTTAGGTATATACAAAATGCTAAAAAAAATAAAAAAATGGACAAAAGCTTCTCCACTAGAATAAAAAATTAGATTTTTGGTCCTCCTCCCTCATACATCTTCCAAGTTTTGCTAATAAAACATGAGAAGCAGGGTGCATCCCTTTGTATATCACTATAATCATGAAGTATGTTCACGTACCATAGGTGTCCTCAAAAAGGGGAAAGATATAATCAGTATTCCACCACCAATGGTTTATAGAAAAATCTAATATGTTCGTATAAAATGAGTAGTGTCAAGGTAAAGCTAAGAGTAAAGAAATAAATAAATGAACATGGTGGTATGGGTTCCTCATGCATTACCTGAATGATACAACCTTCTTCATCCTAATTCGGATATCTATGAACCAATTACAACGTGTACATATGTAGTATTAAATTAAAATATATATTTTTATATATTTTTATTTATATATATATATATATATATTTGTGGGTTTTTGTGTATATAAATAATATTTCTATAGGCATACATTTACATAAAACATAACTAGGCATCTAGAAAGCCATGTGTTTATATGGACCAAGCCTAAGAACGTTTTTTGGATTGGGGGATGCATAATTAGACTTAACCAAAAGGAAACCAATTTTCTTAATAAAAAGTAATCATGAGTTATTAACGAAGAGGCATCCTGAGTTCTTAATAAGGACGAATCTAGAGCTTGTCTGTGGTGTTTTGTAAAGATGAACCCTAGTATCTCTATAAAAGAACTATAAGTATCCATCACCATAATATTTCATCCAAGGTGATCTGTAAGTGGAACAAAAGTATCACTATCTACACAGTCTAAATGAATAATCCACTTAGCATCTCTATGATATTCCATATCATGAGCTAAGTATTGTTCTTGGAATGTTATAGCAACATTACCCACTAATCCTGTCCAAGGTAATCCATTAGGGAACCAGGTATCAGTCATCAGTAAAGTATATATGGAACCTTCTTAGTGATTACATCCTAGGTATTATATAAAATTAACCAATTATCACTCCTGACGCACTAAGATTCATTCACAAATTATAACTTATAAAACTCAATGAGCATGTCTAAGGCATCCTTAAGTCTAGACACTTGTATCTCCCTCGGGCTTATGTAAGGGTATATTTTTATATAGCACATAAAATAATACCATTTAATAAAATAATTATAATAATTTAATGGATATTTCTTACACCTCTATTGGTGTTTAAAATCAATTTAATACATGGGGCCCTTAGGCCTTTAAGGAAGGAATACCCTTTGGGGTGGATCACATCGAGGTGTTCACCCAACAATGTAAATTCGTGAGTTTCTAGAACTACATTAACTATGGGAAACCATTTAATTTAATTTATTAAAAAAATAGGAGGTTTCACTAGAAGAATACAATTTTCAGAACAATGGTTCATGATAAATACAACATGACTTTTGGTGAAAAGGACTAAACCACCTACATTGAGTTGGAAGATGAATAATCATCTGTTGTCTTCCTTTTAATCAAATAAGAACATAAGAAAATAGAAGAATCAAAAAATTCCCTAGAAATAGGGAATATTTTATCACACCAAATTAGCACCAAATATGGAATAACAAACCGATAAAAAAGGAATATGGTAAAATTTCTTATCGATGTGCTTCTAATGATAAGAAATGTGTCTCGATTAGTGTTCTAAAGAGGAAAAACCATGGGAACCTATCTTATGCATTGGAGAGAACCTATGGGAGAAGATATGTTTTTAAGCAGGAGTAGAAAAGAGAAAATAGGGGTTCTTCCCCTTCTAAAATAACCCATGACACATTCATGAAGTGAATATTTTTTACATCATGAAATTATTGAGTTTTCCCCCTCTAGAAAAAAACCAATACATATCATGAATGAGGTTTTTTGAGAACAATTTGTGTCAAGAATTAAATTCACAATGTGTATTGGATTCACACCATGAAAAACCCCATGGGGTCTAGCTAGATCATTTCATATCATGAATTGAATTCTTGTTATGAATTTAATTCTCATCATAAATTTGTTTTATGGCAAGTCTCCAAACCCATACTATCTTTTTCCCAAAATAAAACCAACCACACTAATGGTGCAATTACCCAGTCTATTCCAAAATGCAAACATAGTAAGGGCTTACTAAAAATTAAATAAATCCATACATATCTAAAAATTTAGGACGTTACAGGTTTTTCATCCTCTACCTTTTATACTATATATTGTTTTTGTAAACATATAGAATTACTTAAACTAATATCCTCACTTAGGATTAGATCTCAAATATGCTCAAACACTAATTCAACCTTTCCACATAAGTTGAATATTATGGAAACCATCTAAACCAATAATTATTTTCATGATGATAATTAGTTAAATGACCAAACTCTATTAACAAACAAAACATTTATAGACTCAAACTTACATTTGATTATTATTTAATTAATTTAAATGTTCAATGACTAAATTTCCATCATTTTTACTAACAATAAACACATTATACATCCTAAACGTATTATTCACTAAAATAATCTTCTCATATGTGATTGAAAGTATAAACATAAACTTAGTAGTGGATATTAAACCTATAATAATTTCCTAGACTTATTCAAATTTCATATCCTATAAAAATAATACTAAAAATAAATTTTTATATCACTAAAAAATCATATAATTTTATCAAAATTCATCGTGCTTCGTATAACTAAAATAGAACTCTAGACAAATTATTTTTTTCAAAACCACTAGCTCATGTGAAACTTTTTTTGATCACAACCTAGATTTATACACTAGAATTTAAATAATTATCACAAGAATAAAATATATATTATTCATAGAAGTGAAGAGATATTTTTATGAGAGATACTAAAGAAATATTTAAATTTATTTGATGTATAATATTTACTTAATAATAAAAAAACGAAAATAAATAATATAAGAATAAATTTCTGAAATTTACTGATCATTATGTGTCTTGTATGATTCCTTAACATCAACAGAAGAAGCCATAGTTGTGGATGAAAGTGTATTAAAATAAGAAGAAGTGGTATCAAAAATGTGTGCAGGTTATGTGATGAATTATACATTATTTATTATTCAGATAATGAGAACCCTATGATGTAGAGTATTTATAAACACTAAACCTCTTACAATGTTTTATACATGAAAAAAAATATTCCTTACATTTATTAATATAATAAAATTATCCTTTAATTTATTAATATCAAAAAAATAAATGGATTTATTAATATAAAAAAACATACAAATCTAATTCCTTCTTGGTAATTTTTTTATCATGTTATATTGATTACATTATTTATTATTATTCTATTAGTTCTTATTCTTCTTCACTCTCTATCACAAAACTCAAATTTTCTATATCTTTAGGTACATAAAAATATTATTGCTATTTTTGATGGGTTTCAATGTCATAAATTACTTCACCTTCATTACCAATATCATACATGTCCTTTAGTTTCATTTGGACAACAATACTCCACCCATAATCCACTATATTATCAAAATAATATTTTATTTTTCTTGGTAATCCATAATATATGGATTTTGTTCCTACCTCTCACCACTATTGACTAACCTATGGAAATGGAAATAAGTAAATTGTAATGAATCATTCTTTATACCACTCTTAACATTGACCCAGTTACATTTAAATAAAATAACTAAAAATTACCCATGATAATTTAAATCAATAATATCAACTAACATTGTATAGTAACATTGATCCATAACTGCAAATATACCATTTTTGTGTTTCCAAACATTCCTCATGATCATCATTACAAAACTTGAAACCACTAGTTTTGAAAGAATTAAATCTATTAGCATAATTCAAAGGAATTCAAGATAAAAACATCAAAATATTTATATATTTCATCTATATTATCATCATTCATTACCTATATAAATTGATATAAAAAATCGTTACATAATTTAGATAATTATCAACATATGAAAACTATATAATATATTAAGAACTTACATGGTGTGCAATCCATTCAATAATTTCATTGGTAATAACTTTTTTATCTATATCTTATTACAAGTTAGGATCCTAAGGAATATTTTCATTTTTTTTCTTTTAATTATTTAATATAGGGATCAAAAATATCAGAATTGAGTATCACGTATTTGTTTTCTTCTTTTAACTCCATATATTTCAATGAAAATGAATAGATTTTTCCAACTTCTTGACCTAAGGTTGCAAACATTCATGACTCATTATTGGCCTACAATTTACTTGGATTATCATCAACATGTACCAATATATTGAATCTAGTCTCTATCTAATCCAAATACCTTGATTAGAAGGCAAAATACTCTTCATAAAGGTAACCATATAAAATAGAACCTTCAGGATGAGCTTTATTATTTTCATATGAATTTAAATGACTAAAATACATAATTATAAAAAGAAATAAATTAATAAATATTTTATTAAAATATTTTATAAGAAAATTAGAATTTTTTAATTAAAATAATATTAAAATAAAATGCCTCTCAATGGGATACATCCATTGATAATATATGCGCCCTCTAATTTTAGCTTCCTCAAGAAAATGCACTATCAGATGAATCATCAGTGTGAAAAAAATAGAGGGGAAGATCATATAAAAATGACAAATAATCTATAAAATTATATCTTGATTTTCATCCAATTAATTTTTCTTTAATTTACTCTCACAATGTTTTTAATGAATCTGAAAATTTTGATTAGAATGATGGTTGTTTTTTTAGGTAAAAAATTATGCATTTATAAAGGTAGAAACTTCTCCATCAATACTTATGAATCGTGACTTTTCAATCCATGTATATTATAGATATTAAAATAATCATATCTTATAATAATACTAAAATATTCTTTTGGAACTTTCACATTTTTAAATGTTCAAAGAAAACTACATTCTGATGGTTTTTCATTGAAAAACATTATTAGATACCTACAATTATCATTTTTCCCTATATCACATTTGATATTTATTTATTCTAAGTCCACACAACCATTTAAATTATAATCTTATTTTCCATTCTCATTAATCAATTTAAATAACACATTATCAAAAACATTCTTCACAATTTGAATAATGTTAGGATTATGATGTAACAAATTGAATTCCCAAAATGGATGTTCAAAAAATGTGCTCTCTTTATTAAATTTGTGTGATCCAATTATAACTAGAAGTGTTCTGAATTTTTTTACACCTTCATTAAATAGAAAATATTATCTAAACTCTATGAAAAAAAAATTATAATTTCTCTATGATCTGTGTTCCCAATAATAATTTTAGTGGATTCCTCAAATACATTTTTACATTGAAACACGAATTTTTAAACCAAAATCAATAATATTTATCATGAAAGTGATCATGACACATGAAAAACCACTTTCTTTCATAAGGTACCTATTGAGACTCAAAATCAAAGTTACAAACTGGACAAGCCAAACCAATGTGTATATTCCAACCAGATAAATTTCTTTTCCTAGGAAAGTAACTAATGGTCTATATAAGGGTGGCATTCATTTTGTACATTTTTATGGTAGATACATCATTTTTTTCTACACCATTGTTTTATAACTCCTTTAATTCATGAATAATAGGATAAATATGGAAATCAATTTCATTTATAGGAGTTTTATTTCTATGATTAATCATCAAGTTGATGAATGAAGTATATTACATACGCATCAAGGAAGGTATATTATAGGGGATTAAAATAAATACCAAATTATATAATTACTATTTAATGTCCCAAAAGTATTAGATCCATTATATTCTAATCCAAAACCTACCTTTCTTGGATTAAAAGATAAATATAGACATAATGAATTAAATGTATTACATTTTTTTGAATCTCATGGATGTTATATAAACTCGTAATTATTATTATATAAATCATGACACTTCATATATTCCGTAGTTTAAAATGGCATCAAAATATTCACACCTATATCTTTAATGGAATGTTACATAAAATCATCATATAAATTTTATTTTTATTTTTCTTTATGATAGTATGCATATTCAAATTGACATCACTATTTTTTTATTTCTATTAAGAAGTATAGAATCTTTTCCACTTTTCTCATTTCAAAATTACTTCCAATAAAGTATAAAATCATTGGAAAATTCATGTATCTTCATATATTTTATTCTAAGATTGTTAATTATCTTATTTGACTAATAAAATAATATAGGGATCTTAGTTTCAACAAATTCATCACACAAAAATTCTAATAACATGGATAGTAATTTATTTATAATTCTGAATAAATATTTGATCTGGTTTAACTATATAATAAAATAAAATTTTGAATATTTAACTCATCCTTCATAAAATTATTGATTTTCATCTGAAACTAATTTAGAAAACTTAGTTATATGATTGGTTTAGATTTCCTATTTATTAGTTTCCTCATCATCATCAATTAATATGTTATCATCTTGATCAGGTTGTCTTGTAGTTCTAAAAGCATCATTAATATCTATAACATCAATAAATGAATTGACTGATGTGTTACATTGTTGATGTAATTGTCTAATGTGATGAAAAGGATCACTTTTATTTTTTAATTTCATTATGCGCCATCGTAGAATTCTCCTGTTCATTATGATTATATACATAACTGCTCGAATTTTTAAGACGATTGATTATCTAAACCAAATACAACACACATAATGAAAAGGATATTTTTTTAACATAAAGTTATCAAAATTTTAAATTATCTTTACCCATCATCTAAATTTGTAATTAGGACATGTACATTTCATTCTCCCATCCATGGATTTATTTTCAAATGAAAAATCCAAAAACATTTTTAGAATCATAAGATAGTGAGATGTGTTCTGAGGTATAGTATCTATATGCACATGACTTACTACACTGCCAAATATAAAATAAAATTATATTACTATATATAATTATAAAATATATTTAATTTCAAAAATAAATAAGTTGGAAATTTTTTAAATTAGTATAAACATATTTAGAAACATAATTATGTCATTCACATGTAATTTTATTCATAAAATTATTTTAAAATATTGTATAACTAACAGATTATGAAATAAATATACCTTTAGAATCCATAAATTCAATTTATACCCAAACGCTCATTTAATTATTTGTTTTTACATTTATAACAACATAACATGTAATAAAATAACCAAATATTACTAAAAATAATTTTCATCACATATAAATTTATTATTTATTCTTATAATAATTTCAACATCAGTTTCATGAATTATTTCTCCATTTACCCAATTAAACATATTTTTTATATGTAATTTCAATTTCCATAATTTTAAAAAATTTAATGTATAATATTTATCACCTATAAAATCATTTAAAATCCTTCTTAATCAATGGAAATCAATTCTCAAATCATTAATTTCACACTAAAAATTCAAACATAAAAGTTATTCAAATTTTGTATAAAATCATCAAACTAAATATCATAATGTCCAAGATATAACATATATAAAACTAAAAGAAAAATAAACACCAATAATCAATCCCAAAATACCCTTTAAAAACTAAGAATTCATATTTCTACTAAACTATAATCATTTAAAAATAATTTTAATAGTTAAATTACTAAAACAAACTGTATTTAACAATTCTGTCCTAAAATATATAAAAAAATAAACTACCTATAATTAGGGGGAAATGAATTAGGTAAATATCACCCTCAATCATGGAGAAGTAATATTATAATAGAGCCCTAGAGGTAATCAGATATGGGTGTTTGGCATCGAGGATAATAGGGATGTTGTTCCAATATTGAGCGACGTTAAGGGGGAGGTCGAGAGAGGGTCTCACATTTACTAGTGATGAGGGGAATGTTGAGAGGGGTCCAATGTAAAGTAGTGGTGTGGGGGAGTTTAAGATAGTTCTTTCATCCTTGTATCATCATCATGAAATGGTGATGGGGAGGCTGATTCGGAGAGTCACAGATTGATGTTGAGTGGCAGTGAGGGAGGCTAAGAGGGAGTGAGTGAGGGTTGGGTCACAATGATTTTTTTTTAAATGTAGTCGAAGATCTAAATATATGGGTTTGATGAAACTTATCTTCCATAATTCCATCCTCATGGTTTTTTATGGTGGTGTTCACATCCATGTTTCTTTCAACACTTGAGATTGGTCGAAGGATGTTGAGAAATTGGTCAGTGATGTAAGTGAAGGGCTATGCAGGCATCACTGGGTGGGTGGATCAAAAGTGGTATGGGTGTTTTGGCACCCATTATGAGTCCCTCCTCCCACAATATAGATATAGGGGTTCCCTACCTTGTTGAATCCATCCAAATTTATGTAAAGTTTCGTTGAAATTTAAATGAAACTTTCAGACTGGGATCACAGTACGATGACTACTAGAAGGGGGTGGCGTGATGATTGATTGGTGACATGACATAATGAAGACTACTCACTTAGGGACTAAGGTACATGTTTAGTAATTCATGAATTTAGTCATTTAGTCCATTTATCAGTGGACCTATGGGTCTCTAGGCTTCCCAATCATATTTGGGTAACCTCACAACCCAGTTAAAAAGAGCACTAATTTTTTCTTAATAAAAGGGACCTTATCCCAAACCTGTTCAAAAAAAGGAATGAAGAAATGATGTATATATATATATAATAAAACGCTTCATAAGTATCATATTTAATTTTTTAAGGATTTGTTTAAACTTTATAGGGATGATTTCAAATTTTATGTAAGAATGATTTAAATTTATATAAGGAAATTTTAAATTTGTATAATAAGGATTCCTTTAAAAAATATAAGTATGAAATATATTATATATAAGGATATTTTAAAATTGAATAAGGATCATCCAACCCTTTATAAGGATGTTTTAATAATATTTTAAGATCATTTTCCATAATTGTAAGGATCGATCTATGGAATGATCATTTTACACTTAGTCTAATTAATCAATATAGAATATGGAAACCATTATAAACATAAAAAATAGAAACTCTAATATTATTTAAAATGAATATAAAATAACCAAATTAGTTATGTAAAAAAATATTATATATTTTTGAAAATAATAAGAAATTTTTTAACTTTTATAATAATCATATTATTTTTTTATATTCTTCAACATAAATAGAATAATATTTCAAAGACTCAAATCTAAACAAAACTCTTAAAATATCTCAATATAAAACACTAGAATTTTTCAAATATTAAACTCTAATAAAGATGACCCTGAATAGAATCAAATTTGGTTTCCATAATTCTTAAGTGATGAGTATGGGTTATCTAGATCATCATTGTTCCTCAAAAAACCTTATGTTGTAGACACATGGTCACTGATGACCATGTCAACTTGGGAAAGTGATGAGATACTTTGATTATGGAATAGTTATGGTTATTATTATCCCTAACTTGATATCATGATCCTTGTATGGAATCTTTGAGTGTTCCTTTATTATGGAAACTAATGTATTTTCCATTCAAAGTGGTGATATATCCTTGTAATTGTTCTTTAGTAAGATGAGATTTCCTAATATCATGACCACTATGAAATGGGTGGTTATATGGGACATTGACCAATGTTGAGGGGGGTAGAGCTTCAATTTTGTATCCTTAGTGTACAACTTCCTTAAAGTGGCTAGATTAGATAGTGATTTGGGTTTCGGTTAAACAAATACCTTGGGAGATAAACCATTATAATGGTTATATTAATGTTCTAATTATTATTTTGTTTATGATGATAATTTATTCATACTTATCTTTTCTATATATATTGGTGGTAGTTTATTAAAACAAGTTGTTATATGGTGACATAGAATACAGCCTATGTTTAATTATATGGTGATAAATCATTCAAATAAAATATATTTTTCATGGTAGATCGTCTACCTTAGATAATAATGTTGGTGACATTTCATTCACCTTTATTGTTTATCATGGTGATGCATTGGTCATATAGGTTTATATATTGGTGGAAAATAATCCAACTAGGGTAGTGTTGTCAATGATGTATCATTCACAATGGATTTAATGAAGGAGATATATTTTTTTGACCCCTTACCCCATCCCCTGTATTGGTACCCCATATGGACCAGTAATGAAGATTAGTATCCCCCAAAGCACGCCAATAATATTCCATCGGGTGGAAACTTTCACTGAGGTTATAACTTCACATATAGGAGGCATTACTCTCATAAAGTAATTTATGGGTTAGATATTATGGGTGATAAATCAATCAATAATTTATGAACTTTCTATTTTGAGATAAATTTTTATATCCCAAATTATACAAACATGTTAAATGTACAACAACAAGATAATATATAGAGAACAAGTCCTAAATCTCTAATCCATCTACCAACTCAATCCAAGCTACCCGAATAGCATCTCTAATCTCCGTTATATCATCTTACAAGAAATTAGCACACTATGGTGGGTTGAACCCTTGGGAGTAATAAATTGGATCATAATTTTAAAAAAAACTCAATATATGTTCATAATAAATGTGAAAGAGTAGGGTTGGGTAAAAACTACCAATCAAAAAAACCAAAATATAAACAAAATAAAAAAATAAAAAAAGTATGGTAAAAGAAATATAATCCACAAAATTTCTTCCCACTTTCACAACATTTGTGAAAAAACCCTCACATCATGGGAATATAACCAAAACCATTATCAGTAACCAAATAAAAAATACCACAAAAACCATCACCACTACCCTAACTTCCAAGGGATTAAACATGACTTCTTAGATTCAACCCACTAGCTCAGGTTATTCTCTTAATCAAACCAATAGATATATAGTAATATCTCTCTATACTAACTGATTAGGGATGAAAAAAGGAGATAAAACCAGTAACATTTCATTAATATAAACCCACTCCACAATTATCCACAAATCAAATATCCACATATACACAACTAAAATCCACGCCATCACATATACATAAAAACATGTTTATATATTATCACAGCATAATTAGGTACACTACATGCCACTCCCACACATTTTATGATATAACACCATGAGAAACAGCCAAAACTAAAATGATATAACACTAAACCATATCCATTATATTCAGGTATCATGAATATATAAATAATCAACCGCATGCCCTCCCACTACCATGCAGGACCCCCACCATGAAACCTCATCATCATCGCATAAACACATTCATAATTCCAACCACAATTTGACAAATACACGTCAAGAATTTCTTTTCTAATCATGGTAGAAACATCAATACAAATATATAATTTCATAAAAGGTCATACATAAATAAAACTTTAACATTACCATGTCATTTTAACCCAAATTGGTTATCAATTCCTAGAATTGTTAAATTTATTATTCATTCATTCATGAAAATCTCACAAAACAATCATTAACAAACTATGATTCATTTTATTCTAGACTCCTAACATTCATTAAAATTTTACACAGTTCATATCCAACCAAAATTTATATTTATTGTTGATAGAAAACCATTTATCCATCCATTTCACTTCAAAAACCATTTATTCGTAATTATACATTTTAGTAATATTATAAAAAATTCACATTTAGATTATTAGTGGTGTATTAAAAAAACAAACCCTTCACATATTAATTAAGAAATCCATTTATTTGTCATTATAATATTGTTCATTAATCATCATCCACCATATTCATTCTTATACATAATTTCATGAACGTAAAATAATTATATTTACCAAACAATAAATCAAATCCTGTGTTTTACTATCATAATTTACATAAACCAACCAATCCAAAAATTTACATTAATTTTTCCACTACACATGAAAATAGTTTATCAATATCCAGGAAGAAGGTTAACCAATTCCCAAATTATCACCCACTCTCCTCTCATTTTTTCCCCAATGTTAGCTTATTATAGTAATCATAGATATATAGTTTCTTATTAATTATTTTTATACCTAATTTGTATACTATTTTATCCAAAAATCAATAAGATATAATAGGTATCCACATCATAACACACCCTTTTGAGGAAAGTAAAACTAGTAATAATAGAAACTTCAAGAATAAAATATTTCTTACAATATATATCTCATTTTTTCAATTACAGAATTTAAATATTTTTGTTTCCATCTTTAAATGATCACTCAATTATGAAGTTGAAAAGGATTTGTATAACAGATACATTGTAATCATAGTAGCCAGTGAAATTTATAAGCATCCATGCATATCCCATAGTATTGGAAACATAAATCATATTAAATTACCTTTTTCAAATCCTAAGTTCCACTTCCCAGTTTATCATTCCCTTATTAATTGCATCCTTCTATAATGTTTCTTTTATATATTATTTTCCCTCCCCATAAAACTAAGAAACTTTGTTAAATAATATCAGTCACCATGGAAGGGGGCATGGTTAAGAGCATATAAGAAATAATAGTAGTCCTATTTAAGAATATTATTCCAAAATATATAAGATAATACTAAAAATCCCCTAACTCAATAATATAAGGAACTTTTTGGTTGGAAAAAAATCAAAATCACCAATGAATCCACAAGAAACTTCTCAAAAAATTACCTACCTTGAGAATAAAAATAAAACATAGAAAAAGGAGAGACTAACCCGATACAAAGGAAACTCGGGTCTCCCCATTTAATACCTTGAAAATATTTATCATCCACAAGAATTCAAATAATTTATATATCTCTATAAAACTTTAATATCAAAAAAATCACATAAAATCATTTAACAAAATAATACTCACCAAATAATTAAATTTATCATGATTTAGGTACTAAAAATTTATAAAATATTCTATGTTTCTATTATTATATCTAAAAAAAATAAATTCTTAATAAGATGAATAAATCATTACTTATTTCTTAAAAGTCTAAGGTATGTAAAAATTCTCTTTAATACCAATCTATCAGGACCCCCACCCCCTATCGGTACCCCTCCTTGGTTATAAATGAAGAGGAGTGACCCCTGAATCTCTCCTCTAATAATCCCAAGGTTTGTGATTAGAACTGATAATATAAAATACACATTTGGGGTGGAATTACCCTTATAAAGGGATTTAAGGATGGGATATTAGGGAGATCCGCAAATAAAAAATGAAGGAAATTTCCAGTCCAAGATAAATTTTCTTAGGACAAATGATAAAAACATGTCAAATGTGAAACAGTAAAAGAATATTTAAAAAAATAAGTCCTAAATATTTGATACATCTATTAAATCCATCAAAACTACATGAACAAAAGGTCTAATTTCCTTTAGAAAACCCTAAAAACACTTGCCAAATTTTATTGCAGTGACACCTTGGGAGTAATAAATAAGATTAATCTTATAAAATAAGATGATTTGTGTAGAAAAAGTATATAGTAGTAACTGTAGATGAAAAAACCAAGAAAACATTCAAAATATAAATATAAGAAGAAACAAAACAAGTTTAGGAAAATAAATATAATCCACCAATTTTATTACAACTTCCATAGCATTCACAAAAAAAACTCATGTCAAAGGAATCTAACCAAAACCATCATCAGAAATCAAAAAAATAAAACACTAAAATAATCACCAATAAACTTCCTTCTCTAGGCCCAAACATCAATTCTTAACTCCTACCATTTATCTTATGGACTGTTATCACTCAAACCAATAGAGAGTTAGTAGGATCTCCCCATGTAACTGATGTGGGATTCAAGAAGGGGACAAAACTAGAAATATTTCATGAATATCAACCTACTCCACAATCATCCATGAATAACATATCAATATATCTAAATATTAACCACAACATATTGCACCATCACATAGCCACAACTACATCATCACATATCATCACATATCATAATAACACTATTAGCTACACTTCATTACACTCCCACAAATTTCATTATACTAGACCACATACCACTCCCACACATTAAATGATATGACACCACATCTCAACAATCATTATAGGGTATCATGAACATGTATAGTATCAACCATGTACCCTCATCTTTCCTTGAAAAAACCCCAAAATCCATTATCATAGTCACCCCAAAACCTATTTCATAATTCCATCAACAATTTAACATCAACACATCAAAAATTACTTTTCAAAACAACATAGAAACATTAATAACAAAACTAATATTCATGAAAGGGTCTACATAAACAATAATTAAATATAACCATGTCATTTTCAATCACTCTTGATTATAATTTCCCAACATAATTAAATTTATTATTAATTTATTATTTACAAACATAGATAATAATCAAAATAGCTAATTATTCATTTAGTTTTATCCAACTAACTTTCATTACAACCACACATAGTTCATATCTAACCAATATTTATATTCATTATTAAGGTAAACTCATTTATCTTTCAATTTCAATTCATAATATATTATTTAATCATTAAACATATTATTAACACTTCAATAAATTCAGATTTCAATTATTAGGGTTTTATTACAACCCACAAATCATTAATATATTAATAAAGAAAACCATGTATTAGTCATTTCATCTCTATTTATTACTAGTCAACCAACCCTTGTTTTTTACACTTTATTACATGAGCCATTAAACATTAATTTAAAAAAATATAAATCAAGATCCATGTTTTCCAATAAAACATTACATATACCATACCATAATAAAATTTTAATTAATCTTCCCATTACACATGTTACATGTTTATCAACATATAAGAGGAAGTTTAACCAAAACCAAAATTATCACTCAATCCCCTCTCATTTTCTATCATAGTATTATCTCGTCATATTTACCTTTGCTCTCACTTCCCATCCTATTTATCATTCTCTATTTCCATTTCTATTTCATAAACCTGGTAAGTTAAAAAAATAAGATATAATAATCACTCATTTCATTGAAGTAAAACTAGTAGTAATAACAACATCAAGTATCAACAACATCCATCAATACTAATATCATGTTTTTATTCTAAAATTTCCCCATTTTTAGTACCATATTTAAATTATTGGTCAATTATTATGATAAATAGGTTATGTATAATAATGGAAATATAACCATATAATCCAATGGAATTTATAATTTTCCAAGCATAGAGAATAGTATTGTAAATACAGTACACATTATATTTCATTTTTTATATCCCAAGTACCACATCCCTATTTATATTTCTCTTATTAGTTTCATCCTCATCTAATGTGTTTTTCATATATTATCACCCCCCCCCAACTTAGATCAACTATTAAACAACATCAATTTCCATGTAAGGTGGTATGGTTAAAAGCATTGAAGAAATAAATGTATCCATATTATAGTATATTATTCAAGAAGATAGAAGACAAGTATAGAAATACCATACCTCAATAATCCAAGGAATTACAAAATATGGGAAATTAACCCAAGCACTAATGAAGCCACAAGAAACTTCTCAAATGATTCTCATCTATGAGAGTAAAAATAAAACATATAAAAATCAGTGATCAACCCATGAAATGGAAAACTCAGGTTTTCAAATATATCATTCACCTAAAGGATTAGATGGTGTTATATTATTCCTTAGGTTTTTGAATAGGGTGAAATATCATTCACCAATGTTATATACATTGTGATATATCATTCCTGATTGTTGGTATGTCAACCACTTGATGTATTTGGTGATGCATCATCCACTAGGAGATAAAATATGTTCCTTTTATGTTAGTATTATTGTGATATATCACTCACCTAGTGGTACCTCATTCACCTTATCATTATTATAGTGATACATCATTCACCTAGTGATACCTCAATCGCTATGTTATGATTATAGGGATGCATTGTTCATCTAGTGATACTTTATCATCTATGTTATTAGTTTGGTGAAACAATATTCACGTAACAATAACTCTTCTACCCTTTCAGTTTGAAATATAGTGATACATCATTAACCTTGTAAAACTTCTTTTACCTTGTTGGTTTTTTCCATTTATTATTCAAAATTATATATGAATATTCTGATATATTATTTCCTTAGAAATGAGTTAGTGATATATCATTCACCATAACTATTTTGTTGGTTATATAATGTTCTTCATTATGATGTGATATAGTGGTAAAGTTTTAAACTTGGTTGTTGATAGGATTGGTGATTAGTCAATCATCTTCATATTATGATTTATCTTTAATATCATCATCCCATTCTGAACTAGTCAAAATGGGTATTTTTCAACCATTGTGGTTTCTTCTTGAGTCCCCTCGGTATGAAAGGTAAATTTCATGTGATTTTTATGGATTCACTTATATTTAGTACATGAATTAACATATATACTAGTTTTTTTAGGGACATCATAGGTGGTTCCCAACAGAGTGTTATGTGCACACCCTAAATGGGTACTTTGGTGCATGTGTGGCTATATGGTTCATATGAAAATCTAGGTGATGGTCTTAGTATGTGTGGATGGTCTTGAGTATCTTAGGGAAGATTTATAGATAGGTCTAATAAGAGTAAAAGGACAAGGTAGTGGACCAACTTTTGTTTTATTTTTAGTTCCTTCCCATACTATTTATGATTAATTAATTAGGTCAAACTACTAAAATGTATGGCTATATGATCTAAATGAATAGTTTTTAGCATGATTATATTTCTTATTGATTCATTTTCATTATAATTCCATTCTATTCACTTTCATGTGTTTCATGTGCAAATTTTTTAGTTATTTTTAGTTATTGTGTGCGATAAAGAAAAAGGGTATAGTGTCGCCTTATTTTGTATTATATCCTCATAGATAATCTATAACATCCTATTAAAATTTTTAGGTATTCCTTAACCCTTATTTTAATCTTTATTTGGTTGGGGTTTTTTAAGGGTTATTTGGGTGATAACATGGTAATTTTTGAAAGTTATGGGGCTATGCACTATTAGTGCAAGGTTTTACCAAACTGTGTTCCCTACTAGAGAAAACCATGAAAACTGAGACACTGGAGTTTTTCGTGGTTGGTACATAGTTTCAAAAACTTTTCATCCCATTTAAAATGGGTTCATGGTTAGGAAAAATGATTTTCCCTAACCGTTTGGCCCTACCCATCTAACCATGTGTATGGGTTTTTTAATCTAAAAATTGTTTTAAAATTCCCAAAACCCCCTTTTAGGTCCCTAACGGAATTGTACGACCCCATTATAGATTATTCTTCCTTGGAATCTCCAAATAGAAATTTTTGGCCTCTCTACACCCTTCCAGAGGTAATTCAAAGCTAGGATAATTATGTTTGATCTTCTCCTGATAGGTTTCATCTTCCCATTATCTATTTCCTTGTATATCATCTTTCTACACTAGGGTTTTGTAGATATCTATGTTGGTTATATGATCTTATCCACATTTTTTGAATCTTATACCTGGGTTTTATTCTTCATTTCCTTTTGACATTGTTCCCCATTGAAAAATCCCTTTTAGGGTGTTGTGATTTGAGATCCTGTGATCCCAAGGTAGGTGGTTCCTTTTTGATTTTTCAATTTTATTAAACCCTAAATTGCTTGATTTAATTTCAATTGTTTGATTTGAATGTAATTGTTTGAAATTTATTTCAATAATATTATTAAAAACCAAATTCCATTGAATTGGGGGATTTATATTTGAAATTTAAATTTGGCCTAAAATTCTAGGAAAACCCCAATTCAACTGAATAGGGGATTTATTGTGAAATTTATGGAATTATTTGAAATTTAAATTATTGAATTTAATTAATGAAAGTGAATTGTGAAATTGAATTTTGAATTGATTTCAAATTCTTGTATGAGAAAAATCTCTTAATTTTTTTTTGATAGAAACCTTTTTTGTCTTGAAAAGGCATGTTTTGATTAAAAACCCCTTTTGGTTTTTAAATGGAAATTGTCATGTTTTAAATTAGAAAAGGGGGTGAATTTAATTTTAAACTATTTTTAAAATAAATTTCCCATTATTTTTTTTAATTAGAGAACATGTAAGCCTAGGTAGGTAGCGAGTTATTCGGGACAACAATCTATGATTTACAACATTCCAAAAAATAAATTCAACACATAACATCCTCAATATGATGGTGATGAAGTCCTCTTGGTGACTATTGAAGGTGGATTGTGTATACATATATTTTTGTGTTACCTTGAGTGTGTGGAGTCCTATAACCTGGAACTACCATACCTTTTGGCAGATGACAGTGTTACTCACTTATTTATATTTGAGATATAAACATATTCCAATATTTGTAAACTATTTTACATGCCTTCTAAATTTATATAAACTATTTTATATAAAAAATTATGTATCCATTTTTTTAAATTATTTCCATAATTTGAAATGAAAATCATGAATTTTTTAAACATTATTTTTAAATTCCAAAAATGTTTATTTAAAATTGAAATATCTTTATTTGATTAATTAAATTTTGTAATATCTTATGGAATCTATGTTGATACCCTGCTAGAATTTTAACTCACACCCTATGTGTTCCTTATAGTGTTTGTATATTATCTCCTTCCAAGTTTGGGAAAGGGAAAACCCACTTGTAGGTGGTTCTAGCTGTTGATCATTGGTCTTTGAGAGTTGTGTATATTGTGTATTGGGTTGTTCTTTTAGTTTTATGGTACTTTGTTGCAATACTTTGGGTTTGTTTACTTGATTGAGTTTTGTTACACTTCTCCCTATGGAGTTTCTTTTTATGTATACTGACTTTTTTATGTTGAATCTGTGATGTTTTTGGAAAATTCATTCCCACTTTAATTTTGTATGATGTCAAGTTCTAGTCGTCAACTCATGGGGATGGAGAACTCTATTTAGGATATGTCAGGACCAGCTCAGTTATTGGGTTACCAGGGTACCCAAGATAGTTCATGAAAAAGTGGTATTAGAGGGAGGTTGTATTTTTTATCTTCATGTCAATATGCATTGTGTAATATTTTCATGACTTTGGAGGTATTTTTGATTAATTGCTTGGATAGATATCACTAAAATGAACCTTAGGTCACCAAGGGTGGTTTGTTAAAGTCATCTTAATGATTATTTATAGACTTTTCCCTTATTTTTATTTGGATAGATTTAAATCCAAATATATTTTTTTACTATTTTTTGGGATTGATTCCCCCTATTTCTCAATTCGAGTATTAATATGATTTCTACAATGTTACCTATTGGTATTGTGTAGCATCATGCCTCTGATAAGATGTTTAAATTAAATCCAAGAGAATGATATTGCTGAACCATAATAAGAAAATCCTCTTGTGGAACTGAGTCTGTTTGAGGTGATTGTGCATTCTATCCAAGCAATGGGACAGGCACCACAACTAGTTCTCATTCAGGCTCTAGCTATGGAACCTTAGAGGGACATTCTCCAGATTAGTTCCCAAGAGTTCCTTCACTGGAAATAACCAACATTCAAAGGCTTAAATGATCCTCAAGATACTGAGGAATAGTTGAGAATGATGGAGAATTTGTCTGGGTTCTTGGAGACACATGAATAAATCAAGGTGAAGGGTGCCACCTTCATGCTAGAATGATTGAGCAGAAGATGGTGGGACACAATGGTGATAGAGAAGAAACATGAGGGATTATAGTGGAAATACTTCAATGTTATTTACACTGACCAGTTATATCCTGAGTGGATGTTGTTGGCCAAGGCCTCTAGGTTTTTCAAACTTGAGCAGGCTGAAAAGACCATGACAAATTATGTAAGGAATTCTTCTGAGAAAGTGAAGTTTTCACTTGAGATAGTATCAAATATGAGGATAAATCCCTCATGTTTTGAGTTGGGAATTCAACTATATATCCATCCCCTAGTTTTCTTGTTGAAGATTCCTTCTTGTACTGATGTGTTGGATAGAGCACTAATGGTCAAAATGGATTTAGCTGGAAAGTTAGGGTTGTTTGGAGTTCCCCTTTCTCCTAATAGCATCATGAATTCCTCAAATAGAAAGAGGAATTATGATGTTTCTTATGGTGGTTCTCAATAGAAGGGTCATTCTAGACCTACTTTAGTGCCAAGAATAGGCCCTTTAATCTATTACCTATGTGGAAATCTAGGGAATTCAAAGAGGGTCTACATTGAGGCACCTAAGGTAGACGCTTCCTACAGACACTTAGTTCACTTGTAGAAGGTCATCCATCTTTATTCTACTCTGTATAGTGTCACGTGGTCATCAACACCTACCAAAACAATGGGGAAATCAAATATTTCTTGTGAAAAGGGGTTTTATACACAGGTATCTAGAATGAAGTTTCTTCACGTGGAAGAGTTTCCAGAGGAAAAGGATAATGTTCTAGTGACAGTGAGAGGTACCATTACTATATATTCATCCTTGGGGATTGATTTATTTGTTATGGGTGCATCAAATTAATTTATTTCAACCTTTTTTGTTAATCTTATAAGCCTTTATACAGATATTTTGTCTTATATGATGAATATTACTAAAACTCTTGGAATGAAGAGGGAGTAGGGTCTCTGTAGTCCCAGTTTTTTTTCTCTCTTTTGGGCTTGTAGTTTTTTGCTTCCCAACATGAAATCGCTTGATGTCATTTTTGTAATGGATTAGCACATTGATAATAAAACATTGAATTATTTTTATCCTTCACAGGTCTCCTTTAATAAACCCAATGGTGTATTTCATATCTTTCAAGGAGAATGGGACCCAAGGATGAGTAGGGACAGACCTTCTTATCTAGAGTTGGAGAAAGTGATATCTATGTTCTCCTTTTGTCTGGAGAAAGAATCCTTTATTCATTATTTCCCTCCAGTTGTCATATAGTTTCCCAATATGTTCCATTATGACTTATCTAATTTACCACTGGTAAGGGATGTAGAATTTTTTATCTATTTTGTGCATGGTACTCAACAAATTTCTATTCCCTCTAACAATATGACACCAATTAAAACGAAATCGATTAAGACATAGTTGGATGAGATTCTAGAGAATAGATTTATTTGTCGGAGTGTGTCACCTTGGTTGGCGCCAATTGTCTTTTCTAAGAAGGATGATAGTTCATTGTGTCTTTCTGTTGATTATCAAAAACTCAATCAATATATGATAAAAAATATGTTTCTATTAGAAAGGATTTATGATTTTTTTGACTAATTGAAAGGGGAGAAGATGTTATCAAATATAGATCTTTGGTCTAGTTATCATCGGTTGAGCATAAAAGAATCTAATGTTCTGAAAACTACCTTTCAGAGTAGTTATGGAAATTATGAGTACTTTTTTATGTCATTTAGTCTAACCAATTCTCCTGAAGTCTTATAGATTTTATGAACATGATTTTCCATGAGTATCTTGATACCTTTATGGTATTATTTTTGTATGAAATCCTCATTTACTCTATGTTGGATGAGGATAGTATGCCTCATCTAAGATCAGTTCTAGAATTGCTGAGAAGTAATCAACTTTTTTCAATGCTTTATAAATGTTATTTCTAGATTTGGAAAGTAATTTTCTAGGGACACATGGTGTCAGAACATGGTATTTTAGTTGACCCTGAGAAAGTGAAAGTGGTTATGACATGGGATCAATAACAAACTATTTTTTAGATTCATATATTCTTAGGTTTAGCTAGATATTATCATTGATTTGTAATGGACTTATCAAAGTTATCCTCTCTAATGATTGCTCTAACTCAGAAGGGAGTGAAGTGTTCTTGGGATGAAAAATTTTAGAGTTATTTTGCTGAGCTGAAATAGCTTTTGACTACTACATTGGTGTTGACTCCTCTAGATGTCGGTTAGGTCTTTTTGTTCTTCTGTGATGCATCAGATTTAGGTTTGGGTTTCATTCTTATACAATTTGATCATATCATACCTTATGGATCTCATCATCTTAGGATTCATAATAAGAATTATATAACCCATGACCTTAAACTTTCTATTGTGATTTACACACTTAATATTTGGGGACATTTCCTTTATAAAGAATGGTTTAACATGTTTTGAGAGCACAATATCTAGAGTTACATATTCTATTAAAAATATTTGAATCTCTACAAGAGGAATTGGTTGGAATACCCACAGTCTTTCAATTTCAACATTACCTACACCCCAAGGAAAGGGAATGTCATTATAAATTCTTTGTGCATGAAAATTGTGACCCATGTAGTGGAAGAATCATTAGAATAGAGGAACTTGACAGCTCTCTTTTCACAGTTTTATATTAGAGTCTATAAATTAGGGGTTGAGGTTGCTTTGGCCAATGTTCAGCTAATATCTACTCTTCTCAAGATTGTTATTCAGGATCAACAACTTGATGATGAGTTCTTCAATATTAGAGACTCTCTTTATGGTGGGGAGACTATGCCTCACTTTTCATTTTCCACAAAGAGAAATTTTTTCTATTATGATTCCATTATTATGCCATCAATGGTAAAGAATGTTGTGATGGGCGATTTCTAAAACTCCCAGTGGTTTGTGCAAACAATAACTATAAATATGCTCTATGACATGTGGTGGAAGTTTTTGTGGCCATATATGAGATGGAGAATTGTATAATTTTTCTCTCATTATTACACTTTCCAAGAAGTCAAGGCCAAGCACCAAAAACCTTCGGATTTGCTTCAGCCACTTCTAGTCCTGACATTGAAGTGGGACAATATCTCTATGGAATTTGATATATGGTTTCCACATACACTAAGAAATAATAATGTGATATGGGTTGGGATTTATAGGTCGATGAAATCGGTTCACTTTACACCCATTCATTATAAAACCAAGGTTGAGGAGTTGGGGAATCTCTATGTGAAAGAGATTGTTCTCTTTCACGGAGTTCCATAAGCTATAGTCACTAATAAGGATCCTCAATTCACTTATCGCTTTTTAATAGGCCTTCAAGAGGAAATATGTTCTAAGGTTTGTTTGAGTATGGAATATCATCTAGAGTCTGATGGCCATACATAAAGAGTTATACATATTCTTGAAGTTAAGCTATGTTCTTGTGTTCTTGACTTTGGTGGAGATTGGGATTACAATCTAGGGATGGTTGAGTTTTCTTATAAAAATAGTTTCCATTATATAGTCATAATGGATCCTTTTGAGGACGTATATGTCTAGCCTTTTAGATCTCTGTTGTGTTTGTTAGAGATTAGTGAATGTCCCTTGTTCAAACCAAGCTTGGTTCAAATGAAGACACCAAAGATTCAGTTTATTCTAAAAATAATGATAATGGTGTAGATTTGATATAAATCTTAGACTGATCATCATCATAGATCATTTGAATTTTTAGTTGGTGACCAGGTGTTCTTGAATGTTTAACCTCAGTTAGGTCATAGACATCTTGGGAGGAAAGGGTAGATTTTTCCTCTTTTGTTGGGACCTTTTCAAGTTTCTGAATAGGTGGGAAAATTGTTTTATCAGATAACACTTCCAATGCATCTAATGTCAATAAATTAAGTGTTCCATGTATATAAGTTATTGAAGTATCTATCTGGTCCATCTCATGTTCTGAGATGGGGTGATCTTGAAGTTGAACATGATTTATCAGTGACTGAATAGACATTTAGGATAGTTGATATTGAAACCAAGGTACTTCATGGGAGGAAAATACCTTCGGTTTGAGTCCTATGGAAGTATGGTTTTATTTATCATGAGAAGTGGGAGAGGGAGGCACTGATAAGAGAGTAGTGTCGTCATCTTTTTGGCATGGAAGCTTCTAAGTAGGATTTCTGGGTAAATAAAATTTTCTATGGTGGGGTGTTTATAACAAACTTTTACTATTTTTAGGTATTACTTAACCACACTTTTAATCAATATTTATTTGGGGTCAATTTTAGGGTTCTTTAGGTGAAAATTTGGTAATCTTTTAATGTTCTGGGGTTGTGCATGATTGGTGCATAGTTTTCTCAAATTGTGCACCCTGCTAGAGAAAACTGTGCAAACTGAGGTTGTGGGATTTTTCATGGTTGGTGCATGGTTTGGAAAATTGTCCTCCCATATAAGAAAAACCTTTCAAAACATTTAATATTAGTGTATAGATAGGTCACACAGTTTGGTCTAACTATGTGGCCTTACCCAGCTAACTGCATGCATTGGTTTTTTTAATAAAAAAATTTTAAAAAAATTCTGAAACCTCTCTTTATGGTCTCTAATAGACTTGTATAACCCCATTACAGGTTCTTATTCCTTGGATGATCCAATGAGAAATTTTTAGACCCTCTACACCCCTTAATAGTTGATTTTAAGCTAGGAAAGAAACGTTTGATCTTCTCCAGGTTGGTTTCCTATTCCTATTATCTTTCTCCCGCTCTCTCCTCTTTCCCCCCTAGGGTTTTTTATATCTCCATGTTGGTGGGAGAATCTAATCCCTTATATATTGAATCTTAAAACTAGGTTTGATCCTAGGTTTCATGTGGATTATGTTCCCATAATTTTTTGTTTATTAAAGAACTGAAAAGCCTAGGTTTTTAGTGAGTTACTTGGGAAAACACTCTATGATTTACGTCATTCAAAAACATAAATGCAATAAGTCGCATCCCCAATGGGATGGTGATGAATTCCTCTTAACTAGTTTCAAAGTGGACATGTGAATACACATATTTTTATGTCACCTTGATTGTGTGGATTTCTATAGCATGGAACTATCATACTTTTGGAAGATGATAATGTTGGTTACTTGTTTATATTTTTGATATAAATATATTCCAATGTTTGTAAACTATTTTACATGCCTTCTAAATTTATATAAAATATTTTATATAAAAATGTTTATTTATCCATTTGTTTAAAGTATTTCAATCATTTTAAATTTAAATCATGATTTTTTAATATATTGTTTTGAAATTAAAAAAAATTATTTAAAATTAAAATCCATATATTTTTTTAATTAAGTGTTGGAATCTCTTATAGAATTTGTGGTGAGACCCTACTTGGATATTAGCTAACACAATACCAGTGCCTTCAGTTTTTGGAATATTATCTCCTTTAAGGTTTGAGCAGGGGAAATTCAACACTTAGAGGTGTTTCTAATTGTTGATCTTTGGGATTGGATAGTTGAGTCTGTTAGGGCTTGGGTTTTTCTTTTAGTTTTATGGTACTTTTATATAGTAATTTAGGTTTTTTTACCTTTTTGAATTCAGGTACACATCTCCTTATTGAGTTTATTTTTATGCATACTAACTTTTTATATTTCCTCCATTATTTTTGTGGAAAATTCATTCCCACTTTCATTTTCTATGATGTCAGGTGTTAGTCGCCAACCCGTGGGGATTAGGAATGCACTTAGGGATATATTAGAACCAGCTCAATTATCTAGTTATCAAGGTACCTGAGATGGTTCATGAAATAATAAAAATACTATTAATGGGATGCATGTCTTCTGTCATATGGATCTCCCATATTGGTTATTATTTGACAGAGTGGGGTCAAAGACCTTACAAAGTGGTTTCAGACCTTATTTCCAATTTATTTGCTAGTGAGGATGTTGGGCCCTAGTGGGGTGGATATAGAAGTTCTAAATTAATTTTAGAGGTGAATAAATTACCAATTTATAACCTAGTGTAGATACCTCACCCATATCAATGTGTTTCTAGTGATAAATCTCAATAGAAAAAATCACAATGGATACTATTCCCAAAGAAGAAAATATAATGATCATGGGGGGGTTGAGTTGTTATAAATGGAATGATTATTAGTGCCTAGATTATATTCTATTGTGGATATAATTGACCAATATTAGAGGTGGAGGTGAAAAATTATCCCCTTTATATATTTGTGTGGATACATCACCCATCACAATTCATTTTCCAAGGAGTAAGACCAATAAAAATAAAGATATTATGGATACTATATCTAAAGTAGACAATATTATTATTATGGGGATTTATTATAATATAAAAAATAAATCATTTTTATGATTAATTATGATATTGGAGGGATTGGGTTTGACATGAAATTTTCTTTAGTTACAAGGCTTGATGCCATAATAATTTTTATTAATATCATTTCTCAAAAAGGATTCAATATTTTTCAAATGGATGTCAAGTTGTCCTTCATCAATGGTAAACATGATGAAGAAGTTTATATATAATAACATAACAGATTATGTCATGGAGATGGTGAAATAATAGTTTAATGGATGAATAATTCATTTTATGGGTTATAACACACTCCAAGGGAATGTTATTAGAAGAGTGACTCTTATTTATAGGTGATAAAATGTTGAAAAGTAAGACTAAAAAGAAAAATATACTTTAAGGAAAGTATAGAGGTTACTTTAATTATTTACATCTATGTTAATGAATTATTTTTTATATAAATGAAGAAGGTTTTTTCTTGGAGTTTTTAAATATAAAATAGTTCTTTGAGATTTTGAAATTGGGAGACATTGAGTATCACATGGATATTTAAATTTATCAAGAGTGGGGTCTCATTTTTTTTTCATGAGATTCATTCCTAGAAATGATTGATTAAATTTATTGTAGAGGCGGAAAGTTAGTTTCTACTATAATAATAGTGGGAATGAAACATTATAATTATGATAAATGAAAATAAGTTAATCAAATAGATTTTAGAAAACTCATTATGAGTTTACTCTATTTGACTACTTTAGTATTGAATATAGTATATGTTCTAACATAATGTGAAAAGTAAGTGTGCCTAATAAATATCACATTATAGTAGTAAAGTGAATTATATGTAATATAAAAGTTAATTCTGTTTTTGAGATAACTTATTATAGTAAATTAAATTTATATCCTTATGAATTTTCTAATGAAGATTATACTAGTATTATTGACAACAAGAATCCTACCTTCGGTGTAGCTTTCTTCTATAGAGTTAAGTGTATAAAATGGAACACAAAGAAAAAAAATTATGTCACTTTAATTACTATGGAATAAAATTATGTTGATATATCTTAGGGTATTAAAAATGTAATATTAATGATAACTCAACCTAAATACCTTATGGTAGAGAAGAACTTACATTTTCTAGTTGTCTATGATAATATAATTGTAATAAATATATCTAAATTTTAGTTTACCTTTATTGATCAAACCATAGTGATATCAATTACTAATTCATAAGGAAAAAATATTGAACATGGTATGATGATGTTGAAGTTTGTTCCTTCCAAGGAGAAACTAAAGGGTTGAGTGTCTAACTATTTCAGAAGGATTCATTAAAAAGGTTGAGGTTGGTTACGGGAGTTCAACATCATTATTATCAATCATATGGTATATTTTTTCATCTCTGGTAAACTTTTCCTTGTAAATTGGTTATTGAAAGTTCTATAATAAAAGAACAAAATAATTGTTTTTCCTTAAAGGTGGAAAATATTATTTGTAGGTGTTTTTCAAAAGAGATTCTTTGAACCCTATGTTTTTTTGTTTGTATTTTAGATGTGTGAATTTTTCTAACACTTTGGTTGTGTATGTTTATAGAAATTTTTTTAGAAAAAATATGAGAATAGTTTTTTCTTAATATTTATTTACAATATAAGTGAAATTATCTATTTGGAATGGAATATAGGTCACTATAAAGGATATATTTGATATTATAATTCAGTATTCTTATTTCTTTCACAAATTTTCCTTATGTATGTTTAGAATGATTGAATAATGATAAATTTATATGTTTTGGAATTATTTATGATTGATGGTTGAAAGAAAAATATAAAGAGGGATATTTCTGTGATAATTTAATTGTTTTTGAAATTTATTATTCCACATGAATTGTTCTATTTATTAAGGTTGAGATGGTTAAATGAAATAGTTTGAAGTAATTTTTTTATAAAATTTTGGTGTTGAATTTTAATTTCAGCTAATAAAAACATAAATAACATGATTAATATAATTTAATATTACTATATTTCTGTAAGATCATGTTGTAAATAGTTTAATAGGTGTGGATCTTTCTATAAATGTTATTTTAGTTTTTTATAAATTTCTGCTGAAGAGGATAAAATCACACCCTAATAGTCAGAGATTACACTTTGATTGTATTCCTAAAAGAGAAAATTTTTATTTTTAAAAATGATATATGTTAAATTATATAATTTTATTTTTTTGATTCATATATGTTCAAGGTAGATTTTATTGGCATATAATTTTTCTATAAAAAAGGATGTTGCACTCTGAGGATCACAACAATATCATAATATTATGGTATTATAAAAGTGGTGGCCCACTAGTCATTATTGTTCATAGATTTTTTATGATATCAAGGAATAATTTTGGTCTTAAGAGGATTATATTTTAACATTATTTTAATATGCTATAATAATTCTTAATTTGAATCAATTTTAGGATTAGTTCGAAGTAACCACCTTATAAATATATTTATTATATCATACCACACATGAATACATCACAATTTTTGTTAAGTGATAATTTTATGTCTACTAGATATTGTTTCGTTGTTTGTGAAATTTAGATCTTATATTTCTTAATTATTAATATAACCTTAATATATTAAATGTGATTTAAAATTTAAAATTAATTAAATAATAGATAAATATTTAAGAAAATTTTAAAATTAATTTTTTCTTTATTTCTGAATTTTAAAATTTATATTTTAAATGTAATTGATAATTTTTTATTATATTATTTTATATTAAGTGATTTTAATGAATTGGAGAAGTAAAACATAGGATATATAATTAGGAAAAAACTCGAGAAATAAAATAAGAATATAATATCTTTATTTAGTAAATTATTTAATTAGAAATAATTGGAATTTAAAACTTGAAGTTATATATGATGATAAATTGGACTACTATGGTTTTTTTAATTGATTTAAAATTTTATCCTTATTGATTAATGTATAGTGTATTTATATTTTATCAGTATTTCATAGAGTAATGTTAAAGAAGATATTCGGTTATCAAAGATTAATTTTACTCCTTATTTGATTATAAATTCAAACTGTGATGAAGCGAAGTGAAGGTAGAGTTCATTTATAACAAATTTGAGTTTCTTTTGTTGGTTTAAGATTCAATTAAATTTGATTCTTTAATATTATAAATTTTATTGTGTGAGAGAAAGTTACATCCACCTAGATACATTTTCATGTAACAATATTTGATGGATAAGTCCTACTATTTTTATCAATGTTTATTAGTTGATCATGTAATCTCTTTTTTTATCCTTCCATGGATGTTTTCATTCATGTTTAATGGTTATCCTTTTAAATTCATTATTCCCATTATGGGTAATTTTTTGGGTATGTGGTTACTAAATTAAGTGATTAAAATAATTATAATGAATAATTGAAATGATAGAAAAGTAAAAACGGTAAGTAAGTTGATAATATTAACTACTACTGAAGGTTGTGCATTGGAGAAATTTAAAATAAACTGATTCACTAATTCACCCCCTCTTGGTTAATACTTTTGGATAATTCTACCTATTGAAATATTGGCATTAATATAAGGGGTTATATTTATAAAACATTGGCTAAAAAATCAATGTACCATAAACTTATGTTAGGGGGTTTGGGACACCATTGAACTCTCGATGTCCCCTCATTGGAATTATAGTGGTCCATCATACTATTAGTTATTTGAAATTGGGTATCAAGTGGCTTAATAGTGTATAAAATTCCACTATAATTCCTACTAGTAATTATGGTGGAACCCCACTAGTTAGTCAATAAGGGTCGTATTTTATCCACAATGTTGATTTTAATTACCCTAAAACCAATAGTTCACTCTAGGTTTTTTCTAAAAAAATATTAGAACTCTAAAATATCTTCTTTTTCATTCCAAATATTTCCAAAATGTTACTCTAGAAATAAAAATATCTAGGCTATTTACCCCATCAACTATAATTGCATTTTTTTCTAGTCTATTTACATAATTCACTAATCCTTAATGAAAAGGTTAGTTACAAAACAAAAACACACACACATACATATATGTATAAAGGGAATATGTGGGTGGGTGTTAGTGTGAAAAAGTGAGTGAGTTTTTATGTGTGACTATCTATTTCAATTATTTTTTATTAATATTTTTTTAATAATTGTGAAGATAGTAGTTTACATTAGATACTACTTAGTTTTTTGAGCTCTAAAATAACTACCACTAATAGAAACAAAAAAGGAACCCACTACTATAAGCTCCACCAATAATTGAATATCACTTTTACCAAGGTCCATCTAGGAAAAGACACTATTAAAATATAGAACACTATCATATTGACTTGATAGGAAAATACATTAGAGAATATATTCCACCATCACTAGTGGAGTAACCCAACATTATAAGAGGAGAAACCTACTACCTATAAATAAAAATCAAATGAACCGTGACTCTAAAATTAGTTGGTGTTTTCCATTAATTAGATCATCAACCTAAATCTAGATCCATACTTGACCATGTTAATTCCTCCCAGTATGTAGTATATTTATGACCAAATGTGAGGGATAATACCATACATTGGGGATAATTTTCAATCAATATCATACCAACAAATAAAAAATTATAGAATAGCTAAAAATGTGAAATAAAAAAGAATAAGAAGAATAATGTTGTATCTTATACAATAAATATCTCAAAAAAAGTATTGATATCACTTCCATATCCACAATCATCGTAATGATATAAAGTGCTTCCTCTTGTCTGGATCCTTGGTAGCATCTACTGAGGTGTGTGTGCATGATGTGACTATGAAAACTAGTAAGACAAAACCAATATGACCATAACATATTCTAGTAATATATGTGAGTGCATTAACTAAATATTAAATAAATAAATACATCAATCATGTACCCAAGTAAAGTAATCAAGCACTAAAAAAGCTACCACGGACCCTAAATATTTCTACTTTATGTAATGCTGGTGAGAAAACTCATCTCATACTAAGGAAAAACCAACTCTAACTATAATAAGAAGTAGATACTGATTACGGTATAACATAACCAACTAACCACATATAATATATATCATGAGGTAGGATTGATATAGCCAACCTTATATATAAGAAATAGATCATTAGGAATAAATACCATAGATAACCCCAAATATAGGAAAAGTGTAGTGAGGAAGGCATAACGTAGCCAAACTCACAAATGGGAAAATATACAACTCAAATAATAACATGATAAGACATACCATTAAACACAAGGTAATCACCATGGCTTAATTCTATCCTTAACCCGTAATACTAACCCACAATATACACCAATAGAAACCCAACCCTACATACCTATGCTAGATCTATCCATAAATAAGAATATCCTTTACCTCAACCCATCACTCATCAAATATTTAATCCCATTCGATAACTCTCACATCATAAAACATCCCAACATGACCCAAACATACATTTATCATGAATCATACCCTCTCATATAGGGAAGGGAAAACCACATACGCATATTCTAGGAATAATACTCTTTGGTATCAATAACAAGATAAGAAATTCAATTTAGTCCACATAAAACAAGGTGGATATACCTTAGTGAAATCCCCCATTATCTACCCTAGGTTGTTTATGAACAAGTTATAACATTCTAAACTCACATCCTCAAGGAAAATTACACCATTTATAACCATCCCAATCTCAATAATACATTTGGTAGAGGATTCTAATACACACCCACACACATTCATGCATAATAGATCCTATGATGCAATATATATGTTGAAACATGTTATAGACCACCTACCTCAAGCCATTAGGATCTAAATTGCCAGTGTACATCATTTCCTACAAGATAATTACTCTATAATATGAAAAACTAATAAAAAAATTATAAATTATGGATTTTAGATAGAGGATTAATAAATAATGAATTATAACCTTAATATTGGAATAAATGAGTTTGAACATGATTAGAGAGGGTAAAATCAACTAAAGACCCATCAATATAGCCAAAAATAAGGCTATTAAGGGGCCTTGAAAGTAAATAATAACCACTTAGAGGAGTTCACATTTAGGTTGTATTGAAAAGAGGGGATGAGTGGTTTTGAAAAATAATTATGGAGGAAAATACTAAAATTCCATTAAGTCATTACATGTAGGTAGACCACTAGTTACTTAGTCATCTGGTATTTGGTACCCAATACCTTTCTAGTCACCCCATATAACCCCACTGGCTTATTTTTTGAAATCTAAAGGATACTTTCCACTAGAATTTTCCACTATTTACTCAATGTACTATAACCATTTATCCATTGCCTCATGTTTCTAGTTGAAAAATAAATTCCCTAACTACCCCTCTCTAAACCACCACCATGCCCTCAATAGCTATAAATGTATCTAAAATAATCCATTATTATTGTATTAAATGATAAAAATAACTCTAAATGAAACTTAAAATTCATGGATCGTTAGAAAATTCCCACATTTTGGATTATTATCCTCAAGAATATTCCCTAATATTCTTCAATAAATAATTTCATCCACTATGGTCACATCTCTCACTCCCATCCTATCATCCCTTTTTTTATATACCCACACTTCCTTAACACCTATATAATAGGAAAAATATTTTCTTGAGGAAGCCTCTCACTCTATTCTATAATACACTATAGTTTCTCCCAAAATAATGTTTATACTTAAAATTCAACATCCTTATTATGAATCATATCTGTTCGATCCAGCTTATTTTTCTAGAGTTATGACTTGTGAAACACATTATGTGTGGCCTAATGTCTTAGAGAAAGATAAAAATAAAAATAAATAGTTATAATATATTCCAATATCTAAAATGGACTGAAAAAACATGGTCCATGATTTCCTTGATTCCTCAATCAAGGATGAACTAGCATAGGTGATACCCATAAGAACACCAAGATACTTTTGTCATACTCCAAGGATCATCACCTTTGGTTGATATATGAGTGTTTCCTACTCTACGTAGTAACCAATAACTTTCATATTAGCTAAAACTGTTTAATGTTTTCTTATATTGGGCATGGAAAGATGATCACAAACTCATATAACCCTAGAAATACAAAATTTGAGTGGCATGGTTTACCATACAGGACCTTGTAGGGATTCATCAATTTCAAATTTTGATAGTAATTATTTTATAAAAACATTACCAAGGAAATATGGTCATTACATTCCCTGTATAATTCTATCATGTAATCCTTGATCATATCTTCATTTATACAAGCCTTTCTCTATAACATCTAGTATAGTGAGGGTCGTAACCTATAGTCAACTCCAACTGGGTACCCATGGTTTTGTGAAACCCTATAAAAATTAAAAAATTAAATTAGAATATTTATCTAATATAATACTCATATTTATCTTATATAGATGAGATATCTCTTATACATATAGTTTTCATATTTCATCGCCTTAGTGGTTCCCTCATATATATAATAAATGAGATACATTCATTAATCATTCAACTACAACCAATAGAGTATGATGACACTTCGGTGTATATAGAATCATGTTGATGAAATATATGGTTACATCATCCCACTTCCAAGTGTGCACTAAAAGTAGCTAAAGAAGGAATCATGGTTTTTAGTGCTCTTAATTAACCCGTGTGAAGTTGTGATAATAAGCCGTAAATATAGATATATCAACTTTTACACTAGGACACAAAAAGTAGTGTCAAATCTAATGATATATCTTTGTTAGATATAGATGCATAGCCCATCACAACATATGGAAGTATCTCATCATCCCCATCCCCATAAAAGTGGGGACCAACACCCAATAATAAATATAAATCACTTTATATATATCTTGGGTTCATCCAATAATGGGATCTATATCAAAGAACTTATTCATTATCACAAAACTATTAGAATCAAACTTGTGGATTTCCTTTGTCTAATACTCTAATGATGAATTGATGGCTCAGGGTGTGAGAACCAGAGTATCCTTCTCACAATTCATATATAAATTTCATTCTCTAAAATGGACCATCAATTTCCATTCCTTACTATATTCCCAAGACACATGAACCTATGTATTTATATTAAGATAATTTACCATGATATTCCCCAACCTAGGGTATAAGACATATAAAAATAAAAAAATTATATATACTCCACCTAATGGCTATGTCATAGGTTAAATTCCTACTATTAAAATGTGTAATAACCATAATTTTCATCCATGTAAACCCCAAATATCTCTATAATGAGATAGTGGTTCTAGTATATTAAATTAAAAACTCCACCAATAAACTCAAAAACCTTGTTTGGGTAGTTCATATCATGGGGTTATAGTTTATGAGATTTATAAGTATTTAATCTCTCCTTAAACTCTAAAATAGTTCGTAGGGAAACCCCTAAAGTATCACAATAAATTATATAATCATTTCATGCGTTTGAACGGATCAAATATACTCCCTTTAAACTCTTGATATACAACCCCACATAGATTTATCCACTCAAATTTCACACCTTTCTTGATCCAGATCATCATAGGTTCTCCCAAGTAGAAGGAATTAAAAATCAATCATTTTTAATATCCAACCAAACCTAGGAAACACTTGAACTTAAAAAATATCTAATCATTCCAAAGATATAACTACCTCTATATTTATATACTAAATAATATTCTAACCTTATATATAAAATTCCTAAGAAATATCACTTCCTAGATCCAGATATGGAATATTTTGAACTTAGTGTTAAGATAGTGCAATCAAATAATTCTCAATTTTATCTTAAAGTTCTCACCAGGAAATTATTTTATCCATTAACATATAACTATATCGTAAAAAATAATGAATGAGTTTAGGTAGGTATTAAAAATTTGGTTCATGAGATCCATCAACACCATCATAGAATTCTTAAGTCTAAATAGAATCCTTATTAACTCATATAGTCTATTCATACTCTTAAACATTATCCTTGCTATATCTTCTATCCTTGCTCACGACTGATGATAAATTGATCTTGAATCAATATTGAAGAACCATTGGGCTCCCTTAAACTGATAAAAACTCAATTTATCTCCTTTTTAGTGCATAAATAATCTTCATAGTAACCTAATTCAGTTTCTTGTAGTCCAATTATAATTTTTTTTATCAGTATATTTTATGGAGAATAATATTGGAGCATTCCAATGAGAGGTACTTCGATGCATAAATCCATTAACTTTGTGCTCCTTTAGTTGTATATTAGTCTTTTCAACTTATCAAGTTCCATTTAATAAGAGGGTATCGATATGGGCTTGGCATGCTACACAAGATCAACCATGAACTCTCTATCTCTCTCTCTCTCTCAAGTGACATGACTAAGAAGTCAATAGAGAATAAATATTGAAAATTTTACACTATTGAGTAAAGGTATGTGGAACTCTTACCAACTAATCTATAAATATTATCTTATCTATTTGTTTCAAAATGGATTCTAACTTCCAAAGTTTGTCCTATAAAGGCTTTTTAAGAATTATTATTACACTAAAAATTATTTCTCCTCTCTTATGATATAATAAATAACATGGGACTCTAATAGGAATAAATATAATCCTAAAAGTTTATCATCCAATACATAGTGAGTATAATGATAAAACTATCCATATCCAAAACAAAAAGGTATTATAAGCTCCTATAGTCACCAACCACTATGGCATACCCAAGTCACCACCTAACTTGGTCCAATCTACTACCCAAGGGATTGTACAATATAAATAACCTCAAAGAATTATCTATCATAATTCTTCTTCCGACAAACAAATGATTATAAATAAAATAATGAAACACTTCAATATCAAAAAGACTATATACTATAGTGAAGGTAACTAAAACTTTATATATAACAATGGAGAATCCCTCAAGCACATTAGTTAAAATCTAATATTGTGAAAAAATCATATAAACTTAAAAACCTTGACCTTAAACCCATATTCCCGAGCTTCCCTAAAGTACATACCCCTAAGTTATTTGATGCCAGTTACCTTAAGGTCCTCAAGAACATTTAAGTCATGTAATATTAGAAAAATCATGATTCCTGGTTCATTATGGGATTTCTGACCATGATGGATAATCCTGGGTTTATCCTAATTCTATCTTTAGAGTGACCTCAAATAATGAAATTTCATGTGTCCCACCCCCTCACATGCATGATACTTCCTTGATTGGTTAAGATAAGTGGTGTTAAACGAACAGGCCTTCCATACTGATAATATAAAACTATATCTCCCCATAAAGTTGGAATACAAGAACCTATACCATGATCCAAATATTTCTTACTACCACGGTACATCATCGCGGATCTCTACATCCTGCTATTGAAAGTACCTCCACAAGTAATATTTAAGGTTTTTCCACTCTGACAACTAAATATAGGGATTTGGGTATTCAACCACTCTATACTAGGACCTTCTTAGATAATAGATACTTCAGGACTACCATTGACTATATATTCAAACTAAACATCCTTAAATCATATTATATGTATAACCAAAGGCCTATATCAATACTATAAGCTTTCTAGGAATCATTCCAAGCCAAAAGTGGTGTAAATAATAGAAAATCTTGCAATCTAGTATCATAATCTATCACTATAATTGATCCATTGTAAATTTGAATAAATTATTATGCTTGTTCTAGCTTCAGCGTCATAGGGAAGAAATCATTAAAGAAGCGTCTTATAAAGGAATCCCATATTAAAACCTAATTATTCCTTTCCTATTTTATAAAACCCCAACATCTTCATGAAGGACCCTAGATAATGAAACTTTCTTGATTTACCAATTAATAATTAGGTCTCTTGTAATGACCAAGATCCAAATCACTTGAACAGTTCTCATATTAGGTCCCCACAAGACCTCTTCTATTTCCTTATATTTTTTGATGAAATTTTTAAAGGCTTATTTCTTCTTATAACCATTTTTTAGAATCACTAGAGGTTTATAATATGGTTTTTGAGTTGATTGAAACGTTTATTAGATGGTTGAAAAGGGATAGAGTTGTAGTAAATAATTTTTATGAGTGTTTAAAGTTATTTAAAAAATTTGAAGGTTTTCGTAAGACTTGTATGCATTTTATGTCTTTGAAGTAAGGTAATATAAAGGGAAAATGAACTATAAATATTTCTTTGACATTAATCTTATGAATTTGCTGGCTTTATATTCCTTTATAAAACTTTAATGAAGATAATATGACATCATCATTGTATGTATTTAAATAGTGTGTTAGTCATTTGAGTGATGGAATAATAATTTGAGAGCCTACATAATTATTTGAATTATTATCATAATACTTCATAGAATGTAGGTATTCATAAATCATAATACATTAATTTTTTGAGTGTAATACATTGAAGTATTAAACAAAATACTTTTAGGTAGTATAATCCTTCTATTAAAATCCTTAACTAAGTGTAAATTTTTTATTAAGTATCATAATTCATCAAAACATAATAGATTTTTTTGTGTTTTTACTAGGTGAAGAATCTTGTTTCTAGAAATTGAATATTCTAAATAAAATAAACCATATGATTCATGTACTAATTTTCAATGATAAAAACATCAAATTTGTAATGTGATTTAAGAATGATAGAAAATCAATGATCCTCATCAGTGAAGAATAATTGGAAACATGAAATCAATATAATGATATGAAATAAATAGGAATTTCATGTATTCAATTTTCTAGAATAATATAGATATATTTTTTATGATAATTTTTTTAAATGATTCATTATTAAATTTTTAAATATTAAATATATTTTATTAAGATGAACATTGAAAATTAGTTTCACAGTGTGTATTTACTTCACACTGAAAGAGGTTATAACTATAATATTATTAGAAAAAAATAATTATATTAAGAAATTTTTTGAGATGGTGGAAGATGAATGGAAACTGATACTGATTTGGATGAATTCTAAGAATCTAATTGTGTTGTTTTCCTGAGTAATAATACAAGGTTAGTTATGATATTTTGATAAGAACATTGGGAAGTAGACCCACATGAAAACTTCTAATTATTATTGGGAAGCATGATCAATGAATCTAAAAATAGTCATATACTCATGGAGATTTTTTTATAGGCTTGAGACACCTTATCATATACCAATTTTCTTATATGAAATATATTTTTGGATGTAATCTTCCATTTTATTAGAAAACTGATTTCTCAAATAATGATAACTTGTGGTTAAAATGATATATATTGATAAAATTGATGATGTGGAAGTGGGATAAAAATATTGAGAACCATCAGATATTTGGGTGTGCATGGTTTAGAATTTTTCATCCACATTTTCATGAGTTCAAGAATATATTTAATGATCATTGATATTGGGAAAATATAAGTAGATCAATATTAGTATTTGTAATAAGTGACAGTTCTATATTTAATATTCTAAAGGCTCATAGATTTATCTTCATTAGTTACCAAAGAAAACCATATATTTATGTGATATTTATCTTTTTTTTTGATAAATTTTAAACAATAGGATGTTTAGTAGGAAAAATAGGACACTATTTAATAGTATTAGGATGTTGTGAAACTAAAGATGAAGGTTGATTCATCATAACCACTTGTAAGTTTGTGAGTGAATTATTGAAGAACCTTTATAGTCAACATGATTAATGGATACAACAAGGAGTAGGATCACACATTATGGTTGAACCTTATAAAAAATTATGTGACTTATTCAATTTATTTTCAATATTATCATGCAATGTTTGGATTATAATATTCATATGAGTGATTCAAGATCTAACCAACTAAATAGGTTTCTTTAAATAATAAGAATAAGTGTAAAAATGAAAGTTCTACACTAAGAAAGGGAGAGGGAATTTTTCAAGGAAAGATAGTGAGAGTTTTTTTCTCTTTATATCCCACAATAGGCTAACGGACTAGGGGTTCTCTGGGGATACCTTTACATTTCGTAACAATGTAAAGGGGAACTCCCACTCTTGGTGACACTTGGATCGCTACCTGGACAATGACCATGAAATATCCATCTTCTCCAACACAAATGTGACACATTTAGTCTGTGGTACTTCAAATCATTCTCTACTCTTGGTATCTTTGTATTGAAAGTAGGAGAGGATGGACTACTTTTACTTTTCCTATTTATGGGTCAGCATTCTGGGATATCATCAAGCTATTGAAAAATCATGGATCAAGCTGGTTCGAGGGAGCTCCTGGCTGGACATTCATCTCAAACTTCATAGGTTGAAGGATGATCTTAGAGAATGGAATATATTGAAACCTTATCATTCTCTAGATATGGATTTGATTAAGAATTAAATTAAACATATGTAGACTATCTAGGAAGATAAATGGGATGACAAAATCTTTAGTGAGATTTATGGGAAGAATGCAGTTCTGGAGGACAAGATCCTTTGGCATGAGTGGATAGCTTGAGAGTAGGTGAGGATTATGTGGCTTCATGAAGGTGACCAGAATTATACTTTCTTTCATGATTGTATCATGGAAGAAAGGAGAACCATAAGGCATAATATTCTTCATGATAATATCTTGTATACTGATGATCCAAATGTGGTTTAGGCCATGGTTATTTCTCATTTAAGTTAGATTATTGTAGGGCATAACCCAAGAATTATGTATAGTTATCTTGGGGGTTATTTTGAGCTATTGTATGTTGTTATTCATTAAGTTTCCAATGATTATAATGCATGTTTCGAGGCTGAACCATTTGAGTAAGAGGTGTATAAAGTGATGAAATGTCTTAACCAGAGATCCCCCTGGGCCCAAATGGTTTCCCAGGAGATTTTTATAGAGGCTCATGGAGTTTAGTTGGTAAATAACTTACTAGGGAAGTGAAAGACTATTTTCATGGATCTAACCTTCCTCGCATGGCTAGTGATACCTCTCTTATTCTTATTTTGAGGCACAAAGTTCCCACATCCCTCTATCACTACAGGCTATTCAACCTTTGCAAATTTTTTTATATGGTTCTATCTATTTTCATTAACATGAGGTTTTCTCATTATCTATCTAGGTGTATTTCAATTGAGAAACATGGCTTTGTTAAGGGGATATCGATTCAAGGGGTTATTGCGCTGGCTTAGGAACTGGTCCGTGACATCAAGTTCAAGTCACATAGATTAAATATGGTGATAAAACTCAATATAGATAAGTAATACAATTGATTCAAGTGGAGTTTAATCCTAAAAGTATTATTGAGAATGGTTTTTTCTAAAAGGCATTCGGATGTTGTCTTCAAAAGTTTTAATTCTACTTGTATGCCTATTTATTTTATGGGGAGATGTTTTGGTCTCTTTAAGGTGGTGTATGGTCTTAGGCAGGGAGACCCACTGTCCCCCCACAACTTCATTCTATCCCAAGACATTCTTAGTCATATCATTAAAAGGATCTTATTGAGGGGTAATAGCTTCCCTTACAAGTGTTGATTGCTTCAAGATAGTGTGTCTCGTCTTATGTTTGCTGATTACATGATCATCTTTCAAAATTCTGGTAAGAGATCTATGAGAGGTATTAATAAATTCCTGGAGGACTACTATAAATGGAGTAGAAAAGTGATTAACTTCTTGAATATTTGTATATACATCTTGAATAGATGCTCATATCAATGCACTTCCTCTATAGTGAGCAGTTTGAATATCCAACAGAAGTCCCTTCCCATGGAATACTTGGGCACCCCCATCTCTCCTGTGAAACTGAGTATACATCATTTTTATCAACTTTTCAGTATAATTTCAGGTGGAGTTTTCAATTGGAAAAATCAGTTTTTATCCTTTGGAGGAAGAATCACTCTTGAGAATAACGTCCTTTCCTCCATTCCTATACATGTGATATCCACTGTGAGGGAACCCAAGTAGGTTATTTCCTCCATTGATAGAATCTTGATTCTTTAATTTGGTATTCACATGCATATAGAAAGCATCATTGGGATTTGTGGGGACAAATGTCCAATCCTATGATAGAAGGGGGAATAAATGTGAGTAATTTATCGATCACACTACAATCCATGAATGCAAGGCTTGTCTGGCAGTTTCTAGAGGACAGTAAGCTCTAGGGTAGACACATGAGAGGTAAATTTGGTGGGGACCTAACTAATTGAGGAGGGAGTTATTCCTCCATTTATCCCTTGGTTTTACCCCACCTACATATTCTTTAGATACATTCCTACTAGGTGGGCACAATTATTAGGTTTCCTGCATGTCCCATTCCAAAGTTCATGTTCAAAGAGGAAAGTAAATTTCTGATCTTCATTGATGTTATTCTGAATCATGATCAATGTGTTATCTTCAACAACATTAAGCTCATCTCAGAGCTAGATAGATGTGTTTTCATAGATTCCACTTCCAGTTATTTTTCTTCCAAGGACTATCATAGGGTTATTAGCTCTGTTGAAAGGGTGGTAATATGGAGACAGATGTTGTGGAGGAATGAAATTCCAGCCAAAGTCAACTTCCTTTTATAAATAATCAGGAACTATGCATTTTCCATTGATGATAACATCTAATGTATGGTAATTTTCATGGACTCCAGGTGTTCATGCTACAGAATGTGCAAGGTAGATACCTCTAATCATATTTTATTGAAAGTGATTGTGCTTGGTCATTATGGAGTTTTTTTAGTGAATTCATAGGCTTCCTTTCTTCTGAGGTTCACTCTTCTAACTCTTTTGATGTTTTGTTTCATGTATCAAGTTCTAATGGTCTGAAGAAAAAACTCAAATACTTGGTTTTGTTAACTGGTTGTTGTTGTATTTGTAGGGCCCAAAATTTTGAACACTTTGAAGGGGAAATCACCCAGTGTGATTCTTTGATTATATGTAACAAATTTATGCTACTTAACTTAACCAGTTTTCTTCATAATGGGGAGGACTCTCCCACTCTTAGGCTCATCTGAACAGATGTCTCCTCCTCCACCATCAAAGATAACTAAGGGAATTGATTTTGCTGGATCCCTCATCCTTCAAGATTCAAGCTCAATACGAATGGTTCATGTATCTCAAGTATCTTATGAGTAGGAGGGGTTGTTCATAATTCTATAATCTCTATTATCTTTGAATTAAATGAATTATTTGGTCATGTCCATTCTCTCCAAGATGAAGCGATGGCGCTATTCACGGGGCTTAGTCTTTGTCACCAAAAGTTGGTCCCTCGTGTAGTAGTTGAGATGGATTCCTTGGTTCATTCTGAATCCCTAATGGGTTTCAGTAAGGTTCCATGGTCTATAATCTATGTAATAAGTAGGTTTAAAAGGTATCTTAGTAGCACTATGGAGGTTCTTCACACCTAGAGGGAGGGAAACAAAGTTACGGATTAGTCGAATTCTACAGCTTCTAACATAACTTATATTACCTTTCTTTAACATTTAAACTCCTTACCTCTATAGGGGGTGAGCTATGTAATGGGGTATTCCCACGAACTGCGCTATTTTAGACCACCCTAAGAGGTCTTATATTGTTTTTGGAGTATTTTATTTCAATAAATCCATGATGATTAATATATATATATATATATATGATGAATTGGATCTTAAAAGTTATATAATATTCAAGGTTACCTCTATCAAAGCCTCTTATTGGATTGAATGATATAAATAATCATTTTGTTCAATAGTAGAGGAGTGAAAATGTTTGATGGAAAAAATTGCATTTCTAGAAAAACATAATGTTGCCTTATTTTTTACTACTTTATTCAATTTTAAATCTATTCAAATAGGTGATCATATGACCTTCACTTACAAGACAAATCTTGAAGTCAATGGAATATCAAGGAACTTTATTCTTATTCTCTTTTTATAGAAATCATTCACTAGGGTGATGGCTCTAAAAAATACCAAGGAAGTATCGAAAAAGTTATAAATAAGTTGTAAAGGGAATCTAAATATCATAGATCCCATGTTACAAATCTAGAGAAGCAAGTTCAAAGAATTAATTATTGATAAGGATTAATCCATTAATTATCAATTCACTAGAGTTAATAAAATAGTGATTAATGTCGGAGGATTCGGTGAAAATATAAATTATGATGTCATTACAAAGAAACTCAAGAGGAATTTCCCTAACAAGTTTGATATCAATGTTCCTAATTTAGAAGATAGACTATATATTTATCTTGATGAGTAACATAATGTCATAATTTCCTATGAAATGAGACTTACACTCACTTTTAAGAAGAAAGGTTAAGATGTGATTGATTTTAAATCCATGATAAAGTTAAATATAAAAGAATAAAACATTAAAAATTATAGTGATTCATATGGTGATGATGAGATATATGAAGATTTAAAGGAAACCATATATCTCATCTCTATGAAATTCGAAAAAATTAAAATCCAATTATAAGGGTAAACTACCGTTAAAATGATTCAACTATGGTGGTGTTGTAAATTTCTCTATACATGGTCCAAATTAAAACAATCTTGGATATGAGGCCTATAACAATGACGAAAATCCCATGAATAATAAGTGGGGGAATAAAATAATGTTTAAAAATAAATTTTTTATGTTAATGATTATGCTTCTGACAAGTAAATGAAAATATTAATAAGAAAGGAAAAGATGAAGACATGTCATCCTAAAGTCAATCTGATAATGAAGGGAAAGGATAGATCACAAACATTATAGAAATTTTGTAAAATTAATAAACCTTCTCATGTAGTGAAGATCATGGTGGATAAGAAACATATATGGAGCACCTTATCAAATCTGGGTTGGAAGAATTCCTTGAGAAAAAAACACATCCAAAGAGTGATGCTAAAGCTTTGAAGTGGGTGGATAAGAAAAGGTTGAATCAACTGATGAGTTTCTAATGAATCAACTAATGATTTTCTAATTAATCAAACTAAATACATTGCGAAACATGACAAATCAAAGTTTAAAGTGGATTAGAATAAATATATATTGATTTATCTTGAAGAAAATTTGATCATTATGGAATAAGAACTAAGAAATATAGAATAAAAATATCTTATAACTAAAAATGAGTTGAAAATAGCCCATAAAGACTTTAATAAATATTTTAAATTCAAGTATGAAACATTTTTAACAAATGATAATGGAATAATGTAATATTAGGTTAAATAAATACTTAAAACATCTCTAAAAATTGAATAGGTTTTCCTTAACCATGGTTGGCTCAGATGATATGATTATAAATAGTCTCCCATATCTATGGAGGAAAGTATAATATAAATAAACTCAATCCACATAAAAAATCATAATCTAGTTTTATCTAGATAACAAAGGTAAAATTATAAAATATAGTTTTCATAACAAGCTTACAGTTATAATAGGAGTTTCAGATTCAGTTGATACTTTTGGGGTTTTGGGATTTATAATCTTATGGCGAATACATTCTAGAATGATATGTCTCTACCAAGGATAATTATTGAAGAAATTAGGCATAACACTAAGATGAAAATAAGTGATTCCCCATTGAATAAATAAATGAACAATGTTAATTCAAATATATATACTTAAAAATGGTTTAAAAGTTTGAATGAAATTTGTTGTATATGCGAGAATCCTGATCATTGTATTGAATTATGTGTGATGAATGTTTCTTAATATATCTCCTACCACAAAATGATAAAATTATTTCGAAATAAAAATAAATATGAGAAGTCATTATTTTAAGATTTTTCCTTGATAGAAAGTAAGAAAGTAAGACCTTGGATATGTTCAAATGAGTTCTCCTCATATATAACTAGGGACACTAAAATTAATAAATTCATTGAGAAACATTAAGGATGAGTGTTTAATTTTTAAAATAAATTCTCACTAAATATAAAAGTTATTATAACTACTCAAATTGATTTTAAAGGACTCAAATGCAAACATGCCTTATTTGAGGAAGGTTTGAAGCATGATATTCCATGTTTTATCCAACTTTTTGATCAAGGGAATGAAATTTTAATTCAAAATAACTCCTGTGTTTCAAAAATTCCAAGGATACAAGAATTTTTACAAGAGGTGAAATAATAAGTGGAAACTTGTTTCAAATTTGTGACCCATCCAACTCATGATGCATGAGTTATGTTGATGAAAATGTCATATGTAATAGGATACTTGGTTACCTAGGTCAAGGGAATATGATCAAGATCTACAAGCATAAAATAGTGAGAGACTTTACCAAAACTCAATAAAGAAAGGGTGGTTGTTTGTGAGACACTTCAAAAGGGGATTATGGGTCAAAAGGAACATGGGAGGATGGACCTAAAATTTATTATACCTTTGGATCTAATATATTCAGATGTGTGTGGTCCCATGAGGAATAACATAAAAAAGGTTTAATTCTACTTTATTATATTTATAGATTACCTCACTCATATGAAAAATGTCCTCTTCATGAAAAACAATTCAGATACTATTCAAATGTTCAAAAAAATTATAATATAAGTGGAAAATGATCTTATAGTTTACATAAAATGTATTAGGTCATACAATGGAAAAGAATACAGAAGCAGTTCTTTTGAGAGATACCTAGAAAAATATGGTATAAAATTCAATATATTGCGCTATACACTACTTTATTGATTGTTGTTGTTGAAATAAAAAATCTTATGAAAATGGGAAGAACCATGCCATTTGAGTATAAGATTATGATGTTATTTTGGAGAGAATTTATCTACACCACTATGAATATCCAAAATAGGCACTTTTTAAATCCTAAAACTCATAATACTATATATGAGATGTTTAAAAAAAATTAAAAGCCTTTTTATTTCATTGTTATATAATGATATAAAACAAAAATTCAAGGAAGTTTGAATAAAAGGTTGAAGAAGACATCTTTTCTGGTTATCTTTCAAATAGATCTGGTCACAAAATCTAAAGGAAAACTGAAATAAGGTGAAGGAATATTTATATGCTTAAATTTTTTAAAATAAACACAAAATAAATGTTCTTATTGAGTCTTTGGATGAATCTTATTAGGTTGAAAACTTGTATAATTATGAAAAAAGATAGGTGATCAAGTTATAACAGAGGAGGTAATGATTAATATTGATTTAAATATTACCAATTAGGAATTAGAAACTAAGAATTATGGGGTATAAAAGGCTAATAAAACATGTATACTTTGAGGATATTTTTGGATTGTAGGATGCACCTATCCCAACCTGAACAAGGGTGAGGTTAGAAAACCAAACTATACTTATTTCATAAGTTGAGCCTCATATTGTTGTCAATTCAACTATTAATGAGTAATAAATTTATAAAATGAATGAAAAAATTGATCAAATAGATAAAATATCCACTTGAGAACTTGCACCAACACCTAATGTTATGAATTTCATTACACCAGGTGGGGTATCTAAAATAAGTTGAATGAGGAAGGTGAAGTCATAAGAAATAAATAATGGATGGTGTGTGAGGGTTACTCTTATATGGAAGGAGTTGAATTCAAAGAAACCTATTCACCCATATTAAGGATTGAAACCATTAATATGTTTTTGGAAGTGTAATAAAACAAAAGATACAATATCTATTAATTTTTTATGAAATGTACCTTTCTTAATGGTGAGTTACAAGATGATATATTTATTAAAGAACTTTAATTATTTTTCCTTGATAAATATTAGAGCATGTTATTCATGTTTCAATAGGATATATATAGGATGAATCAAGCCCCATGATCCTCGTATGCCAAGTTTCATAGATTATTGAGAATTGTGTGTTTTAAAAAGTTAAAAATTGATATTAATTATTATGTAATAAAGTTTTCCATAGGTAATATTTTAAAAGTATATTTTGATGGAATCATTTTGACATGTGATAAATAATCTCTATGTGATTAAATTTCTGAGGACACTGATATAGAGTTTGAAATTTTATTATTCGGTGAGATGTCTATGTTTTGAGGGTTTTAAGTCATTTAAAGAGATAGAAATGTAATTTTTTATCATGAAAATTAATCTAGATAATTAATGATGCATTTTTTTAATAGGATGATTCAAAGGGATCTCTATTTCTATTATATTTGTAATGAAACTAAGGATAAGTCAAGAGAAAGTGTAAATCAAATATTCTATATAAAACTGATTAGAAACCTTCTCTAACTTATTGCTTCAAGAACTGAAATTGTGTTTGATGCAGAATTTTTTTCCATATTTCAAATTGATCCTAAGTATTTTCACCAACTTACAGCCAAGATAATCCTCATATACATTATAACTGTGTTGAGTTTCTTCTTTTTGTACATAATCAATACATACTTGACCTTGGAAGGATTTACGAATACTGATTATGTTGGTGACTATGTTGAAATGAAATCAACCATAAGTGGAAAAACATTTCTTGATGATATTTATATATAATGGAAGACAAAGATTTAGAGTTTTTTGGAATTAAGCATAGTGTAAATTGAGTACATTATCACCATAGAATCCTACACATGTTTGATTTATATGTATGTTCAGCTAGCTAATTTGAGAGTTTATTTTGATATACCACTATTTATTTCCCATGAAAATAAAAGTGTTATAATTGATTTTAAGAATCTACTTAAGCACTTGAGATCTATACACATTGATATCAGGTATCAATTCATTAAAGAAAATTTTGAAAATTGTGATGTAAGACTTGAGTTTATTGGTACCATGGATAATTTTGTAAACATTTTTACTAAATCATTTCCAAAGGATGCATTTCATAACTTGTGCTTGAAACTTTATCTTCATCCTTCCCCTCTCACCTAAGGTTATTTCTTAAAACCCTACCAAATAGACCATGTAATTTATTGAAAATGGGGAATAAATGGTGATACAACTATGGATCAAAGGGTGTATCAAAGGGTGTGTGAATTTAGGGGGTTTCATTTAATTCACTTGGCTATATTTTCTTATAACCAAAGGATAATATTATCTAAAAAACATTACCTTAACCATCAATGTGGTGAAACACTCTTACCATATGAGTAATTTTGTGACTTTATGATTCTCATATGATTATGTGAAAGTTTTGAATATTATTTATAATAAATCTTAAAGTAGGATATTATGGTATCCTTGTATTTTTTTATGAAGTTTTGGAAGATTTTAATTTGTTTATAACCATTATTAAGAGTCATCATAGGTTGTTGAGATGTTTTATGAGTTTACTGAAATTATTTTGAGATGGTTAAAATGGGGTGGAGTTTTTTAAATAATTTATGTGAGTTTTAAAATTAATATGGAATTTATGAAGACCACAATAATACTTTAGTACTTTGTACAACTTCAAACTAAGGCAAGAAAAATGGAGAAGGCGCTGGATGTGTGAATGCAGCATTAGGCGTATGCCTTTTCCAGTATTATATTCCATTATACTACTTTTATTTTGATTGTATGAACTCAAAATTTTATTTTTTAGGTTGGTGAATAATTAATTTGAGAGTCTATGTAAGCCTTTGAGTGCCAGTATAATTGATTGAGTTACTGTCATAAGACATCATTTAACATATGACTTTATAGATCTTAAGACTTATGGTCTGTGAGTGTAAGACTTTGTAGTACCAAAAATAAGCCTTTTAGATAGTTTAATCCTTGAATCATAATCCTTCAATGAGCATAAACCTTTTATTTCCTATCCTATGTCTCCAATACATATAATAATTTTGAGTTCATGTTAGGGGGAAAATAGACTTTCTATAAATTGTGATCTTGATGAAATAATCTAAATAATGAATGTATCAATCAATAATGATAGAAACCTCAAGTTTGTAATGTGATTCAAATGGGATAAAAAATCATTGACCCTCACAATGATGAATAATAACAAACATGAAGTTTATAGAATTATATTAAATAAAGAAGAAGTGCATTTATTATGTTTTCAAAAATAATGCAGATATATGTATGATGATGATTGGTTGATCCTTAGCTTCTATAACATGAGCAATTTATATTATAATTGAATATCAATGTTTTGAAAATCATTTTTTTTAGATGAGCTTTGAATATTGGTTTCACGGTGATTATTTCCTTCATAATTCATGTGATAAGAATAAAAATATGATTATTAAAAACTAATTATATTCATAAATGTTGGAAGAATGTGAAAGATGAATGGAAAATGGAACTAACTTGTTCGAAGAAGAAGAATATGATTGTGTTGTTTTCAAAAGTAATAATACAAGGGTAGTTATAGTATTTCCATGAGAATATGGCCAATTATGCCCATGTGAAAACACTTAATGATTCCTAGGAAGGATAATCCAAGAATCTCAAAATAGTAAAATACTCATTATTATTTCTTTTGGAAGGATTGAGACATGCTATCACATACAAATTTTGGTATAGGAAAAGAATGTTTGTATTTAATACATCATCAGATAAGAAAAGTGATTTCTCAAAGAAAGAAAAGTTGTTTTCAAAAATAAATATGTTGATAAAAGATGTGATCTTAATGTCTACAAAAATATTGAGAAGTAGAATAGAGCTTTGTGTGTGAAGTTTAAAATTTATCATATGTATCTGCTTGAACTAGAGAATTCAGTTAATGATCTTTGAGAATAATAATAGAGAATAAGTATTATATAAAATGTTTCAACAACTAAGATCATTTTATTGAATATTTTGAAGTCTCTTAAAGAAGATCTCTATTGGTTTTTAAAGAAACCCAGTACATCAACTGATATTTCCCATTTTTTCTAACTCATTGTAACTAGTAGGATACTGAGTAGGACCAGTGAGAAATTATGTAATAGTAGTATAGAGATTCTATGAAACTGTAGATGAAGGGTGATTAATCCCTACCCATTATAAGTCCATGATTGAATTATAGTTTAAATTATATATGTGGGGTGATTACTGGCTATAGTAAGGAGTATTCTTACACATTGTTATTGAACCTTGTAATTAAAATTTTATTCCATGTTTAATTTATTTTCTATGTTATCATGTAATGATAAGATCACAATATTCTTGTGAGATATTCATGATCTAACGAGCTAAAGATGTTTGTTTCAAGAGTAATAAGAATTTTCAAAAATAAAAGTCTACATTGATTCACCCCCTAGTGTAGTCATATAATAAATTCTCTCTAACAACCATAGGAGCACTATATAATCCATAAGGATTGGTGACAAGAATTGTGGATCTGTAAGTATTGTTAGTGATTAATTTACATACTATGGTTATACAAATAAAAGTAATGTAAATAAAAACTATATGAATGTAATGAATGTTATACAACATAAATACACACCCCGTGTAAATTTGAACATTAATTATGTGTCTCTGAAAAATGTGGATATGTTCCAACGACAACTTATCATCTCTAACTCCAACATCAAGTGGAAATATACCTAGAACAAATATTATAGAACATAGTAAAATAATAATCTATATATCTAATAGTACTTATTGAGGCTGAAAAAAATAGATCATAAAGATGTATATCTATAAAAGTGCACATATAGGGTGTGAGCATAAAATACTCAATAGGAAACCCCCATGAATCTAATATACATGAAAAATCCTCAAGGGAATGCATTAGATCAATAAATTCATTTACATAAATATACTGAATTTATTTAACAAAAGCATTGGTAATTAAATAGGAGTAAGGAAAGAATAAAGAGATATATAAACTATCTCAATACCTAACTCCCAATATTGGGACACCTAAAATACTTACTTGAATCCAAATTTTTAGGATTTGAGAAGGTTGGGTCAAGAAAACCATGATGCCCATCTCATAACTAAAATCAGGCTAAACAAACCATCCCTTTTGGCAGAAGGAAATGATGTATAATATTTTTAGGTCAATCGAGATAACCATTGCATTTTAGGTAGTTTAATATGTATAATAGAGTTCGTGTGTTTTGAGGCCTTCCCACACCATCAAATTGTTTACCAATATAAGTTTTACTTGGAAACCTTTTATAAAAAAATATGATACACCCTTTACAATATCCAATAACGATTACCCAATATCATAGAAGTATCCTTTCTCAAAACTTTTAATTCAAAACCACAATCATACACATTTTAATAGAATTAAATAATAATTTTTGAGTAAAAATTATATCATAATATCAAAGACAATCAATAAATCTAAAATTAAACATGCCATCATATCCCCCCACATATATCATATAATAAAATGTGTTTTCATATGTACTATCATAATATAAACATGTTCATTCCACATAAATCACATTATTAATCTCATATATATAAATAAAATATTTCACTAATCATATATTAGGTTATAATCATTGTTACTTTTAGCTTATTATAGATTCGAACATTTCAATATTCAATATTCATGAGAAAGTTAATAAATGATTTGTTAAAATAATTCCAAACAATCCTTTAACTTATGAAAGGGTGGTATCCAATTTTCCTTAGTAGATCTCAATATGGTAATCCATTTATGTTATTAGTTGGGACAAATACATACCTAAATCAATCAAGATAATAATTTAAAGGTGATATAATGGTTAATTATTGATATTCATAAGAAAATAAAATTTCTTATAAAAATAAATTTTCATCCTAGGGATTTACTTTAGTGAAAATAAATTTATTATTCAATTTTATCAAAAGAATTACTTTAACACTTATCCATTTATTGAAGTAGAGTGTGATATATTTTAAAAAGTGAACAATTATTATGAAACCAATTTAAGGTGGAAATATTTTTTATAGAATTTAAAATAACTTTAGGTTTATTGAAAAAAAAGATACTTTTCAAAACAAGGTATCTAATTTGGGTTAGAACCCGGTCGAAGAAACTAATTAAGATTAATTATAACATCATTCTTTTACACATGGAAATTAACTCAACTATCACATCATTATCAATGAAACCATTAACTATACTTATGTTTAGATCTTTTACTTTTAACTCATTGAGGTTAAAGTGAGAATCAATGATTACATTGATTATATAAGTTTATGTCACAATAAAGGATGCTTCTTCTTAAAATAGTACATACCACTAATTTTTATAAACTTACTTAACCAAGGATGTTACTCCATCATTTTAGGTCTACAATGGTTCAAGAACAAAAAATTTAAAAGTTATGTAGTAATGTATATTTATTACACAAAGTTTTCTTATTAACCTAGGATAGAAAAATTATACATACTTATTGACACATAATTATTGTTTATCCAAAATAATATAATGATTTATAATGGTTAAGAATCCTTAGAAGGTGTTTTAAATTAATGTGTTATATAATCACATTAATATTTTCATATTGAATTAGATTTTTCTATAATGATGCATAACCAATTGACTAATTTAATTATGAATCATTTTCTTTAGTTTTACATTTTCTTATTGAACAAGAATATATGTATACTAGAACAATTATAGACATAAATCATGTAAAAAAATAATCATCTTGTAAGTGATCTCAATAACAAAAATTTCCAAAGAATATTTAATTCACATATTTCAAAACTAAAGAAATTTTTTCATAGAAAATCCATTTTTATTTAAAATTAATGTATTCATTGAAAATTTTGGATTTATACCCATAAAATAGAATAAAAACTTTATTTATTCATTTAATAAAAAAATAGTGGTAGTTGAGTCCAAAGAAATTCGTAAAGGATTTCAAATAGGTTTCACCGACATACAATAAATTCATCCTTAATAAGACCTCTCATATACCCCAATGGTACCATAGTATCCCATATTAATAATCAAAAAATAATCCATAATTATTTTATTTTTATAACCCAAATATCCAAAATGACCTTATTTATAGACCATATGAAACATAACAAAAACCAATATAGATAACCAAAAAAATCATAATATCCATAATAAGAATGAATCCCCATATATATTTTACTTAAGCATCCCTAAATAAAGATTTGAGGTCAATGAAAACCTAATAAATTCATTTTAAAATGTAAGGATGCCAAAAATATTAATCAAAAATAAGAAATATACTCATATGGGTCTGTTTTAACCTAAATGAGAAGATGGCATAACTTTATAATTTATTTCATTATAACTTGGGTAAAATTACAATTTATTAAACCCATTCACATTGAGGAATAATAATAAAATTAATAAGAGGATAGTAAATAGGAATAGGGGAAGATTACTTAGATTTATACTTAAAGGAATCCACCCAAATCAATGTTTTCTTCTAAAGAGAGATGAAGAGAACATGAAGAGAGAAGAGGAAGATATTAAGGAGGGTGTTTAAACAAGTGAAAATAAGGGTAATAGAAAATGTATTTATGGGTTTAAAAATGAGGGGACCAAAATTAAAAAATATAAATTAATTATGTTTTAAATAAAACTACCAATGTGGACACGAAAGTTTCAATGAAACCCCACTAGACTTCTGATGGAACTTCAACTATTGTACAACTCTTACTCTTTTGGAAGACATATGATGGAATACCAGAAGAGTTCCAGTGGTAGGAATACTACCCACCCCTTCCATTTTTAATCTTTTGATCCCCACCCATCCACTTCCAACTTCTTCTCACACATAATTAACATTAAAAAATAACTTTTGTCACATAAAAACCATCAAACATAGGCCCATATTCATCCAAACATCAAAATTTCAAATTTCATGATAATTTCATAAATAAATTTCTTCAGGAGCATAATAACCAAGGTCAGGATCATTATAAACTCCCCAATATAGTTTCTTCCACACCTAAAAAACATAATACACAAAAACCTTTAAACCTTTATTAAGTCTTTAAATCATAAAACCTACTAGAACTATACCAACATATAATCATATGGTCACATTATATACCAAAATAATTATACCTAAAATTAATACATTCATAAGAATTAAAAAAATATAATACTAAATAGAATATACTAAAACATTAGAAGTCACCAAAACATTCATCATCCAAATGTTCAGAATTCTAACATCTAATGAAAATAATATAAATCCTCAAATTACACAAGTATAATATTCTTAGCCATCATCCAAAACATATACATGGTGTAAAATACCATAAGGTTATGTCTCTAAATGAATCACCAAGATTTTAATACACAAAATACCTATTTATTTATAATTATCCCCACTGTAAGACTTAACATGGTCCTACTCTTACTTATCTTCCACATATTTCAATTTTTTCATAACTTTTGGGTAACCAGAAATAACATTTAATTTCAATTTAAAAATACCATTTCAAAACTCATTTTAATACAACATTATCTATGATAAAATAACATATATTACAAATAAATTAATAAAAAAACACTTTTCATTTTTTACTTTTGAATAAACTTGAAGATTAATTTTAAAACGCCATGTTAAATTCATTTTCAAAACACATGATTTTAGAAAATTAGGCTATTAAATTTAAAATACACCATTTTTTATAAAATCCATTTCATACGAAATCATCAAGACATAAACATAATATCTCATAATATAAATTCCTTCTATTTTAAAGGTTGCACAAAACTGAATGTAAAATAGAATTCATTATCAAAAAAGTGATAACAATAACCAATAAAGTGTAATAAAGAGTATGTTTTAATTAATAATATCACTTAGTGAAAGAATAACACATCATGATAGATAAATGTTATTATCCAATAAATGATAACTATTTTAGTGTAATTTGTATATCAATGATGAAATATTGGCATACTATTAGCCTAATTAGGTTAAATACCCTGATATGGGGGTGAATAGGGTTATAAAAGATTAAAAAAACTGCCCATTCAGATATTATTTCATTGTTAAAAAACAATGTTCTCTCTCTTTCTTGGTGAAATGTATGAATAGAATTTAAATCATGCAAAAGAAATATAAATTTTACTTGGTTCACCCTCACTAGGATATTTCCAAGGAGTATACAATGGTGATGTGCTGATTTACCAAATCCACTAAGGCTCTTTGTAAAAATACAAGTTTTGTACTAGATCATTTCTATGCCTATAATCACTTCCTTTGCAAGGTTTAGGGTCAGCTCACTACTTTCCCAAGGGTCACTCCCTGTGTCTCTTTCTTTGGCTCATAGTTGGTGGAAAGGATCACCATATTCCTCTTCCTTTACTTACGTTTCTAGGAAGGGATCCACTCACAGTTTATGGACTTGTAGGTCCCTTTATTTTCATGAATGCATGGGTCTTGAACTATAGATAGATGCTTGTTTGAAGTCTTGTTTTCACCCATAGATGAAATCCACTTTTATATAAATTATTAGTTTGCATAAATTTCTTTCGAAAAATATTTTAGTACTTCTTCAAGCCTCCATTAATCCTTCAAAAAAAATATTTCTTCCTCCGTAAACTATACTGAACTATGTGACGTAAGTGCTTCATGGACAACTTATTCCTCTGTGAACTGCCTCTTCTTCTATGGGAAATCTCTCCTTTTTTGGACCACTTCTTATTCTATGGACCAACTCTTCCTCTATAGACTATTTTCCTTATAGATCTTCAAATACCAACAAAACACCTTTGTAGACTGTTCCCATGAACAACTTAACCCTTCGCGGAATTCTTCCTCACGAACTCCTCTCCTTCGCGAACTCCTTTGAAAAACCTTTTAGACATTTCTGAATTCTTACTAGATAAATAATGTTTTATAATGAAAATATCTCATAATAATGATGGGATTAGCGGTCCTTATATAGGAAAATAGATCTTCATAACCTGCTAATTTTTTTACTTGAAACTTTGAGGGGGTACAACATTCACCATGTACTTCTATGCGGTCTGTATAGCACTTTGATCCTCTCCAACTGTCAATCTATTTTTCAAATTAAAATACTTTTCATATCTTTAAATAATTGCCTATAAGTTGAAAATGATAGAAATCCCACAAACAAAACATCAACTCTCAACTGAAAGTGATGAACTTTGCATGAAAAAAAGGATCATATGAACTATTTGTCATCTGTGAACTATTTTTTGATTGTGGTCCTCATAGCATCCATCATAAAACCTTGAAATCCATAAACTATGTTTCGTGGTCCAAAAACCATGCTTTTTGGAATACTTTGCAAAAAACATTTCATTGGAAAAATATAAAATTGCTATTTTGATGCCCAAAAATTTGGAAAACACTAGGAAGTTGTGCCACCTTAAAAATCTACTTCAAAAAACACTGACCATACTCATTCATAGTCATATGGATTTTTCAACAAACACAATCAACCCAAAACCCCATAGAGGATGCTTTTATGGGTTTTTTTCAATAATATCCCCCTTTGGGTTTGTTGAAAATTCTCCACATTTTGATATATCATTGAAGCTCATTCCATTTTCTATTAGCATTTTATTCTTGTGATTAAGATAGAGATCAAATATTTACTCAACACACACTCTAAGATCACATGATTCATGTTAAGCATGAGAAACAAGAGTATAATGAAAATTATATCAATTAATCACTTCATTCTATCCCAAAAACACTCATCTTATTTCATTACAAAACATAGTTTTCATAATATATAATCTTTGATCGATCACTTTTTGCATCGTTAGATTTAATACTCCCCCTACATCACTACTCCCCCTATCATATTCTCCCCTATCATCATTAAGATATTTTATCCCTTTTAAATAGCCACAACTTCTCCCCGTATCTTCATATGTTTTCATCACAAACCTCAGCTATCGTGATATATAATATTTGATCGATCACTTTTAGCATCTTTAGATTTAATATTCCACCTTTGTCACTACTCCCCATATCATCTTCTCACTATATCATTATTAAGACATTTTATCCCTTTTAAATAGCCACAACATCTCCGCCTTTTTAACAAACCTGAAGACCACTCCTTTGAGTTATTCAACAGGTTAAAGAGCATCGATCAGGACAGTAGGGAAAAATACATCATACCTCAGGGAGAGGGGGTCCCACATACACACTTTTTCAAGTGTAGGGAGTTGACTGGTCTCCCAGAGCTAGTTGATTTCATTCAAATGATTATTTGGGTAAATTCTTTATAATAATTTATGAAACCTATAGTTATGTTGGAACATACTACAACTTCACAAGACCTTTCTCCACTTTCCCCTTGATAAAATGATATTTAATTTCAATTTTCTTTGTCCTTGAGTGATAGATTAGATTTTTACTAACATTTATATCACTTGAAATATTGTATTAGATTCTGATTAGAGACTTTACTTCAACTCCCATATCATCCAGTTTTTTCTTCATCCACAATAGCTATATACAATCTTGAGTAGCCGTAATATATTCAGCTTCTTTGGTGATCACTGAAATTCAATCATTCTTCTTTATTATCCAATAAATACACAATCCACCAAGATAGAATGTTCCACCTAACATTGATTTTCTACCATCTTCTGATCCATCCCAAACTACATTTTTATAGCCCAATAACTCTTACTGAGATTTTTCATTGTATATTAAACTGAAGTCCACTATTCCCTTGATATACGGAAGTATTATTTTCACTATAAAAAAGTGACTTTACTTGTGATTTTTTTGATATCTTTCTGGTTGGCATGTGGAAAAAACAATATAAGTACTTTTCATTGTCAAGTAAAATAGATTTATAATGATTTTCCTATATTTTGTTATATTGACTACATTGCCTTCATCATCCTATGATAGTTTTATCTAGGTATCCACTATAGTTTTCATCTCTATGGAATTATCTATTCTATATATTTTCAAAACCTCATTGGAATATTTTTATTGAGAAATGAATGTTCAATTATTTCCATATGTCACCTGTAAACTGAGGAAATCATCAATTCACCGATCATCAACATTTCAAATTCACATTTCATGAATTATATGAATTTATTGCATTAAGATTCATCTAATACACCAAAGATTATGTCATAGACATATTCCATCACCATAATCCTTTGATTACTATCAATATTGACATATATACTATAATCAACTCCACCAGGCTGAAAACTCATATTTTCATAAACTAATCTAATCTTGAATACCATGATCTTGGTTCTTGATTCAGCCCATATAGAGCCATATTCAGACTAAAAACATTGTTCTCATATTCAATAATGAGAAAACCATAGGGATTCTTAATGTAAACTTCTTCTTATAGAACCCCATTTAGAAATTCTGACTTGACATCCATTTGGAAAACATTGAACTTTATTTTCACTATTATGTCCAAGAATAATCTGATTGTCTCTAGCCTTGAAATAGGTCAAATCACATCACCATATTAATTCATATTATTATGAAATTTCCATTTAGTCCAGATGACATTATTTTGTATTGGTCTCAAAACAATATCCCATATCTGATTATTCTCAATTTTTTCAAGCTCTTCATTCATAACCTAAACCCAATTCTCATCTCTAGATGTTTCATCAAAAAAATTATGCTCTATGTGTGATAAGTACGATTATTATTGTAGATTATTCATTCTCCTTGTCTAAACTGGTGTATTCTGATCACCAATTATGTTTTTTCATTCAATTTCAACTATTATCTTCAATATTTGTGTAGATACTGAATTCCTCTCATCATTTTCATTATCTAAATCTTCTTCCAAATCAACCTCTATAATTGGAACATCCCTGGATCTTCTTATCTCTTCATCATTATTCTCTCATGGATGATCATTTATTTCCTAAATATTTTTCTAATTCTCTAATATAGTTACATCATGGATTTCAACAACATTTCCTAGCCACTTATTGAATAATTTATATGATTCGTTTTTCTTTGAGTATCCAAGACATATCCCTTCATCTCCACAAGATCAAAAATTCCTGTGTTTCTCATTGTTGACAATTAATCACTTACTTCCAAATACTCGAAAGTAATTTAACATTGGATTCTTTCCATAACATATCTCATATGGAGTCTTCTCTTATTTTGGACATAATAAAGCTCTATTTTATGTGTAGACTGATTTCATCACTACTTATTTCCAAAACATCTCTGGTAGGTCTTTCTCAATGACCATTGTTATATCCATGTTGTTGATAATTCAGTTTCTTCTCTCAACTACTCCATTATATTTTGGAGTTCTTACTATAGAAACTTGTTGTCTTATCCCATGTTTCTCAAGATAATCCTCTACTTAGAAATTTTTTAACTCAGTTCCATTATCTATTCTGATCATCTGGATTTTATGACCTAGAATCTTTTCAACTTCCGGTCAATATCTAGTAATGCAACTGAACACCTCGTACTTGTGGGTGATGATTTATACCCATGCCATAATGCTAAAATCATCAATGAGGAGAACATAATATCTCCACCCATCAATAGGTCTTGGTGAAATAAGTCCACACACATCAATATGTACCAACTCAAGAACTCTTGTTCAACTTTTATCTTTTTCCTTATATGTCTTTTGAATTATCTTCCCTTGTTTATAGGAATCGCATGTATGAGTACGATCACATGATAAACTAGGGATATCACGAGGAGCATCATATATCACCAGATCTTCCAAGGTTTTTTCGGATCAACTAGCCAAGAATTTTATACCGTAACTTTTTTTCTTCTTCATAGGATAGAAAGCACATATTTTATTCTTAACTCATAAGGTAGATATTTTCATTCATACACTTTCCCTACAAAAAAACTACACCATATTTTTCCTTGATGAAAAATAATTTATTTTAAAAGCTTACAGAATTTCATGTGTCACACAGTAGACTAACACAAAGAAATTTTTGAATAAGACCTTTGAAAATTAAGACATCAGTATGTCTCGTGTCTTTTCCCCCAAACATAGCTTTCCCTGATCCAAAAATCTTTAGGTCATCATCATTACCAAATATTATGATACCCCCCTTATCGTACCTGATTATAGTCATTATATCCTTATTACCTATCATATGATAGGTGCATATATTTTCAATAATCTATATTCCAATGTGATATGATGCTTTAAAAGAAATATCCACAACCACTGCTTATTCAACTATCTTCTCCTTTTTCCACTATTTTTTTAATTCATACCCAATATAGATTGGTAATCTTGATCTTCCCCAAAGTATGGTGGACCTACTTTATCTTGAAATACTAAAAATGAATTTTTCATTTTCATATCATTTGATGATATATTTAATTGATGCTTATGACCACATTAATTCTCCTTCGTCACACTTATCTACATTATTGATGAATAATATATTGCCATGTGCATGAATTCTCCACACCTGATATAGTTACTATAAAATGATGTTATGAAATATTCAGTTCTTAATGGCTTCCTCTATTGGTATTTTTCCTTTCGGTACCTCTTATCTATGGAACAAACATTTTTTGAGTGTATCATATTTCCACAATAATAACATCCCATGTGGGGTGAATTCTTGTTTGGAAGTATTTCACCACTTGTTATACCATAGGTTCTCATAATTTTCTTATTCTGATTCATTCCCAAATTAGTCTTAAATCTTGGATCAGGTGCTTATGGTCTGACTTCAACCATTAATGCTTTCTCTTTTTGATCAAGCCTCATACCAGCAATATCATTTTGATTTGACTGTTTATGTTTTTCTGTTGGACCTTTGTGTTCCATTTATATATATTCTATCACCTGAATGATCTTATTTCTTGAATTCATACCAAGAATCAAAATATTCTCTTGATCTTTAACTTTTCTTCATAGACCTATGACTTCCTCTTCAATCTGATCAATACATTTTATTTGACATTTCCCAGTGATAGTAAAACTATTGATTTATGTTTTCTATTATTCAATTTTTAGCTTGTACTCAACCACTTTTTCTGAGATTTCTAGCATTGAATAAATTAGTTTTTCAATTTCATTATTCAACTCAGACTTCTCTTCTTCCTACTACTATATATAAAGTTTGTCATCATAAAATACTTTGTTGTATTTCTTCATTTTGGATATCCAAACATCTATCTCTTCAATAGTATTTTATAATTCAACCTCAAGGTCAAATCTTCCTTCTACTTCTCCCTCATCATTTTTGCTTTCATCCCTTTTTTGGGAATTTCCCACAACTGCCACTATAGCATCTTCTTCATGACCCTTAAAGTCCTCTAACTCCTCTGTATCAGATTCTTTAGAACTTTCATCTTCTTTTGAAAGTAGATTCTTATTTTTGAAGTATTTTCTATTAAATATTTTCTTTCCTTTAATGTAGGCTAATGAATTTTTATATGGAATTTCATTATTGTATTTATCATCATCTTCAAACTTTTTAGGACACTTTGCTACAAAATTTTCAATCATTGTGCATCAAAATCATGAAAGTGGAAGTTTACCTTTCAAATTTACTCTTCCACTTTGCAGATTTCCAGAGAGAAATGACAAGACAACATCTAAATTTTCTTTCTCCTGAATATCTTCAATAGAGAGCATCTTCATGGCCTTTAATTCCACTTATTTGGACTTCCCATTTTCTATAGTATCATTATCATCATTTCTAATTTCATATGAAATAAGAGTACTTTGCAAGTTATACAATGTCATCTCCTTCAGATATTTATCTTCCAATACATAAACCATTAGATTAAACTAAGGTGGATGTTTTCTCAATATTCAAATGAAAATATTTATATCTTCCATAAATTTTTTGAGACCGTGCATGTATTCCACAACAACATTCACTTGATCAAATAATGTATCAATAGATTCATTAGGGTTCATTTTGAGATCCTCATATTTTTTCCATAAAACTTGCTGCTTTGCTTCACTAACTTTTGAGTCGCCCTCATAAATGTTCCAAAGGTTTTCCCATATAGAATGTGATGTTTTACACATTATCACATTCATATAGATTTCATTGGATAGGGATCCACATAAATCATTGATTCCTTTGGCATCTGCATCCAATTCCCTTTGGTTAGCTTCTAATAAATCTCCAATATCAATATTGGATGAAATTCCATGCATCATTGCTATTAACACGTACATTAATAATTAATGGAAATAATGTTTCATTTTATTCTTCAATAATTTAAAATTGTTCCCACAAAATATCAGAATCCCTTTGTGATTGAAAACCTCCATTTCTTCTGTTAAGAGAAAACTACTAAATTTTTTCCTGGATATGATACAAATTTTTATCCTAATTAGGTTAAATACCATGATAGGGGGTGAATCAAGGAATGATAGATTAAAACAACTACCCCTTTGGATCTTTTTTCATTGTTAAAAAACACTCTTCTCTCAATGTATGAATAGAATTTAAATCATGCACAAGTCACATCAATTTTACTTGGTTTATCCTCACTGAGACATGTCCAAGGATCATACAATTACAATATGACAATGTACCAAATCCACTAAGCCTCATTTATAAATTAAAATGTTCGAGATAAATCACTTTTATTCCAATTCTCACTACCTTTACAAGGTTTAGGGTCATCTCACTGCTTTTCAAAGGGTCACTCCACATGTATATTTCTCTAGATCACTATCAGTGGAAAGGATCACTGTATTCCTCTTCCTTTACTTATTTCTCTTAGAAGGGATCCACTCACAGTTTATGGAATTTCAGGTCCCTACATTTTCATGAATTCATGCATCCTCAACTCTAGATAGATTCTATATTGAAGTCCTATTTTCACCCATAGATGAAATCCACTTTTTTGAACTATTAGTTTGTAAAAATTGCATTCAAAAACTATTTTATTGATTTTTCAAGCCTGTTTTAATCCTCTATGAACAACCTTGCTTCCTCCACAAACTACGCTGCACTACATGACATGAGTGCTTTCTAGACCACCTCTTCCTTCATGATCTACCTCTGCTTCTGGGGGTCATCTCTCCTTCCGCAGACCACTTATTATTCCACAGACCAACTCTTCCTCCATAGACCATTTTCCTTTGCAAGCATAGATCCCCTCAAAACAATTTCATAGACTATTCCCCTAAAAAACTTAACTCTTTATATATTTCTCCCTCTTAAAATATTCTCCTTCGTGAACACCCTCATGAACTCTTTCAGACTTCACCAAATTCTTCCCAAAGTAATAATTTTTTCTAATGAAAATCACTTTTCGTAATGATGGGATTTGCGATCCTTATATATGAAAATTGATCTGAAAAAACCCGCTAATCTATTTTACTCAAAAATTCAATATGGTATATCCTTCACCATGTACTATTACGTGGTCCACATGGTTCTTGGATCCCCTATGGTGGTCAATCTCTTTTTTGAATGAAAATGCTTTGCGGATCTTCAAATCGCCACCTCTTATCCATAAACAATGGTCATCCCATGAACAAAAAAATGTGTCTCAACCACATGCGATGGCCTTTTCATGAAAAAAAATCCTCCCGCGAACAAATTATCATCTTTGAACTATTTTTAGATCATGGTCCGTGTAGTGTCCTTTACGGTCCGTGTAGTGTCCTTTACGGTCCACATAGCGCTGCTATTTAGAAATTTTCCCTTGTCGGATTTCCTTCATCATTTTGTGTATATCCTTTATGTTCAATGAACTATGTTTTTCGGTACACAAAACATGCTTTGGAAAACACTAAGAATCTACACCACCTTAAAAACGTGCTTTGGAAAACACCAACTATACTCATTCACAATCATCTGGCTTTTTCAACAAACACAATCAACCCAAAAACACCGAGATAATGCCTTGAGGGATTTTTCACAACACATACTCTCAAATCAATGATACTAACATGGAAAAAAATTATAGTAAATATATTTTAGAAATATTAATAAGTTAAGTAATAATAAAATCATGCTCATCAAAAAATAGACTAAAATAATGAACTTTCTATATATAATAAAATTCACAAATAAACCAAAAAATAAATAAGAATAAGTAGAGAAATAACATTCATGTTTTTATATTAACCTTGTCATCACCAATATTTATATATATAAAAAACAATATATATATATATATATATATATATATGTGATGTTTCAGTTAATATGAACCTCCAACTGATTCTAACTACAATATAAACAAACATAGGCATGCACATAGTATGCCAAGCAACCCTATTGTGCCTAACCAAATGCAACAACTTATAATGTGTGACTTACTAAAGAATTTATATCCTGATCAAGCCCTGGTTCACTTATAAGTTATTAATTTCCTATAGTGGAGGCATTAAAACTAATAACTCAGCCATTTTGGTGGTGCCTACCTAACTACCCGGACATCGCTTATAACCTGATATTCCACTATAAAGAGGTTCTTGATGAATTTTTATGGTTTATTTCTCATTTTTTTACTATCATATCTCCTATTAAATCTCAATCCTAAAAATTGTGATATCTCTACATGAGAAATTATATCGTGAACCTTATTTGATACCACATTGTAATGATTGTGAATTAAATCACTTATATTTTTTAGATTTAGTTTCCACATGACCCAAGGAGTACTCCCTGATCCCCAAGGGCTAGAGATTAGTTTCATGGGTTTAAAAGTACAATTGTGGATATATTTTCCTAATGTAGTTAGATAATTAAAACTAAATTAAATTAAATCTATATTAATGAAATGAATTTCATTCAGGTTCAATGTATATCCTTGGTAAATGTGTACAATATTAAGGGGTCCCAGATGTAAATGTGTAACTATGAGACACAACCTCTAGTTTCTAGATCTTACACAAAGGGAAACTAAACCATACCAATGATGACCAAGCATTGAAAAAAAATATTCTAAATATCTACTTATACCCACTTGAAAAAAAAATTATCCCGAATGTGAAAATTTCTAGTTTGAGCATAACATACTCAATAAGAAACCATGAATATTACAACATTAATGAAAACTCCTCAATTGTACACTTAAAATAAATATAATAATTTTTTTAAAATATAATGTATTGATTTAAAAACTCATTAGGTATAAAAAAATTATTAAGGAAATATTAAAAAAATAAAATGAAAAATATCAATACATAACTCCTTTTATTGGGAGGGTCCATTCCTGACATGCCTGCTTCAAGCCTAATTATTGGGATCTAAGATGACCACACTAGTGTATCCATGATTCATGTACCATAAATTAATTCAAGGTAAATAACTCATCCCATTTGTGGTAAATGTAATAATGTATAATAGTGTTGGGTCAACTGAGTAAACTATTCCACTATGAGTAGGGAAAGGGGTATAATATAGTCAGGAAATTGTAGGCTCATTCCATACCATCATCCTATTTACCAACAAAAGGTATAGTTGGGAACCTTTTATTTAGAAAAACAATATGAAATATATAATATCAAATAATCATTACCAAATATAAAATTAGTATCCATTTTTAAAACATTCTATTCAAAAGAATTATCATACACATTTTTATAAAAATAAATAATTTTACTTTAGTAACAATTCCATTGTAATAACTAAGATAAGAAATAAAACTAAAATTAACCATTATAGAATATCCAACCATATATATCATGTAATAAAATAAGTTTTTATATCATACAGTCATAACATAGACTTGTACATTCCATGTACATCGCATTATGAATTTCAAACAAGTATACAAGAATCACACTAAACAGATCTTAGGTTGTGGAGAATTTTTATTTTAGGATACTATAGATTAAAACTTTACTATCCCAAATATTCATGTAAAGGATAATTTATAGTTCTTTTAATAAAATTCAAAACAAGACTTTAACTCACGAAAATGTGGTATAAAGTTTATACTAGTAGATCTCTAGGGGTAATCCAGGTAAAATATTAATAATACCTAATACATACCTAGAGCATATAAGATAAACTTTTTAAATGCGATATAATTGTAAATTATGGATACTCATTTAAAAATAGAATTTCTTTTATAAATAGATTATCATGATGGTATTTTTATTTAGGGAATGTTTTTTCAATATTATCAAAATCTTTACATTAACCCTTATACTTTTGGTAAAGTAGGGTGTGATATAATTTAGAAAGTGAAAGGGTTTCATAAAACCAAGTTAAGGTTTTTTAAGAGAAATTATTCATTTAAAATAATAGTATTTGGTTTGAGTTAAAACCTAGTATAAGAATAAAATTAATCTTAGGTATCACATAATTCATATATAATTGGAAATTAACCAAACAATCACCACTCCATCAATGAAACTCTTAACTATAATTATTCTTGGATCATGGACATATGACTCATACAAGTTAAAGTGGGAAGTAATGATTACATTGAGTATATAAGTTAAAGTCATAAGAAATTATTACTATTTTGAAAAGTGCATATAACACCCATGTTTCTCATCTTACTCTAACAAAGTGTTTAACCCAAAATCATTGCAGCTCTACAAGGGTTTAAGAAGAAAATTTTTAATGTTATGTATAAATTTTTAGTATTTACACCTAGTTTTATTCTTGACCTTAGATGGGAAAATTATGCACACTTGTTGATGAATAAATATTATTTTTTATAAAACCATATAAATACTTATAAAGGTTTTGAAACCATAAAAGGAATTTGAAATTATATTAATATATAATCTCATTACTAGTTCTATCTACAATCAGAGTTTCCCTAAATTACCAATAACTATGTAGCTAATTTTTTTAAAAAACATGTTCTCTAATTTTATATTTAATGTTTCAAAAATAAGATATTTAAATGGATCCAATTCTGAAATTCAAGAATATATAAAAACTATTCATATGATATTTGATATCAATATCAAAAATTTCAAAAAAAAAAATTAATTCATGTATTAGAATTTATCAATTCATAACAAAGCATTAAATCAAAATTCAAAACTTGAGAAAGTGATTTTACAATTTGTTACAAGTATAAAAGAATGTTTTCATAGAAAATATATTTAAATTCACAACTAAGGTTTTCATTGAAAACATTTCATCTATACCCTTATAAAATATGAAAAACCTTATTTAATAGTTTATGAAAAATAGTGAAAAATGATTCTAAAGAAATCGCCAATGATTTCATTTGTGGAAAAACTACATACCATTCATTTACAATTGATAATATCCTCTATATACCCTAAAATAAATCACTAAAGGCCTTTCTAATCATCAAATCATTATTCATAATAATTTATAAGTTAACACCAAAATATTTAAAATAACCATATTGATAACCCAAGTGAAATATAATAGAAACATAAAAATATTACCACAGAAATCATGCTAACACTATTCAGAATAAGGAATAAAATATATTTTACATAAGGATCCATAAATCAATACCTAAAATTAATAAAATCCAAATAAATTTTATATATAAAGTAAATAAAGAAAATTAATGGGAAATAACAAAGAATATATTAATCATGGAGTTATCTAAACCAAACAAGAAGTGGATAAGGATTTAAAATGTATTTCATAATAACATAAGAAAAAATACCAAGTTAAAGATCCCACTCACAGTATGGAAAAAGAAGAATAAAAGGAGGATTATATGGAAGTGGAATTGGATAATATTACATAGACAAAGACTTGAGTAAATTAAACCAAATCCATAATTGATCTTTGGAAGAGGATCATAGAACATTTAGAGAGAAGAGGTAGAGCTAACAGAGGTAATTGTTCTAAGTAAAAAGGGAATGTGATATATTTTTGATGGTTTAAAGGGGAGGATCCAAAAATTACAAAAGTTCCATTAATAAATTTTTAAATAAAACTACCCTAGTGTCCACTAAAGTTTTGGTGGTACCCAATTGGACTTTTTGAAACACTATAGTATCTATATATCTATAGGTATACCATCAGACATCTAGTTCACTCCCATAGAAGTTTTAGTGGTACACAGACCATCCATACCCTACTATTTTTCTCCTTATAACACTAACTCATCCAATTCCAACCTCTTTTTACACACACTCAAATTTCAAATTCCACTGAGAGTATGTAAATACCATCAAACATGACCTAATCCTAAATTAAACATATAAAATTCAACATTACCTATAATTTTATAACAAAATTCCCTCAAGAACATAATGATAAGGTCAGGTTCATTACATGTCTTGACCATCTTGAATTTCCTCTGAATTATATCAATCTAGTCCTCAACATCCTAAGGACCTCTAGAAACTTGTAAATATAGAGGATTTTATATTTTAAAATATCAAGTGAAATTCAAAATTTTGGTATAAGTCTATGGTACCCCTCCTCCTCATATAGGTAATCACCAATAAAATGTTTTATAAAATCCCAAATCATTTATTTATAATGATCTAGAGTAGTTTAAATCACAAAAAACATTAGCATAATCAGGAAAACAATGAAAAATTAATCATCAATATAGTATTTTTGACTAAACTATACCCCTACTTACATAAGATTTAAATTCACCTAGCATGAACTTGTACATATATCACAGTCATATGGAATCACTAACTATAAAAAAATATCTTGGTTTTAATTAATTAGATGTAACTACTATCTTATTCTCAAAATCATAAAATAAATTTCATTGACATTAAATTAATTAAAAACCCTCTTCAAACCCCATTTACAGTCACACAAACTTAAATAAATGACATTTTTAGCTACATTATTGATATAATGAATCTAATCACACCTATTTCCATGGTTTCATAAGAGAAAATCAATGATCCATTATTAAAAAATATCACATTGGGAAAAAATCAAGAAACCATAACACTGAAACCAGTAGCATCAATCCAAAAACCCAAATAACTTGGGTTTCTAAAATAGAGGTGTTGGATAGTCATAAATTATATATTATTATCCAAGTTATGACCATCCTATCATAAATCTACTAAGACCAAAAAAATCATAATTCATGAATAAAATGGATATAGATACTATTTTGTAATGTATCAATCTAAATAACCATGCATGCTCTAGAGTGATACAATAAATTACGTGTGCCTCCATAGAAAAAAGAGGCTTTTAAATATAAGTGATAAAAAATACCATACAGTGGATATACTATTCTATCCTTATTCTACCAACCATTTATGAATAATATAATTACCATAAATTAAAAATAAAAATATATTAAATCATATATAAATTCTAAAAATTTAAATAACATAACATGTAATAAAAATAAAAGACCCACGATCTCACATCATCAGTTAAAATGATGTTATACATAGGTTTTGAATAAATACATGTGAAATATAAAAATATTAAAATAATAATGGAGAATGTTCTATAAACATTATCTCAATGTATTTTTTTGGTATTATCACCATCTCTATGTTAATCATTCTATGATCATCTACTTAGCATAGGTTCCTTGAGTTGATTCAAAAGTTTTCTTTCAACACTATATAACCATGATTTTGAAAATAAAAAACCGATTATTTAAAAGTTTATATTCTTCTAACTTGTATACATAACAATTTTTTTTTTAAAATTATAGGAAAGTTTTTTAACCAAATGGATAATTACTTTACTACCATATGTAACTTCATTACCGGATGAACATATACTTTGTACATTGAATTGATGGATATAATGGTCATTAGATAGAGTCTTATAATGTTTAATATATAAAGATAAAAAAATTATATCATGTGAAGTTTTATTAAATCTATGGGATAGACTCCATTGGATGGAGACATCCATGCTTTCCAGATTAACATTTATAAAGGCTATTATAATGATTATAATGACTCTGACATAAACATTACATAATCTAGTAAATTCCTAAATAATTCACTTCTTTAAATTTTTAAATATATTTTTGGTTTAGAAGTTTATAAAATTAGGGAATAATTCATACATATCAACCCACAAGCATAAAAAGTGTGTATTACTAAAATAGTATCCATTTCTTCCATAATACAAAATTTTTTAATAAAAACATGAAATATTTTCATGAAAATTCTTCACAACATTTATCTTGGATTTTCTTTTTCACTTAACATCCTTAAAACTAGTAAAAAAAATTAAAACTTGGGATGAGCACAAAAAAATCATTAAGGGGCATAAAAAGAAGGAGATAACCCATTAGTACATTAATTCTTATAAAAATATGAAATAATTTTCACAAATACATACTTCTCTCACAATAATTATCATACAGTTACTTTAGTAAAACATGAGATTTCCATAAAACATAGAAAACATAAATAATACCATAAAGGTAACTTGAGGTTTTACATAATTATGATTGTAATACTCATGGATACCATATGATTTGTAACTCTCATGGATACCTTACAATGTAACCCTTATGGATACCTTATTATGTAACCCTTACGGCTACCTTATGGTGTAACCATCACAATTACACTTGGAGTAACCATACATTTGACCTCCAACATAAACATACACATTTAATTGGAGGGAAATATAGGTCCTATATTTCTTTATAAATAAGTTCAATCAACCATAATTATAAAATAATAATACTTTCATAAAATCATTCCTTTTTAATTTTGAAAAAATATAAATTTAAAGGAAAATTTTTAAAGAAAATTCCCTTACAAATGTCATATAATTGAAGTGAGAATTAATAAAATGAATGTAATATGTGTAAAAATATAAATCCATATAATAAAACATAATATAGATAATTTTCATTTCAAAAATAATCTTAGTACCATATAATCAATGAAGTAGAAGGTTAACCCAAAGAATGGAAATTGGGCAAAGAATTACCTTACCTCAAGTCTGTCTTACTTCAAATGTGTTCTAACATCCTGTATAATAGTTTAAAGAGTATTATTAATAAATTACAGAATTTTATTAATATTTATAATTACATATATGATATTATTATAACATATTTATACCCATTTATTAATAATATTTTGTTATTTTCATTTTTTCAGGTGCATTTATTTCATTGTTTTTTTGGTTAGTTTATTATGGATTTTTTTGTCGATTAGAAGAAAAACCCCATAAGTGGAATGAAATTGTCTTAATATGTCTCCATAATTTTAAATGATACCATATATCATTTTTTTCTGATATTAGGATGAATACTTAGATAAAGCATTGATGAGAATGATTTCATTTTTTTTGGAAATATTTATGACCATTGCAAGATTTTATCATTTTTATTCAATGCCATGTTTATATATTGGTTCTAGAAAATTAAATAACTTATAATATGTATAATAAAAAATTATTTAACCATAATAATAGTTTTTTGAAAATCCTTTAAGGTTCTAATGAAAAATTAAACTGTATCATCCACAATGGTGGTAAATCGACACATCACAGACGATGTTCTCATTTTAGAATAAAAGGGAGAGGAGAAGAAGTTTGATGATGAATTTTTCCATAAAAAATATAAAATTATAGTATATATAATATAAAATAGTTTTTATTCCACTTGGTAATTGTATGTTTAGAGAGTATAATAAAATAAAAATAATTGTAAAGAAAAAAAAGAAAATGAAAGAGAATTTTACCTCTTGAATTCTCCTCCTTGAGAACCTCCTTATGGCCCTTTGTTTTGGACTTTTGGTGAGACCAGTAGGTCTTGGATGTGGGAAAGAGGCTTGGAAATGGAATTGGGAATAAATTAAACAAGATATAAGGATTTTAGGTGTGAGGAGAATAGGTTGTGATGGGTGGTTTTATAGTGGATGAGAGGGGGTTTTTTGAATATTTTACTCATTTGTTTATTATTTTGGATCAAGACTATGAATAGTTTTATAATTATCATAAAATATATTAAATTAATGTAGGTAAGTTTTAGATTATGGTGATTAAATCATTCATGACTCAAGAAATAGTGTATTTATCTTATAATGTATATATAACATGAATTACTATATTTTACTATTCTCTAAAAATTCATGTATTTCAAAAAAAATCCAAAAAACTCACCCCAACAATTTTTTGACATGTAGAATTAAATAATGGACTCCATTTTTTGAAAATAATTTTATAAATAAAATAAATTTCATTTTTAATTAAAATCATCATTTATTCAAAACATACTATTTTTAAAATTATAACAAATTTTATGAAAATATAAAATTTAATTAAAGTATCTTAAAATTATCTTATTATCATAAGAAGATAAAATAATAATTTATGAATCTAATTTATGAAAATATATTTTCTTTTAAATAATTATATTAATTATAAAATTTTAATTAAGAATTGATGACTTATAAATATACCAACACCTATTTTATAATATTAAAAAAGTATTTACTTATTCAATGATATGTATATAAATAATATTTTCACTTATAAGATACATAAATTTTATCTATATTCTCATAAATTAGGAAATTATTCTAGATTCCTTAATTTCTATAAATACCACTTATTTCATTATACATTTATAATGAATTTAACTATTTATTCTAAAATGAAAACAAATTATTCTATATGTACCTGGGTTGTTACATTCTCCCCACCTTCCTAAAATTGCATCCTCACAGTTTCTATTTACTTATTAAACAAGTGATGTTACCTTTCCCTCATAGCATTTTAATATTCCCATGTTGATTCTTCAACCATGTGTTTTTTTTTTCACAAAACCTTAACCTAGTGAATTACCTTATTCCTCAATACTTGCTCTCTATGATCAAGAATCTCAATAGGTTTCTCTTTATAAGAAATATTCTCTTCCTAATTAACTCCTTCTAATATCAAAACATAATATGAATCGGGTACATACTTTTTTAACTTCAAAACATGAAAAGCATTGTGTACCTAAGATAAAATTGGAGGCAAAGCTACTCAGTACGTGACTAGTCCAACTTTCTCTAGGATTTTATAAGGTCCAATAAACCATGGGCTTAGCTTTACTTTCTTAATAAAATGCATAACACTTTTCCATGGTGATATTCTATGAAAAACATGATCACCTACCTCGAAAGAAAATTCTTTTATCCTTTTATCTTAATAACATTACTACATACTCTGAGTTTTCCTCATGTGTTTCTAGATCATCTTCACTTTATTAGAAACTTCCTCTACTAATTATGGTACCATAGACTTACTTTCCCTAAATTCATCCCAAAAAGTTGGATTTCAACACTGTTTTCTATATAATTCCTCAAAAGGTACCATATGTATACTAGAATGAAAACTGTTGTTATAATAAAACTCAACTAAAGAAATATATTGATCCCAACTTCTCTAGTAGTCTATTGAACAAGATCGAAACATATCCTCCAATGTCTGAATTGTTCGCTCAGTCTGTCCATCAGATTGAGGATGAAAAGTAGTGATAAAAATTAATTATTTGCCCAATGACTTCTAAATTAATTTATAAAAGTTATATTTGGACCTAGGATCAAGTTCAGATGCAACGGAAAGAGGAACTCCATGAAACCTGACAATCTCTTTGAGGTACAACCGAGAAATCTATTTTAAGGATATAGTATCTCGACTAAGAAGAAAATGTGTATATTTAGTCAGTCGATCAAAAATAACCCAAATTTCATTGCTACCAAAATAATTATTTGGTATTACCACCATGAATTCCATTGATATATTTTCCCATTTCCACTCTTTAATTATAAAAGGCTAAATCATCCCCTTTAGTAATTGTCGCTCTACTTTAAACTATTGACAAGTAAAACATTTCATCATTAAATCTGCAATATATCTTTTCATTTCATCCCACCAGTAATACTCCCAAAGGTCTATATACATCATTTTTATGTTAGGATGAACTGAAAATAGAGAACTATTAGGTTTACTTAATGACTCTTTCTTCAAATTTCAATCACAAGGAACACATAACATCTTACCAAATCTCAAAACACAATATTTATCAACCTTAAATTCTAGAAACCTGCCATTTTTTACCAATTATACCTTTTTCTATAACTCATTGTCTTCTTTATGCACTTTCTTAACTATGTCTCACAAATATTAATACACTAAAACCTAAAACAAAATAGTGGAATTTCATGCACCAACAAATTCCAATCCAAAATTCATCAAATCATTACTCAAGGGGTATTGTTTCAAATGTAACATAGTTAACGATACATGATGTTTTTGGATCAATGAATCCACAAATTTTGTTTCTTTTCTAGGATGGTAATTGATCATGTAATCATAACCCTTTATCAGTTCATTCCATATTTTTCACCTTATGTTTAATTCTTTCTGAGTGAATATATACTTCAGAATTTTATGGTCAGTATATATTTCACATTTCACTCCATATAAATGATTCATTAAAATTTAAAAATGTAAAACCACATCTACTAATTCCAAATCATTTTTGGGGTAATTTAACTCATTATTTTTTATTTTTCTTGAAGCATGAGCAATTACCTGATCATTCTACATCAGAATACAACCAAGTCCCTATAATGAAGCATCATTATATATGAAAAATTCACCATTTCTGTAAGGCAGAGCCAAAACTAGAGCATTCACCAATATCTTCTTCAGCTCATAAAAACAAACATCATAGTCTTATATCTAAATAAATTTAACCCCTTTTCATGTTAACTTAGTTATCAGGCTAGATAACCATATAAAATTTTTAACAAACCGTTCGTAATAGCCTACTAATTAAATAAAACTATGAGTCTCAGTAACATTTGTAAGTCTTGGTCATTCATTAAACACTTTTGTTTTGGTATGATCAACTATTATTCTATCCTTATTTATAATGTTCCTAGGAAAAGAAATAGGTTGCAACCAAAAAACACATTTTCTAAATTTTCTGTATAACTTATTTTCTTTGAGAGTTTTCAAGAAAATCCATAAATGTTTTTCATGATCCTTATAACTTTTTTAAAAGAAAAAAATATCATAAATAAAAACAATGAAAAAATTATCCAAATATTCATGTATTATTATATTCATAAGATCCATGAATAGAACATGGGTATTTTTTAAACAAAAGGGCATAAAAACAAACTCATAATGGCCATATATACTATGAAAATCTATTTTCATGATTTCATCCTACTTCACCTTCATTTGATGGTGCATAGATCTCATGTCAATATTATAAAAATAGTTATCTCCCTAGAGTTGATAAAAAATCCATTGATATGAGGCAATGGATACTCTCATGGAACCATTTTTTTAACAAAAAAATAGGATCACCCCATGGTGAACAATTAGGAAGAATGAAGCCTTTATCAAAAAAAACTCATGCAATAGATATTTCTATTCAAGAAGTTCTACTTGATACATTTGATAAGGGGGTTTCAAAATTGGATTAGTATTGAGAATCGAGTAAATAGTAAATTCAACTTCCCAATTAGGTATAACACTGGGCAACACATCAGAAAAAACATTCTGGTATTCATTTACCACTAGAACATCATTAATTTTAACATTTCCCACATTTTCAACAATATGAGAAAGTTAACTTTCATTTTCATATTTTAATAGTTTCTCATATTCTTAATTTGTTATCAATTTTATCGGTTCATCCTTGTATACAAACTGAAACTCTTTCTGAAAAACAACTTCTTTATCTCTATAATAAATCTTAGCATGATAAACATAAATTCAATCCATACCCAGAATAATATCAAACTATACTAAGGGAAAAACAAAAAGTTTTATAGGTAATGACAACAAGAAGAAGATTATTATAATTACTTTTTGTTGTAATATTTCTCCATGGTGTTTTAACCATAAGTTTTGATCTCATTTCTTGAGTTGAAATTTCCAATTTACCAATAACATTCTCAGAAATAAAGGAATGTGTGGAACCTGTATCAAACAAGAAATTATGAAAATATGAGTAAGCAAAAAAAGTACCTAATACCACTTCATTGGATGGACTAAAATCTACTGATGTAGTCATAAAGGATCTCACTGCACCTTTATTCTTATAATCTAGCTACCTTCCATCATTCAGATCTTTCTTTGGGAAGGTGTTTTTATAATGACCCATATCACCACAATTAAAACAATTTATAGTTTTCTTAACAGAATTAATCTTAAGATCATTTTCATTACAATACTGATCCATATTTCCAAACATACCACATTGAAAACACTTTATAGTTTTGTTAATTCAGTCCTTAGGGTGCTTGTTACCACACTTTTTACAAACTCAAAACAGGACATTCTTACCTTCTGGTTTCTTTTATTGATTCTTACCCATCACTTACCATTTAGACCTCTTTTTCTGCTTTTTATAAAAGTAAATGTGATCATTATAAAACTAAATTTCTAACCTCTCATGACATTGGACAATTTTCTCATAAATTTTGAATTCATGGGAGGCTAATGCTTTTAGATATCTTGAATTCAATCCTGTGTAAAAATGATTGATTTTTCTATCAAGATCACAAATAAGATTTGGAATGCACCATGAAAATTGGGTTAATTTTTCCTCATACACATCCATAGAATCCTCCTCAAGAAATTTCTTTTATATCCTAAGTTGAACCCCCTTAGGAAAATATTAATCAAGGAAACGTTTTTTAAATTTATCCCATTTTAAGGCATCAATCTTCTCACTATCCTTTATATTCATGACCATTAAACACCACTGGTTTGCTTCACCTTCAAAATGAAAAATGGGAAGAAAAACCACCTGATTATCTAAACACCCTATAACATAGAATATATTTTAAAATTATTTAATTCAACCTCCACCCACCACTGTTTCATGAGATCCACAAAAAGTAAAAGTGTGTTTCCTTATAAAATGTTTCACTATCATCATGTTCCTTTGTGGTAGCTCTAGTTAATATCTTTAATGGATTACACTATTGTTTATATAATGAATCAATTGATCCATTACTATCACAAACTATTCAGTTCCAATTCCCACCATTCCAGTTTTCAGATTCAGAAAGATATCATCCTCTTGGTGCCTTCCTAAAATCAGCTACCCTATTTCTTCTGGGGAAAACCATTCAAAATAGAAATATCTAAGATGAAGGAACATGTTAATATTAAAATTATATATAATTTCAACATAAAAATAAGGTAAAAATAATTTATATTATTCTATTATCATCATCCTAATTCCTAAAGTTATCTAAACCATGATTGAATACCAACTATGAGGACTCGGCCTTAAACATTAAATAATCTAGTAATTTCCTTTAGAATTCACTTCTTTACATTACCAAAAATATTTTTGGTTTAAAGTTTTAGAAAATTAGGTAATAATTCATAAATATCAACCCAAAATAATAAAAATTGGTTATTAATAAAATATTAACCATTCCTTTCATAGTACAAAAGTTTTTAATAAAAACATGAACTATTTTTATGTAAAGTCTTCACTACATTCATCTTGGCTTCTCATTTTCTCTTACCCATACTCAAACCCTCTGAATAACATTTTAAAACTTGGGATGAGTAGAAAAATATTATTAAGGGACATAAAAAATGATATAAACCATAATTACATGAATACTTATAAACATAAGAAATCATTTTCAAAAATACATACTTCTCACCCAATAAGAATCATATAGTTACTTTGTGAAAACATGAGATTTTCATAAAACATAAAAACTATAAATAATAACCTAAAGTAAACATAGGGTATTACTTACTTAATTTTGTAATAATTATGAATATCGTATTATTTTTAACCCTCACAACTACCTTACAATGTAACTCTTGGAGCTACCTTATGATGTAACCATCAGGGCTACCTTATGGTGTAACCATCACAGTTACACTTAGAGTAACCATACATTCAACCTCCAATATAGACATAACCAATGCATTAGAGGGGTATATAGGTCCCACTCTTCATAATAAACAATTCAAAAGAACTATAATCATAAAATAATTATACTTTTATAAAAACAATCCTTTTGAATTTTGTAAAAATAGAAATTTAAATGAGGATTTTTAAAGAAAATTCCCTTACAAATATCATATAATTTAAGTTAGAATTAATAAAAAAATTAATATGTGTATAAATTGTAAATACACATAATATAAACAAAATTAATGTCACAAATAATCTTAGTACCATATAATCAATGAAGTATAAGCTTAACCTAAAGAATGGAAATTTGGTTACGAATTCCTTTACCTCAGGTTCGTCTTTCTTAAAACATGTTAAAACCTCATGTATAATGGTTTAAGAAGTTTTATTAATATATTAAATAAAAATATTAATATTTATAATTACTTATATGATATTATTATAACATATTTCCACCCATTTATTAATAATATTTTGTTATTTTCATTGTTTTGGGTGCATTTATTTCAAGGTTTCCATGGTTGGTTCATTATGGATTTTCTTGTCAAATTGAAGAAAAAAATTCAGAATGAAATGGTGTTAATATATTTCACTAATTTTAAATGATACCATATATAATTTTTTCTAATATGATCCTGAATCATTAGATAAAATAGTATTGAGAATGTTTTGATTTATTTTGACAGTTTTTGTGATCATTGCGAACTTATATCATTTTATTCAATATCATGATTATATATTTGTTACAGAACATTAAATAACTTATAATATGTATAATAAAATATTATTTAACCATAATAATGGTTTTATGATCAACATTGAAGGAGAAAATGAAAAATTAAAGTATATCATCCACGATGGCAGTAAATTGACACATCATGGATGATGTTCTAATTTTTAGTATAAAAGGGGGAGGAGAAGAAGGTTTATGATGAATTTTTCCATAAAAAATACAACATTAAATTATATATAAGATATTTTAGTTTTAATTTCACTTGTATAATGGGAGTTTAATAGAGCATAAGAAAATAAAAATAATTTTAAAGAAAATGAAAGAGGATTTAACCTGTTGAATTCTTCTCCTTGAGAACCACCTTAAGGCCCTTTGTTTTTTCCTTTTGGTGATACCAGTAGGTCTTGGATGTGGGTAAGAGGCTTGGTAAAGTAATTGGGTTGAAATTAAACAATCTATAAGTCTTTTAGGTGTGAGGAGAAGAGGTGGTAAGGGGTGGTTTTCATTGTGGGGGAGAGGGGTATTTTTTGAATATTTTATTCATTTGTTTATTATTTTGGTTCAAGACAATGAGTAGTTTGAGAATTATCACAAAATATTTTAAAATAATGAATTTAAGTTCGATATTATGGTTCTTACATAATTCTTGACTCAAGTAATAGTGTAATTATCTTATAATGTATACTTAACATAAATTACTGTATTTTACTATTCACTAAAAATTCAAGTATTTCTGAAAAATCCAAAAAATTCACCCCAAACATTTTTCGATGTATAGAATTAAAAAAATGGACTCCATTTTTTGAAAATAATTTTATAAATATGAGAAGTTTAATTTTTAAATAAAATCATCATTTATCTGAAAAATACAAATTTTAAAATTATAACTGATTTTAGGACACATTGAAAAATTAATTAAAGTCTCTTAAAATTATCTTATAATGAAAATAAAAAATAATAATAATTTATATATCTATTTTATGATAATATATTCTCTTTGAAATCATTATATTAATTATAAAATTTTAATTAAAAATTAATGACTTACAAAAATACTAACACCTAATTTATAACTTTCAAAAAAATCTTTACATATTCAATGATATAAATATATCATATTTTAATATATAAGATACATGAATTTTATTTTTATTATCATAAATTAGTTTATTATTGTATTATTATAGATTCATTAATTTTTATAAATACCACTTATTTTACTATACATTTATAATGAATTTAACTACTTAATTCCAAAATGAAAAAAAAATTATTTTATAAGTACCTAGGTTGTTAAACTGATGAACTTTGTACATTGTATGAACATTTTCTATTCTAATAGATGGAATTTAGAAGAATTATAATGGCGCTTTATCAAGATGAACATCATAAAGAGAAGAAATATTAAACCTTTCAAGAGAAGGACTGTGTCCAATGTTATTTAAACCAAGTCAAAAATATGTGGAATATAACCATTATGAGTTTTTTATTAATAGAATCTTTATAAGAGGAGGAGTAATATTTTTCATCATAGATGATCTATAGTTTCTTTGAAGTTTTAGTAACATCTTGTTACATTGAGATCACTTCATTGTAATCTTTAAGAGAGTCTATTTATTAAGAAATCTATATGAGGGAATTTTGTAAATTCCTTAATAACTTTTGTGTTTGTAATTTATATTTAAAATATCATGTGATTTATGGAACTCATTATAGTTACCGAGTCATAACATTCATAGATATTAAATTATTTGAAATGAATATATATTATATTTCAAAAATATATACCTGATGATCGTAATAGTTTAGTGTCTTTAGAAACTTGAAAACAAAATATTCTATCCCGAGGAAAGATTTCCAACACCTCCTATTAAGATCTAAACCATTGTACTTATACTAAAAACATTTCTTCATAAACTGGATAAAGCAAACATAATAAATCATTGAGATCAAATGCTCGGTAAGGTCAAATAAATAAAATGTGTAAGCATAACATGAACAAAAGGGTATGGAACTTGAGCATAAAATTTGAAGATCAACCCTACATATTAGAAATCATAATAAAGATTGGAAGTTCATAAGACATGAATCATAAGGAAATAAATAACATAATCCATGAAATCATGTCACATGAATAAAACATGTAATTGTGGAAAACACATAAGCATATAATATTATGAACATGTATAAGTAGAAACAGGTTCACTCATTAGGTTAAGGAGATGAGATCAGACCCTCACATAGACTTATGGACATGAAACTAGGTCCATTTATAACATATGAACATGTAATTAGGTTCATGCATATTAGTCAATTCATCATTGTCAAGTCCATATTGGTAGTATGGTTTCACTCCCCATACTATCTTGGTAGTTATGGTTCACTCCCATGGCCATATTAGTATCATGATTACACTCCTCATACCATCTTAGTAGTCATGGTTCACTCCCATGGACATCTTAATAGCATGAATTCACTCCTCATACCATCTTGGTAGTCAATATTCACTTCCAATACCATCGTATCCTATCTCATGAGATATAAATCTTTAAAAAATGCATTGGAGGGAGATATAGGTCCCACCCATATCATAATTAAATCATACATACATGTTCCACAAGATCATAAATAATCATATAAGAACCCAAGAAATTAAATGGTAATTATAAACATGTAAATATATCATAACCTATGGAAAAAGTTATAGGTTTCATAATCATTTCATCAAAATAATAACCTGTGAAAGAGAAATATATTTAATAAACATATAACCCATGAAAGAGAAATTGGCTTTATAAAGACCATGAAATTAAGCATAACCCCTTCATATAAAGGATATGAATGGAACCTTTAGATCACTTACTGTAATGGTATGAATTACATCGATAGATTTCATCTTAGATGGAAAAAAATTCTGAAATATCTTTCAAAAACCTTTCTTGAGTAAAATATATTTTTTTCTTTGAAAAAATATTTTTAACACAGAAAACCATTTGAAAATAATATTCTTAGAAAATAACATGAAAACTTATAAAGAAGACTAGAAATCATTTTGAAAACCATTTTCCTTGAAAATTTTTAAAATAATCTTCAAAACATTTTAAAAACCTTTTTCCTCGAAAACACTTTGAAAACTTATAAAGAAAGCTTCAAATCATATTGAAAACCATTTCCCTTCAAAATACATTGAAAACTTATAAATAAAAATTGAAAACATTTTGAAAGACATTTTACTTGAAAACTTATAAAATAATCTTGAAAAAATTTTGAAAACCAATTTCCTTGAAAATGCTTTGAAAACTTATAAATAAAGCTTGAAAATGTTTTGAAATCCATTTTCCTTGAAAACTTATTAATTAATTTAAAAAAAAATTGAAAGCAATTTTCCTTGAAAACATATAAAAGAAGTTTAAAAATGTTTTTAAAACTATTTTCCTTGAAAATATATTTTAAAAACACTTTCTTAAAAAAATAAACTTTAAAAATGAAATGAAATCTTAAAGGATTTACATCTAATAAATCAGTACATGTCGTATTACGTATAAATAACATTCCTTTTGTACAGTAAAATGGACATAAAATTACCTTATTTGGAAATTAACAAGAATATTCCTTTAAAAATATTGGTAAAATAAAAAAAAGGTAAAAGTTTCTTTTAATGAAGATACGAGATTAGTAGAATATTCTTGGAAACCCTTTTTAGAAAACATGGTCTTGAAGGAACAAAGATTTTCGACCAAATAGAGGGTAAAGTCGAGATTTCTTAAAAACACTTTCTTAATTATCTTATATAAAAAATAGTGTAAAATTTTACCACTACATGAATATATCATTAATAAAAATAGGATATGAAAATTCATTAATTTATTTAGAGATAGAACAAAAGAATTCATCAAGGGAAGTATAAACGTAAACAATGTCGAAAAGCAATTAGATTATCTCAATAAACTCTTATAACATGGTAACTTGGGATCATAATATCCATTTAAATATTAAAATTTCATTAAAAGAAGTATATTCATGATATAACATATAAAATGGAATTATATGCACCTTGAAAAATAGTTTAGGTGCATAAAAAAACTTGAGTCTCAAAGAAGGAAAATTGAGACAAAACATTTTTACCGATTTGGTAACCTTTGAAACTTAAACCCCATGAATGAAACTTCATAAAAAGGATATTTTAATACCCATAAATTTATGAATAATATACCTATAAAACAATCATGGGTATCACTTAAACCACACAAAATGAAAGAGTGGTGAATATAGCATGTATCTCACCGGAATAAAAAATGACATGAAGTCCCCTTACCTTGTGTCATGACTCTTGCCGTACTCATTCAAACCACCTATATAATAAATATAAATTGATTATAAATATTTTAAATAACCATATTCTTATATCTTATACCATATATGTTTTTTTTGTAACCTTATATTTCCCTCTTGTTAACCATCCTATGTTAAGGTTTCACTTTGGGTAATATTCACTTTTTTTCTATATGTGTCTCAATTTGTTATATTTTTTGTCCTTATACTTATATCATGATTCCAGAATGTAAAAAATGATATAAATATCATTTATATAAATTATATTTATATTATAACAATCTATATAAAATATAATTATGAAACGAAATACACCATTCCTTGAGACGGTAGTCCGTAAGTATGCATGAACGTTATTTCTGTTTAATTATCATGTTGAGAGAAAGAAAGTAAAAGAAATATATGTATATATATATATCTCATTATTATAGTAGATTTATGATAACATATATATCATATATATTCACTAAAAACATCCTTAATACAATCCATATATTTTATGAAGGAATCATGTTGCTTTGAGGGGGTGGTCCTCCACACTTCCTCAAATGAAATTATCATATTTACATAAGATGGAAAGCATAAATCTAACAACCTGGTCATTTATGAATAAAATTACCTTTATATTAATGTATCATAAATATATAAATCACATTCACTTTTTTGAATTAATTTTTATATTTAATTGGATTTAAATAACCGTTAAGTATCATTACCATTGATAATATAGTTGTTGAGCAGTGATCACACAACTGAAATAAATATAATGTTTTAAAAAAATCTTTTTGACACAGATAAATTAAAGGATGGCCTCATCCATTAGACTCAAGACATACAAAGATCATTTTTGGGGGCTCAAAAAGGAGGTAGCGTCACTGGGATTCACTCTTGTCCAATCCCAAGTTGAGCTTCAATACATTAAGCTTGAACATAATCACCTACGGGAGAACTTCATGTTAATAGAGATTACCACCTGAGAGATGTTATCTGAGTTTACCCAAGAGTCTATCACCATCACACACCTTACCCGTAGGTCTTATGTGGGTTTTATAAGGTATTATGTAATAAGTTATTATTTACTTATTGTGTAATCCCTTTCTATAAATAATAGTATTCTTCCATAAATTCTTTATAGGAATAGTATTTCTTAAAAAATGGTGAATTTGATACATTAATGTTTCAGGTAAAAATGGTACTTTTGATAAATATATACATTATTATATTAAAATATGTTTTTATTAATAATATTGTAAAAAAATTCTTATAAATTATGATTATATCAGTTCCTAATCTGTAAATGATTAGGTAATCAGTTGGATAATAGTTATATTTTTATACAATAAAACAAAAAGTGTATTTTTATAGAATTTATTTTAATTAATTAATGAATTTTATAAATAATTAATATTTTTATCAAATATTTTTATCAAATTACTTTTATTAATAATAAATGAGTATATAATTTTTATAAAGTCAAATGCAATTTTTATTAAGTTTTAAAACTGTTTTTGTCAAAACCCGTCAATTTTCAATAAATGTCTATTTTTATTTTAAAAGTTAAAATTGAATTATATAGAAAATTATTTGGATAAAATGAATATTATTTTTTTAATCAGGTCATAAAAATTATCCAATGGTGAATTTTTTATAATTTTCTGATAATCGAATTTTGGGGTAAAAATTAAATAATATATAAACATATAGTTTGTTTTATGACATCATAATGACCCAATAGTGATGTAATAAATACCATAAAAGGGATATTAGATCAAATCTATGTTTTAACTTTAAAATAATGTTATTTTTTATTTATTTTACTTATTTTATAATTCCTTAGTGAATCCACCAAAATCAAAAATATATTTTATTATTTTAAATTCATTTTCTTGAGAGTGTGACTCACCTCCGTATAAGAAAGGGAAATATTTTAATATATTCACCCCATGGCCTTATAAAATATATTTTTTTACTTTTTTTTGGAAAAAATCATGGTAAGTTTTTGGTTTTGAATATTTAAATATATAGATTCCAAAATCTAAGTTTGTGAAATATTAAATAATTCCCCTCCCATTTCCAACATAAACCCACCCAAGTACCCATTCCTCTTCACTCAAACTCCTTGAAGCTCATCCTAAATATCTTATCCACTCCCTAGAGTCCTTACAAGGATCCCCCAAACTCCCAAGAACCCTCTAATAATCCTTTGGGATCACACATCCGAGTAAGGGATCCTCACATTCCATCCTTTCTCATTATTTTGTCCAAGTTTCATTATATTGTTATACCCTTTTATTTTTCAATTACAAATTATGGGGTGCATTTTTCCACCTCTCAAATACATCCATTATTATGTTTGAATTATTAGATACCTCTTTATCACTCATTAATCCCTCTTATATACACCTGTTACCATGCCGAAATTTCATAAGAGTTATTCCATTTCTCCTCTTTCTTCTGGTTTCTTTATTTTGTTACACATTCAATTTCCAAATTAATTCTATTGGAACATATAATTATATGAACCCAATTACTTTAAATTTCATTTATATATGATTATATACCCATTTCTTTCTCATCAACCATTTTTATGAATTTTTATGTCACATCGTTATGCTGTCGAAATTGAACTGCGATTTTCCATGCCAAAATCATCGTGTAGTGAATACCATGCCCATTTATCTATCAAGGTTATTCACCTTTATAAACATATAATTATTTACTACTGAATTTAATTTATTTATTATACATTCCTTTATTGTGGAATAAATTATTATGATGAATGAATCCAAGTTATGTGATCTATGTGGCACACTTAAACATGAGATTAAAAGGTTCACGAACGGTGTGCCTTGATAACACTCTAATACATTGGGTAATGTTTAGTATCATGATGTGTCATGTTGGGATAGGGGTTTACCTAATTCCTTTATAGGAATTTTTTCCATCATTTTGGGAGAGGGGTTTTCCTGATTCCCTTATGTTAATGATGCAGTGTTTTAATTTGTTTCCATATTTCTATGTTATGATAATCATGTTATATCATGCCTTTATGTTCATGTTTCTCTTATGCTCCATTGATATACCTATTTCTTAAAATGTATTATAGTATTCTTGTTATGCCTTATATACTCCCTAACTAGGTTTTATATCTCACCCTTTTATTATGTATATCCTTAGGTTATCCAATGCAATGCTAAGTAAGAAGAAATGTTGTGGTCATGTAAAAGAAGTTTTCAATAAAGATGTCGTATTTTATGTATTAAGTTGTCATGTAATGTTCCTAATCCCCAAATACACTAGACATATTGATCTTATATGTTGTATTAAGTGAAGTTTTATGTAATAAAGCATGGTTAAATGTTTAATAAAGACCAGGGTTGTTATATTTGGTATTAGAGTATAGATTTAGTTATTTTTGGGATTAGGATTAGAAAACCCTAGTGAAATCCTTAGGTATAAGACTAAGTGTAGGAAAGGAATCCCTAAATTTAGGTGAGTATAGATTAATTGTTTTATAAATAAAATACATCATTTTTTGGATATTAATAAGTATAGGTGGCTCTAGAACATATGTATCTAGGGGTAAAACCTGGAAACACTTCTTTGAGCTCAACTCAAACGGGAACTGGTGCAAGACAATGATCCTTGTTTCACTCTTGTTTAGACACTCCCATGGGATATGCTTTAGTAAATTCATAAGCTTAGTATGAACCATTATTAAGGGAACAAAAACAATTCCCCTAAGAATATATGTTAGGAATTAGATCATGGATAACATAGATCAAATCCTAGAAACTCATAATTTAAAGAGATAAATGTAGTTTATATGTTATCTGTTTTTTTCATTGGATTCACCTTTATATTTTCAATAGTTTAAAATTACTAATACCTATGTCTATACTAGAAAAAGTAGAAACAGGATCAAAAATTTGAAAGGTAGGGTTATCATATATATTTCTACACATTCTTTTATATCCCAAAAGTTTAGTAGAATAATACAAACACCACCGCAAAGCATAGAACTAGAGATGTTGATGAAAAATAAAAATGAGGAAATTATAGCATCCCATGCATATGACTCCTACCCTAACAAAATTTTTGGATTGAACTTCTCAAAGAACCTCATCATACTTTCCTTGGTAGAATTTGATGCAATTCTTGGCATGGATTGGTTTTCCCAGTATAGATCCAACATTAAAAACCATAAGAGGTAAATTACTCTCAATATGGTGAATAAACCCCCAATTCAATACAAGTGAAAGGAGGAGGATGATTATTATTTAGCACCATCATCTCAAGAATGGATATTACTGCCCTATGTGCACATGTATCTTTCTTAGATGATTAAGTCTAAGGAAGGAACCATCCTCAAAGACATGCTTATTGTGAGGGAATTCACTGATGTGTTTCCTAAGGAATTTCATGGTCTTCATCCTAGAATATATGTTGAAATTATTTATTTATATTATACCTAGGGTGTTCCAAATATCCAAGACTCTATATATAATGGCTGTTTTAGAGCTTGAGGAGCTAAAGAAACAACTACAATAGAATCTGGATAAATGGTTTATACGCCCAAGTACATCACCATGGGGTGCACCAGTCCTCTTCATAAAAAATAAGGATGGTTCGATGCACATTTTCATTGATTATCATGAGATCAAAAAAATCACAATAAAGAAAAGGTATCATTTTCCAAGAATTGATGACTTTTTCGATCAGCTTCATGGAGAATAATACTTCTCCAAGGTGGATTTGCGGTCGAGATATTACCATGTAAGGGTGAAGAAGGAGGATATCCCTAGAACTGCTTTTCATACAAGGTATGGGCACTAGGAATTCATAGTAATTCCTTTAGGACTCACTAATGATCCATCAATATTCATGTATATGATTAATAGAGTCTTTATAAATTCCCTTGACAAATTTGTGGTAGTCTTTATAGATGATATTCTAATATACTCTAGAACCAAGGAGGAGCATGAGGAGAATCTGAGCACTATAATAGAGACCTTGAGAAAGTAGAAACTCTATGAAATGTACAACAAGTGTGATTTATGTTTGAAGGAAGTCTCATTCTTGGGGAATATCATCACAAATAATTTGATATCTATGTATCCTTACAAAATAAAAGTAATTGAGGGATGTACAAGGCCAACATCAATAAAAGATATATGTAGATTCATGGGGTTAGTTGGATATTATCGCCAATTTGTGATAAATTTATCATGATTATCAAACCCTGTTACCCAGATAACTCGGAATGGAGTCAAGTTTTCTTAGAATGATGAATGTGAAGAAATATTCATGGATTTGAAGAAGAGTCTTATAACTACATTTGTTCTCACACTACCCACAAGTGGAGAGATTTTAGTAATCTTCAGCGATGCTTTGAAGAAGGATCTGGGTTGTGTGTTGATGCAGAATGACAAATTCATTTCATATAGCTCAAGGTAGTTGAAAATTCATGATCAAAACTATCCCATTCATGATCTAGAGTTGTAAATTGTGATCTTTACATTGAAAATATGGCAGCATTATCTCTTTGGGTAAAAGTGTAAAATATATACGAATCTAAAAAGTCTCAAATATATATTCACACAGAAAGAGTTGAACAAGCGCCAATGAAGATGGTTATAGATCGTCAAAGATTACAACTGCTCAATCCATTACCACCCTAGGAAATATAACAAGGTAGCAGATGCTCTATGTAGAAAAGTCCCAGTGATTCTATCATTGATGAGAATTTAAAAGAATCAAATCTTCATAGATTTGGTGAATATGTACATGGGAATCATAAAGAATGGAACATCATAAATCCTTTCATAGTTGATTTCTCAACCGTCTCTTTTGGAAAGATTAAATGATGATCAAAAAGAAGATGTTGGAATTCAAAAGAAAGTGGAAGCTATAAAAAAAAGGAAAATCCTTAGAGTTCAATGTTAATGAAGAAAGAATTGTGAGATTTGGTTCAAGACTATGTATTCCATCAAATCCAGAGTTAAAGAAAGAACTTTTGGATGATTCACATAGTTAAAATTTCTCTATTCACCCCAAGAACATAAAGTTGTATCGAGATCTCTAGGAGTACTATTGGTGGGATAACATGAATAAGGATATCATTGAGTATACATCAAAGTTCCTAGTATGTCATCAAGTGAAGTCTGGGAGTTACAAGTCGAAGGGGATGATGAAACCATTACCCATACCAACATGGAAGTGGGAAAACATCACCATGGACTTTGTCACCATAATTCTGAAGAAATAAAAAGGAAATAATGTTATCTGGGTGGTTTTGGATTGTCTTACAAAGACTACATACTTCATTGTGATTCGAGAGGATTTCACATTGGATCAACTGGCATGGATATACATCAAATAAGGGGTAAGGCTTCATGATGTACCACTTTCAATTGTTTCTGATTGAGATCCAAGATTCACCTATAAGTTATGGAAGAGTATCTAACACACTCTGAATACTGATATTAACTTCAGTATGGCTTATTATCCTCAAACTGATGGTCAATCTGTGCAAAATATCCAAAAACTTTATGACATGTTGAGAGAATACTCAATGGACTTCAAAGGAGGATGGGATCAATATCTTCCTCTGGTTGAGTTCTCTTACAACAACTATTTCCACTCAAGCATCCAAATGGATCCTTATGAAGCTCTTTATGGGAAGAGGTGTATAAAACTAGTATATTGGGATGAAGTTGGGGAGTGAAAACCTCTAGGTCAAAAAATGGTCAAATAAATGGTGGATAAGGTTAAGACCATCCAGTAGCACATCAAATCTGGTCAGAGTCGACAAAAGAGTTATGCTGACAACCATTTATGAGACCTAGAGTATGATGTTGGAGATATAGTTTTCCTCCTCATATCTCCATGGAAAATAGTGATGAGATTTGGGAAGAAGTTAAAGCTTAATACAATGTACATTAAACCTTGTGAGATCCTTTATCGCATTAGAGTAGTGGCCTATCGACTAAACTCCCAGTAAAATTGTCACAAGTACATAATGTATTCCATGTATCACTTTTGAGGAAGTATATACCTAACCCATCTCATGTACTCAATCTGGAGTTGGTACCATCAGATAATTACCTCTCCTATGAAGAGAAGTCAGTGAAGATCTTAGATCGTAGGGAAAAGTTCTACGAAATAAGACAATGCCCCTTTTCAAAGTATTATGGAGAAACCAGAAGTTTGAAGAATCATCATGGGAACCATAGAAAGTGATGTGGCAAATTTAATCTCATATTTTTTATTGATGGAAAAGGAAATTTTGAGGGTATAATTTCTTAAGGGGGGAAGGTTGTAACGACCCGATCATTTATGAATAAAATTCCTTATTCTTTTAATGTCTCATGGATATAGAAAACACACGCACTTTTTTTAATTAATTATTATATCCAATTAGGTTAAAATAACTATTAAGTATCATTACAGTTGATAAAATAATCATTGAACAGTGATCACACAACTCATATAAATATAAGGTTTTAAAAAAATCCTTTCGACACAGACAAAGGAGAGGATGGCCTCATCCAGTATACTTGGGTCATATGAAGCTTATTTTTCGAAGCTCGTAAAAGAAGGTATAATCACTAGGATTATCTCTTGACTAATCCCAATATGAGCTTCAACACATTAAGATTGAATGTAATCTCCTATGGGAGAAGTTCAAGTTAAGAGAGATTACCACCTAAGTGATGTTATCTGAGCCTCCCCAAGAGTCTGTCAACATCACACACCTTACCCTTAGGTCTTATGTGGGTTTTATAAGGGGTTATGTAACAAGGTATTATTTGATTATTTTGTAATATCTTTCTATAAATAAAATTCTTATTCCATCAATTCCTTTATGGGAATATTCTTTCTTAAAAGATGGTGAATTTGATAAATTGATTTTTTGGGTAAAAATGGTACTTTTTAGAAATATATACATTATAATATTAAAATATGTTTTTTATTAATAATATTATAAAAACAATTCTTATAAATGATGATTATATCATTTCCTTATCTGTAAATGATTAGGTAATCAGTTGGATAAGAGTTATATTTTTATGTGATAAAACAGAAACTGTATTTTTAAAGAATTTATTTTAAAGAATTTTTTAATTTTTTAAATAATTAATATTTTAATATAATATTATTATCAAATTAGTTTTATTAATAATAAATGAGTATAAAATTTTATAAAGTCAAATGTAATTTTTATTAAGGTTTAAAAACTATTTTTGTCAAAACCCATCAATTTTCAATAAATGTCAGTTTTTATTTTAAAACCAAAAATTGAAATATTTAGAAATTTATTTGGATAAAATGAATATTATTTTTTGAATCAGGATATTGAATTTATCCAATGGTTAATTTTTCATAATTTTATGAGACAGGTGAATTTTTGGGTAAAAATTAAATAATATATAAATATATAGTGTGCGTTATGACATCATAATGACCCAATAGTGATGTAATAAATATCATAAAAGGTATACTAGACCAAATATTTTTTTTAAAATTTAAAATAATTTTATTTTTTATTTATTTGACTTATTTTATAATTCCTTAGTGAATCCTCTAAAATGTATATTATATTTCATGATTGTAAATTCATTTCCTTGAGAGAGTGACTCACCTCCACATAAACAAGGGAATATTTTAATATCTTCGGCCCATGTGCTTATAAAATAATGTTTTCCATTACTATTTTTCAAAAACCATGGGCAAAAACTTTGTTAATATTTGTGGTTTTGAATATTTAATTATATAGATTCTAAAACCTAAGTTTGTGAAATATTAAAGAATTCCCCTATAATTTCCTACATAAACCCACCCAAGTACCCATTCCTCTTCACTAAAACTCCATGAATCTCATACTAAATATTCTATCCACTCCCTAGAGTACTCCCAAGAATCCTCTCCCAAACCTTTGGGATCACACATCCAAGTAAGGGATTCTCACTTTCCATCCTTTCTCATTTTTGTGTCCAAGTTTCCTTATATTGTTATACCCTTTTATTTTTTAATTAAAAATGATGGGGTATGTTTTATAACCTCCCCCATACTTCCATTAATATGTTTTAATGATTAGAGACCTCTTTCTCTCTCATTAATCCCTCTCATGTACACCCGTTACCATGCCAAAATTTCGTAAGAGTTATTCCGCTTCTCCTCTTTCATCAAGTTTATTTATTATGTTATGCCTTCTATTTACAAATTCCTTATGTTGGTAAATGTATTTATATAACCTAAATTAATTAAAATTTCATATATATGATGAGATACCCCTTTCTCTCTAATCAACCATTTTTATTAATTTTTATGTCACATTGTTAGGCTGCAGAAATTGCACCACAGTTTTCAATACCAAAATCATCATGTAGTGAATATCATTACCATTTATATATCAAGGTTATTCACCTTTATGAACATATACTTGTTGATTATATACTTTCATTTATGTATTACACATTCCTTTATCATGTAATAAATAATGATTTTGAATGAATCTATGTTATATGATCTATGTGGCACACTTAAGCATGAGATTAAAATGTTCATGAAGGGTGTGCCCTAATAGTTCTCCAACGCATTGGGTAATGTTTAGTATCATCATACATAATATTGGGACAAGGTTTTACCTTATTCCTTTATATGCCTTTTTTACATCATGTTGGGATAGTGGTTTACATGATTCCTTTATATTAATGATGTAGTGTTTTAAGTTATTGTCACATTTCCATGTTATGATAATCATGCTATATCATGCATTTAAGTTCATATTTCTCTTATTCTCAATTGATATACCTATTGCCTAAAATTTATTGTATTCTTCATGTTATGCCTTGTTTACTCCCTTACTATGATTTATAGATCACCCTTTTCTTATGTATGTCCTTAGGTTTTCCAAGGAAATTCTAAGTACGAAGGAATGTTGTGGCCATGTAAAAGAAGTTTTCAATAAAGATGTTTTATTTTATGTAATAACTTTTCATGTAATGTTCCTAATCCCCAAATAAACTAGACCTCTTGATCTTATGGGTTGTATTAAGTGCAATTTTATGTAATAAAGCATGTTTAAATGTGTAATAAAGACCAGGGTTGTTATAATAAAGGTATTTATAAATAAAAATTATAGAAGAATAAATCCATTATAAATATAATATATATAATATATAAATATATTTTCCATTATAATGTACACCATGATAGGTGGTAATGGAAAAATAAACAATCATCATCTCATGAGGCAATAGTTCACCGTACATAGAAACAGTATGTTCATTACCCTTTAGATGGAGGTGTGTGTAAGTGTAGGTCGAAACATTTACATAACAACATCATAGTATATTGGTTATAAATTTTTTATATAATAATATAATAATTATAGTTGGAGGGGTGGATAACAAAAACAAAATAAAGGACTTGAGAGAAGATGTTACCACTTAATCGGGTAACTCATTCTGGTTTGTGCCAAAATGCTTCCTTGGATTTTCTTCTGCCCAAGAAAAGGCCTCTTGGAGTAAGGGAAGATTTATAGGAAGTTTATTGTTTAGTTATTTTCAAAAATTAATAGGTTTTATAGGTGTGAACAAGAGGGAGAGTTGGTGGCCTTTTTTCAGGAAGGAAAAGGACTCACTTGGAATTTTGGAAAAGTTAGGTTTACACATGTCCTTACCTAACAAAAGTCATACCAAACAAAACTAAATAAATAATTTATGGTTTTTGGGTGAAATATTGACATAAAATGGGTTTTGAAAAAGTTTCTAGGTCATTTGGGCCCTTAATTTTAAGGCTTAATCCCTAATTAAGGTTAATTTGACCATAATCACTATGATTAATTTCAATCACTTTTACTAATCTTTTTAGTCAAAAATTAAGTTGACATTATTAGATACTAAATATTATACTGATTATAATTTTGTATGTTTATTTTTCAAAATTAAATTTATAGAAGAGGTAAAACAAAGGTTAATTTTAATCTAGTAGACGGGATGAAATTGTGGGTTTTTTAACTAGAAAAATGTTCAAAAGTTTGTTAAATTTTTATATTCAATTTCAAAGTGAAATTGTTTATAATGACCTAAATTGTATTAATATATGTATAATTTATCTAGTGTGACTATAAAACAAATTTAAAGTATAATTTAACATTAATAATTATTTAAACAAAAATTCTATTTTTAATTAAAATGCATTAGTTTTCACTAAATTCAAAAAAATGAAGAGTCTCAAAAAAATCCCAAAAATTTACCCTAGTATTATTTCAACATTATAAATTCAAAAATGAAGTTTATTTTATAAAATTAAATTTCTATAATTGTCTAAAATTAATTAATTGTTTTTCACATATGGACATGAAAAGTAGTTCATTTGAGAAAATAGTATTTTTTAAACATATAAAAGATTTACTAAAAATTATATTTTTCATTATAAATATGTTTTACTTATATAAAACCATTATAAAAATATTTTATAAGTGGTTATTACTATTCATATTACAAAGTTTTAACAGCTAGGTTATAACTAACCCGTTTAAATAATTATAACAATAAAAGGATGTTTCGTAGAAACTTAGTATTGTGTGTTGCATACACCAAGTTGATGTCTAGTGTGAAAGGAATGTTTGAATTAGTGAATTTCAATACAAGAATGAAATTTAATTTATTATGGTAAAATAGCTTTTTGACCATAATAATATTTCTTGTTATATTTAATTGGTTTTAATATTCATCAATAATTAATTGGTAACCTATGAATTCATATTATATTATATAAACCATATATTTTCATAAATTAGTTAATATTATTCATAAACTCTAATTTAACATCAAGGCTTTATCTTATTATATTAAATAATCATGTTTTAATAATATATTATTGTTCAGTAAACCTTGGTCATGCATGTTACGCAAGTCATCAAGGTTTTATCAGAAAAATGTATACTGACTCTTTATTTAAAAAGGGAAAGTTGGAACCATAATGGTTATCATAAGTAACATATAACTAGGTTTCCACAGAGGAGAACATAGGTTGGGATTGAATATTTGACATGGGGGGAAATGTAAATATTTATAGGGAGTGATTGAGGTCATCAGTCACAAACAATTGAATGATCAAAGAGAAGTTGAGGTCCTCAATGTCATAAATATGTGGTGATTTAAAAGTCCATCAGTTCAACAAAAAATAAGGTATTAGGACAAGACATTTTAATTTTTGATCATTATTCTATTATTGAGTAATTGTTTTATTGACTAATAATACCAAAAAATAATTCTTTGGTTGTAATATTATCTACTTCCAATTCATCCATTGCTTCAAGAAATGGATGTCCAGAAATTAACTTTGATGCCCGAAGCACTAAAATACACTTTTAGTAGATATTAAGACCCATAAAAGAATGAAAAGTATAACTATTTATCTATAAATATTATTAAAAATAAATATGGTTAATACATTAATCTCTAAACATAAAATTAACACTACAATTTCATCATAAATAATTATTCATCAAAAATAATTATACATAAACCATGACATCATATAGGCTAGTGGTAGGCTTAAAACCCTTATCGTCCTTCGTTCGTGGGTTCAAGACCCATGGCCTTGTTGGACATGATTGGTTGTCACCTAACATACGCGATATCCTTTTATAAAACCACACAAATATAATTTCTAAAATAAATATGATGGACTTCCTTGAAATAAGGTTAATCACTAAATAGCCTTTTATCCAAGTTTTTTGATATATACTTATGGTATAAATACTTCCTATGAAGTTTAACTTAAACTTTTCATGAATGGTTAACCTTATAACCCTCATCAAAGATAAAAATCCAAAACTTTAGAAAGAGATTCATAAAATCAGCTTAACATTGATTCCCCTATATATCAAAAAGTAGTTCTTGGTTGTCACATTCCTAACATGTTAATTACTATAAATCCTTTTGGAAAACATGCTTTTTTCCTTATTCCAGAGTATATTGTATCTATTCCTTAAATCCAAAAATGTTTAAATCTTCATCAATGATAGCAAAAATCACCTATCAACAAGTCCTTACATAGTTCCAAGGTAATTAGTACCGTCCAATTTACTTATCCATATCCACGTTTCTTTATCCATAAAAAAATATCTTAACATAAAGAACATATTAAGGGTTACCTTCCCTCAGTCAAAATATCACCATATCATTAAATCACTCCACCAGTCCATCGGGAAAATTTAATATAAACATGTAAATACTGAGTGGAAAACATAAGTAGAACAACCCTTGTATATTTCATCATTCATATAACTTAATTTTTTAATACAAATACATATAAACTTTTATTATTACACTTCATATTTATTCCATTAACAAGGCTAACTCATCTTATTGTGCAATACCTCTTTAATTTTACATTTCATTTGTAGTCTCATCATCATCATCAACGTAACCATTACTTTCACAACCTTTTTATCCTCTTCAGGAGCTTTCCTCTTGGGATATTGAGTTTCATAATGACCATTTATTCCACATTTAAAACACATAAACATCAATGATGTCTTAGGGAGGCCAATATTCTGATCCATTTTGTTAACCAAACTCTTCATTTTTTATTTATATACACTTGTTTTGTGTCCTTCTTTTCTATATCCAGAACATCATCTAATTCCTATAATACATTCACTTAGGTGATTCTTTCCACATTCTTGACACAAAGGAAACCGAATCTTTGTTCCTCCATGGTCTCTATTACCCAAACTCTTCACGAACTCCTTCTTTATCTTTCTTGGTGAGTTCAAGAGTTGGTTAAGGTATACATCGTTAATCATGTTCCTTGAAATATAATTAGGAATGATCGCAACATCTTTCAATATAGTGATTATCCCTCTTTAATACTCATTATAAAATCATCCATCACATTAAATATTAATCCAGTTCCTTCTAGTACCCACCATTGACTAGAACCAGAAGCATAGTGTGAGAATTACCTATCATAGTAAAAAAACACATAGTCATGAAAATATTTACTTATGGGATTTCTAAATCATGACACATTTCATAATATATGACACAATAGGTTCATCCAAGGTTATTCATTTACAAATTATATCTAAATTATTCACGATGGTTTGTGAAGTGTTTGTGAATTTCTAAAGCATATACCCTAGGAGTGTCAAACCAGGTGTGCATTAAGGCCCATTGGCATGTACCAAATTACTCTACATCAGGCCTAAAACATCTTGTCAAAGTTGTTACCCCTAGGTAAATTTGTTCCAAAACCACATCCACATGTATTATCCATACATTGATGTATTTCTAGGAAACCACTCACTCTACCCTTTACCAAAACTCTGGGACATTTTCCTAAACATTGACTCATCCTTATACTTATCCTTAAAGACATCCCCAAACATATCCTTAGAAATATACCTAGTGATCTAATGAAAGTTTTCGCATCCTATTTTCCAAAGGTTTACAAAACCTTTCTTATGATACCAACTATAGTGGCCCAGTATTAACATACATGGATATTACATCATTTTATATGAATATTTATTACATTTAAAAAATACATGCCTAGGGACCATAATAGTTTAGTGTATTGGGAAACTTTAAAACAAAATATTCTATCTTGTAGAAAGATCTTCAAAACCTACCATAAAGATCTACAACTTTAGTACTTCTACCTAAATCCTTTCTTCATAACCTGGAGAAAGGAAATATAAGAAATGGGTGAGATCAGATGCTCAGTAAGGATAAATAAATAAAATGTGTAAGAATAACATGACCAAAAGGGTATGGAACTTGATCATAACATTTGAAGATCATACACGGCATATCAAAGATCATAATAAAGATTGTCAGTTCATAAGACATTAATTGTAAGGAAATAAAAAACATAATCCATGAAAGCACATCATAGGAATAAAACATGGAATTGTGGTGAACGCATAATCATATATTATTGTGAACATGTGTAATTAGAAATAGGTTCACTCATTATGTTAAGACATGAGACCAGACCCTTTCGTAAACTTATGGACATGAAACCAAGTCCATGCATAACATTTTGGACATGTAATTAGGTTCACGCATAGTAGTCAAGGAATTGCTTTAAATTCTATCTTGGTAGTATGGGTTCACTCCACATACCATCTTAGTAGTCATGGTTTACTCCCATTGCCATCTTAGTAGCATGAGTCCACCCCTCATACCATCTTGGTAGTCATGGTTCACTCCCATTTCTATCTTAGTAGAATGAGTTCACTCTTCATAACATCTTGGTAGTCAAGGTTCACTTCCAAGACCATCTTATTATATCTCATGAGATATAAATCTTTACCCAATGCATTGGAGGGAGATATAGGTCCCTCCCATCTCATAATGAAATCATACACACATGTGCCCCAATATTGTAAATAATCATATTAAAACCCATGAAATGAAATCGGTATTATAAAAATGTAAACATATCATAACTTGTGGAAAAATTTATAGGTATCATAATCATTTCATCACAATCATAAACCATGAAAGAGAAAATTATTTCATAAACATATAACTTGTGAAAGATAAATAGGCTTCATAAAGACCATGACATTAAGCATTATCACGAACCAACTCAGGTCAACCATGAACCGGTCACCCGAGCCAGTATGCGACATGGCTCGGAGGGAATTCTTGATCCCCATGGGTTGGAAACTAGTGTAAGTAATCAAAGAAAACTAGTTAGGAACGATTTGGCCCATAAAAAAGATAAATAATCATAAAATGAACAAACAGATAGACAAAAGAAAATAAACAAAACAAACTGGTAGTGGAAAAAAGGAACAAACAAAACAATGAGACACGCCTCAAGTAACCTCGTGGGTCACCACAGAACATAAACTACACTCGCTCCAAGAGCAATCCAAAATTATAGGAACTATAAACTGAAATGAAAAGTATGTGTGAGCACCGACATGCTCAGTAGGAATGCCAAGATACAACAACGCCCCATGCCCTTTCCTTTCATATGAAATCCAAACCATGCTAGTTTGAAAATTGGACATAATAAAATAATGTTTTTCATTCTTTTCAAATTCCAGTAACAAGTTTTCAATTTCAAGTAAAGTATTTCTTTCCCACTACATTTTCAAAATAGGATCCAAGCATTCATTAAATTTTCAAAATGAAAGGAAACCAGTTTAGATTAAAATATGGTTTTCACAAATGAGACATAAATTATGAAACAACTGAAATGAAAGTTACATCACAAACATCGTGTTGCAAAAGAGTACCATGGGTAATCCCTATAGGTAGATAGCACAAGTGGGACCCTAGAGACCTCATAACTCAGTGAAACGTGGATTAGAAACCATGACCCTCAGAAAACGTGGCTTAAAAATCACGACCACCAGAAATTCAAATGATTAGTTAGTGTAGTTGCGTCAATCCTGTTATAAAAAACCGGGACGAACCCCTACCATGTCATCTAGCGTACTAGTCTCGGTCCACCCACCTAGATACCCAAGTTCTACATTGTACTCTATTTCAAGTGGTGGTGAGTTTTCTTTATCAAGAAAACATATATGTACATAACACTTTATCTAAAACCCATTCAACCTCTCACCGCCATTCTCCCTCCTTAAGTACATTCCCCCTCTTTCACATCACACAATGCATAATCCTCAACTTTAGGCACATAATAACACATTCAACATACAAATAATTTTCTAAAACTAATGGGGAGTGCCTAAAGATAGGTTTTTCTTTTTCATAAAACATTCTTAAGGCGCCAAATGGGATTAATTACATAAAGGTAAAATGTTTTATAACTAACCGTTTGAATTTCCAAACACATTCATAAATACTCATTACCAATTCAAAACCACTTTGGAAATCAATTTTCAAGAAAAGTATCTTAAGACCAATGGCATTAGAAATACATTTCAACTTCTAAAACAAAGTCAGAATCATTTCTAGCAACCATAAACATATTTCATAGCATGTGTATATAGCATAAATATAAAACATATTTTTAAAACAAGCAAGAAAATATAAAATTCAAATTAAAGGCATAGGCATAGGGGACCTACCTCAAACATGTCATTATTTGTCATCGACCACACGAACCGACATTTTACGCATACACGCACATGCATTTTTACATATATATATATACACCCCTAGCTCCATTTCACGTATTCCCCACACCATGAGGGAATATGTGCAAAGATTTAATATATATATATATATGCCTTACCCTATGCATGTACATGTAGGATACCTCGACACTCGTAGCCCAAAACCATCATAGCGAGGTCCAATGCACTACACATATAATTTAATAAAACAATTAAAAACATAAAAAATATATAAAATGTTTCAAAATAACACATCAAGGGTTTTCACCAATGAAGCACACATTTATTATAACATAAGAATCAATCACATAAACCATAATCATCATCTTCAACAAGAGGACTCAATAAGGTAAATCAATATCACATCAAAAGTGTCAACCGGGACTTCACCAATTTCATAAACATTTGAAAATCCATTTATAAACAAATTTGAAATTTCAAACACAATTCCAAACTAAGGCATAAGAATATTCAAGCATACCCACATAAATCCAGGGAAACTCCATTTCCATTTTATAAAACCAAAGACCTTTTTTAAAATTAAGGAAACCCATTGAACATGAAGACAGCCCACGCTACAACCCATTTGGCCTAAAGTATAATAATCAAGTGCATTTCACAATGAAAATATTTATTGGAATTTTTGTATCCAACATAAATAATGCATCAATCCCATTTCCATCAAACCACTTTCAAAGAAGCCAATCAAGCAGATCCGCAAGAGATAAACTACTCACACATTTCAACCAACCATTTGAAGGAAAAGTGAAAACCCAATTTTGAAAACATTTGAGGCCGCATCTCAATTTAAAACCAAATTCCCATTAAAATATTTAATAAATCAAAAAAATATATGAAACAACCCCAATAGGAATCCCAAGGCTTTGAACACAAACGCCCTCCCAAAATCTTATTCTAAGGCCAAACGTACACCAATAACATGACAAAACAGAATTTACAGTGCTTGAGCAATGTAATAAAACACTAATAAAATGCTAAACATTGGTTTCCATCATGAACGCACTCTATTCCATATGAACAAGAAACTAAAAAAATCAAACACATGATAAACTTTAAGAAAACAAAATTTGCACAAAAAAATAAATAGAAGAACATGATAAATTAATTAAACAAGAAAATTAATTCCTTAAATAATATTTGAATGTGGAACCACCAACCTCGGTATAGAAAACTTAACAAAATTGGCGTGAAACTCCTATCGCATGACAATCTCAACGCAAGGGATCTAATGCAAACCCAAAAAACAAAGTATCAAATCAATTATGCCAAAAATAGACAAAACAAAATATGATACTCAATCCACAAATCTACCAATTGGAAGAATGAACAATCTAAACAAAATAAACCTACAGAAATGGTGTAGATGGATAACCGAGCAAGGGAGAGGGCCACTGGAGGTGTGCCCCGCCAGAAATCCCTACTGGAAAAGAAGGACGATGTGGTTCCAAGTGGTGTGAAGCAGTAAGGGGGCGATGTGGTTCGGTGCGAGGCAGACGGTGGTTCGGCTCGGTGGTAGTAGATCAATGCAGCCGATGGGAAAAGTGGGAGGAGGCTCTGGTCAAGGTGGAGGTTCAAGGAGGAGGAAGGCTAGCAGTTCAATGGTAGGGTTTGGGGAAGGAGTTTTGGCGCGACGGGATTGAGGGGGGAGGAAGAGGGAGTGAAAAAAATGAAATGAGAGAATAAAATAAAATATAAATATAAATATAAATATAAATAAATAATAAAATAAAAGCCTAATAAATCATAAAAATTTTAATGATAAAAATAAAACTAAAATAATAAAATCAACCACAATAATGACATTATTTATTTAGGCCAGACACCACGCACAGTTGTTCGCACAGTCGCACGCCTTTAAAAGAACCCAATTTTTTTTTCTAAATTCAAATTGATTCAAACTAAATCTCAAAAGAAAGACTCAAAATAATTATATTAAAATAAAGCTTCGGTTAGGGTGTGACAATTCTTCCCACCACAAAACTTTTTTCCCCGAGAAAGTCACCCATCCAATCGAGGAATTAAACTCGAGTTCAAAACTAAACAAAGCCAACAAAATCGCAAACTTAGTGTGAATTTTCACTCCATCATTCACACCAAACCAACTCTAAGGAAAACTAAAAAGAGAAGAGACATCAGGAAATGAGGAGGGTTCTCCCCACCACAAGAACCAGACTAGCTCAACCAACATTGAGACTCTTAGCATGGGCTAACTCTAGAACTGCTAACTTGAGCCAAAGAGGAAACTGCCAACACAGACCAAAACTCCCACACAAACCAACTCTCAAATAAGGCATGAAAATATTTATGGTGGATCTCCCTACCATCTAAGAAATGACCTCCTTAATCCAATTAGCATGGACCAATAAGGGAAAAAACAACACAAACTAACCCACGAACTCTCTGCACAAACCAAATCCCCACCACATGGGGTTCCCAACAAAAGACCCCAAACTGAATGGTGGACCAAACCCGTATTCATTATTTTCCAAGATGCATGTGTCTCCCAAAACGAGCATGTCCTAAAACAAGAGTGGGTCACCAAAGGAGCTAGCCACACGAGAGATACAATCATCTTGAGACTCACAGCCATAAAGTGACAACCTTCAAATCTTATATTTGAGGAGGCACAACTACTAGAATTATAAGAAAACAAGATCACCATGCCTTCTTACAACCAAAGTGGGGTATTCAAAGAACAAAGACTAGAATGATGAAATGAAACTTCTACACCTCTTACAGCAAAATAGAACCTTCAAAGACAAGGGAGATTGAACAGAGAAACTTAAATTGTCTCTATCCCAGCACTAGAGACAAACACAGGGCCAAGGTCCTTCACGCACTATGATTTCCTGACTGCGTGAAAATCTTAACTCTGAGACCTATGGTTGGATCTCTTATTTCTTGAAGCATCTGATGCCCCATAGTTAGGAGCTAACATCCTCCAGTCAAGACTCCATTTGGGGATGCCGCTAGTGGAACCTCTCCAAGTGTCCCAAATGGCCACATCGATGACAAGTCTTCATAGGATGAAGACAAGGTGCCTTAAAGTACCCAAACCATCCACACAAAAAGAAAACAAGAGAGTGGCCTGACTAATAGAATATGGAATTGAAAACAAGACTTGTATGAGACAGGTTCCCCTGGTTCGCTCTCCTCACCAGATGGGGAACCTTCCCGAACACCAAAAAGAATCGGTCCTGAAACCCTAGACGAAGACCCCACACAAGAGAAAATTTAACTGATTCTACGATGCTACATCCAGAGAAAATGGAATCAACCCCTCAAAATTCCCAACATAAGCTTTTAAAGTCTGTTGGCCTTGTTGGACACTCATGAGCTCTACCACTTTCCTCGCCTCTACTTCCTTAGCTATAAACCATCAGACAAGAGTGGTATTAAACACCTTCCAAGACATCACATCATGCAATGACGTTGGGATCATCATCTTCCATCAATCCCAATTTTAACCTTCAAACAAACTCAAACCAGCATGAGCTCTCATAACTTTGGGAGTTCCCAATAAGCTGAAAACATCAACAGTTTCAACAATATAGTCCACTACCTTCAATAGATCACGATCACCATGGAAAACGGACGATATCCAAAAAGAATTCAATTCCACCACTCTACTAAGAGTCTGGGTAGGACCAACAACTATAAGTGACTCGCTAGGACCCTCTGGGAATTTTCTGGGCAGCATACTCAAAAACAAGAGGCAAAAAGCCAAAAAAACTCATAATAAATCAAGATTCCACACTTCAATCACAAACTAAAACTCAAACTCAAAGCACCATTCCAACCAAAATTTAGTATGTCAAAACCAAGAACCCAAGAAATAAAATACCAAACATGAAAAGAGAACACTATACAATTTCTCACTCACTTTTCAAAATAATTAAATTAACTTTTTGAAAACCATTTTTCAGCAAACAAAACAACTCAAGTACCCTCCATTGGTATCCCATGAAGTCTCGCATATACATATACCATTGTGCAATCTCATGAACCCATCCACACATACCTCCAATTATCCCTATTCCACATGCATAACTCTATATATGTGATCCCTAATAGGAATAACAGGGGTTAATTCAAAAAAAATCTCATTCTCAAAATGAATCATTCAACGGAAAGAAAAAATTCTCAACCAATTTGAAAATAAAACTTATCATTAAAGCAACACATTTTCCAAATTCCCAAACATTTTCCAATTCACATTCAAAAAAGTGTTACTTAGATCCCAAAACAACATCCAAAGAACCTCCCATTTTTTCCTTTGAAACCACACATTCCATTAATAGAAAACAATTCCCATTTCAAGACCACTTTTCCACTCCAAAACCACATTCCCTTTTGAAAACCCCTTTTTCTATGAACCATTTTCAATTTTGAAATCCACTCAAGTCTGTCAAAACTAATCCCAAACATAAATCACATAAAAACTTCCAAAAATAAGGGACTAGTGGCTATGCCAACCCAGTAACATGGCTTAGTAGACCATGCTCTGAGTGAGAATCCACCACAGGAAGTATCTTGAACAGTGAACTCGGGCTGTACATGGGTCACTACTCCATGAAAGCTCATTGCGTAACACTAGATCACATCCTTTGTCATCCCTCATCCACAAATACCAAGCAAAAGAAAAAATCAAATCCCAGACTACCCATGGAAACTCGAGTCTTGGGATGGGAAAGGGTTTATGACATCCTTTCTGTACCTAGATCTTGAGTCCTGAAACACCTAATCACCAAGCTACCTGACACCCCAAACAACAAGGGCCTCCTTTGATACCATTTTGTCACAAACCAACCCAAGTTGACCCTAAACTGGTCACCTGAGCCGGTCCGTAACATGGACCAGAGGGCGTTCCCGATCCCCAAGGGCAGGAAACTAGTATCAGGCATTAAAACAAACCAGTTGGGAATGATTTGGACCATAACAAAGATAAATAATCATAAAATGAACAAATATATAGACAAAAGAAAATAAAGCAAACAAACTAGCAACAGAAAAAAGGAACAAACGAAGTAACGAGACACACCTCAAGTGACCTCGTGGGTCACCATGGAACATAAACTACACTCGCTCCAAGAGCGATCCAAAATTAAAGGAACCTGAAACTGAAATGAAAAGTAGGCATGAGAACTGAGATGCTTAGTAGGAATGCCATGATACAACAATGCCCTATGCCCTCTCCTTTTATACAAAATCCAAAACATGCTAGTTTGAAAATAGAACATAAAAAATAATGTTTTTCATTATTTTCATATTCAAGTAACAAGTTTTCATTTTCAAGTAAATCATTTCTCTCCCACTACATTTTCAAAATAAGATCCAGGCATGCATTAACATTTTAAAATGAAAGGAAACCAATTTAGATTAAAATATGGTTTTCACAAATGAGACATAAAGTATGAAACAACTGAAATTAAAGTTACATCACAAGCATTATATTGAAAACGAGCACCATGGGTAATCCCTATAGGTATCTAGCGCAAGTGGGACCCTAGACACCTTGTGCCTCAGTGAAATGTGGCTTAGAAACCACGACCCTTAGTAAATGTGGCTTAGAAACCACGGCCCTTAGAAATTCAAAATTTTAGTTAGTGTTGTTGCATAAATCCTACTAGACGAAACCGGGACAAACCCCTGCTATGTCATCTAGAATACTAGTCCTGGTCCACCCACCTAATTACCCAGGTTTCCCATTGTGCTCAATTTCAAGTGGTGGTGAGTTTTCTTTATCAAGAAAACATATATTTACATAAAAGTTTCTTTATCTAAAACTCAATCAACCTCTCACCACCATTCTCCCTACTTAAGATCATTCCCCATCTTTCACATCACACAATGCATAATCCTTAACATTAGGCACATAATAACACATTCAACATACAAATCATTTTCTAAAACCATGGGGGAGTGCCCTAAGAGAGGTTTTTCTTCTGCATAAAACATTATTAAGGTGCCAAATGGGATTAATTACATAAAGGGAACACTTTTTATAACTAACCGTTTGAATGTCCAAAAACCTTCAAAAATACTCATTACCAATTCAAAACCACTTAGGAAATCAATTTTCAAGAAAATTCTCTTATGACCAATGGCATTAGAAATACATTTCAATTTCCAAAACAAAGGCAAAATAATTTCTAGCAACCATAAACAGATTTCATAGCATGTGTATATAGCATAAATACAAAACATATTTTTAAAACAAGAAAGCAAATATGAAATTCAAATTAAAGGCATAGGCACAGGGGACATACCTCAAACATGTTGTTATTTGTCGACGACCACACGAACCGACATTTGACGCATACACGTACATGCATTTGTAAATATATATATCCCTAGCTGCATTGCACGTATTCCCAACACCATGAGGGAATATGTGAAAAGAGGTCATATATATATTCCTTACCCTATGCATGTACATGTAGGATATCTCGACACCCATAGCCCAAAACCATCATAGTGAGGTCCTATGCACTACACATATAATTTAATAAAACAATTAAACAATTAAAAAATATATAAAATGTTTCAAAATAACACATCAAGGTTTTTCACCAATGAAGAACACATTTATTATAACATATGAATCAATCACATAAACCATAATAATCATCTGCAACAAGAGTACTCAACAAGGGCAATCAATATCACATCACAAGTGCCAACTGGGCCTTCACCCATTTTATAAAGATTTCAAAATCCATTTCTAAACAAATATTAAATTTCAAATAAAATTCCAAAGGAAGGAATAAAAATATTCAAGCATACCCAGATAAATCCATGGAAACTCCATTTATATTTTATAAAACCAAACACCTTTTTTTAATTAAGGAAACCCATTGAACATGAAGACATCCCACATTAAAACCCATTTGGTCTAAATTCTAATAATCAAGTGCATTTCAAAATGAAACAATTTATTTGAATTTTTATCAAACATAAAGAATGCATCAATACCATTTCCATCAAACCACTTTCAAAGAGGCCAATCGGGCAGATCCACAAGAGAAAAACTACTCACACATTTCAACCCACCATTTGAACCAAAAGTGAAAACCCCATTTTGAAAACATTTGAGGCTGCACCACAATTTAAAACCAAATTACCATTAAAAGATTTAACAAACCACATAAAAATTTTATGAAACAACCCCAATTGGTATCACAAGGCTTTGAACACAAACACCCACTCAAAATCCTATTCTAAGGCCAAACGCACACCAATAACATGACAAAACGGAATTTATAGTGCTTGCGCAACATAATAAAACACTAATAAAAGACTAAACATGGGTTTCCATCATGAATGCACTCCATTACATATGAACATGAAACCAAACAAATCCAAAACATAATAAACTTCAAGAAAACTAAATTTTCACAATACAAATAAATTAAATAACGTGATAAATTAATTAAACAAGAAAAGTAATTCCTTAAATAATATTTGAATGTGGAACCACCAACCAAAGTATAGACAAATTTTTAAAATTGGTGTGAAACTCCCTTCGCACAAGAATTGCACCGTAAGGGGTCTAATGTGAACCCTAAAAACAAAGTATCGAATAAATTATTCCAAAAATGGACTAAAAAAATATGAAACCCAAACTGCAAATCTACTAATTGGAAGAACGAACAATCGGAAAAAAAGACACTTGTGGCAATGGTGTAGATGGCCAACTAAGTAAGGGAGAGGGCCACCAGAGGTGCACTGCGCTATAAATACCTATTGAAAAGAAAGGGTGATGTGATTTCAAGTGGTGCGAAGCAGCAAGGGGGGGACGTGGTTCTGTGCAATATGGGGTGGTGGTGCGGCTCGGTGGTATCTGATCGATGCAGCCGGAGGGAAGAGAGGGAGGATGCTCCGGTCAAGGTGGAGGCACAAGGAGGAAGAAGTCTAGGGGTTTGATGGTAGGGTTTAGGGAAGGAGGTGTGGCGTGATAGGATTGAGGGGGTGAGGAAGAGAGAGTGAAAAAAATGAAATGATAGAATAAAATAAAATTAAAAGAAAATAAAAATATAAATAAAGAATCAAATAAAATCCTAATAAATCATAACAAATTTAATAATAAAAATCAAACTAAAATAATAAAATAAACCATAATAATGAAATTATTTATTGAGGCCAGACACCACACACGGTCATGCACACAGACGTACACTCGTAAAAGAACCCAAATTTTTTTATAAATTAAAACCAGTTCAAACTAAAGCTCAAAAGAGAGACTCAAAATAATTATATAAAAATAAAGCATCGGTCAGGGTGTGACAAGCATAACCCATTCATAGAATGGATATGAATAAAACCTTTATTTAATTTCCAAGAAATGTATGCCTAACATCGATAGATGTCATATTATATGGAAAATAATTTTCAAATATCTTTCAAAAAAATTCTTGAGGAAAACATCATTTATTCTTTTAAAAAATGTATTTTAATACATAAAACCATTTTAAAATAATTTTTTGTAAAAAATACATTGAAAATTTTTAAATAATACTTAAAATAATTTTAAAAACCATTTTACTTGAAAAAATTATAAAATAAGCTTCAAAACATTTTAATAACCTTTTTCTTCAAAAACACATTGAAAACTAATAAAGAAAGCTTGAAAACATTTGGAAAACTATTTTCCTTGAAAATACTTTGAAAAATTATAAATAAAGCTTGAAAATGTTTTGAAATAAATTTTCCTTGAAATCACATAAAAGAAGGTTCAAAAAATTTTGAAAATAATTTTCCTTGAAAATAATTTTAAAACATATAAATAAATATTGAAAACATTTTTAAATCCATTTTCCTTGAAAACATATAAAAAAATCTTGAAAATTTTTTGAAAACCATTTTCTTTGAAAACTTATAAAAGAAGTTTCAAAAGATTTTGAAAATAATTTTCCTTGAAAATCTATTTTTAAAAAATTCTTCAAAAATAAACTTTAAACATGAAAATAAAGCTTCAAAGGATTGATGAAGGATAAATCCGTAAATGTCATATGAGGTAAAAAAGAGCATTCCTTTTTCATGGTAAAAAAGATAGAAAATTTCCTCATTTGGAAAGAGACAAGAATATACCTTTGAAAACATTGTTAAAATATAGGGTAAAAAATTATTTTAATTATTATAGGATATTGGTAGGATATTCTTAGAAACCCTTTTTAGAAAACATGGTTTTGAAGGAACATAGATTTCTGACTGAAGAAAAGGTAAAGTCAGGATTTCTTAAAAACACATTCCTAACTATATTATGTAAAAAAGAGTATAAAATTGTACTAATACATGAATATATCATGAATAATAATAGGATATTAAAATTCATGAATTTCTTGAGAGATGGAATAAAAGAATTCATTAATGGAAGCATAAACCTAAACAATCTTGAAAAGCGATGAGATTGTCTCAACAAACTCACATGGGATCATACTCTCCATGTGAAGCTTAAAATATAATTAAAATAATTATATTTATGATATAACATATAAAATATAAGTTTATACATCTCAAAAAAAGAGTTCATGTGAATAACAAAACATGAGTCTCAAAGAAGGAAAATTGAGAGAAGACATTTTTACCAATTTGGTATCTTTTGAAACTTAAACCACCTGAATGAAAGTCATAAAAAGGATATGTTAATACACATAAATTTAGTTATAATATACATATAATACAATCATGGTAAGTAAATTCACTACACAAAAGTAATGAGTGGTGAACATTTCATGTATCTCACAGGAATAAAAAGTGAGATGAAATCTCCTTACCTTAGGTCTTGACTCTCAGTGTACTCATTCCAACCACCTATATAATAAATATAAATTTATTATACATATTTTAAAGAATTATATTATTATATCTAATACCATATATGGTTTTATTACAACCTTATATTACCCGCTTGTTAACCAGCCTATGTTAATGTTTCACTTCGGGTAATGTTTACTTTGTTTTTCATATATGTCTTTATTTGTTATAATGTTGGTCCTCATACTTATATCATGATTACAGAATGTAAAAAATGATATAAATATAATTTATATACAGTATATTTTTATTATAATAAATTATATAATATATAATTACAAAATGTAATACACCATTCAAGGAGACGGTAGGTCGTACGTACACATAAATGTTATTTTTGTTTAATTGTCCTGTTGAGAGAAAGAAAGTAAAATACATATATGTGTGTATATATATATATATAATTATTACAGTTGCTTTATGATATCATATATATAATATATATATTCACTAAAACCATCCTTAATAAAATACACATAGTGTATGAACGAATCATATCACTTTGAGGGGGCAGTAGTCCATACTTCCTCAAACGAAATTATTGTATTTACATAAGATGGAAACCATAAAAGTATGTTCCAAATAAAAAATATAGAAGAATAAATAAATTATAAATATAATATATATCATATATAAATATATTCTACATCATAATGGACACCATGATGGGTGGTAATGGAAAAATGAACAATCATTGTTTCGTGAGTTAGTAGTTCACCGTACACAGAAACAGTATGTTCCTTACCCATTAGATGGAGGTGTGTGTAATTTTAGGTCAAAAAATTTACATTAAAACATAATATTATATTTTGGATACTGGTTTTGTTATATATTTATATAATAAAAGGATTTTTAATGGGTGTATAAGGAAAATAAAAGAAATGACTTGAGAGAAGATGTTACCTCTTAATCGGGTAACTTCTTTTAGTTTGTGCCAAAAAGATTCCTTGGATTGTCTTATGCCCAAGGGAAGGATTATATAAGGAAGTTAGGATTTCTGGGAATTTTAGTTTAGCTATTTACCGAACTTAAGAGGTTTTAGAGTCATGAAAAAAAGGGATAGGTGGTGGCCTTTTATAGGGAAGGAAAGGGACTCACTTGAAATATTTGAAAACAAATTTGGTGTACACATATCCTTACATAAAAAAAGTCATACCAAACTAAAATAAATCAATAATGGAAGTTTTTTTCCCAAAATATGGACATATAATGGGTGTTGGAAAAGTTTATAGGTCATTTGGGCCCTTAATTTTAAGTTTAGTCCCTAATTAAGCTTAATTTGACCTTAATCACTTTTACTAATCTTTTTGGTCAAAAATTAAGTTGGTCTTATTATACTCAAAATATTATAATTATTACAATGGTGTGTGTTGGCTTTTAAAAATTTGATTCACATAAGCGGGAAAATTAATATTATTTTTAATCCTGTAGATGAGATGAAATTACAGGTTTTTAATGTAGAAAAATGTTCAAAAGTTTGTTAAGTTTTTATATTAAATTTCAAAGTTTAATTATTTATAATGAACTAAATTGTATTAATAGATATATAATTGATATAATTTTACCTTTAAACAAATTTAAATTATAATTTAACATTAATAATTATTTAAACAAAATGGAAATTTTTAACTAAAATACTATAGTTTTCACTATTCATCAAAAAATGAAGTTTCTCAAAAAAATCCCAAAAATTTACCCTAGGATAATTTTAACATTATGAATTCAAAAATGAAGTTTATTTTATAAAATTAAATTTATATAAGTGTCTAAAATTAATTTTATTGTTTTTCACATATGAACCTGAAAAGTAGTTTATTTGAGAAAATAGTATTTTTAAAACATATAAAGGCTTTACTAAAAATTATATTTTTCATTATAAATATTTTTTATTTATATAAAACCATTTTAAAAATTATTTATAAGTACTTATTACTATTCATATTACTAATTTTTAATGGATAGGTTATAACTAACTCATTTAAATAATTATAATAATAAAATTATGTTTCGTAGAAACTCAGTATTGCATGTAACATATGCTAAGTCGGTGTTCCATGTGAAAGGAATGTTTGAATTAATTCATTTCAAGACATAAATTAAAATTTAATTTATTAGGGTAAAATATCTTTTTACCATAATAATTTTTCCTTTTATATTCAATTGGTTTTCATGTTCATTTATAGTTAATTGGTAACCTATAAATTCATATTATATTGTATAAACCATATATTTTTATAAAATAGTTAATAATATTAATAACCTCTAATTTAACATCAATGTATTATCTTATTATATTAAATAATCATTTTTTAATAATATATTATTGTTTGATAAATCTCGGTCTTGTGTGTTACGCAAGTCATAGAGGAAAGTCATTATTACGTATAATGCAAGCGAACATCGGTGTTCCTTGTAGAGAAGGCCAAAGTTTATATTAAATGTAGTGCATGATTAACTTGGTGTTGCATACAACACAAGCCAAACATAGTAATTTAATAAAAAATGAACTATCTTCAGTGTTTCGTGAGATGTAAAATATCAAAAAGGATAAATTAATTTGAAAAAAAAGTCACAAAATATCAGGGTGTTACACTCATCATTTAGAAAAACGGTGGTTTTTAGATCTTCTAAATGAGATTTATTAGTGATAGAAAAATAATTATTTTTATGATCTTTGTATCAAGGGTGTCTGAGGATTAGGAAGACAGACCTTAAAATGGGTTAAAGCTATGGATAACTTACATTTAGTAAAATACTTCAATAATACTGAAGGTTAAAGTGTGTTGACTTTCCTAGGAATGTATTTGTAGGTTTCTATCACAATATTTATTAAAATTGTGTTATTTTTTTATTCTTATTAACTAATAGTTTTACATATTTTCCATTGTGCATGATTTAAGGAATGTTTTTATCATTTTTTATAAACTTTTTAATATTTGATTATAATTTATATTGGTATGTTTATATGTTTTATTACTTTCTTATAATAGGTTGATAAATTTGTATGTTTTATTTTATAAACTACAATTCACCCCCCCCCCCACCCTCTTATAATAAAACACAAACTCTTTCAATCATGCATTGTGATGTCATAGGCCTAGTTCACTCATTAGTAACAGAACCTAGTTTACTCCATGGCCTCAAGCACATCCCCATACACCAGAGGCAACCGAGTAGTAGCGAGGATGTATGGTGGTATGTTGGGGAGACAATTATCTCTTTATTAAAGTTCACCAAAGTGTTAAATATGAGGTAAATAAATTAAATACAAAATAAACCAACACAGTGGAAATAATAAATCAATGGAAGTAAATCACCCAAATAGTAATAAATAGAAAAGAATGAAAATAGTATCACATATAGATGATGTCATAACAGTACAAAAGTGAGTGTGCATATGTGAAAGAAGGTATACAATAGTACAATATAAATAAAAGGAAACAAAAAATACTAAAACGCTATCCCCAAGGGCATAATGTCTTCTATCTTGGTCAACTACTCCCAAGATCCCATCCAAAAGGAAAATCAATCATCCAAAGTTGGTCACATCCCTTTGTCCTTACATGTATCCATGTAATATGTCTAGGTACCAAACGGTGGATTGAATAGGGTGTGAGTAAAATTTAGTAGGCCACTACCAACGATGTATAATGAAAATCTAGTTTTTCATTATAAGTTGTAGAATTGTGAAATATAAATATGAATGTTGAAGGATAAACTATAAAAAATAGGTGAAACATGTCAATACCACCAAATTTTAATTAATCCTATTTTTTATGAGTATAATACATTATAGTAGGCTAGTAACCTAAGTCCCATGGCTAAGTAACCCTCATTGAGTCTAAGGTAACCACGGTATAAATTTGATTGGAGCCCAAGGGGATAATTCATGGAAGTCTATGTCTGAGGACATCATTCCAAATCCTAGGATATCATCCTAGTCATTCTAATTCCTAGATTTTATAGGTTAATTGTTAGTTTCATACCAAGGAGTCGACATATTTAATACATTGACGGTGTCTAAGGTTGGTGTACAACATGGAAATTTCATCAATGAATTAGGTGGTATCCAAAGTGTTTGCTCAAGGAATTCCAAATTGGGAATCCAAGTCTTACTCAATGAAGTCCGCACCAAAAACTTTCATCAAGGTCCAATGAAAATAACCACATAATATTTAATATTAAAGCATCAGATAAGATAATTATCCATCTCATTTTACAATTTCATTTTATTCATTTTATTATTCAATTAACTTATAGGTGAAAAAAAGGGTCAAGTGATCTATCCATATCATTTAACAATTTCTTTAATTAAATTATGGAATTCAACTAACAATTGGCATGATTTACACCCCCAATGGATGGTTTGGTCCTGAGGCAAAAATGGTATTATTAGAATTTAATCAAACCCACCCTAAGGGGTGGTTCACAATGAGTTTATAAACATAAAATATCAGTGGGTCTAAATATGGTTCTAGGTCAATTGTAGGAAATTAATTAAAAGAGATACACATTTTAGAGGTAACTCATAGAAATTCTAGCATGCGGAATAAGGATGAAAATTTATAAACTGCTAAACATTTAGGGAAAAGTAGTATGTCACCTGCCATAGTGAATGCGCTGTGAAGACATGTAAAATTTATTATTATTTAAATATGATTTTATAGTCTATGGAAGACCCAAAGTCATATCTCGAGGATCATTTATAGTTTTAGAGTGTGTATTTTTAATAAAAATTAATAAAATATGGGGTAGTTTTGAAAATATTTTTAAGAAAATAACTTAATTTAAATATTTTAATAGTTGATAAACAATTGTGGTGGTTTAAGAATTATGATAGAAGGAGATCATTTCAAGTTCACTACACATATTTTTTAGTTCATCGTTCAGAAAAATAATCATAGTTTAATGTAATACTTTTTTTGAGGGTTTTCGAGATCTTGATTCCCCACTTGCCTCTTAAAATGATACATAAAGAACCACCCCTTGACACAACAATAATGTTGTCAAGGTTTGGACCTCAAGCATAGAGTGAGAGATTACAAATCATAATGATATCTCATGTATGTGTGTAATAAATTGGATTCTTATGTTTTCCAATCAAATTAACCCAAGATTCCCACATAAAATCAAAACCCAATCATTGTTGAGATAAAAAGTGTTACACTTGATTAAACTAAAAAAAAGAATTCGGAGGACAATAATGTTAAGATAAAACATAATTGAAATAATTCATGAAAAACTTATAGAAAACCAATTGAAGGAAAAGTTATGGAACTCCCTCCCAAGTTTGTATAGCTTCCTTGAAATGACCACCCACTGTTTAGCTCACCATCGAGAGGAGGAGGAGGCTCGGGTGGAACTTTTCCTTCATCCTTGATCCCCCTATTAGGGTTGGGGACTCAAGAACTTGTTATATAAGGAGATTAATTATTTAGGACTCTAAAATTTCATAGATTTTATCCTCGTTTGAACTAACTAATGGGGTTCCCAAGGTTCCATTTTATAGTCAAAGTGTAATGTGGTTTTGGGCACACAAATTTCTTAAAACCAATTGTACCATGGTTTTAGGCATCCATAAAGTCTTATGTTTATTTTTGAAAAACTAAAAAATTGTTTAACCACATATTTAATATCACCAAAGAATATTTGGAATCATTTGGAGGCCTCAAACTCTAGATATGGATGAAACACATCACACCACTTTTGACTTAATACAGATTCAGTTCCTTGTATATATTGGTCAGGTTGGGCCACGAGATGGATAGATTAGGCTTGGGTTCCTTTAGAAAAGTTTTATCCCACAAAATTTTGTGTAATCCCAAAAAATATCAACACTGTTTAATTAACATATTAGTAGCAGTGTGCAGTTGATTCCACTGGTTTTCTTGGAATATTGCACAGTTTGGCCAATTTTTCATCAACTTCATCCCGGTCCCTCCAAATCACCTCCAAATACAATGAAAATATAAAAAAAAGTGAAATTTAACTTTTTAACATTGATAAATATTAAATTATTTAATAAAACAGGAATTTAAATTTGTTATAATATCTATAATTTATAATAAAAAATTAATTTAACACGGTGATGTAAGGTTGAAAATGAATAGTGAATCATTACATGATCACACCCCCACACCTAAACATTTTCACTCCTAAGGAATTCAAATTTACTAAAATCATGCATGGAGATATTACAAAATTCATGAATATTTAATATTAAAAAAATTAATCCGTGATAACAATGTGATGAATGCAAAAATCACACCAAGGAGATATTCTCAATGATCATGGAAAAAGGTGTCTCATAAATTGTAACAGAAAAAAATTCTAAGAGATGCATGATACCAATCTAAGAAAATAATTCAAAATTTAATTATATCACTAATTATCCACATATTCATGTGAAAAAAAATTCATGTTATTCTTTCCACTTTCTATCTAATAAATATAAGTTATTTTAGAATTTTTTTTCTAAAATGATTTTTTCCACCGAACCTACCCTACATCCTTTGCAATAAAATTTCAAAACCCACTCACTTAAGAATTCTTGAAAGTAAAACCTTAAACTCCTGACCTAGATATCCCCATATGTTATTGGTTCCTCCCAAATTTACCCAAGTTGTATGGTGCAAGCGGTCATTGTAGTACGTCTTGGGTTATCGATCCTCAAAGACCTAAGAAGAAACCTATGAATCATACATTCTAAAAAGGTGATTTGATGATGTTGATTTGTCTATGAAGTGGGAAACTTGGGTTTGAATTGATTGGACTATTTGATATTTTAAATACATAAGTGAATTCAATTTAAAATCATGAGTTGATCCTTGGTTATCGCATGGGGTGAATTGGATGAATTTCTTTTTAAATTATTTCAATGTCTTAAATTCGAGTGTTTCCTTTAAGGAAATACAACCATCCCAAATCACTCACCAATTTTGAGTTTTCAATATCCTAAGGATAATCACCTATACACTTGTAGGATCATATTTATGAGAACTAAAAGGTAGAGGATTGTTTTAGCACTCAGGATGTGTATCCTTAAAATTGGTTAGTTTAAAGGATAACGTAAATCATTGAATTAAAATCTAAAAAATAGAATTGATTAAGAATTATTAAATTAAGAAATAACACCCAATTCACCCCTTTCTACTCCCTGGGATCAACCCATTATAGCATTATCCCTCCATTGATTCTATTCTATCAATTAAAGTGGGTAGTAGACTTATGATGGTATAATTGGAGAAGAAGAAAAAAAATAAAAACCACTCCACCATTGTGTAAAGAGTTTCACAAAAGATAATGTGAATAACCTCACACCCTAAGGAAACGGTATCAGCATGATATGTAAAAAGAAATAATAAATTAAGAAGAAGAAGATGATTATGATATTTTATTAATTAAATGAAGTTGAATGAAAAACTTACATGGGAGAAATTGACAAAGCGATTACAAAATGAAATCATGACAATACAATTGAAAGAAAATAAAAACTTCTATTCTAAAGAAAAATATTTTATGGTAATTACCTTTACCACAAGATTCTTATATATGAATATTCAGAGCCTTAGATACACCCCCAACAATAAATTACATCTCCATTAATTGGTAGAGTTAAAAGGAGGGTGAGAAAATCAAGGGAATTTGACGTTTCGAAGTTGACCCGGAAATTCATCCAGATTATTCCCCAATTTTAAAGTGTGAATTTGTAATTGACGAAGGCTGAATCCTGAGGGGTCATAGAAGATAAATATTATATTCCATCTATCCTCTATGATATGTAAAAATTTCAGGAAATATGATGTATCTGTTTGGAAGTTATGGTGGAAATTGTTGGAATACATTATGTGCATTCGTATCGGGCCCACCATTTAAATCTCAACTTCAGATCCCTTTATCATCATGAAAACTTCAGAATTATCTTTGGAAGTAGTTGACTAAAATGATCCACATATTTTTATATTTCTTCAATAAAAATTTGATCTTCATTGGGCTTGGTGTGTGGGCCCCACTTTTGTTTGATGGGCCTTAGGACCATTATGCTTTCTCCAAAAAAGTTCTGCATTCATCCCCAAAAATCTCCATCTTCCATTGGGATTCATCCATCGATACTAAAAGAAAATTTTTTCCAAAAAAGTGATAAATCATATCTCAAAATATCAAATTCATAAAATGAATATAATTTTGTCCACAAACAGATGAATGATTGGGCCCAAATTTTCATTTTAAACTTGAATTACATTTAAGATGAGAAATGAAGTTCAATTTCTATAATGCACTAAAAATGATGTTTATGGAATTTGGAACACATTATTATTAAGATATTGAAAATGAATATTATCCACTTTCAGTGGCTAATCACGCCCCCCAACTTGAGTTTTTCTAGTCCCGAGCAAAATATATATCAAATATGAAATTTGAATTCCCTTTTTCCAAAAACATTTTAATACAGATTTCTCACCCAAAGACCTCATACCAAAAATTATGAAAACCATAAAAATTATTTAAAACAAGCTAGGTCCATAAGAATATCCCAAGCCCAATCTCATTCCTTTATTCAAATTCATCACTACATTTCTTCCAATTTCAATTAAGCATGATAAATTGGTGTGCATCACAAAACACATGGGGCCCATTTTATTGTTCAAGGGGAAAAAATAGAATTACTAGGTGGGAATCACATTAAACCATAAGATGAGTATCCAGTTTTTTTCATTTTGATTTTTTTTTTGTTTTTTCAACCACAATAGATATGAAAAGACTAACTCTGGGCAAGAAAACTATGGAGTCATGATCCTCAAGTGTCAGACACCACACATATTGTTAATTACATGCTCTATAATAGAGATATAAAGCCTAAATTTGTTCAAGACAACTATGGAGTCATGATCCCCAAGTGTCGGATTCCACGCATTTGGAAAAAACATTTCTTTATGTGGTTATTATTATTTTTCAAATTTTTGTTTTTTTTTTGTACTTTTTTTGGTTACTCAAATTAAACTAAAAGTGACCCCAGAACCCTATGCTATAATGAAAGGGACCCAAGAACTCAAATTTACACCCAAGATCCAATATACCTGCATTTTATAATTTTTATTAAGAGTATGAAAATATAAACTTTGAAAAATCACATCGGACAACCACACTTTCCAAAAACTATGCTCATGAACCTAAACATGCATTAAAATCATAATCAAGGCATGAAAAAATATTCAATATCCAATTTCAGAGTTTGAAATGTGTGTTATCATCTCCAAGGTTAATGGAATTTTTCTTTACATGCATGTTCTTACAAAAAAATCATTTTTTATTTCATCTCCCCCAACATATAATAACATTGTCCCCAGTTTTTAAAGAAAAATTAGAAGGGGGTATAGGAGAGGTGTTCAAAGAGGAAATTTAAAATGATAATAATAGAATGAATTCAGCTAGTTTTTTATGATGAAATTGTGTGCCACAGTCTCCCTTTAATCCTGGATTCAAGTCTCATCTGCTTGGATGGATGTGATGGGCTTTTTCCCACAACCTACGACATGTCCTTTTAATTTTTTTTAACCTATAAAATAAAACAAATTAAACTGATGATACATCGTCTTATTTTTAAATTTATGGGTAAGGTATTACTCATAGATCATGCCACGTGACACGGATGAATATGGAGATCCCCTTTCATACCCATCCATACTCATAATAGAAGAACGGGTCAACAGTCTAAGGTACTATCATATTCAGATTTTTTTTAAACCTATAAACAAAAAATAAAATACACTGATGATACATTGTCTTCCTTTTAAATCTCTAGGTAAGGTATTACTCAGGGATCACACCACATGACACAGATGAATATGGAACTCCCCTTTCATACCCATCCTTAATCATAAAATAAGAACAGGTCAACAGCCTATAGTAATTTTTTAAATGAAAAAAAATGATTCACAATGATTGGAACTATGAAAACTATGGGTTTCCTCCCATGCAGTGCTTTTGTTTAACGTCATTAGATTGACTTGGACACTTCATTGTTTATGTTTTTTCCTCATCGAAGGATGGTTCACACAAGTCTTCCTCAAATTTTTTTTGGAATGGTTCAATGAATGGTTTGACTCTATGACCATTAACTTTAAATGTTTGACTATTGGTGGGATCTTGAATTTCTACAGCCCCATGGGGGTATACCTTATGCGCTATGTAGGGACCTGACCATCTAGATCTCAACTTTCCTGGGTGTAAATGAAGTTTAGAACTATACAAAAGAATAGGTTTACCCAGTACAATATGTTTGGATTTAAGATTTTGATATTGGTAGGCTTGTACTTTAGCTTTATTGATCCTTAAATTTTCATAAGCCTCCATCCTAAGTTCCTCAAGTCCATTGAGATCTAGTTTCCTTTTTGTTTCATCCAATGAGAGGTCATAATTCATTTTCTTAATTGCCCAAAAGGATTTATGTTCAATCTCCACTGGAAAATGACATGCTTTACCATAAACCAACCTATATGGGGATATTCTTAAAATAGTTTTATATGTAGTTTGATAGGCCCAAAGTGCATCTAAGAGATTTCTTGACCAATCTTTCCTAGATGGATTAACTATTTTCTCAAGAATTTGTTTGATTTCTTGATTGGCTAACTCATCTTGACCATTAGTTTGTGGGTGGTAAGCAGTGAACACTTTGTGAGAAATTCCATATTTTTCCATGAGTGTTGAGAATGGAAGATTTAAAAAATGGGATCCACGATCACTAATGATAGACCTAGGAATTCCAAATCTAGTGAGGATTTTTCATTGGGAAATATAATTACCGTTTGATGATCATTGGATTTTGTAGTAATTTCCTCAACCCATTTTGAGACATAATCGACGGCTAATAGAATGTAAAAATATCCCAAGGATATTGGTAAGGGACCCCTGAAATCGATTCCCCAGCAGTCAAAGATTTCAATCACTAAGATGAGAGTGAGTGGAATTTGATTCCTTTTGTGATGGACCCTAATTACTGACACCTAGGGCAGCTTTGAAAAAATGTGTAGGAATCCTTTGATAGGGTGGGCCAAAAGAGACCACTTTGAAGAACCTTAGAAGATGTTTTATTAGAGGAAAAGTGACCTCCACACGCCTCACTATGACAGAATTTGGATGGATTCTTGTTCAGATTCTAGGATACACCTCCTAATGACTTGGTCAGGGCAGAACTTATAGAGGTATGGATCATCAAAAAAATAGTTCCTGACATCAGAAAGGAATTTCCTTCTATCTTGAGTCCCTAAGAATTTTGGAATGACTCTTGTAACTAAGAAGTTGGCTATGTCAGCATACCAAGGGCAGTCACTCACAGAGTATAGGTGTTCATCAGGGAATGAATCAGACACATAATGGTGGGATAATTTGTCATTAAATTATATCCTAGAGAGATGATCATCTACAACATTCTCAACACCCTTTTTCCCTTGATTGTGAGGTCAAATTATTGTAATAGAAGGACCCAGCTAATCAGTCTAGCCTTAGAATCTTGCTTCTGGAAGAGGTATTTCAATGCAGAATGGTCGGTGTACATAGTGATGGGGGGTCCAAAGAGGTAGGACCTAAACTTTTCTAAGGAAAACACAACATCAAGTAACTCATTCTCAGTGGTGGTGTAGTTGATTTGGGCATCATTTAAGGATTTTCTTTTATAAGCAATTACATAAGGAGTTTTATCACAACGTTGTTCTAACACAACTCCTAATGAAAAGTCACTTTCATCACACATGAGTTCTAAAGGAAGGTTCCAATTTGGGTATTTCATGATGGGAGGAGAGGTGAGAGATGATTTGAGGGTTGATAATGAACCCTCATAGATTTCTGTCCAAACAAATGGAGCATCCTTTACTAGAAGACCACAAAGTGGACGAGCGATTGAACTAAAGTTCCTAATGAATCTTCTATAGAAACCATCATGCCCTAAGAAATACCTCACTTCCTTGAGAGTTTTAGGTGATGGAAGGTGACGAATGATTTCAACCTTGGCTTTATCGGCTTCAATCCCCCTGCCTGAGACTAGATGGCCAAGGACTAGTCCCTCTTTAACCATGAAATGGCATTTTTTCCAGTTTAGGACCAGATTATTTTCTTCACATATTGACAAAACTCTCTCCACATTTCTCAAACATCCCTAAACTTTATCCCCAAACACAGAGAATTCATCCATAAAGACCTCTAGAAAATCCCCTACCATGTCTGAGAAGATTCCCATCATGTATCGCTGGAAGGTTCTAGGGGAATTGCATAACCCGAAGGGAATACGTTTGAAGGAAAAGGTTCCAAATGGATAGGTGAATTTAGTCTTCCCTTGATCCTCTAGGGAAACCTCAATCTGATTATACCCCGAGTACCCATCTAAGAAACAGTAGAATGCATGACCTACCACTCTCTCAAGGATTTGTTCAATGAATGGTAAGCGGAAATGGTCCTTCTTAGTAAATGAGTTTAGCTTCCTATAGTCTATGCAGACTCTCTAGCCATTACTCACCCTATTTGGAAGAATCTCTTCATCCTTATTGGTTATCACTATGATTCCAGCCTTCTTTGGAACCACATGGATCGGGCTGACCCACTCACTCTCGGCTATGGGATAGATGATACCAGCTTTTAACAATTTCAGAATTTCTTTTCTCACTACTTCCATGAGATTAGGATTGAGTCGCTGCTGAGGTTGACAACATGGCTTTGAATCGGATTCTAGAACAATCCTATGACTCCTGATAAGTGGGATAATCTCAGGAATATTATATAGGGTCCATTTAATGGCTTTCTTGTGTCTCTTAAGGACATCTAGAAGCATCCTCTCATGATAATATTTAAGAGAAGAAGAAATGATAATAGGTTGTGTTCCATTTTTTCCTAGGAAGTTATCTCAATTCAAGATCAGGTTGGTTCAAAATTTCAGTAGAATATTGGGACATTGGATCAAGATAAATTTCTTTTTTTATACTTTCAGAAAATATTGATTCCCCATGTGTAGAAGTTTCAGCTACTATATTGGTTTGATCAGTGTTAGGGAATGGAGTTGGAGTGGCCTCCATGAATGTGGTTTCTTAAAATATTTCACTGATTGTTGGTCTTAATATTTCATCATTGGAGTAATCTGAAAGTGATTCTATCCAAGGAGATAAAAGTCCTTCATGTGAACAAAGGAAATTAATATCTTCCTCACTTAAACATTCCTTGAATATTCCTTGATGTTCTATTGATTCTTTATCAATTCATCCTATCATGTTTACTTCATGAATATCCTCATCATCCACTATTTGTGAGGTTGCATTATAGATGTTAAAGTCTAGACTCATGTTTCCAAAGGTGATGGTCATGTTCCCATTTCAGACTCGGATAACAGAGTTGATTGTTGCAAGGAAGGGACAACCAAGGATGATTGGGGTTTGTTCCTTATTTCCTATGGTTGGATTTATATCAAGGAAAATGAAGTCAGCAGGGTAGATGAAGTTTTCTACTTTTACCGGACCACCCTTTAGTATTCCCTTTGGAACCCTAATGCTATGATCAGCAAGTTGAAGTGTGACAAATGTGGGTTTGAGCTCTTCGAGGCCTAACTGGTAGTACACATCATAGATAATGAGATTGACATTGGTACATAGGTCATAGAATCCTTTGACAACATTTTTCTCTCATAGTTCAACATCGATATAAGGGCATCCTGGGTCTTTCATCCTTGGTGGAAGGGGTCCTTGGATTTTTGTGCTAACATTTTCTGCCAGAAGGACTTAGTTCTTATGTGATAATTTCCTTTTAAATGTGCAGAGGTCCTTTAGGTATTTTGAGTATGCAGGAATGGTTTGAATATCATCGAGGATTGGAATGTTCATCTTGACTTGTGAGAATATTTCCCTCAATGTTTCACTTAATTCAGGCTTGGTTTTCCCCCTCATGCATTGAGGAAATGGTGCAGGTTGTGGGATTTTCTGTTAAAGAGTTGTTTCTTTCACATTTTCATCAGTTTTCTCAGTTTGATCATGTGGTTCATTTGAATTTTCATTAGAGTTTGAATCTTCAGATGGTTTCTGAATTATTTGTTCAGTTTTCTCAATTGATTTACCACTTCTCAAAACCATCACAGCCTTTAGTTGTTCATGAGTTGTTTGAGTGAAACTTGTCTCTCCCCTTGATTTTTGTTGTGGAATGGACTATGTGGGCATGGGTGCCTTTCCAGTTTTGATGGTTTGAAGTTCTTGTTTAATGGATGAGAATTCTGAGTTCATTTTTTCCATTTGTTTACACAGTTTTTCTAGTAGGCTTTGTGGAACAATTTGGGTTGGTTCTTCAGCTTGTTGGTTTATCCTAGGAGGATACTTTGGTTGTTGGATTGGATGTTGAATGGGTTGTTTGATAGGTTGTTGATATTGGACATGAGGATGTTGGAATTGGACCCGTTTTGGTTGGAATGGATTATGAGGTTGAAAGTTTTGTTGAGGGTATGGGTTGATACATTGTTGCTGTGTTGGTTGTTTATTGTCCTTCCAACAAAAGCCTGGATGGTCATTATACCTTGTATTAAAGGTGTTTTGGAATTTTGGATTTTGAAAGTTCATTACATTAACTTCTTCTGGTGGTACTCCTAAAAGAACATCCTTGATAGAAGGAATGGTTGGGAAATTATCAGTCTTGTGTTCATGTTTGTCACAAATTGTACAAACAAGCTCAACATTTTTGGGTTTTGTGGACCTTCCTAAGATCAATCTCCTCAACTTTCCTCGTGAGTGCAGTAAGTTTTTCTCTAAGGTTTTCTTCTTCTCCAAGATTGTAAATTTCACCAGATTTGGGTGGATTCTCATAGTATGGTGATGTTCCCCATGTTTGGTTCTGTTCAGCAAGATTTTCTAGATACTCATAAGTATCATTTGGGGCTTTGTTTTTGAAGGTTCCATTACACATAATATCAATAAAGTGTTTGTTTCCGGGACCTAACCCTTCATAGAAAATTCTCACTTGTTCTGGGATTAAGAAACCATGGTGCGGTACCATATTTAATATGTCCTTGAATCTTTCCCATGTTTCATAGAATGTTTCTCTCTCTCTTTCAAAAAAGTTTTGTATGCTCTTTTTAGGTGAAATTGTTTTTTGATGGGGGAAGTATTTTTTATAAAATTCTCGTTGAAGTTGGTCCCAAGAGTAAATGGATTATGTTCTAAAATTTTTTAACCAATTATTTTCTTGGTCCTTTAGAGAAAAAGGAAAAAAGTCTCATTTTAGCAGATTCAATTTGATTTGGAGGGCACATGGTTTCAAAAATGTCATTAAATTCTTCAACATGAAGGTAAGGCATCTCAGACTCCATCCCATGAAAGGTTGGAAGGTGGTTCAGGACATGGGGTTTGAAAACATATTGGGAATATCCGATGTTATCATGCCTAATGCATGAGGGTGCATTTGTCCAGGTAGGTGTGAGGTAGTCATTCATGGTCAGGTCTGCAACAATTCCCAAGTTTGGGTCTTGCTCATTATTTCGGTTCCCTCCCTAGTTTATGATTTGGTTTTATGGGAGATTCTCCATTGTATTGAACTCAACTTCTGAATCTGGAGTATTAGGAATATTTGGATCTAATGGAAAGAGACCTCTATGATTTATTGACTCCCCAACCCTAGGACTATCCACCCTAACTAGACGATTTGAATTATCACGGGTGTAGGCAGACATGTGCCAAGAAAAGAGAAGAAAAAAATAAAGGTGAAAAGATAAGAGAAATGGGATGAGAAAAGATAAATGGGGGAGAATAGAAAGATTTTATAAGGTGACTTACTTGTTCCCCGACAATGGTGCCAAAATTTGGTTGTGCCCAAATTTACCCAAGTTGTATGGTGTAAGCAGCCATTGTAGTACGTCTTGGGTTATCGATCCTCAAAGACCTAAGAATAAACCTATGAATCATACATTCTAAGAAGGTGATTTGATGATGTTGATTTGGCTATGAAGTGGCCAACTTGGGTTTGAATTTATTGGAATATTTGATAATTTAAAGATGTAATTTAATTCAATTTAAAATCATGAGTTGATCCTTGGTTATCGCATGGGTTGAATTGGATGAATTTCTTTTTAAATTATTTCAATGTCTTAAATTCGAGTGTTTCCTTTAACAAAATATAACCATCCCAAATAACTCACCAATTTTTAGTTTTCACTATCCTAAGGATAATCACCTATACACTTGGAGGATCATATTGATGAGCACTACAAGGTAGAGGATCATTTTAGCACTCGGGATGTGTATCCTTAAAATTGATGAGTTTAAAGGATAACGTAAATCATTGAATTAAAATCTCAAAAATAGAATTGATTAAGAATTATTAAATTAAGAAATAACATCCAATTCACCACTTTATACTCCCTTGGATCAACTCATTATAGTATTAGCCCTCCATTGATGCTATTCTATCAATGAAAGCAGGTAGTAGACTTATGATGGTAGAATTGGAGAAGAAGAAGAAAAAATAACCACTCCACTGTTGTGTGAAGAGTTTCACAAAAGATATAATGAATAACCTCACACCCTAAGGCAATGGTATCAAAATGATATGGAAAAAGAAATAAGAAATTAATATGAAGAAGATGATGATGATATTTTATTAAATAAATTAAGGTGAAAAAAAACTTACTTGGGAGAAATTGACAAAGCGATTACAAAATAAAAGCATGACAATACAACTGAAAGAAAATAAAAACTTCCATTCCAAAGAAAAATATTTGATGGTAATTCCCTTCCCCACCAGCTCCTTATATAGGTATATTCAGAGCCTTAGATACACCCCCTAATAATAAATTACATCTCCATTAATTAGGAGAGTTAAAATGAGGGTGAAAAAATCAAGTGAATTTGACATTTCAAAGTTGACCCGGAAATTCATCCAGATTCGTCCTCCATTTTGTAGTGTGAATTTGTAATTTAATAAGGCCTAATCTGAAGGGGTCATATAATAGAAATATTCTCTTCAATATTTCATATATGATTTGTAAAAACTTCAGGAAATATGACGCAGCCGTTTGGAAGTTATGTTGGAAATGGTGGGATGACTTTATGTGCATTCATATCAGGCCCACCATTTAAATCTCAACTTCAGATCCCTTTATCATCATGAAAACTTCAGAATTAGCTCCAGATAGAGTTTAATAAAATGATCCCCATATTTTTATCTTTATTAATAAAAATTTGAGCTTCACTGGGCTTGATTTTTGGGCCCCACTTTTGTTTGATGGGCCTTAGGCCCATTATGATTTCTCCAGAAAAGTTCTGCATTCATCCCCAAAAATATCCATCTTCTATTGGGATTCATCCATCAATCCTAAAAGAAATAATGTTCCAAAAAAAGTGATAAATCATATTACAAAATATAAAATTCAGAAAATGAATATAATGTTGTGCAAAAATAGATGAATTATTGGACCCAAATTTGCATTTTAAACTTGAATTTCATTTAATATGAGAAATAAAGTTCAATTTCTATAGTTCACTAAAAATGATTTTTATGGAATTTGGAACACATTATTATTAAGATATTGACAATGAATATTATCCTCTTTCATCGGCTAATCAGTTATACATTTCATCACTCCCTTCATTTATTATTATTTTTGGTTTTTTTTCAAATGTTTAACTTGGAACAAATCTCACACTCATCATTCAACCCTTGTTTGATCACCAAACGACACTAATTTTAAAAGTTATAACAATATCAAAGGTTTGGGAAGAGTATTTTTTTACCTAAAAAAGACACAAACCAGGTTTTTATGTTTTTTTTATTTTTAGTTTTTTTAGGGCATACAATAGTCAGATAATAGGTGCACATACATAGGTCAATCGGGTATAGTTATGAAATTGATCAGATAAGGAATGAACATATGGAAAAATCATTTTAGAATGTAAAGATACATTAACCTAAATTATATTTACCTTCTATTAAATAATAAATAATCACACTTAATGGTTGGGTGCAAAGATGTGTGGAGATATTGAGTGTCACAATTTTCTCATAAACTACTCACACAAAGGGTGCCATTCTTCTCAAAGGTTTCAAAGTGATACAACAATTTATATAATCAACAAACAACCAATTTTCTAGAAAAATTCACACCTTAATGTTAAATTAATACTAAAACACAGATTCCTTTCATGATTTTCTTTTATTAAAAAACATGAAATAGATCCATAATATTAATTAATGATTCCCAATTAATAATGGAAAATGATTCCCACTTAATCATGGAAAATTTTTCCCATTTAATTATTAAATAGGGAAATTCCTCATGAATTTTCATGATTAAGTGGGAAAAAATTTCCATGATTAAGTGGGAATCATTTTCCATTATTAATTGGGAATAATTAATTAATATTCTGGAAAAATTTGATGTTGAAAACAAGGGGAAAAGTGACAATAATATACAATAAGAAAAAAATAAAAAAAATAATAAAGATGATGAAAATTTCTAAATAACCTATGAATGTACCCATCCCCACACACATGGAGGTTATAGTGTCCTCACTGTAATAAAATATAATGTCTAAAGAAAGGATAAAACCTAGTCGATTTCATTCATAGATTGATTCTTGTACTTGGATTTCCTCTATTAAGGACTCCAGAATGGATTCATGAAAGTGCTTCAGTTGTTTCCCATTGATAGTGAAGGTTTGTTTTGTATCATTATTTTTTACCTGGGCAAAACCAAATGGATAAACATTAGTAATAGTTTATGGAACAAACCAGTAGGAATTAAGCTTACCTAGATGCAACATCATCCTTGAATTTAAAAGGATGTCATTCTACCTAATTTGGAATTTATGATGAAGAATGAGATGGTCATGGGATGCCTTGGATTTCTCTTTATTGATTTGGAAGTTCTCATATGAGTTTCTTCTCATTTCCTCCAACTCCTGAATCTATAAATTTCTCTGAGCACCTACACCAGAAAGATTATAATTGCATTTTTTAATGGACCAGTAGGTCTAATGCTCTATATCAATAGAAAGGTGACAGCTCTTTCTAAATATAAGCCAATAAGGTGACATTATAATGGGATTTTTAAAGGAAATACAGTAAGACCATAATTAATCATTAAGTCTAAGACTCCAATATTTCATGTTGGGTTGAACCATTTTTTCAGGAATTTGTTTTACCACTCTGTTCAACACATCGTCTTGACCATTAGTTTGTGAGTGATATATAGTTGACACTCAATTCCAAACCCCATACCGATGAAAATTTGATTCAATTCTTTGGTTTTAGAAATGAGAACCTTGATCACTGATTATGAACTTAGGTAATCCAAACCTACATAAAATTTGGGTTCCAAAAACTTCCACAAATATCTTGGAATCATTGGTACTTAGGGATCGTGCCTCTACCCATTTTGACATGTAATCAACTTCTTAAATAATGTACATGTTTCCAAAGGAATTGGGAAGTGTCCCCATAAATTTAATGCCCCAAACAAAAAAAAATTCATGAAAGATCACGGTTGGTTGTATAAATTCAATTATTTTAGATACATTCTCCATTCTTCGACAATGAGGACAATATTTACAAAAATAATGGGAATCCTAAAATACTATTGGCAAAAAGAGACTAGAATTGAAGACCTTACAAGTAGTCAATTAGGGACCAAAGTGGCCTCTATAAGTAAGAGTGTGGAAGAACCGATGGACACACTGAAACTCTCTATTATGAACACAACTCCTAAGGACTTATCACTACATGTGCTCCAAAGGTAGGCTTCATCCCCAATTTATCAATGGGAATCATTCTTTATAATAATAGCTTGGTTTTTTTTGAAATCATTAGAAATGAAAGATGCTATGAAATAATTTACAATTTCAGCATACCAAGGAATAACATCTTTCACTCGGTACAATTTTTCATTAGGAAACTATGGCATCCCGCCTTTTTATAACATAACTTTTCATTACATTTTACAAAGCTAAGGATCTTTAAGGTTTAGTGTCTTGGAAACCAGGAACTTAAAACATGAAAACATAAAACATCCTTCTTAAACACTTGAAAGGCTTCTCCTTATATTAATCCTAGGTTCATTACTGCATCTCATAACCTGGGGGCATACATCAAAAGAAAGGGTGAGCAGAAGGCCCAGTAAGGGAAACAAGGGGAAACATTTAACATGTGAACTTGAGATACATCAACAATGTCATGAAAAAGAACTTTAAGGCATGAGAAATAAATCATGAGGAAAATAATAATAAAAATGATGTATTTCAAAACTTGAAGATGTGGATAAAACATTTAATATTGAAAATCATTTCTGTTTCACCAAGGTCCATCCCTAAGGTGTCATTAAAAATTACCAAGGTTATTCACCAAGGCATTGTTAAAAATGGTCATCTCTAGAGATTAAGTCTTTACCCAATGCATTGGAGCGCTATCAGGGCGGACCCTTAAATTTTCCTTTATCATCATGTGATCCACATATATCATCATCAATAATTTCATAAACAACCCATATAGCATAAAAGATATGGGTTTCATTTCATAATCATAACGTTTTAAAAGCTTCTTTAAAGACATGATCTTTATGTCACTTTAAACCCACGGAAAGGGAGAGCGGGTCTCATGTATGTAAATCCCAGAATTTAAAATAGAACACCTTGGTATATATGTGAATAACCCTATATAATATATATCCTTGAGTATTCACTTAATAAAATAAAATAACTTTAGAAAAAGAGAGAGAGATTTTGAGACGGAAATTCTGCAGCATAACGGCTATGTTAGGAGGTTTTAGAAAACATTGAAAAGAGAGCGGACATGGGTCACCCACTCATGAATGATCCATAAAACAGTAGGGGGGAATAATATAAAGGATTTAAGAACATGGTATTGAAATTTTAAATATATACCATATGAAATAAAGAACATGAAAGGAAGACAAAAATAAGGTTTCTCTTATGAAAATTCGACAGCCTAACGGTGTCACCCAAACTTCAACAAAAATGAATTGATGAGATAAAATAGGGTCTCTAATCATATGAACATAAAAGATAAGTATGATAGATATAGATATCATACCCCAACATAATAAAAAGGAACTATAAAGACTTGACATGAAAGTAGAACTTTGAAAAATGAGAAAGGTGAACGAATCCCTTAAAAATTCGGAAGCCTAACGGTGTCACACAAACTTCAACAAAAATGAATTGACGAGATCAAATAGGGTCTCTAATCATATGAAAATAAAATATCAGTATGATATATATATATATCATACCCCAACATAATAAAAAGGAACTTTAAAGACTTGACATGAAAGTAGAACTTTGAAAAATGAAAAAGGTGAACGAATCCCTTAAAAATTCGACAGCCTAACGGCGTCACCCAAACTTCAACAAAAATGAATTGAATAGATCAAATATGGTCTTTCATCATATGAACATAAAATATTAGTATGATAGATATAGATATCATACCCCAACATAATAAAAAGGAACTTTAAATACTTGACATTAAAGTAGAACTTTGAAAATTGAGAAAGGTGAACGAATCCCTTAAAAATTCGGCAGCCTAACGGCATCACTTAAACTTCAACAAAAAAGAATTGATGAGATCAAATAGGGTCTCTCATCATATGAACATAAAATATTAGTATGATAGATATATATATCATACCTCAACATAATAAAATGGAACTTGAAAGACTTGACATTAAAGTAGAACTTTGAAAAATGGGAAATGTGGACGAATCCCTTAAAAATTCGACAGCCTAACGGCGTCACTTAAACTTCAATAAAAAAGAATTGATGAGATAAAATAGGGTCTCTCATAATATGAACATAAAAGATAAGTATGATATATATAGATATCATAACCCAACATAATAAAAAGGAACTTGAAAGACTTGACATGAAAGTAGAACTTTGAAAAATGAGAAAGGTGAACGAATCCCTTAAAAATTCGGCAGCCTAACGGCGTCACCTAAACTTCAACAAAAATTTATTGACGAGATCAAATAGGGTCTCTCATAATATGAACATAAAATATCAGTATGATAGATATAGAGATAATACCCCAACATAATAAAAAGGAACTTGAAAGACTTGACATGAAAGTAGAACTTTGAAAAATGAGAAAGGTGAACGAATCCCTTAAAAATTCGGCAGCCTAAAGGCGTCACTTAAACTTAAACAAAAAATAATTGAAGAGATAAAATAGGTTCTATAATAATATGAACATAAAAGATCAGTATGATAGATATAGAGATCATACCCCAACATAATAAAAAGGAACTTGAAATACTTGACATGAAAGTAGAACTTTGAAAAATGAGAAAGGTGAACGAATCCCTTAAAAATTCGACAGCCTAACGGCGTCACTTAAACATTCTTAAAATGAATTGATGAGAGCAAGAGGGGGTCTCTCATCATATGAACATGAAAAGGGAAGTAATAGGAATATAAAATAACATCCTCCAACATAATATCATGGAGCATAAAAGAAATGACATAAAAGAGATTACTTGAAAAGAAAGAGAGAGGTAGGATCCCTTACCTTAAAATGTATCTCTTAAAACTCAAAGGTTGGGATCTTGAGGGCTTGGGGGCACCTTGAGAGGACTCCTTGGGAGTTAATGAGACCATATCTTCTTTGGGGGATATTTGGGAGTGAAAACTAAAGGAGGAAAGGGTGGGTATTTATAGGGGATGTGAGGGGACAAGGCATTAATGGCCAAAGGACACCTCACAAGTGGTTTTCTCAAAACCATGGGCATGGTATTTCCCATTGAGTTAGGCCACATGGGTCCCCCCACACAATAATTCATCACCTTTGGTTTTCCAACCCTTAAAATGTCTCATGACATCATCATGACACAGTTATGATGTCATTAAACATACCGAAACCCTAAAACTGTATTTTTACTATTCACTAAAAATTCAACTTTCTCAGAAAAATCCCAAAATTTCACCTTAACCAAATATCAATGATTGGATTTCAAAAATTAAATCCATTTTATAAAAATAATTTTCTAAATATTTTTAATTTAATTTTTAAATATATACACTATTCACCAAAAATTCATTTTTGTCAGAAAAATCCCCAAAAATTACCTTAACATAATATCGATGCTCTGAGTTCAAAAATAAAGTCCATTTTATAAAAATAATTTTCTAAATATTTTTAATTTAGTTTTTAATTAAAAAACACTATTCACCTGAAAAAACTAATACTTGACTAATAATTTATGAAACTGTTATTTAACTATTTTATTGAATCACATTACTTAATCAGGGTGCCTAGATTATATTAATACTTTCTTTAAGTGATATTACTAATCCATTTGGTCACATTACTAATCCTAAGCATAAAATCACTATTCATAATTTACTATTCATAAAAAATTATGTTGATCTTATTAGATTCTAAATTTTGTACTGAACATAATTGTAGAAGACCATTTTTTGAAAATCATTACACATTTTTAATTATTTAAGGTTTACATAAATATTTTTAAAATATCATTTTTCTAAAATTCATCAAAAATATGCATACTATATTTATCCGGACATTTGAAAATACACAAACTTCACCATAAGAAGAGAACACAATTTTATTTATAACAAAGGATTACACAAGGCAGTTATGGTCTCGTTGCATATCCCCTTATAACACCAGCATAGGACCTAAGAGTAAGGTGTGCTAGGGTGATAGAATCTTGGGGTGGCTCAGCAAACATTGCAGGAGTAGTAATTTCTATCAGTTTGAACTTCTCACGAAGGTGATTCCATTATAGCTTCACATGATGAAGTTCGGCTTGGTTTTGGTCCAGAGCAAAGCCCAGTGGTGCTACCTCCTTCCCAAGTTCTGTTATATGGGCTTCGATTGGCCCGAGACTACTAGATGAGGCCATAAAATCTTCTTTCTATATTAATTAACCAAGATCACTTATATTTAGAGACAGTAATTGAAACGTTTAGTTTCCAGCAGTCATATTGACCAACGATCATATAATAGTCAAAACCCAATAGTCTTATTTTAATTATATTCATGTTATCAAATGAAATAGTTTTGTTGAGTATAAAAATAAAATAACACACAAAATTAGGAAACAAGATTTATTCAAAATTTCGGTTCGTTATAGAAACGTGTCATTTATGGGAATATAAGGGGATGAGTCAATGTCTGAGGATGGGAGGATCCAACTGATATGGTTAGACAACACATTCTCTGATCCTTTTTTATTCCTAATTTCTAGATCAAATTCCTGAAGTGGGAGCATCAAACTAATGAGATGTGGTTTGGATTCCTATATTTTAAGGAGATATCATAAGGCTGCATGATCTAAGAACACAAGGAATTTGGACCCTAAAAGGTATGGCCTAAATTTATCCAAGGAAAACACAATGGAAAGGAATTATTTTTTAGTTTTGGTGTAGTTTGGTTGGGCAGTGTCAAGTGTTCATGAGGTATAGGCAATGACATGTGGAGCTCAATCAACCCTTTGTAATAAGACATCCCTAGCTACATAGTTAGAGGCATCACACATGACCTCAAATGGTAAATCCCAATGAGGTGGTTGGATTACTGGGGGTGATGTGAGACTCCATTTTAATTTATTAAAAACTTCCACACATTCTTTATCAAAAAAAAAATATTTTTTTGAGAAATCGGGAGAGGTGGAGTATAATATTACTAAAGTCACAAATGAAAAAATAGTAAAATCCAACATGACCTAAGAAATACCACACATATCGTACATTTTTTGGGAATTATAAGGAATAAATAAAATCCACTTTTTATTTATCTACTTGGATGTCATCCCCAGAAATGAAATTTTCAAGTACTATAACTTGTCACACAATGAAATGGAGTTTTTTATAATTTAATATGATTTTATTTTCAATACAGTGACATATGATAGAACCAAGACTACTCAAACACTGATCAAAAGATGAACCATATAGAGTGAAATAATCCATGAAAGCTTCCATGAAATTCTCCAAGTAATCTGAAAAAATACTAACCATGCATCGCTGGAAAGTAACAGGAGCATTGCATAGACTAAATGGCATCCTTCTAAAGGAAAATGTGTCAAAGGGGAAAGTTATGGTTGTTATTTCCTGGTCCTTAGGGGAAATATGGATCTAAAAGTATCTAGAATACCCATCAAGGAAATAGTAGTGGGACTTCTCCACTAGCCTCTCTAGCATCTAGTCAATGAACAGAAATGTTAAATGGTTCTTCTTAGTGTGTTGGTTTAGTCAGTGATAGTCTATACAGACATTCCAACTATTCTACACATGGGTTGGAACCAATTCATTATTTTTATTCTTAATTATAGTAAGAGAAATTTTCCAGGGAACTACTTGCACTGGACTGACCCATTGGCTATCCGAGATGGGGTAAATGATTCCAATAGCCATTAATTTTGTTACCTTTTTTAACAACATATATGAGGTTTGGATTCAGTTGACATTGTTCCTAACTCACTGGTTTAGCCTCATAATTTAACAATATATTATGTGTTCAAATTGATGGGATAATACTAGGAATTTCAGCAAGTGTCCATCCAAAATCTTATTTATACTCCCTCAAAAGTTCAAGCAGACTCAATTCATGATCTATAGGGAGTGAACTAGCAATGGTGATAAGAATCTTGTTTCTATTCTCAAGATATAAATATTTCAAATTTTTAGGAAGAGGTTTAAGTTCCAATTCATGAGTATTTTGGATCTATGGGAGGGAATATTAAATTTTGAGGTCAATGATCTCACCTAACTACTCAATTATTATAACCTCAGAAGTGTAATGAGCTTTTACAAGATTTTCAGTATCATCGATGGTCATGGAATCCACAGTGTTCAATAAATCATTAATTAAAAAACATGCATGACATTTTTCTAAACTAGTACAACATTCTATGCATGATTTATTACCTAGAATATCTATCAAGGTTGAAAACTCAAAAGGTGGATTATGGGAAAAAATAGGGTTTTTTAGGGGAAGGGAGTACATCAATTCAATTAACTAAAAGTGAGTAATGTTATTTTGAGGGGTGCTTTATGGTGTCAAGGATGTTAAAGTGGAAAATGTCACCACAAAACTCCATAGATAATGTACCATTATGGAAATTAATTATGGTTTTAGTAGTTTTCAAGAAATTCCTCCCAAATATAATCATGGTGTGTCCATTCATCCTATCATCATCAATTTTTAGCACATAGAAATCAGCAGAAAAAATTAAATTTTACATCGTCATAAGAAAATACTCTAACACACCAATGGGGTGTGTCATACTCTGAGTTTCTATTTGAACAAAAATTCTAGTGGGCTTCAGTTCCCAGACCTGCATTGAAGATAAAATATAGTGAGTCATAACATTAGAGGCACCCAAATCAAGCATAGCATCAGAAAAGAAATACTCCCCAATGGTTCATAGAATAGAGAATGTTCCAAGATCATTTCATTTTTTGGGAAATGATGGATCTATCAATGTTGAGATGTTCTTGTCACGACCCGCCCTCGGGGTCCGTGCCGTGACTACCCCAAGCCCGCCTTCCATAGGCCAGGGGCTGGCGACTAGCACCAAGGCGTAAAATCCCAGTAAAAAGGGAAGGCATTGCCTTATTAAAGTAAACAAGCACCTCAGAGTAACAAGCGGAAATAAAGCAGTACACAAAACTAGAACAACTGTGCTGAAGTAAAGGGGCCGGAAATACAAGCCCAACTGTAAAGTAAAGTACAACTCGAAAGGGAAAACAGCAACTGAAGTACAAGCGGCTCCTGGGACGTCCTCCTCGATTCCTACCTGAAGGGTAGGTACAGATGGCTCAGCTCCTGGATCGTCCACCACGGATCCTACCTGAAGGGTAGGTACAGATAGCTCCACTACTCCTCGGGTCCAACCGTCCGCTCCGAGCACGTCCCTCTCAGTGGTCCTCCTCCGGGTACCGACCTACTCCGTAAGCCTCAACCGCAGTCAACGCTGTCCGTCGTCTGCAACCAACACAACGAAGTGCGGGCATAGCCCGTGCAGGGGTGAGTATAAGATACTCAGTAGGGACCCCGAGACCCTCGAAGGTCTCCCGAAATCCACAAAGGATAAACCACAAGAAGATACAATCACGAAGTAACATCCAAAGTTGATTAGGTATATGCCCATACATATACCTATGTCACCAATTTCCGTTCGGCTCCAACACCGAGCCCAAGAACAACCCAACCACAAAGAAGAGTAAACAGTAAATCCACACAGGATAACAGTACAAGTCCACACAGTTTATAACGAGTTTATGAAATCAACGGATAACCATTACCCAGGTATATGCCCATACATATACCTAAGTTATCAAGCGACCCATCTCAATCATGAGGAAACACAAAGATCATCGACTCAGCTCAAACCAGGATTTTCATTATCGAAACCGTAACTACTGAAGAGCTCCGTCTCTAGAGTGTACAGTGGTCCTGTCTCGACTCCGAGGTCGCCGCTCACTAACCTAAGACTGCTGAAGTACTCCTCCTGTCGAGTACCGCGGGTCTGCTGCCAACTATCGGGCGCTCCGTCCGCTGAGGGTCTGCTGCCAAATACCGGGCGCTCACCCAGATAGCCTACTGAGGTACTCCTCCTGTCGAGTACCGCGGGTTTTCCGCCAACTACCAGGCGCTCCGTCCGCCGTGGGTCTGCTGCCAACTACTGGGCGCTCCGTCCACTGGGCTAGTCGACTCACTCCAAGTCGAGTCGGTCAAGCAGTCGTCAGGTCTCAGTCATCTACACGGTCTCCGTACTCCGCACGCACATCTCCACCATTGCGGGTCTGTCGCTACAACCAAGCGCACACACTCCGTAGAGTATCGCGGGTCCGCCGCTACAACCAAGCGCTCCACCGCCAAGGGTCTGCTGCTGCATCCAAGCGCACCACCACTGTCAAGTACCAAGGGTCCGCCGCTACACCCAAGCGCTCCACCGCCCAAGGTAAACAGAAGATTCAACTCACACAGGTTCGGTAGCACTGTTCCACGTAGGATCGCTGAGTGCTGTAGTCGTCGTCGTCGAAACCACACAGGACTTCTGTACTGTCGTCGTCGCAGTCACAGTAGCAGTCGAAGGAGTAACAGTCGCAACCAGCACTAGGGTTCCCGCACACAGCAAGCTCGTTCGGAGGGTCCGCTCCACGAGCCGAGAGGCTGATACATCAACTGTCACGAAGACCGGAGTTGATGTATCCAAAAGTTCCGTATCGTCAATAGGAACTCAACGCAACAGACGGCGCGTCCATCGGACGCCCGGTCTGAGAGTTATTGGCATTTTCGTCTCCGGGGCCCGGTTGGTTTTTAAGGCAAAACCAACCCGACCGTACTCCACTTGCGTCCAAACCTCGGGCGGAGTATGCCAAAAGATCCGTCTCACTAAGAGGAACACAACGCGACTGACGGCGCGTCAATCGGACGTTCGTGGCTCAAGATATGAGCGTTTCCGCTCCGAAGGCCCGGTTGGTTTCGTGAACGAACCAACCCGGCCGAACTCAAAGTCATCCGAAACCTTGAGTGCGATATACCGAAACGACCGTCTCGATCCAAGGATCGCGTTGCCGCAGACGGTTCGTCATTCGGAGGTCCGAGGCTCAAGTTATGGCCAAAAGACCGGAACAGGTTCGAAACGGGGGGTACTGGGCCGGGCCGGGCCGGGCCCAGACCCCCCGTTTCGAACCTGTTCCGGTCTTTTGGCCATAACTTGAGCCTCGGACCTCCGAATGACGAACCGTCTGCGGCAACGCGATCCTTGGATCGAGACGGTCGTTTCGGTATATCGCACTCAAGGTTTCGGATGACTTTGAGTTCGGCCGGGTTGGTTCGTTCACGAAACCAACCGGGCCTTCGGAGCGGAAACGCTCATATCTTGAGCCACGAACGTCCGATTGACGCGCCGTCAGTCGCGTTGTGTTCCTCTTAGTGAGACGGATCTTTTGGCATACTCCGCCCGAGGTTTGGACGCAAGTGGAGTACGGTCGGGTTGGTTTTGCCTTAAAAACCAACCGGGCCCCGGAGACGAAAATGCCAATAACTCTCAGACCGGGCGTCCGATGGACGCGCCGTCTGTTGCGTTGAGTTCCTATTGACGATACGGAACTTTTGGATACATCAACTCCGGTCTTCGTGACAGTTGATGTATCAGCCTCTCGGCTCGTGGAGCGGACCCTCCGAACGAGCTTGCTGTGTGCGGGAACCCTAGTGCTGGTTGCGACTGTTACTCCTTCGACTGCTACTGTGACTGCGACGACGACAGTACAGAAGTCCTGTGTGGTTTCGACGACGACGACTACAGCACTCAGCGATCCTACGTGGAACAGTGCTACCGAACCTGTGTGAGTTGAATCTTCTGTTTACCTTGGGCGGTGGAGCGCTTGGGTGTAGCGGCGGACCCTTGGTACTTGACAGTGGTGGTGCGCTTGGATGCAGCAGCAGACCCTTGGCGGTGGAGCGCTTGGTTGTAGCGGCGGACCCGCGATACTCTACGGAGTGTGTGCGCTTGGTTGTAGCGACAGACCCGCAATGGTGGAGATGTGCGTGCGGAGTACGGAGACCGTGTAGATGACTGAGACCTGACGACTGCTTGACCGACTCGACTTGGAGTGAGTCGACTAGCCCAGTGGACGGAGCGCCCAGTAGTTGGCAGCAGACCCACGGCGGACGGAGCGCCTGGTAGTTGGCGGAAAACCCGCGGTACTCGACAGGAGGAGTACCTCAGTAGGCTATCTGGGTGAGCGCCCGGTATTTGGCAGCAGACCCTCAGCGGACGGAGCGCCCGATAGTTGGCAGCAGACCCGCGGTACTCGACAGGAGGAGTACTTCAGCAGTCTTAGGTTAGTGAGCGGCGACCTCGGAGTCGAGACAGGACCACTGTACACTCTAGAGACGGAGCTCTTCAGTAGTTACGGTTTCGATAATGAAAATCCTGGTTTGAGCTGAGTCGATGATCTTTGTGTTTCCTCATGATTGAGATGGGTCGCTTGATAACTTAGGTATATGTATGGGCATATACCTGGGTAATGGTTATCCGTTGATTTCATAAACTCGTTATAAACTGTGTGGACTTGTACTGTTATCCTGTGTGGATTTACTGTTTACTCTTCTTTGTGGTTGGGTTGTTCTTGGGCTCGGTGTTGGAGCCGAACGGAAATTGGTGACATAGGTATATGTATGGGCATATACCTAATCAACTTTGGATGTTACTTCGTGATTGTATCTTCTTGTGGTTTATCCTTTGTGGATTTCGGGAGACCTTCGAGGGTCTCGGGGTCCCTACTGAGTATCTTATACTCACCCCTGCACGGGCTATGCCCGCACTTCGTTGTGTTGGTTGCAGACGACGGACAGCGCTGACTGCGGTTGAGGCTTACGGAGTAGGTCGGTACCCGGAGGAGGACCACTGAGAGGGACGTGCTCGGAGCGGACGGTTGGACCCGAGGAGTAGTGGAGCTATCTGTACCTACCCTTCAGGTAGGATCCGTGGTGGACGATCCAGGAGCTGAGCCATCTGTACCTACCCTTCAGGTAGGAATCGAGGAGGACGTCCCAGGAGCCGCTTGTACTTCAGTTGCTGTTTTCCCTTTCGAGTTGTACTTTACTTTACAGTTGGGCTTGTATTTCCGGCCCCTTTACTTCAGCACAGTTGTTCTAGTTTTGTGTACTGCTTTATTTCCGCTTGTTACTCTGAGGTGCTTGTTTACTTTAATAAGGCAATGCCTTCCCTTTTTACTGGGATTTTACGCCTTGGTGCTAGTCGCCAGCCCCTGGCCTATGGAAGGCGGGCTTGGGGTAGTCACGGCACGGACCCCGAGGGCGGGTCGTGACAAATTGGTATCAGAGGAAAGAAAACACATAATTTAAAAAGGACAAACCCCTACCTCGATAGTCGCACGTTGACGTAGTCGTGGAATATCGGTGTCGATTCCTTTGACGTCGGAGGAAGAGTCGTTGTCGATGGCGTTTGTCGCGGGAAACCGTCGCGGAAGAGATGATGCGGATTTGGCGTCGCGGAAGAACCGTGTTCTTCGGCGAAGAAGTTCTTTGTTGAAGAACGGCGTTCTTCGTGTTCTTCGTCAAAGTTTGAAGAATAAGGGAAAGCTCTCAAATTCTCTCAAGAAACAAGGGAACTAACCAAAAAAAATAAATTAAGCTCATACTTAATTTATTAACACAACACCAACCTTTGAAATTCAAGAGTTTGAATTTCAAAGCTTTAATTAAACTCACTTATTAATGACATAAGTTATAACCTAAGTTTACATCATTAATTGTGAGTTGGGGGGGAGTTAGAGGATATGAAGGGGTGGGGTTCGTGTGGGCCCCACCACCCTCTTAACCTCCCAAGGGAAGTTGGGTTGTCACCCAACTTCCACCCAAAGGGTAAAAACACTTAAGGAAGATAAAAATAAAAATTGAAGTTAAATTTTTATTTTAACATTCACAATTTTATTTTTACAACTCCCCTCGTGTAAACGCAACTTCGGGAAAGGTCTCCTTAAGCGAATATCGGCGCTACGAGTTCATCGGTGCCCTCGGATTTCAATTCCGAGCACCGGATCAAAAGTTAGGAATTCCCGCTCGTTCGTTCACTGAACGTACCCGAGCCAATCTTCGGAAATTAATTCCGGGCACTCCGGGCCTCGGAATCAGGTGCCGTCTGAGACCGCGCTCTTGTAAAATTCTAAAGAAAATTAAGAAAAAAATTTCCCTTGAATTTTACGGGTCTTTACATTACTCCCACCTCAGGGCTTTACGTCCCCGTAAAGCTTCAACTCACACTTAAGGGAAACAAGGTAGTACTGAGCACGCAACTGAGCTTTACGCTCCCATATGCTCACCTGAAGATCTCGTGCTACCCGAGAAGCACCCCAGAGGAAGCAACCGTTCACGTAGAACCTGTTCCTGTCGATCCTCGATCTCTACTAGAACCTCTGTGCTTGTCGCCCTGTCATCGACGTCCAACTCCCCGGGGTCGATGACGTGTGAAGAAACATACACGTATCTCCACAGCTGAGACACGTGGTGGATATTATGCACCCGGTGCGACTGAGGAGGTAGGGTCAAGCGGTAAACCTCCTCGCCTACCCTGCTGAAGATCAAAAGGGTCCATCGAACTTCGGAGATAACATGCCGCCTCGGCCACATCTCCGAAACCTCATCGGGTTGAGACCGTATAAGAACGTGTTCGTCACCCTCGAACTCAAGAGGTTTCCCTTTTTAGGTTAGAACTGAAACTCAAAACTCCTGCTGCCACAAGGGTAGGGTTGACCAACTCAAGTGTGATCGGTCACACCCTCTTATGCCTGAGTTTAACATGTGCTGCCCAGGGTTTCCTTTTCGCCGACCAAGGAAAACCCATTCCGACGTTTGCCTAAAACAGTCAACCGGGGTATGATTTGTGAATCAAAACCATACCCAGATCAACGTCGTAAGGCCTCTACGCTGCCACCAAGAGATTCCAGCCGAAACTCTCGCCTCGAGGTCAAATCACACCGTCGGCGTAAGTGTGATTATCGAGTCTCCCCCCAAAGGTATCTCCAGACGTGAGGGTCAAGTCTACGGCTTACCCGGAACCTCTAGGTCTGGGACATGATTTGTGGAAGGGTAGAGTGATTGGTTCCTATGTCTATAGATATGGCAGCTCGTAGTAGACATATTCCGTACCCCGAATCATTCTTAGAGCTCCTGGGTCACACTCCTTGACCGCAATGCAGCTACTCTCCTCCCCAGCCTTCCTGCTCCCTGAGCCTGGCGGGGACTACTAAGTCGGGTGGTCGTAACATGTCGAAATGTACACCACCACATGCTGCTCTCCAAGCTCCGCTTCCACGTCTGTTACCCTGCAGATTCATCTGTCCTTAGCACTTCCTCCTCCTGAAACATTTTACACGCCCGAGTCTCTGAGACTGGCGCTAGTTTCCTGCCTTTCACTGCTAACGTTCACAACCACAAAGGTTCTCTCTAGCATCCTAGCATAGGTAGGAATGCATAGAGGAAAAGTAATGGTTCGGATGTCCTTTAGACACACTTCGCTCGGAAGTTCGAGTCTAAAGAACTGATCACAACGTAACCAACGAGTACCAAGATTGATTGGTAAGCCACGTTGAGTGCTCTGCTTCCGAAATGTCGTACTGTCGAAGCTGTATTAGCTCCAGAAAAATCACAACCACCTCCTCAAGCCAGTCCTCAGCCGCCTACGAGTCAGGCTCACCTCGAAACTTGAGGGATATCTGATGCTAAAACATATGTAAGGCACTAAGCCTGTGAGTCTCTACTAGTATCCAAGCTAGGCGTAGAACTCTAGCAACCGCCTCCATCCAGTCCACTGCTGCCTGGGAAATCTGTCTCGCCTCGTATCCTCAGAGGCCTCTACTGCTGGAACTCGTGCATCGCGCTCTGCTAGCGTGCACCGTCAGCTAGTGGCATCTGCTGCCTAATGGGTGGTGGTGCTGCTGGTACACCACCCGAAGGTGCCAACACTGAAAAAGGGCCCTGCACTGGAGTCTCGCTGCTCGGTGGGCCATCATCGAGAACTCTCTCGGAACTCCAGCTAACTATCTGCATGGTGACATCCTGAACAGTTGTGTCACGGTCAACGATTTATACCTGGTGAGCTGACGTCGCTTGATAACTTAGGTATATGTATGGGCATATACCTGGGTAATGGTTATCCGTTGATTTCATAAACTCGTTATAAACTGTGTGGACTTGTACTGTTATCCTGTGTGGATTTACTGTTTACTCTTCTTTGTGGTTGGGTTGTTCTTGGGCTCGGTGTTGGAGCCGAACGGAAATTGGTGACATAGGTATATGTATGGGCATATACCTAATCAACTTTGGATTTTACTTCGTGATTGTATCTTCTTGTGGTTTATCCTTTGTGGATTTCGGGAGACCTTCGAGGGTCTCGGGGTCCCTACTGAGTATCTTATACTCACCCCTGCACGGGCTATGCCCGCACTTCGTTGTGTTGGTTGCAGACGACGGACAGCGCTGACTGCGGTTGAGGCTTACGGAGTAGGTCGGTACCCGGAGGAGGACCACTGAGAGGGACGTGCTCGGAGCGGACGGTTGGACCCGAGGAGTGGTGGAGCTATCTGTACCTACCCTTCAGGTAGGATCTGTGGTGGACGATCCAGGAGCTGAGCCATCTGTACCTACCCTTCAGGTAGGAATCGAGGAGGACGTCCCAGGAGCTGCTTGTACTTCAGTTGCTGTTTTCCCTTTCGAGTTGTACTTTACTTTACAGTTGGGCTTGTATTTCCGGCCCCTTTACTTCAGCACAGTTGTTCTAGTTTTGTGTACTGCTTTATTTCCGCTTGTTACTCTGAGGTGCTTGTTTACTTTAATAAGGCAATGCCTTCCCTTTTTACTGGGATTTTACGCCTTGGTGCTAGTCGCCAGCCCCTGGCCTATGGAAGGCGGGCTTGGGGTAGTCACGGCACGGACCCCGAGGGCGGGTCGTGACAAATTGGTATCAGAGGAAAGAAAACACATAATTTAAAAAGGACAAACCCCTACCTCGATAGTCGCACGTTGACGTAGTCGTGGAATATCGGTGTCGATTCCTTTGACGTCGGAGGAAGAGTCGTTGTCGATGGCGTTCGTCGCGGGAAACCGTCGCGGAAGAGATGATGCGGATTTGGCGTCGCGGAAGAACCGTGTTCTTCGGCGAAGAAGTTCTTCGTTGAAGAACGGCGTTCTTCGTGTTCTTCGTCAAAGTTTGAAGAAGAAGGGAAAGCTCTCAAATTCTCTCAAGAAACAAGGGAACTAACCAAAAAAAATAAATTAAGCTCATACTTAATTTATTAACACAACACCAACCTTTGAAATTCAAGAGTTTGAATTTCAAAGCTTTAATTAAACTCACTTATTAATGACATAAGTTATAACCTAAGTTTACATCATTAATTGTGAGTTAGGGGGGAGTTAGAGGATATGAAGGGGTGGGGTTCGTGTGGGCCCCACCACCCTCTTAACCTCCCAAGGGAAGTTGGGTTGTCACCCAACTTCCACCCAAAGGGTAAAAACACTTAAGGAAGATAAAAATAAAAATTGAAGTTAAATTTTTATTTTAACATTCACAATTTTATTTTTACAACTCCCCTCGTGTAAACGCAACTTCGGGAAAGGTCTCCTTAAGCGAATATCGGCGCTACGAGTTCATCGTTGCCCTCGGATTTCAATTCCGAGCACCGGATCAAAAGTTAGGAATTCCCGCTCGTTCGTTCACTGAACGTACCCGAGCCAATCTTCGGAAATTAATTCCGGGCACTCCGGGCCTCGGAATCAGGTGCCGTCTGAAACTGCGCTCTTGTAAAATTCTAAAGAAAATTAAGAAAAAAAATTCCCTTGAATTTTACGGGTCTTTACAGTTCTTACCCAATATTTATTTTTCATCACCTCGAAGTCTCCTTTGGTGTGTATACATCTCCTTGAAAAACCTTGTGTATCATAAAATTTTCTTCATGACATCGATCATGGTAATGTTAACCTACACTTTTTTAAAATATTGCATGATTTATTTATTAAGTTTAGTTTCTTTTTTTTCCTTAGCTAGGTGTCCCTTTGGGTAAATGGAAGAGGAATGGTTTGGGTTGGTGGTTCATCAAATGAAACATTATTTCCTTTGGAAGGAGTTCTCTCAAGATAAGTTTTTTCCACATTTGGATCATTTTTAGTGGTTGGGATGGAGGTTTCCTTAGGATGGGATGACTCTAATGGATGGGTCATTTGGATTTTAAGCTTTCTTCCACAATGAAGGGTGATGGAACTAATATTTACCTTGTCCATAAGGTTGAATAGGGGTTGATAGGGTAGTTTACCTGACCCATGACTTTGTATTTCCCCCACTGAGTTAGCAAGTTGATTGAATTGGTTTTTTTGGTCTTGTATGGAAGCTTTGGTAATTTTTGGAATTGGATATTGTTTGCATCCATTTGATTCATCATGTATTATAGGATATACTTGGGTTTTAGAGGTGGTTTTTGGAAAGACCTATGTGGTGTTGAGGATTTCAAGGTGGTGGTGGTGGATGAAAACTCTACCTTGGTTGGTTCTATGGTATTTGAGGTTGGTTTGAATACCACATTTCCTATAGGCTTAGTTTTTTCCACATAGGGTTGTATGGATAGTAAGGTTATTTCATAAATGGTTGGTTATATTGTTGACCAAGAAATATTACCTCACAACTCATAGATGTTTCTATCAGTTGATGGAATTGGTAAAAATATTGGGTGTTAGAAGAACATATATGATAATGTATGGGAGGAGGATATTGGTATTTCCCTTGGGAAAGATTAATTTTTCAAAGAAGGGTATGTACCTCTTCAAACTGCATGTCCACCTTCTTATAGAATTTAGTACTTCACACCTCATAGTCACCTCAAATGGGTACAATGGACCTTGAACTGAATTTTTGGGTGTTTTTCTCCATTTTTTTAATGAGTTTCCTTACATTGATTGGGGTCTTATCCATGATTGCACCACCTACAGTAGAATTAATGATGTTTGATCAATAATAATTAAACCTTCATAAAAATATTTTATTAAAAGTTGATTGCTTATTTTGTGGTGTGGGAAACTTGAACAAAGCATTTTAAATATTTCCCTATATTCATGAAGTGTTTCCCCTTGAGATTCTCTTATCCCACATATTTCTTTCATTATGGTTTTAGTTTGAGATACTAGGAAATATTTTTCAAGAAAAAGGCATTTCATGTCTGTCTAACCTCTAATAGTGGAATAACATAATGCAACCAATCTTTTGTAGTGTCTTTTAATGAAAAATAAAATGCCCTAAGCTTTAATTTCTCTTCATCCACATAACATGTTTTAATGTAAAACACATAGTATGAAATTATTTTAAATTCTTATTTGGGTCTTCTCTAGTAAGTCTATGAAATATTGGTAATAAGTGAATTAGATCAGATTTTAGTTCAAAGTTTGGTTCTTCGCATTCAATTAGAATATAAGTGGGTTGGATATAAACATCAGGTGAGGCTAGTTCTTTTAGTTTTATATTATTTTCAACCATGTTATACAAGTTATTTTTAGTTTCTAATTTGGTTTCAAAAGATGAATAAGGATCATGAAGTGTGTCGATTTTTTGTGTGCCCTCCTTCAATTAATCATTTAGTGTGTCTTGGTGCCGATGAAGCAATAACCTATCTGGTTCAGGTTCAAAAGGAATTACTTCCTCCAATTAAGATCACATCATGAATAAGACCTATGTAAGGAATATTTTAGAAAACAACTAAAACAGATTAAAGTAATAAAATAATCCCACAAATATTTACAAACTACATAATGTTTTTATAGAAAACGCACACTACAAACAAAATCTCTTCCCAAAAATAGCATCAAAATTTGAATTCTTTGTAGTGAAATATCAAATTTATTATTATTTGAAGATGATTTTACATTCTAGGGAAGACCCTAGGTGATCTCTAAAGGATAATTGATAGGTTTAGAGTGAGTATTTTTAATAAAAATTACTAAAAGAGGGGGGTGGTTTTGGAAATAGTTTTAAGAAAATAACTTAATTTAAAGAGTTTAATAGTTGATAAATAATGGTGGTGATATAATAATTATGATAGAAGGAGGTCATTTAATGTTCACTACACATCTTGGTTAGTTATTTGTTTTAAAAATAAACAAGGTTTAATGGAATCCTTTGTTTGAGGGTTGTCGAGATCTCGATTCCCATCTTGCCTCTTAAAACGATGCATAAAGAACCACCCCTTGACACAAAAATTATTTTATCAATGTTTGGATCTCAATAATATAGTGAGGGATTCCAAATCATAATTATATATCATGTATGTGTGTAAGAAATAAGAATATTTTGTTGTCTAATCAGAACAACCCAAGATTCCCACTTGAAATCTCAACCCAATTGGTGTTGAGATAAAAAAAATTCACTTTATTAAACCAAAACAAAGCATTCATAGGAGAATCATGTTAAGATAAAACATAAGTGAAATAATTCACACACAAATTAAACAAAACCAATAGAATAAAAAGTATCATAACTCCCTCCAAAGTGTGTGTATCTTCCTTGAAATGATGATCCACCATTTAGCTTTCCATCGAGAGGAGGAGGAGGCTTGAGTGGAACTTCTCCTTCATCCTTGATCCCCCTATGAGGATAGGGGCCTCAAAAAATTCTTGGATGAGGAGAGTACTCATTTGGGACTCCAAACCATCAGAGCTTTTCTCCTAGTTCTAACTTACAAATGGGGTTCCCAAGATGCCATTTTATTTAGATATTGGAAGGTGGTTTTGGGCACACATATTTCTTATAACTACTTGGCCCATAGTTTTTGGAATTCAAAAATTATTATCTTTATTTTTAAAAAACTAAAAAATATTCCCTAGATATTTAATATATCCATTGAAAATTTGGCATCATTTGGAGTCTTATGGGTCTAGATAAGTATAAAACATAGCACACCCCTTTTGACTTCGTGTAAATTCGGTTCCTTGGACATATTAGTTCGGTTGGGCCACTAGATGGAAAAATTGAGTTTGGGTTCCTTAATAAAAGTTATAGGCTACTAATTTTGGATCAATAAAAAAAATATCATCCCAATTTAATGCATGAATTAGTATCATTATGCGGTTGAGTCCACTGGTGTGCTTGGAATCTTGAACAGTTTGGCCCATTTTTCTTCAACATCATCCTAAGCCCTCCAAATCACCTCTAACTACAATGAAAACATCAAAACAAGTGAAATTTCCATTTTTAATAGTTATAAAAATTTAAGTATTTAATCAAACATGAAGTAAAATTTGTTATAATAATTGGATTTTTTCAATAAAAAATTAGTTTAATAGAGTTGTATAAGGTTGAAAATTAATAGTGAATTACTACACAATCGCATAGCCATGTGGTATAATCCCCATGTAGTACTAGCCTCATATTTTGACTATAATGAGAGAAAATTAAAAATTATATATATTCCATGAAAATATTTCATAGTATATTGAATGGAGGTAATTATCTATATGGAAAAAATAGATAAAGGAAGTTATATGAATGTTAGACTTACCAAGGGATATCCAACATGATGAATAGATATTGAAATAGATTTCAGGTGATAGGGATACCTAAAATCATAGGATGAGGATAAGAGGAGATATCCCATGGTTAGGTTTTTGTGCATTTTAGGGAGGACGAGATAGGAATAAGGTTCAAAGGATAGTTGGGGAAAAAGTTAATTTCCTGGGATTTTTAATAAGGTGCATGATTTTTGAATGTAGTTAGAAAAACCATACACCAATTGTGTGAATATAATATCCAAGTACACACCCCCTTATACATTTCATATGCATGATTAGAAAAACTATGCACAAATTGTGCATTTGGAACTATCTGTAAGCCCATATATCGCTCATTATAGGTGCACAGTCGGAAAAATTGTGCACAAACCATTTGTGGTGACACTATAATTATTAATATGTTTTACATGTTCATCAAAAATCTATTTAATGGTTTTGAAAACTATGATACTCTCTTATGGGGATTCATGGTTGAGGTACATAGTTATTACTAATCATGCACTAACTGTGTGGTCACCTTGCCTCTCCAAAACCAAATATATGGGCCCTAAACCAATCCCAAACTCTCTTGAAACCTCCATAGACCATTTAGAAACTTCCATTTAGATAAAAAAGAGTTTTAGACTAGAAATTAAAGTATACATACCTCTAATAAAAATTGAGATCATATAACACCCCCTCCATAAAATATCTCATCCCTGAGTTTCCCTTCCAAGGGTTGTTGAGAATCATCCAAGAATAACTTCATCCACTGAGCATGCATATCGAACTATCATTTTCAGGTATCTTCATGTACACATCCATGATTCCATAGAACCTAAAATAAATTAACTATCCTATCATGAATATCCTTAATAATATTATTAAAAATAAAAACTAGATACTCCTCAAAAGAATCATCAACCTCTAACTCAACTTCCTCATGATCAAGAGCATGTGATGTGTTGGAATAGTAATGGAGGAGATGAGAAACATAAAAGATGTCATGTATAACCTTTAACCACTGAGGAAGAGCTACACATTATTCTATCGGCCTAACCCTCTCTAAGATATCGAAGTCCTGATGAATCTAGGTGATAGATTACCTTTCCTATGAATCCATAGAAGGACCAATCTATGTGATATTATCAAGAAAACCAGATCTCCCACCTAAAACTCCAAAAGTTAGCATTGATTGTGGGAATATGACTTATAAATAGAATGATTTTTAGACATATATTTCCTGATAATTTTTACCTACTTCAATGTCTCCTGAAGGAGATGAGGTCCTAATAACATTTCCTCCCCTTCTTATAACCAGTATAGAAGTGAACGACACTACCTACCATAGATCAGCTTATATGGATCCATTGGGATAGTAAATTAAAAGATATTATTATAATAAAACTTAACTAAATATAATTTTCTTCCCCAAGAGACTCCAAAATCAAGGACACATGCATAGATCATGTCCTCTAGTACATGTATAGTGTACTCAAACTGACCATTAGTCTCAGGGTGGGATGTTGTACTCAAATTTACCTATATTAAAAGAACCCTCTATAACCCTATCTAGAACCAAGAAGTAATTTGATAATTACTATCTAATATTATGGTATTAGGAGCCCCATAAATTTATATGATCTCATGAACATATATCCTTCCATTTTCATCTACTGAAAATGTCTCCCAAATAGGAAAGAAGTGGACAGCCTTTGTCAGCTTGTCTACAATTTCCCACATGATGTCACTACCTTGAGGTGATTTTATAAATATCATCACAAAATCTATAGTGTTATCATCCCATTTCCACTCTAGGATGGGTAATTTTTATAAAATACTATAAGGCCTCTATTTTTCCACCTTCATCTTTTAACAAGTTGAACACCGAGTAACAAATCCTTTGATCTTCTTTTTCATCTCAGGCCACCAATACAAGTAGCATAAGTCATCATACATATTAGTGATTCTATGATGTACGGTCCAATTTAAGCATAATATTCTTATATTAAATCATTTTTCATGTCTTTAGGTATAGATACATTATCATGGATATGTAAGATCTTATCCTCATCAATAACCCAATTAGGAAGTGGGTCTTCACCTGAAACACTTTCCTTGAAAACCAATCCTTCAAAATCCAAAAGTTAACTCCTATTTATTCTATCAAAAAGTGATGATGTCAATACCAAGGTCATGATAAAATTCTGTTCATGAAACTCCTAAACTTCTATATAAATTTTAGAAAGAATATCCATCAACTACCATTCACTAATAGCTACCATAATAACTTAAGTATGAATATTTTGTCTCATAGAATCTGCGGTCACATTTCCCTTACCTAGAATATAAGAAAGATCAAAGTCAAATGACTGAATGTATTTGAACCATATACTTTTCTAGAGGTTCATTTCACACTGAGTAAATATGTATTTGAGTCTCTTATGGTCTGTATATACAACAAAATATTCCCCCATCAAGTAATGCCTCTAGTAATGTAAAGCATGAACAATAGCTACTAAATCGAGGTCATGCATCGGGTAATTATGCTCGTGAGGTCTCAACTGATGAGACCCATACACAATGAATCATTCCCTTTATATAAAAATATCTCTCATCCTAATTCTTGATTCATCATAAAAAACTAGACTCTTCCATGATCAATTATAATCAGGATTAGTGTTGATGTTGGTCTTCCTTTCATTTACTAAAAGTATTTATCACAAGATTCTATCCATAAAAACATTACACATTTCTTGGTCAATCTTGTAAGTGGTTATTCAAGGAATGAAATGTTTTGGATAAAATATTGATAGTAACCAGCTAACCCCAATAATATTTTTTACATCAAAGATTTTATTGGGATACTCCCAGGAAACAAAGGCTCTTGACTTCTATGGATCCATAGATACCCCTAATTTTGATATAATGTGACATAGTAAGTGATATTTATTAATAAAAATGTTCCATTTTGTGAGATTGGCATCAAACTTATACTCTATCAGTGTACTTAGTATGATTTCAAGGTGTTTGGCTTTATCATTTTGAGTCTGAGAATACATAATGATATCATTAATGAAAACAACTACAAATGAATCTAGATATGGGTGGAAAACCCAATTTATCAAGGCCATGAAAATATCTAGTGTATTTGGGAGACCGAATGGCATTACCATATATTTATATAGGCCATATGTACTTCATAAATCAGTATATGGTATATCTGATGGTCTAACCCTTACCTGATGATATCTTAATCTTAAGCCAACCTTTGAGAAGACCCCAGATCCTTGTAGATAACCAAATAGATCATCTATAAGATGAATTGGTCATGTTTTATTAATATTAAGTAGATTCAAATGCCTTAAATCCACACATATCCTTAAGTTACCATCCACCATCATGGTGAAAATCATAGGTGAACCCCAAGGATAAGTATAGGGTTGTATAAATCCATTGTATTCTAGATCATCCAACTATTTATTGTGTTCCTATATATCATTAAGATATGTTAGGTATGGAGGTATAGGAACTGTTTATCATCCTATAATAAGATGTATGGTGAATTCTACCTCTATCTTAGGAGGTAACCCAAAAAATTCTTTAGGAAACAAATCTATGAAGTAGTCCGCAATTAGAGTAAAACAACATGTCATGCTCCATGACCAGTAAGAAAAATACTAGAAATATGGTCTAACACTCCACACATACCATGATTATCAGGTCTATCTAGAATTTACTAGACATCCCACTCTCTTTTATGACCATAGCTACCATCCTATAGTGATAAGAAGGAAACCCTCCAATGATAACAATAAATATGTGATCAATAAGGCACTAACCAATCCATCCTAATAATTATATCAAAACCTATCATCTCTAGAATTAAATTGATCCATAAGAAAAGGTAACCACCGATATCAATGGGACACTCCTTGTATAGGTGAACACTTTCTGACCATACTCCCAATGGAGTATTAAGATTCATTACCCCAAAAAATTACTCAATATTGATTCCACGGATCTCCATTAAATCCATTGATATGAATGAGTGTATAGAACCTCTATAAAACAAAACATATACAATATTCGAGGTTGCTAAAGTCATCCCTCAGACTATAGATGGTCCAAAACTCTTCTCCTTAGGTATAGGTTTAACTGCATGTAACTAGCTAGATCCATGGATCTGAGCTACAAAATGACCTCCTTGAGTAGGTCTGCTCTATTGGAATTGCACATCATAAGTCTATCTTCCTCGGCCTTGACTGCTACCCTGGCTTGATCGGCCAATGGTACTACAGCTTCTGACCTTTCATAGTGTCACTGGACCCACCCTAAAAATTCAGAGTTGGTGTAAATCCTCTCCCATATGGAACCAGTGGAAAGATCATACAGAATATCTTGTGATGACCCATTATGTCATAGGCTCGACACTCTATTAGTCCTCTATCACACTAAGGCTTCATATGACCTTTCCTTCCACACTAATGGCATAACACATAACTTTCATTTTTCACACACTTACTTCCGCTACCCCTATGATAGGTCTCTAAGTGATGGTTTCTTTCACTAGATGATGCACTACCTGGCCAAAAAGATGAACCACCATACCCTTTACCTTCATCTTCTCTCATATTATGATCGTAGATAATGGGATGGTTCACTATCTCAGAGATGGTATCCAATCGAATTACATTCACCTAAGATATGATAAAATATATGATCTCGTAATCAAAAAATATCTCCCTAGATATCTCATTTCCAAAAATGGTGGGTATGAAGCATTGAATCTCAATGAAATGAGTAGAGTAATCCATTATGAACATAGAACCCTACTCCATATGCATAAATTCCCTACTCGATCATCCCTCAACATTTTAGGGAATAAGTAGTCGTATAAACTAGTCTATAAACCCATATAGATCATGAAATAATGTTGATCTTCCTACATGAGAACATCCCACCATAACTTGGTAGATCCCTGAAGCATATTCACTATGAACTTCACCCTCTTTTTTTATGGACTCTCCAGTTTCTCAATGATCAATAGTATATCATCTAGCCAATATTTAGCATCTTGGAGACTGCCTTTCCCTAAAAAATTATGTGGGTTTTTTTGTTGGAACTCCATTTTCATCTTTAACATAATTGTTGCATGTCTTGGAACTCCCTCCATAGACTTAACTAGTCATATAAAAATCTCTAAGTTGAGAATTAGTTCCCATTCTATGTATAGAAGGTGGTACTATGGGAGGTTCCATAGGTGGTACTACAGGTGGTTCAAGTCTCACCACCTTTGGGGAATGGTCATCACCACCTACATGCTTCTTGACTTGAGTCCTTCATGGATGCATATATCAACATTGTCAAGCACATTCCTCATACAAGATACAAGTAAAAAATATCACTGATGGGAAATAAGAATAAGATCACATAATAAAAACTAAAGATGAGCTATCCAAGTACCTGATTCTATAGTCAATTTATAAGAAAATATTCCAAGTTTTAATTATAAGGTTCAATTATAAGGTTCAATTATATGCAGTTACAATTTCAAGTTATATAAGAAAATTATCCTTAAGTAGTAATTGGAATCCCCGTTATCAGAGTGAAGAATGATGGTAAATATGAGGCAAATAAGAGGAAGATAAAATAAACTAACACTATATAAATAATAAAGGAGAAAAAATAATTCAACCAAATAATAATAAATAGACAAGAGTATAAATTTTATCACATATAGATGATTGTATGACAATAAAAAAGTGAGCGAGAATACATGGAAGTAGGAATACGAGGGTGAAACATATAAAAAAAGGAAACCAAAAAGAACAAAAATATATCCCTAAAGGATTATTAAGTATAGTTTCATTCATCTACTCACATCTTAAATTAAAATCAAGCATCCAAAGTTGGGTTCTTCCCCTTTTCCTTACCTTTATCCATGTAATCTAACTGGGTACTGAATGGAGGCCCAAACAGGGTGTGAGTAAAACTTAGTAGGAAAATACCAATGGTGTCTAATTAAAATCTATTCTATAAATATAAGCTATATGTGTTTGAAATATAAATATAAATGTATAAGTAGAAACTATAAAACATAGTTCAACAATGTAAATGCCACTATCTTCGACTTGCTCTTTTTGTCTCTGACCATAAAACCTTTTATTATGCTAGGAACCCAAGGCCCATAGCCAAGGCATCCTCATCAAGTCTGTGGATAAATTCAAAGGTAATCTTAGTATAGATTTTATTGGATTACAAGGAGATAATCCATGGAAGTTTATGTCTATAGACATCAATAAAAATCATGGGATCTCATCACAAAAAATTTAATTTTTGGATATTACAAGTGAACCATCGATGCCAGACCGAGGCATCCATGAATCTAAGAAATTGACCAAGTCCAAGGTCGGTGTACCACTTGGAAGTTAGATCAATGAATCAAGTGGAATCCTAAGAATTATATCAAGGTATTATATGTCAAGAATATAAGTATTGATCAATTCAGGCCGCACCAAATGGTGTCATAAATGTCTATAGACAATAACCAGATCATATTTAATAAGTAAGGATAGTCCAAGAAAATTATCCATCACATTTTACAATTACATTTAATTAGTTTTTTTAGTTATTTAACTTACAAGAGATAAAAAGGTCCAAGTGATGTATCCATACCATTTAACAATTTATTTAATTAAATAATGTAATTCTACTAACAAGTGGCAAGATCAACATCCCCAAGTGGTGGTTTGGTTATGAGGAAAGAACCGTAGTCATTATAATTTAATCAAATCCACCCTAATAGGATGTTCACATTTAGTTTTTCAACCTCCAAAAATATCAATGGGTCTAAATATAGGTATAGGTGAAGTCTAGGAAATTAATTAAAGGGGTTACACATTTTAGATGCAATGCGCTGAAAGTTTGGTGGGCGTCACAATGCCTAAAATTTATAAACCTCATGAAATTTAGGGAAAAGTAGCATACCCCCTACCTTATCCCTATGGTAGACTCCTACTATAATATCAACATCGAATTTTGGATATAATAATAGAAAATATCAAACTAAAAAATCATAAAAATAGGTAATATTAGATAGCACAGAGATAGTGCTAAAGATGTGGAAGAAAACAGAGAAAGGAAGAAAGAGGAATGTTAGACTTACTGAGGGGTATCCAACGTGATGAACTGTTATTGAAATGGATGTTAGATGAAGGAGATACCTCAAATACTAGGATAGGAAGAACAATAGAGATACCATGGTTGGTTTGTAATGTGTTTGAGGGAGGAGGATAATAGAATAATGTTTAAAGGCTGGGAGGTAAAAAGGTATTTTTTGGGGCATTTTAATAGGGGACATGATTTGGATGCATGGTTAGACAAATCTTGCACCAATTGTGTTCACCTAATATCCAAGTAAACACCCCTCATGCATTTCATGAACACAGTTAGACAAACCATATAAAAACTATGCACTTTTAGTGTTTAGAATCCAACACCCTACATAGTCCAGTTGTATAGTTAGAAAAATCATGTGAAAATGTGTATGGTTCCTCTATAATTATTTACAGGTTTTACATGGTCATGTGTCATATATTTCATTATTTGTAAAAACATGCTCCTCCCTTATAGGGTTGCATGGTTTAGGGTCACAGTTAGTACTAATTGTGTGTCAACTATGTGCCTCACACTACCTCTCCAAAACTGGAACTTTGGGGCCTAAACCAAGCCAGAACACTCCAAAAACCTCCATAACCCCTTTAGGAACTTTCATTTAGATAAAAAAGAGTTTGGTTCTAGAATTTAAAGGATATGAGTCTCTATGAAAAATTGGGATCTTACATACACCTTCCTCTTACATGGATACCTGGTAGAAAAATCGGTATTTCCATTGAGGTGAAAATATAGAATGTGAGTATGAAACCCAGTTGGGAACCACCAACAAATCCTTAAAATATTCTTGAAATATTTTTGAGTGCATGTACTTAATAATAAATAAATAAATACATCAATCATGCACTGAAGTTGGGTCATCATGAAAACAGGAATAAAATATCAAGGATGGTATAACAGAGTCAACCACATGTATAAGAAGCAGGTTATGAGTAAGGAGCAACCTAATAAACCTCTTGTATCATAAATTAATCATGAGGAAGAAGTAAAAAATGTAACCTCCTATATGATAAATGGATCATGAGTAAGGTAACCAACCTCTCGTAAAGGAAACAGATCATAAGGATGGCATAACATAGCTAACTCCTATATAAGAAATAATACCAACTAAGGTCGTAATAAGACATGGCATACAATAAAATAAAAGGTAAGCCCCATTCCTTAATTTCATCCCTACCTTGAAAAATTAACCCACAATATGAAACAATGGATACCCAACCTTCCTTGCCTAAACTAGGTCTAGAAAAAAATAGGAAGACCCTTCACCTCAACCCATTACTCTTAATAGATTCAATCCCATTAGATATATCTCATATCATAACATGCCCCAACTCAACCCAAACTCAATATTTCCAAGACTCTCTCTTTCTCACATAAGAAGTTTCAAACCCCATACCCATATATCTTGAAAACTACTCTTTGGTATCATTAAAAAATTTAAGAAACTCAATTAAGAAATCATAAAATAATGCCGGAAACCCTCACCAAAATCCCTCTTTATGAACCTTGATTTGGTGATAAATAAGTTATAACATTCTAAACTTGCCTACCATGGTACAATTCAACCATTTAAACCAACCAAAGTAGATAAATACATTAGGAAAAATAATCACATACACACCCATGCACCCACATGTATAAAAATTCATGTAATCATATATAAATGATGAAATACACTAATGACCACCTACCTCGAGCCACTATGAGCCAACTTTCATAGTAATATCATTTGATTCTACCTCCTTCCCAAGCTCCGAAAAATGAGATAAGTACATATTTAATAAATTACCACTCGGACAATGTTAGTTGAGCTACCCCAAGAATCTATGAACATCGCACACCTTACCCTTGGGTCATATGAAGGTGTTATAAGGGTTTATTCTTCAAGTACATATTTAATAAATTTATAATCCCATTTTATAAATAAAATTTTTGTTCTGTCAATTTTTTTTTTAGTTTAGTTTTTCTTAAAAATATGACGAATTGATAACATGATTTTTCGAACAGAAATTATACTTTTTAGAAAAGATATAATTATTATAATAAACTATGTTTTTATTATTAATTTTTATTTTAATTAAATTATATGACTAAAACACTCTGATTTAAATTTAAATTATAAAATAATTTTATTTTTTTCAAGTGTCAGAAATTTTACTATGCATATTTTATCCCTTATTATTTTTAATAAATAAGGATTTTTATTTTTAAAAGTAAAATTTCTCATAATTAGATAATTATTATGATAAAATAAAAATAAATTTTTAAATAATCACATCAAAATTAGGTTTGGGTAAATTTATGATAATTTTCTAAAATATTTTATTTTTTGGTGAATAGTAGAAATACAGTTCTGAGTTTTTAATTTTTTTAAAGACATCATAATGGTGTAATAAGTAATATAAATTGTTTTTATACTCTTTTATATTATAATTACATAATATTTGTCCCAATTTTCCAATAACATGGGCAAATACCATGGTCAATCCCATGGTTTTGAATTTACCACTACCTAGGTATCCAAGGAAATTAATAAACAAATCCTCCTCTTTTGCTATAAATACCCACCTATATCTCTATTAACTTTCATTACCAATTCATTATATATTAATATCAGATATTGTTACTACACAAGGAGTCATCCCAAGGTCTCCTCAATCTCCTAATGTCCCAATCTTCTATTTTTATGATTTACTCTTCAAGGTAAGGGAAATCTCAATTTTGATTTTCCTTTCAAGTTCCCTTTTTATGTGGTATGTCATTAAAATTTAAATAATATGTTATTTTTTACATTTTATTATATCCCTTTACTATATTAACATTATTTTATTAATTTTATACCCTTTTCACCTCTCTTTTTAATGTTTTCTAAAACCATGTTTCATACCCATTATGCTGTCGAATTTTCTTCTCAAAATTTCTCTCTTTTTCTCAAGAAATTATCTTATTTTCTTTTTTAAATGCCCAAACATATTTATTTTCTAGTTTTATTCACCTATATTTAAAATTTATATATTTTATTTTATAATTAACATATATTAAACCCACCTTCCTTTTTCATGGGTTAATAATGACATAAAGATCTTATCTTTAAGCACTTGTTTTTAAAACACCATGATTTTTATATGAAACCTGTTTCTTTTATTCACCACGGGTTATTTATGAAATATTTTATTATGATATGTGAATATAATTAATTAATACATATTAATGGTTCACTCTAATATCTCTCCAATTCATTAGGTAAAGAATTTAATCACTAGAGATGACATGTTTTACGATACCTTGGTGAATAACCTTGGTCATTTTTATGAAATCTCGGTGAAAAATCTTGGTGATATTCTTATGAATGTATAAAATAAATTTTTTAGTAACATTTAAAAGTTATGATTCATTTTATTTTATTTATTATATTCCCCATGTTTTCTTTTTCATGCCATAATGATATTATTCAAGTTCTTATCAATATTTCTCAAGATCGCATGTAAATTGTTTCTTTTGTTTTCCCTTACTAGTCCTTATGCTCACACTTTCCTTTGATGTATGTCCCCAGGTTTTGAGATGAAATAATTTTACTTAGGATGAACTTATTTTGAAGCCTTTCAAGTGGATTAAATGATATTTTATTTTGTCATGTTTTATTTACCCTTTTTTCCAAGAAACAAACTTTAAAAGATCCTCTATTTTGTATAATGTAATGAAAAGTTTATATAATAAAAAGGTGGTATTAAATAGTTTGTATCACAGGATGGTTTAGTTATTTGTGAAAATTATGAATTTAAAACTTTAATAAGAACCTTATTGAAAATTTCAAAAAAAAACATCCTAGTATTTTGGTGAAATATTAAGTAAACGGTTTTAGAGCAAAGAAATCCCTATCTGGATACAAAAAAGTGGATGTGGTTCTAGAACAGATGTATCTAGGGGAAATAGATCTGACAAGGTGCATCAATCCTGACTTGGTGTAACCTAGTACATGAAAATGGGCCTTACTACACACCTATTTTGAAACTTCTGAGGGATATATTTGGTTAATCACAATCTTTTTATGAACCATTATGAAGGATTTATAGAAAATGTAATTGTTGTTAAAAATAACATATTTAATCATGATGTTTTAAGAAATAAATTTACTTTAAAATTATAAGATTATTAAATGAAACATGTTTTTCAATAAGGTTTTATTCTTTTAGAAAATGGTGGGAAATAGGATAAACTGAATAAATGGTGAGTGCAATGGACTGGTCATTGAATACCTTTCGATGGAATATGGAATAGAAAACTTCATAGAATGATGAATCAAATGACTCGAGTTATGAAAAATAGCTTGAATCAATTTGAGAGTCCAAATTCACCTCAAAGGGAACAAATTTATATTGATTCCTTTATACATCAACGACCACCTTCTTTTAGTAGATTTATTGACCCATTTATTTCTGGATAGTGGATATGCTCTATAGAAAAGATCTTTTTTGAACTCAATTTTTCGGAACAAGAGAAAGTAACCTTGGTTGTGTACCAATTAGAGGGAGGATCTAATCAGTGGTGGACACTGGTTAAAAACATGAATCCAAGAGGGGATATTGAATCTATGGATTAGGAATATTTTAGGGGAACTTTTGTCAAAAAAAATCCCCTTTTCAATGCAAATGAATTCCAAGATCTGAAGTAGAAGGAAAATGATTTTTTGGGAAGCTATGAGATGAACTTCACAAGACATTCTTGTTACACCTCTATATTTTTCATGGATCCTAATGGGAATGTTGATAAATTCAAAGGTATACTAAGACCATATCTACAGAAGAATATTTCCAATCAATTCTATAACCACAACGATGAGATGGTATGAAGTTCCATAAAGGTTGAACTGGCGTTCGGTGAGATGTAGTGGTATCACATATCAAATGAAATAAGAGATAAATGGAGACAATATTAGGGAGTAAATTTGATCATAGAAGAATAGGAAAGCAAGTGAAACTTTCCACATACAACAAATTTGGGAAGAAGCATTCGGGGAACTACTTACTTGGGAGAGGGAATTGTTACAAGTGTGGAAGAGATAGCCATATTTCTTGGAACTATCATGGTGAGGTGAAGCATCAAATTTTCAACACTAATGACAAAGGGAAGATGGTGCAGCCCATTTTGATGTCCAATACTACATGTGTGAACATATTGGGTACTTTTCGAATCAATTTCAAAATCCAAATATAGTGGAGGGGAAACACCATCAACCTAAGTATAAGAAAATGGAGCAAGGTTGTGCTTTTTCTATCATGATGGCTGAAGTTGAAGCTCCAAATGATGTGGTAGAATATACTATAGTTGTTCTCTAAAAGATAGAAAGTACTTTGTTTGATTCTGTTTCTATGCATTCCTTTATTTCTGTCATGTTTTCAAATAATATATAATCAATCCTTGAACTTTTAAAAGTATAAATATCATTCAAGACTCCAAGAGGGATTATCCCAGCATCAATAGTGTATAGATACTCTGTTATTTACTTTGATGAGCATAATATCATCAAAAATCTAGTAGTTATTATCCTGATGAAATTCAACATTATAATAGGGATGGACTGGATCTCAAAGTATAATACTAAGATTAACTATAGAAGCAAGGAAATATTAGTAGTCTTGAATAGAAAACCTCATATCCTGACCTAAGATTTGTCTATAAGCACCTCCCATAGCATTATTTTTGGAAATGATTTGTGAAGATGAAGAAGAAAATGAAATTATATGAATAGAAAATGTCTCCATCATTTAGGAATACATTGACGTATTTCTTGAGGATTTACCTTGATCTCCCCCAAGAAAGATAGGTAGATTTATCTACTGAGCTCATACCTTGTTCCAAGATGATTTCTAAGACCCTATATAGAATGGAAAATGTAGATCTAGAGGAATTAAAGAAGAAACTCCAGTATATTTTGGAGAAGGGGTTTATCTGACCAAGTGTGTCTCCTTGGGGTCACTTGTTCCCTTTGTAAAGAAGAAATATGGATCAATGTGGCTATGCATTGATTATAGAGAACTTAACAGGATCATAGTGAAGAACAAGTACACTCTTCCAAGAATTGATGATTTATTTGACTAGCTTCATGGGGCTCAATTATTCTCCTAGATTGATCTTTTATCTGGTTATCATTAATTAAGGGTGAAGAAAGAAGATATTCCAAAGACCACCTACCAATATAGATATGGGATTTGTGAGTTTTTTGTTATGCCCTTCGTCTCGACTAATGCTCCTACTATTTTTATGGATTTTATTAATAGAGTCGTTAATGAATACCTTGATAACTTTTTGGTATTTTTTAATGATTATATTCTGATATATTCTAAAATTCATGAGGAGTATGAGGATCGTCTAAGGGTTATATTGTAAACTCTATGTAAGGAGAGGATATTTGGAAAGTTTAGAAAAGTTGAATTTTGGTTGCAATAATTTGCTTTCTTGGGGCACAGTATAACCAATGAAGGAATATCATTTGACCCTTCAAATACAAAGGTTGTGGAGGAGTGGCCTTATCTAATAATAGTAACTAATATTCATAGTTTCCTTATATTAGTGGGATATTATAGGAGGTTTGTTAAAAACTTTTCATGACTTTCTAATCCACCATCCAAATTAACTCTAAAAGGGGACAAGTTCATATGGAAAAAGGAGTGTGATTAATGTTTCCAAGAGTTTAAGAAGAGATTGGTTACTACACCCATGTTAAATATAACCTTTATCAAAGAAGGATGTGTTATTTTTAGCGATGCATCACTATTGTGATGTCTCAGACTAGGATTCCACTCAATGGGTGCCCCAAGCCCGGTGGGCCAAATGGCCTCAAGTGTATCTCCTCGAATTCCAGAGGCTGGTGACTAGCAGTGAGGGCCTAGGGTGTGTCTATGGGGAGACTATTCCCTCATAACTAAAGTGTAGCATAGTGGATGAGAGTAAATATAGGTAAATAGTGGATGCAATATAAGTAAACAGAAGGCACAGTAGAAAATAGAGACAACAGAAACAATAACTGAAACAACTGGAATAGCATTCAACAACTGATGGTATGTCATGTCACTAGAAAACTAGAAAACATGGATACAAAATAGTAGGCATAACATGTTTTAAAAAAGTATACAAGAATCAAAAGATTATCCCAAGAATCCCAATCTCTTGCTTGGTCATCTGCTATCAAGCTCTATAATAAATATAAAGAAATCAAGTCTTTGAAGTCATATGCTTCCCTTTGTCAACACCTGCAACCATGTAATCTTCCCCAGGTACCAAACGATTCCTAGAGAGGGAGTGAGATAAATCGGAGTGGTCCACCACCAACGTTGTCTATAACATCTGGCCCATGTAATGGAAATTTAATAGTGTGTAGGCATATAATATATAGAGTAAGTGGTACAATGTAACTAAATACCCAAGTATTTATTTCAACCCTTGAATGGTGTATGAACATGCAACCAGATCATTTAATTAAGTAATTTCCAATTTTATATTGATAGGTCTCATGAGGAATTTCCAACACTAACATCACCTCATGATAGTATAAATAGTGAAGGTTCCAAGATGTAACAAGGCAACCATGATTTATGATATTTAATAATGAAGTACCAAGGTAATAACCAAGGTGATGTAGACCTCAAGGGTCACCAACTCAGTAATAACTATAACCTGGCATGGGGTAAAAGTTTAATCCAAGGAGCGTAATCCAAGGCATTCCATAATGAGGTGCCTACTGAGTCTAAGGTGATCGACCAAGGTAAAATGGGGCTAAGTAGAGACAAGTCCTAATGGAATTTAACCATGGAACCTATATGTCAATGCTAGATCCAAGGAGTTTATCCAAGACATCTTGTAATAATATGAAGGGTCCTACAGTGTCATACTAGGAATCCAAGAACAGACAAGGATTGGGATTTAGGTGGGTATAAAACTATACAAGATGTATCCTTGAATCAAAATGGGGTTCCTGGGTGCTCTTGTCATTCTCTAATCAGAATCCAAGGCAAGATCGAGTTATGGAATTTCTATTTAATTATGAAGTCATGTAATATTTCATTCAGTTCAAGCCTTTCCTTTCATTAGTGTGATATGGTCAAGTAACATGAAACCTTTTAATCGAGTCATTTGGTTCAATCCTTTCCTTTCATTAGTGTGACAAGGCCAAGTAGCATGCCACCATTTAATTCATTTATGGAATATTCCTTATTCAAGGTTCATTCCACTACCTTCCATTAATTTGGTATGGGGTGTTATAGATATTAAACCTACTATTCATTCACATTCAATACAGTCAATTCATATACTCAATATACTTTCCAATTTACATTTCACATTTAATTATATATTGAAGCATTTATATTAGGTGGTTCGAGTGGTAATCATACATGGTACTTTCCATTATGAAATTCACAATATAAAGATGCCATTTAATATATAAAATTTGTCCCTTAGATTGGTCAAGCCAAGGCACACCCGAAAAATGGATCAAACATGTCAAGACACTAAAAACCCAATTATGGCATAAACTTTGACATGGAAGGGATGGAGTTGTGTTCATAACCACCAACAATTAATCACATGTATGGAAATATCATAAACATATAGTTATACTAATTATAAGCATGGTATATAAATTCAATAAACGACACTTGATGAAATCAGTGGGCCCTACACAACAAATCCAAAATCAACGAACTTTAGGGATGAGTTATAGACCACCCACCTTAGGCTTGTAGGAATCTCCTCCTCTAGTATTTCCCCTTTATTTTTCTTATATAGGAGTAGATCTAAGAAATGGAGAAAAATTCTCATACCCCAATATCTCAGTCGACAGAAAAAAGAGAATAATAACGACTCAATAGGACTCGAGTACTTACTGTTTCACATTCAATGGGATGAACAGAAGCTTGATCAGTTGTTGGATGAAGTATATCTCTTGATTCCAAGGTTAGATCTTCAAAAATCCCCAAATTTAGAGATAAATAGTTTAATCTCACATAATATCATATTAGGGAAGATTAAGGTGGCTTAATTAGATCATTAAGGGGGGGAAAGAAAATTTACCCTTAAAATATCTTGTGCATGGTTTGTCCACATGGTTTAACAAACCATGTGAAAACCTTGGATAGTTATCTAGGAAAAATTGGTGCTCACATGGTTAGGTTTCATGGTCGTGCAACAACCGTACAAGGTGTCTCTGTCTGAAAAAACACAATCTGAAAGGTTTGCCAAACCGTGTGAAATTCCTTCACGGTTTACTCTAAACTGTGTGCCAAGATTTTTTCCCCAAAAAGATGGGTTTCAGGCTCTGAACATTCCCCGGAAACCCCTAAGACCTTTTATAACCCCTTAGTCATCCATATTAGGCCCAAATTAAAAAATTTAGATTGAAATTATAAAGGATCCATAGCTGAGTGAAAAATCGAGTTCTTACAATCTTCCACCCTTAAAAGAACTCGTCCCCAAGTTTACCTTCCAAGGTTGGAAAAACATTTTCTGAGAACAACTCTAGCCATTGGGCATGTACATCAGCTTCCCTCTCCCAAGTCTTATCCTGTACTCGACTGTTCTGCCATAGAACCTGTACTAGAGGGACAAAATGACCTCAAAGAGCCTTTGTGCTCTAGTAAATGATGCATACTAGATACTCCACAAAGGTAGCATCTTCATATAATTCAACTTTCTTAGGATAAAAAGTATGAGATGGTTCATCATGATGCTAGCAAAGCTGTGAATCATGAAAGACGTCATGCATGGAGTGGTACCTCTGAGTTAGTAGCAACTGATATGATACTGACCCGAGTCTCTACAGAATTTCAAAAGGCCCTAAAAAATGAGGTGAAAGATTTACCTTATTTCATAACCATCTATTCCCTAGCCTGGGTGATTATCAAAAGAAAACATGATCCCTGACCTCAAACTCTAGAGGTCGTCGACGGATATCAGCATAAGATTTATGTCTAGACTGAGCAGTAGTCATATGATTTCTGATCAACTAAACTTGCTCTAAAGTCTCTTAAATGAGACAAGTACCTAGTAGGGCTACCTCACCTGCCTCTATCCAGCATAGGGGAGAATGGCATGGCCTACCATATAAGGCCTAAAATGAATCCATCTAAATTATCACATGAAATATATTATTACATAAGAACTCAATGAGAGGGATATGCTTCTCCAATGAACTGTAGAAATCAATGACACATGCTCATAGCATATCCTCTATAACATGTATTGTCTGATTTGATTGTCCATCAGTCTGAGGGTGGAAATCCATGCTTAGAGGCACCTGTGTTCCCATAGCCTTCTGTAATCCTTTCTAGAACTATGACATGAAATTAGAATCCCTATCTGAAATGATATTATGTGGAAACTAGTGTAGTCATATGATCTCATAGACATGCAATCTTCCCAAATCATCAACTGAGAAAGTCTCCTAAATAGGAATAAAGTGGGTTGATTTTTTTAGTTAGTCAATTACTACCCAGATATAATCACTGTCCCTTAGTGAACTAGCTAATCTGACCATGAAATCCATGGAAACATCTTACCATTTCTATTCTGGGACTGGAAGAGACTATGACAAGCTTGCAGGTCTCTGGTGCTCCACCTTCACCTGCCGAAAGGTGGAACACCTAGTGATAAATCCTTCTATATGACATTTCATTTTAGACCTCCAATATTGGTGTTTCATGTCTCAATACATCTTTGAGATGCCTGGATGAACTACCCATTGAGAGGTGTGGTACTCTTTCATAAACTCTTCTTTGATGTTTTTAGGAACCTAGATACGTCCATGTAGATGTAGGATGTTATCTCTATCCACAGAATAATATGGAGTTGGGTTATCTCCTGATATACTCTCATGGATAACCAAGCCTTTAGGATCTAAAAACTACCTACTCTTCACCTTCTCAAGGAAGGAAGAGTTAAGTGTCAAGTCTGAGAGGTAAGAATACTCATGACTATCATGAAACTCTAGATGAAACTCAAAAAATAGGTTCATTAACTTACATTCATCAATGGCTTCCCATACGACCTGTGTCTGAGTTTTCTAACTTAGTGCATTAGTAACTACGTTGCCCTTTCCAGGCATATAGGCAAGCTCAAAATAAAAGGATTGAAGATATTCGACCCATCATTGCTATATGCGGTTCAAGTCATACTATTAAAAGATATATTTGAGGCTCTTGTAGTCTATATACACCAAAAAGTGATCACCCATCAGGTAATGTCTCCAGAAATGTAAGGCATGTAAAACTGATGCTAGATAAAGGTTGTGCATCAAGTAGTTTCTCTCATGAGGTCTCAACTGCCAAGATCCATATGCAACAACATTATCCTCCTACATCAACACTACTCCTAGTCTGATTCATGATGCATCATAGATTATGGTATAACCTATACCCAGCTTGGGAAGAATCAGAATGGGTATAGAGACAATCCTCCCTTTTAGCTACTGGAAGGTTTTATTGCACGCTTCTGACCACAAGAACTTTACACCCTTCTGTGTATGACTAGTAAGGGGTGAAGAAAGGTGTTAGAATTTATGTATGAAACACCTATAATATTCAGAAATCCCTATGAAACTTTGTATATCAAACAGGTTCTTGGGATGCTCTCTAGAAACTATGACACTATACTTTTCTGGGTTAACTAATGCTTCTGATTCTGAAATTATATGACCCAAGAAGTGGACTTTGTCGATCCAAAAGTTTCAATTAGCAAGATTCACATAAATATTATGCTCTCTCAATGTACTCAGAACGATCTCCAGATGTTTGGCATGGTTGCTATGAGTTTGAGAATACACCAAGATTCCGTCCACAAAGACCACAACAAAAGAATCCAAATGGGGGTGGAACACCCTATTCATCAAAGCCATGAAAATGAAGGGAACATTTTTAAGACCAAACACCATAACAAGGTAATCATACATACCATACCTGCTACGAAAATCTATACAAGGTATGTCTAATGGAATGAATCGTACCTAATGATAACCCGATCTCAGGTTGAACTTAGAGAAGACCTTTTCTCCTTGAAGCTGGTTGAAGAGATCATATATTTGAGGCAGTGGATACAGGTTCATGATCATAATCTGGTTCTTCCTTATTTAATCCATCCATAGATGTAAGGTTCTATCCACCTTCTTGGGAAAAAAACTGGGGAACCCTAATAGGATGTGTCGGTCCATATAAAACATTTGTCCTCTAAATCCTCTAACTATCTTTTTAGCTCTTGAAGCTTTGTAGGTGTTATCCTATATAGAGGAATGGACACTAGAGCTACTCCTATAATAAGCTTTATCGTAAATTCTTCCTCTCTTTCAAGAGTTAATCCAGAAAAAAATTTGGGGAAGTCATCACTGAAATGATCCACTACTGGAGGGAAATCAATTTGAAGAAAACCCTAATCCTCCATGAAGAGATTGGAAATCTAGGCGGTCACCCCACCTAGACCATGATGTTTTGGTTCAAATATCCCATCTTGTACATCCCACTCACCCTTATGTAGATAACTGCTGCCTTCCAGTGATTTAAAAGATGCTATGTGGTGATAGCAGTCTATAAAAGCCTGATATTGAACCAACCAGGATATTCCTAGAATTACATCGAAGCCTATAATATCAAGAACGAAGAGGTTCTATAAGAAAGGGTAACTGCCTACATTAAGGGGAGAGTCCCTACACTGGTGTATTCCCTCCGTTCGTACCCCTAATAGCATATATATGGTCATTACACCATAGTGATATTGTATCTCTAGTCTAAGATATTCCATAATGGATACAAAGATAAAAGAGTTTGAAGCACCTATATCGAATAAAGAAGATACTATAGTAGAGGCTATTAGAATATTACCTCATACTATAGAAGGTCCCATAGCATGATCCTCAAGTATTTCTTGTAGTGCATGAAACTAACCGGATCCACGACTATGTACAATAGATGGACTACCACGATCATAACTACTATATTGGTGATGCTGGTGATTAGGGGTATAGCTACCACGGACACAACCTCCTCCTTGACCAGACCTACTGGTGTAATTCCAAATCATAGCATGAAGTATCATAAAATAACTCGCTCCTGAAGGTGGAGCTGGTGCAGAACCTTTCCCACTCAAATCTGGTGTAAAGGTCTAACAAAAACATTGGAGATGTCCCATACGGTCGCAAGCCCTCAACTCCAGTGGGTCTCTATCACATTGAGGCTTAGAATTCCCCTATTTTCCACATTGATGACACTTTAGAGCTATCAAAATGGATACTCTGGTTGTCACTGCTCTGATGAGAAACTTTGAGAGAACACTTCCGTCCACCATAAGAACTACTGGCCCAACGTGGCACTGGTCCTCTATGCCTGGTACTATTATCGTTCCTTAGTTTGTGCTTAGTGATAAGAGATTGATCAGCTATTGTAGAAAAGTTAGACATGAAAACTACATTTACCTTCATATATATGGCGTACTGGATCTCATCCTCAAAGCATCTAGCACGTGAAAGCTCATCACCAGCTAGAAGAGATGAAAATTGTTGTAACTCTGTGAAATGTGCTGAATATTCCATAACTAAAATAGAACCCTACTCTAGATTCATGAACTCTCTGTCTCAGTCAGCTCTCAATGTTTGAGGAAAGAACTAATCATAGAAGGTAGTCTGGAAATCAACCCATAACATGCCCTGATGAAGACTAGTTTGGGTAACCACATCCCACCAATGCTTGTCCAAAACCCAAAGCATGTATGTGGAAAGCTTGACCCTCTACTCTAGAGGAATCTCTAAATGCTCAAATATATATAGGGTACCTTCTAGCCAAGACTCAGCATCCTGAAAACCTTCATCCCATAAAAATGTAGGAGGATGTTGCTACTAAAACTCACGATACAAATCATCCATCATAGGTGCAATCCTTGGAGCACCATGCATGGACTGCATCAGACGTAGGAAACTATCACAAACTTGGGCATCAGTTTCCAAATAAGGTATAGTAGGAGGTTCCTCGAGTGGCACTCTTGAAGGTAAGACTGGTATATCTGGGTCCACCATGTCTGGAGCATGGTCCCCACCACCTTCCTGGCATAGAATATAAAGGCATTGTGGTGGCATTATTATAAAAATTTCAAGCATACGCCTCAAAATAATCTTTAATAGAAAGATAGCATCACTAGTAGAATCTAAATGTAAGAAAACTCACTACACAAGGTATACTACCCAAACCACCCACTTAGATGTCCAGGTATCGGTAAGTGCTCAAGTATAAGTTTCATTTCGTTTTACATTTAATTTCTAGGTTCACTTTTTTACCTTTCATAAACATGACAAGGCAAGATAATGTTGTGCAACCATTTCATTTTAGATGTCATGATTCACTTTATAATGGATATTCATTTTCGATGAATCATTTCTTATACACCTATCACTAGAAATGACACCCATTTATTTATAGCATAATGGCTCGACTTGGTAAATTACTCATCCTAACCCATGAGGGACCATACACCTCATTAATCGAGACAGGAAATCACTCAATCACATCCAATAGTAATACAATCATAAGCTAACTATCATAGTATCACTCATCAATTACTAGCATATCAAGCAATGCAAAGTAGTGAAATGCACCTCTATGGCATATAAATATGCATGACGTGTGAATTATAGGTGCCTTTAATGATACCTATAACAGTTCTCCTTACCCTCATATCATTGGGCCAAGGATGAAAGAAAATCCTCAAACATAGTAATAATCAACAACACCACATAGCTTTTACATCACCTAAGGGTGAAATAATATCAACTGTAATAGGAAAAAGTAGAAAAAATTTAAAATTTAGGCAACTTGGTTTTTACCTCGAACATGGGTTTGCGAAACCCAAGCATGGATTATGACAAAGTCCCAAGTGTTCCTAATCTCCAATATATTGTCTCCAAATAGTAAAGTAATAAAGTAAAAGAATCATGCTTCTGATACCACTTTGTGACGTCCCGGACCCAGATGTCACTCAATGGGTGCCCTGAGCCCGGTGGGCCACATGGACTCAAGCGCATCTCCCCGAACACTAGAGGATGTCGACTATCAGTAAGGGCCTAGGGTGTATTCTTGGGGATACTTTTCCCTCATTATGAAAGTGTAGCACAGCGGATGAGAGTAAACATAGGTAAATAGCGCAAGAAATATAAGTAAACAGAAGGCATAGTGTAAAATAGAGACAATGGTAACAATAACTGAAATAATTGAAATAGTATTCAACAATAGATGGTATGTCATGTCACTAGAAAACTGTAAAACATACATACAAAACAGCAGGCATAACATTTTCCACAAAATTATAAAGGAATCAAAAGACTATCCCAAGCATCCCAAGCTCCGGATCAGTCATCTTCTATCAAGATCCATAATAAATAGCAAGCAATCAAGTGTTTGAAGCCATATGATTCCCTTTTTCAACACCTACAACCATGTAATCTTCCCTAGGTACCAAAAGGCACCCGTAGAAGATGTGAGAAAATCTCAGTGGTCCACCACCAATGATGTCTATAACATTTGACCTATGTAATTAAAATATAACAGTGTGCAGGCTTGAATATATAAAGTAAGTAGTACAATGTAACTAAATATACAAGTACTTGATTTAGCCCTTGGCTGGTGTTTGAACATGTATCCAGTTATTTTAATTAAGTAATTACCAATTTTATATTGATAGGTCTCGTGAGGCATAGCCAACAATGACATCACATCATGATAGTATAAATAGTGAAGGTTATAAGATGTAATAAGGCAACCATGATTTATGATATTTAATAATGAAGTCCCAAGGTAATAACCAAGGAAACTTAGACCTCAAGGGTTACCACTCAGTAATAATTATATCTTGGAATGGGTTAAGAGTGTAATCCAAGGAGTGTAATCCAAGGCATTCCACAATGAGGTGTCAACTGAGTTTGAGGTGATTGACCAAGGTAAAACGGGGTTAAGCAGAGATAGGGCACGATGGGCTTTAACCATGGAAACTACTTTTCAATGCTAGATCTAAGGAGTGTATCCAAGGAATCATGTGATAATATGAAGGGATCCTATAGTGTCATACTGGGAATCCAATAATAGAAAAAGATCACGATCTAGGTGGGTATCAACCTATGCAAGTCGTATCCTTGAATCGAAATGGGGTTCCCGAGTGCTCATGGTATTCTCTGATCAGAATCCAAGGTGAAATAAATTTAGGAAATTTCTATTTAATTATGAATTTATGTAATACTTCATTCATATCAAGCCTTTCCTTTCATTAGTGTGATAAGGTCAAGTAGCATGCAACCTTTTAATCAAGTCATTTGGTTCACGCCTTGCCTTTCACTAGTGTGACAAGGCCAAGTAGCATACAACCATTTAATCCATTTAAGGCATGTTCCATATTCAAGTTTCATTCCTATACCTTCCATTAATTTGTTAATGGGTGCTATGAATATGAAACATACTATTCATTCACATTCAATACGCTCAAGTCATATACTCAACATACTTTCCAATTTCCATTTCACATTTAATTATCAATTGAAGTACTTACCTTAGTTGGGTCAAGTGGTAAGAATGCATGGTACTTTCCATTATACAATTCACAATATAAACATTTCATTTAATATAGAAAATCTTACCCTTAGAGTGGTCAAGCCAAGGAACACCCGAACGGTGGATCAAACGTGTCAAAACACTTAAAACCCAATTATGGAATAACCTTCAACATGGAAGGGATGGAGTTGTGGTCATAACCATCAACAATTAATCACATATATGGAAATATCATATCCATATGGTTCTAATTATTAAAATCATGGCATATAAATTCAATAAATGGTACCCGATGAAATCGGTGGGGCCCACATGACAAATCCAAAATCAACAAACTTTAGGGATGATTTATAGACCAACAACCTTAGACTTGTATGACTCTCATCCTCCAGTATTGGCCCTTGATTTTTCTTCCATCAGAGTAGATCTAAGAAAAGGAGAAAAACGCTCATACCCTGATATCTTGGTCGAGAGCAAAAGAGAAGGAGAACGGCTCAAGAGAACTTGAGTACTTACCGTTGAACATCCAATGTGATGAACAGATGCTCGATCAGTTGTTGAATTAAGGGGATCTCTAGATTCCAAGGTTTGATCTTAAAAAAGGCCCAAATTGAGAGAGAAATAAGTTAATCTATCAGAATCATGGATTAAAGAAGATGGATGTGGCTTAATTAGATCATTAAGGTAAAAAAGGACAATTTACCCTTAAAATAACAGGTTCATGGTTTTTCTGAATGGTTTGAAAAATCATGTGTAAACCATGTACGAGTACCTAGGAAAAAGGAATGCTCACATAGTTAGGCCACATGGTCGTGCGTCAACCGTGCGAGGTGGATCTGTCTGGAAAAACACAATCCGCACAGTTTTCCAAACCGTATGCCAAGCTTGTTTTTTCCAAAAATATGGGTTTCGGGATTCGAACTTGCCCCGAACACCCCTGAGACCTTTTCTAACCCATTATTCATACATATTAGGTCCAAAGTAAAAAAAATTAGACTAAAATTATAAAGTATACATTCCTAAGTGAAAAAACGAGTTCTTACATCTGAAAGGGCTTGGGTGCGTCCTCATGAAAAATTACAAGGTGATTACTTATATATCTATATAGTTGAAGCCTCATGAGCATAACTATCCTACGCATGATCTAGAGCTGGATACGGCTATTTTTTCTCAGAAAATATAGAGAGAACTGTCTTTATGGTGGGGAATGTGATATATACACATACCAATAAAGTTTGAAGTATATATTCACAAAAAAGCAATTGAACATGAGATAGAAGAGATGGTTGGAACTTCTCAAAGAATATGATTGTTCAATACATTATCATCCCAGAGGAATAAACAAATTTTCTAATGCATTTATTAGAAAAGACCTTGTTTTTTTTGGAAATGATGATAATTCAAGTAGATCCTTTGATCGAAGACCTAGTAAAACTGGGCATGGGAATCGTAAGGAAAGGGACATAATCAAATCTATCCCAAATGATTTTTGAATCATCATTATAAGATAGGATAAAAAAATATCAATGATGAGATCCTTTTTTATAAAAGAAGATAGAGTTTGTGAAGAATGAGAAGTTTCCTGAGTTTAATATTGGTCAAGAAGGTATATAGAAATTTCATACAAGGATATGTGTTCCATTTATTCCAGAAATAAAGGAGTTGATGGGTAAATCTCATAGCTCTACTTTCTCTATAAATCTTAGAAGCACTGAAATTTATAGGGACCTTTGTAATCATTGTTTATGGGATAACATGAAAATTGAGATTGTCGACTACACTACAAGGTGCCCAGTGTGTCAAAAAGTGAAGGTAGATCGACAAATTCCAAAAGGGCTATTTCAACCACTGCCCGTACCAACATGGAAGTGGGAAAATATCATTATGGAATTTTTCAATTGTATCCTAAAAACAACCAAAGGAAACAATGTGATATGGGTTATAGTGGACCTACTCACCAAAACTATCATTTTATCTCTATTCGGGAAGATTTCTCTCATTACCAACTCACCAAGAAATACGTGAAGGAAGTGGTAAGGCTGTATGGAGTTCCAATTTCTATCATTTATGATCACTATTCAAGGTTCGCATCAAAATTCTAGAGGATTATTCAACATGATTTGAATACTGAATTGAATTTCAGTACACCCTATCACTCCCAAACTGATGGCTAATCTGAAAGAACTATTCAGAGACTCAAGGACATCCTGAGAACATGCTCAATGGAATTTAAAGGTGGATGAGATCAACATCTCCCATTAGTTGAGTTTTAATACAACAAAATATTTCATTCGAGTATTCAAATGGAACCCTGTGAAACTATATATGGGAAATGATGTAGAACTCCTACTTGTTAGGATGAAGCTAGTGAGAGAAATCTTCTTGGACATGATCTTGTGAAAAAAGATGATAGAAAAGGTTCATTCCATCCAACAACATATAAAGGCTTCTTAGATTTGGAAGAAGAGCTATACTAACATCTATCGAATGGACTTAGAGTTTGGTGTTGGGTAAAAAGTATTCCTTTGAATTTCACCTTGGAAGAGAGTCATGCGGTTTGGGAAGAAATGGAATCTTATACCTAGGTACATTGGCCCCTATGAAATCCTTGATCGTATAGGAGTAGTGGAATATCAGTTTTCACTTCCTCCAAATATATCTCAAGTTCATGATGTTTTCAACGTATCTCTCTTGAGGAAGTACATACCTGGAACTTCACATGTACTAAATCCAGAGGTGGTATAACTGGAACATGTCCTCGCTTATAAGGAGCATCTGATGCAGATCTTGGACCATAGAAACAAGTTTCTGCACAATAATACTACCCACCTTATTAATGTGTTGTGGGGAAACCATAAATATAAAGAATATATGTATGAACCATAAGAAACAATGAGGAAGAAGTACCCACAACTTTTCTCAACTAAGGGAATGAGATGAAATTTCGGGGATGAAATTTCTTAAAGGGGAAAGAATGTAATGACCTGAACTTTTTGAATGATAATTGTTTCCTTAAAATTTTTGTTTTATTATATTATACATAACAAAACTATATCTCATTATTAATGAAGTGAGTATAACTTAAAATGTGACAATTGGGTTTCGACTTTTATATGACCGTTGGTCAATATGATCATTGGAAATTATACTCTTAATAATAATTTTAACGTTTTAATTATTGTTTACTAGTAGAAATGAAAAAGGTAAATTAATGCAGAAAGAAGAGTCGATGGCCTCATCCAGTAGATTTGTGCCATATGAAGCCCATTTTTCAGCACTTGAGAAGGAGGTAGTATCACTGGACTTCGCTCTTGACCAATCCCAAGCTGATCTTCAACATGTTAAGTTTGAATTAAATCATCTATGGGATAAGTTCAAGTTAGTGAAAATTACCACTCGGACAATGTTAGCTGAGCCACCCCATGAATCTATCATTGTCGCACACCTTACTCTTAGGTTTTATGTAGCTGTTATAAGGAGTTATGTGTTAAGACCTTAGTTACTTAATTTATAATACCATTATATACAAAAAATTACTTTTCCATCAATTGAATTTTTAGTTTAATTTTTCTTAAAAATATGAAAAATTTGATAAATTGATTTTTCAGAAGAAGAAAAATTGTAATTTTTAGAAAAGATATAATTATTATAATAAACTAAGGTGTTATTAATAATGTTTATTTTAATGAAACGGTATGATTAAAACACACTTAATTAAATTTAAATTATAAAATAATTTTATTTTATTCAAGTGTCAAAAAATTTACTATAGATTTTACTGTACATTTTCTATCTGCTATTATTTCTAATAAATAAGGATTTTTATATTTAAAAGTTAAATTTATCATAATTAGAGAATTATTATGATAAAATAAACATAATTTTTTAAATCAGAACATTGAAATTAGGTTATGGTGAATTTATGAGAATTTTATAAAATATTTTGTTTTTTGGTGAATAGTAAAAATACATATTTGAGTTTTCAGTATTTTTAATGACATAATAATAATGTAATAAGTAATATAAATTTTTTTTTTGACTCTTTTGGATTATAATAACATAATAGGTGTCCCAAGTGGCCAATATCATGGTAAAATACCACGTTCAAGCTCATGGTTTTGAATTTACCACTACCTATGTGTCTAAGGAAATTAATAAACAAATCCTCCTCTTTTGCTATAAATACCCACACATTTATCCATTATATTTAATAACCAATTAATCCTCCATGAAGATATGATATTTTTACCTCCTAATTATTCCTCCCAAGGTGTCTTCAATCCCCCAAGGTCCCAATATTCATGTTTTAGGAGTTACTCTTCAATGTATGGGAAATCTCAACTTCTCTTTTCCTTTAAAATTCTCTTTTTATGTGGTATGTCTTTAAAATTTTCATACTATGTTATTATATATATTTTATTTAATAACATTATTTTATTAAGAGTATTTTATGAATGGTATACCCTTGTACCCTCTCTTTTTAATTTTTTCTAAAACCATGTTTCATACCCGTTATTCTGTCGGATTTTCTTCTCAAAATTTGTCTATTTTTTCTCAAGAAATTATCTTATTTTCTTTTGTGAATACCCAAACCTATTTATTTTATAGTAGTATTCACCTAGATAGAAAAATGATATATTTTATTCTGGTATTAACATGCATGAAATCCACCTTCCTTTTTCATGGGTTAATGATGGCATAAAGATCTTGTCTTTGAGCACTTCTTTTTAAAACACCATGATTTTATATGAAACTCATTTATTTTATTCACCACGGGTTATTTATGAAATGTTTTATTATGATATATTTGGATCACATTAATTAATATATATTAATGGTGCACCTTGATAGTTCTCTAATGTATTGGGTAAAGAATTTAATCTCTTGATATGACATGTTTTATGATACCTTGATGAATAACCTTGGTAATTTTTATGACACCTCAGTGAAAACCCTTAGTGATATAATTAAGAATATATAAAATAAATGTTTTAGTCACATTTCCATGTTATTATTCATGTTATTTACTATATATACTAATAATGGCTTTCCAACTGCCACGTGTCAAAATCACATTCTTCCACATCATTTTTTCCTTACGTTTCCTCACTCTATTTCTCCACATCGCCCCTCTGTGTGGTATCTCTTCCTATCTCTGCATCCCTCTCCCGCTCCCACTAAGTTTATCATGTGTAGTGACCTAAACTCCCCTCAGAAACTTTCCTCTGTCGTCCTAGCTTTCTCGGTTAACCCGCACTCAGTCAACCACCGTCTCTGATGTCCTCCTTCTCTCGGTTTCTTCTCTACCCTCAGTCGACCCCGTACCTCTGATGCTTACAACTCCCAGTTTTCTTCCACCCTACATTCCTTGAGTATCCTAGGGTTTCACCTCCATCTTCTCATACATTCCACCTTTATATCTCACATAGCTCCGCCCAACTATGAATCACAGTTTCTTTCTTCTTCCACTACAGTGAAATCTACCCAATCTCATATACCTTCAAAAATTCTATCCATCTATCCACTTCCAACTAGACCCCCCATCATTTATAGATATCAATTTCCTTAAAATACTCCATGGTACCCCATAAATCAATGACCGCCTCCTACTAGAGGAATTCTTCATCTACTACTATAGCTAAACCCCAACTTCCCCTAAGTTGTGGTATTACTCCAAAAACACATTAACACTAGATTTACCATCCAATGATTTTCGTAACGCTGCCTCTTACCATACCGCATCCTGGTCCCCGAATCCATCATCTCCTCCAACTATTTCCCATACTCACCCACTTCTATAAACTCTGGCAGACTCCTTACATCATTAGAAACTCCATTCAAGTACACATTGGTGGCCGCTCCATGGTCTATGATTTGTTGGTATCAATTGTTATTATCATTGTTTATCCAATTTTCCTTTGTTTTCAATTTATCTTTGGCTACAGTTTATTTAAATTTCATTTGGAAATAGTTAATTTGATTGCAGTTCTCGACTAGTTTTCAAAAAATTAACTTGCCTATTTAGTGTTTTCAATTTCCAGTGATGATAATAGTCTGCATGCTGGTATGTTTTAATGTTTTTACTCGTTGTATTATTTTATCATTCTTATTCTATATTGGTCTCTATTTTTGGATGAATTTGTGTAATTTTCACTGCATTTTTTTCTATTATAGAAGTATATTTATGTGACTGGTCTATTTTGTGCTGGAAATTATCCATTAAAACCTATTCATATAAATCTTCCACAATGTAATGCAATATTACTGCTTTTGTGTTTTAGTTATTGGGGTTCCACTATGTTCAGTATGCCACCGTAACTATACCACTACCTATATTTAGCAACACTATTTACACAAAAGATGTTCCATCCTAATTTCATGAAAAAGTATACCTTATATTCATAAGTTAATATTTCTAGTTTTATTTGATTCATTTATATTTGTTTTCTCTGGGTATGTGAATACATAAACATGAATTGGATGTAGGTTTTATTACCAACATTCTAGTAGATTCCATTACAAATTTATATAAACTATCACTTCAACCAATTTTTTTGCATGACTACTTGAGTATGAAGTTCTTTGGGAGTCATATGTAAACCGTTTAAACTTACATTCCATCATAAAACTACCATTGTAAATTTCACTACATCTTTGTAAATTGTTAATTTCATTGCACTGTTAAAGTAATTTTCATTAGTTTCTAAATATATCATTTCACTTTAACATTATTGACTTCTTTATGATTTTACAAGACTTTATTTCAGAAATTCTCACCAAGAATTGACAAGAGTTTCAGTATAGACTACCAAGGAAACAACTACAAATAGGCTATTAGATATGTATTAATCTTTACATGATTTTTTTGTTAATTTCATTGTACTGTTATTCCATAAAGTACATGTTAGTATTTTCTAAATATAACATTTCACTCTAATATTATTGACTTATTTATGATTTTACAATAATTTTTTGCTGAACATTTCCCCATAAATTGATAGGAGTGGAGACTACTAAGGAAACAACTACAAACAGGTTTTCAGATATGTATTAATCATTATGTGATTTTGTTTTGTAAATTATGATTCATTCATTACCTTCCAAATGGGTTCTACAGAAATGAAGAAATATGAGATGGCAGTCACAAATCTCCATTCTTCCCTTCCTGGTGTTGAAACTTCAATTCTTAACATAGTCACGGGGGTTGTAATGAATGGAATTCAGCATAGAGGAATTGTTTTCATAACACTAGATTTATCCCTTAGTGTTTTATTCTTCTTTCATTTTGATATTTCATGGATTTCATCAGGGATATCCTATGATTATTTTTGAAATTTCATATGTTAATTAATTTCCATGCTTGATCTTTTACCTTATTACACCACTATGAATCTGGTTCTTTTTAAGAATCGAATTTTAAATTTTTTAATTTACAACCAGAAAAAATTTAATATGAAATTTGATGTGTTACAAATGAACTCATACCCATTTTCCTCATGTCATTGAACATTTGAGAAGAATATTGAAAGTTTTTAATTCATGGGTTTTTGATTTGTTATTTAATTTTCCAATCCTATTAATCATTTCATTCATTTCATGATTAACACGTACATTTTTTAGTGTTGGTGGTCCCAAATCTCAATAAAACACTTTGTATTTTTATCATTTCCTTAATTTTATTTATGATTTAAAGTCAACCATCAATGGAATGAATATTGACAAAGATTTTTCCATGTGCCTTACAAAAGGTTTTGGCAGGAAAAAATTGTATAAAAATTTACAATTCGATCATTTTTTTTAAAATTTCAATTTATATTTATAGTAATTTTATCCATCATAAACATTAATATTTTCAAATTGTTCAAAGACATTATTTTTTCTTTGATAGAGTTTAAAAATTTATAAAACCCACTTTTTGAGTGACTGGTGATGCATTTTTCATTTCATACTTGGCACTTTCATTTTTTAGTAGTAGTTATTCATTCCCCTTGCTCAAATTTTCATAACATGATGTAGTTTCATGTTTGGTTGTTTAATGTTTTCAATATAGAGGTGGAATCTCCAGTTTAGCTTATGTTGCTTCATATTACAACATCAATGGAATTGAAATGTATATACATGTATGTAAAGATATGCAGGTTATGAGATGTGATTGAAAAGTATATACATGGATGTTTTCTTCCCTCTGTACTTTTTGACTTTATCTCTTCTCGATATAGCTACTCAATGTATACAGGGATGTTCTAAGCTTGAAATAATATCCTTATAGAATAAGGGCTATAGGCATCCCTTACTTTATGTTTTTTATTTTTCTTTATGGTGTATTGATAGTGAAATATATATGTATTTTATCCTTAGTTTGTTCTTTTATACAGACATGCTAAAAGATAAATTGTAAGAGTAGAAGGCTGTAGTTTTTCTAATTAAATTGATTAATTTTTCTTGAGGCTAGATTTGACATGATTTCACATAACATGAATGGTAAATTTCTAGATGATTCTATGAAGGAAAATTGCTTTCTAGGGTTTTTAGAAAGGAAATTTATGTGCTTGACTCATGGTTATGCCATGCATAGCTATACAGTTTTTGGTGTTACAAAAGCTCAAGGAATTTTTGGTTGGCTCATACATAGGTGTGTTCTTCTGCAATGATCATCACACTTGTATTGTAGTCTTCTGGTGAACTAGGTACACATCTAATGATACCTGTCTAGTTTTCTCTTCATTCCCTATAGTTTCATTTTTCTTAATTTAACAATGTTTCATGTGTGTTTTTAGTGTTGAAATGATTATATATTTCAAACACTGCTACTATTAATGATACTTTTAATGGTTCTTTTATTATCTTCTTCATTGCATGCAATTCAACTGCATATTATTCCCTAAATTTTCTTTTCACAGTTGTCATGAAGGAACTAGTTAGTTATTTTTTTGATGTGTTATAAGTAACTGAGTCCTTCAATTTCTCCAGTATCATCTTTGGATCCTTAGCTATTATTTTCCCTTCAGATGACCAAGATGCTGACAGAGAGAGGTTCTCAGATAAGAATGAAATGAAGAAAAAGAGTGGCCAAAGTTTTCTTAAATATTATTTGGAGCACAGTCAGGATAATTTTCCTCTTGATCTAATTGGCGTGTGATCTGAAAGTTATATGAATATCATGAGTTGACTAACAGATTTATATATCGCATATGTTGTTTTCGGTTTGTGGCTTTCCTTTCTATAATTCATTAATTCTATAATTCTTTAATGTAATATCTACAAGACTCTCTTTCTTCTTACTTGATGTTCATGAATAGGTTCCTTATAAGGAATATACTCAACAAAATTGTTTGATGGTATCATGTTGAACCATGAAAATATTACTTGGATGTAAGATTCTAAACACAAATGCCTTCCATTCTAGGTTGGGAATTGTAACAAAAAAACCATCTTTATATGTTTTAATGTTTTCTTTATTTTTTGTTTCAATTTTAAGAAAATCAAGGATATGGTTACATCTTACACATGGGTTGTGTTGGGAATTTTGATAGGTGTCTCTTCAATGACTTACATTCTTCAAATGGTACATCCATCCCTATTTTATCTTCTTTCACTTACTTTATTTTCATTTTGAATAATAATCTACAACAGATGAACTCTTTATCACCTGGAGATCTTTAAACTCTGTTCCATAAGGATATATTTAGTTTTTTATATTATGTATCTCCTCTTTATTTACATATCAGAAAAACTGAAAAAATATTAGTGAATTTACCAGTTCATTTCTATTAAATTTTATGAGTTTGTTTACTCTGGTATTCAGAAAATTACTTTCTTTGGGTTGAGTTGGGAACAGATGAAAAAAACTTAAATGACGATGATTATTTAACTTAGCCATGAATAACATTTTTTCTATTAATAATCAATAGGTTCAGTGTACTAATCTGCAGGCATTTCCTAAAAAAACTTTATTTTGATATCCCTGGCGTGGATTGTGTTTCCTTGCATCCTTGGATCCTTTTCTTCTTGAGAAGTTTATGATTATAGAAGTATCAAATTTCTAAAATGACTTTCTTTGGTCATTGAAAGTGTGCTTCTCTCCATATCAATTCCTTCAAAATGTCTCAAACTTAACATTACTTTTATCTTTTTCTCCTACACTACTTGAGTTATCCTGTTTAGAACCAGGAGAAGGTTTCTTCTCCCAATCAGCCATATATACTCAATGTGCATATATAGTATACACGTGATATTTTCATTCACAAATATATAATATCCTAGCTTTATAGTTTGCAATAAAATATGAATCCAATGGATTTTGAAGTTACTAAAATCATTTGTTTGTTTGTTTAGACACTTTTAATGAAATGAAGGAACATAAGATGTGCTTCAGACATTTTGAGACCACTCTACAGGTCCATGTTTACTTACAGTTGTAGTTACTCAAGACCATGGTACTGAGGGTATTAAGGTCTTCCAATTTTCCTGGTATATCTATAGGTACATGTTTTTATGATATTATTTTATGTTTACCAGCTAAATTTTAATATCAATACTTTTTTATGGGATAGGAGTTGCAGATATGATATTGATATTGGGCAGATGGAGGAGGTTTGTCACTTGATTTGGCTGGAAATAATTTGATTCAACAAATTAAAAACCGGTGACTCCACACCACCATCAACTTATGCCACTGATCTTCATATTTGGATAAAGGATAACTTAAAGAAAAAAACAGAAAAAGTTGAATAAAGTATTGACTTGAAGTACTTATCCATTTTGGAAACCCATTTTCTGTAATCTGTTAGTTTCAAATAGCCTGTTACAAAATATTTCTCCACTATTATGTCTACTTGTATTGTAGTTTACGTAAAGACCCGGATTTTCCATGTATTTTTTTAAATTATATGTAATTATTAGGAGTACATGAAAATTGATGGTGCATGATTCTGAGGCCCCGTGTGCCCGGAATGAATTTATGAACTTTTTTTAAGGTACATTCAGTAAACGATCAAGCAGAATTTTCTAACTTTTGAACTGGTGCTCGGATTAAAAATATGAGAGCACCATTGAATCTGCAGCATCGGGATTCGCTTAAGGAAGGATTAACTTCGAGAGAACCAATGGCATCACTCACCCTCCCCCTCTCCTATTTATATGGAGCTCGGGGTAGAGTATTGGAATGGATTCACCAAGCGATGAAGCTCTGGAAAAGTACCGTGATGCTAACAACTTGGAGGACGGAACTGGTTCTAGCGAGTAGTGACGAGCGCCACCAAATCACGAACCGAAAAACACGGACTCTTCCTTAAACGTGTACATTCTCCAATGATCTTGAGGTATGGTTTAATTCTTGTCTAAATTCAAGAGTTGTTGAATCAGTATACTACCCTCTTGCTATCAAGCTAATACAGGGGTGCAGGCCAAAAAAATAAGGCCCAGACCCTACACCTTTTGTTTAAATTTGACGTGTTCTTTGAGAGTGATTTATTTGGGTTGTATGAAACTAGGAATGGTGGGTTTAGCGATGAAGAGGGTGTTCTGAGGAGTCCATTGGCACCTTCAGATAGAAAAACGGGCCACCATAACTCACCTAGTGACCCGCGGAAGACCGCCGGAAACCGATGCTAGTGGAGGAGGTGATGGTGGTGGCTGGAACCATCAAGCCACGGAGGGGGTGGCGGCACGTAGTTGTGCGCTGCCGGTGAATATGGACACGGCATTTAGCCCCGGTGGTCAACAGCAGCCAGCCATGAAAGGGAGGGTGGAACACCCTCGTGCGTCGCCGAAGAGGGTGGTCATGGCTCATTAGTTGCGGCAGACACGTAGAGTGGCCAACACCAGCTAGCCGTAGGAGGCGGAGCGGCGCGCAATGGCGCGCCTCTGGAGGAGGTGGTTGTGGCTCAGAATCCGCAGCGGCTGGGGACCCGCTCCCTGCATGTCCTGCAGAAGCCCAGGTGGTGCCACGTGGCGCCACCGCTCCCTTTTACTAAACAGTTGTCATTTGAGTAAGGGGAGATCCCCTCGTACCAGCTTGAGAGGGCCCCGCTCCATTGGGCTATGTGTTCCCATCGGGCCGCACCCCTTGTGGGTCGGGTTGTGCGTGCCCAGCGGGCCGCACCCCTTGTGGGTCAGGCTGCGCAAGCCCAACGGGCCAAGCCCGGCGCGGCCCCGCCCAACCAGGCCGGCCCAAACCGGTTCGGGCTGGGTCGGGTTAGACCTGAACCAGGTTGGGTTAGCCCAGGCTGGGTTAGGCCGGGTCGGTCAAACTGGGTCAGACCGGACCCAAACTCCACCAGTCCTAGTTTCACCTAAAGGACCATAACATAAAATCCAGATGTCCGTTTGAAGAACCATCTATGGCGTTGGGATCCTCAGAGCGAGATGGTCCTTTTGATATACTCCACTTGAGTTTCTGAGAAAGTTGGAGTACAGACGGGTTGGACCGAACCCAAATCCAACCGGGCCCTCAGTATTAAAATGCCTATAACTTATAGACCGGGCATCCCATTGACGCGTAATATATCACGTTGGAACCCTTACGACATGGAATTCCTTTGGGATACTTCTTCTTGGAACTTTGTGGAGGTTTAGGTACAACCGAAGGCTTGAGAGGCGGATCCTCCCGGAATCAAGCGTGCTTAGTGCGGAAATCTCGTGGCTGGGTGTAACGTGGGGAAAAACATTGATCCTCTGTGGGTGAGCATCTATCGATCCTATGTGGGTCATCACGTAGAAATCCTATATGGTTCAGTATCTATCGATCCTGTGTGGGTCAGTGCCTAGCGATCCTGTGTGGGTCAACATCTATCGATCCTATGTGGGTCAGTAGCAAAGTCTCTTGACAGAATAAGATGATCTAGTTTTACGACTAATTATTTGTACTTATGTACTTAATTTATATACCTGGTGTGATTTAAGTCATTTACCTCCATGGTGTTACCTTTTTGGTACTTTTACCTTCGTAGTGTTACCTTTGAGGTGTTACTTTTATGGTACTTTTACCTTCATGGTGTTACATTCGTGGTGTTACCTTTGTCGTACTTTTACCTTCGTGGTGTTACCTTTGTGGTGTTACCTTTTTGGTATTCTTCCCTCGTGGATCAGTTGTGAAAATGTCTTAAAAGTTGGATCCTTATGTTTCCTCATATATGAGAAAAGTATATTTTGATAACTTTGGTATATGTATGGGAATATACCTAAGTAGAGTTGATAACTACTGCTTCGTGCTTTGTGATTGAGGTCTTGTTTTGTGGTTTTTCCTTTGTATAACTCTAGGAGACATTCGAGGGTCTCAGGGTCCCTACTGAGTATTGTTATACTCACCCCTACATGGGCTATGCTCACACCTTATTGTGTCTTGTGCAGACGACGAATATCATTGATCAAGGCTGAGGGAGCTAGGACTGGATGGTGCTCAGAGGTGGACCATTTGACAAGACGTGATGCAATGACTACTGATCGTGAGTTGTACCTACCCTTCAGGTAGGATCCTTGGTGGTCATTCTAGGAGATGTTTTCTCTTTCAGTTATACTTGTACTTTCCTGTTGGGCTTTTATTCCAGCCCCTTTACTTTCAGTACACTTTTTATTACAGCAGTTTACTTCATGGTTCCTTCTTGTTGTGTTCTTGGATTGTGTGTTTGTACAGGTTTAAAGGCAATGTCTTCCCGTTATAGGGATATGCCTTTCTAGTTCTAGTCACCAACCCCTGGCCTATGGAAGACGGGCTTGGGGTGGTCATGGCATGGGCCCTGGGGGACGGTTCGTGACAAAGTGGTATCAGAGGATTCGGTTCTACTGAAGAACTAGGACTCTGATCTTTTCTATGTGGAAATAGTGTTAAGTGTTATGAGTGTGGTTTTTAGTTTGGGGAATCTAGTGTTGGTGCGGCAGCTGACGTATCCATACACCAAGACCCTAAATTCTGATTTCTGACTCAGTGCATGAAAACACTAATTGCATGTGTTTTTGAAATTTTTTTCATAATATCTCTTTGAGCCAGCTCACCAGGTATAACTTATTAACCGGGGTGCACCTATTTTATTTCAGGATGACTCCATGAAGATATCCATCTAGGATTCCTGATAGCGTACATGATTACGGCCCACCGAGTGATGAGGCATCAGTGAAGGGCCCTCTTACGACGATAGTACCATTAGGTGGTGCACCAGTAGCACCACCACCCGTTGGGTTGTAGATGCCTCTAGCCCCACTAGAAGATGGTGCATGCTAACTAAGCATGTTGCACAAGTTTAAATGGAAAAGGACTCTGAGTTTCCGAGGTGAGATGGATCTGTAGGTGGCTGAGGACTGGATGGAGGCTATGGCAAGAGTTTTTCGCTTAGTTGGGACACCAGCTGATCTGATGGTGATCCTAGCTGCCAGTCTCTTCCAGGGAGCAGTTGGGAGATGGTGGAGTCTGACACTCAAGTTACACGATGAGGAAACCCTCACATGGGAGGACTTTGAGGGCCTTTTATGGAATATTTCATCCCAGAGACCCTACGCTTAGTGTGTATACAGAAGCTACTGCACTTACAGTAGGGCAGCATGACAGTGGTCCAGTACTCAGTGAGGTTCGTTGATCTCTCCCGCTACTCCACCTACATGTTATGAGACCATTTCTTCAGGGATAGGACCTTTGAGAAAGGTCTCCAATGGGATATCATATCATCGATGATATTGCTCAGCATTCTGATGCAGGCTGGGGTGCTAGAGCGAGTACTTTTTGTGGAGTGTAACACCCCGATGTTTTCAAACCTCTTAAATGAAAATTGGGCATTTTCTTTTTGTGCTTTTAAAGTTATCTCTCTAAAACAATCAGAATGTAAAATATAAAAACACGTAACTTTTATTTAATGAACTCAACACTGAAGAGTCTTACATTTTTCGGGTTACAAGAAAAACTCACTAACCAAATATTCCAACCAAGAACCCGATTACAATAATAGGAAGACTGCTTAAAACTACTAAGAGCCCAAAAATGCAGTAGGGATTTCGAGCATCCATCATAAGAAACGTAAGGATTTCTGAAGCCACCGCGACCGTGCTCAACACCAAGGGGATCACACGAACCATCTTTGCTTGTCCTTCAGTCACTTGGGTTAAGGGACACCCGAGACAAAACCTTTCTTTTTATAAACACCCTAATATGGCCGTTGCACCCCAAACGGCTATATTTTTGACCGTTGGGTCTCCTTATCCTCTATGTTGACCGTTGGACCTCAAACGACTATATTTTCGACCGTTGTTTTCCCAAAGTATCCAATGTTTTGTTTTTTTTTTAACCGTTACCCAGGTAATGTTTAAATTCAGTTTTTGTCGACGTGTTAAAACTTATTAAGTATAGTTTTGAAATAATTGATAAGCGATATGTATTTTCTTTTATATATATATAGTTGTAATTTAATATATATATATATATATGGTTTTGGTTTGTTAGCCTAAAATTTTGTTAAATTTAAATTATTATAAAATTATCAATAAAACTAATTTATTTTTATTTATTTTTTTATATAAATTATATTTACGGTTAACTTCCCATAAAAGTGTTAATGATGTATATTTACCCATTTACAAAATTAATTTATGAATTTCTTTATATAATAATAATAAATAAATAAAACTACACAATTATGTTCTTACTAAAAACCTAATAATTTTGTTGCCTTAATTTTGAAATTCTATCTATTTAGAGATAAAATTATTAATATTAAACACTTTCTTTTTGTTTCAAAATAATCCGAATGTAATTTTTTTTAGTTTATTTATGAAATCGTAGGTATATATGTTATTATACTTGAGTTCACTTTTTATTTTATGTATAAAACTTATATATGTGTATTTATATGTTTTGATAAAAAGAAATAGAGAAAAATGAAAATACAATTTATGTTTAAAATAAGGGTTTAATAGTTTAATATATAGGGGTATTAATAACCCTTGACTTAGGATAATAATAGTTAATTTATAAGGTTATATTAATGGTTTTATAATAGGTTTAATAAAATAATAAAATAAGTAAATATAATATGTAATACGTTGAAAAAAAAAACGAAACTGTGTGTTTTTTTTTAAAAAAAAAAAAAGCCCCGCGTCGCGTCTTAGCCGTCGGATCCAGCTGCTTTTTAATCCTGGCCGTTCGTTTTTTTTCACATCTCCCTCGCGCTGCTGTATTTCTTCTTCCTCGTCGCGCCGCTGAACCAGGCGGGTTCGGCCTCGTTTCCTCCGCCTGAGTCGTCAACGGTCATCCCTCTCTTCTCCTTCCACGAAGTCGGTGCCGCCTCTTAAATTTCGGCCTCTGTTCCATCGTTTCCCCCCCGGTTGCAGAGTATTCTTCTTCTTCCCTTTTTAACTCCCTGTCGCACCGAAGCTGGAGGTTGGACCCGAACTCTGACGACCTCTCCGACCTCCGAGACCTCATCGCCACCTCGTGATCTCCTCCTCCTCGTCATCTGGTAAGGGTCGAAGTCTTTTTTTTTACAGTCAGTTTTAATCTCCCGTATTCATGCATATAAACGTATACGGGTTATATTTTTATGCTGTGTAAACACTCTCGTTTTCCCCTCATTTCATTGCTGCATCTCTCTCCTCTCTTCCTCGTCGAGCTAAGGTGAGGGAAAACCGCTTTTATACTAATCTGCTTCAGTTCGACGCATCCTTTTATTTACAGTTTATATATTTATATGTTATATAAATACATATATATATATATATGAAAAACCTCTTGAACCGTTTCAAACCCCCTTTCCCCTTCCTATAATCGAACCGAGGAAGGGAGATCTCCACTTGATGTTTAATGTTTCATCTGTTTCGGTATATATATAACTATGTATATGTGTATTTACAAATATGTATATGTTATATATATATAAATACCTAAGCTTTTCTGTTATGTCCGAACAAAAAAAAGAAACCAAATTCTGGAGTAAGGGTTCAAAGAATCCGATTTTATTTGGGTTTTGATTAACCTCTTTTTGTGTTGTTTAAACTATATATATGTATATTCATATTTATTTATGTATATGTGAAACAAACCATCTCGGGTTTTTATGATTTTCAATTGAGGATAATTTATTTATGAAATGATGTTCTTAATGTATAAAAAAAATATGTAAGGGTTAAGTATGGTTTTGTGTCTTATGTTACTTCGGATATATTTATATATATGCAAGTTTATATAAATCTATACCCCTACATAGACGCAAGTCCATAAGACCCTCTTTCTTGTGTACTAGTATTCTTCCTCTCTTGGAGAACCTAGTTTGGGTATGAAATTAACACGTGTTTTTGATTTAATGTTGGTTTATGTATATATATATATATATGATGAAGTTTCAGGATTGGTTTAATGCCAAAATGACTTTTCTAATTAAGAATTTTCATTTATCAGCGTTTTGACAATTCGTGCACTCTTTGTAAAAATGTGTGGCATGAACCCCCCCTTAAGAAATTATATGTTTCCAAGTGAATGTGATTTCAAAATTTCAGTTTCCAAAACTTTTTCTTTATTTAATTATTATCAGGACTTGGTTATATATATATAATTATAGACACATAAGTTTCTAATAATTTTAATTGATGCTAAGCCAACATGTGTATCGCACCAGTGGACCGGCTTAACCTGAAAATTTAAGTACCCTCAATGAAACTTATACTTATAAAGAATGTGTTTTGCATGTTTAAAGATATGAACTATGAATTTATGTTTTTATTTAATGAATATGATGAAATCTTACATGACCATCTGCTATGTTTAGTATTCCAGTTATTTCTGCATGTGCAATGTGTAAGTTGATTTAGTTTATTTGCATCAATGTTTAATCTGAAGCCAATAGTCTAGTCTTTTTACATCTACGTTATGATCCCCTTCAAGTCATGAGTATGTATGTAAAAAGGAGTTTTGATTAAGAATGTATGAAACCCTAATTGAATGACCATGTCAAGATATGTGAGGGATGTATAGGACTTAAATGTTTATGGACGGGTGCGCCCGGAATTATACAGCGCTCCAATGCATTGGGTAAAGCAAGAGTCTCATGAGACGTCAAGTGCAACGGTCTTGGAGAATATCCTTGGCTCGTGCTATCATGTGCAACGGTCTTGGAGAATATCCTTGGCTCGTGCTATCAAGTGCAACGGTCTTGGCGAATAGCCTTGGCTCGTGCTATCATGTGCAACGGTCTTGGCAAATGGCCTTGGCTCGTGCTACCATGGGAAACGGGATTGGCATTTAGCCTTGACCCGTACCAAAATTATGGTCATGACATGAGGTCTTGACAAAGTCTGGTATTATGCATCCCCTCTGCATGTAATGATAATGTTTAACCAGGGGTTAGTTCAACTAACAGGACAACCCCTAGTTGAAAGTTCCCAAGATCATGAAAATGTACTTTATGCAACAAGAACTGTTTTCATATGGTAAACTATTAGATGATCTGCATCTTTGATCCATGATATTCATGTCTTCCCTGTTTAGTCATATAATTCTTTTAGAAGTAAAGTAACTTTATTTTAACTTTATGTATTATTTATTCTTCTTATATTGCGCACTCTGATCATGTTTATATTTAAGCTCATTTCAAGTACGTGCTTCTTCGTGCAAGTGGTTTTTTAAAAGAAAAATGGATCTCATGTTTTAAGAAAAGATAATGTTTTAGTTTTAGCAAAGTGTTTTATTTTCTTCAAAAAGGTCTCATCTGAGAAAGGATTTTCTTAAAATGTTTTTAAAACCCCTTACTGGGCATTTTGCTCACCCTACGTTTTGTTTAAAATTTTTCAGGCTTGGAATGTACTGATGAAGTTTATCAGAGCAGCTGGTTTCCCAGAATCCTGAGCCTCGTGATCTTCTGTAGTCATGAGACATGATATAATTTTTGTAAATGCTGTAATGAAATGCTAAGCATATCATGTCTCATGAGGCACCCTGGGTATCGGGGGCGCTACAGTTGGTATCAGAGGATAGGTTCAGGCAACTCTGGAAAACCAGGTGATATAGATATATTGCTAAGACTAACTAAGTAAGAATGTTATAACTTTCAGATGGCTGATGCACCTACCGACCTTTTTTCACTCCCCACTGAGGCTCTAGAGAACATTATATCTCTAGCTAGCCGTGAAAACTTCCTGAATTATGCCCAAATTCGCATGACGTGTAAGCACTTGTACGATGTGTCAAACTCATCTAGGGTGCTTAGTCTCCACCGGGGAATGGGGATGGATTATCTCCTAATGATGATGACCCAGTTTCCCTCGTACGCACGTCGGGGAAGGTATCACGAAGGACTCTTCCGAGTGTTCACAGCTGGAGAGGAATTTGGCACAATGCTAGATAACCCTTTTCAAGAAGCTGCTGCTGCTGGAGACCTTCGAGCGGCTTATCTGTGCCAAGTCCTGCACTACGGCTTCTAGGGCCAGTTAATGGACTTTGGAGCGTTGGAAAATGAGTCCACCCGTGTGTCTCTTAGGCAAGAAGTGCACACCGATGTTTCCCAACTCCACACCCCTCACGCTAAACTCAGGAGGCGTTATAAATGTTCCCATGAGTTTAGTCCTGTATTTTCATCTTGTGTGTGGTTTGAAGAGTTAGGAAGTTTTGCTACTCTTTGTGGCGTACGTCTTGTGAACTCAGACTTTGCCGTGTAAACCTTTTCATAAATGGAAGTTTCTTGTTTCTTTTCATGTCTTCACCGTATCTATGTTGTTAAGAGTTTCCCCTCGATGTTTGTTTTCAGATGGCTGGACAAACGAACTTCTCATCCCTACCCGATGAGCTAGTAGAAGTCATCTTGATCAAGGCATGCATGGTGGATTACCCATCATTTCTCCACCTACGAGGGTCCTGCCAGCGTTTGCTCAATTTAGCAAATGGTCCAGAGATTCTTCGGCTATGTCGAGGGAATAATCGCGTCTTTCAGCTCATTGCTGCTGCTCAACTCTCCTACTATAGGCGAAGGGGAATGTACTTTGAGGGCCTGTTCCAATGTTTCACTCTGGCACAAAACTTTACTGCCAGAGCGTGCTTTCTCGTGGCCGCCCAGGATGGCCAGCTCAGCGCAGCTTATATGTTCCAAGTCTTGAACATCAGTCTCCTCGATCGCACCGTCCCTCTCGACTACCTCGAGCAGGATGTGGCCAGAAGAGTCGTCAAGGAGTTCATCTACTCGGACATATCCGAGCTTTGCATCGCACGATCCTCCCTTTGGAAGCCCGTGTGCAGTATACACGACCAGGAGTTCAGGGAGCACTGTTCGAGGTGCATCTGGACTAGGGAAACCGAAGAGTTGTGTGCCAACTTTGGTGTCCTGTTAACCGAGCCAGACCCGCTGTTTCGGTAGAGTTTTACGTTTGGAGTTTCAGTTTCTTTTTTTATGATAGAATTGCGGGGACGCAATTCTTTGAAGGGGGAGATAATGTAACACCCCGATGTTTTCAAACCTCTTAAATGAAAATTGGGCATTTTCTTTTTGTGCTTTTAAAGTTCTCTCTCTAAAACAATCAGAATGTAAAATATAAAAAAACGTAACTTTTATTTAATGAACTCAACACTGAAGAGTCTTACATTTTTCGGGTTACAAGAAAAACTCACTAACCAAATATTCCAACCAAGAACCCGATTACAATAATAGGAAGACTGCTTAAAACTACTAAGAGCCCGAAAATGCGGTAGGGATTTCGAGCATCCATCATAAGAAACGTAAGGATTGCTGAAGCCACCGCGACCGTGCTCAACACCAAGGGGATCACACGAACCATCTTTGCTTGTCCTTCAGTCACTTGGGGTAAGGGACACCCGAGACAAAACCTTTCTTTTTATAAACACCCTAATATGGCCGTTGCACCCCAAACGGCTATATTTTTGACCGTTGGGTCTCCTTATCCTCTATGTTGACCGTTGGACCTCAAACGACTATATTTTCGACCGTTGTTTTCCCAAAGTATCCAATGTTTTGTTTTTTTTTTAACCGTTACCCAGGTAATGTTTAAATTCAGTTTTTGTCGACGTGTTAAAACTTATTAAGTATAGTTTTGAAATAATTGATAAGCGATATGTATTTTCTTTTATATATATATAGTTGTAATTTAATATATATATATATATATGGTTTTGGTTTGTTAGCCTAAAATTTTATTAAATTTAAATTATTATAAAATTATCAATAAAACTAATTTATTTTTTTTATATAAATTATATTTACGGTTAACTTCCCATAAAAGTGTTAATGATGTATATTTACCCATTTACAAAATTAATTTATGAATTTCTTTATATAATAATAATAAATAAATAAAACTACACAATTATGTTCTTACTAAAAACCTAATAATTTTGTTGCCTTAATTTTAAAATTCTATCTATTTAGAGATAAAATTATTAATATTAAACACTTTCTTTTTGTTTCAAAATAATCCGAATGTAATTTTTTTTAGTTTATTTATGAAATCGTAGGTATATATGTTATTATACTTGAGTTCACTTTTTATTTTATGTATAAAACTTATATATGTGTATTTATATGTTTTGATAAAAAGAAATAGAGAAAAATGAAAATACAATTTATGTTTAAAATAAGGGTTTAATAGTTTAATATATAGGGGTATTAATAACCCTTGACTTAGGATAATAATAGTTAATTTATAAGTTTATATTAATGGTTTTATAATAGGTTTAATAAAATAATAAAATAAGTAAATATAATATGTAATACGTTGAAAAAAAAAACGAAACTGTGTGTTTTTTTAAAAAAAAAAAAAAAGCCCCGCGTCGCGTCTTAGCCGTCGGATCCAGCTGCTTTTTAATCCTGGTCGTTCGTTTTTTTTCACATCTCCCTCGCGCTGCTGTATTTCTTCTTCCTCGTCGCGCCGCTGAACCAGGCGGGTTCGGCCTCGTTTCCTCCGCCTGAGTCGTCAACGGTCATCCCTCTCTTCTCCTTCCACGAAGTCGGCGCCGCCTCTTAAATTTCGGCCTCTGTTCCATCGTTTCCCCCCCGGTTGCAGAGTCTTCTTCTTCTTCCCTTTTTAACTCCCTGTCGCACCGAAGCTGGAGGTTGGACCTGAACTCTCACGACCTCTCCGACCTCCGAGACCTCGTCGCCACCTCGTGATCTCCTCCTCCTCGTCATCTGGTAAGGGTCGAAGTCTTTTTTTTTACAGTCAGTTTTAATCTCCCGTATTCATGCATATAAACGTATACGGGTTATATTTTTATGCTGTGTAAACACCCTCGTTTTCCCCTCATCTCATTGCTGCATCTCTCTCCTCTCTTCCTCGTCGAGCTAAGGTGAGGGAAAACCGCTTTTATACTGATCTGCTTCAGTTCGACGCATCCTTTTATTTACGGTTTATATATGTATATGTTATATAAATACATATATATATATATGCAAAACCTCTTGAACCGTTTCAAACCCCCTTTCCCCTTCCTATAATCGAACCGAGGAAGGGAGATCTCCACTTGATGTTTAATGTTTCATCTGTTTCGGTATATATATAACTATGTATATGTGTATTTACAAATATGTATATGTTATATATATATAAATACCTAAGCTTTTCTGTTATGTCCGAACAAAAAAAAGAAACCAAATTCTGGAGTAAGGGTTCAAAGAATCCGATTTTATTTGGGTTTTGATTAACCTCTTTTTGTGTTGTTTAAACTATATATATGTATATTCATATTTATTTATGTATATGTGAAACAAACCATCTCGGGTTTTTATGATTTTCAATTGAGGATAATTTATTTATGAAATGATGTTCTTAATGTATAAAAAAAAACATGTAAGGGTTAAGTATGGTTTTGTGTCTTATGTTACTTCGGATATATTTATATATATGCAAGTTTATATAAATCTATACCCCTACATAGACGCAAGTCCATAAGACCCTCTTTCTTGTGTACTAGTATTCTTCCTCTCTTGGAGAACCTAGTTTGGGTATGAAATTAACACGTGTTTTTGATTTAATGTTGGTTTATGTATATATATATAGATATGATGAAGTTTCAGGATTGGTTTAATGCCAAAATGACTTTTCTAATTAAGAATTTTCATTTATCAGCGTTTTGACAATTCGTGCACTCTTTGTAAAAATGTGTGGCATGAACCCCCCCTTAAGAAATTATATGTTTCCAAGTGAATGTGATTTCAAAATTTCAGTTTCCAAAACTTTTTCTTTATTTAATTATTATCAGGACTTGGTTATATATATATAATTATAGACACATAAGTTTCTAATAATTTTAATTGATGCTAAGCCAACATGTGTATCGCACCAGTGGACCGGCTTAACCTGAAAATTTAAGTACCCTCAATGAAACTTATACTTATAAAGAATGTGTTTTGCATGTTTAAAGATATGAACTATGAATTTATGTTTTTATTTAATGAATATGATGAAATCTTACATGACCATCTGCTATGTTTAGTATTCCAGTTATTTCTGCATGTGCAATGTGTAAGTTGATTTAGTTTATTTGCATCAATGTTTAATCTGAAGCCAATAGTCTAGTCTTTTTACATCTACGTTATGATCCCCTTCAAGTCATGAGTATGTATGTAAAAAGGAGTTTTGATTAAGAATGTATGAAACCCTAATTGAATGACCATGTCAAGATATGTGAGGGATGTATAGGACTTAAATGTTTATGGACGGGTGCGCCCGGAATTATACAGCGCTCCAATGCATTGGGTAAAGCAAGAGTCTCATGAGACGTCAAGTGCAACGGTCTTGGAGAATATCCTTGGCTCGTGCTATCATGTGCAACGGTCTTGGAGAATATCCTTGGCTCGTGCTATCAAGTGAAACGGTCATGGCGAATAGCCTTGGCTCGTGCTATCATGTGCAACGGTCTTGGCAAATGGCCTTGGCTCGTGCTACCATGGGAAACGAGATTGGCATTTAGCCTTGACCCGTACCAAAATTATGGTCATGACATGAGGTCTTGACAAAGTCCGGTATTATGCATCCCCTCTGCATGTAATGATAATGTTTAACCAGGGGTTAGTTCAACTAACAGGACAACCCCTAGTTGAAAGTTCCCAAGATCATGAAAATGTACTTTATGCAACAAGAACTGTTTTCATATGGTAAACTATTAGATGATCTGCATCTTTGATCCATGATATGCATGTCTTCCCTGTTTAGTCATATAATTCTTTTAGAAGTAAAGTAACTTTATTTTAACTTTATGTATTATTTATTCTTCTTATATTGCGCACTCTGATCATGTTTATATTTAAGCTCATTTCAAGTACGTTCTTCTTCGTGTAAGTGGTTTTTTAAAAGAAAAATGGATCTCATGTTTTAAGAAAAGATAATGTTTTAGTTTTAGCAAAGTGTTTTATTTTATTCAAAAAGGTCTCATCTGAGAAAGGATTTTATTAAAATGTTTTTAAAACCCCTTACTGGGCATTTTGCTCACCCTACGTTTTGTTTAAAATTTTTCAGGCTTGGAATGTACTGATGAAGTTTATCAGAGCAGCTGGTTTCCCAGAATCCTGAGCCTCACAATCTTCTGTAGTCATGAGACATGATATAATTTTTGTAAATGCTGTAATGAAATGCTAAGCATATCGTGTCTCATGAGGCACCCTAGGTATCGGGGGCGCTACATGGAGAGCTTCCTAGTTGAACAGGAACCGACAACGAGAGCCACCACCGAACATCAAGTAGTAGAGTCATCTGTAGCTGGTAGTAACCAGAAAATGCAGGGTCCTAAGCGGGCCAGACCTTCTGGTGGATGACCTCAGGATATAGGTTCGGTGGTGTGGGGCTCACGAGATAGAGGAGGACAGATGAGGAGTAGGCAGTGCTACTCGTGCAGTGTGCAGGTTCACATGGCTTGTGATTTCCCAAAACACTGTACAGACAACTAGAATATGGTTAAGGGACCATCAAGGTAGAGTCATAGGTTCAAGTGAGGAGGAACATTGGGCGGAAAACGTGGCAGAGGAGCTGGTCGTGCAGTAGGCAGTGGGAGGCGATTCGAGGTTCTACCACCACCACCTCTAGGTGGTCCACCCTGACCACAGGGAGTAGGTGGACAGGGATGAGATCAGCTCCAGGAAGCTAAGGCCTATAACCATAGTGCTCCATAGATGATTTGAGGTACGATCTGTGTCTACTCCACCTTAGTTGTAGTACTTATAGACACAGGTGTCAATCACTCTTTTATTACCACAACACTCGTTTGGAGCTCGGAGATTCTGATGGAGTCATTGGCTCAATACTTATAGCTAGAGACTCCTACGAGAGGGGATTCAATGATTACACACTGGTTCTGGCAGTGTGAGCTTACTCTATGAGGTGAGATCTTCGGCTGGGATCTTCTAGTAGCGACGTCGAGGTCTTACGACGTCATTTTGGGTATGGATTGGTTATCCACAATCCATGATCATATTGACTGTATTAGGCACAAAGTGTGGTGTGTCTGTGAGGATGGGACTAGGTTTTCCTTCACCAGTGATAAGGGAACCTTTGTATCATAGGATGGACTTTCTCGGAGGAGAGTTTAGCCGATCACACATCAGTTGTCTAGCCTTAACCTCGGAGCAATTGATGTTGAGAGTTTGAGTTATCCTATAGTGGTGGACCAGTATGCTGATGTATTTCCTAATGATGTTCCAGGAATACCTCCACGTAGAGAGTTAGACTTTTACATCAACCTGTACCCCGAGACGACACTGATATCTACACTAGCATATTGGATGGCTCCCGCGGAGCTTCATGAGTTACAGGTACAACTGGAGGACTTGTAGAGAAAGGGGTTCATAAGGCCCAGTGTTTCTCCATGGGCAGCCCTGATTTTGTTTTCCAAAAAGGTGTATGGGAGTTTGAGACTCTATGTAGACTATTGGCACCTGAACCAGGTGACCTTGAAGAACAAGTATCCACTTCAAAGGATTGATGATCTCTTTGATTAGTTGAAGGGATCTCGATGGTTTTCGAATATAGACCTCAGATCCGGCTATCATCAGCTCAGGGTACGAGATGAGGATGTGTAGAAGACGAACGTCAGATATTGGTTTGGCCACTATGAGTTCTTGGTTATGCCATTAGACATGAATAACACCTCTACAGTGTTCATGGGACTCATGAATAGGACCTTGCATCCATACCTTGATCGCTTTGTGGTGGTCTTCATCGATGATATCTTGATATACTCGGCATCGTAGGAGGAGCATGCCTATCATCTGCAGATAATTCTGGATACACTCTCAGAGCACCAGCTTTATGGTAAGCTCTCGAAGTGCCAGTTCTGGATACGAGAGGTCCACTTTCTGGGAAACATTATCTTGGAGGCTGGAGTTGCGGTAGATCAGACAAAGATAGAGGCAGTGCTTGCTTGGGAGCCACCCAGGAGTGTGACTGAGGTGCGGAGTTTCCTAGGATTGGCTGGGTACTACCGGAGATTCGTAACCAACTTTTCCAGAGTTGTGTCACCCTTTTCAGCATTGACGAAGAAGAGATATCCCTTCGTATGGATGGAGAGATGCCAGCATAGTTTTTAGGAGTTTAGGCAGAGACTGATGAGTGCCCCCATCTTGAGGCTACCAGAAGAGGGTGTTGGGTATGTAGTCTACTGCGATGCATCAGGGACTGGACTTGGATATGTCATGATGCAAAAGCGAGCAATGATTGCTTATGGTTCATGACAGCTGAGACAGCATGATCATAACTACACTACCCATGACCTGGAGTTAGCAGCAATGGTCTTCGCCTTGAAAATGTGGCGACACTACTTGATGGGCGAACAGTTTACTGTTTACTCTGATCACAAGAGTCTCAGGTATATCTTCTCACATAAGGACCTGAACCTGAGACAACGACATTGGCTAGAGTTCCTCTAGGACTATGACTTTGAGATAGTCTATACTCATAACTGGAAAAAGGGGTTATTTCCATGGTTCAAAACTGTGGCAATAGGCCCCAAAATCGTGGCCAAAGGCTACGGCCATGGTTTTGGACAATCATGGCTAATATCACTGTGGCAGTAGGTCCTGAACTATTGCCACGGTTTTGACCATGGAAATAGCTACCTAATACCATGGTTTTCAAAACTGTGGCAATAGGCCTCCAAATCTGAAACTGTGGCTCTTGACCTATATTCACGGTTTAAACCATGGCTATAGGTGGCTATTACAACGGTTTTAACTGTGGAAATAGCCTTGGAAAACCATGGAAATAGCAAAAATTATAAATGTCCCTAGCAGGATTTGATCCTTGCACCTCCACTATGCAGTCTAGCGCACTTACCACTACACTGCGCCATAATTTGGGTATATATATATTATGATATATATATTAATAAAAACTGTGGGAATGGACTCAAAACCGTGGCGATAGGGCTTCTCGCCAAATTTTTGGTAGAAATTTTTTTTTCCGCGAAAGTGCAGGAACCCTATAGCCACGATTTTGGAGAACTGTGGCTATAGGGAAATGAAAAAATTGGCCTATAGCCACAGTTGGGAAAACCGTGGCTATAGGCCACGGAAAATAGGCCTATAGACATAGTTTTAAAACCATGGCTATAGATCCATGGCAGTAGGTCCATTTTCTAGTTGTGACTCCTGGGAAGGGGAATGTAGTGGCAGATGCACTCAGTAGGAGGTCTGGTTTACAGCTGCTGAGTGAGGTGACGGAGCAGCTAGCCGCATTACAGATATCCTTTGAGGATAGAGATAGAGCAGCTTGCCTCTAGTCTATGACTATCACTCCCCCAATTCTTCAGTGAGTTTGTGAGGCACATCTTGGGGACATTGACTCTGAGGCTCGATGTGCTCTGATATCCTCAGGACAGGCACCTGATGGATTTTCTAAAGGTAGGGAGAACGTCATCCTCTTCATAGGACCCACCATTATACCGGTGGTACTACGAGAGGAGGTGTTGAGGGAGTTCCATATGTCTCCTCTGGAGGTATATCCTGGTGTGGTAAAGATGTACCAGGACCTCCATTCTCAGCACTAGTGGTCAGGGATGAAGAAGGAAGTGGCAGAGTTTGTTTCATGATGCCTCACTTGTCAGCAAGTGAAGGTCGAGCATCAGGTTCCAGCAGGCTTAGCACAGCCACTAGAGGTGCTGGAGAGGAAGTGGGATTGTATCACCGTGGAATTTGTGGCAGGGATTCCACATACATCCAGGGGACATGATTTTGTCTGGGTGATCATTGATCGACTCACCAAGTTAGCCCACTTCATACCCATCTGAGAGTAGGGATCGGTAGAGGGCTTGGGACGCCTCTACATATAGGAGATTGTACGACTTCATGGGGTGTCATCAACGATCGTCTCTGACTGTGACACATGTTTTACATCATGATTGTGGAAGGGATTACAGGAGGAGTTTGGGACTCAGCTACGTTTGAGCACCACCTTTCATCTGCATATGGAAGGTCAGACAGATCAGACCATTCAGACACTGGAGGACATGCTTCATGCTTACATCCTAGATTTTGGCTACAGTTGAGAGGATCACTTTCCCTTGGTGGAGTTTACATACAACAACAGCTATCACTCCACCATCGTTATGGCACCATTTTAGGCCTTGTACGGTTGACCTTGCAGATCACCTCTATGCTGAACAGACCCAGGGGAGTCGGCACTTATGGGTCCAGAGTTGGTACAGGCTACCACTGAGAAGATGCAGATCATCCAGGAGAGGATAATGACTTCAATAAGTAGGCATAAGTCTTATGATGATAGGAGACAGAGATCTTTGGAGTCTGAGGAGGGAGTCCATGTTTTCCTATGGGTCTCACCTCGACGAGGTTTGCAGAGATTTGTCTGGGGTAGCAAGTTATGACTGAGGTTCATCGGACCTTTTCAAGTTCTCAACAAAGTTGGCAAGGTGGCATATCACTTGGCACTTCCCCCACAGATGCACCAAGTGCATGACGTTTTCCATGTGTCGCAGCGAAGGAAGTACATGCATGATCCATTGCATGTCATCGACTGGGGTGAGCTGGACATCAACGATGGGGTGACATTTACGGAGGTTCCAGTGGAGATTGATGATCGACAGGAGCGGGTCCTTCGTGGATGATCGATATCTCTGGTGCGCATTCTCTAGCAGCACAGGAACCTCCAAGAGAGAACATGGGAGTGGGAGGCTCAGATTCTTTCTCAGTACCCTCATTTATTTCCTTAGTCTATGTTGTGGCTTTCGGGGATGAAAATCCGTAAAGTGGGGAGAATGTAAAGACTCAGATTTTCCATTTAATTTTTTTTAATTATATAGAATTATTACGAGTTTGTGAAAATTGACGGTGCATGATTTTGAGGCCCGGTGTGCCCAGAATGAATTTCTGAACTTTTTTCAAGGTACGTTCAGTAAACGCACAAGTGGCGTTTTCTAACTTTTGAACCGGTGCTCGAATTAAAATTTTGAGAGCACCGTTGAATTTGCAGCGCCAGGATTCTCTTAAAGAAGGTTTCACTTCTACCGCAGTAAGTTGGGACAAAAAGATAGTTTTTGGACATTCAAAAGAATAATAAAATAACAAATTTATTTTATTTCTCTTTTTCTTTTCCTCCAACGGACAAGTGGCGGTGGCGGGACCAACGACATGTCAAGCCATTAATTGGCTTGAATCCTCAATCTTTGTAACAGTGCCGTTGAAATTTGGGAGGTTCATTCATTAAATGAACCTCATAAATTCCTAATGGAATTACTCACCCTCCCCCTCTCCTATTTATATGGAGCTTGGGTTAGAGTATTGGCATGACTTCACCATGCAACAAAGCTCTGGCAAAGTACCACGACGCCAACCACTTGGAGGACGGAACTGGTTTCAGCGAGCGGTGATGAGCACCACCGAATCACAAACATATGAACATCGACTCTTCCTCAAACGTGGATGTTCTCCAACGATCTTGAGGTAGGGTTTAATTCTTGAATTCAAGAGTGGTTGAATCGGTATACTACCCTCTTGCTATCAAGCTAACACGAAGGGTGCAGGCTAAACAAACATGGCACGGACCCTCCACCTTTTATTGAAATTTGACGTGTTCTTCATGAGCTATTTATTCGAGTTGGATGAAACCCAGAATGGTGGGTTTAGTGATGAAGAGGGCATCTCTGGGAGTCTGTTGGCAACTTCGGATGGAAAAACGGGCCACCGAAGCTCGCCCGGTGACCCGCGGAAGACCACCGGCAACCGGTGCCAGTGGAGGAGGTCATGGCAGCGACCGGTCACGGAGGGGGTGGAAGTGCACCATCGCACGCCACTGGCGAAGATGGCCATGGAATTTAGACACAGCGGTCAGCAACAACCGGCACCGGCCGGCCGCGGAAGGGAGGGCGGTGCACCCTCTTACACCGCCGGAGAGGGTGGTCGCAGCTCATCAGCCGCAGAAAACGCACAGAGAATCCAGCACCGGCCGGCACCGGCCAGCCACAGGAGGTAGAACGGTGTGCAACAGCGCGCTGCTGGAGGAGGGGGTCGTGGCTCGGAAGCTGTGGCGGCTGGGGACCCACTCCATGCGAGTCCCGCAGAATCCCAGGCGGTGCCACATGGAACCGCCGCTCCATTTTCCCAAACAGATTTTGTTCGTGTACGGGGGAGCGCCCCCCATTCCAGCTAAGACGGGCCCCACTCCAACAGTCCGCGTGTGCCCAGCGGTCCGGGCCGCACGTGCCCAGCGGGTCGCGCCCCTTGTGTGCCTGGTCGCGCGAGCCCAGCAAGCTGAGCCCGCCATGGCCCCGCCCAACTGGTTTGGCCCTGGATAGTTTGGGCTAGGCTAGGTCAGACCCAAACTAGGTCGGGTCGACCTGAACTGGATCGAGTCGGCCCAGACTGGTTCAGGCCAGGTCGGACCGGACCCGAACCCAACCAGGCCTAGTTTCATCTGAAGGACCATAACTTAAAATCCAGACCTCTGTTTGACGAACCGTCTACAGCGCTGGGATCCTCGGAGCGAGATGGTCCTTTTGATATACTCCACTTGAGTTTTATAGAAAGTTGGAGTACGTCCGGGTTGGATCGAACCCGAATCCAACCGAACCCTCGACATTAAAATGTCTATAACTTATAGATCGGGTGTCGGATTGACGTTTCGTCTGTTGCGTTTGAACCCTTATGACATGGAGGTCATTTGAAATACTTCTTCATGGAACTTAGTGGTGGTTGAGGTATGACCGAAGACTTGAGGAGTGGATCCTCCCTGAATCAAGTGTGCTTAGTATGGAAATCTCGTGGTTGGTTATAACGTGGAGAAAGAACATTGATCCTATGTGGGTCAGAATCTATCGATCCTGTGTGGGTCAGTGCGTATAGATCTTGTGTGGGTTAGCTTCTATCGATCCTGTGTGATTCAGCAGCAGAGCCTCTCGACAAAATAAGATGATCTAGTTTTACGACTAATCATCTGTACTTTTGTACTTAAGGTATATATCTGGTGTGAGCTGAGACTTTTACCTTCGCTGTGTTACCTTTGTGGTGTTACATTTGTGGTACGTTTACCTTTGTAGTGTTACCTTCGAGGTGTTACCTTTGTGGTACTTTTACCTTCATGGTGTTACCTTTGTGGTGTTACCTTCATGGTGTTACCTTTGTGGTATTCTTCCCTCGTGGATCAGTTGTGAAAATGGCTTAAAAGTTGGAGCCTTATGTTTACTCATGTATGAGACGAGTATATTTTGATAACTTAGGTATATGTATGGGCATATACCTAAGTAGAGTTTATGACTATTGTTTCATGCTTTTTGATTGAGGTCTTTATTTGTGGTTTTTCCTTTGTGGAACTCTGGAAGATCTTCGGGGGTCTTGAGGTCCCTAATGAGTATTGTTATACTCACCCATGCATGAGCTATGCCCGCACCTTATTGTGTCTTATGCAGACGACGGACAGCATTGATCGAGGCTAAGGGAGCCAGGACTGGACGGTGCTCAGAGGTGGACCATTTAACGCGACATAACGTAGTGACTACTGATCATGAGCTATACCTACCCTTCAGGTAGGATCCTTTGTGGATGTTCTAGGAGTTGTTTTCTCTTTCGGTTGTACTTGTACTTTCCAATTGGGATTGTATTCTGGCCCCTTTACTTTCAGTACACTTTTTACTACAGCAATTTACTTCATGGTTGCTTCTTGTTGTGTTCTTGGATTGTGCATTTGTATAGGTTTAAAGGCAATGTCTTCCCGTTATAGGGATACGCCTTTCTGGTGCTAGTCGTCAGCCCCTAGCCTATGGAAGGCGAGTTTGGGGTAGTCACGGCATGGGCCCTGGGGGACGGGTCGTGACAGTTTACTAATACACTGTAATGAAATTATAAAATCATAAAATCAATATTCTTGATGGGAAAATTATATACATTGAAACAGATAATCTATGTTCTGATGTAATGATAGTTTCTAGTAGTTTAGTTTTCCTACATTATGATTTCTCAAATTTTTCTCCAGTTGAACAGATTTACCCTTCTATGATTTTTCACTGTTTTTTTTTCAGTAAAACAAATTTCCCAATTTATGAGTTTTCAAGTTTGTTTCCATTAAAACATATTTCTACATGTTGATATTTTTTTTTCTCTTTGAATATCCTTCCGTTGGATGGGATGAAATCATGGCAATGTTCCAAGTGAAAATTAATCATATGAAATGCACCAAACATTATGTTGCATTTATATTTCCATTGAAGTGTTCATCTGTTAACAAGTCATTATCCAATGAATCATCATGTTGATCTTCATTGAACACATCATTAATTTCATTTCATTACTTAATATCACTACTTCCATTTTCAGATTACAACAGTCTTGTTGTGAAGGTCTTGAATGGGGAGTTGGTCAGGAAGGCTCATACAAAGAGCTAGTGGTTTAAATAGCAGCCCGAAGTGTATTGCAGCGACCACTACGCTGATGCTTCCTTTCTGTGCTCATTTAATGCTTTGTATTACATTTGTATTAATTCTTTGGATGGTTTTTGCGAGGGACAAAACTCAACAGCTGAGCATTGAAGTATCATTACAATAGATTTGAAAAATGCATTACAGTGGATTTATCTTACTAAAAGGTAAAAAGTTGAATACTATTTGTGGAATGGAGTCTTTACTGTAGTAATTTCTTGTGTTAGTATAGTAGTTTAGTCCAGTTGTGGTTTAATCCATAGAATGTTGATTCATAATAAGTAGTTTGGAAGTTGTTTTTCTATGAAATAGAAATAGATTACTTTATTTACATTCTTTTTTTTAGATGATTCTCTTTACTTTATGAAATATTATTTCTATCTTGAGATGTCTTCTATACAAAAATAGATGTTTGCTGAGTGGTCAGTAAACTCTTTAATAATTGAATGTTATACTGATAATCCCCCTCCCCATGTGCATCCTCCTCATCGCCCTCCACCTCCTCCTCTGCATTGGCATTCGACTCTACCTCTACATCTACCTCTTCCTCCTCTTACACCTCTACCTCTGCCTCCACCGCTCCTCCAATATAGTTTTGAGGCCACTATTCATCACTTCATTTACATATTTCACTCATTCCTTTTTTTCTTTTTTTTTTTCTTCCAATTTAATCCACCTCTCCAATCATAAAGTGACCTTTACGAATAATGATGAAAGATTAAAAATATGAACTCACTACTACAATACCTTTTAAAGACAACACATCGAATTCTTAATGATACACCATGTTTTTCTGTATCTTTTTACATCATGTTATTTCCTTTTCTTTCATTTTCATATACATTTTCGAATACGTGTTCTTATTTTTCATTTCTTTCCTTTATTGTCTATCACTAATGGTGTAAGTTTATCATATTTTAAGTAATTTTCTTTATTAACTACTCAAACTATTAAAACACTTTTGAAAATTAGATTTGAATTATATCGTTGTGTGTATGCACGAGCGAGGTACTAGTTTTATTTATGATATTCCTCATGTTCTCTTTTTCATGCCATAATGAAATTCTTCAAGTTTTTATCAATATTTATCAGGATGACATGAAAACTGTTTCACTTGTTTTCCCTTACTGGGTCTTATGTTCACTCTTTCCTTTGATATATGTTCCCAATTTATGAGATATATTAATTGTGCTTAGGATGGACTTATGATGAAGCATTTGAAGTGGATTAAAAGAATTTCTTATGTTTTCATGCATTATATACCCTTTTTCCAGGAAACTAAACTTTAAAAGATTCTATATTTTGTACAATGTAATGAAAAGTTTATGTAATAAAAAAGCGAGGTGCTATATCAATCAGCCATTATGCAAAATCCTAGTAAAACCCTCCAAATTAGGGATTTTAGTTGGCACTACTACAAATATGGTTTTTATCAGCGCTAGAAAAGGGCATTAACAGCACTAAAAAAGCGCTGTTAATCGAAGCGAAGATAAAGGGGTCCCTTTTATCAGCGCTTTTAAAAAGCGCTGATAAAAGTCAAAAAAATAAAATAAAAATAAAAAAGAATATATAATTCGGGGGGGAGCTTTTAACAGCGCTTGACCCCCTTTATCAGCGCTAGGCGGACCACTCCAGCACGCTGCCCCTGCTCGTGCGTCCATCACATACCCCCCGCGTGCACCTCCTTGCTTCCACCAGAACTCGAACCCGTGACCTCCCCCTTGCGCGCCTGCACCTTTACCACTAAGCCATTTGGTTTTTTTCTATTTAATGATATATCTATTTATTTATATATATAGTTATATTTATTCGTATATTAATATAGATTCATGTTAATATAAATATATTTAGTTATATTAATACATATATATTTATTCATATATTAATATTAATATATATTTATTTATATATATAGTTATGTTTATTCGTATAATAATATAGATTCATATTAATATAAATATATTTAGTTATATTAATACACATATATTTATTCATATATTAGTATATATATATTTATTCGTATATTAATTTATATTTATATTTATTTATACATATATTTTTAGTTATAATTTTTATCCATATATTTATTTGTATAATAATATACATTTATAAGATTAGTTTTAAATACATTTATAAAATACGTTTTTTATGTGTGTTTATAAATAAATAAATAAATACATACATACATATATACAATACACACAAAGACACACACAGCCACGCACGCACACATATATATTTACGAATAAATACATATATGTGTGTGTATTTGAAAAGCCATATAATGTTAAAACGACCATAACTTCTAATCCAGAAGCCTTTTTCAACTCCACAACCAGTTTAATCGAAGAATGTGAAACAATCTTCAATATGATATGTGGCACAAGCCTAACAGACATCCAGATCAGAAGTTATACTTATTTGAATGTTAACAAATCGGGGTATCCCAACTAAAAACTCAGTTTTGGAGGCATTCTGAGCCTTTATGTGACAGAAGCTTTGTTTGGGTCACAAGCGTGTAGAGCTCGTCGCAGGCTTCGATTTGATATGCTGTAGAGCTCAAACGGATACTCAGATCAAAAGTTATGGTCGTTTGAAGTTTGACTTACATTTTCAACTTATTTTAGATCTTTTATTATTTTTTTTGATTTTTTGTGTCTTCAAATTGTTATTAAATGATTTTTAATTTATGATAATTAGCAAATTATTAATTAATTATATATTATTTTTCATGAAAAATTATTTTTTTTGAAACATAAAATTTATCAGCGCTAGGAAAAAGCGCTGATAAATCCCCTCTTTATCAGTGCTACTAAAAAAATGTTGATAAATGGGTCCCCTTTATCAGCGCTGATAAATGATCACTTTTAAGAGAGTTTTTTTTTTAGCGCTGTTAAAGACCCCTCTTTATCAGCGTTTTTTTTAGCGCTGATAAAAGGGTAGCGCTTCCCTTAGCTTGCTTTTGTAGTAGTGTGGGAAAGAATAAAAAATAGACACTAACCCTAATATGGTCTTAGATGAGGTTAAACATACAAATAATGGTTGAACGCAACTAATGACACTTCAATCTAACTATAAATGAGAGTTGAAGAGGCCTTCGAAGCATGGAGAAACCACTTAGAGGAGCTCCCATCAAGATGGGTCGAATGGGGGGGGGGGATGTATTAAAATGGGTTTAAAGAATAAAATGTCAAAAAGACCTTAAGGCATTACAAGCAAGCAGACCCTTGGGTACTCGATTAACCTATATTAGGTATCTGGTGCCTTGTTGGACGCACGATACAAGCCACCCAATTGACCAATTGGCATCTGGGGGCCACTGCACCCTGGAATTTGCCACCAGGTGCTCGATGGCCTAACACCAAGTACCCTATGGCTCCTACTTCTATGTGTCAACTATAGGGGCCCAATTACACCTCACCAATCCACTACATGTCTCGTTGCTCTCTAAATTTATCTAAAATTAGCCATCATTATTTACATTATATATATATATAAACAGACATATAATTATATTTTCCAATTTTAATTTCCTTTTTAAATTTTACTTTTTTTGTGAAGATAAAAAATTAAATTATTTTTTAATATTAATATATAATTATATACACTTTATACAAACATATATACATACACATTATTTATATATTTAAATAGTAAATATATATATAATAAAATATATTTATATATAACCATATTTACAAGACATAAACGAAAATATAATTACATATATATAAAAACATTATTAATTATATTTGAATATAATTCATATTTGTTGATGATAAATTAATTTTTTTATTTTCTAACATGTATTATAATTTCAAATTTTAATTATTTTATTTCAGGATTAATTTTATATTTTGCTAATATATGATAATACTTTACACTTCCATTGAATAAATTATACAGGTACACATCTGAGCGCACACACAAATATATAATAATTATTTAAATGAATTTGCTTTTGATATTTATATATAATATGGTTTTATATATTATAAATTAAATATATTCTTATACGTTAAATTATATAACATATGGCAAATAAATAAATTGTCCGCGTGTGTATATACATGCACCGCTACTTTTCCGATTTAATTTCCATTTTTTGAATTTCATTTTTTAGAAAAAGTGTTAAAATTATAATCATATTTTAATATTGATATATAATGATACACTGTATATATATATATATATAGAGATTATACATTTAAAATAGTAAATAAAAATATTTTGAAACATAATAATCATTCATTAAAGTTAAATATATAATTATAAATATGTTGATAACAAATATATTAAATAACGTATATATTAGTAATTATATTTAAATATAATTCATATTGATAGATAAAAAATTACTGATTTTATTTTTAAAATATATCTTCACATTTCAAATTTCAAATATTTTATATTTAAAATTTCAAATCTATTTTTTTTAATAAAATAATATTTAAGTGTAATGCTTAATTTAACCGTTCATGATGATGGCAAATAGTAACTTTAAAATGGACGGTCTTTTTATAAATAATAAAACATTTTCGTTAACAGAACATACCTTAAAGAATGTAAAGCCATGATAGTTTCCCAAAGACGTGCCCGCCTGGCTTCCCGTCCAACAAGTGTTCATGGCCACTAATAAATGCCTAAAACAAAGACTTAGTGAATGTAGCCTATCATGTGGGGGAACAGTGCTTTCATTGGAGTTAGGTGCACTAACCGTACAATTGCATGTTGTCAAATATTGAGTGGTCCAAAACGTACCCGCTGCATGTGCATTGTTTTCCCAACTGTTGTCTCATGAATAGTAAAAAGTTAAAATCCGCAGTAATAAACCTAACAGATAAAAAGCTATCACACAAAAAGAATAATATTTTTTAACATTGTTATATATCTTATATTTCTTCCTTCATTAACAAAAGGTTTATGAGCGCCGACACTAATGCATTTTTCAGCACCGATAAATGTACATTAATGATTTTTTTTGTCATTTTTACATCAGTTTTGTTGATAATTCAACATTGTTACAAATTTATTCATAAAATAAAAGAATAAAGGTGTTTTTGATGGGATCCAATTTTTTTTTGGATTGACGAGGTGGACAAAAACCAAATAGAATTCCACATTGAAAATGTATGTAGAATCCTCAAAACCCCTCCCTTGCAAAAGGCGTTTTGGGAATTGTTTTTTCATAAAAAAAATATATGTCAAAATGGTTTTAAAGTATTTTAAAAAATATATATATTTTAGTAAAATGTTTTGTAGTATATATATATATATAACAAAACAAAATAAACTATTTTATAAAAAACGACTAATGGCGAGATTAGTCTTAACGTTTGGATGTCGAAATTTCGAAATCCCATTGGTTACCTCTCTTCAAAAGTTGTTTTGTTTCAATTGAATTAAAGTATCATTTGATTGAAACAATGAAACCAAATCGATGTTCACCACACTGATTTTGATTTTTAAATAAAGTGATGACGAGATCCGTCGTAATTATTTTGTCTTCAATCCTAAATTTTCCAGATAAATTCTCCCAATATCAATGCTACGAGACTGTCGGAATTTGGTATTCACCATTCCCAATATCTTAGTCAAATCCTTGAGGGAACTTCCTACCGAGAATTCTACACCAGCAAGTGGGGGTGTATCAAATTCTTTTAAACAGTAAATTAAATTCATGCATCAAGATTTGAAATTCATGTTTTCTTCACTGTCTGACTTTCTATTTTCCAATAATCAAAAGGGTTTGAGCAAGACGTTACCTAGAAGTTGGATTCCAAATCACATAAAGTGATAAATAAAGACATGGTCAAAGTTGACGGTTTCGATAACATCTTCTCCCAGTGGTAGGACAATATGAAGTTTCTTCTTACAGTGTTGATGAATTTTTACATCCTAAAACCAAACCTTCCACCCATTCCTAACAAGCTTGGTCCAAATCCCAACGACATGCCCGTTGATGTGACTCAAGTCGAACACATTTAGGCAATGAGGAAGAAACGTAAGGATGATGAGATTTTGTGTCGATGACATATTCTCAACACATTATCAAATTATCATTATGACTATTTTCTTCAAATGAAGTCCACTCAAGAGATATGAGATGAACTCAAATTAAAGTATAAAGCCAAAGAAGAAAGTGCCAATAAATTTCTCATTGCAAAGTATCCTAACTTCAAGATGGTTGATAACAAGCTGATGTTTGAGCAAGTTCATGAGCTCCAAGTTATAGCAAACAAACTACTTTCTCTTAAGATTAATATACCAAAAACTTTTCAAGATTGTGAGATTATTGCTAAATTTCCACCTATGTGGAATGACTTTGGTAAACCAATCATTAAAAAGAGTGATGATATTTCCTTGAAACAATTGCAAATGCTTCTTTGTATTGAAGAAGAATCAATGGTGGGAGACGTGAGTATGACTTCGCAACATGATACTAAGGTTAGTATCATTGAGGGAAAGAAACAACCAGACTCTTCCTTACATGTCAAAAAGAAAAGTCAACAGTTCAAAAAGAGATACAATCATTCCAAGAATAAAGGTGTATGCTTTTTCTATGGAAAACTAGGGCATTTTTCAAGGTAATATCGCTACTGAAAGAAAGTTGACAAAACCAAAACAAATATGCCAATTGAAGACAATCTAGTTGCAATGATATCCGAAGTCAATATGAATTCAATGAATATGGGATGGTGGATTTATTTTGGGGAAACGATGCTTGTGTGCAAGGATCGTTCACTGTTCAAAACATTTGATGATAGTACTATCATGAAGGAAGTACACCTTGGAAATATTTCAAGAATCAATGTCACCAGACAAGGTAGTGTGGAACTAGACTTTACTTCTAGGGATAAGTTAAATCTTCTAAATGTGTTGTATGCACTCGAGATTCAAAAGAATTTCATCTTTGTTGATCTTCTATGTAAGAAGAGATTTCAACTTTCATTCGAATCCAATATAGTTATATTGTCAAAGGGAGTCATGTTTGTGGTGAAGGGGTACTCAAATGATGGAATGTATCAACTGTCTATTAATAATATGATTGAATATTCTTCTTACTTGTTTGAGTCCTCTAATTTATGGCACAATCATTTGATATATGTTAATTATAATTCATTAAAAGTGTAAGATACCGGACTTTGGAAAGACATATTCTTGTTTAAGTTTTGGTTTAAATCTCTTGTTTTGGTTGATTAAGTGTTTACCCAAGTCCTTAAGGAGGCTCGGGGGTGTTCCGATGGTTCAGAACACGAAAAATGGAGAAAAATGGTTTTCTGGGTAGGCTGCATGTTCTGCACACAGTTAGTGCTAATTGTGCAGACAACCCATGAAACCATACAGGAGGTGGGTTCTTGGACAGTGGCATCCGCACGGTTTTCTCACGGTTTGGAAAACTGTGCGGGTAAATAGTGCAACCCAGAAAATTTTAAAAAATTACAATTTTGCTACTTCGGGATTTTTTAACCCCAACTCAGGATTTCCTCCCATTTCTCCCCTCTTCACCCTAGGGACGAACCAAATCTCCCAAGAGCTCCAAGAGATGAATCTCCCTCGTTTCTAAGGAATTTTTGGTACCGTTGGTTGCAGATCGAAGCTCCGGGTAAGGCTAATCCCATCCTTGCTTCTCTTTTGAGTTTAGGGTTTGTATCTTCTTCTCCTCTCTTTCCAAAGCTCTAAAACCCTACTCTTTGGGTGAGATCTAGGTTGAAGCTTCAAGGGTAGTTTGAAGTGGAATCTAAGGGCTTGTTTAAGAGTGCGTTCACCTGCAGAATTGAGTTAGGAGGTCTACAAGTTATATCCCATGGTTTATTTGTGGATTTGTGCGTGTGTGGTTTTGTTCTTGAGTGTCTCTTGGTATGTTTTGATCACCCTTGGCATGTTTATGTAAAATGGTTATTAAAAAGTTAAATGGAAACCCTCACGATCTCCATTGGGATACGTTGAGGGTGATGAGACTAATCTAGGGCCACCCATGGGGTTTGCCAACTTTCCCGAACCTAGTTAATTGTGAAGAACAAGTGAGATTGTTGTGTAATCATGTGGAACCCTTGATAAACATGTTGATGTGACTAATTGTGTTGGGATAGAAGCTAGGTGATGCACCTAGGATTGATAATAACCTAAGGGATCTTGGGTTAACATGCGTAATTGATTAAAGACCATAATGGAATGGATTGTGAGCATGGTAATGAAGCCTAGTGAGTTAGGCATAATGAATAGAGCCTAGGGATATAGGCACAATGAATGAATGCTTAGTGAGATAATCATAATAAAATGGAATTGGGATAAATGGCTAAATGATTTGAAAGGTGGTAAATGTGTTAATGGGTTAAGGCATGGTGTTAACCCTCATGTTATTGTTATGGTTTATGTTTGCCTTGGGCAATAGTTGTGATGTTGTGTGAATGGTTGATGGATACATATATGTATAACATGTGCACATAAATTGGTAGTGTGGGGTATTGACAGAGGTTCTATGCCCATGGGTCGAGTTGGACTGTGGCTCTAAACTCCACCCCTAATGCATGGGGTAGGGATAGAACTGATGCTCTATTTCCTTATCAGTTTCATCAACCCAGACTGATGCTTCGAGGTGAGGATATGCTTTACATGAGGAAGTTGATCCAAGTGAGATATGACCACTACGTGTTTTTCCTCATGTATGTGATTGCGTGCTTTAAGACTTTGTAACTTTTTGTGTTGATGAAACCATGATAATTGTGTTGGAAGTGGTAAGTAATGTGAAATGGGATGAAATGCTAAGATTTGGAAACTGTAATAAATGTTGGTAATGGACCTAAATTGGATAAGGGAACTTAATCTTTTCTCTGTCATTGATTATTCATTTCCCTTTTTCATGCACAATTTTTTATAACAAATATTTTGTAGACACTTTAGGTGGTGGCCTACTGAGTTGTACTCACACCCTACTCAGGCCACTGTTGGGTACCCGAGCAGACTTCATGTTTGTAGGCCAGGATGAGGGAAAAGGCTCTTTCTTGGGAGTTGGGTTGGCATGGGTGCTTGTGGAGGGGGACCCAGACTTGGTGTCGATACCATTTTGGGGATTTTGCAGTTTGTCTTCATTTTGGGATTTGTTCACTTTTACACTTATAACATGGCATGGCATATTTAATGTTGGATATGGTTGTACCCATTTTGGTAAATGGTTTTTTATGCATGCTCATGTATTGTTGGTTATTATTCTGCTATTTATTTATCTTATGTCATGGCTTACTTTGATAAAAATGGGATATAGTCTCTCTAATAGACTATTTGGACCCCCGCTGCTAGTCGGAAACCTTTAGCGTACAAGGAGGTGCACTTAAGGTCATGTAACCACCCGACTCAGAGCCCCGGTTTAGTGGGTTCCGGGTCAGGGATGTTACAAAGTGGTATCAGAGGAGGTCTTTCATCTCCTTCTCTGGAATCATGTCATTTGGGATGGTAGACGGGAGTTAGCATGTGTCGAGCCTTGGTAATGAGCTCTTTCTTGGGAGTAGCTAACCCATGCACGAGGAAAACCCCAAGTCACCTAGGGTGGGAATTGTTGTTCATGATTGTGTGATGTTATAGTTGAAGATATTTCACCATTGGGTGATGCACATGTTCTGTGATATGATTGTTTTATGATATTTGAATTATGGCCTCAATGGCCCGAGGTTGTGCATTCATGCATCATTGTAGGCACCTAGAGAGATAGGTGACATGCATCATGGTAGGCACACACGGGTTGGGTGTGTGAGGCATGAAAGATAGAGTGCACCTTGCATCTTGATAATTGAAAAGTGAAAATGTCGTGAATGAAACAATGTAAATGGGTAAAGATAAAATAATGATAAGTGACGATTATTGAACTATGTGTAATTAAGGGTTTGTAATGAAAAAAATGTTATTGTAACATATTGTGTGGGCCTTGTGGTGGTGCATGGTTGTTTATCCTTGTGGACCATGGCCTGCGGTAGGGATGGTCGGGGTGGTGTTTTTCAGAATGTAAGGGTTGTTGTGGCTGGTGAAGAGCCTTCTTGATATTAAGTTGTGAAAGTTTTATGGTATGTGTTCTAAACCTCGTGTCTGGCAATGTAGAGAAATTCCACCATGGCGTCGAGCGCCGGTTGGGAAACAAGAGGATGTTGCTGAGAACACTCATCCGGTAGAAGATCAAGAGAATGTGGTGATCCATGAAAGTGAGGAAGAGCGGTTTTGAGAGAACTTGGATCATTTTATGCATATGATGGATCAGGTCCCAGGGTGGGTCACACCGAGTATATTTGAGCTAACCAGATAGTTTTAGCTGTAGCACCCTCCGACCTTTACTAGAGAGGGTGGGCCAAAGGCAGCAGAGTTCTGGATGGAGTCTGTCCAGATGATACTTGATCATCTGAAGACTCCTGTTGGGAAGAGAGTCAAGTTGGAAGCTTATATGTTGCGGGGCCAGGAAAAGTGTTGGTGGGATATCCTAGCTCAGACTGAGCATGCTGAGAGGGTGTTGTGGAAATATTTTCAAGAAAAGTTTCTGTATCATTTTTACCTTGAGACTTTGAGGCAAGAGCAGGCTGTAGAGTTCATGAGCCTAACTCAGGGGTCGATGTTGGTGATGGAGTATGTTGGCCGCTTCACTGAATTATGACGCTTTGTTCCATCATTGGTGGGGGATGAGGCAACAGTTGCAAGGCATTTCCAGGATGGGATGAGACACATGATCAGGTCTCAGGTGAATATCTTCTGCTTGAAGAGGTTTATAGAGGTAATGGATCAAGAACTGATCTCATAAGGGAACCTGAAGGGAGCTTCAGGCAGTGGGCTTGTTGTGCCAGCTAGGCAAACAAGTGGTGAAACTTCTGAGGGACAGAAGCATCATTTTGGAATTTTTTAGTAAGGTGGAAGTGTGCAAGGTTGTTAGAAGAGAGGGTCAACCTCTCAGGGTAGTGATCAGGTGTTCTATTATCAGGGCGGTAGGCCGGGGCACAAGCGTGGCCAGTGTCCTCGACCTCCAGTGGAGTCCCAGTCGTGCGAAAGATTGGGACATGTGCAAAGGTTCTGTAGGAACCCTCAGCAGGAGAGTATGAATGTTGGTGACATACATATTCCAAGAGGAGGCAAGGGATCTGTTTCTCCATATCAGGCAGGCAGTTAGAGCTCCACAGACCATACCAGCAAGGGCAGTGGACATGGAACTTCGGGGTAGGATTTCCCATGTCAGCAGGGCAGTGCAGTGAAGGGCACATAGGTTGGGGCCTAGGGTAGAGGGGCAGGTCAGCTTCATGTAGTTCAGTCTACACCTGGTGATGGTGAGGCCAGGCCATTGACTATTCGAGGTACGATCCTTGTAGCTTCTACGCTTGCTAGTGAATTGTTTGACACTGGTACCACACACTCCTTTATATCTGCTCATTTTGTGGTAGAGTTGGGTTTTCCTGTGGAGAGTGTGTGTGGGGTTATGTTGATTGACACTCCATTGGGGGTTTGAAATAAAGATATCAGGCAGTGTAAGGAATGTGCTCTGGAAGTTGGTGGGTACCATTTCCTGTGGGACTTGTTCATTATCAAGATGTCAAGTTTTGACCTGATCTTGGGTATGGACTGGTTGGTGTTGTATCAGGCACACATTGACTGTTACCGTCATAAGGTATCATTCAGGTCTCTTGAGGGTTATGCTTATATCCATCATGGAGAGTGGGATGTCTGAGCAGGTCGTGCGAGGCCATTTTGTCAGTAGTTGGGTAGGCTCATGGCTCAAGTATCTTTTCTTATACTCGATGATGAATGATAGGAAAAATTTGTCTTCCCTCCAGTAGTGGACTAGTCATGATGTGTTTCCTTAGTATTTTTTGGGGTTTCCACTCGAGAGGGATGATGAGTTCATGATTGAGTTACTGCCAGGAGCAGAGACAATTTCTATTTCACCATACCAAATGGCACCAGAAGAACTCAAGGAGTTAAAGTTTCAGCTTGAGGAATTGGAGTCTAAGGGGTTCATACTCCCTAGTACGTCTCCTTGGGGATATCCTATGCTTTTTGCAAAGAAGGCTGATAGGTAGTTAAGGATATGTGTTGATTATCGAAAGTTAAATCAGATGAAGGTGAAAAATCGGTACCCTATTCCTAGAATTAATGACCTATTTGACCAGTTGATGGGTGAATTAGTGTTTTCTAAGATTGATTTGAGATTGGGTTATCACCAGTTGAGGGTGAGGCCTTCTGACGTACCACTAACAACTTTTAGGAGTCGGTACAGGCTGTTTGAGTTTGTGGTAATGCCTTTTGGCTTAAACAATGCATCGACGGTGTTCCTGGATTTGATGAAATGAATCTTTCACCCTTATCTATATCTATTTGTGGTTGTCTTTTTTGAAGACATCTTGGTGTACTAAAAAACTCACAACGATCATGCCCAACATCTTGACATCGTCTTGAGTACACTAAGAGAGAATCAGCTTTATGCCAAGCTGTCAAAGTGTCAGTTCTGGATTGGAGAAGTGAATTTTCTAGGTCACATCATCTATGAGGTAGGTGTGTTAGTGGATCTAGATAAAGCGCAAGTTGTTTTGTCTTGGGATAATCCCAAGAGTGTTTCACATGTTTGGAGTTTTCTGGGTTTGGTCAGATATTACCGGAGGTTCATCCAGGATTTCTCTCGCTTGGTAGAACCACTTTCGGGCTTGACCAAGAAGGTAATCAGGTTTGAGTGGTCTGAGTCTTGTGTGAATGCCTTCCAAGAATTGAAAAATTGATTGACTACTGCACCGATCTTGATCTTACCCGAGCCAGGTAGGAAGTATCTTCTATTTTGTGATGCGTCCAATATCGGACTTAGGTTTGTGTTGATGTAAGATGAGTGGGTTGTGGCTTATGGGTTGAGGAAATTGAGACCCCATGAGAAGAATTATCCCACTCATGATCTTGAGTTGGCTGTAGTAGTGTATTCCTTAAAGTGCTAGAGGCACTACTTTTTGGGGGAATGTTTCACGGTGTATACCGATCACAAGAGTCTAAAGTATATATTTTCACAATGGGATTTGAATCTTCAGCGATGAAGATGGGTTGAGTATCTCCAGTATTTTGAATTTGAGATGGTATATACACTAGGGAAATGGAACAATGTCGCTGATGCTTTGAGTCAGAAGGCTCATAACCAGGTGGGTCAGGAATCCAGTGCTGAGTGGAAGGTGATGGCCTTGTTTGTGGAGATGCACCTGGAGGTGCGGGATGAAAATTGACAGGTGACTCTTGATTCTATGATGGTTGAGTCAAAGCATTTGGGTCAAGTTAGGGAAAGTCTTCTTGCTGATCCTAAATGTTTAGACAAAAAGGAAATACTTAAAGGTGGGGAGCCACCTTCAGGTTGGGCCGTCGGTATGGACGGGGTTGTTTGTGTTTATGGTCGTGTGGTTGTATCGGTGTGAATGTGGGAAGAGTTAATGAGCGAGTTCCATTAATCAAAATGGTTAGTGCATCTTGGTTTGACCAATATGTATCGTCATCTCCATAGATAGTTTTGGTGGCTGGGAATGAAAATGAAAGTTGCGGGCATTGTGGCACAGTGTCTTACCTGTCAGTAGGTGAAAGCCGAGCATCAATGCCCAGGTGGTTTGTTACATCCATTGCCCATTTTGGAATGAAAGTGGGATGACGTGATGATGGATTTTTTGGTGGGTCTTCCAAGTATGCCTCAGAAGAATGATGCAATATGGGTGTTTGTGCATCAATTAATGAAAGTGGCTCATTTCTTACCGATTTAGGAGACTTACACAATTGATCATTTGGGTGAGTTGTATGTTCAGGAAATAGTACGATTGCATGGTGTACCACATAATATAGTTTCGGATCATGATCCTCACTTCACATCATTCTTCTGGAAAGGGTTGTAGAAGGTTCTTGGTACACAGGTGGTTTGGAGTACGAATTTACACCCACAGACGGATAGACAGTCAGAGCATACAATCCAAGTGTTGGAGGAAATATTGAGGGCTTGTGTCTTGGATTTTAGTGGTTCTTAGGAGAAGCACCTGTCGCTTGTTGAATTTTCTTACAATAATAGATTTCAGACTACGGTTAAGATGGAACCGTTTGAGGCTCTCTATGGGAGGCCGTGTAGATCTCCACTATGTTGGTTGGAGGCTGGTGAATCTGAGCTGTTGGGACTGAGTCTCATGTGGGAGACTTTAGAGAAAGTTGAGTTGATTCAGAAACAGATGGAAATGGCTCAGAGTAGGAATAAGTTGTATGTGGATCGAAGGCGTAGACCCCTTGAGTTCGAGGTGGGTGATAGTGTGTTCCTTCGGGTGTCACCAAGGTTGGGTCACCGACAGATTCAGAAGTAGGGAAAGTTGATGCCTAGGTATGTGGGGCCATTTGAGATTGTGGAGAGGATCGGGTCTGTGGTGTACCAATTGGATATTCCATAGCGGTATAGTGGGATTCGTGATGTATTTCATGTGTCACAACTTTGACGGTATCACCCTGACCCAACTCACGTGGTGGGTGTTGAGGATGTTGAGCTTGATGTTGATGCGTCCTTTGAGGAGCATCCGGTTTGTGTCATGGACCACAGTGATAAAGTCTTGAGAGGCAAGGTTGTGACATTAGTGCGAGTACTATGGAAGCATGGGAAGGTTCAGGAAGAAACGTGGGAGCCAGAATCTGATATGCGGGCTCAGTGGCCCAATCTCTTTTCCTCAGAAGTACAATGAAGCTTGGGAACTCAGCTCGAGGATGAGCCGATATAAGGTGGGGAGGTTGTAAGATCCTGGATTTTGGAAAGGTATGTTCTCATTTAAGTTTTGGTCTAAATCTCTTGTTTTGGTTGGTTAAGTGCTTACCCAAGTCCTTAAGGAGGCTTGAGGGTGTTCCTAGGTTTCAGGACATGAAAAAATAGAGAAAAGGGGGTTTTCTGGGTAGGCCACACGGTCTGCGCACAGTTAGTGCTAACCGTGCGAACAGCCCAGGAAACCTTGAAGGAGGTGTGTTCTTGGATAGTGGCCTCCGCACGGTTTGTGCACGGTTTGGAAAACCGTGTAGGTAAACCGTGCGGCCCAGAAACTTTTAAAAAATTACAATTTTCCACTCCGGGATTTTTTAACCCCAACTCGGGATTTCCTCCCATTTCTCCCCTCTTCACACGTAGGAAGAACCAAATCTCCTAAGATCTCCAAGAAATCAATCTCCCTTATTTCTAAGGAATTTTTGGTGTTGTTTATTGTGGATCGAAGCACCGGGTAAGGCTAATCCCATCCTTGCTTCTCTTTTGAGTTTATGGTTTGTGTATTCTTCTACTCTCTTTCCGAAGCTCTAAAACTCTACTCTTTGGGTGAGATCTAGGTTGAATCTTCAAGGGTTATTTTAAGTGGAATCTAAGGGATTTTTTTAAGAGTGTGTTCACCCACAGAATCGAGGCAGGTGGTCTATAAGTTATATCCCATGGTTTATTTGTGGATTTGTGCATGTGTGGTTTTGTTCTTGGGTGTCTCTAGGTATGTTTTGATCACCCTTGGAATGTTTATGTAAAATGGTTTTTAAAAATTTAAATGGAGACCCTCATGATCTCCATTGGGATGCGTCGAGGGTGATGAGACTAATATAAGGCCACCCATGGGGTGTGCCGACTTTCCCAGACCTAAGTAATTGTGAACAACAAGTGATATTGTTGTGTAATCATGTGGAGCCCTTGATAAACATGTTTATGTGAATAATTTTTTTGGGATAGAAGCTAGGTGTTGCACCTAGGATTGATAATAACCTAAGGGATATTGGGTTAACATGTGTAATTGATTAAAGACCATAATGGAATGGATTGTGAGCATGGTAATGAAGCCTAGTGAGTTAGGCATAATGAACAAAGCCTAGTGAGATAGGCACAATGAATGAATGATTAGTGAGATAAGAATAGTAAAATGGAATTGGGATAAATGGATACATGATGTGAAAGGTGGTAAATATGTTAATGTGTTAAGGCATGGTGCTAACCCTCATGTTATTTTTATGGTTTATGTTTTCCTTGGTCAATGGTTGTGATGTTGTGTGAATGGTTGATGGGTACATATATGTATAGCATGTGCACATAGCTTGGTAGTGTGGGGTATTGACTGATGTTCTATGCCCATGGGTCGAGTTCGACTAAGGCTCTAAACTCCACCCCTAATTCATGGGGTAGAGATATGACTGATGTTCTGTTTCCTATCAGTTGCATCCACCTGGACTGATGCTTCGAGGTGAGGATATGGTTTATATAAGGCCCCAGCCTTAAACCTTACTTAATCTTGAGTTATTACAAGATTACACATTGAGGATCTTTTCGGGTTTAGAGTTTTAGAGAATTAGATCATAAAACTTTCATTACATTCCACATATAAACAAAGTGGTTACATAAAGATAGTATTCTTCTTTCCCATCAATGGAAACATATTTAAAATAAAACATGGATTCTTTCTTGACACTTCCTTGACACTATCATCATATCATGTACCTTTCCCCTGACCTATGAAAAACATTTCAAAAAACTTGGGATGATCATAAAAAGCTCAGTAAGGGATATAAAAATATGGAAAGGAAACATGGGTACATATATACATAAGAATGAAATCATACTTTACCCATAAAACATAAGCACTTTAACATACCTCATCAAATCATGAATAAATCATAGAAATCATAAGACATAAAGGTAACTTGAGGCATTCATAACATTCTTACGTAGGGAGTAACCCTCTTGGTTACGTTTGGAATACCCATCACAGTATATTCCCTAAATCTCTTTGGATAAACCTTAACGTTTCACTCCTTTACGTTACCCAATGCATTGGAGAGCTATATCGGGCTCACCCGCCCTTAGTTTATCACGGAACCACCCGTCTTCATAATAATGCCCAAGAACCTCAACATAATCGTATCACATAAAACATGCATAAAGGAAACATAACATTCCCAAATCACAAGATATAAATACAACACATTGATATAAAAATGTTATGAAAACCATTTTCAATACCAAAATAAAAGAAAAGTAAAACATGATATTTATTTTTCTTTTAAAAAAAAGGTATGGCTTGTAGAGGAAGCCGAAACTCAAATAATGGTCACGGCGGCGGAGAAGTCGTTGTCGACGCATACGTACGACAAAAAAATTCCCTTTTGTCGTTTAGTAAATGCTTCGTATAAAAAATATTCCTTTTGAATAAACTTAAAAGTCAAAGGGGTTTATACACCATATAAAAGAAGGTTGTGTATAAAACAAAATATGCCTCAATGAAAGGAGATTGAGACGAAGTCCCATACCTTAGGTCAGACTTGACTCGGTCGTTCTTTAATGTCCTGAATAATAAACTTGAGTTAATTTATACTTTCTTAATAACCTTTTTCAAGTTCATTATTCCTTTTATATCACTTATTTCCATGTCATGAACACTATGTAATTATTTAAGTTAATAACGGTCGTTTTAACGATCATTGGTACTTGAGTCAAAAATAAACCCTTTATAATTATGAGTTGTTCATGTATCCATTATATCCAGAATTATAATCATGATGTATATATCATATATATCCAGTATATACATGCATTTATAATATTACATAATCATTTAGAGGTAAGAAATGAAATGCACCATTCATGGAGACGGTAAACCGTACGTACGCATGAACGCTACTTTCATTTCTATTTCGTATTTTATAGAATGGAATCATAATGATATAAAGGTATATTATAATTCCAGTATAATATCATATATAATATCATAGTTCCATACTTTATATGTCCCACATATGGTAGTTAACGAATCAAATCACTTTGAGGGGGCGATAGTCCGCACTTCCTTAAATGAAGATATCGCGTTTACCCATAATGGAAACCATAAAGGTATGCCCAAAATGAAAAATACAGAAGCTTAAGGAAAACATAAACATATTATATATCATATATAAATATAGTGACATATTAATGGCCACCTTTGAAGGTGTTAAAATAATGTTGAACAATCATCGTTTTGGGAGGCATAAATTCACCATCCACGAAAACAGTATGTCCTTTAACCATTAGATGTAGGTGTGTGTAAGTGTATCTCGAATCCTTATTATAAAAACATCCTAGTATATTGAAGATACTGGATTTGTTAAAAAAGAAATTAATAAAAAGAGTTTAGGGGGTTGGAGAAGCAAAATAAAACAAAAGGACTCAAGTGAAGACATTACCTTAAAATCAGGTAACTCCCTTTGGTTTGAGCTCAAAGGCTTCCTTGGGAAGACTTATGCCCAAAGTGAGGCTTCAAGGAGTAAGATAGGGAAGTGGAGAGACAAAATGGGAAGGGTTTGTCCGAGCCAAAGGCTTTGGGAGTGTGGGTAAGGAGGTAGAGGTGAGGCCCTTTTATAATAGGAGAGGAGGGACACTCTTGGAAAGTAAAGAAATGTTACTTTATTTGAAAATGATTTTCAGATTCAAAAGGTCCTACATTGATATAATTCGAGGATAAGGTGATAAGGGTTCTAAATCCACCCATCCAATAGGTTTTTGATATGTGTAGGTCATAGATTTTACATTATCATTTCATTTTATTTAAATCCTTTATTAATGAGGTAATCACTGCATCATCATGATGTCATAAATAATTTAATTTATTTAAAGTCTAAAAATTATAAAAAAATACTATGATGTAGGAAATATTTTTAGCTTTCTAATTCATATTTTTAGTCCAAAATATCATTTATGTAGACAAAATTAAAAATATTTTACTTAGGTGATACATTCTTTGTCACATTTAACATTCTTTAAAAATAAAAAGATAAAAAGTCACTTTCTCACAAGGCATCCCATGGTCGGCCATGAGACAACCATTAGCCTTAGGACACATGTTGTGGTCTTTTTGTATTATTATGATATCATTTTATTATCTTTAACTACCTGATTACCCATTAATCAAGATAATTAACGATAATTACCATCGTTACTATTCATAATGTCCAAAAATAAAAGAGTCTTAATTACATAATTTGGACATTCTGATTCCAAATATGTAATCCATTTTACCAAATTCCAAACACATAAATTGCAATAATTGATTTAAAAATAATTCCCGTTGTCAAAACAAATAGCGGGTTTTTTTGAAACAATATCTATGAAAAGTTGTGCATTAGTTTATGACCAATTCCAAAGTGAAATTAATCCTAATGACCACCATTGGATTAAATGGTAAAAATATATTCAGATTACACTTTAATACCAATTAAAAGGATAATCTAACCATATAATTAAATTAAATGAAAAAGCAGTTTTGATATAAAATGTAGTATTTTTCACTATTCATTAAAAAATGAACATTGTCAGAAAAATACCAAAAATTTATCCATTGTAAATTTAAATGTCCCAATCATAATTAATATGTTTATTTTGAAAAATATAGATTATAAAATTGTCAAAAGTTTGATTTAAAAAGGGTTTGCCATCAAAAGGCAGTAAACCAATCTTTTAAGAATATTAGTGTATTCCATGCATAAGATTGTATTTATTTTCATTTTAAGCCTCTAAAACACTATCTTAATCATTATTAGATATAGATAAAAATATCTATTATTCATTACTTACTTGGGATGTTACATCCTTCCCCCCTTTAGAAAATTGCGTCCCCGCAATTTATTTACTTATCGAATAAATGGGGGTACTTATCCCTCATTGCATTTTCAGATTCCCATGTTGCCTCTTCCATCATGTGGTTTTTCCACAAAACCTTTACCTGATTAATCACCTTATTCCGTAACACTTGCTCCCTGTGGTCAAGAATCTAGACCGGTTTTTCCTCATAAGATAAATTCTCTTCCAGTTGAACTATCTCTAGACTCAAAACATGAGATGGATCTGGCATATACTTTCTCAACATCAAAACATGAAAAACATTGTGTACCTGATATAAAATCGGAGGTAAAGCCACTCGGTAAGAAACTGATCCAACTTTCTCTAGAATTTCATATGGTCCAATGAACCTTGGACTCAGCTTTCCTTTCTTACCAAATCTCATCACACTTTTCCATGGTGAGACTTTGAGAAAAACATGATCACCTACCTCAAAAGTTAGATCCTTCCTCCTGTTGTCTGCATAACTCTTCTGCCTACTATGAGCTGTTCTCATGTGTTTCTGAATCAGCTGAACTTTTTCTGCCATCTCTTCCACCAATTCTGGTCCCATCAACTTCCTTTCACCCACTTCATCCCAGAAAGCTGGAGTTCGACACCGCTTCCCATATAATGCCTCAAATGGTGCCATCTGTATACTGGAATGAAAACTGTTATTATATGAAAATTCAACCAAAGAAAGATGTTGGTCCCAACTTCCTTGATAATCCATCGAACAAGCTCGTATCATATCCTCCAAGGTCTGAATTGTTCGTTCTGACTTCCCATCTGATTGAAGATGAAATGCTGTACTAAAATTTAATTCAGTACCCAACGACTTCTGAAGGCCTTTCCAAAAGTTAGATGTGAACCTTAGATCACTATCAGATACAATGGAGAGGGGAACTCCATGTAACTTGACTATCTCTTTAAGATACAAATGGGAAAGTTGATCTAGGGAAAAAGTATCTCGTATATCAAGGAAATGTGCAGATTTAGTCAAGCGATCAACAATAACCCAGATTGCATTATTACCTCGATATGTCTTTGGTAATCGCACAACAAAGTCCATGGATATATTCTCCCATTTCCACTCTGGCACTGGTAAAGGCTGAAGCATCCCTTTCAGTAACTACCGCTCTGCTTTAACTTGCTGACAAGTCAAACACTTCACAGTAAAATCAACAATATCTCTTTTCATTCCATCCCACCAGTAATACTCCCACAGATCTCTGTACATCTTAGTACTGCCAGGATGAAATGAAAACGGTGAACTATGAGCTTCACATAACAACTCTATCTTCAACTGTGAATCACAAGGCACACACAATATCTTCCCAAATCTCAAAACACAATCACTATCAATGTTGAATTCAGACAAATTACCTTTCTGAACCAGCTCTACCTTTTTCTACAACTCACTGTCTTGCTTCTGTGCTTGGTTGATTCTGTCTGATAGAGAAGATTTCACTGATACCTGAAACAAAACAGAAGAACTTCCTGCACCAACAACTTCTATGCCAAAGTTCATCAAATCCTTAACCAAAAGATCACGTTCCAAACACAACATTGCTAATGAAGCATTACTTTTTCGACTCAAATCATTATCCACTTTATTTGATTTTCCTGGATGGTAATGAATTGTACAATCATAATCCTTGATTAATTCTAGAAATCTCCTCTGTCTCATGTTTAACTCTTTCTGAGTGAATATATACTTTAAACTTTTGTGATCAGTATATATTTCACACTTTACTCCATACAAATGATGCCTCCAAATTTTTAAAGTGAAAACAATAGAAGCTAATTCCAAATCATGTGTAGGGTAATTTACCTCATGATTTTTCAACTATCATGAAGCATAAGCAATTACCTAATCATTATGTATTAGGACGCAACCAAGTCCTTTCAATGAAGCATCACTGTATAGAACAAACTCACCATTCCTGGAAGGAAGTGCCAAAACTGGAGCATTCACCAATCTTCTTTTCAATTCCTGAAAACAATCATCACATTCTTTTGTCCATATAAACCTAACACCCTTCCGAGTTAGCTTAGTCATTGGACTAGATAACCGTGAAAAATTTCCAACAAACCTTCGGTAATAGCCTGTCAAACCAAGGAAGCTACGAATCCCAGTTACATTTGTGGGTCTTGGCCAGTCTTCCACAACTTTTGTTTTTGCAGGATCAATAGTTATCCCATCTTTAGAAACAATGTGACCAAGAAAATAAATTTGTTGCAACCAAAACTCACACTTGCTGAATTTCCCATACAATTTCTTTTCTTTTAAGGTTTGAAAAATAACCCTAAAATATCTTTCATGCTCCTCTTTACTTTTAGAAAACACCAAAATATCATCAATAAAAACAACCAACATTTTTCACCTGAGTCAACTGAACCATTACTACAACAAACTGTTTAGTTCTAATTTTGACCATCTCAGGATACATATCTGAAAGGTCATTTCCCTCTGTATGCCTTCCCAGAAAAGCTGTTCTGTTTCCTCTATAAAAAAACCATTCTTAACACAGAAATATCTTAGGCGAAGAAACATGGTAATCTTTAAATGCTATATCGTTTTAATTTGACCATAAAAAAAATATTTTTGGATAATAATTTAATAGAATTCTAACTCCTAAAGTTATCTAAACCGACCTCTGATACCAACTATAAGGACCCAGCCTTAAACCTTACTTAATCTTGAGTTATTACAAGATTACACATTGAGGATCTTTTCGGGTTTAGAGTTTTAGAGAATTAGATCATAAAACTTGCATTACATTCCACATATAAACAAAGTGGTTACATAAAGATAGTATTCTTATTTACCATCAATGGAAACATATTTAAAATAAAACATGGATTCTTTCTTGAAACTTCCTTGACACTATCATCATATCATGTACCTTTCCCTTGACCTGTGAAAAACATTTCAAAAAACTTGGGATGAGCATAAAAATCTCAGTAAGGGATATAAAAATATGGAAAGGAAACATGGGTACATATATACATAAGAATGAAATCATACTTTACCCATAAAACATAAGCACTTTAACATACCTCATCAAATCATGAATAAATCATAGAAATCATAAGACATAAAGGTAACTTGAGGCATTCATAACATTCTTACATAGGGAGTAACCCTCTTGGTTACGTTTGGAATACCCATCACAGTATATTCCCTAAATCTCTTCGGAGAAACCTTAACGTTTCACTCCTTTGCGTTACCCAATGCATTGGAGAGCTATATCGGGCTCACCCACCCTTAGTTTATCACGGAACCACCCGTCTTCATAATAATGCCCAAGAACCTCAACATAATCGTATCATATAAAACATGCATAAAGGAAACATAACATTCCCAAATCACAAGATATGAATACAACACATTGATATAAAAACTTTATGAAAACCATTTTCAATACCAAAATAAAAGAAAAGTAAAACATGGTATTTATTTTTCTTTTAAAAAAAGGTATGGCTTGTAGAGGAAACCGAAACTCAAATAATGGTCACGGCGGCGGAGAAGTCGTTGTCGCCGCATACGTACGAAAAAAACATTCCCTTTTGTCATTTAGTAAATGCTTCGTATAAAAAAGATTCCTTTTGAATAAATGTAAAAGTCAAAGGGGTTTATACACCATATAAAAGAAGGTTGTGTATAAAACAAAATATGCCTCAATGAAAGGAGATTGAGACGAATTCCCATACCTTGGGTCCGACTTGACTCGGTCATTCTTTAATGTCCTGAATAATAAACTTGAGTTAATTTATACTTGCTTAAGAACCTTTTTCAAGTTCATTATTCCTTTTATATCACTTATTTCCATATCATGAACACTATGTAATTATTTAAGTTAATAATGGTCGTTTTAACGATCATTGGTACTTGAGTAAAAAATAAACCCTTTATAATTACGAGTTGTTCATGTATCCATTATATCCATAATTATAATCATGATGTATATATCATATATATCCAGTATATACATGCATTTATAATATTACATAATCATTTAGAGGTAAGAAATGAAATGAACCGTTCATGGAGACGGTAAGCCGTACGTACGCATGAACGCTACTTTCATTTCTATTTCGTATTTTATATAATGGAATCATAATGATATAAAGGTATATTATAATTCCAGTATAATATCATATATAATATCATAGTTCCATCCTTTATACGTCCCACATATGGTAGTTAACGAATCAAATCACTTTGAGGGGGCGGTAGTCCACACTTACTTAAATGAAGATATCGCGTTTACCCATAATGGAAACCATAAAGGTATGCCCAAAATAAAAAATACAGAAGATTAAGGAAAACATAAACATATTATATATCATATATAAATATAGTTACATCTTAATGTCCACCTTTAAAGGTGTTAAAATAATGTTGATCAATCATCGTTTCGGGAGGCATAAATTCACCATCCACGGAAACAGTATGTCCTTTAACCATTAGATGTAGGTGTGTGTAAGTGTAGCTCGAATCCTTCTTATAAAAAAATCCTATTATATTTAAGATATTGGAGTTGTTACAAAATAAATGAATAAAAAGAGTTTAGGGGGTTGGAGAAGAAAAATAAAACAAAAGGACTCAAGTGAAGACATTACCTTAAAATCGGGTAACTCCCTTTGGTTTGAGCTCAAAGGCTTCCTTGGGAAGACTTCTGCCCAAAGTGAGGCTTCAAGGAGTAAGAGAGGGAAGTGGAGAGACAAAATGGGCAGGGGTTGGCCGATCCAAAGGCTTTTGGAGTGTGGGTAAGGAGGTAGAGGTGGGGGCCTTTTATAAGAGGAGAGGAGGGGCACTCTTGGAAAGTAAAGAAATGTTACTTTATTTGAAAATGATTTTCGGATTCAAAAGGTCCCACATTGATATAATTCGAGGGTAAGGTGATAAGGGTTCGAAATACACCCATAAAATAGGTTTTGGACATGTGTAGGTCATAGATTTTACATTATCATTTCATTTTATTTAAATCCTTTATTAATGAGGTAATCGCTGCATCATCATGATGTCATAAATAATTTAATTTATTTAAAGTTTAAAAATTATGAAAAAAATACTATGATGTAGTAAATATTTTTAGATTTATAATTCATATTTATAGTCCAAAAGATAATTTATATAGACAAAAGTAAAAATATTTTACTTAGATGATACATTCTTTGACACATTTAACATTCTTTAAAAATAAAAAGATAAAAAGTCACTTTCTCACAAAAGTGATTCCATTGGGTCCCCAAGTTTGGCACAAGGCATCCCATGGTCGGCCATGAGACAACCATTAGCCTTAGGACACATGTTGTGGTCTTTTTTTATTATTATGATATCATTTTATTATCCTTAACTACCTGATTACCCATTAATCAAGATAATTAACGATAATTACCATCGTTACTATTCATAATGTCCAAAAATAAAAGAGTCTTAATTACATAATTTAGACCTTATGATTCCAAATATGTAATCCATTTTACCAAATTCCAAACACATAAATTGAAATAATTGATTTAAAAATAATTCCCGTTGTCAAAACAAATAGCGGGTTTTTTTGAAACAATATCTATGAAAAGTTTGGCATTAGTTTATGACCAATTCCATAGTGAAATTAATCCTAATAACCACCATTGGATTAAATGGTAAAAATATATTCAGATTAAACTTTAAGACCAATTAAAAGGATAATATAACCATATAATTAAATTAAATGAAAAAGCAGTTTTGATGTAAAATGCAGTATTTTTCACTATTCATTAAAAAATGAACATTGTCAGAAAAATACCAAAAATTTATCCAATGTAAATTTAAATGTCCCAATCATAATTAATATGTTTATTTTGAAAAATATAGATTATAAAATTGTCAAAAGTTTGATTTAAAAAGGGTTTGCCATCAAAAGGCAGTAAAACAATCTTTTAAGAATATTAGTGTATTCCATGCATAAGATTGTATTTATTTTCATTTTAAGCCTCTAAAACACTATATTAATCATTAATAGATATAGATAAAAATATCTATTATTCATTACTTACTTGGGATGTTACAATTTACATGAGGAAGTTGATCCTAGTGAGATAGGACAACTGTGTGTTCTTCCTCATGTATGCGATTGTGTACTTTAAGCCTGTGTAACTTGGTGTGTTGATGAAACTGTGATAATTGTTCTCGAAGTGGTAAGTAATGGGAAATGGGATGAAATGGTAAGATATGGAAACGATAATAAATGTTGGTAGGCTAAGGGCACTTAATCTTTTCTTTTTAATTTATTATTCATTTCCCCTTTTAATACACAATTATTTATACTGAATATTTTGTAGACCCCATTGGTGGTGGCCTGCTGAGTTGTAATCACACCCTGCTCGGGCCCCCATTGGGTACCCGATCAGACTTCATGTTTGCAGGTCCGGACAAGGGAAAAGGCTCTTGCTAGGGATTTGTGTTGGCATGGGTGCTCATGGAGGAGGACCCATACTTGGTGTCAGGACCATTTTGGGAATTTTGATGTTTGTATTCATTTTGGGATTTGCTCACTTTTTAACTTATAACATGGCATGTCATATTTACTATTGGATATGGTTGTACCCATTTTGGGAAATGGTTATTTATGCATGCTCTTGTATTGTTGGTTATTATTCCACTATTTTTTTATCTTTTGTTGTTGTTTACTCTGATAAAAAGGGGGTATAGTCTCCTCAATAGACTATTTGGACCCCCTCTGTTAGTTTTAAACCTTTGGTGTATGGGGAGGCATGCTTAAGGTCATGTAACCACCCGACTTAGAGCACCGGTTTAGTGGCTTCCGGGTCGGGGACGTTATAAAAAGTAATGAATAAGTTAAACATAAATAACTTTGGAAATGAATTTGGTAAATGTGAAACGTGTGTAAAATCTAAAATAGTCAAAAAACCATTTCAAAGTGTTGATAGAAATTATGATATATTAGAATTAGTACACTCTGATATTTTTGAATTAATTGGTTTTTAACTCATGGATGAAAAATGTATTTTATTACTTTTTTTATGATTATAGTATATATATTCATATATAAATTCTTAAAACAAAAGATGAATCCTTTAATATGTTTAAGAAGTATAAATATGAAGTTGAAAACCAATTTAACAAAAGGATTAAATTATTACGCTCATATAAATGTGGTGACTACTTTATGAATTAATTTAATGAGTTCTATGAAGAAAATGGTATAATTCATCAAACTATTGTTCCTTACGTGCCTTAAAAAATGACTTAGATGAAAGGAAAAAAATCATACTTTAGAAGAAATGGAAAATTTCATGATTAATAAATCTAATTTACCATTAAATTTAAGGGAAGAAGCATTATTAGCTACATGTCATATTCATTATATGATTGCTTGTAAGAATAAAAATTTATCCCCTTATGAAATATAGAAAGGTAGAAGACCTAGTATTTCATATTTTAAAGTGCTGAGTTTTATAGATTAACATAGATTTCCTGATCCTAAAATAACTAAAATTGTTCCTAAAGAAAATAAAGATGTTTTTGTTGGATATGTAGAAAATAGAAAAGCTTATATATTTATGGATTTTGAAACTAATGTCATTTTTTAATCAAGATATGTAGAGTTTTTTTAAAATAAAATTTATAAAGATTATGTGGAGGAAGTTATTCCACATACCCCCATATCTTTCACTCCATCTAGTTCAAATATAATAGTAGAGAATAATGATGATTCTCAAGTAGAACCTAAATGGAGTACATGACATGGGAAGGACAATCATTTACCTACAGATTTTATTTCTCATGATTCAATAGTTTTACTTATTGAAGGAAATCAAAATAATTATATTTTGAATAAGTATCTTATTGTATTGACTATAGAAGATGACCTAAAGGAATATAAAGAAGCTATGACTTCTAGAGATGTCATTTTCTACAAAGAAGTAATTAATGGTGAAATGGATTCCTTTATAGGGAATAATACTTGGGTCATTATGGATTTACCAAGAGGTTCAACACATATGGGTTGTAAATGAGTTTTTATAAATAAGTACGATTCCAATGGAAACATTCAAGCTTTTAAAGTTAGATTTGTTGCCAAAGGGTTCAAAAAAATAAGGGATTAATTATTTGTACACTTATGCTCATGTAGCTCGAAATACTTCGATAAAGAATTTATTTGTATTAGCTTCCAATATTCATTTGTATGATAATCCAATGGATTTTAAAAATTCCTTTTTAGATAGAGACTTAAATGAAGATATTTAAATGGAACAACTAGAAGGGTTTGTTTTATAAGGTAATGAAAAGTAAGTATGTAGACTAGTCAAATCACTTTATGGCCTTAAATAAGATCTGAAGAAATGGAATGAGAAATTTGATTCTATTATTTTATCTAATTTATTTACTCATAATAATGAGGATAAATGTTGTAACTACTTGGGTTTGGATTTGTAGGACTTTGGAATATTTTAGAGATTATTTCCGAAGCCAGACACAGATTTAGCATGGGATTTCGGGGCCCAGAGAGCCTCAATGCAGTGATATTAAAAATATTAATTATATTTTATCACACGTGTGTAGTTTCTTTATCTGTGGAATAACTCCTGAGTGGGGTATCATATCATAATTCTAAGACCGTGGTTGATTTTAGATCATTGTGTTTACCCTAGGCATGACATAAATTTGTCTGCATTGGGTGTACAGGTGACGGTGAGTTATCAGGGATTTGGGTGGAAAGATTATTAATTTAATGAAAATTTAATTAATAAAATAACCTAAATCTACCTCCCTTTCCCCTTTTGGTGCACACAACACAAGGAGGAGACATGATTCCTCTCCCCCTTTGGTTGACAGATGAAAACCGAGGCAAATTGAAGTGACGAGGTGCTCTCAATCTCCATTCTTAACACTGATCATCATCAGATTGAGGAAAAGAATGATTTGGGCATCATTTTACCCGAACATTGGTGTTTCTCCCTTGAGGTAGGTGGATTTGAATTTTTGTCCTGATCCCCTTTATATGTGTTGTTTTAAGGTTGTAGAGCCATATTGAAATTATTAGTGATCCCTTCTAGGTGGATCTGTTGGTTTTGGGAAAAAATGAGGTGAATTGGGAAACTCACAAGGTAATTCACATCTAGAATTTTTTTCCACACAACATGTAGTTTATAGAGACAATCCATATGTTCTTCCCATTCGGGGAAGATGCATTTTGGGGACTAGACATCGTGTACTAGGGTTACATTCCATGTAGTGACCCCATGTCATGTGGCCAGAGAACATAGCCAGGGTTAGTCGTGCGACAATACATATCCATGTAAAAGTAAACGACCAAAGTACACAAACATGGGGTTCCAAACATGGGAATAGGAAAAATGTATAGCCAAGTGGCTGTTTACCATGAACACACCCTATATTATGGGGTGTACAGTGTGTGAGGAACATGGTTGGCCGAGCCGTGTGGAGGAAGAACACAGCCGGGGACCAGGTAAGGTAGGATATTACATGTATGTGTTTTACACACTATGTATGCCTACATGGATAGAAAAACCATGTAAAAAGGATACACTGCTAGGAGATTGGGTGGGTTTACATGCCATGTGGACCCCAGTGCACACCATGTACTACCTTTGGGATCTTCTTGATATCTTTATTCATGTATATCTCCTTCTCCAGAACTCAGATTCAGGATTGTGAGTAGCCTATCCCAATAAGTTTTCCATTTAAAATGCGATGGTGGACTCTATAGTGTCCTACAGGATATAATGTGGCATGAGTTAGAGCACAAAGTTGTATTAGTGGTGCTTAACATTTTACAGTGATTAAGGTGGATCATTGGGTTAACGTCGGGGTTGGTACCCTTCCTTTTTCCCTTGGGACGTGGGTCCCCTAGACTCTTTAGGCTGGTAGAGTGGTGCTCCCCTATTGTACCAGGGTGCGGGTCCCATACCCATGGTAGTGTTGTGATTTTAGGTACGATAAATGTGATCCTCCTTTCAGTGAGGTTCTTAGAGAGAGATATTGGGACTGGCACTCCCATGAGGCATCAGGGTGTGGGTTTCCCTTACCTCCCTATTTTTTTAGATACGGGACCCCTTATGTCATGGGCGTGGGTTCTATACCATTGGGGTTGTTCTTTCGGGGTTGGTACTCCCTTGATGGATTAGGGTGTGGGTTCTCTGAATCGTTCGTATAGTTGGATATAACAATCCCCTTCCATTCCAGGGTGTAGTCCCTCTATACTAGTTTTCCAAATAGAGTATGAACTCCCCTGTTGGACTAGGGTGCAGTTCCTCTATATATGGAGTTAGTAATCCCCTACCATTTTAGGGTGAAGGTCCTCCATATGTTCCATATAGATCTATTAGGAACTCCCCTATCATGTTAGGGTGCGATTCCTCTATCCTTTGTGTCATAACTCCCCTATTATTCTAGGGTGTAGGTCCTCCATATGGGTTATTCCAGTAGAGTTGGTACTCCCCTATTGTTCTAGGGAGTGATTCCTCTAGCTTGGGGTCAGTACTCCCCTGCTGTGTTAGGGTGTGGGTCCCCTATAGTGATTGAGCTGGTAGAGTGGCACTCTCCTATCATACTAGGTTAAAGGTCCCCTAATGGAGGAGTTGTAATCCCCTCTCAGACTAGGGTGTGAGTCCTCATCTATGGAGTTGTACTCCCCCATATTCGTGTAGAAATAGGGAGTGGGTCCTCAATTGAAGTTATTGCTCCTTCAGCTACTAAGTACAATAATGAGGAGCGGTCACCTCCACTAGTTACATGCGATAACTACTTAGGAGTTAGTGCTCCCTAGACATATTGAGGTGTTCCCCACTCTATTCAAGATATCCAGAGGTTTCATGGGATGGTTAGGAGATAGTACTCCCTTGACTGCAGTTTAGTGGTGAGGAGTAGGTCCCTATATTCTCTCTTGTTGAAGAGGATGCATGTAGTTCATAGTCTAGAGAAGTTCTCTCTCAACTTTGTGAATTGGTGAGGGGAGGGCCTCTCCACTTGTGTTCTTGAAGCCTTTCAAAGGGAATAAGTTAGTAATGATAGGACCTCTAGTGCTGGGCACTTGAGTTTGACCTTGTAGGTTGTTCCCGATGGAGTGTATCTCTTGGATGGGTGCCACCTGGGATGGTTGAGCTCGTGGAGTGTGTTATCCTAGTTTTTTGTTACCTTTAGAACCTTGAGTAGAATCATATAACTAAATTTAAGGTCTAAACCTCATGATAATTGGAGTCTAAGATGACTAAATATAGTAGTTTTTTGGAGTCCTTACAGTACTATCACATGCTTGGGTTGACACCCCTTGTGGACTAAGATGAATAGTCAGGTATAGACAAGGATGGTTTGAGATGGATTTTATCTCTCGATTAGGTTCCCTCTAGCTAGGTCAAGCAGACTGTCTCATTTCATTTTCTCCATTTTCTTTTGGTTTTTGGGGAACCTAGTGAGTATTGTTATACTCACCCCTACATGGGATTTTCCCACAAGTGTTGTGTCTTTTACAGACCACATGCCTTTGACGGAGTCCCTGGAGGACTCTAGGAAGATGGATATTAGTGACTTAGACCGACCGAGGTGTTTACCAGAGTTAGGTCAAGAAAATTTCTGTTTTTTTTGAAAAAGATCCCCTCCTTCTGTATAGTTTGGATACTTTTATAGTTTTTTGTGGGTGTGTGTTTTTCCTTTTTTATGATTTAAGTAATTCTGTTTTACTCTGGTTTGGGATAGATGTATGCATGCATTTTAGTTTCATGATTTTTATATCTCTGTACTATTTTATGGAGGTGTTTGTGGGTGCGTGCGTGCATGTACTTTAGGCAAAGGCCTCCCATATGTGTGATATGCCTACTCGGTGCTAGTTTCCCTTCCCTAGCCTGTTTGAGGTAGGCTTGGGGAGTTTTAGCCTGGGCCCCATTGGGTTGGTTTGTGACATAGTGGTCTTATAGAAGGTTCTACTTTGGGACCATAGTGTTGTGATTTTGTTTTGGTTTTCATAGCGACTGAGTTAGTGTATTTTGAATTTGGATTTCAAGCTAGATGTTCCAGTGTTGGTGTAGTAGCCATCACATCCGATCTCTAAGACTCTGATAAGATGATTTTTTAATCGATGCATTTAGAAACTAGTTGCTAGGAAATAATGGCACATGAATCATATAGGACCGGGTTTTGAGTTTTTCCTTATCCTTTTTGAGTCATATCCCGATATATACTCGTTGACCATGAAACATCTTGAATTTTTTTCAGGATTCCACCACAAAGGCATCCAGACAAGATTATATGATGTGATTGTGATAATGATCCTCCCTATTATGAGGATTCAATGTTGGGCATTGGTTCTAAGGCGGTACCTTTGGACGGCCCGCTAGTTGAGCTGACTCTCATTGAGCAGCTGGTTGTACCATTAGTTAAGGACAAGGATGTACATAGGATTAGTGTGCAACATGAGTTCTATAGGTTGCGACCTTTGAGTTATTAGGGTGATCCAGACCCCCAGGTATATGATGACTGGATCAAGTTAGTCACACAAGTTTTTTGCCTTGTGAGAACACCTCCTAACCAGATGGTGGACCTAACATCGTAGGAGACATACCCATGGCCAATCTCAAGCACATGGTCTTGTAGTATAGGAGATGCACCAGGGATCATGTTAGACATTGGATAGGTAGTGTTACACTTGTGAAGTCCAAGGTAATCTTGCTAGAGATTGTTTGACTCGTCGAGCTGCTGAGAGGGAGCCAATAAATGAGCCTCCTTGGTAGAGGTAGTGTTTGGAGTAGGTATCTCTACAAGATAGCCACCATATAAGATGATACAAGAGAGTAAAATGAGGTTGCAGATGGTTCTAGGTGTTTCTACCACCACCACCAGGTGGCCCACACCAATCTTAGAGAGCTAGAGGATGCAGGTGAGGATAGCCGTAGGCTATAGAGGCATTTTACCTAGAAGCTTCAAGGATTAATAGAGGTAAGATTTGTGTCCTTTATACTCTATTAGAAATTATTAGAAAATATTGTGAGTTAATCTTTTCTTTCTATTTCTTTCTCTAGGTTTAAACGGGGTGACATGGGCATCGGTAGAACCCTGTGTTGGGTTTTTTCGACACAACTTCAAATTCACAAGGAAGAGGGGTTCTTCCTCCACAGAGATGCATTTTTGTGAAATGATAAAAACTTTGAGGGTGAGTCAGTCTCTCCCAAAGTGGGAAGTATCGAGGTGTGGTGGATGAGTCTCTCCGAATTATATTTTCAGGGTTGGGTAACATATTAGTGGTTTGCAGATAGAGGGACCAGTAATACCCATTGTGAGAATTTGGGAAGCCTTTTTTTGTTTGTTAGTACCCTCGTGCACTTGGAATCATCTTTGTATGAGAGATTATTGAGGAGGAAATGGATTAGTTTTGGGTAGCTTTGGACTGACAAGGAAGAGGGATACCTTCCCCATGAAGATGCATTTTTGTGATGCAATCAAAACTATGTGGGAAAGTCAGTGTTTCCCAAAGTAGATATTGTTGAGGTGTGGAGAATGTGTTCCTTAGACTTGTGTGTTTAGGATGAGTTTGTGTGCCAGTTTCAGTGTAGGTCCTAACTTTTCTAGTGTATCTTTTCTACTTGACCCCCCCTTTTGTTTGGCAGCCCCAGTGGAGGGAGAGCCTTGCATAGAACTGTTTTGTAGTGGTACCATCCATACTCAGCAGGGATTCCACTAGTGGGTGTGGTGGTGTTTCTTATTTGGTGATCTATTTTATAGTTGGAGGTTTATAGATTAAGGGACCTATAAGACCCAATGTTTATGCTTGGGTAACCTAGTCTTGTTTGTTGGTACCTTCACATGATCATAACCAACCTTGAATGCATGATTCTTGAGGATATTATGGTGCAGTTCATCTTGGGGTGGATGTGAATAATGGGGATATGTTGGTATCTGTTTCAGGTTAGTGAAGTTGTGTACCACTATACCCTATGAATTTAGATGGATCATGGTTCTTGGTGCTTTAAACCTATGACAGTTGAAGATACATCTGCCAATTATCGCACAATGTCGACTAGGTTAGATCTAGTTTTGAGTGTATTTTGGCCATGGTGATTACCCCGAGTTCATGATTGTAAGAAGTAAAGGAACCCATGGTGAGCTCCTTGGAAAGGGAGTATTAGTGGAGAGATAATTTTTATTCCCTTGTGCCCATGCTTTTTCTTTTCAGGGATGAAAATCCATAAGGTGGGGGAGAATTTAATAACTTGGGTTTTGGACTTATAATACTTGGTAATATTTCAGAGAATATTTATGAAGCTAGGTGCTGATTTGGCATGGGATTTCAGGGCCCTGATATCCTCGATACGGTGATATTAAAAATATTAAACATATTTTTTCACACATGCACATTTTCTCAATCTATGGATAAAATACCAAGTGGATTTCAAATCAGAATTCTAAGATCATGGTCAAGTTCATAACGTTGTGTTTACCCTAGGAACAACATAAAGTTGTTTTCACTGGGTGCATGAGTGAGGCCGAGTTGGCAGGGCTTTGTGTGGTGAGATTATTAATTTAATGAAAATTTAATTAATAAAATAACCTAAATCTACCCCTCTTTCCCCTATTGGTCTCCAAAACACAATGAGGAGATGTGGTTCCTCTCCCCCTTTGTCCAACAGATAAAAATCAAGGTGAATCGAAGTGACATGGTGCTTCCGATCTCCATTTGTGATGCCGATCATCATCAGATCAAGGAGAAGCACAATCTAGGAATCGTTCTACACCTAAAGCTTTATTGTTTCACCCTTGAGGTAAGAGTATTTGAGTTTTGGTCCAGATTACCTTTTTAATGCATTTTTTTAAGGTTGTAGAGCCCTATTACAATTTATAGTGATCTATTCTAGGTTGATCTATTGGTTTCAAGGAAAACTGGGGTGAATCGATCGACTCACAAGGCAATTCCCATATTTAATTACTATCTACATCATGTGTAGAATAAATAGACACTCTCTATGTTCTTCCCATTAAGTGAAGATGAAATTTGGGGACTACATGTCGTGTACCAGGGTTACACGCCGTGTAGTGACCCCATGTCGTGTGGCTAGAGGACATGGATAGGGTTAGCCCTATGACAGTACATGGTCGTGTAATAGTACATGGACAAAGTACATGGAAATAGGGTTCTGAACACGGGCATGAGAAAACTAAATGGACAAGTGGACATTTAGCCTGAAAATGTCATGTATTACGGGGTTCATGGTATGTGAGTGACATGGTTGGCCGATCCGTGTGGAGGAAGAACACGACTGGGGTTAGGGTGAGTTAGGACACACTATGTATGGGTTGAACATAGTTTATGCCTACATGGATAGGAGAACCATGTAAATAGGATACACGACCATGAGCTCAGGTGGTTTCACATGCCATGTAGACCCTAGTGCATGCCATGTACTTTCTTTAGGATCTTATTGAGATCTTCAACCTTATGTATCTCCTTCTCTAGAAATAAGATTTAGGTTTATGAGTAGCCTATCCCAAGTAGTTTTCTACATATAATGTGATAGTGGAATCTATAGTGGAATACAAGATACAATGTGGTTTGAGTTCAAGCATGATGTTGTAGTACCAATGCTTAACCTTGTGTAGTGATCAAGGTAGATCACTAGGTTGAAATCAGGGTTAAACCCTTCCCTTTTCCCTTAGGATTTTGGTCCCCTATAATCTTTAGGCTGGTAGAGTGGTGATCCCCTATTGTATCAAGGTGCAGGTCCCCCACCTGTGGAAGTGTTGTGATTTGAGGTATGATAAGCATGAAACTTCTTTCAGTGGTGCTTGTCCAGTGTTGGTAATTTGTGTGGTTCTTAAAGAGAGAGGCTGGGACTGATACTCCCCTATGGAATTATAGTGTGAGTTTCTCTTACCTCTCTATTTTGGTAGATACTCCCCACATCATGGGCATGGGTTATATACCTTTGGGTAGTTTTTATGGGGTTGGTACTCCCATGATTGATTGGGTAATGTGTTCCTCATATCATTCATATTTTTTGAGAAAACACTCCCCTCACTTTCCAGGGTGAAGGATCTCCATACTTATTTTCTAGAAAGAGTAGGAACTCCCCTATTGGACAATGGCGTGGGTCCTCCATCCGTGTATTCGGTACTCCCCTTCTGTGTTAGGGAACAAGATCTCCTTATGTGAAGCATAGATAGAGTGTGTAATCCCCTATCATTTTAGGATTTGGGTCCTCAATCCTTGGATACAGAACTCCCCTATCATTCTAGGGTGTGGGTCCTCTATATGTTTTATTTTGGTAGAGTTGGTACTCCCTTGTTGTGGTAGGGAGCGGGTCCTCTAGTCTAGGATCGGTACTCCCATGTTGTGTCAGGGTGTGGGTCTCCCATAGTGATCGAGTTGGTAGAGTGGCACTCCCCTATTATACCAGGGTAATGGTCCCCTAATGAAGGAGTTGTACTCCCCTATCAGACTAGGGTGAAACTCTTTATCTATGGAGTAGTACTCCCCTGTCTTCGGGTAGTTGTGTGGAGTGGGTCCTCCATTGGAGTTAGTTATTCGTCAACTATTGAGTAAAACAACAAGGAGTAGGTACCTCCATTAGTTACATGTGATACCTAGTTAAGAGTTAGTGCACCCCCAATAGATTGAGGTAAAAGACACTCCATAAAGGAGTGGTAGAGGTTTCATAGGATGGTTAGGAAATAGTACTCATTTGACTATAGGTAAGTGGTGAGGTGTAACGACCCAATGTTTTTAATGGAAATTCCCTTCTTATAAATATGTCATAAAATCACATAATAATGAACTACTAAGTGATAAGTGACCTTTAAACATAAGTTTGTCACTTCTATGTTTGGAATTTTGAAAATCCGACATACACAGTTGTGTTCAAGATGTTTTTTGGAGTCTAATAAAACAAAAATAATTTTTGGTGAATAGTAACCTACCCTAATGAATAGTAACATACCCTTATGAATAGTGATATACCCTAATGAATAGTAACCTCACCTATGATATTATAAAAATAATATTCAAGTTGGAAGTACAATATACCTATATTTTAGAATGAGTTAATGCATGTTTTAAATCTAGTTTTTGATAATAAATTATGATTTTAATTAAATATTAAAATAATCCTATTTAGAAAATTATTTTTGAAAAATGGACTTCATTTTTGGATTCTACAGGTCAAAAAATGGTTAGGGCGAATTTTTGAGATTTTTCTAAAATACTTGAATTTTTGATGAATAGTAAAATACTGTAATTTACAGTATATCTACATTATAACCTAAATAAACTATTCCTAGAATCATGGATGATGTCACCACCCATGGTTCGAATTCAAATGACCCATTTAATATTCTTGGTCATGGAATACTTACTATTCTTTGTCTTGTGAAGAAATAATTAATTAAGGATTATAATATCATGAAATCCCTCCTCTCCTCCACTATAAACCCCCCTTCACTCCCTCTTCTCTCCACTCCTCTCAAGCTCCAAGACTTCTATAAATTCTACCCAAATATCTCTCCAAGGTCCTCCCCCATGTCCAAAATCTCTCATCCTCCTCAAAATACCAAAACCTCTCCCATTAAGAGGTTCTCAAAGGAGAAAGTCTCAAGAGGTAAATTCCTCTTCCCAAATTTATTCTTTTCTTTTAAGTTCTTCTCTTTTTAATTTATTTCCTCACCTCCCTTAACCATAATAGTATTATAAATTCAGTAGCATACATGTACTGGAATGTCTTCATGCTAGTGGTATATTTCATTATCTTCTCTCCTTTCCCCACCCTTTTATTTGAAAGAAATGAAAGCACCGTTTGAGATGTGCAAATTTAGCACATTCAAGGACAACGGTTTATCAATTTCTATTATTATCTTTAATTATGGTCAGGAAACAATTTGTGTTATGGTTGAACCAGATTATTATATATATAATATATCCTATTTTTGGTTCTGTAATCTTTTGGTACAAATGTAATTAAGTTATAAATCAAAACACATTCTTTGTAATCAAACCCACCGAATAACAAAAATGATTATCACTAAGGTTATATATGTAATAATTCGACATCACTCTAAGTAACCTAATTAAAATTAAAACCATGTAATCTAATGGATATTAAATATATAATATAACTTCAATTCTGGACAACCACTTTCATCTTTCATATAATCCAAACTTGAATATAAGTGAACCGATCTTTTAAAGCCAAGTAAACAAACGAGCCTGAACAATGAAATTGAACCTTATAACTAATCAAAAAAGATTTTAATGAACTAAAAAGGGTTATAATAAATAAATTAAATATATAAGAGGTTTTGGACTTATTAATTAATAATCATAATTTGTTTATTCAGTTTGTTAATAACAAGTGGAGAACACCGACGGATTTAAGGTAAGGGATCCTCCCCTTTCACTCTTAATCAAGATTGTTCTCTATGCTATGCCTTTTTTGTGCAATAAAAAGTGATGGGGTATGTTTATAAACCTTCCCAATACTGGACTAATGTTTTATAAGTGATGATAAACCCCTTCTCTCTCTCATCAATCCCTCTTAGGTACACCCGACACCATGCCGGTAAAATTGTAACGAATTCTACCCAAACCTTCTTCGTTATTTCAGGTTGCCTTATCTTTCTTTCAAAATGGTGTTATCATATATATTTATATGAATATTATGAATTCTGGATAGTTGTAAAATATTCTAATATCAAGACCCTTTCATCACTCTCTTTTGGGGATATACATGTTTTTGAAAGATTCCCTCCTTGGAACTTTCCGATAAGAAAACATGTTTTAAGGGGACTTCCCAAATTTTACCCAAATTTCAAGTTCACTATATCATCTGTTTTAAGAAAACATTGTCTTTATAAAATTAGTATTTTTATTATGAAAACCTTCTTGGTTAAATTCTGGTTTTATATAAAAAATGTCCTCTTTTCTATTTAAAAAGCTCTAGAGTGTTTTCCTTAAAACCGCACAAAAATGTTTTAATGCTAATGTTTATAAAATACATTTATAATATGTTATCACTTCTATTTGACACCACTTACCATATTATATTCCTATTTTACCCTATGAACTTCCATGTATGTTCTAATCCTTTCCTTTCATGGACACTTTCATAATACACCCATTGGATATGTTTTATGTCATGATTGTGGTACCCAATTCTTTCCATGAGTACCCTTATGTTTATGTATGGTTGATTGTGTATGATTGTATATGTGGTAAGAATATTCATGAAAATGTTGAGATGAGTGTGCCCAGATAGTGCTCCAATGCATTGGGTAAGGATAAAGTCTCATGAGATGTGACGTGAAACGGGATTGGCGGTTAGCCTTGACCCGTACTAAAATGGGAAACAGGATTGGCGGTTAGCCTTGACCCATACTAAAGATATGATTTATGATTCTGCCACATTTATATGATTCCATGTTTATATGATCCCATGCTTATATTAAATGATTTTATAAGTTTCATGCTTTGGATATCATTATGTCATAACTCCTAACTCATGTGCTTGAGATGTATCCTTATGTTCATTCCTTTACTGGGATTTTTAGCTCATCCCTTTGTTCATGTGTTCCCTAGGGTACCCTATGTAGATGTAAGAGCTCAAAGGAAGTTAGAAGCTCTTTATGTATATTAAATAAAGAAGTTTTTTTTAGTCCCATGTTTTATGTTATATGTACCTAGTCTTCCAAGACACTAGACTTAACGATCCTTGGCTTGTACTCTGATGATTAATTATGCTTAAAATCATGAAATGTTTTACGAAAAAGGCTTGGGTCACTATAGTTGGTATCGGAGGATGGTCTAGTTGTTTTTGGAGATTAGGAATAGAGCACCTTAGTGATAACCTTAAGGACGAGACTAAGTATAAGAAAATATTCCTAAATTTTGGTGAGTATAGAGTAAGTGGTTTATCGAGAAAATACATCCTTGTCTGGATACGAGCAAGTAGAGGTGGCTCTGGCATAGATGTATCTAGGGGTAAAACCCGAAAACACTGCTTTGAGCTAGACTCGAACAGGAACTGGTCCACAATAACGGGCCATACTGCACTCTTGGTTACGACACTCCCGGGGGATATTCCTTGGTAGATTCACGAGCTTAGTACAAACCATTATTAAGGGACAAAAAAGCCCATAAGAATATAAGTTAAGAAATAGATCAAGGATAACCTAGATATAAACCTAAGGAATCACAAGTTAGGATGTACTTCTTCTTTATAAGTTTATCCTTTAATGTTCAATGTTTCCTTTTTATGCTCAATATCTAAGTATTCAAGACCTCTAATTATACATTATTTTTCTTAGTTAATGGCGGGAAATAGAAGAACATGTTCTAATAACCAATGTGATAGGAAATGTAATGATTTCCCTAATGACATGCCTGATGTGATGGAAGCGGGTGCTCAAAACTTAATGTCAGTACTTGCTCAGCTGTCTTGAGTTATGAATAATAACTTGAGTCAGGTGGAATGTCCCCCTCCTCCAAGGAAAGAGCAAGTTGCTGTAGAATCCTTCATGCGGCGAAGGCCTCCCATGTTTAGCGGGTCTTCTGATCCCCTCATCACAGAACAATGGATTAACTCCATTGAAAAGATTTTCTCTATCCTCCAGTGCTCGAAAGAAGAGAAAGTTGTACTGGTAGTCTATCGTTTTGATGGGGAAGCTGATCACTGGTGTACACTGATCAAGAATAAAAATTCCCAAGAGGAAATTGATTCCATATTTTGGGAGGAATTCAAGAGGATGTTTTTCAACAAATATTTTCCTCGAACCCTCCATCTCAAGATGGAAAGAGAGTTCCTTGGAATCAAGAAGAAGGAAGATGAGTCCATCGGAGCGTATGAAGCAAACTTTACAAGGCTTGCAAGGTACACCTCTGGCTTTGTCATGAACACTGAAAGCAAGGTGGATCGCTTCTTTAGCGGACTAAAGCCGAGTCTATGAAAAGTGTTGGCGATTTGAGACTTCGACAGCTATGAGGAGATTGTTCATTGTGCCCTCAAGGTTGAAATGGAGATTGGAGACTCTCAGTGGTCTCATGGGCCTAGTGACAAGAAGCGGAAAATGGGGAAAAACATGTGTGGTTCATCAAATAAATACCATGATGGAAAGAAGCCTCACTTTCCCCTTTACAAGAATTGTGGGAAGAAGCATCTTGGTGACTGTCTCAAGGGAACAAGTAATTGCTTAAAATGTGGGAAGTTTGGTCATCTGTCCAAGAGCTTCCGAAGGGATATGAAAAATCTCATTAATGTTGAAGAAGAAAGAAATGTTCAAATTAACACTCAGCCTACAGTGCAGTGTTATAACTGTAATGAGCTTGGGCATTATGCGAACAGTTGCCCTAAGCCAAGGGTTGTTAGAGGAAATCAGAAACAACCTCCAAGGAAACAAGGAAGGGCTTATGCTATCACTACTGCTGAGGTGGAGCCAGAAAATGATGTGGTGACATGTACACTTGTTATTAATTCAAGAATAGCGAACGTACTATTTGATTCTGGTTCTACGCATTCTTTCATATCATGAAAGTTTAGTAGAACTATTCAAACACCACCTCAAAATTTGGAGGAAAAGTTATCTGTGAGAATAAAGAATGGGGAAATTACTCCATCCATGGTTTATAACTCCTCCCCGGTTAATGTTTGTGGACTGAACCTACCAAAAAATCTTTTCATGCTTCCTTTAGTGGAGTTTGATGCTATCTTGGGCATGGATTGGCTATCTTTGTACAAGGCCAACATCAACTGCCGGGAAAGGGAGATTACTCTTCACATCCTAAAGAATCCTCCAATTCTTTACAAGTGCAAGGAGGAAGATGAGTCTCCTTTAGAATCTTCATCTCAAGTTTGGATATTGCTTCCTTATGAGCATGTATACCTAGATCAAATGATTGAGACAAAGGAGAGAATCATGCTTGAAGACATGCCCATGGTGAGGGATTACACTGATGTATTCCCCAAAGAGTTGCCAGGTCTTCCCCCTGACCGAGAGGTTGAGTTCTCAATTGAACTTATCCCTGAATCTCTGACAATCTCAAAGACACCTTACAGAATGGCCACCGTAGATCTAGAAGAGCTGACGAAGTAGTTATAGGAGAATGTGGAGAAGGGTTTTATACGCCCGAGTGCTTCACTGTGGGGTGCTCTAGTCCTCTTCGTCAAGAAGAAGGATGGATCAATGCGCCTCTGCATTGATTATCACGAGCTCAATAAAATCACTATAAAGAACAAGTATTCTCTTCCACAGATAGATGAATTATTCGATCAGCTTTGTGGGGCCAATTATTTCTCTAAGATGGACCTTTGGTCGGGATATCACCAACTAAAGGTGAGGAAGGAAGATATTCCCAAGACTGCCTTTTGAATGAGGTATGGACACTATGAGTTCATAGTGATGCCCTTCGGACTCACTAATGCTCCAACAATTTTCATTGATTTAATGAATAGAGTCTTTAGAGATTACCTCGACAAATTTTTGGTGGTCTTTATTGATGATATTGTGATATAATCGAAGTGTAAGGAGGAACATGAGGAGCATTTTGAAACTGTGTTAAATACTTTTAGAAGGAAGAAGTTGTATGAAAAGTACAGTAAATATAAGTTATGGATGGAGGAAGTATCATTCTTGGGGCATGTTATCACCAGGAAAGGGATCTGTGGACCCTTCCAAGATGAAGGCAATTGAAGAGTGGCCGAGGCCAACTTCTGTAATGGAGATCCACAACTTTTTAGGTCTAGATGGGTATTATCGACGATTCGTGAAGAACTTTTCATGATTGTCAAACCCAATGAACAAGTTGACACGGAAGGGAGTAAAGTTCTCCTGGACATAGGAATGTGAAGACTGTTTCAAGGAGTTGAAAAAGAGGCTTATCACTACGCCGGTATTCACACTCCCTTCAAGTGGAGAACTCTTTGTGGTGTATAGTGATGCTTCTAAGAAAGGATTAGGCTGTGTTCTAATGCAAAATGATAAAGTGATATACTATGCCTCAAGCCATCTGAAAATCCATGAGCAAAACTATCCCACGCATGATTTGGAGTTGGCGGCTGTGATATTTGCGTTGAAAATCTAGCGGCATTATCTCTATGGGAAAAAATGTGAGATATATATTGACCACAAGAGTCTCAAATATATATTCACACATAAAGAGCTTAATATGCACTAGCGATGATGGATAGAGCTCATCAAGGATTATGACTGCTCAATCCACTACCATCCTGGTATGGCAAACAAGGCGGCGGATGCCCTAAGTAGAACGTATCCTATATCTTTATCAATGATGAGAATTGAAAGGGATCCGATCTTCTTAGATTTGCAAAGGATGGACATGGGAATTATTATGGGAGGAATATCATCAATCCTTTCTCAAATGATTACTCAACCATCCCTCTTGGAGAAAATAAAGGATGCCCAAAGAAAGGATGTGAAAATTCAGAAAAGGGTGGAAGCTGTTAAAAATGGGAAATCCTATGATTTCAAAATTGATGAAGAAGGAGTTGTAAGATTTGGGACAAGATTATGTGTACCATCTCATCCAGAGATAAAGAAGGAGCTATTGAATGATGCACATAGCTCGACCTTCTCTATCCATCCTGGGAGTACCAAAATGTATCGTGATCTCCGAGATCACTTCTGGTGGGATAACATGAAGAAGGAGATTGCAGAATATATATCAAGGTGCTTGGTATGTTAGAAAGTTAAAGCTGAGTGACAAAAGTGTTAGGTTTATGGGGCCTACAGCGGAAGCCGGTGGGCCGGGGATTTTAAAATTTTTGTCGGAGAGATGACAGAAATTGTCATCGCTGACTATTAGAGTGCCGGAGAGGTCTGAGGATCTCGCGTAGATTGTAAAGAGAACAAAAATAAAAGGTAGGCTTACCCATTTCAGATCTGAATCCGTTTTCAGCTACAACTTGTCGCCAGCGATCATTGCACGAAGGATCTATAGCAGGATCCCTCTAGATCGTCCACACATGCTTCAAAAATTTACAGGAATGCCGATCGTCGAACTCCGGGTGCTAGCGCGGCGATCCGACGATATATTCGACGTTCTGATGATCACTACATTGTCGATCTTGCAATGCGTGAGGAGAAACTCGATCTGATCTCAGATCGAGAGCTTCTCTCTCTAGAGAGCAGGAGGAGAGAGAAGCTCTGGACAAATTGACATGAATAGTTATTGCGCTTGAGCCCCTCTCCTCTATTTATAGCGTATTGTGGAAATGACCTGGTTGGGTTCCCCGACCCCCATTAATTCCACATCCACTAAATAAATAACTATGATGACTTAAAACTATGTCAATATTATTTATTTATTTTATCACATACTCGTAATATATATATAATATATTACATGATAAAATCCGAGCCATTTAACTCGACTCGCTATCCCGCTTAATATTAAATGAACCTTGAATATTAAAATAATATTCGTTCGATTAATATTTTCTCGTATTTACTGAAATCGTAAATACATTAAATAAATTCAATCCAAAATATTCGTAACTTGAATATTAATGAATTAATTTAATTATTTTGGTGATCGACAACATGGACAAGGCTCGGACCCTATAGCGGGGCCCACTATGTCCATATATCTATTCAACTGAATATGGTGGATTCTTGAATACGATATTGTGTGTGACCCTCTAGGCCCGTATCTCAATAGTAGTGAATAAAATCCACAGACCAAGAGTGGGGTCTAGAAACCCGTCATGACCCCTAAAGAGATAAGGATAGTCATTGCAACGACTACCAACCTACGAACACTGACTGTGTACTATAGTCTCTTTGTCATTAAATATCTCATAAAGCAGGACACACCTTTGTGTCATCGTCCTTATCTTGATTAATTATTTGTTGATCTATTCGGATGGATTTTCCTTTCTATTTATTTGTCCAAAGACTTATGAAGGCAGCACCATCCTGATCAACTAGGCCTGAGATATACAACTTCCTAAACTTGGAAGCGACAAATCCTTTCTTGACCATTCAACCAACGTTATACCACCAACGACACACCCAACACAAACTACCTTGCCACAACATTACTACCATGGTTTTTGCCTTGCATTAAAGTACGTAATTAAATGATTTACATTGATAATGGTCTTAAGTCAGGAGACCAATACACATGTCCGTAGATAGAAACAACCAATGACACCCAAAACATGTGGTGTTCCTATTGACGATTCTGTCCTCATGATCTCACTACTAGAGATCACCAAGTGAGAAATTCATGAGAAGAAGTCTCAATACTTATTATACCCCAGCACCTGATAGTCAGAAATCTACTGTGTCTAGTTAGTAAGATGTATTTGGACTATAGAACATATATTTAAGATCAATGTAATTGAATCTCGAGGTTCTCATTATAGCCTGGGAACTTCTATAACCTCTTGACACGACAATTAAACTTTGGATATTACCATTATTATAGTGGACGTAGAAAATTCTGCACTATAATGGTAAGATATCATCATGCATATCTAACTGTACACATGATACGGTAATCAAAAGTACTGCATAGTTGGGTCTAGGGAACCCACTATTTCAACACTCCCACTTGCACTAGGGACAACTTGCTAACTAATCTCGCTAGCTACTCACGTGATAAATACCATGCTTCTTCTGATTAATGGCTTTAACTGTTGGGCCTGTCATGTTTTTTCCACATGGCATATCTGCTATATGCGACCTCATCGACTTGAGTAAAACTTCTCAAGATAAGGTATCTCTGAGTATATTAATTTTGTCCATTGTCATAACTTGACAACTTGGCTAGTAAGAATATCATAATTCTTATTATGATAATACTTTTCTCACTAGGTGTGAATCCAAGAACTAGAACAAATCGTTGCGATTTATAACTGCTTCTTAGCTGCCTTAGAAGCTACAACGTACTCAGTATTTATAGGTATGGCTACCACTATCTTTTATGAGCTTGACTCACTCATCTCCTTTGCCTAACTGTGATACTAGATCAAATTGATCTAAGGATTACTAGTATGTATCCCACCATAACTAGTATACCTTCCTCTCCTTATTCCAGGTACATATCATTTGTACTTTCCGAAGTACAAGATGATAGTTCTGACTGCATCACTTTCAGTGCTCCTGGAAATAATTGATATCTGCCTATAATAAATTATATCCTGGTAGTATCAATTATTGTACAACATATGGCATATGTGATTGATCCATATCTAAAGCATATGGTATCAATTCACAACTTTAATATCTACACATGCTCCGAACATGTTAACCTGGAGAGATTAAGCCATGTGACATAGTCAACAATTCTGAACTTGAATTGTTCCAACTGGTATTTTTTCAATACAATTTCACTATATGTACTATTGAATAGGACCAAGAAAACTTTGGATTTACCAGAGTGGATCCTATTCCCTAGAACTTAGGTTGCTACTTAAATTCAATCATTGGAGAGTTTCTTTTAACCTGATCTCATCTAACTGTAAGATCCAAATCTGTTTTCCATATGTTGTCGAACATATATCATTTGGAAAACATTGGTGCTCCCACTAACCTTTGGTAGACACAAGGAAAATATTCATTTATAATGAATGCTCTAATATCTTGTTGCTTAATTTAATCAAGAATTGTATTTCAGTAACTTTCAACCCTTATTGGCATCATTTGATGTCATCATCTCTTTCTGGTTGCGTCGTATAGACACCTTCCATAAAAAATGATCTTGACATCCAATGACCAATAAAAAGATCTTATAAGTTCAGATATGAAAAGTAAAATTATAATAGATTTAGGCGTACCGACTTGTTATAACCAATCGAGCTTTATTGGTACCATACTTGTACCTTCCATGTATCATTTCATTTGAATACCCACCGCAGTATTCAATTTATAAGCCCCTTTTCAATTTGATACATGGAATCCATTATTGAATTTTAGTTGATCTTGTAAATCTGAGCTCATTGCCATATACTACTTACTTGTAGGATTTATTAATAATATATCACCAGCCACAGTGAATATAAGACCATCACAATGGTTTCACTCTTCCTACACAGTATGTGTCTCTGGAACATTCCTATTCCACATGTACTTATGGATCTCATTCCCTATGCCAACCATTTGTGCATCCCGAGCATTGACTAGGTCCAAGTCAATTCAGCTCCCACTATCTCTAATAGATATGTTCACCCTTGTATAGAAATGTAGTTTAATACTTGAATACATCTTTTCTATCTTAGGGATTTTGGTAATATCTTAAGCAACTGTTAGGATAATTAACTTAGATTCACAATGTGTTTAACTTGATGCAGGTTTGTTTAAATCCTAACAAACACTTTGCATCTAAACACGTCCTATGACATAATGGATTATCTATCATACTATGACTCATATGATATCCATTTTTCATTTTAGTTAGCATATTGCTTATGGGTTTAAGCCGTTATTTACAAAGCACATCATGAAATATAATGGAAGTTTCTACAGGTTGCAACATTGATACAACTTACATCATAACTTTGATGTGTAACATATGCGTTTAGGAATTTCTCCACGCTACATGTTTGTTGATCAATGTTAATATGTAAGACTCTTCATCGATCCTTCTTATGAACATCAATACGGTGATATAGATAAGGTAACATGCGTTTAGGAATTACTCCACGCTACATTATCATGATCGATGATTGCTTGGTCAAGATATTCTTCAGCCTGCCAATTCAAATCAAATCATATCTTCTGACCAAACTTATACTTCACTATTCCTTAATGACTTAAAGGAAACTTATGAAGTATCTTTACCTCTTGCTTTCTTTGGAATAGTTCACACTGTCTTGTTGAACTAACCTTAGAAAGCTTTGTGGAGTACCTTTATTTCTAAAGGTTTCTTTGTCTAAACTAAAGATGCCAATTATACCATAGGTGTTTAGCTGTGCCGAGCCTAAATACCATACTTGGTATATTCATGATATCCATTTTTAGTTTTACTTGACAAAGATTCACATTTCCACAACTGGGTAGGTCTTACATTTTATATTCATCATGTATTGCCATTGATTCAAATAGCAGTGAACTTATTTGTTGAGTATGTTACCACAAACAACATTCATTCCAAAACATGGAATAATTTCTCATCATGTCCAAATGGGCACATGAGATAAATGTTTTTGGTTATAATCCACAAATTTTTCAATTTTAATCAATCACTTGGCAATTAGAAGTTATGTGTTTCTCACCGCTGACTTAGGAATCACCCTTTCTCAGCTGCTTGGAGAAGACACTTCACTTCTAGTAATGTTTCTCTACTTGATTGGTTACTATATTTAAATACACATATGTTATTGGCATATTATATTCAATACCCAAGAATTATGTTAGAAACATTAATATATTTGATGAATATAAGCTGAACGAGAAGCGAGTACTTGCTTCTTGTATTTCAGTTTTTAAACTTCCATGAATTCATTTCATTATGTGATGAAAATAACCTCCTATTAAATATACAACCATTTTTATTTGAATGACATGATGAAGGTGTCTTTGGTGTTACTTTCCATAATCCTTTTTGCCTTGTCATTCAATGTATTCACCACAAGAATAAAATATGGCGTTATCTCCAATATTCTTATTACTTGGTGAATATTTATCTTAAAGGTAATGAAGAGCTTACTCTATGACGTTCGTTTGTACCTTTAAATGAAACTTGAGTAATTGGGTGTAAAAGGTATAATAATGGGATGTCATTGGAGATTGTGAACCGTCTTTCATTTTGCACAAACCGAGTGCAACCATCACATTCAAATTTTTGCTTCACTTTCTCCTCGAAAGGATCTTGGAGATGAGACTACATGTGATCATCATCCAAGTCTTGATGTAGAGACCAAAACTAACATTAGAATTTGATGATAGCATTATGATAGAACCATCATATGCTTTATTCATGAGTCTCCTATAACCAGTTTTACACCCTCGCTTCTTAAGGTGGATTAACGGGTTGGGACACAAGCACCTTGAATTTCCATTATGGTAGTAATGTGTGCAAGCACCTATAATACACTTGGAATTTCGTGCTTGTTTGGACATTAACTTTTTCCAAGGTTTATTGCAGTTTTATTGTGGTATTGCTTTCCATTATCTAAAAATATACTTTAGCATATTGTACTTTTATGTGATTACCATTTTAGACATAATTGATTAATTAAATGTCTCCCACTATTTTTTTCGAATTCTTGGAACCCTTTGTACTAGAATCGGAATAATCTTGAGTATTATAGTGGCAAGGATCCCTGAACCTCTCTCATAGTCTACAATCTAGGGCTACGCCACTACTCGGAGGGTCCAAGGTAGGCTTTTGACTAGCCAACTACATTAGCTCACGGTTCCTTGATCTTTTGAGTGAAGTCCCAGCTTCAAAAATCATTTACTGATTTACTCAACGCTTGCCTCTAAAATTACAAAAAACTAGATAAGGCTATATCTTTGCTGCAATTTTAGTTAAGTCGACCCACCACACAAATAAGAACTCCCCGGTAGTAAGAGGCACCCTCAGCTGAGGCATGAACCGTCACCTCGAACACCCAGTTTTGTTCAAACTTGAATGATGGAAGGCTGTTTGTGACTTAATATTTTTCTTTGAGGGTTTTATGTTTTTCTCTCAATGAATGTAATCCATTTCTAGTAATATTTTCCATCTATGTTGTCGCGCTCACAACTGAACTTTAATAGGAAAACATACGCCGCTTCTTTATGCATTTTATTATCTATTATTTTATGTATTTTTCCTACTGTTCTAAAATTCATAAAATAATAAATAAATTCATAAAGGTAAACTACTATCCGACTGGTCTTGAGCATCTAAAAAACCTAAGGGCATCGTACTTGAGTCGAAGCTTGACTCAAAATGCAGCTTGCCCCTTGTCTTGTATGTTTGCTGGTCTTCTGCAGTATTGACATGTCTTGACGGGGTTGACGTCACGTCTTGGAGTACCACTACATCTTGGCGAAATCCACATGTCGTCTTGCAACATCTTCATCAACGTGCACCACCTCGACTTGGCAGGGTCCACGTCGTTCGTCTTTGCATCGTCTCTGTCTGTGATACAATAATACTCGCGCGTAGGCGAGGGGGATTGGGGTATAAATGTACATCATATTAATTGGACACCCAGGTCCTTATACATTTTAACCAAAAACTAAGACGATGCGCAGATCGTCATTTAATTAATTACACACATCGCACGCAGTTTAAATAATTAATTAATTAAATAATTATAAGTAGACATTCTAGGGTCGGTGCTCAAGACCAGTTGTCAGGTATAAAATATTGCACGATAAAAATTAAAATGCATAAATAAGTACGAGGGTTATTTAATTTAATTTAATTAAATTAATTAATAAATTCCAATAATTTAATTAATTATCGGTCATCTAATTAATTTAATTTTAATAATTAAAATTAATTAATTAATTAATTAATTTAATTTCAAAAATTAAATTAATTATAATCCTCGGGTATTAAAAATTATTTTAAACCATAATTAACATATTAATTAATTTAATTTAATTTAATTAATTAATTATATTAATTTAATTTAACCTAGGCCCATGCAAGGGAGTTCTGGGACGGGCAGGCCCGCTCACGCCCAATCCTGGCTGAGCAGACCCACCTGGTCACATGTTGGGTCAAGTTGAACCAGGTACCTGCTGCCCGGGGAGAGCGCGCTGCGTGGTCTACCGGTGCTGGAGGCGACGCCTCTCTCAGTAGTGCGCGGGAGCTGCGCACTAGGGAACCGGCTGCTCGGGGTGATCCGACTTGCAGCGCGCGGTCGGGAGAAGACTGCGGTCTGCTCGCGGAGGCTAGGCAGTGGCGTGGGTGCACTGTGCGGGTCCTCCAGGCCGGGCGGTTCCCGGCGGCCTGCTCTGCGGCACTGCATGCGCCGCGCCTGGTTCTGCCCGAGCGAGGTGGCCGGCTGAGGGTGCTGCACCGTGCGGGTCTGCTGGAGGAGGAGCAGGCTATTGCACGGAGGCCCTGGGTGTCAGGTGAGAGACAGCGACTCCTGTGCTACTGTAGGGAGCCCGGGGCGTATCGGTGAGGAGGAGGAGGCCAGAGGTCGACGGTCTGGCAGACCAGGTCGGGAGGCACCATGGAGGGGAGTGGCGGCGGCGTGCGGAGCCTGGTGCGCTGGCAGACCTGGCGTGGGAGCAAGGCGGATGGGAGGGAAAAGGCAGGTGGAGGCGAGGCGCTGTGCATGGTGGCCTGGGGTGCGGTGTCCCGGCAGCACTGCAGTGCGCCGCGTGGGGAGAGGGAGGGGGTTTGGTCGGACCCCCTACATGTTTTTTGTTGTTGTTTTTCTTTCCACGGGCCAGACCCCTTTTTCATTTTTTTAATGAAATCACAGCAAGACCCCCTTGGGTCTTGCTTTGGGTTCTCCACGTGGGAAGACCCCCTTTGGGGTCTTCCTTTATATATATATATATATATATATTTTATTAAAACTTTATAAAGGCTATATTAGCCTTTGGATATAATAATAATAAAATAATAATAATATTATTATAATCTAATTATAATTATAATAATTATAATGATAATAATTATAATTATAATAATTATAATTTCTTAAAAACTTGCATTATTTCCGATAAATGGAAATAATCAACAAAATCTAAAACACGAATAAAAAACACGAACACGATCTATTCCAGAAATTTCGAATGACCATATCTTGGTCGTTCGGAATCAGATTGAAATGCGGTTCGATCCATTTTGACCATTTTTAAACCCTCTACTTAATTTTAGGAAAATTAATTTTATTTGGCTCAGAAAATCTATGTGACTCGCTCTGATACCACTGTTAGGTTTCCAGGGCCCGCAGTGGAAGCCAGTGGGCTGGAGATTTTAAAATTTTCGTCGGCGAGACAACATAACTTGTCGTCACCGATGATCCGAGCACCGGAGAGGTCCGAGGATCTCACGTAGATTGTAAAGAGCACAAAAATAAAAGGTAGACTTACTCGTTTAAGATCTGAAGCCGTTGTCGACCGCAACTTGTCTTCGGTGATCGTTGCACAAAGGATCCATAGCAGGATCCCTCTAGATCGTCCACACACGCTTCAGAAATCCACAGGAACGCCAATCATCGAACTCCAGCTGCTAGCGCGGCTATCCGATGATATATTCAATGTTCCGACGATCACCGCATCATCGATCTTGCGATGCGTGAGGAGAAACTTGATCCGAGCTCGGATCGAGAGCTTCTCTCTCTAGAGAGCGGGAGAAGAGAGAGGCTCTGGCCAAATTGACATGAATAGTTACTACGCTTGATCCCCTCTCCTCTATTTATAGTGGATTGTGGAAATTACCCGATTGGGTTCCCCGACCACCGTTAATTCCACATCCACTAAATAAATAACTATGACGACATAAAACTACGTCAATATTATTTATTTATTTTATCACATACTTGTAATATAAATATATATATATATATATAATATTACATGATAAAATCTGATCCATTTAACTTGACTCGCTATCTCGCTTAATATTAAATGAACCTTGAATATTAAAATAATATTCGTTCGATTAATATTTTCTCATATTTACTGAACTCGTAAATACATTAAATAAATTCAATCCCAAATATTCATATCTTGAATATTAATGAATTCATTTAATTATTTTGGTGATCAACAACATGGACAATGCTTGGACCCCATGGCAGGGCCCACTATGTCCATATACCTATTCAAATGAATAGGGTGGATTATTGAATACGCTATTGTGTGTGATCCACTAGGACCTTATCTCAATAGCAGTGAATAAAATCCACAGACCAAGAGCGGGGTCTAGCAACCCATCATGTCCCCTAAAGAGATAATGATAGTCATTGCAACGACTACCAACCTACGAACACTGACTGTGTACTATAGTCTCTTTGTCATTAAATATCTCATAGGGCAAGACGCACCTTTGTGTCATCGTCCTTATCTTGCTTTATTATTTGTTGATCTATCCGGATGGATTTGCCTTTCTACTGCTTTGGCCAAAGACTTATGAAGGCGGCACCATCCTGATCAACCAGGCCTGAGATATATAACTTCCTAAACTTGGAACCGACAAATCCTTTCTTGACCATTCAACCAACGCCATACCACAAAAAATGCACCCAACACAAACTACCTTGCCACGACATTACTGCCATAGTTTTCACCTTGCATTAAAGTACGTAATTAAATGATATACATTGGTAATGGTCTCAAGTCAGGATACCAATACACATGTCCATAGATATGAACAACCAATGACACCCAAAACATGCGGTGTTCCTATTGATGAGTCTGTCCTCATGATCTCACTACTAGAGATCACCAAGTGCGAACTTCATGAGAAGAAGTCTTAATGCTTATGATCCCCCAGCACCTTATAGTCAGACATCTACTATGTCCAGTTAGTAATATGTATCTAGACTATAGAACATATATTTAAGATCAATGTCATTGAATCTCGAGGTTCTCATTATAGCCTGAGATCTGCTATAACCTCTTGACATGACAGTTAACCTTTGGACATTACCATTATTATAGTGGATGCAGAAAAGTCTGCACTATAATGGTAAGATATCATCATGCATATCTAACTGTACACATGATACGGTAATCAAAATTAATGCTAAGTTGGGTCTAGGGCACCCACTATTTCAAAAAAAAGTCCAAAGGTATGATGCATCCATTGCCTATACCCATGTGGAAATGGGAAAATGTTACTATGGACTTTGTCACGGGTCTCCCGAAGACGTCGAAGGGAAATAATTTGATATGGGTTGTAGTTGACCGACTCAACAAGACATCCCATTTCATCGCTATTCGTGAAGATCTCTCTCTTGAACAACTTTCAAAGTTATATGTGAAGGAAGTGGTGAGACTGCACGATGTTCCACTCTCAATTGTCTCAAACTGCGATCCAAGGTTCACATCTAAATTCTGGAGGAGTCTCCAACATGCTTTGAGTACTGAATTAAATTTCAGAATGACCTATCACCCCCAAACTAATGGAAAATCTGAAAGGACTATTTAGATTCTTAAAGATATTCTTAGATCCTTCTCTCTAGAATTCAAAGGTGGTTGGGATCAGCATCTCCCATTGGTTGAGTTCTTATACAACAATAACTTCCACTCGATTATTCAGATGGCTCTATATGAAGCTCTATATGGAAAGCAATGTAGAACTCCAACCTGTTGGGATGAAGTTAGAGAAAGAAAGCTACTTGGACCCGATCTTATTCAAGAGATGACAGAGAAGGTTAAAGTCATCCAGAAACACATCAAAGCTGCTCAAAGTCAGCAAAAGATCTATGATGACAACCGTCGAAGGGACTTGGAGTTCGAGGTTGGAGATAAAGTCTTCCTTCAAATATGTCCATGGAAGGGGATCATGCGATTCAGGAAGAAAGGGAAGCTAAGCCCAAGGTATATTGGCCCCTTTGATATCCTTGAACACATAGAATCCGTGGCCTATCGGCTTGCACTTCCACTAAATATGGCTCGAGTTCATAATGTTTTCCATGCATCACTCTTGAGGAAGTAAATACCTGATCCCTCACATGTACTAAACTCAGAGGTGGTGCAGCTGGAAGATGATCTCTCCTATGAGGAGCAACCAGTAAAGATTCTAGATCAGAGAGATAAGGTTCTGCGCAACAAGACAACCCATCTAGTCAGAGTGTTGTGGAGGAACCATAAGTTTGAAGAAGAAACATGGGAACTGGAGGAAGCAATGAAGGAAAAGTACCCACATCTATATTTGGCCTAGAATGTAAAATGAAATTTCAAGGGAGAAATTTCTTAAGGGAGGAAGAATGTAATGACCCAATGTTTTTAATGGAAATACATTTCTTATAAATATGCCATAAAATCACATAATAATGAACTAATAAGTGATAAGTGACCTTTATACATAAGTTTTTCACTTCTATGTTTGGAATTTTGAAAATCTGACATACACGGTTGTGTTCAAGATGTTTTTTGGAGTCTAATAAAACAAAAATAATTTTTGGTGAATAGTAACCTACCCTAATGAATAGTAACATACCCTTATGAATATTGATATACCCTAATGAATAGTAACCTCACCTATGATATTATAAAAATAATATTCAAGTTGTAAGTACAATATACCTATATTTTAGAATGAGTTAATGCATGTTTTAAATCTAGTTTTTGATAATAAATTATGATTTTAATTAAATATTAAAATAATCATATTTAGAAAATTATTTTTGAAAAATGGACTTAATTTTTGGATTCTACACATCGAAAAATGGTTAGGTTGAATTTTTGAGATTTTTCTGAAATACTTGAATTTTTGATGAATAGTAAAATACGATAATTTACCATATATATACATTATAAGCTAAATAAACTATTCCTAGCATCATGGATGATTTCACCACCCACGGTTCGAATTAAAATGATCCATTTACTATTCTTGGTCATGGAATACTTACTATTCTTTGTCTTTTGAATAAATAATAAATTAAGGATTATAATATCATGAAATCCCTCCTCTCCTCCACTATAAAAAACCCCCTTCACTCCATCTTCTCTCCACTCCTCTCAAGATCCAAGACTTATCTAAATTCTGCCCAAATCTCTCCCCAATGTCCTCTTCCATGTCTAAAAGCTCTCAGCCTCCTCAAAATACCAAAACCTCTCCCCTTAAGAGGTTCTCAAAGGAGGAAGTCTCAAGAGGAAAATTCCTCTTCCCAAATTTCTTCTTTTCTTTTAAGTTCTTTTCTTTTTAATTTCTTTCCTCACATACCTTCACCATAGTAGTATTATAAATCTAGTAGCATACATGTAATATAAGTTCTTCATTCTATTGGTATATTTCATTAACTTCTCTCCTTTCCCCACCCTTTTATTTGAAAGAAATGAAAGCACAGTTTGAGATGTGCTAATTTAGCACATTCAAGGACAACAGTTTATCAATTTCTATTATTATCTTTAATTATGGTCAGGAAACCATTTGTGTTATGGTTGAACCAGATTATTATATATGTAATATCTTTTATTTTTGGTTCTTTAATCTTTTGGTACAAATGGAATTAATTTATAAATCAAAACACATTCTTTGTAATCAAACCCACCGATTAACAAAAACGGTTATCACTAAGGTTATATATGTAATAATTTGACATCACTCTAAGTAACCTAATTAAAATTAAAACCGTGTAATCTCCTGGATATGAACTAAAGAAAATAACTTCAATTATTGACAACCACTTTCATCTTTCATATAATCCAAACTTGAATATAAGTGAACCGATCTTTTAAAGCCAAGTAAACAAACGAGCCCGAACATTGAAATTGAACCTTATAACTAATCAAAAAGGATTTGAATGAACTATAAAGGGTTATAATAAATAAACTAAATATATAAGATGTTCTTGAATTATTAATTAATAAGCCTAATTTTTTTATTCAGGTCGTTAATAACAAGTGGAGAACACCAACGGATTTAAGGTAAGGGATCCTCCCCTTTCACTCTTAATCAAGATTGTTCTCTATGATATGCCTTTTTTTCATAATACCAAGTGATGGGGTATGTTTATAAACCTTACCCATACTGACCTAATGTTTTATAAGTGATTATAAACCCCTTTTCTCTCTCATCAATCCCTCTTAGGTACACCCGACACCATGCCGGTAAAATTGTAACGAATTCTACCCAAACCTTCTTCGTTCTTTCGGGTTGCCTTATCATTATTTAAAAATGGTGTTATCATATCTATTTATACGAATCTTATGAATTCTTTATAGTTTTAAAATATTCTAATATCAAGACCCTTTCATCACTTTCTTTCGAGGATATACATGTTTTTGAAAGATTCTCTCCTTGGAACTTTCCGATAAGCAAACCTGTTTTAAGGGGACTTCCCAAATTTTTACCCAAATTTAAAGTTCACTCTATCCTCTATTTTAAGACACCATTGTATTTATAAAATTAGTATTTTTATTATGAAAATTTTCTTGGTTCAATTCTGGTTTTATATAAAATAATATCCTCTTTTCTATTTGAAAAGCTCTAGAGTGTTTTCCTTAAAACCACACAAAAATGTTTTAATGATAATGTTTCTAAAATACATTTCTAATATGTTGTCACTTATATTTGACACAACTTACCATGTTATATGCCTATTTTACCCTATGAACTTCCATTTATGTTCTAATCCTTTCCTTTCATGTACACTTTCATAATACACCCATTGGATATGTTTTATGTCATGATCGTGGTACCCAATTCTTTCCATGGGTACCCTTATGTTTATGTATGGTTGATTGTGTATGATTGTATATGTGGTAAGAATATTTATGTGGAAAGAATATTAATGAAAATATTGAGATGGGTGCGCCCAGATAGCGCTCTAATGCATTGGGTAAGGATGAAGTCTCATGAGATGTGATGTGAAATGAGATTGGCGGTTAGCCTTGACCCGTACTAAAATGGGAAACAAGATTAGCGGTTAGCCTTGAACCGTACTAAAGATATGATTTATGATTCTTCCACATTTATATGATTCCATGTTTATATGATCCTATGCTTATATTAAATTATTTTATAAGTTTCATTCTTTGGATATCATTATGTCATGCCTCCTAACTCATGTGCTTGAGATGTATCCTTATGTTCATTCCTTTACTGGAATTTTTAGCTCATCCCTTTGTTCATGTGTTCCCCAGGGTACCCTATGCAGATGTAAGAGCTCAAAGGAATTTAGAAGCTCTTTATGGAGATTAAATAAAGAAGTTTTTTTAGTCCCATGTTTTATGTTATATGTACCTAGTCTTCCAAGACACTAGTATTAACGATCCTTGGCTTGTACTCTGATGATTAATTTTGATTAAAATCATGAATTTTTTTATGAAAAAGGCTTGGGTCACTATAGTTGGTATTAGAGTATGGTCTAGTTATTTTTGGAGATTAGGAATAGAGCACCTTAGTGAGAACCTTAAGGATGAGACTAAGTATAAGAAAACAGTCCTAAATTTTGGTGAGTATAGAGTAAATGGTTTATCGAGCAAATACATCCCTGTCTGGATACGAGCAGATAGAGGCAGCTCTGGAACAAATGTATCTAGGGGTAAAACCCAAAAACACCACTTTGAGCTAGACTCTAATGGGAACTGGTGCACGATAATAGGACTTGCTACACTCTTTGTTACGACACTCCCGGGGGATATGCTTTGGTATATTCACAAGCTTAGTACAAACCATTATTAAGCAACAAAAAAGCCCATAAGAATATAAGTTAAGAAATAGATAGAGGATAACCTAGATATAAACCTAAGGAATCACAAGTTAGGATGTACTTATTCTTTATAAGTTTATCCTTTAATGTTCAATTTTTCCTTTTTATGCTCAATAGATAAGTATTCAAGACCTCTAATTATATGTTCTTTTTCTTAGTTAATGGCAGGAAATAGAAGAACACATTCCAACAACCAATGTGATAGGCAATGTAATGATTTCCCTAATGACATGCCTGATGTGATGGAAGCGGGTGCTCAAAACTTCATGGTAGTACTTGCTCAGCTGGCTCGTGTTATGAATAACAACTTGAATGAGGTGGAATGTACCCCTCCTTCAAGGAAAGAGAAAGTTGCCGTAGAATCCTTCATGCGGAAAAGGCCTCCCATGTTTAGTGGGTCTTACGATCCCCTCCTCACAGAACAATGGATTAACTCCATTGAAAATATTTTCTCTATCCTCCAGTGCTCAGAAGAAGAGAAAGTTATACTGGTAGTCTATAGTTTTGATGGAGAAGCTGATCAGTGGTGTACACTAATCAAGAATAAAAAGTCCCAAGAGAAAATTGGTTCCATAGATTGGGAGGAATTCAAGAGGATGTTTTTCAACAAATATTTTCCTCGAACCCTGCATCTCAAGATGGAAAGAGAGTTCCTTGGACTAAATCAGAAGGAAGATGAGTCCATCAGAGCGTATGAAGCAAACTTTAAAAGGCTTCCAAGGTACACCTCTGGCTTTGTCATGAACACTGAAAGCAAGGTGGATCACTTCTTTAGTGGACTAAAGCCGAGTCTATGAAAAGTGTTGGCGATTCGAGACTTCAACATCTATGAGGAGATTGTTCGTTGTTCCCTCAAGGTTGAAATGGATATTGGAGACTCTCAGTGGTCTCATGGTCCTAGTGAAAAGAAGCGGAAAATGGAGAACAACATGGGTGTTTCATCAAAAAATACCATGATGGAAAGAATCCTCACTTTCCCCTTTGCAAGAATTGTGGGAAGAAGCATCTTGGTGACTGTCTAAAGGGAACTAGGAATTGATTCAAATACGGGAAGTTTGGTCATCTGGCCAAGATATGCCGAAGGGATATGAAAAATCCCGCTAATGTTGAAGAAGAAAGGAAGGTTTAAATCAACACTCAGCCTGCAGTGCAGTGTTATAACTGCAATGAGCTTGGGCATTATGCGAACAGTTGCCCTAAGCCAAGGGTTGTCAGAGGCAATTAGCAACAACCTCCAAGGAAACAAGGAAGGGCATATGATATCACTACTACTGAGGTGGATCCAGAAAATGATGTGGTGATAGGTACACTTGTTATTCATTCAAGAATAGAGACCATGCTATTTGATTATGGTTCTATGCATTCTTTCATATCATGCAAGTTTAGTAGAACTATTCAAACACCACCTCAAAATTTGTAGGAAAAGTTAATGTTTGTGGACTGAACCACCCAGAAAATCTTGTCATACTTCCTTTAGTGGAATTTGACACTATCTTGGGCATGGATTGGCTATCTTTGTACAAGGCCAACATCAACTGTCGGGAAAGGGAGATTACTCTTCACATCCCGAAGCATCCTCAGATTCTTTACAAGTGCAAGGAGGAAGATTAGTCTTCTTTATAATATTAGTCTCAAGTTTGGATATTGCTTCTTTATGAGCATGCATACCTAGCTCAAATGATTGAGACAAAGGAGAGAATCATGCTTGAAGACATGCCCATCGTGAGGGATTACACTGATGTATTCCCTGAAGAGTTTCCTAATCTTCTCCCTGACCGAGAGGTTGAGTTCTCAATTGAATTTATCCCTGGATCTCTGACAATCTGAAAGACACCTTACAAAATGGCCACCATAGATCTAGAAGATCTAAATAAGAAGTTACATGAGAATATGAAGAAGGGTTTTATACGCCCGAGTGCTTCACTGTGGGGTGCTTCATTCCTCTTCGTCAAGAAGAAGAATGGATAAATACGCCTCAGCATTGATTATCGTGAGCTCAATAAAATCAATATAAAGAACAAGTATCCCCTTCCACAAATATATGACTTGTTCAATTAGCTTCGTGGGGCTAGTTATTTCTCTAAGGTGGACCTTCGATCAGGATATCACCAATTAAAGGTGAGGAAGGAAGATATTCCCAAGACCACCTTTCAAATGAGGTATGGACACTATGAGTTCATAGTGATGCCCTTCGGACTCACTAATGCTCCAGAAATTTTCATGGATTTAATTAATAGAGTCTTTAGAGATTACCTCAACAAATTTGTGGTGGTCTTTATTGATGATATTCTGATATACTCGAAGAGAAAGGAGGAACATGGGGAGCATTTGGAAACTGTGTTAAACACTTTGCGAAGGGAGAAGTTGTATGAAAAGTACAGTAAATATGAGTTATGGATGGAGGAAGTATCATTCTTGGGGAATGTTATCACCAGGAAAGGGATATCTGTGGACCCTTCCAAGACGAAGGCAATTGAAGAGTGGCTGAGGCCAACTTCTGTAATGGAGATCCGTAGATTTTTAGGACTAGCTCGGTATTATCGATGATTCCTGAAGAACTTTTCACGATTGTAAAACCCAATGACCAAGCTGACATGGAAGGGAGTTAAGTTCGTCTGGACATAGGAATGTGAAGACTGTTTCAAGGAGTTAAAAAATAGGCTTACCACTGCGCCAGTACTCACACTCCCTTCAAGTGGAGAACTCATTGTGGTGTATAGTGATGCTTCTAAGAAAGGCTTAGGCTGTGTGATAATGAAAAATGATAAAGTGATAGCCTATGCCTCAAGGCATTTGAAAATCCATGAGCAAAACTATCCAACGCATGATCTGGAGTTGGCGGCTCTGATCTTTGCGTTGAAAATCTGGCGGCATTATCTCTATAGGAAAAAATGTGAGATATATACTGACTACAAGAGTCTCAAATATATATTCACACAGAAAGAGCTTAATACGAACTAGCGAATATGGATAGAGCTCATCAAGGATTATGACTGCTCAATCCACTACCATCCCAGTAAGGCAAACAAGGTGGCGGATGCCCTAAGTAGAAAGGATCTTGTATCTTTATCAATGATGAAAATTGAAAGGGATCCGATCTTCTTATATTTTCAAAGAATGGACATGGGAATCATTAAGGGAGGAACATCATCAATCCTTTCTCAAATGATTTCTCAACCATCCCTCTTGGAGAAAATAAAGGATGACCAAAGGATGTGGAAATTCAGAAAAGGGTGGAAGCTGTTAAAAATGGGAAATCCTCTAATTTCAAAATTGATGAGGAAAGAGTTGTAAGATTTGGGACCAGATTATCTGTACCATCTGATCCAGAGATAAAGAAGGAGCTATTAAATGAGGCACATAGCTCGACCTTCTCTATCCATCCTGGGTGTACCAAAATGTACCGTGATCTCCGAGAACACTTCTTGTGGGATAACATGAAAAAGGAGATTGTAGAATATATATCAAGGTGATTGGCATGCCAGCAAGTTAAAGATGAGTGACAAAAGTCCAAAGGTATGATGCATCCATTGCTTATACCCATGTGGAAATGGGAAAATATTACTATAGACTTTGTCACGGGTCTCCTGAAGACGTCGAAGGGAAATAATGCGACATGGCTTGTGGTTGACTGACTCACCAAGACATCCCATTTCATCGCTATTCGGGAAGATCTCTCACTTGAACAACTTTCAAAATTATATTTGAAGGAAGTGGTGAGACTGCATGGTGTTCCACTCTCAGTTTTCTCTGACCGCGATCCATGGTTCACATCTAAATTCTGGAGGACACTACTGGAAAAGGGACCTTTCCCAACAGTTGTGTACCAACGGTTCAATGAACCGTTGGCATATCTTGTTTTTCCCAACGGTTTATAGAAATCGTTGGGAAAAACCCCTCAATGCATAGTTTTCCCAACGGTTTCATAGAACCGTTGGGAAAGATAGGTTTTTCCCTTGTTTTCCCAACGGTTTATATGGAACCCTTGGGAAAGATAGATTTGTCCCAACGGTTCTAAAAACCGTTGGGAAAAGTGGTGAAGAAATCTTGTTTTCCCAACGGTTCTATGGAACCGTTGGGAAATGTTGGTCATTCCCAACGGTTTTTAATAACCGTTGAAAAAAAAAGCCCCAAATACCAAATCGAGCCAGCGGCCTCCCCACATTCCAGAAGCATTCAGTTCGTGTCCTCCTGGAGCGATTCCTTGCAGAAGGACCTCCCAATCCCCACATCTTCCATCAGATCAGCACCTACCAGGTTAGACTCCTATATTTTATCAACGATATAGTTCCAGCTCTTATAAATCATATACTTCTATTCTTGATTTCGTTATTCCCAATTATTAGGGTTTTTGTAAAAATTTATGATTGTTTCATGGTGGTCATGTGCACCACTATAGGTACATTGATTCACTAATTTATTTTGGTATTTCCATAAAATTCGAATACAATTTATTAATGAATCAATGTTGAGTGTTAACATGACATTCATGTTCTTTATTTAAAGTGTAAACAAATACTTATATAGAATTTCCTTGTAAAACCTGATGGTTTAACTCTAGTTAAATGGAATCATAATTTTGTATGTTATTAATATTTAGTAATTGGTGAGGTGAATCATATATGTATATGAAAAATGGATCAAGATCATTTAGTATTGGATAGAATTATTCCCTAGTAATGTGAGACCCTTATGTTGTGGGGTGAGTATGGAGTAGTGAGATATATTGCTTGTTACTTACCTTTTTTCAATTCTATGAGGTAATGATGGCATGCACTAATTTTTTGAGATTTGTCAATGTTTTTATGGTTTTGATAGTGATCCATGATGTGTATCCTAGTATGTAAGATCCTGTTGGGTATTAGACCCTAGATTGGGTGAATTTGTATGCGGTAGGGTGCTTTCTAGGATGGGTTGGAGTTGAGTTATTTTTATATATTATCTGTTTTTATGGATGTTGTCTTTTAGTGGTTGTGTGTTTGGGAACCCCCCTCCTTCCTAGACCCTGGAACCCCCCCCCCACCCTCCTCCCTGGACCCTGGACAGCCCCGCCGAATAGCCCCCCAGACAGCCCCCCGGATAGCCCCCCCCACCCTCCTCCCTGGACCTCGGACAACCCCCCAGATAGCCCCCCGGACAGCCCCCCCACCCCACCCTCTTCCTTGGACCTCGGAAAACCTCCCGAATAGCCCCGGACAGCCCCCGGACAGCCCCCCGAACAGCCCCCCCACCCTCCTCCCTGGACCCCAGACAGCCCCCCCAACCCTCCTCCTTGGATCCTGGACAACGCCCCGAACACCCCCCGGACAGCCCCCCACCCTCCTCCCTGGACCCCAGACAGCCCCCCTACCCTTTTCCTTGGACCCCGAACAACCCCCCGAACATCGTTCGGCCAGTTTGGACCCCCCCCACACGCATTTATCAAGCGCGCGGAACGCTTAAAGAACACATAATGAGCCCTACCGCGCAGACCGCACGTCCGATTGATGTTCCGTCTACGCGTGCACATCGCGAATAATAATTGGATTGTTTTCCTGTGATTTCAGGTCAATCCGATGTCGTCCGCTATGAGTTTGACCGTTAGACGCCCGTTTTGGCCCTTTATGATACCATAACGGCGTTCCCGGTCACCGCGGGCACACGACACGTCCGATTGACGTGCCGTGTGCTCGACCACATCACAATTCACTCACCCTTTGATGTCGTCCGATTTCAGGCCATTCGGACTTTGTTCGGCCAGTTTGGACCCCCCACGCGCGTTTATCAAGCACGTGCAACGCTTAAAAAACGCATAATGAGCCCTCCCGCGCAGACCGCACGTCCGATTGACGTTCCGTCTGTGTGTTCACGTCGTGAATAATAATGGGATTGTTGTCCTGTGATTTCAGGTCAATCTGATGTCGTCCGCTATGAGTTTGAACGTTAGACGCCCATTTTGGCTGTTTATGACACCAGAAGGGCGTTCCCGGTCACCGCGGGCACACGGCAAGTCCGATTGACGTGCCTTCTGCTCGAACACATCAAAATTCACTCAACCTTTGATGTCGTCCGATTTCACGCCATTCGGAATTCATTCGGCCAGTTTGGACCCCCCCACGCGCGTTTCTCAAGCGCGCGCAACGCTTAAAGAACACATAATGAGCCCTCCCGCGCAAACCGCATGTCTGATTGATGTGCCTTCTGAGCGTACACGTCGCGAATAATAATGGTATTGTTGTCCTGTGATTTCAGGGCAATCCGATGTCGTCCGCTATGAGTTTGACCGTTAGACGCCCGTTTTGGCCGTTTGTGACACCAGAACGGTGTTCCCAGTCACCGCGAGCACACGGCACGTCCGATTGATATGAAGTCTGCTCTACCACATCACAATTCACTCACCCTTTTATGTCGTCCGATTTCAGGCCATTCGGACTTCGTTCGGCCAGTTTGGACCCCCCACGCGCTTTTATCAAGCGCGCGCAGCGCTAAAAGAACGCATAATGAGTCCTCCCGCACAGACCGCACGTCTGATTGATGTGCCGTCTGTGCGTGCACATCGAAAATAATAATGGGATTGTTGTCCTATGATTTCAGGTCAATCCGATATCGTCCGCTATGAGTTTGACCGTTAAACGCCCGTTTTGGCCGTTTTTGACACCAGAACGGCGTTCCCGGTCACCGCGGGCACACGGCACATCCGATTGACGTGCCGTCTACTCGAACACATCACAATTAACTCACCCTTTGATGTCGTCCGATTTCAGGCCGTTCGGACATCGTTCGGCCAGTTTGGACCCCCACCCCCACGCGCGTTTATCAAGCGCGCGCAACGCTTAAAGAACGCATAATGAGCCCTTCCGCGCAGACCGCACATCCGATTGATGTGCCGTCTGCGCGTGCACGTCGCGAATAATAATTGTATTCTTGTCCTATGATTTCAGGTCAATCCGATGTCGTCCTCTATGATTTTGACCGTTAGACGCCCGTTTTGGCCCTTTATGACACCAGAACGGCGTTCCCGGTCACCGCGGGCACACGGCATGTCCGATTGACGTTCCGTCTACTCGACCACATCACAATTCACTCACCCTTTGATGTCGTCCGATTTCAGGCCATTCGGTCTTCGTTCGGCCAGTTTGGACCCCCCCACCCCCACGCGCGTTTATCAAGCGCGCCCAACGCTTAAAGAACGCATAATGAGCCCTACCGCGCAGACCGCACATCCGATTGACGTGCCGTCTATGCGTGCACGTCGCGAATAATAATGAGATTGTTGTCATGTGATTTCAGGTTAATCCGATGTCGTCCGCTATGAGTTTGACCGTTAGACGCCCGTTTTGGCCGTTTTTGACACCAGAACGGCGTTCCCGGTCACCGCGGGCACACGGCACGTCCGATTCACGTTCCGTCTGCTCGACCACATCAAAATTCACTCACCCTTTGATGTCGTCCGATTTCAGGCCACTCGGTCTTCGTTCGGCCAGTTTGGACCCCCCACGCGCGTTTATCAAGCGCGCGCAACGCTTAAAGAACGCATAATGAGTCCTCCCGCGCAGACCGCACGTCCGATTGACGTTCCGTCTGCGCGTGCACGTCGAAAATAATAATGAGATTGTTGTCATGTGATTTCAGGTCAATCCGATGTCTTCTGCTATGAGTTTGACCGTTAGACGCCCGTTTTGGCCGTTTTTGACACCAGAACGGCGTTCCCGGTCACCGCGGGCACACGGCACGTCCGATTGACGTGCCGTCTACTCTAACACATCACAATTAACTCACCCTTTTATGTCATCTGATTTCAGGCCATTCGGACATCGTTCGGCCAGTTTGGACCCCCCACCCCCACGCGCGTTTATCAAGCGCGTGCAACGCTTAAAGAACGCATAATGAGACCTTCCGCGCAGACCGCACATCCGATTGATGTGCCGTATGCACGTGCACGTCGCGAATAATAATTGTATTCTTGTCCTATGATTTCAGGTCAATCCGATGTCGTCCGCTATGATTTTGACCGTTAGACGCCCGTTTTGGCCCTTTATGACACCAGAACGGCGTTCCCGGTCACCGCGGGCACACGACATGTCCGATTGATGTTCCGTCTGCTCGACCACATCAAAATTCACTCACCCTTTGATGTCGTCCGATTTCAGGCCACTCGGTCTTCGTTCGGCCAGTTTGGACCCCCCACGCGCGTTTATCAAGCGCGCGCAACGCTTAAAGAACGCATAATGAGTCCTCCCGCGCAGACCGCACGTCCGATTGACGTTCCGTCTACGCGTGCACGTCGAAAATAATAATGAGATTGTTGTCATGTGATTTCAGGTCAATCCGATGTCTTCCGCTATGAGTTTGACCGTTAGACGCCCGTTTTGGCCGTTTTTGACACCAGAACGGCGTTCCCGGTCACCGCGGGCACACGGCACGTCCGATTGACGTGCCGTCTACTCTAACACATCACAATTAACTCACCCTTTTATGTAATCCGATTTCAGGCCATTCGGACATCGTTCGGCCAGTTTGGACCCCCCCACCCCCACGCGTGTTTATCAAGCGCGCGCAACGCTTAAAAAACGCATAATGAGTCCTACCGCGCAGACCGCATGTCCGATTGATGTGCCGTCTACGCGTGCACGTCGCTAATAATAATGGGATTGTTGTCCTGTGATTTCAGGTCAATCCGATGTCGTCCGCTATGAGTTTGACCGTTAGACGCCCGTTTTGACCGTTTTTGACACCAGAACGGCGTTCCCGGTCACCGCGGGCACACGGCACGTCCGATTGATGTGTAGTCTACTTGAACACATCACAATTAACTCAGCCTTTGATGTCGTCCGATTTCAGGCCATTCGGACATCGTTCGGCCAGTTTGGACCCCCCACCCCCACGCGCGTTTATCAAGCGCGTGCAACGCTTAAAGAACACATAATGAGCCCTTTCGCGCAGATCGCACATCCGATTGATGTGCCGTCTGTGCGTGCACGTCGCGAATAAAAATTGTATTCTTGTCCTATGATTTCAGGTCAATCCGATGTCGTCCGCTATGATTTTGACCGTTAGACGTCCGTTTTGGCCCTTTATGACACCAGAACGGCGTTCCCGGTCACCGCGGGCACACGGCATGTCCGATTGACGTGCTGTCTGCTCGACCACATCAAAATTCACTCACCCTTTGATGTCGTCCGATTTCAGGCCACTCGATCTTCGTTCGGCCAGTTTGGACCCCCCACGTGCGTTTATCAAGCGCGCGCAACCCTTAAAGAACGCATAATGAGTCCTCCCGCGCAGACCGCATGTCCGATTGACGTTCCGTCTATGCGTGCACATCGAAAATAATAATGAGATTGTTGTCATGTGATTTCAGGTCAATCCGATGTCTTCCGCTATGAGTTTGACCGTTAGACGCCCGTTTTGGCCGTTTTTGACACCAGAATGGCGTTCCCGGTCACCGCGGGCACACGGCACGTCCGATTGACGTGCCCTCTACTCGACCATATCACAATTAACTCACCCTTCGATGTCGTTCGATTTCAAGCCATTCAGACATCATTCGGCCAGTTTGGACCCCCCCACGCGCGTTTATCAAGCGCGTGCAACGCTTAAAGAACGCATAATGAGCCCTTCCACGCAGACCGCACATCCGATTGATGTGCCGTCTATGCGTGCACGTCGCGAATAATAATTGTATTCTTGTCCTGTGATTTCAGGTCAATCCGATGTCGCCCGCTATGATTTTGACCGTTAGACGCCCGTTTTGGCCCTTTATGACACCAGAACGGCGTTCCCGGTCACCGCGGGCACACGACACGTCCGATTGACGTGCCGTCTACTTGACCACATCACAATTCACTCACCCTTTGATGTCGTCCGATTTCAGGCTATTCGAACTTCGTTCGGCTAGTTTGGACCCCCCACGTGCGTTTATCAAGCGCGCTCAACGCTTAAAGAACGCATAATAAGCCCTCCCATGCAGACCGCATGTCCGATTGATGTGCTGTCTGCACGTGGACGTCGCTAATAATAATGGGATTGTTGTCCTGTGATTTTAGGTCAATCCGATGTCGTCTGCTATGATTTTGACCGTTAGACGCCCGTTTTGGCCGTTTATGACACCAGAACGGCGTTCCCGGTCACCGCGGGCACACGGCACGTCCGATTGACGTGCCCTCTGCTCGACCATATCACAATTAACTCACCCTTCGATGTCGTCCGATTTCAAGCCATTCAGACATCGTTCGGCCAGTTTGGACCCCCCCACGCGCGTTTATCAAGCGCGTGCAACGCTTAAAGAACGCATAATGAGCCCTTCCGCGCAGACCGCACATCCGATTGATGTGCCGTCTATGCGTTCACGTCGAGAATAATAATTATATTCTTGTCCTGTGATTTCAGGTCAATCCGATGTCGTCCGCTATGACTTTGACCGTTAGACGCCCGTTTTGGCCCTTTATGACACCAGAACGGCGTTCCCGGTCACCGTGGGCACACGGCATGTCCGATTGACGTGCCGTCTGATCGACCACATCACAATTAACTCACCCTTTGATGTCGTCCGATTTCAGGCCATTCGGTCTTCGTTCGACCAGTTTGGACCCCCCCACCCCCACGCGCGTTTATCAAGCGCGCGCAACGCTTAAAGAACGCATAATGAGCCCTACCGCGCAGACCGCACTTCCGATTGATGTGCCGTCTGTGCGTGCACGTCGCGAATAATAAATGGATTGTTGTCCTATGATTTCAGGTCAATCCGATGTCGTTCGCTATGATTTTGACCGTTAGACACCCGTTTTGGCCCTTTATGACACCAGAACGGCATTCCCGGTCACCGCGGGCACACGGCACGTCCGATTGACGTTCCGTCTGCTCGAACACATCACAATTCACTCACCCTTTGATGTCGTCCGATTTCAGGCTATTCGGACTTCGTTCGGCAAGTTTGGACCCCCCACGTGCGTTTATCAAGCGCGTGCAACGCTTAAAAAACGCATAATGAGCCCTCCCATGCAGACCGCACGGGATTCGGTTTCCATTGAAACTTTAGGAGAAAGATCCATGGGTCATATGTGACGTGTAAGAATCAACCCCGCCTCAATCTGAGACGCTGTGTGGCCGGCACCACTCAAAGTGTCTGTCTTTTGTTTCAAAAGGACGTCATTTTAAGTGAAAAGCATCAACTGACATACGGAAAACTGACCAAATGAATTCGGATTGTGTCGATACATTATTAAAATGATCCATGGGTCATATGTGACGTGTAAGAGTCAACCCCGCCTTAATATGAGGCACGGTGTGGCCAGAATCACTCTATGTGGCTCTCTTTTGCTTAAAATGGACAACAATTTAAGTACATACGGAAAACCGACCAAACGCATTCGGTTTCCATTGAAACATTAAGAGAACGATCCATAGGTCATATGTGACAAGTATGAGTCAACACCGCCTCAATCTGAGGCGCGGTGTGGCCGGAACCACTCAAAGTGTCTGGCTTTTGTTTCAAAAGTACGTCATTTTAATTGAAAAACATCAACTGACATACGGAAAACCGATCAAATGCATTCGGATTGTGTCGATACATTAGCACAACGATCTAGGGGTCATATGTGACGTGTATGAGTCAACCCCACCTCAATCTGAGGCGCGTTGTGGACGGTAGCACTCCAGGTGTATGCATTATGTTTAAAATGGACATTACTTTAGGTAAAAATATATGGTATACAAAAAACAGATCAAATTATGAATTGACTTCCAGATTCCACATATAATTATCATCTAAATTTTAAATTGAATTCTAAATGAATTATGTATGTTTATAATTACGTTATCAATTCTAATTTAATTATGGATGTGTATAGTTCTACCATTATATGTTAAACGTGTTTGAATTTGTTCTCTATATGTAAGTGTTAGTTGGTTATTGCAGGTACAATAATTTTATATATGTATGTGTTAGTTTATTGCAGGTACAATAATTGGATTGAAAAATGAGAGGGAACCCACAAAACCAGACCTGGTGGTGGTCAAATTGGAGAGCTGGAGCTGCTGGCCAAATTGGGGAGCTGCTGGCAGATTTGCCCAGCAGAGGCTATGCCAACGGTTCAAAACCGTTGGCATAGAAACTCTAGGATTAGTTTTACCAACGATTCATAAAACCGTTGGTAAAAAACCTTTCCCAACGGTTTAGAACCGTTGGGAAAGAGTAGAGTTTGGATTTTTCCCAACGGTTTTCTAAACCGTTGGGAAAAACATGCTAATTTGAAGCCTATTCCAACGGTTTTTAAACCGTTGGGAAAAAGGTTTCCCAACGGTTTTTGAAGAACCATTGGCATAGGGTAATCTTTCTCCACCCTATGCCAACGGTTCAGTGTAAACCGTTGGGAAATGTTTTTCCCAACGGCTTACTTCCCTACGGCTGGAAGAACCGTTGGTATATGTTATACCAACGGTTGTCCAGCCTTTCCCAACACTTCTCAACCGTTGGTAAATGTTTTATTTCCAGTAGTGGGAGTCTTCAATATGCTTTGAGTACTGAATTAAATTTCAGCATGACCTATCACCCCCAAACTGATGGCCAATCTGAAAGGACTATTCAGACGCTTGAATATATTCTTAGAGCCTACTCTCTAGAATTAAAAGGTGGTTGGGATCAGTATCTCCCATTGGTTGAGTTCTCATACAACAATAGCTTCCACTCGAGTATTCAGATGGCTTCATATGAAGCTCTATATGGAAATCGATTTAGAACTCCAACCTGTTGGGATGAAGTTTGAGAAATAAAGCTACTTGGACCCGATCTTATTCAAGAGATGACAGAGAAGGTTCAAGTCATCCAGAAACACATCAAAGCTGCTCAAATTCGGCAAAAGAGATATGATGACAACCGTCGAAGGGACTTGGAGTTCGACATTGTAGATAAAGTCTTCCTTCTAATATCTCCATGGAAGGGGATCATGCGATTCGGGAAGAAAGGGAAGCTAATCCAAAGGTATATTGGCCCCTTTCAGATCCTTGGCCGCATAGGAGCCGTGGCCTATTGTCTTGAACTTCCACCAAATATGGATCGAGTTCATAATGTTTTCCACGTATCACTCTTGAGGAAGTAAATACCCGATCCCTCACATATACTAAACTAAGAGGTGGTGCAGCTGGAAGATGATCTCTCCTATAAGGAGCAGCCAGTAAAGATTCTGGATCAGAGAGATAAGGTTCTAGGCAACAAGACAACCCATCTTGTCAAAGTGTTGTGGAGGAACCATAAGTTTGAGGAAGCAACATGGGAACTGGAGGAAGCAATGAAGGAAAAGTACCCACATCTATTTTTCTCCTAGATTGTAAAATGAAATTTCAAGGGCGAAATTTCTTAAGGGGGGAAGAATGTAACGACCCAATGTTTTTAATGGAAATTACCTTCTTATAAATATGCCATAAAATCATATAAAAATGAACTACTAAGTGATAAGTGACCTTTATACATAAGTTTTTCACTTCTATGTTTGGATTTTTGAAAATCTGACATACACGGTTGTGTTCAAGAAGTTTTTTGGAGTCTAATAAAACAAAAATAATTTTTGGTGAATAATAACCTACCCTAATGAATAGTAACATACCCTTATGAATATTGATATACCCTAATGAATAGTAACATCACCTATGATAGTATAAAAATAATATTCAAGTTGGAAGTACAATATACCTATATTTTAGAATGAGTTAATGCATGTTTTAAATCTAGTTTTTGATAATAAATTATGATTTTAATTAAATATTAAGATAATCATATTTATAAAATTATTTTTGAAAAATGTACTTCATTTTTGGATTCTACACGTCGAAAAATGGTTAGTGTGAATTTTTGATATTTTTCTGAAATCTTTGAATTTTTTATGAATAGTAAAATACGATAATTTACCATATATATACATTATAAGCTAAATAAACTATTCCTAGCATCATGGATGATGTCACCACCCATGGTTCGAATTCACCTGACCCATTTACTATTCTTGTTCATGGAATACTTACTATTCTTTGTCTTGTGAAGAAATAATAAATTAAGGATTATAATATTATGAAATCCCTCCTCTCCTCCACTATAAAAACCCCCCTTCACTCCCTCTTCTCTCCACTCATCTCAAGATCCAAGAATTCTCTAAATTATGCCCAAATCTCTCCCCAAGGTCCTACCCCACGTCCAACATCTCTCAGCCTGCTCAAAATACCAAAACCTCTCCCCTTAAGAGGTTCTCAAAGGAGGAAGTCTCAAGAGGTAAATTCCTCTTCCCAAATTTCTTCTTTTCTTTTAAGTTATTTTATTTTTAATTTCTTTCCTCACCTCCCTTCACCATAATAGTATGATAAATACAGTAGCATACATGTACTAAAATGTCTTAATGATAGTGGTATATTTCATTATCTTCTCTCCTTTCCCCACCCTTTTATTTGAAAGAAATGAAAGCACCGTTTCAGATGTGCTAATTTAGCACATTCAATGACAACAATTTATCAATTTATAATTTTATATTTAATTCTGGTCAGGAAACCATTTGTGTTATGGTTGAAACAGATTATTATATATGTAATATCTCCTATTTTTGGTTCTGTAATCTTTTGGTACAAATGGAATTAATTTATAAATCAAAACACATTCTTTGTAATCAAACCCACCGAATAACAAAAACGGTTATCACTAAGGTTATATATGTAATAATTCTACATCACTCTAAGTAACCTAATTAAAATTAAAACCATGTAATCTCCTAGATATTAACTAAAGAATATAACTTCAATTCTGGACAACAAATTTCGTCTTGCATATAATCTAAACATGAATATAAGTGAACCGATCTTTTAAAGAGAAGTAAACAAACGAGCCCGAACAATGAAATTGAACCTTATAACTAATCAAAAAGGATTTTAATTAACTATAAAGGGTTATAATAAATCAATTAAATATAGAAGATGTTATGGAATTATTAATTAATAAGCCTAATTTGTTTATTCAGGTCGTTAATAACAAGTGGAGAACACCAACGAATTTAAGGTAAGGGATCCTCCCCTTTCACTCTTAATCAAGATTGTTCTCTATGATATGCCTTTTTTGCATAATAAAAAGTGATGGGGTATGTTTATACACCTTCCAAATACTGACATAATGTTTTATAAGTGATTTTAAACCCCTTATCCCTCTCATCAAGCCCTCTTATGTACACCCGACACCATGCCGGTAAAATTGTAACGAATTCTACCCAAACCTTCTTTGTTCTTTCGGGTTGCCTTATATTTTTTTAAAAATGGTGTTATCATATCTATTTATACGAATCTTATGAATTCTGTATATTTTTAAAATAATCTAATATCAATACCCCTTCATCACTCTCATTCTGGGATATACATGTTTTTGAAAGATTCCCTCGGAACTTTTCGATAAGCAAACCTGTTTTAAGGGGACTTCCCAAATTTTTACCCAAATTTTAAGTTCACTCTATCCTCTGTTTTAAGACACAATTTTATTTATAAAATAAGTATTTTTATTATGAAAACCTTCTTGGTTCAATTCTGGTTTTATATAAAAGAATGTCCTCTTTTCTATTTGAAAAGCTCTAGAGTGTTTTCCTTAAAACCGCACAAAAAGGTTTTAATAATAATGTTTCTAAAATACATTTCTAATATGTTTTCACTTATATTTGACACCACTTACCATGTTATATGCCTATTTTACCCTATTAATGTCCATTTATGTTCTAATCCTTTCCTTTCATGGACACTTTCATAATACACCCATTGGATATGTTTTATGTCATGATTGTGGTACCCAATTATTTCCATGGGTACCCTTATGTTTATGTATGGTTGATTGTGTATGATTGTATATGTGGTAATAATATTTATATGGAAATAATATTCATGAAAGTTTTGAGATGGACGTGCCCATATTGAGCTTCAATGCATTGGGTAAGGATAAAGTCTCATGAGATGTGATGTGAAACGAGATTGGCGGTTAGACTTGACCTATACTAAAATGGGAAATGGGACTGGCGGTTAGCCTTGACCCATACTAAAGATATGATTTATGATTCTGCCACATTTATATGATTCCATGTTTATATGATCCCTTTCTTATATTAAATGATTTTATAAGTTTCATTCTTTGGATATCATTATGTCATTCCTCCTAACTCATGTGCTTGAGATGTATCCTTATGTTCATTACTTTACTAGGATTTTTAGCTCATACCTTTATTCATGTGTTCCCCAGGGTACCCTATGCAGATGTAAGAGCTCAAAGGAAGTTAGAAGCTCTTTATGGATATTAAATAAATAAGTTTTTTAGTCTCATGTTTTATGTTATATGTACCTAGTCTTCTAAGACACCAGACTTAACAATCCTTGGCTTGTACTATGATGATTAATTATGCTTAAAATCATGAAATGTTTTATGAAAAAGGCTTGGGTCGCTATATAAGGAGTGGGTCCTTATATTATCTCTCATTAGATAGGATTAACATGGTGCATAGTATAGAAAAGTGCCCCATAAACTGTGTGTAGTGGTGAGGGGTGGGCCTCTCCACTTGGGTTCTTGTGGCCTTGAGAAAGCTGCCTGTTAGTAATGATAGGAAATCTAGTGATGGGAACTTGAGTTTGACCTTGTAAGATGTTTATGATGGAGTGTTTATCTTAGATGGGTGTAGCCTTGTATGGATGAACTCGTGGAGTGTATTCTACTAGTTTTTTGTTACCTTTAAATCCTCGATTAGAATCCGGTAGCTGGATTTGAGGTCAAAACCTCATGAGACTTGGATTTTAAGATGAGTATATATTTGTGTTTCTGGGATTCCTTATAGTGTTGTCACGTGTCTATGTTGAAACCCCTAGTGGAATATTATAACTTGTTAGGTATAACTAAGGATAGTTTAATATGGAGTTTATCTCTCAATTGGGTTCCCTTTGGCTACGTTGAGTGGACTATTTCCTTTCAGTTTCTCTATTTTATTTTGGTTTTTTGGGGAACCTACTAATTATTATTATACTCACCCCTGTACAGTATTTTACCACACATGCTGTGTGTTGTGAAGACCACATTCCTTTAGATAGAGTCCTTGGAGGACCCAAGGAAGGCAAAGCTTAGTGAGCTAGACCAACCAAGGTGTTTACTGGAGTTGGACTGAGGAGATTTTAGGAAATTGTTTTTGACAACAATCCTCTCCTACTGAGTAGGTTGGAGGCTTTTATAGTTTTAGGTGGGTGTATATTTTTCCCTTTTTATGCGTTTAATACTTCTTTTTTACTCTAGTTTGGGATAGATATATGCATGCATTTTAGTTTCCACCCTTTTATATCTCTGTAATTTTGCATGGAGATATTTGTGGGTGAGTGCATACAAGTAATTTAAGAAAATGCCTCCCATATGTGTGATATTCCTACTCAAAACTAGTTGCCAGCCCCTGGACTATTAGAGGTGGGATTAGGGAGTTGTGGAATGGTATTCTTTCGGTCAGGTCATGAAAAATGTGTTTATTCAAAGTTTATAAAATAATATGGAGTTATTGTGTGTTTATATATGGATGATATGATGTTTTTTGGAACCAATATGGTTGGTGTAAATGAGATAAATAATTATTTCTCCTCTATGTTTAAAATGAAGGATCTTGGAATAGTAGATACTATTCTAGTTATTAATGTTAGAAAATATGGTGGGGGTATTCTTTAATTCACTTTCATTACATAGAAAAAATGTTAAATAAATTTTATTATCTTGGTTTCAAGGATCCTAATATTCCATTTAATTCTAGTGTTAAATTGTTAATTAATACGGGTAGAGTCGTAACACAACTTGAGTACACTAGTGAAAGTGGTTATTTATTTATGCAATTCATTGTACTAGACTTGATATTTCTTTTTTATTATGTAAAATGAATATATATACTAGTATTACTTGTGTGGATCATTGGAGATGTACAACAAGAATATTTGGATACTTGAGAAAGAAAAATATTTAAGTTTATAATACAATGTTTATCCTACTGTATTAGAGGATACACTAATACAAGTTGTATTACCTATATTGGTGATGATGAATCCACATCTGGATGGTTGTTTACTCTTGGAGGTTGTGCTGTTTCTTAGGGGAGCAAGAAAAAAACATGTATTTCACATTAGACCATGAATTCAGAGTTTATCACCTTAACAACATATGGAAAAGAACCAAAATAGATTAGGAATCTATATTTGGATATTAGATTGTGGAATAGTCTTATGCCTCATATCTATCAGTTATGATAGTGAAAAAAATTTGTACAAAGCATATATTTTCATTTACAATGGAAAGTATAGACATATATGTTTGATACACGATTATGTCAGACACTTGTTATGTCAGACACTTGTTACAATATGGTACGATAACAATTATCTATGTTAGATCATATAAAAACCATGAAGATCTGTTTAAAAATCTCTACAAAGAGATATCATTCATATGACTAATAAAGGGATGGGGTTAAAAACCATATATTAAATAATTTTTGTAATGGAAAACCAACACTTTCTATTAGAATATCATAGTCAAAGTGTCTAACATGTAAACAAAAGTTATGAATATTATTTTTGATATCGACAATTATAACCCAAAATACTTGGTTTCAAAATCATCTGTTATGTCATAAGGTCAAGTTATAAACTATTAAGAGAATATTAGGACTCTATGGGTTATTTGTTCTAATAACTGAATAACATTGTAATATTTTTCCTATGTGAACTTAGATTTGGCGGTAATTCTTATTGGAGTTAATGGATTTACTCCTTAGAGAGTTCATAAAAAGGATATAAGAACATATCCATAAAAGTGCTTCAAGATGAGATATGGGATGGAAAGAACATTGTACGTATCATATCTCTGGTTTATCTTAAAGATTAACAAGTTTAATGTTCTGAAAACTTATAAATATGATAATACTATGAGATATTGATACTAAGTAAAGGTTTAAATAAAAAACCCTTATTATGTATAATGATTCACTTGTTATCTAGAGAGTTAATATTTATAAATAAAAGTGTGATTGTAATAATTTTATTCATAAAATAAAAGAATAAAGGTGTTTTATGTTAGATACAATTTTTTTTGGTTTGGTTTGATTAATTGAACAAAAACCATATGGAAACCCACATTATAAATGGATCTAGAATCCTCAATGATACTTCATTATAAAAAGGGGTATTAGGAATTATTTTTCAATATATATATATATATATGATAAAATGATTTTAAATAATTTTAAAATATATATAATTTTTATTAAATTTTTTAGTTATATATAATATATATATAAATAAAATAAAATAAAATAATTTATAAAAAATTACTAATGATGAGATTATTCATAACATTTGGATTTCAAAATTTCAAAATTCTATTAATTGCCTTATTTCAATCAAATCAATGTATCATTTGATTGAAACGATGTGATCAAATTAGTGTGAATCACACTAATATTTATCTATAAATAAAGGGAAGGAGAGATTGACCATAATTACATTTTCTTCGATATGAAATTCTCCTGATGTTGTATGGATGTTAGAATTTTGTGATCAACATTCAAAAAATATTGGCCATATCCTCAAGGGAAATTTCCACTGAGAACCCTACATCATGAAGTGGTGGTGGATCAAACCCTTTTTGATATTGAATTGAATTCAAACATAAAGATTTAAAATTCATGTTTTCTTCTCTATCTTACTTTCTATTTTCTCAAAAAAACTAGTTAAAAAATTAAAATAATTTTATCAATGTAAAAAATACATTTTTAATAGAACTTTTTAACACTAGTGTTAAAAAAATTAATGATGCAAGTAATTGTTAAAAACAATGTGGAATATAATATTAAAAAACATGTATTTATTGTTTACCAATTCACTTATTTATTTTAACTTAGTAAATAATATTTGGAATCAATAGTTTTTTCTAATCACTAGGTTTGATAGGTTTTTACAATCAAGATTGTTATATTTTGGGTGGTCTTCTCATACCAACTTGGACTTAAAGTCTACCTTAATATCAAAGAGATGAATGTAAACAATAATATGTTCATCCTCTAACTAGATTCATGACACATTTTGGGGTATCATCATAACATAGGAAAAAACTTCATATAAATGGTGTTAGCATTGACATCCTTGAACTTACTACTTTGTACATTCGATTACCAAAATACTTATATTCTTGAATAATAATTAATTACTTATCACGTGATTATCTTTCTTCTGCATGAAACCTCTGTGATAATGTCATTGGGGTAATTGTCGCACTAAAAAGTCATAATTATTCTCCTCTATGATTAGAACCTACAAGTGTCCTGATAGTATTATTAAATATATGTTATATATACTGATGGTATCAATTGATGAGATGTAGAAGATATAGGCTATTAGGGGTGTAGACTCATAGGACTTTAAAAAAAATTTCTCATGGTGTACTCCCTTAGTAATCATCAATAACTATAATAGGATCTCCCTTTATTAGTGATCAAAATGGTTTTTTTAACAATATAAAAGTGATGATTTACTAAAAATCTTTACAAGTCAATCACTTTTATCTGTACTAAAAAAATCCCCATTTATCTTCATTTTTTTGTCATTGATAAATGGAGCTTTTATCAAGGTTTTTTAGTGATGATAAATTATCATTTATCCGCATTATAAAAACATTGATAAAACTATAAAAATATATATATTTAAAATATTTAGGTATTCTATTCACACCTCATCCCCCCTTTCTCAGTTCTCACCACCTTTCAACACTCTCCTTCCACCACCACCATTATTAGCACTCACCCCTCACCCCCTTTATTAGTGCTCAACTATTTCCCCCACTATACTCACCTGCGCACATCTGGATTCAAACTTGAGACCTCCAAGTGCAAAGTGAACACCGTTTCCACTATTCTATCTCATTTTATTCTTTATTTTACAATATTTATATTTATTTATACATATTTACACATATATATTTTTATCCATATATTTATATAATTATTTTTTAAACACATTTATAAAATATATGTGTGTATATGTATGTACTTATATATGTCTATTTGTTTATGGTAATATATATTTATATATTTATATTAATACATATGTATATTTTCATGTATATAATAAATATTTATATTTATTTAAATATATTATATATTAATATTTATTTACATATATTAGAATATACACATAAATATATATGTTTTTATTGTCACACACACTCACATATTTATAGATAAACATTATCTACAAACTTGTATAGGTATACAAGTATTCATGAATTTTTATAAGGTAAATAAAATGGATTCTTTTTATTTAAAATAATATGGATAATAAATATTTATTTCCATATAGTTTATATGTTTAAAAACTCATTTTAAATGTAAATATGTATAAATATTTATTTTTATAAATAATTTTTTATATGTTAATATATGAAAATATGTATATGTATATATATAAATATATATTATGTTATAAATAACACTATAATATAAAAAAAGTAAAAAATTTAATATAATAACATCCATATGAATTTAAACCTGAGGAATAAATTTAGAACTAATTAGAAAAGAAAGAATCCCCTCTTAAATGAAGCTGGAATTACATTTAATGTTAAAAAATTAAGGTATCTATACTAAAAAATTAGTTTTAAATGCATCCTAGACTTTTTTGATCAAGAAAATTCAAGGATCGAGGTTCCCCTTTGGTTTAAATGACATAGATCACTTCAAAAGATTCGATTTGACATCTTGTAGAGTCTAAACAGACACCCAAATCAAAAGTTATGACCCTTTGAAGTTCAAGTCTTGTTTTCATCTTATCTTAAGAGATTAATTAATTTATTAATTTTTTCTATCATAATATTTTTTAAAGGTCTATTACTTGTTACTAATGAGAAAATCATTAATTAGTATAATACATTTCCCACTAAATCTATTATATATTAAGTTTAAATACATATTAAATATTATATAAATCATATTTAAGAAAATATATTATATATACCAATATAAATATATTTATATACAAAAATATACAATTTAATAAAAATTAAATGTTTTTTTATGAAATATGAATTTTATTCATGCTTGAAAAATTATTTAGTTTTGAGTGCTAATAAAAATAGATGATAATGGAATCATTTTTTCGGCAAAAAAAGGTGATGACAAAGGTTTCCATATGTTAGTGCTAAAAAACAATGATATAATGAACCCTTTAACAGTGCTAAAAAAACTATGGCAAAGGGCCCCCTTTATGAATGTTTTTTTAGTGATAAGAAATGATACCCTTTGTGAGATTTTCTTTTTAGATCTAACAAAGGGTAGTGCTTAATAAGGAGAAATTTTTAGTAGTGAGAGTAGAATATTATGAGGACATGACCTGCTAGTAGGAAATCCACATTTATATGTGTAATTGGATGTTTCTATTTGCGAATATGTATAGTGATCCTTATAATTATAGATTATTATTAATGCATGTCATGAGTTGCATACTATGATATATTAATAAAAATCATGATGACATATGCTCGCGGTAAGGTAAGATACATTTGGTGCGTCACAACTTATATTGTGTTAATGAATAATGTGAGAAAATATTTTTCTCTTATGGTCACTAATAGAATTTGATATCTTAGGCCTTTTGAAAGAAATATCACTACCTAATTAAGTCCATGAACATGGTGTTATGTTGGCATACTCATTTATGGAATTCCAAATAAAGATACTTCAAACATATAGGTTGATGACACCAGCATACAACCTGCTTGATTAGAGATATCTAAAGAAAAGGATTATATTACATAGTGTATGTTTGTATATAATTTTTTTTATTGTTTAATTTAACTTCCTTTTCTATGGGCGACTTAGTGTGTTAGATGTTAACATTGAACTTTAGGTGGTGTATCCTAATGCTACCAAGAAAGTGGCCTAGAAGATCACACACTGAGTGTATCCATAACCTTAGTTAAATTATATATGAATTTAATATATTGGATAAATATTATTCTCATATGTGGTTTAAGAATTATTTATGTTTATTTGATCACATATATTCAATCACCAATTATTCGAGAGAATATTTTGTGAATTTAATAATAAATAAATATTCTTTCCATAAGGTAATTATTAATTACATGAATTTATAATATTTATTCTAGTTTATTCACTATGTAACAAATATTTATTTATTTGGTTACGTAAATATTTAATAAATATTTATTTTCTATTTTAGTGAATAAAATATTTATTTATTTATTAGTGAATAATTCAGTAACACTTATTTATTCAATAAATAGTCATTATTTAAGGTTTAGTAAATATTGAGGAGGATAGTTGGACCAATTTTAATGGTCTGATTTGATATGATATATTATAAATTATTTAAATAAATATAAATTAATTAATTTAACAAATTATATTTATTTATCCATAGGTGACGCGCATTCCATGTAAATAATAATATAATTTATATTATTATTGGACATGAGGTTCTATAAAGAACAAGGGATTAACTAAGGGCCTATGTGAAATTACCAAACCTAACATAAATTTATAAATACACAGTTATATTACCTTTTAGGGATGAAAATTTGTTGTGTACATCAAACACAATAGAGAGTTATTTCAAGCCCTGAGAGAGAAATAACCCAAGAAAATTCTCAAGAACAAAGATAATTGATCATCTTCATTCCTCCTAGGAATTTTAGAGAACCTAATTAATCCTTAATCCATAAAGAGATTCTTTTACAATCAATAATTAATGCCACAAGCGATTAGGATCGAGTGCACTAGCACTCGATGATTCTATAATGAAATTATAAGGTTTTTGGAGCATGTGTAGATCATCTCAAGATGAATTCTATCCTTGGATCCTACCACAAAATGATGGTACAATGATATTATCCAATCACATCATCAATGAAGAAATAATTACAAGACAAGGTCATTCTTAATCCATATATAAATTCATTATAAATTTAACATGGAAAAGATTCTCCATCTTGGTTATTATGTTCTTTATCAATATTCATCGGATTTAATTTTTTGTTTATGACATATATTGTCATGAAATTTTTTGATTATTCATTGAAACCTAATAAAATTTGAGTTGCAATTTCCTAATAGGAAATTTCTCTATGCTTGAAACCTTGAAGTTGTATCAAAGTGGACATGTTTAAATATATAATTATTTATTAATTTTTGATCGATAATATAATTTTGTTGTTAGTTTTTCATTTATGATTTATTTTTTCTTTAAATACTAATGTGAAAATCTCATATTCTACTTATTTTTTCACTTTAATATTCATGAATAACATCTTAAGTTCATATCAGGCAGTTCTAAGAATCTTGTCTGGATACAATAATACTACATGATGTATTGCCTATTGGTACAAATCGTGTAATCATGTACAACACACAAGTATTAATTGAGAGAAGTATGGTTAATCATGTAGTTAATGCATGTGGAGTGTAATATTGAACCCTACATGTTGACCATGATATCCTGATATATGGTTTATCAGATTACATGGTATGTTTCTGGTATACATGCTATGTAGTCCACATTAATTCAAAAAAAAGTTCATTGAATACACATGGTCAATGGAGAGTCATGTATTTATTACACGACACATGAGTCTGAAGACCAAGAAACATGAAGGTCAGGTGTCGTGTAGCTTGTGTACACCTCGTGTACCTAACTAATATATATGTTTGAAATACATGCAGAGTCCATAGGTATATTTCATATAATCAATTACACATCATGTATCTAGTTATGAACATCATTTAACCGGTACCGGTCTATGCATATTACACATCATCCAAGATGTAACCATGTGGATTAATTATGTGGAAGAAAAAGAAAAAAATGACATTAAATTAATCAACACATCATGTAGCTGGTGCAAACACTGTGTAATTAATTTTATAATATTTTAAATTTCTAATTAATTACCATGTAGATTCATAACTACATACCATATATGGTTGTCACTTACACCATATTTAATATAAGAGTTAAATATATACACTTCACATATATTAAATGTGTAGTGTTTCTTAAATATTTTGAATTTATTCGGGTCTAAAAATTACACAACATTTAATTCATGACATGTCATGTATGTTACATGCTATATTAAATGTATAGTAAAATTCCGTATAATGTAGCACACAATTATGAAGGGTATTTATCATGTTTACTCCAAGTTTAATTAATTTAACTTATTTAAGATTAATTATGAAGGGAACTCCAAGACAGTTCAGATAACATTAAGATAAAAGAATTAATTAGTTAGTCAATTGAATTAATTCAAGCATGTTTATATTAATAATAAATCCAAAATTTAAGTGAATACAATATAGTCTACTTTTTTATATTTATAGCTTGTGTGTGTATGATCATGAAAATAGAACAACTTGTCTATGTGATTGATTTTTTTTTCAATTTTTTATTATTTCAGGGTTTTTTGTAATTATTTTTTTAAATTAAAATGATGGTCTATATGTCATCCACTCTGCTCATTATATATGGGTATACTTTCCTGTAGTTTCTTTTATGTAAACCCATTAACCAATCCTTTGGTTCCCTTCACATGAGTTTGAGTAAAACTTATATAATGGATGGATCTCCCATGTGAGTGTAGGTGGTTCAAGTTTAGAATCGAGGGGAAACAAATTCAGAAGATACATAGGAGGATAGGTAAATGACACAACATAAACCAAGTTATGGTTCAAGGAATTATTACCCTTGGGTCAAGAGTTAGTTTATCATACTCTAAATAAACTAACCTATAGATAAGATCATGAACATACTAGTATTAGTATTTTATTTCAATTAATTTTCATGGTTAATTACTTTATGAAATATTAATCATGGTCGCTAAATAAATGAATTAACAAGCATTCATTATGGAATTAAAATAATCTATATTTTGCATAAATTTTATCTATACATGGTTAATTACTTGAGTAAAATCCACTTAGTATTAATAAGTTGGTAATAAGATAAAATGGAAAATTTATACATAAAAACAAAGACCTTTAAATAAATACATATTAAGTCAATATATCCTTCAAATACTAAAGTTAAGATCGAACCATAGTTCAAAGTGCTTGATCGGCTCAATTTGGGGTGATTTAAATTATCGTAGAATATTAACATCCATTTTGGATTGACTTAAATTGGTTCACATCATGGGTTGACTACCCAAGAAGGACTTAGTGTAACTAAGAGGAATGTGTTGAGGAGATCCATGTCCAATATTTTAGGTTTAGGGATTTTACTCAATAGATCAAGGAACTAAGAGTTAATATAATTCGAAATATCTGCCTACCTAAATACCTTTTAATAGCTTGTTAGCTCAAGTATGTGTTACAAGAAGGGGAATATGGATCCTTGACACTAAAATATCCAACAAATGGTATATTTCAAAACCAATGGTGAGGGATATTGGGTTTTGATAAAACAGTAGGAGTCTAAATTAAAAAATTACTATCCAATCCTTTGGCAATCAAGAAAGAAAAGAAAAACTATCTTTTTATTATTATTGGAAAAATGAAAAATAAAACCATTAAAACACTATAATGATTTCTTAACTCAAGTCATGTCCTTACAAATTCAAAATTTTGAATATTGTAAAATCATTTATGAAATTCATTATTATCATAATTTTTTTATTATGTGTTGAAATACCCTATTTTGAGTAAGCCACCCAGTGGCTGAGAAATTGTGGAAAATATGCCTTTAAGAGATATGTAGAATATTATTCCTATGTCTGTTGTATTATACTATCAACTATGTACCCAGAGTTGATAATAAACAAGGATATGGATTCTTACATCATAATATCTAATATTATACATATTGGGAAGGATAATGAAAGGATGAGGGTAAATGATATTTTTAATTCACTATATTTTTGTAAACTAGAAGAACATAATTTAGGTACTTATTATGGTTTCAAAAAGATGTGGTATATTGATCAGTCAATGAAACTGTGCTTCCACTCGGATGGGAAATTATCCATTAATTTCATTTTATCATACTTTACCCCAAGGTTATCCTTGTTCATACAAGTATAGATAAATAAAATAGATAAGGTTCTCATGAATCATTTGACTATACTTTACCAAGTAGACAAGGATTGGTTGAAACACATTTCTCCACCCATTATAGGGAAAATATTTAAAGACAAGGACGAAGATCCCATAAATGATCTAAATCCAAATGATACTTTATAGTGACCTTCAATGATACAAATGATTCATAGGAAAAATAATGAACATGATATTATTTTCTTCTTATGTCAACATAATGGGAACAGGAAAAATAAGTTGCAATGAATTAAAGAATACAAAATAGTTGTATCAACTTTAATTATATTCATCATTTTTCATTTCATATCTTGTTTATTAAAATATGAAATTCTTACAAAATAAATGTATTTAAATACATAAACCAAAAAATAATTGAATGTTTATAAAGTGAACACAAAAGGAGATAAGAATTGGTGATTCTTATGTCATCTAAGGGGAGGGAAAAAAATTTTATTTCAAAATGGATTGATTTATTTTTTATTGAGTTTTATAAAAACATTTTCTCACTATCCATTCAGACACAATGATATATTATTTCATTTATGGAATAATTATTGTTACATTTTTTCAATTAATTTATGTTAATTAATATTCAACCTATAATAATGATAAATACAGTAGTGAGAAAAAAGGTTTTCCATGTTGTTTTTTTGGTTTCAAACATTGGTTACCTTGCGATGTTATTGATAGCAGCTTTGAAAATATGTTTTCCACATCGGTTATTGTTAACCAATTTGAAATATCTATTTCACATCAGTTTATAAAAAATAGTTATAGAAATGAGACTAAAATTCTATCATCCAAAGGGTTTTACATATTTATTATATAAAAACCGGCATGGAAAAACATTTATCATGATGGTTATTTAGAATAAACAATGTGATAAACAATTTTTCACATTGGTTATTCTATAATCAATGTGAAAAATGATTTTCTTAAATTCTTGAGATATTTTTTTTAATAATAAACATGAAAAATTATTTTTTAAAGTTATATTTTAAAATAGGATACCTGCACTATAATAAGAGAACCATAAACAGAAAATAGAAGCACAATAAGTAGAAAACAACATCAAAATTCAAATCATTTAAACATTAGAATATATATTATAAATAAAAAAAATCCCAATCAAACCTATGAAATTTTAATCCCTTTCTATTGGTAAGTTATTTTTTTATTTTTTATTTTAAGGGAGAGGGTTATTAAAAAGATATTAATTAAAAAGAAATAATTTAACATATTTATTCAATATAACTATAATATAAATTAAATTAAAGGTTAAAATCTAATACTATGGAATTTTATAAATTTTCTAGTTGATATTATTTAAAACATAAATCTTAGAATATAATATCCTCATTCCCTCAATTTTTGAAGATGAAAATTCTATTTAAAAATAAGTTTTCAATTCAAAATAACATTTTAAGTACTTGTAGCCAAAATATAGTAATTATAAATAAGAATTAACCTTTTCTTATACATATTAATTATTTTAACTCCTATTTCATATTTTATATCTAAAATAATCCCTTACTTGGTTTGAAAATGATTTGTATGAAATAAAATAAACTCATTATAATATATAAATATTAAAATAATAAAACTTATTTGTTCAATAACTGGATAAAATTTTCTCACACATCACCATGAATAGAGCATAACTAGAAACATTTATTCTCTTTTGAAAAAAAACACAACATCCAATGACCACTAGTATACATAAAATATATTTCGAGTGGTTATTAAATTGATTGATATAATAGTTTATGAAATATATGTTCCACACTCTTGAAGATAAGGAAGAATCCAACACTAAATTTAATTATTTTGAAATCTTTCATCAATATATATTTTTATTTCTATATCGTTCATTTTCATTACTATAGTTCAAGTAAATTATGGGCCTATAAATCCATATACTTATATCCTATCATATTTAATACAAAGTTCACATGGATATCTAATAAAAAAAATAAAAAAATAAGTATTAAGTTTCAATAAATTAAAATAACTAATAGATATATCATAATCAACATACATGGAAAAAAATTCACCAAGTTGATGCCCATAAAATCTCAAGTTATAAGATCTAGGATCTCTCTCTTTAAATTCATCACAATCACTTCACACCAAAAAATGTTAGCATCCATTGGAATATCGTAAACTTCAATTAACAAAGACGAATATGTTGATAATCTATTGAGTCTAGAAGAAGTAGCATCTGAAGTCACAATAGTATGTATTTGTTGTTTCCTATACAGTATGTATTTTCTATTAGAGTAACCCTATAAAAAATAAATTTCAAAATGATATTTTTTTTGACACCAATAAGAAATAAATGGTATAATCTATACATACATCAGTGGTAATTTTGTAGATAAGTATCATAGAAGTCTAGATGGGAAAACTAAAAAATGGATAATAATTTTTCCAACTGCAGTGACATCATATATAAGAAATAATACTCTTGCTAATCTATCTATAATATCCTACATAGTAACCCTACGATTATTCATCTTTATCAATAGATGATGAACGATATCCGAGATATAATATATAATCCCATATTCAATAATATGATTATGGGAAACCAGAAAATATAACTCACAATAGGTAGTAAGCTGTGGAGGAGGAGATGTAAGAGTTATATAAGTAGGTGGATGTTGAGGAGTGAGTTATATTGGAAGAGGTGGAGGAGTGGGATTTGTATTTTGAAGCTATTTTTTCATGTTTTAAAACTTATACTATACGAAATATCTAATCATTTCCCCCATTATCTCACTTATATCCATAGATTTAGCTTCTAAAGTTTCTATTTTTATTTTATTTACATCCTCCTTTAAAGAAGCTCTAGAATTATCAAGCACCTTTTTTTACTTATACACCTACTACGTATCCTCATACATGACCTGAGTGTTCGAGCTTTCCCAATGATGTAACTAAAATATCATTCCTACCCTCAGGTATGAAGGTCCCCAGTGTATTATTCTTATAAAGGGATTCCTATATAAAATATTTTCAAAATTAATTAATGAATAACAATATATCATGATTTTAATTAACTTAAATAATATAAATAAATTAAATAACTTATTATAATCCTCTCAGATACAACCCTTGACCATTTCATAAGATATTGACCCTTTTTTCTCATTTACACCATCTTCCATTTTTCATGTCTATCTTGGGGGAAAGAGGGCCAACCATTAAGGATCCTGAATACTTAGCTCTATTTTTTTATGAAAATTTTCAGACATCATTTCTTCTTCTAATAAAATATAACCTCCACAAGATAAAGTATGAGGGTATACATTTCTATATTTTACCTCTTGATGATATCTCCTCATTTGATGTAAATTAAAAATAAAAAAATCATTAATAAGATCATTAATATAAAAAAACTTCAAAAATCTAACATTTCACTTACTAAAAAAGATTCTTATCATCTACTTCCAACAAACCTCTTCCATGTATATTCATCTATAAAAGGATATATATCATATGGATTTTTCTTGACTATCCCCAAGAATTGAATCTAACATGAGGGTTGATTTAAATTTCCTCCATCTCCTAGTAGCCAAATCTAAACATTTCTTACTAACTTATCTAGTGTTAGGTATATCATAAGTCATCTGATAAGAAGAAAAAAAAAACTATATTAGAAGAAAATTTCATAATAAGTAAAATAATAAAAAATGAGATAACCAAAATTTTCTCCCATAATTGAGATATTATCAGTTTATCAACACTTTTTAAATCACTAATCCAAATACTAACTTTGTCCCAATCTTGAATTGAGACAAATGACTTAAATTTATTTGAGTTTGGATCCCTAGGAATATCATTATCATTAAACTCAACTTATATTCTATGGTCCAAACTATAGGAAAATAAAGTTTTTGGTAAACCTGTCCAACCACATTTACCAACCCAGGACATCTTCTCTTCCCCTATGGAAGTAGTTGTCTCCTATATAGAAGGATTAGGAGGCTCCTTAGTAGATTTATGTGTATATTCCTCCCTAGAATCTCGAGGTGAGTTAGTTGTTTGATCTAACAGTATCTGAAAAATCTATGTAAAATTAGTACAAAAATATAAAAAACCAATTATTACATATAAAATTAATTGAAAAATGAAAAATAATCCAAAAAAAGTAAACTAAATGGGAGGAATTTTTATTCAAATTTCTTAAATTAGTTAAATAAAATAATAACATCATTAATGATATGTGAAATGACATAAATGAGGGAAAAAATTTAAGTTAATGATTTAATAAATCCAAATGTTACATAAAAAAGTTGAATAACAATTCTAAAATGATACAAACAAAAAAAATCAATACTATACAAACCAATCTTTACCATATTATCTCATATAGTTGAAAACAATGTTAAAAGAATAATTAAAATATTTATGAAAAATAAAATGATATACATAAAAGAAAAAAATATTATGTAAAAATTAATACAAATTCAATAGTTAAATATAAAGTTGAATAACTAAAAAATGATAAAAAACAAATCTAAACAAAAAATTTAACATATTTTTTTATAATATGTGTTTTATGTAAAATAAAAATAAAACTATTATATCTACCATTTTTTAAAATTCTAAAAATTCAACAAGAAATAACTATATGTTACATGGAATATTATAAAATTATGAAAGGATTGTTTTCCCATATTCCTTCCTCATGAAAATTCCGTATGATACAAAACATGCCAATAACATGGTCATCAATATTATCTGTTAATTATTCTTTGATGTGGGTATATCATATAAATCAACATCATCATAAATTTTTCCATCACTAAAATATCGTTTTTTTACCATATAAAATGATAGAGCATTTCACATTTGTTGGATCAATAACATAGATTTTTTTATCTGTTTCCATGACAAAAGGATCTGTTATGTATTCCAATCTATTTAGATATAACTAGTGGTATACCGAATTCACCATGTATGAAACTATTTTTATCGATAACACATTTGAATTTAAACACTGGAACTTGAAATTTAATTTAATCAACCAACTATATTTATTCAATGAATTGAGAATATGCACTTGATATGGATATTGGGTTATTGTATTTAGTACTCGAAAAATTCATTTCTTCTATGAACACCAATACGCTATGATTCTGAACTAAACTTCTGCAACACCCCAAGGTTTTACAAATAAATTTATTAGAAAATTCATTTAACACCGAGTCTATGCGAAACAAACACTTTGATATTTATAGGAGAAACTTATAAAATGGCCGTTAAATATAATTTTGCCTCTTCTGTGATTTAAATTTCAAAAAATTGACATACACGGTTGTAATCAGTAAGATATTTAGAGTCTCCTAAGATCAAATTACATTTTTTGTGAATAGTAAATTACCCTTATGAATAGTAACTTACCCTTATGAATAGAAATGTACACTTTCAAATAGTAACATCACCCACGTGATTATAAATAAAATATAGGCACCATATAAATGAGAGTGTATATTTTAAAAATTAATAATTAAGTGTTTATATTTTTGTGAGTAATAAATATTTAATTAATTTTAAATTAATAAATGTATTTAAAATAAAATTCATTTTCATAAAATGTATTATTCAATAAATATTTTGTTTTCCTATTAATTTAGGATAATTTTATGAGACCTCAGTTAATTTTTCAAAGTATTATAAATATAAAATATTTATTTTTCAAGTAAATAATGATTTTATTTAAAAAATATTTTTCTCTTATTTATATAATTATTTTGATTAAATGGAGTTAGTTTTTTAATTCTACACATCTAAAAATGGTCAGTGTGAATTTTTTGTATTTTTCTAAAATACTCGAATTTTTGATGAATAGAAAAATACGGTAATTTACCGTATATATACATTATCAGTTGAATTTACTATTCTTAGCATCATGTATGATGTAAGAACAATTTTTTCAAACCCACATGAACTTATTAATATTATGGGTCACATGAATCAACACTATTGGTTTTCTTGAGGTAAATAATAAAATAATGAATAAGATATTAAAAAATCACCCTCTCATCCACTATAAAACCCCCTCACTCCCTCTTATCTTCATGCATCTAAAGAATTATTAATTGTCTAAATTATTCTCAAATATCCTCCCAAGATCTTCCCCCACATCCAATAGCCCTTGGTATCATGAAAATACCAAAATTTCTCCCCTAAAGAGGCTCTCAAGAAGATAACTTCAAGAGGTAAATTACTCTTTTCATTTCTTTTATTTAGAGTTCCTTTCTATTCTTTTTCTTTCCTCACCTCCTTTTATCCAAATGATATGATAACTACATAACATTACATTTAATAGAATGTTGTTATGATAATATAATAATTCATCATCATCTCTACTTTCCCCTTATTTTATACTAGAAATGAAAACACCATCCGGGATGTGTTAATTTATCACATTTAAGGACGATGGGTTTTCAATTTCTATTACCATATTCAATTATGGTCATGAAATGATTTTTATGGTTGAAAAAGACTATAATATATGAATTATAACTTATTTAATGTTTTTTAATCTTTTTTACACATGATATTAATTTATAAGTCAAAATGAGTTCGTTGTGATCAAAAATCGCCAATTAACCCAAACAATTATCATTAATGTTTTATATAGTGATTCATCTTAAATACCAATAACCAAATGAATTTTATAACCATTTAATATTATTTATGTTAAAAAATAAAATAAAAATTCTATTATGAACAACCATTATCATCTTATATGTTTATCCTTACATGTATATAAGTATACTGGTCATGAATACCTAGGAAGAAAATGCTCCCAAACAATAAAATTGAACCTCTTAAACCCATCAAGAAGGCCACGAATGAACATAATAAGGCTATAATAAATCAATTACATAAATAATTTGTTCTTTACATATTAATTAATGAATTTAATTTGGTTATCTAGGACACTAATATCAAGTGAAAAACACCATTGGACTTAAGGTAAGGGTTTTCTACCCAAACCTCCATTTTCATTCGGGTTACTCTAATTCTATAATTACTTTAATTAAATTATTATTTATTCATATTTAATCCTCATAAACTCATTTATAATGGTCTATATATGTGTACCAACTAGAATCCTAATTTAATTTATGGGTAGTTATATGTTTTAAAATGATCTTTCAAAAATTCTTCCCGAAATACAAGCCCGATTCAAGGGAATTTCTCAAATTCTTACATATTTTCAAGGGCAATCTATAATATGTTTTAATCAAAAATTATCTTTATAAAATAACTAATTTTATTATGAAAATTATATCTTACTTAACTTCTAGTTTTATACAAATAATTTTCCAAAATAACTCTACTTTTCAAAGTAAAAGAGTATTTATCTCAATAATTACTCGATGATTTTATAAGAGTGTTCATCTGTTTCAACACTATTTTTGATTATTATGTATTATTGAGTTTAATATTTTATGATATCATATAACATATTTAATTTAATGGTTTATTATTAGTTTGACTGTTTATGTGCTATCTTAAAACTATTCACCAATTTACTCCAAATGGTTAGTGTTTATACTTAATGTTTGGGGAAAGTTATTTACATTTCATATATTAGTTTCAATATGAATGTATATGTTTTTTATGTTTATCCCAACTCATATAAGAAATAAATTTTAATTAGTAAGTGATGGTTGGGACCCTCTATTACCCCTCAATGCATCAGTTGGTCTCATGAGACAAACTACGGTCTTGACACGAGGCCTTGACAAAATGGTTATTTATGGTCTTGGCACGAGGACTTAATGGTATGGTTATGTTGTCCAAAATTATGCAATCCCTCATTATGAAAATAGTAATTGAAAGTTCATGAGGTTATTCAACTATTAGAATACCCATTATTATGCTTTATTATGGAATTATTTATTTATCTCCTATTCCTGGCATAACGTGTTCAAGTTTATTTTTAAAGTCATGTGTTTTTAGTTATTCACCATGCCTAATATTTATGTTTATGATATCATGCACTGTATTTCTTACCCTTACTGAGCATTTGAGCTCACCCATTCCTTATGTTTCATTTTCCCAGGACATGAAGAGGTATATTATGAATGATATGCTGGGATAACCTATGAGTTATGGATGTTGTCAAAAGAATTTCAATATTGTTTTTTTTCCTTTCAAGTTATAATTCTAAAATTATGTATGTATATTTTTTTCCAAAAACTGCTAAACTATTCATTCCTTTAGGATATAACTTTCTTGTAATCATGCCAATGTAATGTATTAAGGCACCAACTCCAAGAAACCAAGGATGGGTATTTACATTTGATATCAGAGGAAGTTTAATAGAAAACTAGGAAACTAAATTTAGAAAACATAGATTAGGGAGAAAAACCCTAAGATAGACTTTGAGGAAAATCATACAAGAATTTCCTTGAATTTTGGTAAGGAATAAATAATGTGGATATTTCTAGAAAATACATCCCGGTTGGATATTACAAGTGGATGTGGTTCTAGAACATATGTACCTAGGAGTAATGTAAGATCCCAGATCTTTTTAAGGTATGTTTTTGTTTATGATATGGTTTGGGGATCTCTTTTTGGATAAATAAGTGTTTCCCAGAGTTCATGTGAAGGCATAGGGGGTGACTTGGGGGATTAGGGTGTGAAGAAAAGAGCAATCAGGCCAAATAGTGCTAGGCGCACGGTCTACACATGGTTAAGGGAAACCGTGGTGATAAACTGTGCGGACCATCCATCCTCGAACAGTAGCCTTCGCACGGCTTGAGCATGGTTAGGGAAAACTGTGCGGGATCCCGGTAAACCATGTGAAATGGGTTTCTTCGGATAGTATCTTCAGCACGGTTTGTGAACAGTTTGGAAAACTGTGTGGGTAAACCGTGCGGCCCAGAAAAGTTGGAAAAATAACAAAATTTCCATCCCGGGATTTTAAAACCCCACTCAGGATTTTCATCCATTCCTCCCCCTCAAACCTAGTGATGAACTTGGATGACCCAAGCATCCAAGAGGTGTTTCCCCTTTGATTATTGGCTGTTTTGGATGCCGTTGGTTACAGATCGAAGCTCCAGGTAAGTCTAATCTACTCCACCCCTCTCTTCTTCGGATTAGGGCTTGTGGTTTTTCCCATCTTCTTAGGAAGCTCTAAACCCATTTGTTTTCCAGTGGAACCTAGGTTGGGGTTTCAAGGGGTGCTTGAATCTGGATCCAAGGCCAGAATTAAGAGTGCGTTCATCATCAGATTCAAGGTAGGTGGTCTACAAGTATTATCCAGTAGTTTTACTTTAGATTTGTGCATGGAAGCTTGTGTTATTCATTTTCCCTCATTGTGTTCTTGGTTCCTTTGGGGTGTTTTATAAAAATGGGATTTCATGTGACCATTTGAAACCCTCACGATCCCCGTGGGATGCATGGAGGAGGACTTGACCAATTTAAGGCCACCCATGGGGTGCGCTGGCAAACCCGGACCTAGAGTGTGGTAGGGTTATGTGAGGGGTCACCAAATAATGATGTGGAACCCATGTAGAGTATGTCCTAATGGTTGATTAAGTTATAAATGGAATAATGATAAAAATACCTAGGGTAATAAAGACATAATGTGTTTTTGGAATGACATGAAAATGGGTAATTGGGTTAAAAGGGTTTATGTCGATTGTTTCATGAATTTTTGTTAGAAATGCCTAAGGGGATTAGGGAATATTAAATGGTGAACTTGCAATTGGGTAATGTAATGAGAAATGGGGAATGTGTTAATGGGATGTAATAAGGGAATGAATGAATTTTTGGAATGGGTTAATACATGAGATTTAGGAGGTACACCTAAGTGGTTGAAAGCAATAAAGGGATTGTGTTACATGATTTGAGGATTGTACTAGAAATGCATAAGTGGGTAAAATCTTGTGAAATGGTAAATGGTCTAAATGGGATAATGAATGAAAAATGATGAATTTGGATAAGGAATAGTGGTTATTGAATACACCTAATGGGATAAGGCATGAGAATGGGAATTTGGATAAATGGATATGAATTAAAATTGGTAAAAGTGTTAATGGGTTATGGAATAATGTTAATTCCCATGTTGTTTTTTATGCATTGTTATTGATTAAATTAAATGGAATTGGTTGTGTTATTTAGTATTATGGTATGGTTGTGGCGATTGATATATATATAATCATGTGCACATGGCTTGGTAGAATGGGGTATTGACTTGAGGTTCTACACCCATGGTTTGAGTTAGACTGAGGCTCTAAACTCCACCCCAAAATGCATGGGTTAGGGAAGGGGATGGGGGATCTATTCCCCTAACGGTTGCATTCCACCCAGACTAAGGCTTCGAGGTGAGGAGAATGTGTTGATGTGATATGTGGATCCCTAGTGAGACAGTGACTTGATTTTCTTCCCTTATGCATTGTGATTGATTTCCTTATACCCTTTTATAGATGATAATTATGACTAACCCATGGAACGTGTGATCTATATGGATTATGTAATGAATATGGTATGAGAAATGGAATTGGGATAAATTATAGTCATGAATTAAATGAACATTGTTAACTAATGGCACCCGAACTGTCCCTTGTTTACTTATCATATATTTTTTACTTGCATGCACTATCTATTGAACTAGATATTTTGTAGAAACTGTTGGTGGTGGCCTACTGAGTATTGAACTCACACCCTGCTCGGGCCACCGTTGGGTACCCGAGCATACTTCTTGGTTGCATTTCAAGACAAGGGTGAAGGCCCTACTCTAGGATGTTGAGTTAGGATCGATATGTACATGGATGAGGACCCAGACATAGATTGGGGACCCGTTTGGTGTTTTTTCCATTTATTTTATTTTGGGTTTCTTTCACTTTGCACTACTAGTACGACATGACATTGTTGTATTTGATTTGTGGTTATACCCCATTTGGGAAATGTTTAGTGTTGCTTGTTTATTAGTTGTTCGTATTGTTTACTCTATTTATATTGTGTTCTCCTGTGGATTACTCTAGTAAAGAGGTTATAGTCTCCCCACATGACTCATTAGACCATCATTTCCAGTCACAAACCTTTGGTGTTTGGGGAGGTGCGCTTGAGGTCATGTGACGACCCAACTTGGAGCACTGGTTTAGTGGATTCCGGGTCGGGGACGTTACAAGTAACAACTCCAAAAAGGAGTTTCAGGCTTGACCTGAGGTGTCCTAGTACATGACAACGAGCCTTACTATTCTCTTGGTTTGACACTCTCAGGGGATATGCTTAGGATAATTAACATTTTATTTACAAACCATTATAAAGGAAGTAAATATAAAATTTTCCTCAAAGAAACCATGATTATAAGATTAGATATGTATAGGATTTAAATGTATGCTAAGTATTTTTCTACATTGAGATTATGAATTTTGATTCATTACCATATCTAGTGCATGTCATTATTTAGAAATGGATCATTATTGAAGGAATGGAAATTTCATGAACACGCATGTCCCATGTAAGGATTTCCCTCTAATGAAAGATAAAGATGTTGGATCTGGTGCTGTGACTGATGCTGAGAAACTTATAACTATATTGGAACAGTTGACTCAGGTTATGAACAATAACCTTACAGGAAAGATCATCCAAATCCACATTCTAGAGGAGTTATGTTAAACTACTTTATGTGACAATATCCTCCATTATTTAATGGAACTACAAACACATTCATGGTGGAGAAGTGGATAAGTACATTAAAGAAGATATTTCTCACTTTGGGATGTAAAAAAAGAGATAATGTTGTCATGGTGGTTTATTTTATATCAGGATATACAGATCAGTGGTGGTATTTAATTCAAAACACAAAGGAGGAGTAAGAAATAGAGGAAATAGAATGGACAGATTTTAAAGAAATATTCTTAGAAAAATACTTCCCTCATGAACAGTGAGTAGATATGGGAAGGCAGATTCTGAATCTAAGGAAAAAAGAGGATGAGAATGTTGCAAATTATGAAGATAAATTCACATGGTTAGCAAGACATTCTGTGGACTACATACATAATCCAAGGATCAAGGTTTATAAATTCTTTGACGGTTTAAAACCATTCCTCCTAAGGGATATAGTCTTTCAAATATTCTCATCATATGAAGATATATCCTCATGTGCTATCAAGATGGAAAATGAATTCTCTAAGTCTTATGATTTTAAGTGAAATCAAGAGAAGAAGTGGGATTCCAAAAACTCTAGAAAAGGAAATAAGGTAATTGGGAAGAAGGTAAAGTTGACCTTCCACCCTATGATAATTGTGGGAAGAGACATTTTCATACTTTCCTGAAGGGTATGGGTGTTTTTTACAAGTGTGGATAAAAATTATACCTATCCCGAGATTGTAAGGGGAAGAAAGAATCTTCAAATGTTCAATGCTAAAATTGAAATGAGAGGGGAAATTATGCAGATGATTTTTCTAGGTGTCAAGGAAATGTTCCCCAAAGAAGGCCAAGGGAGAAATTCCAAGCTTAAGTGATCACAACTATTGATATTGAAGTTCGTAATGATGTGGTGGTAGGTACTTTAATTATTTCCTCAAACTTAGACAATGATTTATTTGATTTAGGATCATCTCATTCTTTCATATATTCCTAGTTTTCCAAGAAAATTAGATATTTACAGTTTGATTTAATAAGGGAGTTGTCAGTAAAACTTCTAAGGGAAGAATCATTACAACAAATATGTGTCAGGAAGTCCCCATTATACAATATAAACATGATTTATCTTCTGATTCTATTATCATACCCATGATTTAATTTGATATAATCCTTGGTATGGATTAGATTTATAATCATGATGAAAAAATCTATTATAAGAAGAAGGAGGTTTCAATTTTTGAGAATGATGCAGAATCCCATATCTTTAGAGTAGAAACGTCACCATCTAATTCTTATCTAGATCCAAACCTAGTAGCTCTAGTGAATGCAATTATTGGGGAGGATGAGAACTCAATATCTATGAGTGAGGAAAGAAATATTCAAATTTATGATGTACCTATTGTGAAATAATATATTGATGTTTTTTTGGAGGATTTACCTGAACATCCTTCAGAGCAAGAAGTTGAGTTCTCTATTGAATTAATTCCAGGTTCAAGGTCTATATCAAAGACTCATTATAGAATAGAAACAATGGAATCAGTATAGTTGAATAAAAAACTAGAGGAATTGAGTGATAAATGATTTATTTTCCCTCATGTCTCTCCATGGGGAGCCCCTATTCTTTTCATTAATAAGAAAGATGGATCTATGAGGTTGTGCATTGACTACAGAGAGATCAATGCTATAACAATAAAGAAAAAGTATCCCCTACCTCATATTGATTATTTATTTGATCAACTTCATAGAGCCCAATATTTTTTGAAGATTGGCCTTCGATCTGGATATCATCATTTGTGTGTGAGGAAGGATGATATTACAAAGACAACATTTTGAACCAGGTATGGGCATTACGAGTTTACAGTAATGCCTTTTGTAATGACTAATGCACCATATACCTTCATGGATCTAATTAATAGGGTTTTCAAGAATATCATGATGACTTTGTTGCAATATTTATTGATTATATCTTAGTATACTCCAAAATCTACAAAGATCATGAAAATCACTTGAGCATTATTTTAAAGACTCTTATAAGAAATGAATTATATGGTAAGTTTAGAAAGTGTGAATTTTGGCTTCAATTGGTTTTTTTTCTTGGCCATATTGTCTCTAAATATGGAATATCTATTGATCTTGTGAAAGAAATGGCTATTCAAGAATGGCCTACACCAATGAACATAACCGAGGTACTTAGTTTTATTGGTTTAATAGGTTATTATTGGCATTTCATTCAGAACTTCGCCTATTTAGACAACCCATTAACCAAGCTTACTCATAAAGGGGTTAAGTTCGTATGGGAAAAAGAGTGTGAGTAATGTTTTGAATAATTAAAGATGAGATTAGTGAATGATATGATCCTAACTCTACCATTGAGGAAAGATGGGTTTGTGATCGATAGTGATGCATCAAATAAAGGACTTGGTTGTGTCCTTATACAGAATGATAGAGTTATTTCCTATGTATTAAGGAAGTTAAAAATTCATGAACAAAACTATCCTACTCATGATCTTGAGTTAGATATTGTGATCTTTTCTATAAAAATATGGAGACACTATCTATATGGTGAAATATTTGAGATATATACGGATAAAAAAATGATATATATCTTCTCACAGAAAGAACTGAACATGAGGCAAAGGTGATGGCTTGAGATACTCAAGGATTATTATTGTTCCATACAATACCACCCAAGAAAGGAAAATAAGGTAGCTGATGCATTGAGCAGGAAGGATTATGGAGTTTAAAACAAAATGAGGATTGAAAGGGATCTTGTATTCACAGATCTAGTAAGGATGGACATGATAATTATCAAAGAAGTTGAAACATCATTAATTTTTCAATTTGTAACGACCCAAAATTTTGAATAACATTTTTTTCCTAAATTTGTGTGCTATTTCATTTTATACTCCACAAAACTATATCCTCTAATTAATGAAGTGATACCATTGGGTTTCTACTGTTATATGACCATTGGTCAATATGAACATTGGAAACTAAACTCTTAATGTTACAATTATTGTTTATAAATACAAGTGATCTTGGTTAATTAATATAGAAAGAAGAGTTTATGGCCTCATCCAATTGGATCGGGCCATACGAAGCCCATATGTCAGAGCTTGGGAAGGAGGTAGCATCTTTGGGATTTTCTCTGGACCAAGTCCAAGATGAGATTCAACATGTGAAGCTTAAACATAATTGCCTAAGGGAGAAGTTCAAGCTGATAGAAATCACCACTTGGGAAATGTTGTCCGAGCCACCCCAAGATTCTATCACCATAGCACACCTTACACTTAGGTCCTATGCAGGTGTTATAAGGGGCTATGTAACAAGGCCTTATATACTTTTGGTAATCCCTTGGTATAAATAAAATTTTTATTTATTATTATGGTAAAATTTGTGTTTTTCAAATGTCTGGATAAATATAGGATGAATATTATTGATGAATTTTGGAAAAAGGGTATTTTAGAATATTCATGTAAACTTTAAATAATTAATAATGTGAAATGATTTTCAAAAAATGGTCTTCTAATATTGTGATCAGTAAGAAATTTAGAGTCTAAGAAGATCAACTTGATTTTTAGTGAATAGTAAAGTATGAATAGTAACACACCCTTATGAATAGTAATGAATAGTAAATCAGCCAAAAAAATAGAAACTTTACCCATGAATGTATAAATACAATTTAGACATCTTAAAAGTGAAAAAATGATCATAATATAAGTTTTTTTTATTTTTGTAGGTAATAAATATTTTATTTATAATTTTATAATTAATTTAATAATTTAAAATGAAAATTTATTTTCATAAAATGTAATCATAAATTGTTGCTTTATTTTCTTATGGTTATACAATAATTTTATGGGACCTTGATTACTTTTTCAAGGTGTTACAAAATAAGTTATAGTTTTTGAGTTGTTTTTTTGAATAAATAATGATTTTATTTAAAAATTAAATTAAAAATATTTAGAAAATTATTTTCATAAAATGGAGTTCATTTTTGAATTTAGAGCATCAATTTTAGGTTAGGGTGAATTTATGAGTTTTTTATAAAATGTTTTGTTTTTCGGTGAATAGTGAAAAACAGTTTTGAGTTTCGGGTGTTTAATGACATCATTAATGATGTAATAATGATGCAATCATTCTGGAAGACTTGTGAATAGTAATATATGCTACGAGGTGTCCCAAGTGGCCAATACCATGGGAAAATACCATGGGTAAGCCCATGGTTTTGCAAATACCACCAATGAGGTGTCCCTTGGAAATTAATAAAATATTCCCTCACTTTTTCTATAAATACCAAGACATTCCCTCATTCCATTAATTCCATTTATTCCAAAATCCTCCTCAAAGAAGCTCTGGTATTTTTACCTCCTAATAAGTCTTCTCAAGGTGTCCTCAATCCCTAAAGGTCCCAACCTTCAAGCTTTTGAAATTAATCTTCTAGGTAAGGGAACCTTCCACCCTCCTCTTTTAAGTCATGACTTCCTTTATGTTATGTCTTCTAGTTTCTATTTAATTTTGTTGGGGTATGTTCTTATATATCATTATTTCTTTCCATTTTATGTCCAAATTATGAGAGACCCTTTCCGCTCTCATCAACTGGTTTTCTGGATTTTTAAGTGATGTCGTTAGGCTGCTGAATTTTTGTAAAAGAAATCACATCTTCTCTTTTCTTTCAAGTTTCTTTTCCACATGGTATTTCATTCAAATATCCATACCATGTTCTTATTTATATTTTATTCTGTCCCTATACTGTATTATGAGTTATTTATGAGTGGTTTACCCTTGTCCCCTCTCTTTTTATTGTTTTCTAAAATCATGTCATATACTCATTGTGCTGTATAAATGTTGTCTCGAAATTTCTCTCTTTCTCTCAATAAATTATCTTATCTTATTTATGTGATTACCCAGACCTATTTCGTCTCTATGGGTGTTCATAAAGACATAAAAATTATATTCTTTATTCTGGAATTAACATACATATAACCCTCATTCCCTTTCATGGGTTATAAATGACATAATGATGTTGTTTTTAAACACTTTTTAAAATGTCATGATGTTGATATGAAACCCATTTATTTTACTCTATTTGGGTTATTTATGAAATTTATGATTATGATCTATAAAACTCACATGAAAATAAATAAATATTAAGGGTGCACCCTAATACAACTCTAATGAATTGGGTAAATAATTTAATCTCTAGAGATGATAAGTTTCACGATACCTTGGCGAATAACCTTGGTAATTTTTATGACACCTTGGGGATAAACCTTGGTGATATGTTCATGAATGTATAAATTAAATGTTTTAGCCACATATTCATGTTATGGTTTAAGTTATTTTCATTATGAAATGAAGCTACTTCCATTTCTCATGACTTTATGTTTTTCATCAAGTTCTTATTGATATCATAAGTAAACTGATTCCCTTGCTTTCCTTTCTGGGCTTTCTGCTCACCCTTTCCTTTGATGTATGTATCCAGGTTATGAGACGTAGTAGTTGTACATAGGATAAAATTTTCAAGAGGCTTTTCAAGGGTATTTAAAAGAGTGTTTTATGTTTTCATGTGTTTTTTTCCTGATTTACAAGACACTAGACTTTAAAGGTCCTCTGTTTGTAAAATGTAATGAAAAATTATGTTAAAAAGGCGGGATGCCATAGTTGGTATCAAAATAAAGTTTAGTTATTTATGGAAATTAGGATATGAAAACTTTATGAAGAAACCTATAGAAAATTTTAAATATAGGAATACTTCCTGGCATTTTGGTGAGTACTGAGTAAGTGGTTTATCAAGAAAATACATCCCTGTTTGGATATGAGCAGGTAGAGACGTCTTTGGCACAAATGTACCTAGGAGTGAAAAATCTGACAAGGAGTTTCAGGCTTGAATTGGGGTATCCTGGTACACAACAACGAGCCTTTTTTCACTCTTGGTCATGAAACTCCTGGGGGATAAGCTTTTTATGAATCATTATGAAGGATTTGTAGAGAAATGTAATTGTTTAAAGCCTGAAGTTTTAAGACATAAAATCCTTTATAGTTAAAGGATTCATAAATGAAATAATCTTCTCACTAAGGTTTTTTTATTCTATAAAATGGTGGGTAATAGGAGGAACCGTGAAAATGGTGACCGTAGTGGACCATGCACTGATGACCCTCTGATGGAAGCCAGAATGGAAACTTTCATGTGAATGATGAACCAACTGAATCAAGTTATGGGAAATAACTTGAATCAAGTTGAGAGACCGATCTCTCCGTGAAGGGAACAAATTTCTACTGAATCCTTTATGCATCAATGACCACCAATGTTCAGTGGATCTACCGACCCATTGATTTCTGAACAGTGGATCAGCTCTATCGAGAAGATCTTTTATGTGCTCCACTATTATGAACAAGAGAAGGTTGCCTTGGCTGTTTATCGCTTAGAGGGAGAAGCTGATTAGTGGTGGGAACTGATTAAAATTACAAGGCCAAGAGTGGAAGTTGAAGCTATGGAGTGGGAAGATTTCAGAGGGATATTCTTCAACAAGTATTTACCTCGATTGATGAGAACAAGAATGGAGAAGGAGTTCCTTGAGCTGAAGTAGAAAGAGAATGAATCTGTGGGAAGCTATGAGATGAACATCACAAGGATTTCACGTTACACCTCTAGCTTTGTCATGGATCCAAATGGTAAGGTTGATAGATTTGTTAGTGGACTGAGACCTCATCTATGGAAGAATCTAGCCAACTGAGATTATGATAGCTATGAGGAGATCGTGCGAAGTGCGATGAAAGTTGAACTGGAATTTGGTGAGACACAATGGTCTCATAAATCCAATGATAAGAAAAGTTAGATGGAGCCAAGATTAGGTAGGAGCTTAGATTAGGGAAGAGGAGGAAATGAAGTACAACATCCCAAATGTAATAAATGTGGGAAGAAGCATTCGGGGAACTGACTGCTTAGGAGAGGGAAGTGCTACAAGTGTAGTATAGATGGCCACATTGTGCGGATTTTTCGTAGTGAGGTGAATCCACAAATTCCAAACACTAATGAAAAGGGGAAGATGGTGCATGCCTTATCTGATGTACAATTCTATAAGTGTGGACAACTTGGGCACTTTTCCAATCACTGTCCAAATCCAAGGGCAGTGGAGGGGAATCACCATTAGCCTCAGTAATGACCAAGGGAACTAGGTCGTACTTTTTCAATCACTACGACTGAATTTGAAGCACCAAATAATGTGGTGGTAGGTACTCTTGTTGTTCTCTCAAAGCTATCAAGTACTTTATTTGATTCTAGTTCTACGCATTCCTTTATTTTCTCCAAGTTTGTAAATAATTTAGAATCAACCCCCAATTTTCTAAAAATAGAGTTATTAGTCAAGACTCCTGGTGGGATTATCCAAGAATCATCAGTGTTTAGAAACTCTAGTATTTACTTTTGTGAGCGCAATCTTATTGCAAATCTAGTAGTCATTCCCATGCTATAATTCGACATTATACTAGGGATGGAATGACTCTCAAAGTATAATGCTAAGATCAAATGCAGTAGCAAGGAAATCTCAGTAGTCTTGAATGGAAAACCTACAGTTATCTTCCAAGGAGAGATATATCAACCTGATCTTTTTCTAGAAGAACATCCTATATCCTTCTTTATGGAGTTAATCAATGAAGAAGAAGAAGGAAATGAGAGTTTGAGGATATAAAATGTCCCCATCGTCTAGGAATACATTGACGTATTTCCTAAGGAGTTACTTGGACCTCCCCCAGGAAGAGATGTAGGGTTATCCATTGAACACGTGCCTGGATCCCATCTGATATCAAAGACCCTATATAGGATGGACAATGTGGAGCTGGAGGAGTTAAAGAAACAACTCCAAGATATTTTGGAGAAGGGTTTTATCCGACCGAGTGTGTCTCCTTGGTGAGAACCTATTCTATTTGTAAAGAAGGATAGATCAATGCGGCTATGCATCGATTATAGAGAACTGAACAAGATCACAGTGAAGAAAAAATACCCTCTTCCAAGAATTGATGACTTATTTGACCAAATTTGTGGGGCTCAATTATTCTCTAAGATTGATCTTTAATCTAGTTATCATCAATTAAGGGTGAAGAAAGAAGATATTCCAAAAATTGTATTCCGATAAAGATATGGGCATTATGATTTTGTTTTTATTCCCTTTGGACTGAATAATTCACATTCTATTTTTGTGGATTTTATGAATAGAGTCTTTAAGGACTACCTTGATAACCTTGTGGTAGTTTTTATTGATGATATTCTGATATATTCCAAAAGTTGTGAGGAGTATGAGGATCATCTAAGGGTTATTTTTCAAAATCTATGTAAGTAGAGGCATTTTGGGAAGTTCAGCAATTGTGAATTTGGGTTACAACAAGTTTCTTTCTTGGGGAACATTTTTACCAATGAAGGAATCATAGTTGACCTTACAAAGAAAAAAGTTGTAGAGGAGTGGCCTCAACCTACAACAGTAACTGAGATTGGTAGTTTCTTTGGTTAGTGGGATATTATAGGAGGTTTGTGAATTTTTTTTCATGAATTTCTAATCCATTAACCAAGTTAACTCAAAAAGGGGCCAAGTTCATCTGGGAAAAAGAGTTTGAGGAAAGTTTCCAAGAGCTAAAGAAGATATTGGTTACTGAAACCATGTTAACTCTACCCTTAAGCGGAGAAAGATTCATTATTTTTAGAAATGCATATCTGAAAGGGCTTGGGTGCATCCTCATTCAAAATAAAAAAGTCATTGATTATGTATCTCTATAGTTGAAGACTCGTGAGTAGAACTATCCTATGCATGATCTGGAGCTAGATCCAGTCATTTTTGCTCTAAAAATATGGATGCACTATCTTTATGGGGAGAAATGTGAAATATACACAGACCATCAATGTTTGGAGTATATTTTCATACAAAAGGAATCGAACATGAGATAGAGGAGATGGTTGGAACTTCTCAAAGTCTATTATTATTCAATTAATTATCATCCCGAAAGAGAAAACAAATTTTCTGATGCATTAAGAAAGAAATACCTAATTGTTCTTTCCATGATGAGGATTCAAAGAGATCCTTTGATCAATGACCTAGTAAAGCTGGACATGGGAATTATAAGGGAAGGGGCATCATCAAACCTAACCCAAATGATTTCTCAACCATCATTACTAGAGAAGATCAAGAAAGATCTGAAAGAAGATCCTTTGTTATAGATGAAGTTTGAGGCTATGAAGGATGGGAAGTTTCTTGAGTTCAATATTGATCAAGAAGGTGTAATGAAATTTAGTACAAGACCATGTGTTCCATCTATTCCAAAAATAAAAAAGGAGCTGATGGATGGATCTCATAGCTCTACTTTCTCTATACATCCTAGAAGCACAAAAATTTATAGGGACCTTAGTGATCTTTATTGGTGGGATAATATGAAAAGGGAGATTGCTGACTATACTTCAAGGTGCCTGGTATGCTAGCAAGTGAAGGACGAGCGAAAAATTCCTAAAGGGGTATTGCAACCACTACCCATACCAACATGGAAGTGGGAAAATATCACTATGGAATTCATCTATAATGACCCATACTTTACATACATGGTTATTAATTCAGAATTGAAGAATAATTATTACAAGATATAACAAAACCATGATAGGACCATATAGGTATATTGTCTTTAGAAACTAGGAAACATAAACAACTGGTTCATAAATCATCTACATTGTCTCCTGTTTATTTCATCATATCTAGAGTCCCTTTTGGCATATCCTACTTAATACCCTTCTTCATGATATGGGGAAAAGAAAACATACAAAAGGGTGAGATCAAATTCTCAATAAGGGTAAAAAAAAGAAATATCAATCATATCATATTCATAAGAACATAATATTTTGAAAATCTTAACCTGCAAAAAAGATCATAATATCATAACATGGGATAAATCATAGCAGTGAAATGTAATCTCAATAATCATAACTTAAAACATGAAACTTTGTGTCATACACACATAATCATAGAAAATAATTTCATATTATTCAAGGATATTTTCCAAGACCATCATAGCGGACAAAGTCCATTACTGAACCAAGTTCACTCCTCGTTCCAGTCCTGTATCACTAAACCAGATTAACTTTCCGTTCCAGCCATGTCTATCTCATGAGATATAAATCTTTACCCAATTAATTGGAGGGAGATATAGGTCCCACCCATCTCATAATTAAACCATTCTTATGTGTTCCACAAAATCATAAAGCATATATCATATCATAACCCATGTAATAAAAATGGGATTCTTAAACTTCATGCCATTATAACATAATCCATGTAAGATAAAAGGACTTAAAAAAAATAAATCCATCATAATATAATCAAATAAATGTAAAAATAGGTATAGAAACAGAACCCTATATTATCTTATATGGAAAATAATTTTGATAAGACACTTGAACTCCATTCTTGAGGAAAATATCCTTTCTACTTCAAAAACATTTTTCCTTTCTTAACATGTCATACAATTTTAAACTAAAAGAAGTTAATTAAAAATCAACTTGAAAACTTGTAAAGGAAGCTTCTTGGAAATAATTTTATATGAAATCATAAACAATCCATTCATTCCGTATAAGTTAAAAAACATTCTTCTCGTACTTTGGCCAGAAAAGTCAAAAAGTACCTCATACTAAAAACGACAAAAGATTCCTTTCATATCTTTTACTAAAATTCACCAATAGGTAAAATTGGATTTAAAAAATTGTAGGAGGATAGAAATAATATTAAGTATTGATGAAACATAGATGTGGATGATAAATATTCCCCAGTAAGTACCAAATTATAAACAATCTTGGATAATAATTGAGATTGCGAGATTTTCCCTTACCGTAGGTCTGATTTTCTTCGTACGTATCCGAACCTCCTCTTCTTCGACACGCCTCTTTGAAACCTCCTCTTAGGGAACTAAAATTGGTCTTTGAAGAATACAAGGACCTGTAGTATGTTTATAGGGAAGTTAATAAGGGAAATGGGCAGGGTTTTTCTGAGCTTGAAGGCTCAAAATGGTGTGAGGAGGAGAGGGAGGAGGTGCCCTTTTATAAGGGAGGAGAGGGGCACCTTAGGAAAAACTTAAAATATTATTTTATAATAAAGTAATATTCGGTTTATAATAGCTCCAAATATATTTATTTCGAAGATAAAGTGGGGATGGGGCGAAATACTCTCAACCAATAGGTTTTAGACAAGTTTAGGTTACTATTTTAACCTTATCATTTAGATTTAACTCTAAGTTAAATATTTTAACTTTTACCGTGTCTTCTTGTTTTCTTACACTATATGGTTAATAAACTTACTATAACAAGCCAAACGAACCCCAAGTGGTTAAGTATTAATATATATAACCTTATCTAAGTCATTTGGATGAAACTTAGATTTTTAAAAATAAAATGACAATTAATAATATAATATTTTTTTTAAAAACTATTTTATGTCAATTTTGACACTATTTGGTAATTGATTTTTGTGAAAATCATAAAAGCATGATTAGTTCGAAAAAATTTAATTAAATCAATAATAAAATGTCATATTAACCTGTAAAATTATTGTAATTCATAAAAAGTCTCAAATTACATTTATTTGGGTATTTATAATATCAATTATTTTAATATTTCATTAATTAGGTAATTACTGAATCACCATTGTGTCATAAATAAATTAAATTATTTAATGTCTAAAAATTATAAATAAAATACCATTAGTCAGGAAATCTTTTTATCTTTCTAATGAATATTTATAGTCTAATTTATATTATGTATAACCCTATATTAATTTTATTTATTTATTAAACTTTGATTTTAACTATTTTAATTCTTCTTTAAATAAAATAATAATAAGTGTCCTAATCTAATCCAAGTGGACCTAAATGGTAATATTTTATTCCTAAGGTTGTTTTTGGTCGAATTACACTTATCCAATATAATTAGGACATGTGTTAGGGTAATAATAATATCATTTTCACCCTTAATCACCCTATTTACTTTTAACCGTGGTAAATAAAAGTAAAAAGTTACTATTCACTAAAAATTATTTTTATCTTATTGAACCACATTTTACTCCTTGATATTAACCATGCCTCTCGGATTTTCTAAATTCAACTCACAGAAGTGGTAAAATTAAGTTTTATGTACAATTGCAAATGCTCCTAGGAGGTGGGTAAAAGACGGTAAAAAGTTCAATAAAATTTTTACATATCTAAAATTATTATAAAATGAATCCAATGAATTACATTGAACTTATATAAGTATTATGTATCTATTTTGACCTATAATAAATTTAAATAAAATAAATGATTATTTAAATAAAAAGTCGGTTTTAACCAATAACTAAGTGTTTTCACTATTCATCAAAAATTGAAAGTTTTCAGAAAAATACCAAAAATTCACCCTAGGATAATTTAGATATTCCAAATCCAAAAATAAAGTCCATTTTTAAAGATAAAATTCATAAAATTTCAAAAAGTGGGTATTACTATTCATAACGGCTAGTTTATATAATATTTTAATAACATATTGTTGTTTAGCGAAACTCGGTATTGCATACAACACAAGCTATCGAGGAAGGTTAATATTGCGTGCAACACATAAAAACAAAATATTTCTCATAAAATGGGTGTTAAATCATCACTGGTCTCCTAAGAACTTCCAAAGGAAACAATGTGATATGGGTTATTGTGGACCGTCTCACCAAGACTGCCCATTTTATCTCTATTCAGGAAGATTTCTCTCTTGATCAACTTGCCAGGATTTATGTGAAGGAAGTGGTAAGGGTACATGGAGTTCCACTTTCTATCGTATCTAATCATGATCCAAGGTTCACATAAAAATTCTGGAGAAGTCTTCAACATGCTCTGAGCACTGAATTGAATTTCAATATGGCCTATCACCCCCAAACTGATGGCCAATCTGAAAAGACTATTCAAACACTCAAGGATATGCTAAGAACATGATCAATGGAATTTAAAGGTGGATTAACTACTAGAAAATGGGGCTTTGGAGGCCCCCTGACATGGGTGACCTCCATTGGCAGTTTCTAAGCTTAAAAAAACCTTCATCCCCTTGCCCCCTCGCGTTCGAACCCCCCTCGCGCCGTTGGAACCATACCCCGCAGCACCGACCGCCGCCTCCCTCGCGCTGACCGTCAAAGCCCTCACACTGACCACCACCACCCTCACGCCCGTCCTACCTTGCCACACTGCCGACGTCATCCACCTCCCCCCTGCCCCTCCCCCACCCTCACAGTCAAACCCCCCTCGCACCCGAACCCTTCCCGCAGTGCCTGTTCTCCCTCGCCGCACCACCACCGCCCACCACCGGTCACCACCGACACAACACTGCTGATACCATGCATCCGCCTCCACCTCCGCCCACTTGCAGTCGAACCCCCCTCACACTTGAACCCAATCTATAACTTCTGTTCTCCCTCGCCGCAACACCGCCGCCCATCACCTGTCACTGCTGACGCCGTGCGACCGCCTCCAGCTCCCCACTATCACCCATCCCCTCTCTTGGTGCACCACCTCCTCCTCCAACTCCCCTCCACCACTACTACTTGTCCCCTCCCTCGCCACCCCACCTCAGACTCTGGCCCCCTCCGCTTCCCCTCCTCTCTCTCGTAGCACCACCTCCGGCTCCCCTCCCTTCCAGATTTATAGTTCTTTCAGGTATGCCCTAACTTCAGTTTAAGAGTTTTGATTTTGGGCATTTTATAGCACAAAGTTGGCATGCATAAAGATTATATGAATATTGTGTGTGAATAAAATTTTTGGAAATTGAAGTTCTTGTGTATACGGGCTTGTGTACATGAAGAATTATGAAACAATGTGTGTTAATAGTGTTTGTATAAGAAGACATCACACTTTACTTGAGGTTGAAAGTTACATAAAATGTAAAGTCTATGTATATGTTTAATGGATTAATATTAAGTTGTATTTTTATTTGATTTATATCATTCTTGAGTCTGTGTGTGTATCCCATGAGAAAATGTTTGAGGCTTGACCACATTTGTGTAAATGTTTGTTATACAGATATTATTATGGATAAGAGTTGGATTGATCTTCCAAATCGAATGTCTAGAGAATATTTCGAAGGCATTATACAGTTCATTGAGTTCACTGGAGGATTTAAAAGTGACTATATTAGTTGTCCGTGTAGAAAATGTGCAAATAGATATCAAGTCACATGAGATACTGTGAGGGAGAACCTATTCATGAACGGATTTCTAAAAAATTATAAGAGTTGGACTTTTCATGGGGAAGAATATATTCATTGTCAAAATAAAGATGCAATTCAGATGGATGTTGATGTGATGATGAATGATCCAATGCATGAAATGCTTACTGAAATGGTACGCGGGTTGGCTCCTGAAGGCATTGACATCCAGAACATTGAGATCGGTGAGATAAATCTTTGTTTTGGTGCAGATCATGATTCAAGAAGGTTTTATGAAGTAATTGATGATGCGAAAACGGAATTATATCCTAGATGTACTTATTACAATTAATTGTCATTTATCATGGATTTGTTGCATTTGAAGAATTTGAATCAGTGGTCAGACACATCATTCTACATGCTGTTGGTGTTATTAAAAAAGGTTCTTCCTTTCGACGCTAAGATTCCTGAGTCGTATTACCATGCTCGTAAGTTGACAGAGAACTTAGGTTTTACATATGAGACCATAGATGCTTTTTCAAACAATTCTATGTTTTTTAGAAAGGAAACAACCCATTTGGATATTTGTATGGTCTATGGCACTTCCAGGTGGAAAGAGAACATGAGAAATCAGACTCATGAAAGTCAGACTGTAAAATAGGGAAAAATGATTGCTGTAAAGAAAATGCGTTACTTTCCCATAAATCCTAGGTGTAAAATATTTTTTATGTCATCTAAAGTTTTTAATTTAATGAGATGTCATGTGAAAAGGAATCAGGAAAGTGATATGTTAACCCACCCGGTAGAATCTCTTGCAAGGAATGATTTCAATAAGAGACACCCCAACTTTGCTAAAGATGTTCGTAATGTCTGATTTGGGTTGGAAGTAGATGGTTTCAATCCATTAAAGTCTACGTTTTGTGCAACTCATAGCACATGTCCCGTGGTGTTGGTTCCGTATAATATTCCTCCGTGGCTTTGTATGAAGAAACAATTTATATTACTTTCCACTCTTATTGATGGACCTAGAAGTCTGAGGGATAAGATTGATGTTTACCTTTAGCCATTGATTGATGAGTTGAATGAATTTTGGGGTGATGGTGTGATGACTTATGACTGTGAAATGAATGAAATGTTCTAATTGCAGGTTTCTTTATTGTGGACAATCAATGATTTCCCGGCTTATGCAAATTTATCAGGCTGGAGTACGAAAGGGGAATTTTCATGAACTTGTTTCAATAAAAGTAAAAACTTTTTATGGCTTAAACATTCCAAAAAATGGGTATACATGGTTCACAGATGTTTTCTCCCCCCTCATCACAAGTTCAGAAAGGACAGAGTGACATTTTATGGTTCTAGAGAGTTCAGCCCAGCACCAAAGATCATTACAGGAGTCGGAATTTTATCAAAGATTGAGGAAGAAAACTTCTGCACGGTATATGAATTTTAGGATTCAGTGGATCATCCATTATGTAATATTTGTGGTGAAGGTAGACAACGTAGTCACAATTGAAAAAAATAAAAGTATTTTTTACAATCTCCCCTATTGGAAAACTAACATGCTAAGGAACAATTTGGATGTCATGCACAATGAAAAAAATGTTTGTGATAATATATTGTGGACCATTTTAGTAGTCAGTGGAAAATCAAAGGACCATGTTAATGCACTTCATGATTTGGAAGAAATGGGTTTAAGGAAATAGTTGCATTTACAGTTAGCTAAGGGAAACAAGGCATATATGCCTGCTGTATAGTATATAATGACTACAATGGATAAAGAGACATTTCTTTCCATTTTGAAGATGCTCAAGGTGCCCGATGGTTACTCTTCTAATATTTCAAAGTGTGTGAATTTGATGAGCAATACATTGAAAGGGTTGAAATGTCATAACAATCATATACTACTTTAGTAGTTTATTCCAATCACAATTTGTGATTTTTTATCCTCCAATGTTGTTCAACCGTTGTTTGAGATGAGTAATTTTTTAGACATATTCGTTTAAGAAATCAACGAATGAGTGATTTAAAAAGTTTGTAGGACCGAATTGTACTTACAATTTGTCACTTTTAAAAACTATTTCCCCCTCATTTTTCGATGTTATGGTTCACTTGATAGTGCACCTAACTGATGAAGTAATGGCTACTGGTCCAGTTCAATTCAGGTGGATGTATCCTATTGAGTGATATCTGAATACATTGAAACGATTTGTACACAACATAGCTCATCTAGAGGCATCAATAACCAATGGTTATTTGATGGATGAGTGTACTAATTTTTGTGCATAATATCTTATGGATGTTGAAACAAAATTAGATAATCCCTCTCGAATTCATGATGGTCCAGTTGGAGAAGGAACCACATTTAATATGGAAAACATTGAGTGGATACAAGCGCATGGATACATCTTGTTCAATACTCCATCAGTTGCACCATTAATGCAGTAAGTGTCTTATCAATTTTATTATTTAACTTTTACATGTTTTGCTTGCATAATTTTTTCATTTAAACATCAAGATCATTCATTTGTAGGAAAAAAATTAATGATCTAAAAGAAGAGATGTATCGTGCGACTGATTATCAAATTCAACAATATCATTATGCTTCATTTCATGATTGGTTTAAGGATTTTGTATGTATAAATTTATTTTCATTATGAGTTAAGTATTATAATAATTTCTTTCTACAGAAATCATTATTGCATTTTTTGAATTATGTAGGTTCATAAGATGAGAGAGTTAGGTGACCCCACAATAACTAAAGAATGTATCAAACTTGCTGAGGGTCCATCTATAACAACTCATCATTATAAATCTATAGATTCTAATGGATTTTGATTTCTCATTAAAGATGTAGATGACAAATGAGCAACACAAAATAGTGGCATCGGTTGTCCATTCATCGATTCTGGTAATTACTATGGTCAATTGATAGATATCATTGAAGTTATATACACACACGGGTTGAAGTACATATTGTTAATGTGTAATTGGGTTGATCCAGTGCATGGAAGTAAAGTCAATCAATATCAGTTTACAATGGTGAATTTTAACTATATGTTATACAGAAATGAAAAAGTTGATAATGAACCTTTTATTTTGACATCACAAGTGGAACAAGTATTCTTTGTTACTTTGCCTTCAGATCCTAGTTGGCAAGTTATTGTGAAAATGTCCCGACGAGGAGTGTTTCTATTTGAACAAGATGAACCCAAGACTGATCCTTTTGTTGCCCAACAACTTGATCAATATATAGTAGTTCAACATAAAGAAGTTATTTATTGGGTCAGAGTGGCCGTTGAAGGAGAAACAATTGATTTTTACGTTTAATCAAAGGTGTTTAATTGTTTTCCCACAAAACCCGGGACAACACCCCCCCCCCCCCACTGTGGATAGCCCTCCCCACCCCGGATAGCTCCCCCCCACCCAGGACAGCCCCCACCCCAGGACATCCCCCCCACCCTGGACAACCCTCCTCACCCCCAGACACCCCCACCTTGGGCAACCCCCACCTCTAACATCCCCCAACCCCCAGACATCCCCCCTCACCCCGGACATCCCCCCACCCCCGGACATCCCCCCAGATAGCCCCCCACCCCAGACAACCCCCCACCCCCCGGACATCCCCCGCCCCTTGGATATCCCCCACCCCCCGAAAAGACCCCCCGGACAACCCCCCTCACCCCAAATAGCCCCCGCTCACCCCTGAAATCCCCCACCCCCTAGACAGCCCCCCATCAACCCAGAAAACCCCCCACTCCAGACAACCCCCTCACCCCTGGATAGCTCCAACCTCTGAACAACCCCCACCCCAACCCGGACAGCCCCCCTCACCCCCAGACAGCCCCGCCGCCCCAGACAGCCCCCACCCCGGACATCCCCCCCTCACCCCCAGAAAACCCCCACCCCGGACACCCACCCCACCCCGGACATCCCCACAACACCCCCCTCTAAATACAAGCCTTTTTTTTACATAATTTTATTTCTATTTTGTTAATTTTTTGATTTTTTAAAATCAATTTACAACTAATTATTATTTCCCTTATTGTTTGATTGACTACTGTACAAGTTTTTTTTATAAAAAAATCCAATTTATCTTTTTGAAACTATGGATGGTCCCCTTATAAATGTTTTGTATGATCACAGACATGTCAGGGGAACATGAAACAGATCCACATCATCCATTTGAGCCATCTACGTCTCAAGGTTGAGGTATGTTTGAATGTAACCGTTTCTGATTTTTTATGTAATTTCTAAACATATATATATACATATATATATATATTCACATATGTCAAATTATGTATAATTTTTTTTTCAACAGGATCAGACTCGACAACTTTTTTCCTCTCGTAAGAGAGGCCCTGGTCGTGGCATTTTATCATGGAATTCCGACACGATCTATGTTGTTTCATTTGACGAAAGATTTCATCCTGTGGGACTGACTGCCCCTGCATTTGTTTTTTAGCTAGGTTATATCATATTCAACCCACATAGATTTCCATAACCCACAAGTGACTCAGATTCTATCCCTCAGGATACATTAGACAGGATTTGGAGGGAAGTTCAAGTAAGGAGACCAATTTAGTTTCATCCCTATGTTTAAAAAAATACTAACATGTGTGATTTTTTTCTTAAATAGAATAATCAAAAAGTGTGCCCCAATGAGTTTTGGACTGTGTGTATGGGAAAATTTTGTAATATGTGGAAAGATTATAAAGCTAAAGTCAAGAGGAAGCACTAGGTAATAAATATGGGTGCCGTAAACATTCTGTTAAAAGTCTTGAGAGGTGTTCTCCCGTCTTAGTGGCGAATATTGGTCTACTAAGGCCATCGTGGTTAGTATATTTATTCTGGTATATATATTTTCAAGAATGTGTGACATTATATTTTCTTGAAATTTGAATTAATTGTATGTAGGAGGTGTCAGTACGCCATTCCGATAATCGAGCGTTGTAGGGACCACCTCACAGGCTCGGGACTCGTCACATGTCTCAGATCCAACATGAGGTATTTATTATTAATTTTTTTATTATTTATTATGGTTTTGTGTTATATTATTATATTTTATTGGTATACAGTTATGGGATCAAGGTGCACCGACTGATAAAATGTCGGTGTGGATGAGGATTCGTGATCGAAATGATCCTGAGGCTGCAACTCTTATAGTAAGTGCTTGTACTCATTACCAATACTTAAATGAATATGTATATAAACATATATATGTATATATATTTAAATATTGAAAAATCTCAATTTTAAGCTGAGTTAGAACAAATGACAGAGGATCAATGACAACTTACCATGCGAAGGGATGAGATATTCCATCACATTATTGGTTGTGACGGACATGGATATAGTTTGAACTATGGAACGGGGATTACTCGTTCTATAGTATCACGCGATGAGGTTTTCGGTCCCATTTTTGCTTATATGACATGGAAAAATTCATATTTCGAGGAACGGTTGTGCGCTTCCGAGGAGATAAATGCGCAATTGATCGCTGAGGTTAGAACACTGCAGGAATATGTGCGTCCGGGTACTGGTGCATGAGACTATACGACGCAGGTTTATACTGAATTTATTTATTTACTTTATATTATTTTCGTTATTAAATATTTAAAATTTTTATTTGTTTTAGGACCCCAGAACATGGATAGAGGTAGTATCCATGACCGCACATGACACATCATATTCACGAGGTGTGTTTCTTTTATATTTATTATTGAATTAAGGTTATATATTGATTTAGAATTTAAATGTATTTTTTTTGGGGGGGGGATGTCCGGGGGGTGGGGGGATATTCGAGGGTGAGGTGGGATATTTGGGGGGTGGAAGGGCTATTCGGGGGGGGGGGGTGTCCGGGGGAGAGGGGGCTGTCTGGGGGGTGGGGAGGTTGTCTGGGGTGGGGGGTGGGGGGGTGTCTGGGGTGGGGGGGTGTCCGTTGTGAGGGGAGAATATCCGAGGTGATGGGGGGACATCTTAATGATGTTATGTCTCCTCGTACACCTCAATAATAATAATTAGGGTGTTTTTGTGTGATTTCAAGTCATTCTGATGTCGTTCGATATGAATTTGACCGTTAAACGCATGTTTTGGCCATTTATGACACGCTGATTGAATTTTTGGCCACCATGGTCCCATGACAACTCCGATTGATATGTATTCTACCCAACCATTTCAAAATTCACACACCCTTTATTGTCGTCTAATTTCATGGAATTCCGAGGTCGATTGGCTGATTTTGACCACCCCACGCACGCTTTTCAAGCGCGCCAAATACCTAAAAAACACATATTTAGTTGTGCCACACAAACCACACATCCGAATGATGTGACGTATCCTTGTAAACCTCAAAAATAATAATTATTAATTTTTCCTTTGATTTCAAGTCATGCCGATGTTGTTCGGTATGCATTTGACCGTTAAACGCATGTTTTGGCCATTTACGACACGCAAAGTGCATTTTCGGTCACCGCAGTCACACGACACCTCCTATTGAAGCGTTGTCTACTCGACCATTTCACCATTCAACCAACCTTGGTTTTCATATGATTTCATGGAATTATGAGATCATTCCGCTGGTTTCGACCATCCCACACATGCTTTTCAAGTCGCCAAAGACCTAAAAACATATATTCAGTCGTGCCGCGCAAACCACACGTCCGAATGAAATTTTTTCTCCTTTCGCACCTCATTAATAATAATTAGGGTGTTTTCATGTGATTTCAATTCATGTCGATGTCGTTCGGTAAGCATTTGACCGTTAAACGCATGTTTTGGCCATTTACGACACGTGGAGTGTATTTTCGGTCACTGCGGTCACACGACACCTCTGATTGATGTGCCGTCTACCTGACCATTTTACAATTCACCCACCCTTTGTTTTTGTCCAATTTCATTGAATTCTGAGGTCATTCGGCTGGCTTTGACCACTCCACGCATGCTTTTCAAGTGCACCAAACACCTAAAAAACACATATTCCACCATGTCGTGAAAACCGCGCATCCGAATGACATGTCGTCTCCTCGTACACCTCAAAAAAAAAATTAGTGTGTTTTAGTGTGATTTAAAGTCATGCTGATGTTGTTCAGTATGCATTTGACCATTAAACGCTTGTTTTGGCCATTTACGACACGCGAAGTGCGTTTTCGGTCACCGTGATCACACGACAGCTCCGATTGACGTGCCGTATACCCAAAAATTTCAAAATTCACCCACCCTTTGTTGTCTTCTGATTTCATGGAATTCTGAGGTCGTTCGGTTGGTTTTAACCACACCACGCACACTTTTCAAGCACGCCAAACACCTAAAAAACACATATTCAGCTATGCTGCACAAACTGCGCATCCAAATGATGTGCTGTCTCCTCGTACAACTCGAGAATAATAATTAGGGTGTTATCATGTGATTTCAAGTCATTAAAATGTTGTTCGGTATTCATTTGACCGTGAAATGCATGTTTTGTCCATTTACGACACGCGGAGTGCGTTTTTGGTCACCGCGGTCACACAACACCTTCGATTGATGTGCCGTCTACCCGAACATTTTAAAATTCACTCACCCTTTGTTATCGTCTGATTTCATGGCATTACGAGGTCATTCGACTGGTTTTGACCACCCCACACACTCTTTTCAAGCGCACCAAACACCTAAAAAACACATATTCAACTGTGCCGTGCAAACCGCACGCCCGAAGGACGTGCCATTTCATCGTACACCTCAAGAATAATAATTAGGGTGTTTTCATGTGATTTGAAGTTATGAAAATGTCGTTTGGTATGCATTTGACCGTTAAACACATTTTTTGGTCATTTACAACACGCAGAGTGCGTTTTCGGTTACCGCGGTCACACAACACCTCCGATTGACATTATGTCTACCTGACCATTTCACAATTCACCCACCATTTGTTGTCGTCCGATGTCATGGAATTCCAAAATCGTTCGTCCGGTTTTGACCACCCCACACACGCTTTTCAAGCACCCCAAACACCTAAAAAACACATATTCAGCCGTTCCGTGCAAACTGCGCATCCAAAGGACGCGCTGTATCCTTGTAAACCTCAAGAATAATAATTAGGGTGTTTTCGTGTGATTTTAAGTCATGCCAATGTTGTTCGGTATGCATTTGACCGTTAAACGCATGTTTTGGCCATTTATGTCAGGTGGAGTGTGTTTTCGGTCACCGTGGTCATACAACACCTCCGATTGACGTGTCGTCTACTCGACCATTTCACAAATCACCCACCCTTTTTTGTCTTCCGATTTTATGTCATTTAGAGATCATTCGGCCAGTTTTGACCACCCCATGCACATTTTTCAAGCACACCAAACACCTAAAAAACACATATTCATCCATGACATGCAAACCATGCATCCGAATGATGGGACGTCTCCTCATACACCTCACGAATAAAAATTAGGGTGTTTTTGTATGATTTATAGTAATTCCGATGTCGTTCGGTATGCATTTGACCATTAAACGCATGTTTTGGCCATTTATGACACACGAAGAGCATTTTATGTCACCGCAGTCACATGACACCACTGATTGACATGTTGTCTTCCCAAACATTTCTCAATTCACCCACCCTTTTTTGTCATCCGATTTCATGGCATTCCGAGATCATTCGTCCAGTTTTGACCACCCCACACACACTTTTCAAGCGCGCCAAACACCTAAAAAACACATATTTAGCTGTGCTGCACAAACCACACATCCAAATGACATGAAATCTCCTCATACACCTCAAGAATAATAATTAGGGTGTTCTTATGTGATTTAAATTCATTCCGATGTCATTCGGTATGCATTTGACAGTTAAACGCATGTTTTAGCAATTTACGACACACATAGTGCGTTTTCGGTCACCATGGTCACACGACACCTCCAATTGACGTGTTGTCTACCTGAAAATTTTACAATTCACCCACCCTTAGTTGTCGTCCGATTTCATGGCATTTTGAGGTCGTTCAGCTGGTTTTGACCACCCCACGCATGCTTTTCAAGCGCGCCAAACACCTAAAAAACACATATTCAGCCGTGTCGTGCAAACCATGCCTTCGAATGACATTTCGTCCCCTCGTACAACTCAATAATAATAATTAGGGTGTTTTTATGTGATTTCAAGTCATGCCAATGGCGTTCATTATGCATTTGACCGTTAAACGCATGTTTTGACCATTTATGACATGCAAAGTGCATTTTTGGTCACCAAGGTAACACGACACCTCCGATTGACATGAAGTCTGCCCAACTATTTCAAAATTCACCCACCCTTTGTTTTTATTAGATTTCATGGAATTCTGAGGTCATTTGGCTGGTTTTGACCACCCCACGCATGCTTTTCAAGCACACCAAACACCAAAAAACACATATTCAGCCGTGCCTTGCAAACCGCATGTATAAATGACGTTCCGTCTCCTCATACACCTCACGAATAAAAATTAGGGTATTATTGTGTGATTTCAAGTCATGTGGATGTCGTTTAGTATGCATTTGACCATTAAACACATGTTTTGTCCATTTATGACATGTAGAGTACGTTTTCAGTCACCGTGGTCACACGACACATCCGATTGACGTGCCGTCTACCCGACCATTTTACAATTCCCCAACCCTTAATTTTTGTCCGATTTTATGGAATTCCAAGGTCGTTCGGCCGGTTTTGACCACCCCATGCATGCTTTTCAAGTGCACTAAACACCTAAAAACACATATTCTACTGTTCCGTGCAAACCATGTGTCCGAATGACATTCCATATCCTCGTACACCTCACGAATAGTAATTAGGGTGTTCTCATGTGATTTCAAGTCATTCCAATGTTTTTCGGTATACATTTGACCGTTAAATGCATGTTTTGGCCATTTACGACATACAGAGTGAGTTTTTGGTCCCCACAGTCACATAACATCTCCAATTGACATTCCATATACCCAACCATTTCACAATTCACCCAACCTTTGTTGTCATCTAATTTCATATCATTCTGAGGTCGTTCGACCAGTTTTGACCACCCCACACATGCTTTTAAAACGCGCCAAACACCTAAAAAATACATATTTAGTTGTGCCACGCAAACCGCATGTCTGAAGGACGTGTCGTCTCCTCTTACACCTCATGAATAATAATTAGGGTGTTTTTGTGTGATTTCAAGTCATACCGATGTTGTTCGGTATACATTTGACTGTTAAACGCATGTTTTGGCCATTTACGACACGTGGAGTGCGTTTTCGGTCACTGTAGTCACACGACACCTCCAATTGACGTACCTTCTACCCACCCATTTCAAAATTCACTCACCTTTGTCGTCATCCAATTTCATGGCATTCCGAGGTTATTCGGCCAATTTTGACCACCCCACGCACGCTTTTCAAGCGCCCCAAACACCTAAAAAACATATATTCAGCCATGCCGCGCAAACTGCATGTCCAAATGATGTGTTGTCTCCTCTTACACCTCAAGAATAATAATTAGGGTGTTCTCATGTGATTTCAGGTCATTATGATGTCGTTCAGTATGCATTTGACCGTTAAACGCATGTTTTGGCCATTTACGACACGCATAGTTCATTTTCAGTCACCACGGTCACAAAAAACCATCGATTGATGTTCCGTCTACCCGAATGTTTCACAATTCAACCACCCTTTATTGTCGTTCGATTTCATGGAATTCTGAAGTCGTTCGGCCAGTTTTGACCACCCACGCACACTTTTCAAGCGTGCCAAACACCTAAAAAACACATATTCATCTGTGCTGTGCGAACCATGAATCCAAATGACATGTCTTCTCCTTTTACACCTCAATAATAATAATTAGGATGTTTTCCTATGATTTCAAGTCATGCCGATGTCATTCGTTATGCATTTGACCATTAAACACATGTTTTGGCCATTTACGACACACAAAGTGCGTTTTCGGTCACCGCGATCATAAGACACCTCCGATTGACATGCCGTCTGCCCAACCATTTCAAAATTTACCCACCCTTTGTTGTCATTTGATTTTATCTCATTTCGAGGTCGTTCGGTCAGTTTTGACCACCCCACGTATGCTTTTCAAGCGCGCCAAACACCTAAAAAACACATATTTAGCTGTGCCGCACAAACTGCACATCTGAATGACATTCTGTCTCCTCTTACACCTCACGAATAAAAATAAGGAGTTTTTGTGTGATTTAAAGTCATGACGATGTCATTCAGTATGCATTTGACCGTTAAATGCATGTTTTGGCCATTTACGACACACATAGTGCGTTTTCAGTCACCGCAGTCACATGAAACATCCGATTGATGGGCCATCTACCCAAGCATTTCACAATTCACCCACCCTTTGTTATCATCCGATTTCATATAATTTATAGGTTGTTCGGCCAGTTTTGACCACCCCATGCATGCTTTTCAAGCGTGCCAAAGACCTAAAAAACACATATTCAGCCGTGCCATGCAAACCACGTGTCTGAATGATGTGTTGTCTCCTCGTACACCTTAAGAATAATAATTAGGGTGTTATCATAAAATTTCAAGTCATGATGATGTTTTTAGGTATGCATTTGACTGTTAAACGCAAGTTTTGGCCATTTACGACACACGAAGTGCGTTTTCGGTCACCGCGGTCACACGACACCTCAAATTGACGTGCTGTCTGCCCGACCATTTCAAAATTCACCAAACCTTTGTTGTCTTCCAATTTCATGGAATTATGAGATTGGTCGTCCAGTTTTGAACACCCCATGCATGCTTTTCAAGTGCGCCAAACACCTAAAAAACACATATTCAGTCGTGCTGTGAAAACCGCGGGTCTGAATGAAATGCCATCTCCTCATGCGGGGGGGATGTCAGGGGGTTGGGGGGGCTGTTTGGGGGGTGGGGGGCTGTACAAGGGTGGGGGGGGGGGGGTGTTCGGGGGTGAGGGAGGTTGTCCGGGGTGAGGGGGGATGTCTAGGGGGGTCCAGGGGGGGGGGGTCTGTTCGGAGTGAGGGGGGGGGGGGGGGCTAATGCGCTATTGCCACCCTAATGCCCTAATGGCATATTAGTGTAACACTGTAATGACCAAATGGCCTAATGGAATATTAGCCTATTGACCTAATGGCCAATTGACCAAATTCCCAAGCACCCTAATGACCCAATTTGATATATATATATATACTAACTTAATAAATATGTACAATTTTCATTCGCTTTGTTTAGTTGTTTCTTTTGTATCCTATTGTTGGTTTATTGAAGCAGAAGATTGGAATGGATTAGAGTTTTTTGGATCACTGTATGTGAAGAAGTATGTCCGTCATTTATTATTTTTTGAGGAACTTGATGTTTATGCTGTTTTGAATTGTTTTTCTTTGTCATTTTAGCTATGTTTCTTCTGTTCGGAAATATTTTTTGTGATTGTTGGAAATGTGATGTATAAATGATTTTTTTTTTAAAAAAATTACCAGGTTTTCATCCACCATTGGCGGTCGCTCTAGGTAAATACCAATGGCGACCACCATTGGCGGTCACTATAGGCAGATTTTTCAGTCTCCTATAGCGACTTCCATTGGTGGTCGCTATAGGTCTACCCAACAGTGACCGCCAGGCAGTCGTAGTGGACTGAATTTCTGGTCACCTATAAAGACTGCCAATGATGGTCGCTATAGACCTAGAGCGACGGGCCAAATGCGACCACCACTAAAGGTCGCAAGGCAGTCGCTGTAGGGCTATAGTGACCACCATTGGCAGTCTCTATATGTCCAGTTTCTAGAGTGATGGGATCAAAATCTCCCTTTAATTGAGTTCTCTTACAACAAAAGCTTCCAATCAAGCGTTAAAATGACACCCTATTAAGCTCTATATGGTAAGAGATGTAGAACTCCAACTTGTTGGCATGAAGCTGGTGAGATAAATCTTCTTGGGCCTGATCTTGTGCAAGAGATGATAGAAAAGGTCCATGCCATCCAACAACACATTAAGGCTGCTTAGAGTCGGCAATTGAGCTATGCCTAAAACCATTGAAGAGACTTGGATTTTGATGTTGGTGACAAGGTCTTTCTTCAAATTTCACCTTGTAAGAGAGTCATGAGGTTTGGGAAGAAAGGGAAGCTCAGCCCTAGGTACATTAGCCCCTATAAAATCCTTGATCACGTAGGGGCAATGGCCTATCGGCTTGCACTTCCTCCAAATCTATCACAAGCTCATGATGTCTTCCACGTATCCCCCTTGAGGAAGTACATAACTATCCCTTCACATGTACTAAATCTAGATGTGGTACAACTGAAACATGACCTATCTTATTAGGAGAATCCGGTGGAGATCTTGGATCATAGAGACAAGGTTTTACGCAACAAGACTACCCACCTTGTCAAGGTGTTGTGGAGGAACCAAAAATGTGAATAAGCCACGTGGGAACCAGAGGAGTCTATGAGGAAGAAGTACCCACACCTTTTCTCTTCTTAGGGTATGAGTTAAAATTTCGGGGATGAAATTTATTAAGGGGGAAAGAATTTAACGACCTGAAATTTTGAATAACATTTGTTTCCTAAATTTGTATGTTATTTCATTTTATACTCCACAAAACTATATCCTTTAATTAATGGAGTGATACCTTTGGGTTTCAACGGTTATATGACCGTTGGTCAATATAATTGCTGGAAACTAAACTCTTAACATTAAAATTATTGTTTATAAATACAATTGATCTTGGTTAATTAATATATAAAGAAGAGTTGATGGCTTCATCCAGTAGACTCGATCCATACAAAGCCCATCTTTCAGAGCTTGGGAAGGAGGTAGCATCTCTGGGATTTTCTCTAGACCAATCCCAAGCTGAGCTTTAACATGTGAATCTTGAATGGAATTTCCTAAGGGAGAAGTTCAAGCTAATAAAAATCACCACTCGAGCAATGTTTTCTGAGCCTCCCCAAGATTCTATCCCTACAACACACCTTACACTTAGGTCCTATGAAAGTGTTATAAGGGGCTATGTAATAAGGCCTTAGATACTTTTTCTAATCCCTTGGTATAAATAAATTTTTTATTTCTTATTATGGTAATTTTTTTTTCAAATGTTTGGATAAATATAGGATGAATATTATTGATGAATTTTGAAAAAAGGGTATTTTAAAATATTAATTTAAACTTTAAATAATTAATAATGTGAAATGATTTTAAAAAAATGGTCTTATACTATTGTGATTAGTAATAAATTTAGAGTCTAATAAGATCAAATTGATTTTTAGTGAATAGTAAAGTATGAATAGTAACATACCCTTATGAATAGAAATGAATAGTAAATCAGCCAAAAAAATAGAAACTTCACCCATGAATGTATAAATACAATTTAGACATCTTAAAAGTGAAAAAATGATCATAATCTAAGTTTTGTTATTTTTGTAGGTAATAAATAATTTATTTACAATTTTATAATTAAATTAATAATTTAAAATGAAAATTTATTTTCATAAAATGTAATCATAAATTTTTAATTTATTTTCTTATGGTTATATGATAATTTATGGGATCTTGATTACTTTTTCAAGGTGTTACAAAATAATTTATAGTTTTAGAGTTGTTTTTTTTGAATAAATAATGATTTTATTTAAAAATTAAATTTAAAATATTTAGAAATTTATTTTCATAAAATAGAGTTCATTTTTGAATTCAGAGCATCGATATCAGGTTAGGGTGAATTTATGAGATTTTTATAAAAAGTTTTGTTTTTTGGTGAATAGTGAAAATACATTTTTGAGTTTAGGGTGTTTAATGACATCATTAATGATTTAATAATTTTGGTCGACTTGTGAATAGTAATATATGCTATGAGGTGTCCCAATTGGACAATACCATGGGAAAATACCATGGTAAAGCCCATGGTTTTACAAATACCACTGATGAGGTGTCCCTTTGAAATTAATAAAATATTCCCTCACTTTTGCTATAAATACCAAGTCATTCCCTCATTCCATTCATTCCAAAATCCTCCTCAATGAAGATCTAGTATTTTTATCTCTCAATAAGTACTCCCAAGGTTCCCTCAAGCCCCCAATCTCCTAACCTTCAAGTTTTCTAAGTTACTCTTCAAGGTAAGGGAACCTTCCACCCTCCTCTTTTAAGTCACAACTTCCTTTATGTTATGTCTTCTAGTTTCTATTTCATTCTATTAGGGTATGTTCTTATATATAATTATTGTTGTCAATTTTATTTCCAAATTATGAGAGACCCTTTCCACTCTCATCAACTGATTTTCTGTATTTTTAAGTGACGACGTTAGGCTGCCAAATTTTAATAAAAGAAATCACATCTTCTCTTCTATTTCAAGTTTCTTTTCCATGTGGTATGTCATTCAAATATCCATACCATGTTATTATTTCTATTTTATTATGTAACTATACTGTTTTATGAGTTATTTCTGGTTGTTTTACCCCTTTCCCATCTCTTTTTATTGTTTTCTAAAATCATGTTATATAGTCGTTATGCTACAGAAATTTCATCTCAAAATTTCTCTCTCTTTCTCTCAAAAAATTCTTTTATCTTAATTATGTGAATAACCAGAACTATTTCGTCTCTATGTGTGTTCATAAATACATAAAAACTATATTATTTATTCTATAATTGACATACATATAACCCTCGTTCCTGTCCATGGGTTATAAATGACATAATGATCATGTTTTTGAACACTTTTTAAAACATCATGATGTTGATATAAAACCCATTTCTTTTAATTTATTTGGGTTATTTATGAAATTTATTATTATGATATATGTGAATCACATGAAAATAAATACATATTAATTGTTATACTTGATATTTATCCAATGCATTGGGTAAATAATTTAATCTCTAGAGATGAAAAGTTTCACGATACCTTGGCGAATAACCTTGGTAATTTTTATGACACCTTGGGGATGAACCTTGGTGATATATTCATGAATGTATAAATTAAATTTTTTAGCCACATATTCATTTTATGGTTCAATTTATTTTCATTATGAAATGCCTATACATCCATTGTTCATGTATTTATGTTTTTCATCAAGTTCATATTGATATCACAAGTAAACTGATTCCCTTTCTTTCTTTATTGGGCTTTCTACTCACCCTTTTCTTTGATATATGTATCCAGGTTATGAGATGAAGTAGTTTTAAATAGGATGAAATTTTAAAGAGGTTTTTCAAGGGGATTTAAAATATTTTTTTAAGTTTTCATGTGTTTTGTTCTTGATTTCCAAGACACTAGACTTTAAAGGCCCTCTGTTTGTAAAATGTAATGAAAAGTTATGTTAAAAAGTTGGGATGACGTACAATTGGTTTCCCAAACCTATTTATTAGAAAGAATTAAAAGTTCTTTTCTTTTTGATGAAAGTAATCAAAATAAAATTAGTGTTGTGGATGATGGGAAGTTGCAAGAATTCATATATGGAGATGGAATTTTGAAATTTGGGAAGAGGCTTTGTGTGCAGTTATACTCGATCTAAAAAGGGAGTTATTTGATGATAAACATAGTTATAATTTCTCTATACACCCTAATATAAATAAAATGTATATAGATTTGAAGGATAATTTATGGCGGGACAACATAAAGTGGTAAATTTCTGATTATCTATCAAGATGTTTAGTCTGTCAACATGTGAAGGCTGAAAGACAACATCCTAGAGGAGTCATGAAACCTATACCTATTCCTACATGGAAATGGGATGACATAACCATGTATTTTGTCATTGTATTATCCAAAAATCCTAAAAGTAATGATTCAATATGGGTAATTGTGGATTGAATTACCAGATCTGCACATATCCTCTCTATAAGGGATGATTTTTCACTAGAGCTCCTGACAAGTCTCTATATCATTGAAGTTTTAAGACTTCATGGTTCACCTATTTTAATAGTTTATGATAGTGATACTAAATTTACATAAAAATTCAAGAAAAATATTCAGAAATATTTGTATACTAAGCTTTGATTGAGTACTGCTTATCACCCTCAAATTTACGGGCAATCAGAAAGGATGATCCAATCATTATAAGACATGTTGAGATCATGCTCACTTGACTTTCAAGGTATGTGGGAACGGTATTTACCTTGGGTGGAGTTTTACTACAACAATAGTTTCCATTCAAGCATTGAAATGGAATCATATGAAGCATTTTATGGAAAGAGATGTCGTACACCAACATGTTGGGATGAAGTCGGTGAAAGGAAGCTTGTGGGTCCAAATCTTGTAAAGGAAACAACAGTGAAGGTAAATTCTATTCAAACCCATATCAAAGCAGCTCAAAGAATAAAAAAGAGATATGTGTATAATTAAAGGAAGGTTTTGGAATTTCAAGTGGGAGATCATATTTTCTTAAAAGCATCTCCATGGAAGGGTGTTACAAGATTTGGGAAGAAAGGGAAACTGAGCCCCAAATATATTGGTCCTTTTGAAATTCTAGAGAGAATTGGATCTATTGATTATCATTTGGAAATTCCACCTAGGTTGTCTAAAGTACACAATGTGTTACATATATCACTGTTGGGAAAGTACATGCCAGACCCAACACATGTCCTCACTTCTAAAGGAATAGAATTGGAACCCGACTTATCTTACTGTGAAGAGCCTATCCAGATTCCAGACACTAAAGAACAAGTGTTGAGAAATTGGATGAATCAGATGGTAAAGGTACTTTGGAAAAATCATAAAATTGAAGTGGAAATTTGGGAGCCTAAGGAACTTATGATGATGACCTACCCAAATATTTTTAAGAGGAAACATTCTAGTAATTTTGAGGACACAATTTTTGTAAGGGAAGAAGAATGTAACACCCCAAGGATTTACAAATAAATTTATTATAGAATGCATTCAACATTGAGTCTATTCAAAACAAACACTTTTATATTTATAGAAAATAGTTGTAACTAGACTGTTAGATATAATTTTTCCTCTTTTGTGATTTGAATTTCAAAAAACTGAATTACACGGTTGCTATCAGTAAGATATTTAGAGTCTGATAGGATCAACTTACATTTTTGGTGAATAGTAACTTACCCTTATGAATAGTAATTTATCCTTTCAAATAGTAACCTCAACCATGTGAGTATAAATAAAATCTAGGCACCATATAAATTTGGGTGAATATTTTAAAAATTAATAATTAAGTGTTGATATTTTTGTGAATAATAAATATTTAACTACAAATTTAAATTAACAAATTTATTTAAAATAAAATCAATTTTTATAAAATGTATTCTTAAATGAATATTTTTTTCCTATGAATTTAGGATAATTTTATGAGACCTCATTTAATTTTTGAAAGTATTATAAAATCAATTTTAAATTTAAAATATGTATTTTTCAAGAAAATAATGATTTTATTTTAAAATTAAATTTCTATTATTTAGAAAATTATTTTGATAAAATGGAGTTAATTTTTGAATTCTATATGTTGAAAAATGGTTAGAGTGAATTTTTGGTATTTTTCAGAAATACTCGAATTTTTGATGAATAGTAAAATACAGTAATTTACCATATATATACATTATAAGTTAAATTAACTATTCATAGAATCATGGATAATGTAATCACACTTGGTTTGAACTCAAATGCACATATTACTATTATGGTTCACATTAATCAACACTATTAATTTTCTTAAGAGAAATAATAAAATAATGAATAAGATATTAAAAAATCACCCCTCTCCTCAACTATAACCCCCCACTCCTTCTCTTCACTCCTCTTAAGCCTTGTGCCTTGTCTAAATTCTGATCAAATATCCTCCCAATCTATTCCTCCATGTCTAGTATCCCTTGGTCTCATATAAATACCAAAAACTCTCCCCTAAAGAGGCTCTCAAGGACGATAACATCAAGTGGTAAATTCCTCTTTTCATTTCTTTTATTTCGAGCTCCTTTCTTTTCTTTTTCTTTCCTAAAATCCTTTCAACAAAATTTTATGATAACTACAGTAACTTACATGTTCTATAATTTTATTATAATAATGGAATAATTCATCGTCATATCTCCTTTTTTCTTATTTTATACTAAAAATTAAAACACTATCAAGATGTGTTAATTTATCACATTCAATGACAACGGGTTTTCAATTTCTATTAACATCTTCAATTCTAGTCATGAAACAATTTTTATGGTTGAACCAAACTATAATATATTTATTATAGCTTATTTAATGTTCTGTAATCTTTTTGTACACATGATATTAATTTTTAAATAAAAATGAGTTTGTTGTGATAAAAAACCGCCAATTAACCCAAACAACTATCATTAAAGTTTTATATAATGATTCATATTCACTCCCAATAACAAAATGAATTTTATAAAAATTTAATATTATGTATGTTAATAAATAAAATAAAACTTATATCCTAGAAAAAAATTCTCATCTTACATGTTTATCCTTACATGTATATAAGTAAACTGGTCATGAATACTAAGGAAGAAAACGCTCCCCAAAAATAAAATTGAACCTCTTAAACCCATCAAGAAGGACATGAATGAACTTAATAAGGATATAATAAATAAATTAAATAAATAATAGGCCCTGGAAATGTTAATCACTGAATTTAATTTGGTTATCCAGGATAGTAAGATCAATTGAAGAACACCATCGGACTTAAGGTAAGGGTTTTTTACCTGAACCTCCATTTTCCTTCGGGTTAATCTTATTCTCTAGTTACCTAAATTAAATTCTTATTTATTAATATTTACTCCTCATAAATTCTGTTTTAATGGTCTATATATGTTTATCAACCATAATCCTACTTTAATTTGTGGGGAGTTATATGTTTTAAAAGGATATTTCAAAAATTCTTCCCAAAATACAAGCCCGATTCAAGAGAATTTCTAAAATTCTTACCTATTTTCAAGGGCACTCTAATATATTTTTAGAAACCATTATATTTATAAAATCACTAATTTTATTATTAAAATACTATTTTACTTAAATTATGGTTTTTTACAAATAATTGTACAAAATAACTCTTCTTTTCAATGTAAAAGAGTATTTATCTCTAGAATTACTCGATGATTTTATAAGAGTGTTCATCTATTTCAAAACTCTTGTTGATTCTTATGTATTATTGGGATTAATATTTTATGATATAATATACCATATTTAATTTAATGGTTTATTATTAGTTTGATTATGTATGTTCTATCTTAAAACCATTAACCAATTTACTCCAAATGGTCAGTGTTTTTGCTTAATGTTTGGGGGAAAGTTATTTACATTTCATATGTTAATTTCAATATGAATGTTTATGTTGTTTGTGTTTATACCCATTCATATTAGGAATAAATTAGACTTATTAAGTGATGAGTGGGGACCTATATATCCCCCATATGCATCAGTTGGTCTCACGAGACAAACTACGGTCTTGACATGAGGCCTTGACAAAATGATTATTTATGGTCTTGGCATGAGGAATTGATGGTATGGTTATGATGTCCGAAATTATGAATTTAATCATTATGAAACTAGTAATTTAAAGTTCATGAGGTTACTCAACTAGTATAATACCCATTATTATGCTTTTTTTATGACATTATTTATTTATTTCTTATTCCTACCATAATGTGTTCAAGTTTATTTTTAAAGGCATGTGTTTTTAGTTATTCACCAAGCCTAATGTTTATGTTTATGATATCTTATGATATAATTCTTACCCTTACTAAGCATTTGATCTCACCCCTTTCTTATGTTTAATTTTCCCAAGACATGAAGAGGTATATTATGAATGACATGTAGGGATAACCTAGGAGTTATGGATGTTGTGAAATGAATTTCTATATTGTTTTTCCTTTCAAATTGTAATGTTGAACTTATGTATGTATCTTGTTTTCCAAAAATACTAAATTATTCATTACTTAAAGATATGAATTTCTTGTAATCATGCCAATGTAATGAATTAAGTCACCGACTCCAGGAAACTAGGGATGAGTCTTTACAACTTATATTTTTCAGATAATTGGTGTGAAATGAATATCCATTAATGTCATACATAGACCATGTTATCAAATTTAAACTGAGACCAACCAATAAACATATCAATGTTTTTGATGCATCTGATTTACCATGTATGGTTCTTTAAACTATGTAAAAATGTTTTGTTATAATAATTAAAAATCCAGATGTCTTCCTTCTTTTAATAACATTGTTTTAACATATTAATATTAAATGTTATATATGGATGAACATCATCTATGTTATTCAAGATTTATAAATATACATGCTTTATCTTTTCACTTATAAAAAATTTTACTTTCAAGACATAGATCCCCTTTCCCCCATAATTGACTCATTCATGGAGAGATATAGGAAAATTGAAGTGCTCCATTGTAGACAAGTATATTGTACAAGACTCAATAACATACTAATAAATATACTTCTCAATAATGGATCATTCAGTTTGATATAGATTATTAACATATCCCTTTGTTATCTTTATATAAATTTTAAAAGGATACATCCAAAAAAGATAAAAATGCCTACAAATCTTTATTTATCACACCAAATGAACCATTAAATTCACCACGATATCAAAAAATATAGTGGAAAATAAATTTCTTGTTAACAAACTATAGAAACTATATCATTCTATAAATTTTTAAATTAATTAAAATCAATCACATTATAACAAATTGAATTAAAAAATAACACACCTTCATGATAGTTATTCTGACACAAATGGGAAATATTCAATGAAATGAAACATGTGGGATTTGTTGTATAATGACGTGAAAATCATGATGTTTCATGCTTTTAATCATCAATTATTTTACTAGATTTTTTTTACATTTTAAGAACAAAATTGCGGCTATTTTATACAATTTAGACAAAAAAATAATAATTTTATCCATATTGGATAATTTATAACTATCTAGAGGCAGGTATGTTAATTTTCCTTTTGGAGTGGGAGCTAAATCCAAATGTATTACCATTTAGAGTAAGTCTAATATTTCATTCACCCATCTTTAGTCTTTCAATTAATGTCTAAAAATGTTATAATAATAATATCACATATAATCTCCTCTACATGCATAACATCAGTGTTATGTTTGTACTCATGATATATACAATATAAAAGATAAAAAAATATTGATAATTTCTTCCAAATATTTCTATCATTACCAGATTTTGTGTCTTTACAGTTGTGACATAAAGGCTTTTCACCCTCTCAAAATAATGATTGGTGGAAAAGGGTTTAGGAGCAATATCAAATTCTTGTGATCTATTGAATTCATTTTTTAATCTTTGATAAAAGTGATCCATAGAAAAAAAATCAGATGACCCATGTATAATGTTTTTCCCATTTTTTATTTGATAATATGAAGTCTATTATTCATAAACTGAATAACATTTATTCCCCTTAACATTATATTTAGAAAAATTTCCATATGTTATGAAGTCATTTATATTGAACATAATCATTACATGTAGTTGAAAATTTTCATTTCATTAGAATCATACAATCTAATTCTTTCCTCTGATAAAAGATTCAAATTATCAATTAATGGTGAAATGAAAACATAAATATCAATTTCAAGGATATTTTGGTCCATAAATCATTAAAATTAACATGATATATTTCTATTTTATGATAAATTCGGGAGATAAGTCTTAAATTACTAATAAAAAGGCCAAAAAATAAGTTTGATACAAATTATTTGATATGGATTCATTATATATATGAAAAGTTCATGTCTAATATTTCTAAATTTATTTAAAAAAATATGAAAATATAGATCAAATTTCTTTCACCATGGACAATCAAATGGATGAAGTGATTTTCCATCAGACATCCGCTCATCCACATGCCTTCTTTACCTTTTTGTATCATTTGAATTTTTAAATAAATGTTTTGAATTTGGAATTACAGGAAGTTAATTTAGTGAACCATATTTTTCCATGTATGAATTTAGAATATTCCTAGGAATATTTTTAGAGTTAGGAATAGTGATGACATGAAATTCTGAGACATGGTGATCCTGAAATTGATATTATAAAAATATTAAACATATTAATATCATGGGTTCATAGTTTCCCTGAAAAAGTGAAATAACTCCCAAAAGGAATCTTGGATTTGAAATTTGAGACCACAGTTTAGTTCAAATCATAGTGTTTACCCTAGGAGTGACCTAAGGTTGGTGAGTTCCAAACATCTTGTTGAGCCAGCTGTTGGTGGGTATATTTAATTAAAATAAATAAATAAATAAATTATTTGTTTTTTTAAATGAACTAATTAAAATACTCTATAAATATAATATTATGATGATTTTCCCAAGGTTATCCTCACAACCCTTTCAATATCTGATAGAAGGTTCATATCATTCCTTATTGCAAATCCACATTGAATGATGAACGAAATTCGGATCAAGGTGGATTGAGAGGTAGCAGATGCAGTGGATCTTCTCCTTCTTTGGGGAATGTGTTCCTCACCAATGATCAGACTTTTTTCAAGCTAAGGATCATCAATTGTGGTACTATCCCATTTTGTTAAAAGTTTAATCATGGATTTTTATCATCTAGTATTGATCTACATTTTCACACCCTTCACATGATCCCATTCAATGAATTAAACTGTTTATTTGATTCTTTTATTTCTATTGCATTATTTCACCCCGATTATCCCTTTTCAAGTGATTGTTGTCCTAGAATGCATAGAAAATTATGGTTTAATTCTTATCCTTGTGCCTTTACCCTATTTTTTTTTTCGTGTTCTTCAGTGTTAATCTATGAGGTCACAATTCAACTGTTCCAGGGTGAGTCTAAGCATGATCAGACCCTTGAATTCTTAGTGGATGTGTGAATGATGATTAGATAGGTGTTTTGTGTGAATATAAAGATTGATTTACGGTGATGATTCATGGATCTTAGATCCATAATGGTATCAGGTGGTTATGTGAGGTGCTATGGGTGACATGAGGTGTTGCAGACTTCAATTTGATTGGCAGTTTTCATTCTCCATCCACTAAAGGATGGGTAATGATAGATAGATGATTTACCCACTAATTTTGAGTTGTTTAATAGTGGGTTTTGTGGATATGGAGGCACTTATTAGATGTGTGATTCAATCTTAAATTTCTATGAAAAACCTGATTACATGTCATGTATTCTAATGAACACATGATGTGTAGCCCCATGGCTAAAGAACTAGGGTTTCAGGAAAAGTTAAATATCACACACTGTGTAGGTGGTCCTACATGCCATTTGACCCTACCCAGGCAGCTTGGTCATGTGCTAACTGGAACATGCCTAGGGCCCCATGTGGACATACATGCCATATAAGAGAGTACACAAGAACTGGTTGATACTGAGGCATGAATAGGTATACATCTAAGTACATGGGTACAACCTGACAAACACAACTTCAACTAGGAGCACACAGAAAAACCCTAAGTGGATAAGACATGTCGTGTGTCACCCATACACATCGTACACTATAACATGACTTCCAAGCCACGTCTAGAGAAGAACATGACCATGTGATGAGGTGGGGTCACACACTGTGTGGAACCCCTTACACATTTTGTATTTCCTCCTTCAAGTTCTTCCTCTTGTTTCTCATTCTTTTTAACTAAAATTTTGGACTGTGGGTGTTTTTTCACATATAATGTGACGGTGGACATCATTGTGGCATAAGAGTTACAATTTGATATGTTCCAAGCATGATTCTTCTTCAGGTGACTTTTGATAATGGTAGAGACTGGGTGGGTTCATCGAAGTATTATCATGGTCCGTACTCCCCTGTTACACTAGGGAGAAGGTTAATCATTCTATTATAGATGATATTGAGGTCATTACTTCCTTTTTACACCAGGAAAAAAGTCCCCCATATTCTTTACACAGGAGAAATCAGGGTCATTACTCCCCTATCGCACGAGGTTTTAAGTTCCCATATTCATTATGCATGTGTTAATGGGGTTAGTACTCCCCTATCACATCAAGGTGCAAGTTACACATATTCTTCACACGGGTAGGGTCAATACTACCCTTACTACTATAGGGTGCATGTTCTCTACTTATGGAGTGGAACTCCCCCATCTCTTCGAGATCCGACAACATGCGGGTCCTCTATGGTAGTTGTGACTCCATCAGTTGTGGAGCACAATTGTGATATGTGGGCCCCTCCACTCATATTCTAGTGAAGTTATGAAAAATACACGGGTCATAGTTGTGTCTCCCTAGGCTATAGTGCATAGTTGTGGGGCATATCCCCCTCCACACAGTTTCTTATATGGTTGTTCATGATGGTGGGAATCAGAGACATACCTTGGATCTTCAAGAAGGCTCATTTTTCATAGTTGGGATGTATAGATGGGGATCCTATTTCTCTCTTCATTTAGGCTTATTGGTGATCATATTTGGATGTTTATGGCTGCTGCTTTAATTTTTGATTGATACGCCTTCATTGGGTTGAGATGACTATTTATATTGCATTCTTTATGTTTCTACCTTTTGTTTTTGGGGTGTCCTACTGGGTATGTATGTAATCAACCATGTACGAGGTTTTACCACACATGCAATGTATTATAAAAAATATGGGTAGATCAGTGGTGACCATGGTAGAGCCAAGGGATACTAGGGTGTATTGACCATGTATGGTGGTTGGGACTAGGAGATCAGGAGATAAGCTCTCTCTTAGTTTACCTTTATTACAGTTGATTTCAGGTTGGGACATCATTCTATTAGTGCATGTATTTTCCCCCTTTTATGATTCAATTTATACATTAGCATACTTTGATGTTTCTCCCTAGATTTTATTACATGTACGATTTATCTCTATATGTTATAGTCTTGTAATTTATATTCCTCTGTACTATTTCATGGAGATGGTTGAGTGCATACATAAAAGTACATTAGAAAAAATCCTCACATTATAGTTATTCCTTCTTAGTTCTTGTCGCTATCCCCTGTCCTATTAGAGGTGGGCTTGGGGTTGTGGATGCTCGGCCTTCTGCCAACCAGGGTCCAGTTCATTACAAAGTGGTATCAGAGTAGTTTATTCTATGGGATGATATTTGTAGTTGTCCCCTTATGTGGATTGGTTGGGATACAAAGAAATGATGTCAAAGTATCTGAAATAAATCTTTTAGGCCGAGTAACTAGGTGTTGGTATAATGGCCTATGTATTCGTACACCATGACTCTATCTACCTACTTGTTGAATTGACATACACATACATTGGTTATAGGGAAAATGGTATATGATTAATATAATATTGAGTCCTTTGACTATCCTTCTTGAGTCAGATCCCTAGATAGGATCATCTAACCATGGTACATCTTGTCAATTTCAGGATGCCTCCATGAAGTAAGCTAGATCCGATACAAATACAGGTTCACAAAGACGACAATTTGTGTAAGGATACCTTATTTTAGGGTCATTATGATAGCCAAAATAGTATATAGGCTCCATATAAGGAGCCTATTCTTGAGTTAGTTATGATAAACAGACAATGAGTGGCATTTCCACCTATCAAAAGATGAGGGTAATCACTCTCTATGGGTCCGCTGAATCGTTCATGCTAGATGAAGTAGTTGTATATCCTAGATGACCAGTAAGAATATATGTGTATATTGAGATTTATTTTATTGTTTTAGGATCAGGGACTTCCTAGATTCTAGGATGAGATAGACCCTTAGGTGGCAGAGGATTGGTGGTGATCTATAGTTTGAGTTTTCCATTTTATGGAGACACCACCAGCGCTAATGGTCACCTTTGTGAATGGAATTTTATACATTATAATGAGGAGTTTTTGGGGTTTGGTTACCTAGGCATATGATGAATATCCAATTAGGGGTGTCCATGGGTCGGGTCCGGTCAGGTCGGAGGCATTTTAGGGCCCGACCCGAACCAAAAAGTTTGGGTTGGGTTGGGTCGAGTCACATGCTTCATGAGCAACTAACCCGACCCAACTAGACCTGTTGGGGTTGGGTTACCCATCACATGCCCAAAGGACTTGACCCAAACCAACCCATTGTGGGTCGGGTCAATTCGGGTCAGGTTATATATGTAAACCCGACCCAACCTGACCCAACCCATCCCAACCCATCCCAACTCGATGGACCCAAACCTACCACTTAGACCCAACCCCCTAGACCCAGCCTAATTGACCCCTAAACTACACCAGCCTACTGCACCCCTCCCCCAGACCCAACCCGATGGACCCTTGTTTCCCCCTGCACACCAGCCTACTTGTACCCCTCCCCCCGATAGACCATTCGTCCCCTCCCCCACCCTGTACACCAGCCTCAACCTACCCTTCTCCCCCTACACACAAAGCCCATCCCCCTCCCCCCTACACTACACCCCCTACCCCCTCCCCATACACACCCCTCCCCCTCCCCCCTACACACCAGTCACTAGACCTAGCCTCCCACCTACACCCCTGCACAACACCCCTCCACCCATACACTACACCCCTACACCAACCTGCACCAGCCTCCTTGAACCCCTACACCCTTGCCCCCTCCCACCCCACACACCAGCCTCCCCCTCCCCCCTGCACAGTCCACCTACAAACCAGCTCCCCCTCCCCCTTCCTACACACCAGACCCAACCTCCCCCCCACCTACACCCCTACACCAGCCTGCCCCCCTACACCCCTTCCCCCTTCACACCACCTCCCCCTCTACACACTCCCCCTACAAACCAGCCTTCCCACCTCTCCCACCTGATTTCCTGCACACCAAACCCATCCCCTCCTATACCCTTCCCTAGCCTCCCTCCCCCCTCCCCTCCTGCACCCCTACACCACTACCCCCATGCACACCACCTCCCCCCTGCAAAATCCCCCTGCAAATAAAAATAGCCTTCCCCCTATCCCCCTGCCTACACACAAAAAAAAAATCCAGTCTCCCCTCCCCTACACCCCTACACCACTACCCCATCCCCCCCTGCACACACCAGCCCCATCCCCCCTGCACACCAGCCTCCCCCTGCACACTCCCCCTATAAACCATCCTGCCCCCTCCCCCTACCTGCACACACCAAACCAATCCAGCCTCCCCCATACACCCCTACACCCTCCACCCTACACACACCAGCCTCCCCCCCTACACACTCCCCCCTTCTCCCCCTACCTGGCTGCACACCAAACCATACCCAACCCCCCGGCACCATCCTGCCTCTATCCCCCTCCTACAACCCTACACCCCTCCCCCCTCCCCCCTGCACTCTCCCCCCTGCCTGCAGACACCAAATACAACCTCCCCTCAGCACCCCTGACCCCTCTCCCCCCTGCACACACCATCCTCCCCCGCCCCCTGCACACTCACCCTATAAACTAGCTTATCCCCCTCTCCCCCTACATCCCTACACCACCAGCCCCCCTGCACCAGCTGGCAGCTTTCACCCCTTCCCTAGACCAGAATCAACACGGAACAGTGAACCCATTTAGGCTGTAGCCACACATATCTCAAACAAAAAAAGTAGTAAAAAAAGTAAAACTAAGACATTTGAATAAAAACTAAAAAATTATATTTGTATTAAATGCAGAAGACTAAATATAAAATATGTTTTCTTTATAAAAATTATCATATAAATATACTTCCTAGTGAATTAAATCAAACCAATAATAAATATGAAGAAAACAAAAATATCATCTAATTAGGCAAAAATTACAATAAGGTAAGGTTCAGATCAGGATTTAGAAGTTCATATATTCTGAAAATGTGTATACTATGTATAGGTGAGAAAACCCGTTGAAAAAAGAAATTAGCCATCATACAAGCTTTAGAGAGCAAAGAATCCGCCATATTTTACCCTATATAAGTTCAAAGTTTTTGAAAATTTAAGAACAAAATAAAGAAGGGAATAAAATATAATAAAAACCATGTTTAATTTACAAGTTAAGAATCAATCACTTAGATCAATTTCAAGAAACAGGTAATATAAAATTGGAATCCTTTAGGGCTTACATCTCTGCACAAAAAACCTACAACAATCACCCAGTACAAATATTTATCTAAAAAAACTCGTCATTTTAAGAAACAATATAAAAAACACACAAGAAATGATGGCACAAACCATTAATCCCTGAGCAAGTATATCATTTTCCAAAATTTGGAAACAAATTACATGAAATTTACATACTTGTAAGTATGTAGAAGGTACAATCAATAAGGTAAAAAATATGAGGTTTTAATGACTGTTGATAGGAGAAGGTCCCTATGCTATGAAATGGAATGAAATTAAAAAAACCCACATAAAAAAGGCATGAATGAAAGATGGAAGAAGTTAAGAAGGCATGTGAGCAGCCTAAAAATATTGGCCAAAAAAATAAAGAGTGTTTAGTTTGGCCTGATCAATTGGACAAGACTAAACAAATTAATAAAGCATAATCCATTTCTAAGAACAAAGAAAATATGTGGTTGTAGTTCATGAGGAGTCATCCAAAAAATATGCCTTGAAAAGAAAACTGAGATAGATGAAACAACTTCACATGAGGAATCAATTCATGGAAACAAACTATATATTATTTGCAGTTTATCTATATATGTGATGATAGTATTATGAAAGGAACTTGTAAAACAATCATAAATTTATACCTTAATGAAGAGTGCTCCATTAATCATCCTTGATTCTACTTTAGATAGTGAAACTCTAATCATGAATTGTGGTGGATGATGGAATATCTTAAAAAAACACAACAAAAGAAAGAACAAGTCAATATTTTACTTTTTCAAACAAAAGTTTATAATTGACAAATGAAAAATGATAAAAAATCACAATATTTTTAATGGTACCTAATTCAATCAATTCCACTTCTTCTAGTTGTTTTAGAATGTCAATTGTTTTAGACTTTATAAACCAATTTTGTGAGAAAATTAATGCTTCAACGGTGATGGGATTCAAATAACTATGAAACAGATCAAGGACTCATCCTCCTGTACTAAAAGTGGACTCTGAAGATACATTAGTTAAAGGAATTGCTATAATATGTCTAGCAATGCATGAGAGAAGATGATGTTTTCTTACCTTTCCTTTACACCAACATAAAATATCAAATCATTTGAAATCTTCCTCACAATCATCAATATAAAGATATATCTTTGGTTCATTCCTTTGTTTTGTCAATTGCATTTTCCTTTTATTTAATCTATATGCATCTTTCCATTTCTCATTATCCTCACTATCAGTACTAGAATCATGAATCTGTGACTCTTGATGAGAACTTGACTCACATTTATCAACAATTGGAATGAAATATTTAAATATTTAAAACTCATAGAGATTATTCAGAACCTATGTTAATTTATTGATCAACTGATTTTTTTCTTATTCATCATCAAACATCATTTCAAAACTATCCCGAACATATTCCAATTTATATCGGGGATCAAGAACAACTGCCACAGGTAATAGAGATTAAAATTTGAACCAATACCCCTATACTTGTCCATATTAATCTTCATTTTAATAGCCATTGTACTCATTGTAATATCATGAATCTTCATCCATTTATTTATTTTTCTATATATGTCACAAAGAGTATGAAATAAAGTGCAACATGTCACATGTATAGAACCAAAAAACTCAACAGTTATATCATAATTTTTTTAAGAACTTGACATATACACAAGAACTCTCCCAATCATATGTTTTAGGATCCCCACCTTCACAGACAAGAGAACTCTTAAAATTTTCATCCTCCTCAAGGAAAATAAATACTTTCTCATACTTCTCTGTAACATCCAACATAAAGTAACAAGAATTAAACCTAGAAGGCATATCAAGAATTATGTCCCGTTTACTAGGAATTTTTAACTCCTTAGCTATGCTCTTGAAAAGAGACAATCTTGAAGGCTAAATTCTCACAAATTTGTAGGAAACTCTGATTCTAGTAATTGATGTTGATATTTCATTTATCCCATCACTAACAATAATGTTTAAAATATATGCACAAAATATCATATACATATACTATCCATTAAGAATATACCCATTCCAATCATTAATCCTCCTCACCAAATAACTGATCACTATATTATTAGAACTTGCATTGTCTATGATAACAATATCAATCCTTTAAATCCTCTATTGTTTCAATGTATGTTCTAATACTCAGCCAATTTTTCCCCCTTTATGATCTATAACAAGACAAAACTAGATTATTTTTTTATTTGAGATCCAATTATCATCAATAAAATGTGCATTCACACACATATAATTCAGATTCTGAATTTAATTCCATGTGTTGATTGTAATACATACCATGTGAGAGAACATATCAAACATAGACTTCAATTTTTCTTTCTCAACCAAATATAACTGCAAGAAATCCCTAGCAACTGTTTGTCTAGATGGAACTAGAAATTGAGGTTGAACAACTTCAATAAATTCTCTAAAACCTTTATTTTCAACATATTTAAATGATAAATCATCAATGATTATCATTTTAGCAAGATCTATTCTGCACTCTTCTTGGTTAAAATGGGATACTTAAATTTTAACCGTCCCATTATCCTCATCTTCACACTTCTTTGTAAGACCAAGAGTGGTTTGACTTTTTTCAATATTTTCTTGCGGATTTTTGTTGAACCTTATCAAATGCCTATTCAAATTACTAGTTCCATGTTGGAAATATGTGCAAGCATAACCTTTTCCACAATAATTACAAATAGGCCTTCCATTTTTCTTATCAAAATGATCACTAGATTGAGAAATTCAAGAACTAGGAGGTTTATGAATTATTAAATTATTATTAGTAGACCTATTAGTACCCTCACTTTCTTCAACTATTATGAAACTACCCCTCCTATTTCTATTGAATGTGTAGTTGGAGTAGACCCCATCTAACTTTGGGTTCCTGTGCCAGCTGGAGGATTAGAACCACTTATTTTATCACCACCTTCTATGAATCCCTAGCTAGTTGCTGTCATCTAGTGGCACACACACCCCTGGTAGAATAAGGAGAATAAATTTTAAAACCAATATATGGATTTGAAATTAAAAATACAAGGATAATCAATGATAAAATTTTTAAGAACCAATTTTTTTAAATGATTATAAGGTGCATCATGCCTTGAGCCCAACACAACACCTACTCAACAACCAAGGATGCTTCGACCACTGATCATCATAAAAAAATCCAACACATTATATCGCTAGAACCACCAATATCAATAAAACACTATTGAAATCATCGAGGATGAAACACCAAAAACCAATATTATTACTATCAGACCATCACAGAAAAACTAGGGACAAGAAAACCCAATGCCACTAGAAAAAACAACTGACTGCAAATTTTATTTGAATCGACTTGAGACCAAATGGTAGTTGAGACCAGACCACATCATCACCATCACAATACCACCAGCAGTAAACAAGGAAACATGAAACTACCACCATTGAAGGAAAAATGAAACCCGAATGAAGAAATGAAACCAATGCTAGTCATGCCTCGTGTAAAATAAAATTGGTGGATTCTCAACCAACACATCCTAAAATTACCACAAAAACCACATCACCAAACCAGAATTGGGCCTAGTTGCAGTGTAATAGTTTGAGTAGAAGGTTCAAGGTGTAGAGGTTGAGTCGAACTAGGTAAGCGGTGGATGTGCGACTAAACCAGAATTTTACAGGAGTAGGAAAAAATTGAGAACTCATAATGGAAAGGAAAACATAATAAAAAAGAAAATGATAAAAAATCAATTTCTTACCACTATTCAGTTACTACCACACCACTAAACCCACACGTAATAGAAAGCAGGAGGAGGAGGCAACCCGATCCAATGGATTTCTTCCTAATCTCGAACCCAATTGCTGAGAGGGTGTCTTTTATGGGAGGATTCAAGTGAGGAGACCTTTTCTGGGTGGGTTTGGAGGTGAAAAAGGAGGCAAGAGATGAGAGGATGATGGAAGAAGGGTTTTTCACAAGGGAATGAGAAGAGAGAACATAAGGAGAGGGGTTGGGGAAGCTCAGGGAAGGAGTAAGGAAGGAAGAGAGGGGGTTTCGTCACCTGTTGAAGGGTTTCCTTCACCACATGAGGGATGGTAGGGGTTGGGTCGGGGGGATAAGAGGATAGCAGAGGCAAGAATGCGAGAGCACAAGGGAGGGAGGGAGATGCGACTCGCAACCGAGAGAGATAGATTTAGGATTTTTTTAGGCTGGAACCCATCGAGTCATGGGTTGGGTTGGGTCTAAATGACTCTAACTCGAGACCCTACCCAACCCATGCATGGGTTAACCCATTATGAACTAGCCTGAGTTTTTTTTCTATGTAACCCGACCCAACCCGGTCGCATCAGGTCAAGCCCACCGGGTCGGGTCGGGTCTGGACACCCCTAGATCCACTCACTTGGTAATTGTTTTAGTACCTATTTTGTGATAAGTTATCCCCATAACAGAACTCCAATTCAGGAATATGAGCTTCCTAGGAAGGCTTGGGCAAGGGAGATCTACCTAGGATTAGAGAATTGGGATTCTAGGGATGGTAGTGGCCATCATGTGTCTATTGATTTTTTAGTAGATAATAGGAAATTATTGATGAGGAATCAGCCCAAGATACCACCTCATCCCCAAGATTATAAATGTAGGTCAACAATGTAGTGAGAGCACAATGCGCTTTGTATTATTGAAGGTTCTTTAGTTGGGAATCCTCATAGAAGACTCTGATGACACAAGATTTTACTATACTTTATATATGACTGGAAATGTAATCATTCATGGTATTTCCCAACCCATATTTCTAGGGTTGGAGGGAATAAGGTGGGGGATACTGATCTTGGGAATTCAAACATAGTATGACATATGATCTATATTTCTTTTTTAATTCTCTGATCCAATCATTTTTTACTTTCAAAATGATTCCTTGTGCCTTTTGTTTTTCCTATTTTTCTATTTTTGAAGTGTCTTTGAGTATACAAGGAAGAGAGATGATTGCCCCACTGATATACATACTTTTAACATGATCCAAAACCATGCGAGTGGGATAATTCCACCCAAATCAGATAGTTTCAAGGTGTGGATGACGATTTTCATTGACATTTGTGTTTTGAGTCCATTTTGATATGCTATGTTTCAAAGTGGTCCCAATTAAATAGAACATTTGGTAAGGGGAAATATGGATTTTTGTTACTGAGGGATTGTGACCCCAATACTCTTGGTGTGATCAAGGCATGATCAGTGTCTTCTCAACAAAAATTGTAGTTTTAACACAAATTAATAAGCCATAGTACCTTGGATGTAGCCTCTATTTGAGTCCCAATGATAAAAGTAGAGTCATTTTTTACCAACCCTTATGTTGGAGGCTCCAACATAGGGGATTGGGGATCACATGTTTCTGTCGATAGTGTGACCATACTCTAGAAGAAGAGATAACCTCACACAAAATATTTTTGAAGAAAAAGAGGAACCCTATGATGTTTTACTCAATAATTTATAGTTGTTTACCATCTATACTCTGTTGATTGATACCATTGAGTGTATAAATGCTTCTAGTTTGTTGGGATAGAGTTTTCCTCCTTTAGTAAAGAGTAATCCTCAGACAGGGATAAATGAGATCATTTTTATGGGGTTATAACCACATTCTTATTATATTGGATAGTATTACCCTTGGAATAACTGATTTTATGACCTTACAGTTCCCTACGATGATGGAAGAGTATAAGGGTATCCATATTGAGTAAATTTTAGGTTTACCTCCCCATATAATATTTTTTTTCATGTAATTTCACAATGTATTAACTAATATTTGTACTAGAATATTAGACAACGCCATATAGCTATGAGAGATGGATGTCTGGTTGGAGGAGTTTATAGAGAAGGGGATTTGTAATTCCCTATGTGTTTTCCTGGGTAGTTTTGTTTTTTCCACCTAAGAGGTGGATGAGATCTTATGGTTAGGTGTGGATTGGCTTCACTCAAGCATGATGACTATCTGGGAGGAGTATCCACCCTCGAGAATTGATGACCTATTATCCTAGTGGATGGAGGCGAAGTGGTTCTATGATTTTGACCTTAGGATGGGTTATCAGTAGCTCCAGGTTTGTGATGTGGATGTACCAGGTGTAGCTTATTAGATATTCTGTGATTTCTTTAAGTACTTAGTGACACCCTTTAGCATGTTGAATGCCCCATCCAAGTTATCATGACTTACGAGCCATATCCTTAACCCTTCTTGAATTAGTTTGTGGACTACCTCTATAATGGTACCCTCATGTCCTCGACATAATATTCAGAGCATGAGAGACATAAGAGGATGGTTCTAGACACGATCCATGAGTTCTATTCATATGAAATCTCATGTGGAGTTAGTCCTAGATTTGAAGGTCCACCTATCTGGATATGTATTATAAGACATGGGAGTGTAATTAGATGCTACATAGGTTGAGGTGGTGTGATATTTAAGGCCACCCATAGTGTGGTTGTGGTAGTAGATACACACAAAGAGGTTTTTTTTCCGCTGTTGTTAAGTGAGGTGACATACCAATTGACCTCTTTATATTTGACCCCTATAGGTGAGGATGGTACATCATATCTTCAATCAATGGTTTCACCCTTATGCTTCTTTTGCGAGTTAGGGAAACACAACTTGGGGAAAAATTTTGGGACATATTGTGCAACTAAATATACTCTAGATATATTTTTGATGGATTCCACAAAGGTGGGGATCACAATAACCTTGTTCAAGGACAGTTGGTGGCATTGGTCAGGCTATGGGAAATGGTGATGAGGAGGTTGTTTTCCCTTAGCAGTACTCTAAGATAATGTTGGATATATCGAGACCCATTGGATTTAGGTTTGGTGGCCAAGGATTTTGTGTATTTTTTCTATGTTTAACTCTCAATATATCACCAGTCTATAGGTAGAGACCGAGATGCAGGGAAGAAGTGGAAATTAGATGGTATTTTTGTGTTTCTTGTGATAGGGATTCCATTTTTTATTATAGGTCACATTGATACTTGAGTTATTATATAATGAATCACTAGGTTGACTCACTTCCAACCCATATTATAGTAGTATATAGTGGAGATTTTGGGATGCCTGTTCATGAAGGAGGTATTCTGAATTCATGGAATTCCCTCGATGACCGACCAGACTGTGATGCTCTCTTCATGTAACAATTATAGAGAGGATGTCGGTGGCCTTTAGGACACAACTGTGCTTGAGAAATTTTTTTCCACCACAGATAGATGGCTAGATATAGGGGACCATGTTGGTATTGGATAACATGCTTCGACATTTCATGTCAACTTTAGGTCCATATCTGGGAGGATCTCCAATAATTAGTTGAGTATGCTCTCAATAGTTATCACTCCACCATCGACATAGCACAATTTTATGACATGTAAGGGAGAACTTATGGGTCACCACTACACTGGTCATATACAGTGGGATTCAACACTTATAGGCTTATATTTTGTGCTAGTGATGGTTGTGAAAGGGGTAGAATTCATCCTAGGGTGGATGATATCCTTAATAAATAATTAAGAGTGCTTTGTGGACTAATGATGATGGCCTTTGGAGTTATACAAGGAGATAACCTATTCTGATATATCTCTCCATGTCAGGATCATGGGGATTTGTCCATGAAGGTAGACTATCCCTAAGGATCATAAAACTTTTTTTCATTTAATGCGTTAGGTTAGTGGGGTGGTTTACCGCTCCAACCTATGATTTCTGTTGGACCAGGTGGTTGGTGTTTTCCAATCATCATAGATGAGGAGATCTATTCACCACCCATTACACAGTGTTCACCAGGATGAACTAGGTGCATGTTATTAGACAATATAAGAGAATTAAAGAGATCTCATGAGATAGGGAGTGACAGATATAGGCTCATTATCCCAACCTTTTTATTTAGATTGTGCTTTTAGAGGATAAAAAGACATAAATAGGGAATAATGTAGTGACTCTGGTTTTTCTATATAGGATTTTGGAATATTCCTAGGAATATTTTTAGACTTAGGAGTAGGGATTAAATGATATTTAGAGGCCCACTAAGCCCAAAATTTATATTATAAAAATATTAAAAATATTAATATCACCCAAAAGTAGTTTCCTAATAAAATGGGATAATTTGACAATTTATTCTTGAATCAGAAATCATAGATTACAATTGATTCTGGAAAATGGGGTTTACCATAGGTGCAAACTAAGGTTGGTTGGTGCCAAACATCTGGTTGAGGTAGACGTTGGTGGGTTTATTTAATTAAAATAAATAAATAAATTATTGATTTTATTAAATGAAATAATTAAAATCCTCAATAAATACCCTCTTATAAATACTTTCCATGGGTTATCTTTATAAACCTCATGATATCTAATAGGAGTTTTAGAATGTTCCTTATTGGTGAATTAGAATCAAATGATGAATAATATACAAATCAAGAGGCAACAAACACAACATGTATTATCCTTTGAAATAAAACATGTTCCTCCCTAATGATTGATCCTTTTTTAGGTATGGGTCATGAATTTTGGTTTTATTCCTTTTGATTAAATGTTTCATCATGGATTTGTATTTTCTAGTCTTGATCTGCATTTTCTCACACTTCGCATGAGCCCGATCAACAAATTAAATTTTTTATTTGATTTATTTCTTGATATGAAATTATTTCACCATAATTATAGGTACTCACTATGGGTTTTATGGATCTATAGGAACATCCAAGGTGTGTGATGCCTTATTCATTTTCTTGGGAAAACCTAACTACATGCCGTGTAGTATGATGAACACATGACATATAGACCCCTAGATACGATGCTATGGATTTAGGAAAAGTTAAATATCAAATTACATATAGGTATTACTATATGCTGTGTGACCCTACATAGTAATCTAGACTATGTTCTAGATAGAACATGTCTAGGGCCCCATATTGATAGAAAAGATGTGTACTAGAGTACATTGGAACGATACGATACCCAGGCATGACCAGGTACATGTCGAAGTACACAGGTACATCCTAAGAAATATGGGCATGTATAGAAGCACATGGGAAGAAAATGAGTGGATAAGATTTTACATTTTCATCTATACTTTCTATTCCACACTACATGGATTCCAAACCATGTCCATAGGAGAACATGGCCATGTGACGAAGTGGAGTCACATGTTGTGTGGATCCCATTACACATAGTGTATTTCCTCCATCGACTTATTCCTCTCAGTTATCCTTCGTTTGGAATCATATTTTGAAATGTTAGTATCCAATCCTATGTTTTTATCCATATATAACATGATTTTTGACTTCATTTGGGAATATAAGTTACAATGCTAGTTGTTCTAAGCATGATGCTTCTTTAGTCAGCTTTTGATGATGGTAACGATCGAGTGTGTTCATAGGAGTGTTATCAGGTTTAGTACTCCCTTGTTACACTAGAGTGTGGGATCCCCATTCTATTATAGATGATATATGAGTCATTACTCCCATGTTATACAAGGGAATGAGTTCTCCATATTCTTTACATATGAGATATCTGGGTTAGTAATCCACTATCACTTAAGGGTGTGGGTTCCACATAGTCCTTACGCTTGTGTTATTAGGGTTAGTACTCACCTATTACACTAGAGTGTGGGTTACCTATATTATTCACATAGGTAGGGTCATTACTTCCCTTACTACTATAGGTAATGGGTTATCTAACATTAGAGTGGAAATCCTCCATCTCTTAGAGCCCCAATGGTGTGTAGGTACTCCATGAGAGTTGTGGCTCCCTCATCTATGAAGCGTAGTTGTGGGGTGCGTTCCCCTACACTCATATTCTAGTGTGGTTACATAGTATACATGGATTGAAATTTTGAATACCTTGGCTATATTTTTCAGTTTTAGGGTGTGGGGCTCTCCACATGGTTTCGTATGCAGTTGTATGTGATGTTGGGCATCAGAGATGGACCATGGAGCCACAAGAAAACTCATTTTTCATAACTAGTTTATGGAGTTAGAGATCCACTTTCTCTATTTATTTGGGCTTATTGTTTATAATATCTATATTTTTATGGCTCATGTGTTAGTTTTTGATTGATATTACTTCATTGGTTTGAGTTGAATATTTATACTGTATTCTTTTCATTTCACCCTTTGGTTTTCAAGGCATCCAATTGGGTATGTATATTATCACCCCAGAATTGGATTTGAAATTATATATTGTGTATTGTGAATATTATGGGTATATTTTGGTGAATTTGGTGGACCTTAGGTACAATGGGGTGCATTGACCGCATATGATAGTCGGTACTAGGAGATCGGGAGATGAGATCTCTCTCGATTTACCTTTATTATAGTTGTTTTCATATTGGGTCATCACTCTAGTTGGGCATGTATTTTACAATTTTTATTCTTCAGTTTATACATTCTCATACTCTAATGTTTTTCACTAAAGTTTCTTGCATGCATGGCTTATCACTAGATATTATAGTCCTGTACATTATAATCTTCTTCACTATTTCATGGAGATGGTTGGGTGCATGCATACATGTACACTATGAAAATGCCTCCCATTATTGTCATGAATTATCGATGATTATCTTCAAAACCTGTCCCATTGAAGGTGAGTATGGGGTTTTAACATCCCAACCTGGATGACCACTAAGATGGTCACTGGACCGGTGGGTCAGATGGCCTCAAGAGCGCCTCCCCATATGCCAGAGGCTGTAAACTAGCAGTGAGGGTCTAAAAAGGTGATAGTGGGGAGAATATACCGTTATATCACAGTAAAAAATGGTATAAAAAATAATAATAAATAGAGAAATTAGTAATAAATGAAAGACAATATAGTAGAAGAATAATATAATCTGAATATAAAAGATGGAAAACGCTAATATACGCAGATGCATGCATGTCTAAATGATGATACATAATCTAAAATAGTAGACATACAACATGATACAAGATACAATATAACACAAAATAAATATGAAAAAAACCCAAGAGTGATCTCCGTGAGAATCCCAATCTCCAACTCAATCCTGTGGTCCTAACTCCTAGGTACTATCAAAATATCAAAAGTAATTATCCATGGTCCTATGAACATAAGGTCTACTCGGGTACCTCAGTGCAATGGTGGTCCGAGTATGGTGTGAGATATAAATACCAGTAGGTTACCACCCGCATGGTTTATGAATGAATACAGTTTGTGAATATAAAGTAAAAAAGTGTTCAAGTATAATTGAATGATGATAAGTAGTGATGAAATAAATAAATAAATACTGGCCAGTTCAGATTCAAATAGGACACCTGGCCAACTCTACCTGCTTCATCTCATGGACGAAATGAAGTCTGATCAAGATATATATAGTGATAATATATATATATATACACATATTATAGTTATATGTTATATCCAACTATATAAACCAAGTATGTGTAGATGCAAGTGGCTATATACCTGGAATACTAGGTGTTGGATGGACCGGGTGTAACTTAGTTATCCATAACCAGTCTAAACAAGAATATAAGCTCAAGCAATAGGGTACATGCCCTACATCCCATTAGAGTGTGATACTCATGCATGATACTCGATATGGTGAGTGAGACATCATGTCAACACTCTAAATAGGGAGCATAATGCCTCATCCCGATGTCCTACACAGTATCAATGGTTCTAGATGTCAGGAACTGAACACCCGATGTAAGGGAGCATGATTTTCCACCATGCTCAACAGATCCCTTACCATCGTACACAACCTAATTATAAGGCCTAATCATATAGAAATAATAATAGATTCGATGAGTAAATACCTATCATGATTTATATTTATTAAGACCATTATATAATTAAGTTCATTACATCTAACAATAGCATATACAAAGCATGATACGATTGGCATGGACTTTCCACCCTTTATAATTCACTTCCTTTCAATTAAACCATATAATTAATTTAAGTAAATAAATCCATCATGAACGTGCTAATCAAGTTAAGTCATACCATTTAAATCATTTAAGGAAGGAAACCCATCATGAAAAGCCATTCCATATAAAACATTCCATTTACTTTGACAAAACACGATAATTCATTTAACAAGGCTCAAGAGGTACATAGAAAGTACAATGGTCTAGTTGGGAAATTTACAACATGGGCATCCCCATTTATAAAAAATACAAGCCCATTGGAGAAGATTGGTTTATTATCTATTTACAATATAGAAACACAAATCCCTTTAATAATATCAAAAGAGTCAATATCCTAAACATGGAATTAAATTTATCAAAACATATCATAGGAAAACACCAAAGCAATATGACCAAGAATGTATTAGATAAGTAAACATCACTTTTTAATTTTGAAGATAATTAAACTATTTCAAGGGGTTTTATTATAAAAAAATGAAATTTTTTATCAAATAATTAATTTAACATAATTAAGAATCACGTTTGGGATTCAAAATTCAATTTATCAAAAGAAAAATTTAAGAATCCACTATACATAGAAATAAAAAAACAAGGGGGAAAACCATTATTATTCTTGGATGAATGCTTAGATGGAATTATAGGCATTTAATCATTTGATTTTAAAAGGGATAACTAAGATGGAACACCCAATGGGTGTCCATTATTGAGGTTGGACTCCTCAAACTACTAAAAAAAGGCTCAATGAGTGTATACTAAGGTGCATAAACCATTTTTAAATGAAGAAATCAGTTTTAGGTAAACACAGTACAAAGGTCGACATGCAGAATAATGAAAACATTTATAAATAGATGGAAATTTGAGGAAAAGGGTTGACCACTTACCTTATTATTAGGAAACTTTACTCATCCAATCTCAAGGTCTGATTTGGTCCGGTTTTGAAGAAATTGAAGAAATGAACATCTGCCCAAAAAATAGGGAAAATGATCTTAAACCTTGATAACTTTTTCAAGAGAGGGTTAAATGAAGAATGAATAAAATTGAATCTAGAGCTTATCAATGCAGATTTATATAGACCAACGATGCTCTAATTAGATGTTGTATGGAGGAGATGTCTGAACTCCAAGATTAGGATTAGAGGAAGAACCCCACAATTCCAAGGAGAGCCTCATGCGGCTGGAGGAGGAGAAGAAAATAAAGAAAGGAAAACATAAAATAATTAAGGGAAAAAGTGTAATATCACCTTAAAAACTAGACCACAAGGTTTGGCCAAACTATCTTCCAACTGTGTGACTCCCCCTACTTAGGAAACCACCTCACATGGTTTTTCCCGCATGGTTACCCTAACTACGTACCAATCGTGCGATGAATAGTGAATAGGTACTATCTAAGTGCCACTAACTATGTGGGATAGGTGCATAGTTTGGGTAAACTGTGCATAGCCCATGCAGGGAACTCCTGCTCCTTTGATACATTCCACATATTTTGTTGCTGAGGGATACACAATTTTAGACACACCGTGCACCTCTGTCAGAGCACCCAAACATGATATTCCATATACCGATGCTCCTGGAACTCAATGAGACACCTGAGGGACCCCTAGAGCCTTTACCCATGTTTAAAAACAACAAATTTAAGTGTTCCAACTCTTGGAATTATGTTCTAAAGCTTGATTCAAAAAAGGCCTGTCCACTAAATGCCAAAATTAAAATTCCCATGGAATTTCACCTTGGCTCAAAATCATGGGTTGTTAAAACCTCCCAACCTTATAGAAATTATCTTCCCTGATAATAATTCAGGAACAAATAAAACCTCACCTGACCTATGAGGGTTTTGAATCCCCATTCAAACAGTCCTTTTGTGTTTCTAAACACCCAACACACCTCAAAGAATCCCTTAAGAAAATGACACTTACGCCATCAAAAATCAATCAAACACTTGATTTATAACTAAAAAACTAAAACACTAAAACAAAGATTATCCAAGATCGTTCAATTAAAGAAATGATCACATCATCATCTCTTTGAACATCTAGTCGATGGTGCTCCCCACCATAGGTCTTATCATGAAAAGTGTCCAATTCTGAGTCATGGTACCTCCACCATCAGAATTTTCTACAAATCACGCCTATTAGAATTATAATAATGCTCCTAGTGATATATATTTAGTAGCGTGAATCTAATTACTTATTCAGCCATAACATAAACCTCATGATAATGGAGTGGTTTAATCCTAATCAACCAAACTGAAATTGGCCATGTAAGATTTCTTATAAGTCACTACTGAACCTTAAACCAAACTCGCCTTACCCCGACGAGGTGATTTTAAAATGATTCCTTTAGACCATATACTTCAAAAAAGGGGGATAAAAAGTTGATACGTAACCGACTAACCATTCTCAAGATGCTCATCTTAGATGACCAAAGTATCATTAATAGAACTACTATGTGTTCTTCCAAGGTATCTCACATTTACTATAAGTACAGTCACCAAAGACCATACCTAACATCCAATGATGTTCCATAATAATAACAACACCTAGAAATTTAAAGTTTCATGACACAACCCAAATAAGGGTGTAACCCAATTTCATCCCACTAGAATCGTTACCCTTTAGCATCTCTTACAAGCCCGACAACAAATCCTAGGTAACCTTAGATTCAATAAACTAGATTCTAAGGAACTAACCCATGGTAGTTCATACTCCATGTTTAAAAAAGAGACATTTGTACAAGGCCAATATGTCCACATTAGATCATTGAATGAGACCAGAGTGGAATCCTCCTATAAGCCAAGTCAAAGAAGAATAGATAGTGTCCAATATTCCATCTAAGGAATTCTTATACGGGAACCCAATCATCACTCAGGACTAACCACACATCAAGAAAAACCATTCATCCAATGTGAAACTTTGATAGAGATCAATTATCAAGCCCAATATATTTTAAAACTTTAGCATGGAATAAGACTGATGCTCTCTTAGTGAATCAAAGGAGACGTCAAAATAGGGGACATGATCGTCACTAAGGAAGAGTTCACTAAGAGGAAACCTATAAAACCAAAAGAAGAACAATTGAATCACTACTGGTTGAATTCTTGAAAGAAGCCCATATTTACCTTCCAACAATTCATCATTGATCAATCACAAGACTTTACTATCCAAGTTATCCCATGATTGCTTAAGATTTACCACCTAAGTCCATCCATGACCAACAATGTTTCTCAATGCTTGCGTACACTGCCAACCACATCAACGTCGTGATGCCGAGCAAGCACTGACATGTTTTAAAAATTGAAATCCTCAAGGTAATTATTACAAGATTGACCATTTCTAAATGGTCCTCTTTGGTTATGTTCCTTCTACTTGTAAGGTCATGTATTTACTCGAAATGACATGATTATCCCCACCTTAAGAGTATCCTTGTCATTAAAAGAAGAGATAGATCATCCACTCAAAAGTGTGCTTTATTAAAACCAACTTAAACATAAATATTTCACTCCTATATGTCATAATTACCACATCATGACATATGTCATGCAAACCAAATTCTACATGATATATGGGTCAAAAAACCTTATCCTATGGAAGTCATCTCAAACATTGGTATGAACTTGATTCCTTTAAACTCGTAGGTCACTCTACTCCAGAGATGACTCGAGAGTGTAATAAATAAAACAAGGCACAAAAATTTCACTAAACTCAACTGGTTTGTTACACCATTTAGAAACTCCATGGGATCATCATATATGAATGAAAACTACCCCAAGATTTCTTGAGTAGCCAACACATCCGGAACACTATCCATAGGTTATCGACATTTTTTCCTTCAAGTATGATATGGATCACATAGAAATTGGCTCACCTTTACCATCCCATACAACTTTAAAACAGATTGATGACCTCTCGATTCACCCAAGGAAAAAGTAATAGGGTCAAAATAACTATAAAGTGGCCGACCATGACCTAGGCATGTCTAAATAGCTGAAACTGAGCAACACTTGATGCTTACGCCTGTAACAAAGGCCAAGAAAAACATGACCACCCTTTCTAAAAATGGTGTTATTTTTATGATAGGAGTCCTACTAAGTACAACGACACCCGAATGACACCTCAAAACCGAAATATCACAACATTTATCAAAGAATTTAAGCTCTAAGGGTTCTACCTACCACATGCTAACCCCTTATAGAATCATAAGTGCTGACCCTCTAACTAGGTCACTCAAAATAGAAATTCATTAGGCCTATGCCTATTATTTAATCCATTTATAAAAGGAAAAGTAGGTGTATGTAAAATTTTCATGTTTGTGTTCCAAGGAAACTCACAATAAAAGTTTAAAATACCCTAACATGAGGGTTTAAACAAGGGACACCACCAAGGGTTACATTTTAAGTCCTTGCATTGATTTACAATCAAACTTTAAACATTTAAAAGTTTTAATCCAAAACATCAAGGAATAAAAATATATTCTTATCAAACTTCCTTTTTAAACATTAACCATTTATTAGAATCCTACCATAATTTGGCCATTTATCATATAAACTCATTTTTACCAAGATAAAGTGACCTACTAGGGTACCATTAATCCAACTTGGGTTCATCAGAAAGTAACCCAATAGTAGTTTATTAATTTATAAAATTTTAAAACAACCTTAGAGTGTTATATCATAAGAAACATGCCCTAAATGAACCACTTGGGTCCAGTTGTGCATTTAAAAATCCAATCATATGATCGCAATGCTCGTGTGATAGAGTCGTAATCCTTTATAGATGCAACCCATTCATTTTAGCTCAAAATTTAAATAGATTTTAAATTTATAAACATTTCAAAATATAAAATGGATATATATCATGGTTTAATTACAAGTGTTTCCATTCCCCTACCTATAAAGTGACCATACACTTTATAGAAAGTAGTCTAGTTCCCATTTAAACAAAACCAACTCACTTTAAAATATGAATCTTAGAATATTTAACATTTTAAATAGTTTGAAATATATACCATGATCATATGTAATGGTTCAGTCATATGGGTGGACATATACCAATCCATAGAGTTCCCACACACTTTACCGGTTGGAATTTTGCTTCCATTAATTGAAACCAATTTCACATTACAATTGAACTTTAGTAGCCTTTTACATTTTAACAATGGTCTCTAATTATAAATAGAGATCAAAGATGGTTCGACCACATGGGTTACCTATTACCAATTATAAGGTTCCCATACTCCTTACAACTGAACACTAGATCCCATTTACTCTTAATACATATATTTAGCCCATGAAGACAATTATATCAAAACAAAATGGAACATGTTATCATAAGAATTAAACATAGAAATCATGCTAATAAGCATATAAGAATGACACATAAGTAAGACATGGTAAATAAATAGACAACATGGAATATTATCAGCTAAATATGGAAGGAAATCAACTTGCTTAAAAAATAACCAAAGCATGTTATCTAAATAGGTATGCAAAAGAAAATAGAATCATGGTAGAACACTTAAGGTACAAAATCACAATCAATAGGAAAGATACAAATTCAACTACATGGCATGGAATATGCCTGACATGTGAATTTATAAGTGCTAATAATGATGAATGTAATGATTCTTCCTTTCTATACCAAGATAAGGGGTAACATAAAATAAACTCCATAAATCAATAAGTAGAAAAAAGTACACCATTCACTCAAGGATAAATAATAGTTAACTATAATAGAAAAAAACATGAACAATAATCTCATCCTTGGACACTTGGTTATTTCTCATACATGGGTTGATCACTCCTAGAAATAACTATTTACCAAGCATCGACACATTCATAGTTTCTTATCTATCAACCCAAAATAGTAATAAAAAGGAAAAAAGAATGGTTCTGATACCACTTTGCAACATCCCAACCCGACTGAACACTAAGACAGTTGCTAGATAGGTGGGTCACATGGCCTCAAGCATACCTCCCCGTATGCCGAAGGATGCCGACTAGTATCATGGGTGTAAGGAGGTGATAGTGGGGAGACTATACCCTCATATTAGAGTAGAACAATGATATAAAAAATAATAATCAATAAAAGAAGCAAATAATAAATGGAAGATACAGAAGTAGAAGAATATTATAATTTAAATATAAAAGATGTTAAAACCAATATATATGCATGCATGTACAGATGATGATACATAATCTAAAATAGTATAAATACAACATGCCATAAGATATAGTACAATAAAAAAAGAAAAGAAAATCCCCAAGGGTGATCTACAAAAGAATCCTGATATCTAGATCATCCCCATGCTCCTAACTCCCAGGTACTATGAAAACCGCACAAGTAATCATCCATGGTCCTGAAAACCTAAGGTCTCCTCAGGTACCCTAGTTCAATGAAAGCCCGAGCAGGGTGTGAGATATAAATTATAGTAGGTTACGACCCACGATGACTATGACTGAATCCATTCAATGGATACAAAGTAAAAAAGAGTGAAGGTATATGAAGAATAATGATAATCAGTGACGAAATAAATAAATAAACATTGGTCGGCTCAGGTTCCAATAGGAAACCTAGAGGACTCTACCTACTTCAGCTCATAGATGAAATGAAGTCTGATTAGGATATATATATAGAGTATAGTTATATATTGAATCCACCTATATAAACCAAGTATATGCAGATGTTAGTGGCCATATACATAGAATACTAGGTGTTGACTGGAGTGGGTGTAACATAGTCATCCATAACCAGTATAAATGAGCCTATAAACTCAAGAAATTGGGTACATTACCTATATCCAATTAAAGTGTGATATATCATACATTAAACTCAAGATAGTGAGTGATACATCATGTCAACACTCTAATCAGGGAGCGTGGTACCTCAACCCAACATCCAACATAATATCAATGGTGCAAGGCATCATGATCTCAACACCCAATGTAAAGGATCATGATTTTCCACCATGTTCAATAGATCCCTTACCATTATCCACAACCTAATTATAAGGAAAAATCATATAGAAATAATAATAAAATCCATGAGGAAATACCTATCATGATTTACATTTATTAAGCCCGTTATATAATTAAGGGCATTACATTTAACAATAGTATGTACAAAGCATGAAATGATCATCTTGGAATTTCCACCCTTTATAATTCACTTCCTTTAAATTAAACCATATAATCCATTTAATTAAAGAAATCCACCATGAACATGATAATAAAGTTAAGTCATAAAATTTAAATCATTTAAGGAAATCCATCAAGAAAATCCATTCCATCTAAAACATTCCATTTAATCTTATAAAACCTAGAAATTCATTTACTCAAGATGTACTTAGAAGGTAACAAAGTCTAGTTGGGAAATTTCTTACATGGGAATCCCTATTTATAAAACAATCCAAACCCTTAGAAGGATCTTAGTTTATTAGAAATTTATAATATAGGAACTCAACCCTTTTAATAATATCATCAAAGGAATTTTACTGAACATACCATTCAATTTATCAAAACACCCTATAGGAAAACACTAAAGAAATATAGCTAAGCTTGTATTAGATCACTAAACATCACTTAGTAATTTTGAATACAATGCACCTTATCCGAGGGGTTTTATTATATAAACATGACATTGTTTATCAAAAAATTAATTTAACATAATTAAGAATCAAATTTGGCATTCACAATTCAATTTATCAAAAGCAACATTTAAGAATACACTATACATAACAATAAAAAATCAAGGGGGAAAATAATTATTGATCTAGTCTGAATGCTTAGACGGTGTTCTAGGCATTTAATAATTTGATTTAAAAATGGAAACATAAGCCAAAACACCCAAGGGGTTTCCATGATTGAGTTTGGAATCCTGAAACTACTAAACAAGGCTCAACGAATATATACTAATGTGTGTAAATCATTTTAAAAGGAAGAAATAAATTTTAGGGCAACAAATGAAAAAGTATTACATGCGGTATAATAGAAAAATTTATAAATTGAGAGAGATTTTAGAAAAAATTTACAGACCACCAAACTTATCCTAGGACACTTTACTTTTCCAATATCAAGGTTTTATTTGGTATGATTTGGAAGAAATTGAATAAATGCACATCCACCCTGGAAATAGGGAAAATGAGCTTGCACCACAATAACTTTCTTGAGAAAATATTAAATGAAGAACAATTCAAAATTAATTGAGATCCTACCTATGTGGATCAATAGAGACTTAAAATGTTACAATAGGACATTAGATGGAGGAGAAATCATGAAGATTATATTAGGCTTAGAGGAAGAACCCCATGAAGCTAGGGAGAGCCTCATGTGGCTGGAGTAGGATAAGAAAAAAAAAAGAAAAGAAAACTTAAACTAATTAAGGGAAAAGAGTAATTTCACCCTAAAAACTATGCCACATGGTTTGGCTAAATCTTGTTCCAACCGTGCATCTCCCCCTTCTTAGGAAACCACATCCCACGGTTTGTACTAACCCTGCACCAACCGTGTGATGAATAGTGTATTGGTACTTACTAAGTTTCACTAACCATGTGGAATAGATGCATGACTTAAGTAAACTATGTGTAACTAATGAAAAGAACTTCTGATCCTATAATATAGGACACACGATTTTCAACTAAGGGCTAGATTATTTTAGACAAACCATGTGCCTCTATCAGAGGACCTAAACTTGAGATTTCAAATCCCGATGCTCTCAAAACTCAACAAGACACATAAGGTACCCCTTGGTCCTTCACCCAAGTCTATAAATAACACATTTATGTGTTCCAAATCTTAGAATTATGTTCTAAATCTTGGTTCAAAGAATGACCCATCTAGTAAATGCCAACATAAAAATTCCATGTGAATTTTATCTTGGCTTAAAAACACGAGTCATTATAGGGTTGAAGTGTCCCAACCATCCACTGACTAGGCATGCCTCTTTAGGTTAAAGTGTTATAGATATAAAATTTCCTTACTATATAGAACACAATTATTCAGGTAGGCATGTATCTTCTCATATCATAATCCCACTGGGAAAAATATTATCATCACATTATAATATGAATCTAGAAGATCATTTTTTATAGCATTTTTATCTTTTTGTAGATATAGAAACCCTGTAAAACTCATGTAACTCTATCTATTTTTCTCTTTCTAGTTAATCAATCTTAAAACTATTAATAAAACCATAAATTCCATACAACATGGATACAATGGGTTTTCAGAATGACCATTTAGTCACTCAATTATCAGTTCTTTTCCAATTTACTATACTTCAATTCCATGAATCATTTCTTTAATTTGATTGGACTTATCATCTTGAAAATAATCATCATTAATAGATCTCTAATTGTTATCATTTTCACCAGTCCAAATCCAATGTCTATAAATATGATTAAAACCATGAAAAACTAAATTATATTTAATTTATATACTTTTAAATTTTTTCATATTTAAACATTTGAATCATAGATAAAAAACCAATCATTTTCTTGTACATTGAATTTTGTAAATTCCAAAAAAGTATCAAGACTTTGATTTTTTTTATTTTCACACACTTTTGGGGGAAAAGTGAGAAACCTCACAATGAAAAACCAAAAAAACATCATGCACTGTAAGATATATCCAAACCATTAAAATAAATTTTGATCCTATTAGAATAATTATCCCTATATAATTTCTATTAAAGACCTTTTACCTTTGAATCTAGGCTGTCCTTGATCAGGTCTTTGAACTAATAACCCATCTTTTCCCATGTTTAAATGAACTACTTCAAATTTATCTTCCTTTTATTAAATCCCGTAATTAGAATAAGGTCTTTCTTATTGATCCAACCATACTTCCCTTTATTTGTATCCACAAGTATTAATCTATAAGACATCCGGTCTACAACCACTATAGGGGCCTTAATTAGAAAGGACTTATCCAACATTTTTCCTCTAAATGGTTGATAAGCTCCCATGTTGTCACCTTATATGATACCTCCTTACCCGCCTCTCATTACTGATCGACCAACCCAAATAAATCCTCAATGTTTGAAATATCCTCCACAATTTATTGTCCATGCATACGGTTAGGGTCATCCATCACACCACTTTAGTTCTCTTGTTCCTCAGAAACTCTACCTTCAAGTTACTACTCATTATACGTAAAAAAAATATCAATATCCTTGGTCCTTGAATTCATGATAGATCTTGTGTCCCTGGGTTTGAGAAGTTAATAATAATCCTTCCACCCTTTTGAATACTTCCCCTTGACCAGAATGTAGCTCCCTAAGTCCCTGATTCCCTTGTTCCCCTTATTCATCCTTAGGATATGAAGATCTATACCATGGAATCCCTCTACACTATCACTAGAAAATTGGAAAAAATCCTCATCACTTGACTCTGCTCTAGATATTCCATGCACTTACCCATACAGGCTAACTTTCGTCTAGAACCAACTCTTCAGTTCCCAGGCCTTCAAAATGGTCACTCAGGATTAAACTAGACATGTTCCTTCTTGGATTGGACCCCTTCAAAAATTTCATCCAACCATCAACACCTTTCACTGAGTTCTCTCAAACCTTATAGCCCATTGAACCTACCTCTATTTTCACTTGTATCACCACTTAAGGATTATTTCCACTTCAATATCGCATGACCCATGCACAGAAGAAAAAAATTCAAAATGGTGGGGTTAGTTTTCAGGAAATCAATATCACTCACCTCCTTGGTTCCCAATAACTCTAAAGGAGCTTTAACTATTGACTTTGGTATGTCTATATCATTCCTGAAATGGTAAGAAATACCAAAAATCTTCTAATTATCATTAGTGGGTCTTGGATATTTCTAAATAGAATTAGCTAGAACTAAACCACCATTATGACCCTTGTCCATTGTTAAGGTAGTGACCTTCTTAGTTCCTGTAAACTGTTGAGGTATCAAATTGGGTACCCTGATTCCCTATTTATAGCCTCAATGATAATTCATAGGGAGATAACCTATACACCTGAAATACATACGATAATCCATAAAAGATTAAAAATTAAGAGCTTGTTTGAAACACAACTCTTCTCCAATATCGATCCAAATACACTCCACCAGTGAATTATAGACATTAACTACAACACATATGTGCGGGGAAATTAGATTAAAATCAATTTTTTTACCATCCGAACATAGAAATAGCCAACCAAATTTCCAAGAAAATAAATAATTAATGGATGTTGAAAGGATAACAGATGTTCATTGAAACATACCTATAAATATTTAGAAATATAATTGATCCAAATAATCCTATAATAACATTCATCAATTAAAATATACCTTGTATGCATGAAAATTCAGAATAATAAACATAAATGAAAAATTGACTTCTGAAAGGGAAAAAATGAGAAGTGAAGAAATAAGAAAGATGATAAAGAGAGAGAGAAACTAGTGGCCAACATTGTCTAATGGTGGATAATGGTGGTTACTGGAAACTGAAAGAGATTAGAAGCCATAGGATTAAAGAATATATGGTTAATGTTCATTGTGTGAGAGAAAACCCACTATTTCTACTATAATGTATAAAAAAGACTCATCCTAACATTTTATAAAAAATTTAAAAGTTTTTCCACATAGGTTTATAAATAACCAACATTGAAAATACAACATTAAATTTAAGTTGTTTAATAATTTATTTTGGAAAGAAACTCCATTTATTTTTCACAATGACTATAAAATAACTGTCATGGAAAATTATTTATAATGTGAGTTATAAATAGCTAATGTAAAAAAATGAATTATCTTAAATATATTTTGTACTAGTGATATAAATTATATGACCCATACCCTATTATATAAAGATAAATAATTTTCAATTAAAACTAAATGTTTTTTTTAATAATATACCTAAAAGTGTATTTAGTCTCCTAAAAGTTAAAAACAATTTAGGTTTTTTTGACATACATAATTATTAGGTTTTAGACAAATAAACCTTTAGAAATAATGGAATGATAAAAATATTATTGAGTTAGTTCAGTATGGACACATAAAATATACTAATAAAATACAATGTTATATTCATATAATTAGTTAAATTCCTTTAATAAAATTTAGGAATGATAAAATAAAATAATTATTGCACTTGGTAAAAGATGATGGAACTTCCAGGATGGTATGTCTGAGTATGTGTTAACCAATTATTCTTTGATCATTTCATATAGAGTGGAGATTTACTAAACTCATATTACCTTATTAACATCACAGAGATGGTGATAGTAAAAGGTAGATTGATAATGAGTCTTATATGTATATATATTGCATGTTTTTTTGATTCCTTTCCAGGTATGTTTTTTGAATAACAACATAACAACTAACCATATGCAAATTATATTGACTAATGGATATAATGTATTCTACCATACAAATAAATTAAATTATTTCATAAGTAGTGGTGTTTTGATCTAATCAATTTTTAAAGAGGGTGAAATCTTCAAATGTATAAAATTTAAAACACAAATATCACTTCAGTTAATTATTCTATAGCTATGAAGGATATTAACACCTCCAAGTTATAAGGCTATTAATCACACAAATTACTTTTATATGGGGTAATAGTATTTTTTAAGATAGTGAGAGATATCAAGATTTCAGTTTTATCTTGGCCCCAGATGTACAAGTTTGCATAAGAAGGTTAAAATCCTCAAATGTTAGTGGCATGAATTTTTCCAGAGACACATACTGTATAGGAAGGTTAAAACCATAATGGTTTTTTATATTCACCATGGCCGATGATATTTTATTTAGTAATAATAATAAATACCACAAAGTATAATAAGTTAAAATTATCTATGATTTATGAGCTCTTAGGAATTAAAAGACATGTTCCATATAACAAAATTCATTTTGTGTTTTGGTGGTTTATGTGAAGATATTTGTGCATATTCGAAAGATACTCTACATGGATTTTGAAAGTGAGATATCAATAAGGATTGGAAGGATGTTCCAAACCATAATTCTTAAATCTATTTGGATTATAATTTTCATATCTACTATGATAATTATATTATTCATATGATGTTATTAGTACCTCCCTTGGAGCCAGCGTTATGGAAAATTTCTATATAACATGACTAAAAAGGTTAATGAAATCAATGAATTCAAATATGGAATGAATGATTGAAATATATATTTAAGTGTTGAAACAAGAATAAAAATTAATGTATATTTGTTTCAAATAAGATGATATAAGGTTTCCATAAGAGATTAGTTGGATCACAACAATTTTCAACAACAGGTACATTTAACAACAATTGGAAAACAAGTTATTAACCTTATGGTTATAAAAGAATAAAGAATTTATATAAAATTACATAAGTATAAGACCAAGTTCTAGTGAACATGATCTACTATCTTATATTGATAAATTACTAAATATAATACATATCACATAGTTTACATGGTATTGAAAAATAAAATATTGAATAATTTACCTAAATTATTAATATGACCACTTTAGGATATACTCAACATTGAGGGGGGGGGGTGAATTGGTGTTGGGAACTTTTTTATCGATTATAAATTTTTATCCCATTATATATTATACCTATTAGGATCTTTATTCTCCTATTATAATTTTCTTATCATATTCATGTATATAAAAATAAATAAAATATGACACATGATATTTTTATAAGGTTCATAACTCAATAAGAGTTACTATTCCTTTCTGTGTATAGGGATGACTAGTACACATATTATACATGATAATGAGATAACTATTTACAATGTTTTATCATAAAAATATCTATATCCTATGTTTGGTTCCCTTAACTTTAGGAGGTGGGATGGAAATAATCCTGAATCACTAGACCAGTGATGACCTAATCCAACTTGTAGCTTCTTATTGGTTATTTATATTGCCTGTGTAGAAAATATTCAATTTATTCAATTAATTTTACCACTAAGAAATTATAGAAGATATTGAGACTTCTATTTGAGATCAAAATTTTTCTATGTTCTTCTCTTCCCTGAATGTTAATTTCTATAAAGAAAGAACAAAACTTTTTTTCTTTACAACTGCAAACTAATAGCTTCTCTTTATTCTCTTCTTCCTTTTTCCGTATCTTTTTTTCCAATAATTCTATCTAATATGGCCTAGAAAATACATGTTCTTATTGTGATAGTTTTTTTAATCCATTACTCTTCTCTTCCTTCGATACATGTTCATCCGCTACTCACGCTTTGTCTGATCCCTTCTAATCTGTTAGGAACCTATTTGTATGATACCACATGATGGGAATGATCTATTGGCTACCACTTCATCATTTATTCCATTTTCAATCGGTGATATATTTATTAATCCAAGTATTTCACTATATTTTGTACCACTACCCTTTTTGTTACCTCTTCATTCAAATATTCAACCAAAAACAAAATTTAATTTCAAGATTCTTGGCCATCACTTCCTCACTCCACTCTAATTATTCAGTATTATGAATAACCGCAACATCACTCTTATAACCAATAGTATGATAAAAAACACTCAATAAACAAAAAATTATTATCAATCAACTACCCTTTATATATTTCTAGTTTCTATAGAAACATATGGAAAGGCACAAACTCAAATTTTAACTTTGTGCTTAAAATTTTAATATCCCACTAAATTCTTCCTTTGTTAGACCGCCTTCAATATTTATAATATATAGGAGTCAAAAATACTTATAGGACACCTCCTTAGATATCAACATCATCATTCTTCTTCAAAATTCCTAAAAACCTATCTTGAATAATGATCTAAACTAATAATTATTAAACTGTTGAACATTCATCTCAACATCACCACAATTAAATGAATTTATGAAAACATCATAATGAACTTCAAAAATCCTCTCTAGTAAACATTGTAACAAATCTTATGACTAGGAAACTTCTTATGGTATTCCTTCTCATCCTAATAATCACATTTAATTATGATTGTGATCTATTCAGTAATTCTATATATGGTAAGTTTTGTGGGTTCTCTATTCTTATAGATCATTGAGTTAATACACACAATTACACCTTAAAACTCACATTCTAGCTTAGATTATATAAAAATTTATCCGACTGATGACTTCGTAAGAGTTAATATAATTACTCTTTTTTCTAATGACTATGTTCGATCATACCTTAAATGTATATCTAGAATACTTTATCAAGGATATTCCTCCATCTGATGGGTTCTTAGATGTATGCTATTTTTATACAATTTGATGAACCCTGAAAGATCTACTTGGATCCTTTTATTTGATGAATTTGTGGAACTCAACCCAATGACATTGTAATAATTAGCCCAATGTGTTGGTAACACTTTATTAAATGACTTTTTAATACTCATCCTGATGTCTTTGTAATAATTTGTCATATGATACCTCTTGGAGACTTCTATTTGATTTAACTATTTAGAAACCTCAACAAACTATTTCAAATGATTTTTCATGTAAACTTTAGTCTTATGAATGTCACACATAATACTCTATATGATGCATTCATATGGAGGAATCTTCATTAAATTATCATAACACATTTACTATTACTATTGAATTTATTAAGAAACATATACATGAGAATTAGAGAAATTTTTTCTAATAGAGTCTTTCTGATGACTCATCAAGCTCATACGACAAACTTCATACATATTTTATTTAGAAACTTTCTTTCTACATTCATTCATTTCAACTTCTTCATTTCACATCTTGATCTTTGTTCAAGTCCATATAATAGAATTAATATAACTTTTCATTCAAATTAAATAATCACTCTACATTTTTCAGGAACCATAGTTCCATTGAGTTCCACCATAACTTTAATATCTTCATGATTTAAATATTTCACAACTTCTCCTCAATCCCCCTTTGGAATTAAGTTGATTTAAATCTCTTTAAGATACTTTTATCTTCTTATAATCTTTATCTTGAATCACAGCCACAAGGCATTGTGATATTTGAAAAATAAGAACACATCACATAGAATCATATGATATGGTTTATATAATCATTATCTATCTAATGTAACTATTAATGCACTTGGTAAAACTTTTATTTCCACTAATCATTTGATTAAATCAGTATGTTTACATAAGTCTACTGTCATTATGAACATTCCTTAAGGGGTCTCCCAAACATTCCCAGGTTCTATTGAAATTTACATATTGTTATTTCTGATAGACTATGTTCTTTGATCACCTTTGTATGTTGGACTCAAATTTTAGTGCCTTTAGTCATTAATTTATCCCTTATTTTTTCACATACTTCTCCATCCATTCATCTCCACCTTTTATATCTGATAATTTTTTTGGGAAACCAATTAATGAAACTCCTTAAGGAAACATCCCAATAGTAATAACAAACATGATTCTCCAAACATGAATAAAATTTTTGCAACATTAATATCATCTTATCATTCATTTAAATTATACTAAAAGGCATAAAATGACTTTATCATTTCAAGTAATGAATAATATTCATATCTAGTAAAGGAAAGAATATAATTTATATATTTATTAAGATAATAAGTCTTTAGCACTTTATTTCTTCTTCATTCAACAATCTAAGATACTTAAAATTTATTACCAAGCTTGGATACTTCAACCAAAAATTCTAGAATATTCTTATGTTTAACTTGATCAATATATTTACATCAATGAAATATTTATATTACATTGAAATCCATTACAACCAATGATATCCATTGAAAAAAATACAAATCACACAAAAAGCGGGGTCTTAAATAACCCCTATGTATTTGTTAGAAATACCTTCTAACTAATTTTATAATGAATATGTCAATATGTGAATATTTCTCTCTATTTATCCTAAAAATTTCTCCCCCTTTTAATTTTAAAAACTTCTTTTCATTTCAAAATCACTCCACCATATTGGAAACAAATGCAATGTTCATGGGAAAAGGGTATCAGTTCATTCTTAAATAATGTTTCATCTATCATTTTAATATAAGTCTAAATTATCCATGCTCCATGTATAAAATAATAGAATTTTATTTAGATAACCAAGCTATCCATTACTAATAAATATTGATACCTAGTTTAATGAGAACTCATATTATTGTCTTAAAGAGTTTTCCAATTTTATTTGAATTTTAAGATACTAATTTATATATGAAAATTTTATAAGATTTATCAACTTGAGACTCATGTACTTACTTTAACAAATAGATTAAAAACATTCAAGAAAAACTAGTAGGATAAGTGAACTTGGAGCACTTTCATACTTAAAATTTTCTTATGTATCAATCAATTCAATTTCTCCACCTTTGTGTTAAGATTATTTATTTTAGGTAACCATGTATGAGATATTTAAGAAATACAAACCTTTTCTAATGACTTCCCATTAGACACATTCCAAAATAATCAAATTTATATAAAGTAATTATTCTGGAAGAAACTTCATCTTACATCACTTATCTACTCCAAAAAAGATATATTTATTATGATATTCATAATAATGAATCACATAAATAGACATGATTTAAGAAATTTATGTTAAGAATAAACTAAAATGGATATTTCTTATATGGTGATCTTGACTTTTGATAATTTCCACATCATCACCAAAGATAATATTTTCTAATCCATTCCTTTTGAATTAAAAATGTTGGGTAAAATCAATATAGTATCTTATTTAAAATTTCTATCATATATTTATAATAACCACATTAATTTAATCAAGGATGATATTCTCATAATATTTCTAGTAAACTAACTTATGAAATATTATAGGATGAAAACTTTGTTTAGAAATGTTGAAATCCATTTCATTATATCAGGTTCTCTCTTTGATATTATACCTCACCTTCAATTCCCTATTATGAAATTAAAAATATAGTACAAAAATATTAAGGTAATAAGGTGGCTCCTTTTTACTTCATTAATATGAAAAGTAAGGTAGAGATAACTTTCTCAACCAAGTTTCTCCATCACATATAGAATTTATTCTTATATATATTGACTTAATTTTGGATAAATCTTTGATAAAAATGAATATTTTAACTTCTTATACTTTTTGTGGAGATATTTTCATCTTAAAAACATTTTCGGAGGAGGAATTATAAATTTTTTAAGGACTGTTTCTTATTATGGTAGAATGGATAAATGAAATTTTTCACCATGTTCAAATTTCGTACACCTTTCATACAAAACATCTTTAAAAAGTGTTTTATTTTGTTTAAAAGCACTCATGTAATTTTTATTTTTCATGTGGAATATTTTATTTTCCTTTTTCACTAGCCTTTTCTGATGATTCTTTCATTTTCCTCATTCTCTCCAAATCTTCTGGCTAGATAACTAACATATCATTAGAAATAATGGAAGAAAATTTGGTTTGCTAACCTCAATTATTTTGAGTTCCATAATTTTTATTAGTTATTTTGGATGATGTAATTTTATTAAACTTATTGGATTTTGAATCTAATGTATTCTAGTTTTTCCTTCTTTAAGTCTTCTTGGGAGAATTTTTTTAAAACATTATTTTTCTTTGTTTTGAATACTTTTTTATTTACAAGATTCTTCTTCTTGATTCTCAAGGTTGATTATTTTTTATTAACTATATTCTATTTTCTTATTTTATTAACATATTTAGATAAATGTAACTATGATCATTCATAATTATTGTGACCACTATATTTTCAAATAACATAGGTATTTTGAATATCTCCAAATCTGTTTAAAGTATTCAATTTTTTTACTCTCTTAATGTTGATTCTTCATATATGTTTTTATTCCCCTTGATATGGGATTCAATTATCCTTATTAATTAGAGTATTGTACTGATAATCCAATTCACAATGCCAAAATTTTTTGCAACACAAACATTGAACCAAAAACCTTGATTTTCTTATATGTTCTATATGATGTTTTTGGATTTTCTTCAAAAAGTTTTGGGCTCTTCATGGGTAAAAGGTTCCATACTCATTTTCCTATCCACCCTAGTCAGGTTGGTAGGATTCATACCAGATTTCTTAATCCATAAATTTATAGATTTTTTTGACACAAATAATTTTTGAAAGTATATTTAGAAACATTATTACAAGATAATATGTTTGGCATCTCTTTATTTATACCTGTTTGAGATATCTCATTGAATAAATTCATGATATTCTTATCACATGTTTGAGATATTTTAACATTATAATACTTTAATGATCATGGTGTATTAATAAAAAATTTCTCTTTATTTTTTAAAGAATCAATATGTGTCTCCCAAATATTAACAAACTTGACTTTGAATTCAAGACATCATATATCGAGTTTGTTTTTTGATCTTCAGTCATAATCACCTTCTCTTTAAAATACTTATCATTAATTCATCTTATGCTTCATGAAACTTAAATTTGTGTTGTAACATAGTTATGTTCCTCGAAGTTCTTGGATTTTACATACAATTGAAACTCCTTGACCTCAATGTTATTTCTCATCTTTCCTTCAAGTGCATGTATCTTTTATTACAAATACTACTTGAATACCTTTTTCTCATCAACTTTATTGATATATTTTCATTAAATAATTGTGTAGATTAATTATACCACCACCTTTCTTACTATTAAGTATAAAACATAATTTGAGACCTTTATACATTCTAGAACATTTTCTTGTAAAGAGTTCTCCATATTATTTTCTTCTTCTTATAGCAAGGTGATATCTTCCTAGATACTTTTAAGACTATACAAACAAGTGAGAATGTTTATTTGGGAATTCAACAAAAAATATATTTCAATATACTTACTAATATATCATTAGAAGTTTTAGATAGATCATTATCACCTCATATTCTAGGATATTATTTTTTAGGATAGTGTATACTAGAATTTTTACATACCTTGGGATAACTTAACATTATTGATTTAATTAAGGTAGGAATTATATTCTTATTATTGGTGGTAAGTTGAAGCACCTATTATTTAATTTCCAAAATCAATTTTTCTAAAATGTTAACAAAGAAGGTATATCTTCTTTATCATTGTTTTCTCTTTCTTTCTGATGTTCATCTTGGTCTTGGTAAAAATAGGATTCTCCATAGATATAACTGAATCTTCACCAAATCTGCACAATTTTTTAATATAGGAAAGAGAATCAAATATTAGAAATATAATAAATTTATAATACAGAATCAAATATAGGTGAAACTCATTTTTATATCAATTGACAGGAAAACTTTAGAATATACTCAACACTGAGGGGGTGGGGGTGGTGCGGGGGGGGGGGGGGGGAGGGGTTGGGGTGAATCAGTGTTGGTAAATTTTTATCCCTTTACCTCTTATTTATATTAGGATCTTGATTATCCTATTATATTTTACTTATAATATACAAGTATATAAAAAAAGTAAAACTTGGAACATAATATTTTTACAGGGTTAACTGTTCAATAAGATTAGTTAGTCCTTATAATGTATGGTGATGAACAATACAAGGATTTTCCACTATAATGAGATACCTATTTGAAGTGGGTTGGATAAAAAAATCCTTATAATAAGTGTGTTTAACAAAACTTTAATAGGATATAGAAATAATCCTGAATCCCTAGACTGATGATGAACTCATATAATTTTTTTTCTCATTTCTAGTTCTTTAGAATGCATGTACATAAAATCTTCAATTTCTTTAGTAACTTTGTAAAACTAAGAAAGAATTCCACCAATTGAGACTTCTGTTGTATTTTAAATTGATACTATGTTATTATATTACATCAATGTTACTTCCAAATTAGCGAGTAAGTACCACTATTTCTTCTTTATAGCAACAAACTAAAAGATTATATTTCTTCTCTTCTTCCTTTTTTGGAACTTATCCTTCCAATCTTTCCTTTTGATCTTGTTTGTATGATGCACATTATTCAGATGAAATTTCTTTCAATAACTTCTTTTTAACTTAATTTAGTACTATTTATTAGTTTCTTATGCTTCTTCCAATCTCTAACACCCCAATATTTTAGAAAAATATCGTTACATTTGATAGCATATACGAAACGCAACATAAAACTTAAATGAAACATGTAGAATTATTATATAAATATGAACATTATAACCTAGAAATTAAATTTTTAGCTATGAAATGGATTAAATATATTACGAGATATGTAAAAATATCTAACTAAATATAAATTTATTGATTAATTATTATGAAATAAAAATAAAGTTTTAGCAAATTTATATTATGCTTTCTCTAAAAAATGGGTTTTATTGATTATTGTGAGAAAATATTATTTTTAATTTTTGAAACTTTTAAATATATTATTTCATAAAATTAGATATTTTTTTATATCATCATATCAACATTACCTTAGGGTTAATTTTGGTAATTTTTCTGAAAATATTGATTTTCTAATGAATAGTGAAAATACTAATTTTTATTAAAAACTGTATTTTATTTCAAGAATTTAAAAAGTACCATTTTGTTTTAAAATGGTTTAACATTAAATTTTTTATATTTTAAGCAGTCTAATTATATTCATTGGAATCAATTTTATATTTTAATTTTTAATAAAAACATTTTTTATAAGTAAAAGGCATTTTTCTGAAAAACTATTTTTCTGTCCACAATGTGTTTTTATCTTAATAAATTAAATTGACCACTATTGGAGAATGATTTTGATCAAATTCATAAATAATATATTCAGTGTATTTTTTTAACATTTATCTAATATTTTTACAATGCATTGGATAAGGTTAAATCTAGTTCTATGCTTAAAAACTATATTTTTTTAAAAGTAGGTTTCGTCGTGTTATTTTAACTTATTTCAAAATTATTTTTTTCCACTTAATCATATTTAATTTTATAAAATGGATTCCTTATCTAGAATAAGTAGATTAAAATTTTGTAAATAATCCCCTCTTATTTTTTGTCAATATAAATAGTAACTGTGGTAAAATTTATCACCTCAATAAAGGGTTAAACAGGTTAATGTAGGATAAAAATAAGGGACAAGACCATAATTTTTCTTCCCAACACTTATTGGCTGAAAATTATTATTTTTATTATTATCATAGACCCCCTTTTAAGGGATAAGGGGGAAACCAACATGAAATCATGACTTAGACAACAACCAAGCCTCCAAAATCAGTTTGAGGGAAAAAAACTCATTCAATGCTACAAAGAGAGACCCCTACCCAGCATGAAAATCATTAAGACCAGATTCCACCTTCTCATCACTACTCAGCCAGCTATCCCGTACAAGGATGCCTAAGTCTAGTACCAATGGAAATGAAATACCCTCTCAAATGCCCAAATCTGAAAAACAATAACCAGGTGAAAAAGATGCTATGAACCCCCACTAGAGAACCCCCTTTTAGTTGAAATGGTTTCAAATTCCCTTGAACATGAAACACACAGCCACAATGAAAACACTTCCACAAACATAATTCCACAAAGTAGAAAATTCATCAACAAAGAAAACCTTCACAGGACCAATACACTAAATTATCTCCCTCCTCCTTCTGCAACACATACTTGACATTAAACTCAACCACAAACACAAATCAATCATCCTCATCTAGAAATAAAAACCCAAGAGAACCGAAATTGAAGAATCATCATCCCACCATCTGTTGCCGTCAACACCATAAGAAAACCAGAACATCACACATCCAAAACCAAAAAATGAAGATGAAGAACAAAAATCAGAAACCAATACCTAATTGAGGACCTCCCAAAATCCAGATCTCTCTGGAAGAAGACCACGCCGCAAGCCAGAGTCATGGATCCCATCGTCGCCTTCAAATCCACACATGGAGACCAGATCCTCCCAACACACCCACAACCGACATGAAACATGGAAATAACCCCCAAACTGCAGCATCTAGAGTTCTAACTCTGGACCATCACCGAATAACCATGAAATCCCTATCCATCTTGATGGATAGGGTGAGAAGAAGGCATCAAACAATGGGGTTCGCTGAGAATATTGGGCCCGTATGATGCTGCTACTAGAAGAGGGCACACACCATGAACACGCCGAGGTGAAGCGCTGAGGAGAGAGCCGCATCTAATCCATAATGGTGGAGAGTAAGTAATTTGTGGGGGAAACCCTATCACTACAAAGACCCTTATGGGCTCATCCTAACTAACACTTATTAGTTTAATTAAATTCAACCATTATTATTTTAGGATTGAAATTAATTTGTTTAATGGAAACTTTTCAAAGAAAATTACCTATAAAATATTTAATGAAAATAAAGTTACACAATGTCACTATCTTAGTTTTTAATATCTCTTATATGTCTACATAGGAAAAAATGTAAGTTGTTAATGAATAAAAATGTCTAGTTTTAGCTTAATGGAATTATTCTCATCAAATAAATTTATTTAGTATTTTTAAAAATTATATAATTACCTTAAATTTTTATATAACTCCAACACAATATTTATTAAATTATTAGAAAAATAAAATAAATGATTTAAAAAATATTTAATGTAATATTATTTGTGTGATTTATACTGTTAAAAGATTTTTTAGATTAATATGACATATTTTTAATTTTATAAATGATTATATTATAATTCCAACTTTTTATTTATGCACTTAAATTCAAATTAAATGAATTGTGTCTAAATTAGAAATATTGATATTTTATGAAAATAATATTATAAGAAATTAAATGAAAAACATAAAAAAATAAAATAGGAAAAGGGGGATAACATATTGTATATAATTTCATCTATTTATAATTTATAGTATATTTCTAACCATTTTTATTAATAATTACTTTAATATATTTTAAACTTTTAATAAATTTCAATAGTGCCCCTCCCCTCCATTATAAAAGGGAACCTCTCCTTTCTCTTGCTCACACCACCATGAGTTTTACATCTTGTTCATCCCCTACCAGAATAAATTATAAACATTATTATCCACATTATAGATGTGTCGGTATTCCTAAAAGTCCAACCCTAGGATCCTTAAGATGAGATCTAAAGGATTTCTTTCAATTGATAAGTAATATCCTGAACTGATCACTCTCCTTTTAATAATTATTTTAAATTCTATAAATCTATTAAATTCCTCATAAAATAATAAATTAGGTATAATAAATACCATTAAATGTTACTATGACTATGAAACATCCTTTATTCACCCCACTCTCCATAAAATGGGAAGTGAAAGTATCACTTGTGTACACATATGACTTACCATCTCCATATAGCAATATAATTCATTTAACATCATCATCATTTATGGATGGGTATTTATATGGGTTTAAATTTTATATATGATAATAATGATATATTAATTATTTTTTAATGATAATAACTTATCTAGTTTCTTACCTTCCAAACAGTTGAAAAATGATAAAGTCACTCATGTGTACATGTGGACTACAACCTCCATAAGTGATGTGATTCAATTTTCATTTCAACTTTACATGGATGGTAATAAGTATGGATTTAATGAATATATATGATATATATGATATAATAATGAATCTATATATTTTTTATTTAACATTATTTCATTCCATCCGTCGAAGAATGAAAACTACATTCATGCTTATGTACGACCTGCCCTCTACAAAACATTGTTATTCATTTTTCTATCTCAACTTTTATTAATGGATATAAAAATGTATATAATGAATATATATTATATTTATATAATTATTAAAAAAAATTATATTATGGAACCATGATCAATATACATGGACCAAAACTGTTGAACCAAACATACAAGAACAATGAAGCAGATGTCACCTGAAATAATGATTTTAATAAAAAATTGTTAAACAAATGAGTGATAAAAAGTTATAAGAAAAGAATATTTGATATTATATATAATATTATGGTTTTTTAATAGATTTATAATAAATATATATTAATTATAAAATAGGATCCAATGTGTATGAAGGAAGTTGGACCTAAGGTAGGAGATTTATATCCCACCTTTATCTCTTTGAGGCACATGTTGTATTCACCACTCGTTTCATTTATGTAGTGTATATAATGATCATGAATTTATTTTATGAATATTATTATTAATGTTATGGGGATTTAAATATCCATATATGGTTATTTATTTAATGGGGCTTACAATTCAAATGATACCAATGTGGTTAGTGTTTTTATGTTACAATCTCATTATTTATTAGGATTGTTTGTGATTAAGGCTACGATGATGAAATATTATGATCTACCTCTCAAGAAACTCATGAAATTTATTATCATATAGTTATTTATTCAAAAATAAATGTCTTCCTTTAATTATAATCAACTTAATTTCTCAATATATAAAAAATATGTTCCTAAGGAAAATTGACTTTATTTATCTCTTCGGTCGATTTTTTTTCTTCTTTATCCATGTCTTCTAAAAATGTTTTAAAGAAGTTTTTTACCATTCTCCTATAATACATAAAGGAAATTTTAACCATTCTTTAATTTTTAATTTTTTTAAAAGGAATATTCATTTCATTTTCTTAATGAGGTACTTTTTGAATTATTACCAATAATGTTGATGGGATATTTAATTTTAATATATATGACACGAAAGAAATTTAATGAAATCATGAATGCTCAATGTTTTGAATATTCATTCACATGTTTATATGGTTATTAAAAAATATTCTTCCATAATATTTTGGAAATTTTTTTATTTTAAAATTGATTTTCAAAGTGGAAAGTTTATTTTACTCCAGAAATATTTTAATGATATTTTAAATTAATTTTCGACTATGATAACATGCTTTAGTGTTAATTATTTTTTACGGGGTATATGATCTAGTGATACCATAATTATTATTTTTATGTATGATTTATTATTATGATAACAAGATGTTTATGAAACACATTCCTTTTCCATGTGTTATGTTATGATGAAGTAATCAAATGTTTATAAAACCCATTTATTTTCCATGGGTTATGTTATGTTGAAATTATGAAATTTTTATGAAACCCATTTCATTTATATGGGTTATGCTATGATTAAATGTTTATGAATACCATTTATTTTCATGGGTTATGATATGATTAAAATTTTATGATCTTTTGGAACAAATATATATGGTTTTAATTATGTGATGGATGGTTAAGTTATAAACCAAGGATAATGGTTACTTTATAACCAAGGATGGTGGTCACATTATAATTGAGGATAGGTGGGCCTAGAATTATATATGTAAAATCCCGACTTGAATAACTATGGAAATAGTAGCTAGACCGGTCTCTACATGGCATCAAGTGCATCTCCCCATATACTAGAGGCTACCGACTAGAAGTGAGTGTCTAATAGTGGTATGGTGGGGAGACTATTCCCTCAAGATCATAGATAAAAAATGGTATAATAATAATTAAATCAATAGACAATAGTAGTGGAAACAGTAAGAAATAAATGAAAAAGAAATAGAAGAAAAATATTATAACTAAATATAAAAGTATCCAACCCCACTCTAGAACAATTCATGTATGACATATGATGCTACAAGTACACATAATAAGAATTAAAATAAACAATAAAATGAAATAAAATAATAGCAACCAAATTAATAGCTCCATGAGCATATCAATCACCAAATCAATACACTACCCCAAATATATCCTAGTAATAAAAATTAGACATTAGAATCCGGATGCTTCCCTTTGTTAACACCTACAGACATAAATTCTACTTGGGTATGAATGGTTCCCGAGCATGGTGTGAGATAAAATCTCAGGTATTCCATCACCCATGGTGTCTAGACCATTCTATTTCATGAAATATAAGTAAGCAGTGTGTCATATTAAGTAAATACAAGACAAAACTAAATAAAAAATAAATAAATGAATTAGATTGGGTTTTACTAAGACACCCATACAATTAACTACTTCAGCATAATCTGGTGAGTCTGAACATGAAGATCCTACAATGGTAGATTGGGTGAGATAATATGTAAGAAGGTGGAATATCCCTAAAATTATGATTTGGATTGGAGGACACATCCCTGCATTTATTTCAAACCAATTATCATTTTGAAAACATTCATTTTAGTTTTCTTTAATTCAATTTGAATCCAGTTTCAAAATATAGCGAGACACCCAGATCCCATCCATGAAAATCTAGTAGGACATGCCGAGTATCACTTGAGGGTCTCCACATATGACCAAAGCCAATGAGTCCATCCATAGTGACCCAGGAATGAAGTCCCATGTGTCACTCCAAGCATGGTGTGAAAATTAAAATACTAACTGACCTCTAAGTCCATACCTAGTATCACATGTAGGGGCATGAGTTTCTCTCAAGGCATGGTACAACCGATGGTTCTATTAAGCGCATATTAGGGGCCTCTACTAGGGAACCAACATCATTCATCTGGATGTAAAATAGATAACACTTGGAAAACCCATCCCAAGCATAACTGGTGTTAATTTTGGTGTGTTTAATAAGAATTAGAAAATTCTCACAGAAAGGCATGTGAGTCTGTCAAAGGGGTCCTTAAGTTTTAACTTCTTATATCCCAACAATGAGATAAAGAAATTAAAAAACCAATTCATTTTTAATATTCCAATCTAGAGGAACCAATTCATTAGTTCATCATTTAAAACATGAAAGTCATTTAACTCAAGAAATTAACATTTTAACGTCTTTTTCAATTAATGAGGAATATGTAATAAGAAATTGACCCACTGGTGTAATCTAACATGTTCACCAAAAGCATGGGTAGAGGGTTTAGCATAAGGATTACACCCAATTAAAAATAATTAAACACTCAAGGCATATTATTAGGAGTTATTAACCCTTAAGGGAATTTTAGCAATAAAAACAAAATGAATTTTGGATTCTAAGGTGAAGAACCAAGTATAAGTAATTAAATTATAAAGTGTGGGGTGTGAAAATTAAGGGAAAATCTCATGGTCATCTATTTAACTTAATTGAATTTAAAATATCATGTCATTAATAAAGGGAAAACTCACAAAAGGTTATTTTAATAAATTTAAGGCATGTGAAATAGCCATTATTGGTGGAACAACCAAAGGGGTCGACAATGACCAAGAGAACGAAACACAGATGGGTTTCTCCATAAGGATATGTCACTAGGACATGGAAAATAAATTTAATTAAATTATTAAGAAAAAAAAGCGTAGCCAGAAAGGTATGCCACACGGAACAATGAAACATCATTTAAAATGTGATGAAATGATGTGAAATATACTAGACCGCCTACATCGATGGAGTTTCAAACTACTCATTCATTATCAAGGCTTTATTTGACCAATAATGGAAGAAATATAAGTATTTTCCAAATTCCTTGAAAATAGGTCAAAATCCGATGCACTAAAATAGAGTAGAAGATGGAGGAGAAACATAAAAATAAATTAGATAGGAAGAAGGAGCCTACTGAGATGGATTCAATGCTTCGAACAATGAAAGATTTTGTTACTGGATAAAGGAGACTAATCAAAACCAATATAGGAGGAGGAGAAGATCCCACACATGGAGGAGAGGAGGAGAATACCACTGGTGGATAGGAGGAAAAATAAAAGTATTTTTTGAAAATTTCATTAAGGGTAAATGGGAAATTTCACCATAAAAACTAATTCTCACGGTTTGGCCAAACCGTCTACCAACCATGGAACTCTGGTTGCTTAGGAACTCACCATACAAGGTTTTTCCCACATGGTTACCCTAACCATGCACCAACCATCTGATTAGTAGTGAAAGGTTACTACCTATGTGACACTAACCATGTGGGCTAGGCGCATAGTTTGGGAAAACCGTGCACAACTTATGCACTTCATTGTTGCACCTATGGTTCAGGACACACAGTTTGCTGTTAGGGGCTACAAGATTTTAGAAAAACCATGCGCCTATGTTATAACACCCGAACCTTTATATTTCAAATCCCAATGCTCCTGAAACTCAATGGAGTACCCAAGGGATCCCTCGAGCATTCACCCAATTCTAACCAACACTTATAAGTGTTCCAAATATAATAATCTCATTCTAAAGCTCAATTCATAAAATAGACTATCCACCATATGATAGAATTAAAAATCCTTTGGAATTTCCTCCGGTCCAAAAACAAGGGATGCTACAATCTCCCCACCATAGAACTTAACATCCTCAAGAATCCCCAATAAGACAAAAAGAACATTAATCAACCTACATTGGTCATGAAGACATATTCAACAACTGTGTTTCATTTACAAAAATTGAATGCACCTTTGAGCATCACCTTAACACACAAAAAAAGTACCATAAAAAATCATGCCAACCTTTGATTACCGAATTGAAATGTTGAGACGAAACCTCCTTGAGCCCATCTCTCTCAAGACATGATTACATCATCAACACCTTCAGTAGAAAGTCTACGGTACTTACATAAACTTATACCATTTAAAGGTCAAATCCAAAACATGACACCCCTACTAGGAAGTTTGATCTAAGAATTTCCTCCGTATTCTAACAATGCACTAGGCATGGTTCTTAACTTAAACGAATGGCTGAGGAAGCCTTTTCATGAAAGACTTGGCCAATTGAACTTCACTAAAAAAACCTTACAAGTCCATTTAAGCGGTTCCACAACAACTTCATGATAATAGAGAAGGATATAAAGTTGCGCCGCCTCTGGTCGACAACCCTCACACACCCATCTTAGAAGGCTGGTGTATTTCAAGGACTAGACTTGATAATTGATCCAAACATGATCTTCGAAGCCTGTAACCTAATTCTAGTAATGTTTCTAGAAAAATACCTATTTATAACTGTAACATCCCAAGTAAGTAATTAATAATAGATATTTTTATCTATGTCTATTAATGATTAAGATAGTGTTTTAGTGGCTTAAAATGAAAATAAATCCAATCTTAAGCATGGAACACACTAATATTCTTAAAAGATTGTTTTACTGCCTTATGATGGAAAACCATTTTTAAATCTATCTTTTGACAATTTTATAAACTATGTTTGTCAAAATAAAATTATTCTTTATGATTGGGACATCCAAATTTACTTTGTGTGAATTTTTCGTATTTTTCTGACAATGTTCATTTTTTAATGAATAGTGAAAATACTGCATTTTACATCAAAACTGCTTTTTAATCAAATTTATTTATATGATTAGATTATCTTTTGAATTGGTATTAATGTGTAATATGAATATATTTTTACCATTTAATCCAATGGTGGTCATTGGAATGAATTTCACTTTGAAATTGGACTTAAACTAGTGTTAATCTTTTGATACTTATTATTTCATAAAAACACGCTATTTGCTCTGACAGCGGGAATTAATTATTAAATTAATTAATGTGACTTATATGTTTTGAATTTTGTAAAATAGACTTCATTTTTTGAATTCGTAATATCAAATATAGCTTAGGGTGAATTTTTGGTATTTTTCTGAAAAACTTCAATTTTTGATGAATAGTGAAACCACTAAGTGGTAGTTAAAGAAACTGATTTTTCGTTTAAATGAAACTTTGCCACTTTTGTGTTATGAATTTCAAAAATCCGACATTCATGGTTGTCATTAAGAAGTAAAATGTGGTTCAAGGAGATTATAATAATTTTTTTTGGTGAATAGTAACTTATTAAGTTCTTAATCGCGATTAGTGGTAATTAGGGTAGTTTAAGGTATAAATAATGCTTTAATAATATGAAATGACCTAGACACATGTCCCAGACTTATTGATTGTGTCATGGCAGACCAAGACAATCCATGGGTCAACTTGGGGACCCCATGGATCCACTTTTGTTGGGAAATGACAAAAATAACTTTTTATTTAATGTAAAAGTAAAAATGACACAAACATAATATGTTTTACGAAAACAATTTTTACATGGGGTTATAAAGATCAGATTTTTGATTATAAATAGTCATTGGAAATATAAAAAGATTTCCTAAATCATAGTATTTGTTTTATAATTTTTAGACATTAGATAAATTAAATTATTTATGACATAATAATGATGCAGCGATGACATCATTATTTGACGATTTAAATAAAATGGAAATATAATGTAAAATATATGAACTACACATGTCCAAAACCAATTGGATGAGTGGATTTCCAACCCTTATCACCTTATACACGAATTATATCAATGTGGGACCTTTTAAAACCAAAACACATTTTCAAATAAAGTAATATTTCTTTACTTTCCAAAAGTGCCCCTCCTCTCCTCTTATAAAAGGCCCCCACCTCTACCTCATTTCACACACTCCTCAAGCCTTTGGATCGGCCAAACCCTGCCCATTTACTCTCTCCAAATCTCTCTACTAATCCTAGAGGATTCCCTTTGGGCAGAACCCTTTCAAAAAAAGCCTTTAGGCTCAAATCAAAAGGAGTTACACTTTTAAAGGTAATTCATTCTCTCATGTTCATTTGTATTATTTTGTTTCTCCAACCCCCTAAACTCTTTTTATTTACTTATTTTGTAACAAAACCAGTATATTCAATATACTAGGATGTTGTTATAAGATTTATTTGAGCTACACTCTCACACAACTACATCAAATGGTTAAAGAACATACGGTTTTCGTGGATGGCGAAATTTTGCCTCCCGAAACGATGATTGTTCAATACTCATTTAACACCTTCAAAGGTGGAAATTATGATGTCACTATTTTTATATATGATATATAATATATTTATGTTTTCCTTAAGCTTCTGTTTTTTTCATTTTGGGCATACCTTTATGGTTCCCATTATGGGTAAACACGATATCTTCATTTTAGGAAGTGCGGACTACCGCCCCCTGAAATTGATTTGATTCGTTAATACCATATGTGGGATGTGTAAAGGATGAAGTTAAGGATATTATATATGTTATTATACTGGAATTATAATATACTCTTATATCATTATGATTCCATTCCATAAAATACGAAATAGAAATGGAAGTAGCGTTCATGCGTATGTACGGCTTACCGTCTCCATGAACGGTGCATTTCATTTCTTACCTCTGAATGTGATGTAATATTATAAATAAATGTATATGATGAATATATATGATATATATGTTATCCAAATAATTAATATCATTCTGGATATAACGAACCTTTGACCAAATTAACAACATGTAAGTGTAAGAAGTCTATTTTTGACTTAAGAACCAAATACCGACAAAATGAACATTATTAACTTAAATGATTACATGATGTTCATAACATGGTATAAAAGGAATAATGAACTAGAAAAAGGTTCATAATCAAGTAGATATTAACTCAAGTTTATTATTCAGGAGATTAAAGAATGGTCGGGTCAAGTCGGATACGAGGTATGGGACTTCGTCTCAATCTCCTTTCATTGAGGCATATTTTATTTTACACACAACTTTCTTTTATACGGTGTATAAACCCCTTTGAATTTTATGTTTATTCAAAAAGAATCTTTTTTATACGAAGCGTTTACTAAACGACAAAAGGGAATGTTTTTGTCATATGTATGCGGCGACAACGACTTCTCCGCCGTCGTGACCGTTATTTGAGTTTCAGCTTCCTCTACAAGCCATACCATCTTTTTAAAAGAAAAATAAATACCATGTTTTAATTTTCTTTTATTTTGGTATTGAAAATGGTTTTCACAATGTTTTTTGTGTTTCATTGAAGTCTTGTGATTGAAATGTGGAAATGTTATGTTTCCTTTATGCATGTTTTATGTGATACGATTATGTTATGGTTCTTGGGCATTATTATGAAGACGGGTGGTTCCGTGATAAACTAAGGGCGGGTGAGCCCGATATAGATCTCCAATGCATTGGGTAACGCGAAGGAGTGAAACGTTAAGGTTTCTCCGAAGAGATTTAGGGAATATACTGTGATGGGTATTCCAAACGTAACCAAGAGGGTTACTCCCTACGTAAGAATGTTATGAATGCCTCAAGTTACCTTTATGTCTTATGATTTCTATGATTTATTCATGATTTTATGAGGTATGTTAAAGTGCCTATGTTTTATGGGTAAAGTATGATTTCATTCTTATGTATATATGAACTCATGTTTCCTTTCCATGTTTTTTTATAACCCATACTGAGTTTTTATGCTCATCCCAAGTTTTTGAAATGTTTTTCACAGGTCAAGGGAAAGGTACATGATAAGATGATAGAGTCAAGGATGTGCCAAGAAATAATCCATGTTTTATTTTAAATGTGTTTCCATTGATGGGAATGAAGAATACTGTCTTTATGTAACCACTTTGTTTATATGTGGAATGTAATGAAATTTTTATGATCTAATTCTCTAAAACTCTAAACCCGAAAAGATCCTCAATGTGTAATCTTGTAATAACTCAAGATTAAGTAAGGTTTAAGGCTGGGGCCTTATAGTTGGTATCAGAGGTCGGTTTAGATAACTTTAGGAGTTAGAATTATATTAAATGATTATCCAATTTTTTTTTTTAAAATGATATAGCATTTGAAGATTACCATGTTGCTTCATCTAAGACATGTTTTTTCAGAATGGTTTTCCGCAGAGGAAACAAGGAAGCAGTGCTAGGAAGGCATACATAAGGAAATAACCTTCCGAATCAGCATCCAGAAATGGTCGGAATTGGAACTGAACAGTTTTTTGCAGTAATGGCGCAGTTGACTCAAGTGATAAATGGTGGTGGTATCCATGCACGAGATCAGCCAGATCAACCGCAGAGGAACATGTCAGTGGTGGAACATTTCATGAGGCAACATCCACCATCATTTAGAGGATCATCTGACCCTGTGCTAGCTGAAGGGTGGATTAATGCACTGGAGAAGATTTTTGATGTCATGGGGTGTTCATACAATCAAAAGGTTAGTCTTTCTATTTACCGTTTGGAGGGTGAAGCAGATCAGTGGTGGTCTATGGTTAAAAATATCAGGGACGCCGATGAGATTGATGCTCTTGACTGGGATGAATTCAAAGGTATGTTTCTAGAGAAGTATTTTCCTAAGGCTGTTCGACTTAGGATGGAAAATCAATTCTTAGAATTGAGGCAAGAGGAAGACTCAGTGGCTGCCTATGAAGAAAGGTTCACTCGATTGGCAAGGTATGCTCCAAATTTTATTTGAGACCTTGATAGTAAAATCAATCGTTTTTACTCAGGATTAAAGCCAAAATATCGAAGGGAATTAGCTTCTCGAGAGTTTAAAAGTTATGAAAAGCTTGTTCGATGTGCTGAGAAGGTGGAAATGGAGTTTTCCGATGACCAAGTGTTCTATAACAACCAGCAGAAGAAGAGACCGAGGTGGCAGGAGAAAGGTAAGAATTCTTCAAAAAAGTCTGATGGTAAGAGAACTAAGTTTCCAGTTTGTGATAAATGTGGCAAAAGGCATGCTGGGGAATGTCTTCTGAATTCTGGGAAGTGCTACCGATGTGGTAAGATGGGACATAAGGCTCGTGATTGCACTGAAAATGATCAAGGTGAAGGTAAGAACAAATTTGATTTACAGTTAGTGAAATGTTATAAGTGCAATGAGATGGGTCACTATGCAAACGAGTGTCCGACAAGGAGCTTGAGTGATGGGAAGCAGTTAGACTACAAGCAGAAAGGGGTGGTGAAATCCTTTGCAACTACTTCAGCAGATGTCGGGCCATCAAATGAAGTTGTATCAGGTACTTTGTTTGTTTTTTCAGATTATTCCAGTGTGTTGTTTGATTCGGGGTCTACACATTCTTTCATCTCTGAAACCTTTTCTAGTAAAATGGGAATACCATCTCAAGAAATGACTCCTGAACTTTTGGTAAAAACACCTGGGGGAAATGTTGAGGCAAAAAGAATTTATAAGAATCTTCCTATCCTTATCTGTGGAAAGAACCTACTTGAAAACCTTATTGTTCTACCTCTAGTAGAGTTTGATGTTATCCTGGGTATGGATTGGCTCTCTATTTACCATGCTAAGATTGACTGTAGAGCTAAAGAAGTTTCTTTTCAGAAAGACTTTCAGTTTGTTTACAAGAATGAACCCTTACTTTTGATAACATATCAAGAGGCCGAGAAACTTGTAAAAGATGGAAATGAATGTTACCTTGCACACGTCGTTGAAAATAAAGGAACTATTCAGATTAATGATGTGCCAGTGGTAAATGAGTATCCTGATGTTTTTCCTGATGAGTTGCCTGGAATAATACCAGATCGGGAAGTTGAGTTTACTGTTGACTTAGTTCCTGATGTTAAGCCAATTTCAAAACCCCCTTATCGAATGGCACAAATTGAACTTTTAGAGTTGAAGGAGCAATTGCAAGATTTATTAGAGAAAGGTTTCATTAGACCTAGCACATCACCATGGGGTGCTCCTGTTTTATTTGTTAAAAAGAAAGATGGTTCTATGAGACTTTGCATTGATTATAAAGCCTTGAATAATATCACTGTTAAGAACAAATATCCTTTGCCTCATATCGATGATTTGTTTGATCAGCTCCAGGGAGCTCAGTTTTTTTCAAAGATTGACTTGAGATCGGGGTACCATCAGCTGAAGGTAAAGGAGGCAGATATTCTGAAGACCGCGTTCCGTACGAGATATGGCCATTATGAATTTGTAGTAATGCCTTTTGGGCTAACCAATACACCTGCTGTATTCATGGACTTAATGAATAGAATTTTCCATGAGTTCCTGGATAAGTTTGTGGTGGTTTTCATTGATGATATTTTGGTGTTTTCTAAAAGTAAAGAGGAGCATGAAAAACATTTAAGGGTTATCTTGCAAACATTAAAAGAAAAGAAACTATATGGGAAATTCAGCAAGTGTGAGTTTTGGTTGCAACAAATTTCTTTCCTTGGTCACATTGTTTCTAAAGATGGAATAACTGTTGATCCTGCAAAAACAAAAGTTGTGGAAGAATGGCCAAGACCCACAAATGTAACCGAGATTTGTAGCTTCCTTGGTTTGGCGGGCTATTACCGAAGGTTTGTTAGAAATTTTTCACGGTTATCTAGTCCAATGACTAAGCTAACTCGGAAGGGTGTTAAGTTTATCTGGACAAAATAATGTGATGATTGTTTTCAGGAATTGAAAAGAAGATTGGTGAATGCTCCAGTTTTGGAACTACCTTCCAGGAATGGTGAGTTTGTTATATACAGTGATGCTTCATTGAAAGGAATTGGTTGCGTCCTAATGCAGAATGATCTGGTAATTGCTTATGCTTCACGACAGTTGAAACCTCATGAGGTAAATTACCCTACACATGATTTGGAATTAGCTGCTGTTGTTTTTACTTTAAAAATTTGGAGGCATCATTTGTATGGAGTAAAGTGTGAAATATATACCGATCACAAAAGTTTAAAGTATATATTCACTCAGAAAGAGTTAAACATGAGAAAAAGGAGATGGCTATAATTAATCAAGGATTATGATTGTACAATTCATTACCATCCGGGAAAAGAAAATAAAGTGGCTGATGCTTTGAGTCGAAAAAGTAATGCTTCATTAACAATGTTGCGTTTGGAATGTGATCCTTTGGTTAAGGATTTGATGAACTTTGGCATAGAAGTTTTTGGTGCAGGAAGTCCTTCTGTTTTGTTTCAGGTATCAGTGAGATCATCTCTATCAGATAGAATCAAGAAAGCACAGAAGCAAGACAGTGAGTTGCAGAAAAAGGTAGAGCTGGTTCAGAAAGGTAAGTTGCCTGAATTCAACATTGATAATGATTGTGTTTTGAGATTTGGGAAGAGATTGTGTGTGCCTTGTGATTCACAGTTGAAGAGAGAGTTGTTATGTGAAGCTCATAGTTCTCCTTTTTCAGTTCATCCAGGCAGTACTAAGATGTATATAGATCTGCGGGAGTATTACTGGTGGGATGGAATGAAAAAAGATATTGCTGATTTTACTGTGAAGTGTTTGACTTGTCAGCAGGTTAAAGCAGAGCGGCAGTTACCGAAAGGGATGCTTCAGCCTTTACCAGTGCCAGAGTGGAAATGGGAGAATATATCCATGGACATTGTTGTTGGATTACCGAAGACATCTTGAGGTAATAATGCAATCTGGGTTATTGTTGATCGCTTGACCAAATCTGCTCATTTCCTTGCTATACGAGATACTTTCTCTCTTGATCAACTTTCCCGTTTGTATCTTAAAGAGATAGTCAGGTTACATGGATTTCCTCTCTACATTGTATCGGATCGTGATCCTAGGTTTACTTCTAACTTTTGGAAAGGACTTCAGAAGTCGTTGGGTACTGAATTAAATTTTAGTACAGCTTTTCATCCTCAATCAGATGGGCAGTCAGAATGAACAATTCAGACATTGGAGGATATGCTACGAGCTTGTTCTATGGATTATTAGGGAAGTTGGGACCAACATATTTCTTTGGTTGAATTTTCATATAATAACATTTTTCATTCCAGTATACAGATGGCACCATTTCAGGCATTATATGGGAAGCAGTGTCGAACTCCAGCTTTCTGGGATGAAGTGGGTGAAAGGAAGTTGATGGGACCAGAATTGGTAGAAGAGATGGCAGAAAAAGTTCAGCTGATTCAGAAACACATGAGAATAGCTCAGAGCAGGCATAAGAGTTATGCGGATAACCGGAGGAAGGATCTATCTTTCGAGGTAGGTGATCATGTTTTTCTCAAGGTTTCTCCTTGGAAAAGTGTGATGAGATTTGGTAAGAAAGGAAAGTTAAGTCCAAGGTTCATTGGACCATATGAAATTCTGGAGAGAGTTGGATCAGTTGCATACCGAGTGGCTTTACCTCTGAGTTTACCTCAGGTACACAATGTTTTTCACATTTCGATGTTGAGAAAGTATATGCCAGATCCATCTCATGTTTTGAGTCCAGAGGTAGTTCAGCTGGAAGAGAACCTATCTTATGAGGAATAACCGGTCCAGATTCTTAACCACAGGGAGCAAGTGTTACAGAATAAAGTGATTCACCAGGTAAAGGTTTTGTGGAAAAACCACATGATTGAAGAGGCAACATGGGAATCTGAAAATGCAATGAGGGATAAGTACCCCCATTTATTCGATAAGTAAATAAATTGTGGGGACACAATTTTCTAAAGGGGGGAAGGATGTAACATCCCAAGTAAGTAATTAATAATAGATATTTTTATCTATGTCTATTAATGATTAAGATAGTGTTTTAGTGGCTTAAAATGAAAATAAATCCAATCTTAAGCATGGAATACACCTAATATTCTTAAAAGATTGTTTTACTGCCTTATGATGGAAAACCCTTTTTAAATCTATCTTTTGACAATTTTATAAACTATGTTTGTCAAAATAAACTTATTCTTTATGATTGGGACATCAAAATTTACTTTGTGTGAATTTTTGGTATTTTTCTGACAATTTTCATTTTTTAATGAATAGTGAAAATACTGCATTTTACATCAAAACTGCTTTTTAATCTAATTTATTTATATGATTAGATTATCTTTTGAATTGGTATTAATGTGTAATATGAATATATTTTTACCATTTAATCCAATGGTGTTAATTGGAATCAATTTCACTTTGAAATTGGACTTAAACTAGTGTTAATCTTTTGATACTTATTATTTCATAAAAACACGCTATTTGCTCTGACAGCGGGAATTAATTATTAAATTAATTAATGTGACTTATATGTTTTGAATTTTTTAAAATAGACTTCATTTTTTGAATTCGTAATATCAAATATAGCTTAGGGTGAATTTTTGGTATTTTTCTGAAAAACTTTAATTTTTGATGAATAGTGAAACCACTAAGTGGTAGTTAAAGAAACTGATTTTTCGTTTAAATGAAACTTTGCCACTTTTGTGTTATGAATTTCAAAAATCCGACATTAATGGTTGTAATTAATAATTAAAATGTGGTTCAATGAGATTATAATAATTTTTTGGTGAATAGTAACTTATTAAGTTCTTAATCGCGATTAGTGGTAATTAGGGTAGTTTAAGGTATAAATAATGCTTTAATAATATGAAATGACCTAGACACATGTCCCAGCCTTATTGGTTGTGTCATGGCCGACCAAGAAAAGCCATGAGTCAACTTGGGGACCCCATGGATCCACTTTTGTTGGTAAATGACAAAAATAACTTTTTATTTAATGTAAAAGTAAAAATGACACAAACATAATATGTTTTACGAAAACAATTTTTACATGGGGTTATAAAGATCAGATTTTTGATTATAAATAGTCATTGGAAAGATAAAACGATTTCCTACATCACAGTATTTGTTTTATAATTTTTAGACATTAAATAAATTAAATTATTTATGACATAATAATGATGCAGCGATGACATCATTATTTGACGATTTAAATAAAATGGAAAGATAATGTAAAATATATGAACTACACATGTCCAAAACCAATTGGATGAGTGGATTTCCAACCCTTATCACCTTATCCACGAATTATATCAATGTGAGACCTTTTAAAACCGAAACACATTTTCAAATAAAGTAATATTTCTTTACTTTCCAAAAGTGCCCCTCCTCTCCTCTTATAAAAGGCCCCCACCTCTACCTCATTTCACACACTCCTCAATCCTTTGGCTCGGCCAACCCCTTCCCATTTACTCTCTCCACATCCCTCTCCTCATCCTAGAGGATTCCCTTTGGGCAGAACCCTTTCAAAAAAAGCCTTTAGTCTCAAATCAAAAGGAGTTACACTTTTAAAGGTAATTCATTCTCTCATGTTCATTTGTTTTATTTTGTTTCTCCAACCCCCTAAACTCTTTTTATTTACTTCTTTTGTAACAAAACCAGTATCTTAAATATACTAGGATGTTGTTATAAGATTTATTTGAGCTACACTCTCACACAACTACATCAAATGGTTAAATAACATACGGTTTTCGTGGATGGCGAAATTCTGCCTCTCGAAATGATGATTGTTCAATACTCATTTAACACCTTCAAAGGTGGCAATTATGATGTCACTATTTTTATATATGATATATAATATGTTTATGTTTTCCTTAAGCTTATGTTTTTTTTCATTTTGGGCATACCTTTATGGTTCCCATTATGGGTAAACACGATATCTTCATTTTAGGAAGTGCGGACTACCGCCCCCTGAAAGTGATTTGATTCGTTAATACCATATGTGGGATGTGTAAAGGATGAAGTTAAGGATATTGTATATGTTATTATACTGGAATTATAATATACTCTTATATCATTATGATTCCATTCCAGAAAATATGAAATAGAAATGGAAGTAGCGTTCATGTGTACGTACGGCTTACCGTCTCCATGAACGGTGCATTTCATTTCTTACCTCTGAATGTGATGTAATATTATAAATAAATGTATATGATGAATATATATGATATATATGTTATCCAAATAATTAATATCATTCTGGATATAACAAAACTTTGACCAAATTAACAACATGTAAGTGTAAGAAGTCTATTTTTGACTTAAGAACCAAATACCGACAAAATGAACATTATTAACTTAAATGATTACATGATGTTCATAACATGGTATAAAAGGAATAATGAACTTGAAAAAGGTTCATAAGAAAGTAGAGATTAACTCAAGTTTATTATTCCGGAGATTAAAGAATGGTCGGGTCAAGTCGGATATGAGGTATGGGACTTCGTCTCAATCTCCTTTCATTGAGGCATATTTTATTTTACACACAACTTTCTTTTATACGGTGTATAAACCCCTTTGACTTTTACGTTTATTCAAAAAGAATCTTTTTTATACGAAGCGTTTACTAAACGACAAAAGGGAATGTTTTTGTCATACGTATGCGGAGACAACGACTTCTCCGCCGTCGTGACCGTTATTTGAGTTTCAGCTTCCTCTACAAGCTATACCTTCTTTTTAAAAGAAAAATAAATACCATGTTTTACTTTTCTTTTATTTTGGTATTGAAAATGGTTTTCACAATGTTTTTTGTGTTGAATTGATATCTTGTGATTGAAATGTGGAAATGTTATGTTTCCTTTATGCATGTTTTATGTGATACGATTATGTTATGGTTCTTGGGAATTATTATGAAGACAGGTGGTTTTGTGATAAACTAAGGGCGGGTGAGCCCGATATAGCTCTCCAATGCATTGGGTAACGCGAAGGAGTGAAACGTTAAGGTTTCTCCGAAGAGATTTAGGGAATATACTGTGATGGGTATTCCAAACGTAACCAAGAGGGTTACTCCCTACGTAAGAATGTTATGAATGCCTCAAGTTACCTTTATGTCTTATGATTTCTATGATTTATTCATGATTTTATGAGGTATGTTAAAGTGCCTATGTTTTATGGGTAAAGTATGATTTCATTCTTATGTATATATGAACTCATGTTTCTTTTCCATGTTTTTTTTATAACCCATACTGAGTTTTTATGCTCATCCCAAGTTTTTGAAATGTTTTTCATAGGTCAAGGGAAAGGTACATGATAAGATGATAGAGTCAAGGATGTGTCAATAAATAATCCATGTTTTATTTTAAATGTGTTTCCATTGATGGGAATGAAGAATAATATCTTTATGTAACCACTTTGTTTATATGAGGAATGTAATGAAATTTTTATGATCTAATTCTCTAAAACTCTAAACCCGAAAAGATCCTCAATGTGTAATCTTGTAATAACTCAAGATTAAGTAAGGTTTAAGGCTGGGGCCTTATAATAACATCATTCCTTTGCTTGAACATAGGAAAATTTATCGATCTGAAAAATTTGGTTCATCATGGTTTAAAAAAAACTTTTTTAGCAGACATATGCCTGAGGTAACCTCAGAATCATCATTTTTTTTCAAAGAGATCATCCAAAGTGAACAACATCTAGTTTTTACAAGAGGTACAAAATTTCAAGGAAAACATATGACATTAATAAAATTGGATTAAACAAAAGTGAAAATTGCTTGGCATTCTGGTCAAGATGAATAAAACTAGTGTCCATGAGTCCATACATGGAATTCCTACTTGGGAGACCAGATATCACTTAGGACTAACCATAAATTTAATAAAAACCTTGATTTTAGAGAATTTTTTTATTGAAACCACCCAAACAAGCCCAAGGACATTTAAAAAATTATCACAACATAATAACAACACTCTCTCACTATACTCAAATGATGCCAAGATAGGGGACATGGTCTCTTTAATTCTGAGAGTACACTAAGAGGTTTTAATGATAAAAAAAAGGATCCATAACACCTTTAAGAGATTAAATAAAAAATTATTGGAAAGGCTCTAAAACTTTTATAACAAAAAAATGAAAAGATATGGTCATTCAAACCACCACAGGTTAACTTCCTTAGAGGATCTCGACTATTTCTGCTGATGCATTGCCATAAACTAATCACAACAACTTTACCACATAATTCATTCCATAATTCTTAAACACAAACCCCAAATTCCTTACTTGAAAAGTGATATTTTCAAAGGTTGTGTACACCACCAACCACTTCATTATCAAGATATCGAGAATGAACTAACTTAAACGATGGATTACTAGCCACATGGAATTTTGAGTGAGCCTGAACATTTTTAAGTGACCCTCAAGGTTTTGATCCTTCTACCTAACAAGAATCGACATGAAACCCCCACCTTAGTATTGTCCTTAACATTGGATTCAACAGAGGATGAAATTTAACTCCACGACACATGCTCCATCGACCACTGACTGCATGTCCTATAAATGGTTATCTTAATTTAATAAGTGTTTAAAAAAATATATAGAGATAACCAACCACTCAAGGGCACCAGATTATATTCAATCTTAAATTTACATGTGATGAATCTCTAAGTCATGTTCCCAAGAATCAAGGTTTTAGGATTAAAATCCAAGAAAACTTACCAGTATGTTAAAAACATGATTCTCCTTACAACATCATCCTAGGAATTGGGATGAGACAGAACCTTTATCAACTCCCAAGTCACTCTTAAATGGAGCTTACAAGTGTTCAAAGAATAAAAACCCTAGATTAAACCTTTACCATTGAACTCAAATGGTCTTTTGTACAATTTTAAAAAAAGACGAGGACCACATACAACGATGCATACAACTTAGAAATTACATGAGAAAAAAGAAAATCCCTAATTCCATTCATAGGATTAGAAACCATATAAATTCAAGTATCGAATGGTCTGATAGAAGAACCATATATGAGTCATATTACCCCATATGACTACAAAAACAACTGATGACCTCCCAAGTCATCTAAAACTGAAAAGAGGTAGAGGAGGGTCACACAACCTACTATGCGGCTGACCATGCCCCTTGGCCTATCTCACCCTCTTGAAATGAGCATTTCAAAATTCCCACACTCATAGAAAGGATCAAATGATACACGACCATCCATGAAAACATGGGTTTTGTTTTAGAAACTAAGAGTCCTACACAGGACTATGGAACCTGAATAGCACAACACAAGAGGAAAAGTACGCAAGAAACCAACAATATCTTTAAAGAGTATGATGGTACAACCCCCAATATCTATCCCTAACAAAAAAAGCATCAAAACTACCAGAGGATCACACTAGGTAAGGTCACTAATCTTAGGAGGAAACAAGGTTAAAGCCCAAGATAAATAAAAGAGGCCTATGATTAATTCTCACACACCCATTTTAAGGAAAAATGAAGGAATGATTAAACTAACCTTACATAAGTGTTGGGCTAAAACAACACTTAAGGTTCCAAATCAAGTCATTAAATAAAATACCATTTAATTATTTGACCATTTCAAGGTCTATATTTTGATGAAAAACCAACACTAAACATAACAAAAAATAGGATAATCATTTTAAATTACCATTTAAGCATTATTATTTAAAGAAATCCTATTATAATTATAAAAACATACCACATAAACCATTTTAAACACCATTCATTTATTTATAAGGCCTCACAAAAGATAGATCAAGCAGATTCGAAGGTCTTTTATTAATTCATGTGGGTATTTTTTAGTAAGGAGACACTAAAAATTAGACACTTTAAATGACCACCTACATACAGTATATGTCACAAAAAAACTTAGGTCGACCCTGAACTGGTCACCCAAGTTGGTCTGTGGTAAGGCTTGAGAGGCGTTCCTAATCCTCTTGGGCTGGCGACCAGCACCAAGGGAATCATAAGAGACAACAATGGGAACTATTTCTCGCAATATAAAAGTAAATAAAAGCACCACAATAAATAAAAGAGTATACCAAACTCAATATGGTTTTCAAATTCGCATCATTTAAATTACAAAAGTCGGTACAACAAACTAAGAAATGAACTACACCAGAAAAAACAAACTGAACCTAACACCCAAGACATCTCCATGTTACCCTAAAGGTCACTATCCAATCCAAAACCAACTATCTCCCAAGGAGATCAAACTAAAGTTGGAACCTACAACAAAAGCTAAAAACAAGAAAAGACTAGGTGTGAGTATTAAAACTTAGTAGTTAGGCCCGAATAACTCTATTCCAAATTAACATTCATTAAATAAAGTAGAATTGATAAATTGGTTTGAAATAAAATTTATAAATATAGGTTTTTCCATAATTTAACTTTAATGAAGATGTGAAAAGGAATCCTACCTCATATGATGAAGAACTTCTAAAATCCAGTGTGAAACCTTATTCACACCTCAACCACACCCAAGAGAGGAAAGTTACAACATCAAGGACCCCTAAGAAGGAAAATCCCTAAAAAAAGCAACCCTAGGCATGTAAATCATCCAATATGGCTACTAGGGTTAGAGGAGAAGGAAATGGAAATAAAGTAAATGAGAAGAAGAAGGAAGGACTAACATTTCGATTAGAGTGATGAATCACCAAGAAATTGCCTTGAATTTGACTTGGAGGGGATTAGAGGTTCTAAAAACCACTTTGGGAGGCATTTGGTCCAACGGTTTGAATGGGGGAGGCTAAGGGAAGAAACCCCAATTAAAAACAAGGGGAAAATCCCAAAATACCCTTTCCAGAGCAGGTTGCATGGTTTGATCTCATAGTTTAAAAAACCCTGCGCAAACTGTGCAATCTGCCACTATCTAGAGATGGATGGAGTGAACACTTAGGCTTCATGGTTAGTTAAACCATGTGAAAATCGTGCGACCCCCTGCACACTTACTTCAGGGTTAAAAAAACCATGTGCCCTGGAAAAAGTCCAAAAAAATCACCCTTTTCACCCAAAAAACCATCTAAATAAATGGGATAAACCATCCTAAAAACATACCCCATAAAGTGGTTCCACTAGAATTGTTAAAAACTCATTTTTACAACAACCTTCACCTCAAACCTTTCATGCTAACCAATAATATGTCTAAGAAAAATCATCCAAACCTCCAAAAAATAAAATTTAAAATCTGGGACACCTATAACTCAGAAGAAAAACTAATATCCAAAAGATAAGATGGTACAAAGGACAAAAACAAAAATCTGGGTGTGACAATTCTCCCCACAAATAATGCTTTTTCGTCCCGTAAAGACAAAAAAATTTCTAGTTGATTGATCAATTACTAAATATTCTCAAAACCACAAGATCCAACCCCTTGAACTAAAAACATCCCAACACAGTCAAAATGAACTTATGCCTCTTTTCTAAAATAGACCAATAAACCAGAACCACTTCCCAAGAATCAATCGAGAAATTAGAGCCAAAAACTTCACAGCTACACTTTGAACAGAACCATTGGGCACTCTCAAAAAATCCCAACACTTACCCAAGAAAAAAAGGAAACTCAGAAATTAAAAAACTTGAAAAGAAAGAAACTTCAACTGGAATAACACCAAAACTAAAATAGATCACTGACATGGGGAGGCCTAAATAGACTCCACACCATTTGAAGAAACCTTTTACTAATTTCTCATAGAAGAATTTTCAATGAGACACACAATGGGTCTCCCCACCATTAATAACTAATAAGATTAAACAAACATGAAAACTTCCATGCATTGACCAAAATCCCCCACCATAAGGGGAGGGGAAGGAAGGGGTCCAATGATTAGAACAATGAAACCACAACTGAAAACTACCCATGAATCATCACTTCTAGATGGACACTACCAAAGCCACACTCGATTCACATGGGCCATCCACACAAGGACCATTAATCATAAACATACCCCCAGGAAGGTACAATCATAGTAATTGCATGAGGGAAAAATTCCACCATGTTGTTTACAAAAAAGAGGTAATTCATAGTGACATAGATACCATAATAGGAACTTAAAAACATTCTTATCTCAATGGTGGAGACACGAGTTAAGATGAACTTCCTACACCCCTAGAAATTTACTGACTGCATGAAAGGCTTCACTCTGAGGACTATGGATGGAGCCGTAATGTTTGAAGCATCTTTTACACAATAGTCAGGATCTAATGATCATAACACCCCATGAAACCCACTAGTTTAAACAATAAACCTTTACTCAAATAGGGAATTGGAAGATGCAGACACCATTATTTCTTACTCTGAACAAGGAGCATAATGAACAAATAACCAGATGAAAGAAACCAAACACCACTGAGCAAAACTGCCAAAACTGATAGAATCCTCATAATAGGAAGGCACTTTAAATCGAGCCCAAATATCTCCCTACTCTAGAAAATGGGCTGAGGTATCCTCTGAAAATGTGGATTTAAATTTAGAGACCTAAGAATAAAATCCTTAGGTCGATCAACTGGAATGATTTCTAATGGGGGACCACCTGTAGGAGAACATATGGCAATGAGAAAACCAAGGGCTCTATCAAAACTAGCTTATGAACAAAATCTCACATAAAAAACACTATCAATAAGGGAAACTATATTAAATATTACCAAAACCTTTATAGATATCCACTAAACACTACTTCAATACCAAACTACCAACAAATTTTCTATCTCAAAATGCAACATAATCATCACCTCCAAATCACGAGGAAGCACACCAAATAAACAACACTTCCAATGTATAGAAAAATAAACCACATGAAAATTGGCATACAAAAACACCACAATTTCTAGCATAAGAACACTTTTGAAAAACAAAAAAAAAACTTGGTTGATTTTCATACACACCAATGGTATTCTATAGAGTATCACTAACATGCACAATCCTATGACACCCCAAACACCCATCCACCATGCCTCACTAGCACTCATCCTCCCATAACATCATCCATCCACTTTTCACACATATCTATGCATGTGAGTACTCAAGGAAGTACTAAATGTCAAAATAAAACATTTACACTTTCTAAAAACACATTACACCCATGTTTTTATAATTCTAAACCACTTAATATCTCAATATTTATAAAACCTTCCAAAAATTTATTAACTACCAAGTTAAGAACCATTTTAAAATTCCACATTACAAACTATTGCATCATAATTAAAAACAAAATCCCATGAATTTCCATCCAAAAATATTTTTCATTTCATTATAAAGATTTTTCAACAACTAAAAAAATTCCATTTCATCAAAAATAATTTTTATAAAACCCACTTATTTTCATTTAAAACAACTTCGAACATAAAATTCCACTTTCAGACAAACATTTTCTATAAACCCCATGTTTTTCACATTATTAAGACACATGGGCACTGTGTATGGGTAGGTAGTATGATTTAATAAACCATCCACCCCTTACTGGACAACCTGAGAACCTGTATAGTTTGAACACACAGTTTGGGAAGCCATGTTCCAACATTTCATCATGGTTCTATCTCGAGGCAGTGGCTCCCCGCATGCTTTAAACATGGTTTGACTAACTGTGTGTAGGCCATGTTCCCTCAACCAAAATTAAACCAAAGCTCTCACGGTTACCTGGAGCAAGCCGAATGGTTTTACCAAACCGTACGCTAACCGTGCACCAAGTAAAAACACCAAAAAACTCAAAATTTAAATTTGAATCACACCAAACTCAAAAGATATACCAAGAACAAAAGAATTAATCAAAATAAGACCAATCCATCTCATTAAAAACATTTCCACTACTTTCAAAAATCTTATTTCATCAAGAATCACTTAACTAAAAACTAATTTCTTCTCATATAGATTGAATTCAAAAACTCTTTTCAATAAAAATTTCTATTTTATGAATAAATGATTTCAATAAACTCTAGATTTTAATTATAAAAATCCAATTCTGTTAAACCATTTTCATTTCACCACAAAAATAATTTCACAAAAAACTACTTTTCTAAAGCCTTCCTTGATGTAAGTTTTAAAAATACATTTTCCACTTTCCAAAACAGAGCCATTACCATCTTAAATTTAGCTTTTCATAATTATCCAACAAGAATTTTAAATACAATTTTTAGAATTATGGAATATTCAAAATGATTCAAAAGGGGAAACTAGTGTCGATGTGTGACTTTCCCATATGTTTAGCGACCATATTCCAATCACACCACTATAAATAAGATAATTCTAGGGTAATGTACCTAGATCCACATGACTTTATTGGCCCTATAAGCTCACGAAGGCCACTTCCTAAGCCCCTTCTCATTTCCCAACACCAAAAATCCCACAAGAACTAGAGGACACCAACAAACTCGTACATCCCATGCTAACCCGAGGTTTAGAATGAGTAAGGTTTCATGACGTCCTTCCCATTATACACCCAAAGCATGACAATACTAATCCTTATACCATGAAATCCTCAAATAATTATGGGAACTCTAAAAGGAGAGGTCCTCAAAAGAGACGACCTCCTATGATACTGTTTTTGTCATGAACCAACCCTAGTGGACCCTAAACCGGTCACCCAAGCCGATCTATGGCAAGGCCTGAGAGGCATTCCCAATCGTCCCAAGCTAGCGACAAGTGCTAAAGTAATCATAAGAGAAAAAAATGAGAATTATTTTTCCCAATATAAAATTAAATAAAATCTGTGTAATAAATAAAAGAGTAAACTAAACTCAAAATGGTTTTCAACTTCGTATCATTTATATTAAAAAAGAGGGTAAAAAAACTAAGAAAGAAACTACAAAAAACCAAACTAAACCTGACACCCTAGACATCTCTATGTAACCCCAAGGGTCACTCTCTAATCCACAACCAACTATCGCCCAATGCAATCAAGCCAAAGCTGGAACCTACAACAAAAGATAAAAAAAGAAAAGGCTATAAGTGGGATTATTAAAACTCAGTAGGTAGGCAAGAATAAATCTATTACCAATGCACATTATTTAAATAAAGAAAAATTGTTCAATAGGTTTAAAATAAAATTTATAAATATAGGTTTTTCCACAATTTACATTTCAAAGGAAATAAATCACATCACAATCCATTTCTCTCATATCTCAAAACAAGGCTCAAGGGAATAAGGGACCAAGTAAGAAGTACTCATTTCTCATATCAGTGAAAATAGGGAGAAATACTTGTTCATTGAAAACATTCTTCTTGAAATCCTTTTTTAAGAAACACACATTTTCAATTTCCAAGAAAACACTAAAACCATGCATAAGGAAAACAATTCTACCCAACTAGAGTAATGATACTAATGGTACTAGTAATAGAGGAACAAAAGAAAACCTAGGAACTTAGAGGAGAACATGAAAATACTAATACCTATGACCCCATCCCTGGTATCATTCCACACATGATGAAATTAAAATTCCCAAATTCCATGTCTCCCTAACACAGGACAGACTAAGGGGCCCAATACCAGAGTAACAAACCCAAATGTCCACATACTATGGGACACTGGTCAGTGCATGAACTACCAGTGTAACAATAATTTTCAGAATTTTTATATGCTAGGTTCTTATTATATATGTTTAAAGGGTAATGCCACATAAAATCAAGAAACAAAACATATACACACATGGCATCATGCTTATCTCACAAACCGACACCACCCCAGCCACCCCATGGGTGGTCCCTTGCCTTAAGAAAAACAAATTATCACACAAGGGAGGCCCCATATTGTGGACACTACCATAACATAATCAACCAAAATGGCAAGTTAATCACCCTTCCAATAAAATCATTTAATAAAATATGCCTAACGGGCCTTACGATGCTTTCACATAACAAACTTTTCTTGAAAAACTATACAACAACCCATTTAATACAAAATAAATTTAGAAATCCATTTAAGACACACCAATAACCATTTTTATATTCTAGATACATTTAGAACTACAAAACATTGCTTTTAAAAATCACAAACCACTTGAAAAATCCAACCTGTAATTTTACAAACACGTGGTGTGAAAAACCCACCAAATCCATATCACTCATAGAAAGAAATCAAGAAAAACATTTTATTTCACATGAAAAAATCATTATAAGTATGAAAAATCACAATATAATGATTAAGATAGGTGAAAAAATCAATAAATTAGTGAAATCATAACTTTAAAGAAGATGTGAAAAGGGATCCTACCTCATATGATAAAGAAATTCTGGAATCCGGTATAGAACCTTATTTGCACCTCAACTGCACCCAAGGGAGGATAGGTACAACCTCAAGGATCCCTAAGAAGTAACCCCCCCAAACTGAGAAAAACTAGGCATGTAAATCATATAATATGGCCACTAGGGTTAGAGGAGAATAAAGAACTGGAGGTAAAGTAAATGATAAGAAGAAGGAATCCCTAACCTTTTGATTCGGGTGAACAATCACCAAGAAATCACCTTGAATCTAACTTGGAGGGGCTTAGAGGTACCAAAAATCCCCATGGGAGGTGTTTTGGTTATAGGGTTAGAATGGGGAGGCTAGGGAAGAAACCCCAGTTAAAAAGAATGAGAAAATCTCTAAATACCCTTTCCCGAGCGGGTTGCATGGTTAGCTCACCCATTTTGAAAAACTATGTGCAAACCGTACAATCTGCCATTTTCTAGTGCTAGATGGGCTGCACACTTAGGAATCATAGTTAGTTAAAGCATGCGCAAACCATGAAACTCCCTACATAGTTACTATAGGGTTAAAAAAACCGTGCACCCTAACCGCATGACCTGAAAAAAGTCCCCAAAAATCACTATTTTCACCCCAAAACTCATCTAACTCAATGGGATAAACCATCCAAAAAAATCCCATACAGTGGTGCAACTAGTAGTGTTACAAAATAATTTTCCAAACCAACTTATCCTCATACCTTTCACACTAACCAAGAATAGGTATAAACAAAAGCACCCAAACCTCCAAAACATAAAATTTAGAATCCAGAACAGTCCAAACTCAGAAGATAAAATAAGATCCAAATGTTAAAATGGTAAAAATGATGAAAAAAATCTTGGTGTGATAGTATAACTTACCCCCATGGTGTTTGGAACTAGAAATTTAAAAGAAAAGGAGACCTACTAGGGTCCCATTGAGCCATTTCATATACAAATAATAGTAACTTGAACATTTTAACTATTATATTTAAAACAGCCTTAGTGGGTTCTTTTTATTAACATAATTCCCCAAATGACCTACTTGTGTCCCTTTATGCATTTAATAATTATCCATATGGGTCATTAATCCTAAGAAAAAGAGGTACGTGCCTCAATAAGGAAACCAATTTATTTAAGTTCAAGATATTTTATGTTTACTCACTAGACTCTAAGAATAAATCTCATAAGGGATGGTTCGAATATATGGGTTACCACCATTAACTATATAAATTTCCCATACACATTACATGTTTTAGGTGACTCCCATCATACCTCAACCATTTAATATAGGGTAAAGAAAATTAAACCTCATCAAAATCCCTTAAACACATATAAGGTGTGTCTACAATGGTTCCATTATATGGGTCACCCTATTCAAATTCATAAAGCGCCCATACACCATAAAAGCTAGATGTTGAATCCCATTTAATCACAACTAGATTGTTTTATACTATACTAAAAAAACATATAATCATTGAAATTTAATACAATCACACCAATAAGTTACCTAAAAATGGTAATAAAGGCAGTGAAACTAAGAAAATAGTTAAACATGGCATATAAGTAAGGAACAATAATTCAAATTTCAAAAGCATGCTAAACAGATACCAAATAAGGCATAAATTTAAACATGTCACCAAGGCACCTAACATGGCACACAACAAGCAGACAATAATACACAAGGCCATCAATAATTTCAAGTATCCTAATAATGAAATCTATATGGAATGGAATATGCATGGCATGTGAATTCCTATATGCCTATAATGATGTATGTAATGATTCCTCATTTCCATAATAGGCCTAGGGAAAATGATAAATCTAATAAATTAGTAAGCAATTGAAATTACTCAAATAACTCAAGGTGAAATAGAATCAAATGTAATAATGAAAAACATGAACAACAGTCCCATCCCTAGTCACTTGGAATTTTCCTCATATGTGGGGTTATCACTCCCCTACATGGATTTTTACCAAGTGATGACAAATTACTAGTCTCCTGTATGCCAACCAAAAATAGTAAGAAAAAGGAAAAGGAAACCTCTGATACCACTTTGTAACATTCCAACCTAACTGACTATGTAAAAAATAGCCGGACTGGTCACCACAGTATCTCAAGCGTGCCTCCCTATATGCTAGAGGCTACCGACTAGCAGCAAGGGTCAATTGGTGGTATGGTGAGGAAACTATACCCTTGAGATCAAAGAGGCACAATGGTATAATCATAATAAAATCCACATATAATAGAAACAGAATCAATAATAAAGAAATGAAAAAGTAGCATAAGACAAATGTAATAACTGAATATATATGTGGCCAACACCACTATATAAAAATTCATGTATGATCGATGATGATACAAGTACATGAAGTAATAATTACAATAAACAATACAATATAAGAAAATAATAACAACCCAATGACTAGCTCCAAGAGTATCTCAAGCACTAGCTTGATCCTCTACCCAAAACCCATCCTAGTAATGTAAATTAGACATTTGAAGCTGGATTCTTCTCTTTATCAACACATGCGGACATAAATTATACTCTGGTTCCAATGGTTCTCGAGCAGGGTGTGCGATAAAATCTTAGTAGACCGACACACATGGTGTGTCAACCATTCCCTTTCATGCAATATAAGTAAGTAGTGTTCCATATTAAGTAAATGAAAAGTAAAATTAAATAATCAAAAACAAATGCATTGGACTGGGTTCCACTCGGACACCCATCCAATTACCTACTTCATCCTAAGTCGATGAGTCTGAATAAGAGGATACTACAATGGTAAATTGGGAGATATAGTATGTAAGAAGGTGGACTATCTCCAAGATTTTTATTGGGCCTGGAGGACACATCCCTACATTTCTTTCAAACCAAGGACCATTTATCATTTTGAAAACATTCATTTTAGTTTTCTTTAATTCAATTTTAAATCAATTTCAAAATATAGCAAGACACCTTGAGTCTATCCATGACAATATAGTAGGAATTTCAATGTATTTCTCAAGGGGATCCGCATATGATCAAATCCAAGGAGTCCATCCATGGTGACCTAGGAAGGAAGTACCATGTGTCACTCCAAGAACATTTTAAAAATTCAAGTACTAACCGAATGTTGAGTCCAAACCTAGTATCACACGTAGGGACTGAAGTCTCTCTCAAGGCATGGTATAACCAATCATGCCATCAAGCCTATACAATGAGTCTCTCTTTAAGAACCTACATCACTCGTCTGGAGTTAAAATAGATAAATATCAATGAAACGATCCTAGGAATAACTGGTGTCTCTCCCAAAATGTTTAATAAGAATTAGAAAAATATAATAAAAATGAATTAGAGTCCATCCAAGGGGTCCTTAAGTTGGAACTCCTCATATCACATTGACAATGAGATAAATCCATTACACAAGAAATGCATTTATAATAGTACAAGAGAGAGTAACAAATTAATAATTTCATTATTTAAAACATGAAAGTCATTTATGATAAGAAATTTCCATTTTAATGGAATTTTCAAAGAATGAGGCACATGTAATAAGAAATTGACACATTGGTTTAATCTAACTAGTTCACCTAAAGCATGGGTAGAGGGTTTATCACAAAGATCACACCCAATTCAAAAAAGGTAAACACTCAAGGAATATTATTAGGAGGAAATACCCCTCAAGGGAATTTAAGAAATAAAAAAGAAAGGTATTTTGGATTCTAAGGTAAAACACCAAGAATAAGAAATTAAATTATAAAGTGTGGGCTATGAATTTCAAGTGTAAATCTCATGGCCATCCAATGAAATTAATTCAATTTAAAATATTAAGTCATTAACAAAGGAGAAACTCAAAAATGGTGATCTTAAGCATTTTAAGGGATGATAAAAAACCATTAATGGTGGTAAAACCAAAGGGATGTCCAAAGACCAAGATAATGAACCACATATGGGTTTCTACATAAGTAGCGATCAATTAGGACATGTAAAACCATTTTCATTAATTTATTAAGCAAGAAAAAAGCATCTACGGAATGGATTGTGTTGCACCATAATGATGCATGATTTAAAATGATAAAAAATGATATGAAATAGGATATACAACCTGCATTTATGTATTATCACTCCACTTTTCCTCAATCAAGGATATATTTGACCTATAATAGATTAAATCGAAGGATTTGTCAAACACCCCAAAAATAGCGAAAAATATGTTTCACTAAAATAGAACAGTGGATGGAAGAAAAACCTTGAAATAGATTAGAGAGTAAGAAGGATCCTACCGAGATGGATACAAATCTTATAACACTGAGATATTTGGTTTCTAGATGAAAGAGATTGATAAAAACCTATAGAGGAGAAGTAGAAAATCCCACACATGAGGGATAAGAGGATAATCCCACTGGAAGAGAGGAGGAGAAAGAAAAGGATTTTTTAAATATATCATTAAGGGGAAATGGGTAATTTCACCCTAGTTTGGCCAAAATGTGTGCCAACCATTCAACTCCTTCTTCTTAGGAACCCACCTCAAATGATTTATCCTACACTGTTACCCTAACCGTGTAGAAATATTGAGATTAATAGTGTGAGGTTACTACCTAATTGGAACTAAATGTGCAGGCTAGGCACATGGTTTGGAAAAAATGTTCACATGCCTTGTACTTCACTACTACACCTCTAGTTTGGGCCATACATTTTTCTGCTGGGGGCTGCATGGTTTTAGATAAACTGTGTGCCTCTGTCAGACCACCCAAACCATGATATTTCAGAGCCCAGTGCTCTCGAAACTCAATAGAGAACTGGATGGACCTTTTGGGACTTCACCCATGTCTAAAAAAATACTTAGAAGTGTTCCAACTATTGTTATTTCATTCTTAAGCTTGATTTACAAAATATACCATCCACAAAACAATAAAATTCAAAATCCTTTAGAATTTACTCCTGTACAAAAACACAAAATGCTACAATATCCCCACCTTATAACTTCTCGTCCTAGAGAAGCCTCAAGAAGACAAAATGAAAATCACTAAACCAACTTGGGTTGTGAATTCTTATTCAATGGTATCATTTCATTTCCAAGATCCCAACACACCTTCGAGTGCCACCTTAACACACAATACAAGAGCCGTACAAACTCTAGCCAACCTTTTCTTACAAAATTGTAACATTGAGACGACATGTCCTCGAGCCTGTCTCACCAGAGACATGATCACATCATTGTATCCTTAAGTAGATAGTATATGGTACTTCCATTAAGTTCTAAAATTTAAAGTCCTACTTCAAAACATTACACACATAATGGGAAGTTATATCTAAGAATTCCATCCACATTCTAATGATTTACTCGGCATGAAAATTAACTTTAATGAATGGATGATGTATAATTTTCATGAAATCATCATCCAATTTCACTGCACTTCAATAACATGGCCTGGCAATTTAATTAGTTCCACACTGGCCACATGACAAGAGAGAGGGATATCAAGTCGACCAAACTTCAGTCGACAACCCTCACAAACCCATCTTATAAAGCCAATAAATTTTAAGAAATAGACTTGAGATTTACTCTAGTAACACTCAAAAACGTTCGTAACCTTCTTCCAATGATATATCTAGAAAAATTGTATTTAGACCATAGTTCCTTGGAACAGACAAGGAACATTTCTTGACCTGGAACATTTGGTTTGTCACTGTTTAAAAACCCATCCCTTACATGACATAATCCTGAGGTAACCTTGGAATTTTATATTTATTTTCAAAGAGCTCATCTATAGGGAACCACAATCGGTTTTTACTATAGGTATGAAGGAACAAGTCTGAACATACTATATCAATAAATTGGATTAAACCAAAGCAACAATTTCCTAGCGTTCTATTCAAGAGGAAAACAATTGGTGTCCATGAGTCCATACAAGGAATTCCTAATTGGTAACCCTAGTATCACTCAGGACTATCCATAACTTTAAGAACAACCAATTTTCCATAGAAAATTTTTGATTGAAACCACCCAAACAAGCCCAATGGATTTTAAAACATTAGCGTGGCATATGACCAATACTCTCTTAGTGTACCCGAATGATACCAAGATAAGTGACATGGACACTTTAAAGACGGGAGTGAACTAATAGATTTTAACGATCACAAAAAAGGATTAGAAAAAAAAATCACCACATTAAATTAAAAATGGTTGGGAAGGATCCAAACCTTTTATAACAAACAAAACAAAGAGATGATTAGTCAAAAAATAAGAGGTCCACTTCCTTAGAGGTGCTCAGCTACTTCCACCAACATATTTCTATAAACCAATCATGATTTATTTACAACACAAGGAATTCCTTCATGATTAAACAAATCCACCAAAGTCCATCCATGAACAAATTTTGTTTCAATGTTTTTGTACACCACCAAACACTTCATTTTCATGCTCCCGAGAATGAATTGAATTAAATAAAGGATGACTATCCATAGGTAATTTTGAGAAAGTTCAACCATTTGGAAATGGTCCCCATGGTTTTTATCCTTCTACCTAGATGGAGACCTTTAACCCAAATTGACATGACACCCAACTAAGGAGTGTCCTGAATATCAAATTTAATAGAGGATGTAATTTCACTCTACGACACATGTTCTATCAACCATTGATCACAGGTCCTAGATATGGTTATCAAGCTTTAACAAGAAGTTAATAGAAGAGATAAAGAAACCATATACTCAAGGATTATAGATTATATAAACTCTAAAATTTACATGTGATGCTTCTTTGAGTCATGTTCCTATACTTCAAGGAATTTGGAGTAAAAGGCGAAACAACTGACTAGAATTTCAAACACCTAATTCTCTTTAGAACATAATCTCAAACATTAAGATGATCCAGAAACTTTATCAATACCTTGGTCACTCTTCTCCAGAGTTGAGCAACATTCAAAGCATAACAAGTCTAGATTATATATTTAACACTGAACTCAAATGGTCTACTATACCATTTAAAAAGTCAATGAGTACTGTGTATAAGGACACATAAAACCTAGAGATTACATGAGAAAATGACATGTATTAGATTCCATCTAGAGGATTAATGGCCATATAAATTCAAGTATCAGATGGCCAAAAGGAAGAACCAGATCAGAGTCACATTACTCCATATGACTTCATAAACAACTGACAACCCCCAAGTCATCCAATACTGAAAGGAGGAAGAGTAGGTTCACATGACCTACTAAGTGGCTGACTGGACCCCTTGGACTATCTAACAATCTTGATCAGTGCATTTCAAAATTACCACACTCAGAGAAGGATCAAATGAAACATGGCCATATGTCAAAACAAAGGTGCCTTTTTAGAAACTAAGAGTCCTACACGGGATTATGGTACTCGAACAATACCACACAAGATGAAAAGTTTTCAACCAACCAATAAGTGATTTAAAGAGTATGAGGATGCTACCCACAATTTCTAGGCTTGAAAAAAACAAAAAGTGCATTCCCTACCAAGGGATAACACCGATTAAGGCCCCTAATATTAAGGGGAAACAATGTTTAAGACCAAGATAAATGAAAAGAGGCATATGATTAATTCTCACACACCCATTTTAAGGAAAATAGAAGGGAGGATTTAAACTACCCTTACAAATGGATTAGGATCAAAAACCACTTATGGTTCCCAATTATATAATAAAACCTAATCCCATTTAATTATTTAACCATTTCAAGCTTAACATTTATAAGAATAACCAAAAAATAAACATAAGGAAAAAACAGGTGAATCATTTTAAATTACCTTTTTATGCATTAATATTTTGTGAAATCCTATTATAATTAAGAACTTTTATCACATAGACTATTTTGAACACTATTCATTTATTTATAATGCCTCACACAAAACATCTCAAGTAGATTCAAAGGTATTCTATTAATTGAAGGGGGTATTGTCCAGTGAAGATGAACAAAAATGTGGACACTTTAAATGACCACATGTATATAGTATAACATACCCCCATGGGGTTTGAATCTATAAATTTAAATGAAAAGGAAACCTAATAGGTTCTTGTTGATCCATTTAGGGTACAAAAAAGAGAAACTCAAAAATTTTAACCATTATATTTAAAACAACCTTAGAAGGTTCATTTTTAACAACATTTTACAACTGACATACTTGGGTCTATTTATGCATTTAATAATTTTCTATATGGGTCATTAATCCCAATAAAAATAGGTTCGAGCCTCAATCATGCAAATGATTCTATTAAGGTCAAGATGTTTTATGTTTACTCATTATAATCTAAGAAGAAAACTCATAAGGGATGGTTCAGTTCTATGGGTAACCACCTTTCACTATATAAAGCACCCATGCAATTTGAAAGTTGCAGGAGTCTCCCATCTAATTGAAACCATTTAATCCAGGGTAATGAAAATTAAAACTATTCAAAATTTATACAAAATACCTTAAACATATATAAGGTGTGTCTACAACGGTTCGATTATATGGGTCACCATGTTCCAATTCATAAAGCTATCATAGACCTTACAAGATGGAAGTTGACTCCCATTTAATCACAACCAGAGTGTTTCATACCATGATAATCAAACATAGAAGCATGTAAATTTAATTCTATCACACTATTAAGTTACATAAACATGGTAATAAAGGTAGTAAAATCAATGAAACCCTCAAACACGACATATAAGAAAGGAACAAGAATTCAAATTATAGAAGCATGCTAACAATTACCACAGAAGGCATAAATTTAAACATGCCATTAAGGAAAATAACATGGAACACAATAATTATGTAATAACACACAATTCACATTAACAATTTCAAGTATCCTAACAATGAAATTTACATGGCATGACATATGCATGAAATTTTAATGACCATGCGCCTATAATAATGCATGTAATTATTCCTATTTTTCTAACCAGGCCAAGGGAAAATGCTAAATCTCATAAATTAGTAAGCAATGGAAGTACTCAAATCACTCAAGGTGAAATTGAATCAATGATAATAATGAAAAATGTGAACAACAGTCCCGTCCCTAGTCACTTGGAATTTTCCCCATACATGGGGTGATCACTCCCAGGAACAACTATTTACCAAGAACTGACACGTTCCCAGTCTCCAATATACCATCCCAAAATATTAAGAAAAAGGAAAAGGAAAGCTATGATACCACCTTTTAACATCCCGACCTGACTGACTACAGAAATAGTAACCAGACCAGTCTTCACATTTCCCCAATCGCGCCTACCCATATGCTAGAGGTAGTCAATGAGAAGTGAGGGTTTAATTTTGGTATTGTGGGGAGACTATACCCTTGATATTATATAGGAACAATAATATAATCATAATTAAATCCATAGAAAAAAATATCAGAAGCATTAATAAATAAATGAAAAATTAGTAGAAGAAAAATATAATACGTGAATATAAAATTGGCCAACACCACTATAAAACAATTCATGTATGACTGATGATGATAAAAGTAATAATAGTAATAACTAAAATAAGAAATACAATTTAATAAAATAATAAAATCCCAATGACTATCTCTACAATAATCTAAAGTACTAGATCGATCATCTGCCCCAACTCCATTCTAGTAATGTAAATCAGACATTGAAAGCTAGCTTCTTCCCTTTATCAACACCAACATACATAAAGTCTACTAATGTGCTAATGGTGCCTAAGTAGGGTGTGAGATACAATCTCAGTAGGCCTTAACCCATGACATCTTGACCATTACATTTCATGCAATATAATTAAGTAGTGTTCTATAATAAGTAAATACAAGAAATAAAAAAAAATAAATGCATTGGAATGGGTTCCACTCAAACACCATCCCAATTACCTACTTTGTCCTAAGACAGTTAGTCTAAACTAGAATATCCTATAATGGTAAATTAGGTGAGATAATATGTAATAATTTAAAATGTCACCAAGATTGTTATTGGGCTTGTAAGACACATCCCCACATTTCTTTCAAACCAAGGACCATTTCTCATTTTGAAAACCTGTATTTTCCCTTTATTTAATTCAATTTGAACCCACTTTCAAAATATAGAGAGGCACCCTGATCCCTTTGATGAAAATATGATGGGACTTTTTAGGTTTTACTCTAGGGGATCCACATATGACCAAAGACAATGAGTCCGTCCATGGTGACACAAGAATGAAGTCCCGTGGGTTACTCCATGCATGGTGTGAAAAGTCAAGTTCTAATTGACTTCAGAATCTATACCTAGTATCCCACATAGGGTCCCAAGTATCTCTTAATGCATGTTACGAACAATCATTCCATCGAGACCATTCAAGGGTTATCCCCTAGGGAACCTACATCACTCATCTGGACATAAAATAGATAACACTTGGCGAACCCATCCCATGAATAAATGGTGTTGCTCCCGACGTGTTTACTAAGAATTAGAAAAATATTATAGAAAGGAATGAGAGTCTGTTCAAGTATTCATTAAGTTATAACCCCTTGTATCACCCTAACACCGAGATAAATCCATTACATAAGAAATATATTTGTAATAGTCCAAGAAATATGAACCAATTCATAAGTTCATAATTTAAAACATGAAAGTCATTTAAGTCAATACATTTCCATTTTAATGGATCGTTTGAGGCTTGATGCATATGTAATAGGAAATTAAACCGTTGGTTTAATCTAACCTATTCAACTAAATAATGGGTATATGGTTTATCACAAGGCTCACAACCCATTCAAAATAATTTAAAACTCAGGGCATATTATTAGGAGATAATACCCCTAAAGGGAATTTAATCAATCAAAACAAAAAAAAAATTGGCTTCTAAGGTGAATCGCCAAGCATAATAACTTAAATTATAAAGTGTAGGGCATGAAGCTCAAGGTAAAATCTCATGGCCATTCATGAACATAATTCAATTTAAAATATTAAGTCATTAAAAATGTCAAAACTCACACATGGTGATTTTAACCATTTTAAGGAATGTGAAATGGTCATTAATGGTGGAACACCTAAAGGAGTGTCCAATGACCAAGAGAAAAACCCACAGATGGGTTTCTCCATAAGGAGAGGTCACTGAGGACATGTAAAACCATTTTAATTAATATATTAAGCAATAAATAAGCGTCATAGGAAAGGTTTGGAGCATGACACAACAACATGTCATTTAAAATGCGACGAATTGATGGGAAAGAGCATAGAACACCTACCTCAATGTAGTATCACTCCACTCATCCTTTATTGGGGCTTGATTTGACCTATAAGGGAAGAAAACAAAGGATTTGTCAAATTCCCTAAAAATATGTAAAAAGAAATTACACCAAAATAATGCAAAATATGGAATAGAAACCTTGAAATAGATTAGAGAGGATGAACAACCCTACAAAGATATATCCAATGCTATCGATTGTGATAGATTTGGTTTTAGGATGATGGATATTGATCAAAAGCTATGGAGGAGGAGGAGAAGAGCCTATACAAGAGGGATAGGAGGAGAATCATGCTAAAGGATAGGATGAAAACTAATAGGATTGTTTAATGATTTCATTCTTGGAAGATGTGTAATTTCACCCTAATAATTGATTTGTATGGTTTGGACGCACGATTTGGCCAAACTATGTGCCAACCATGTGGATCTTACTGCTTAGGAACCCTCCTCACATGGTTTGTCCCACATGGTTACCCTAAATGTGCGCATATTGTGTGATGAAGAGTGTGAGGTTACTTCCTAAGTGGCACTAACCGTGCAATATAGGCATACGGTTCGGGAAAACCATGCACAGTTAGTGCGCTTCACTTCTGTACCTCTAGTTCAAGACACATGATTTTTGGCTATGGGCTTTACAGTTTCAAACAAACTGTGCTCCTTTATCAGACATCCCAAACTTGATATTTTAGAGTTCTGTGCTTCTAAAAATCAATAGAGCTCCATATGGACCTCTCAAGACTTCACCCAAGTCTAAAAAACAACACTTAAAAGTTGTCCAAATATTGTAATTTCATTTGAAATCTCAGTTTACTAAAATTAATATCCACCAAATGATAGAATTCAAAATCATTTGGAATTTCCTCTGGTCTAAAAACATGGGACGCTACAATATAACCCTCCAATGCATTGGTTAATTATTAGTATATCATGAGATAAAAAAGAATTTAATAGGGAGTAAACCAAGTTTAGCTAGGGAATTTGTCCACTATGATAATTTTTAGATTTAACCCTGACTAGTATGATGGGTTGGGATGTTAACCCAATCCACTATGATAGTCTTGTTAGTGGAGCCTTGAATACTGTTTAAATGATTTTATATGATTATGTGTATGAAAAAATTCCATGTCTTATACCAATGTTATGCTCTCAGGGCTCATGTTATTTGATTCCATTATGATTTATGTCTTCTTAAATGGCATGATTTATTCCATGACTCAAGATTATGATCTATGATATGAAGGGTATGAATTTAAAATGTTAAGATCATATTATAACACCCTTATGGTCATGTTATACTTATGTAATCATTGATATATCCCTTTTTTACCCTTACTAAGAATTTGATATCACCCTTTCTTATGTTTCCATTTCTTAGGTTATAAATAATGGTTTTAGAAATGATATGTATAAGAAGGGCAATAGTTATGAAGAACATAGTCATAGTCTCTTATGAACTAGTTGTTTATGTGTCCATGTTTCCAAATGAACTATACCTATATGATTCTGTAATGGATCATTCTGTTAGATAATTAATATTCATTTAAAAATATGAAATATATTTGTATGAAATATATGGGTTTCTATAGTTGTTATTAGAGAAAGGTTTAGTTAACCTTTGGAAGCATGGATGGGAAAACATTTGTGAAAAACCTATTGATAATTTTATATGTAGGATAACATCCTAATGTTTTGGTAATGATCATATATAACCAAGGTAAAACATACGATGTCATAGACTAAAAAGGAGGTGTTATGATTTAGACATCCAATAAATAAATTTTCATGATTCCTCACTATGACTATTGTTACTTACACTATTATTTTTAGTTTTAGTCAATGGATGAAAGCAGGAGGATTCATGCTAATGCTGATGGACAATAGAATGATTTTCCTCATATGTAACCAAATGAAATGTGAGATGGAATGTAAATTTTTTTGATTATGCATAATCTGTTTTACCAATATATGATTAAAAACCTGAACCTTAACGAACTCTCATACTAAAAAGAGAAAAGAAGGATATAGTTCACTGAGATCTCAAGTGTTGGAGACTATGAAGGAAAGAATATTCATATACCTATATGTAGAGAATGTGGTAAGGATCACTCAAGTGAATGTCTCATAGTAACAAGAAGAAGTTTACTATGTGGAAAAAAATAACATAGTTAATGTAATTTATAAGGAAAAATGAAGAGTTTGATAGAGGGAAATGAAGATCATCATAAGATTCCATTTATAGTTTAATATCTTATGTATGGGGAATATGGGCATTATCTAAGCCAATTCCTTAGTCCAAGGGTTAACTCCATGATAAATAAAAGACTTATTATGTGAAATTATTTAAGTGTTTATGTATTTGGACTCGAGAATTATATTTTGGAAGTGTTATATCACGGATATTTTGGATTTAATGATCATGAAACATCTAAGTATTATTCCATAATATAATTTTAAAACATATGTTATGTTATGTAAGGAGATGATTGACATTGGTAGGATGGAATTGGTGAACTTGAAATTGATCAGTTGATGGAAAAGTTATTTCAGTCATCTTTGATGATTTTTATTATTTTTTTATATTTGAAGAGTATATTCAATAGTTTGTGAAATTATTTGAGTAATAAGTATTTTATTAATTTTAGAATCATATATGTTTTCACTAAATTAAAAGTTATAGACACCATCATGGGTTTATAACTTTAAGATTGATCTTAAGTTCAAAGGCATCAAAACCCTTTTTAATGTTTTAATTGATGGGGTTTTGAAGTGATTTGAAAATTTAGTAGGTATTAGGAAGAATACTATATTAAGGTTTAAATAACCCTTTTGGGTTGGTATATGATTTTATATTGAGTTAAATATGGACCAATGGATAGTGGGATATAGATAACCATGATGGTTGAAAAGTGATTTATTAACAAGGTGATATTTTCATAGATATTTATGGTCAAGTTAAGGATTAAATTTTTGCATAGTATCTAAATTTGATTCATGATATTTTGGTGAAGTTCACTATATTAACAGATTATATAATGATTTATCATGGTGATTAATGATATTTCAGAGATTTTTAATTTTCTTTAGGTATATGTAACCATTAGGTTTAATATGTGATTTAACATAAAAAATTAATTGGGAAGAATAAAATTAAAATTTTGGAGATGTATACTAAAAGGTATGAGATAACCTTTGAGGTTAAAACATTCATTATTATTGATTTTATTAAAGTTATTTGGGATGTAGGGTTATTTATGAAATGATTTATGTGAAATAGTTTTTTATTCTTGGAAATTTTGGAGTTAAATATATTATTTAAAGGTTTATTTATTTTGATAATTATATTAACTTGTTCTAACAATTTTTGATTTTGGTTAATTTATAAATATAGAAGGAATAACCTTATATAGTTTTTTGATTCTTTAGGAGATGATTTTATTACTTCAGACATGAAAAAATTCACCTCAAATACTCATTGTTTGGAAGAATAGATTAAGTTGTGGTAGCAATTGATTAATGGATGAAATTATTCATTTAACATAAGTAAATTTCCTTATGTTCTTAGTCTATATGGTTATGTTTTTACTTAAATCTAGAAAAATGATCTCAAGAAAAAAATGGTATCCTATAGCCTTCAATTTTGATGAATTGATGGTCTTTTAATACCTCACCAATTCATTGTGTTGTGGTTGTTAAATTTATCCTTACCATTTTCTTAATCACTCTATCTTAGTCCTTGTATGTTAGTTTTCAATTCCATGTACATATTTTCACTTCCCACATATGTTCTCTTATTTAGAAACCTTGTTTTGTGGTGACCTTAATATTTCCCTTTCCTGTTTTCAAGAGGATGTTTTATTAATCCTTTTTATAATGTGATATTTCTAAAAAAATAAATTTCAAATGTCAAACCCTTGATTACCAAGCCCATGTTATAACTATTAGGACACAATTTATTAGGGATGGGAACATTATGTTTGATAACATATACAACATGCAACACCGAACATAAACAAACCATGTAGTATTATAATTGTAATATGACCATTATAAAATAGAAATTAAATTGGGGGTATGAATGGATTGAATAATTTATGATATTTATAAAAATATCCCACTAAATATAAATTTATTGATTAATTCTTAGGAAATAAGCATTCATTTTTTTAGAAAAGTTATATTATTCTTTCCTTCATAAATGTTTTTATTTATTTTTGTGGGAAAATGTTATAATTTGTTTTTGAAAATTTTAATTATTTTATTTCATAAAATTAACTACATTTTTAAATAATTATATCAAAATTATCTTAGGTTTAATTTAATGGATTTTTATAAAAGGATTGATTTTCCAGTGAATAGAAAAAAATAATTTTTATTGAAAACTATATTTTGTTAGTTCCATTTTTTAAAAATGGTTTAAAAGTAAAATTAGTAATCTTATATTTTATATAATCTAATTATGTCAATGGGAGTCAAATTTATGTTTTAATTTGGTATAAAAACGTTTTTATATATAAAAGACATTTTTCTAAAAAAATGTTTTATGCACAAAATGTGTTTTTATATTAATTAATTAAATTGATCACTATAAGTGAATTATTTTAATGAAATCAATATATCATATATTCAACAATTTTTTAACAGCAAACTAATATTTTTACTATGCATGGGATAAGAATAAATCTTGTTTTATGCTTAAAAATGGTATTATTCTAAAAGCGATTTTCACTACATTATGTGCACTTATTTTAAAATTAATTTATTTTATTTATAGGTATTTAATTTGATAAAATGGATTCCATATTTGTTATTTGGAGGTTAAAATTTTGTAAATATGCCCCTTTTATCTTTAGTCTATATGAATAGTAATCATGGTAATGTTTATCACCATAGTAAAGGGTATATCAGGTAAATCAAGGTTCAAAATGAGTGATAAGGCCATAATTTTTCATCCTAATTAATATTAGATGAATGGAATTCAACATTTATCACCTTCATCTCGAAATTGAGTTTTTAAATCTATGTAGTATTTAAAGCAAATAAAGTTACAAAATTTCACTCTCTTAGTTTTGAATATCAATTATATTTCCACATAAGGAAAAAGAAAGTTATGAATGAATATAAATGTCTCTTTTGAGATTAATGAAATTATTTTCATGATTTAAATTTGTTTCTATTTTTTATAAATTATATAATCACCTTAAATTCTTATACAATGATGACACAATATTTATTCAAATATTTTCACTAAAACAAAAATATGTTTTCACAACGCCACCCTTTATCAGCGCTAAAAAATGTGAGGAAAAAGGGAACTTTTAAAAGTGCTAAAAAAACACTAATAAAAGTACCCCTTTATCAATGCTTTTTAAGGCTGATAAAGTGACTCCCTTTATCTGTGCTTTTTTATAAGCACTGATGAAGACCCTCATTATCAGCTCTTTTTTACAAGTTTTGGTAAAATTACACTTAAGAAAATTACATGTCATTAAAAATAATAAATTAATATATAAATATATTTACATTGATATAAATATAATATATATTTTTAAAATATGTTTTAAAAAAGCTAAATAGTCATTTAAATATAATATATAAGATAATGAGTGAAAATGGACTATAAAATAATTAAAAACATTTTTTAATTAATAATTTTGTATTTATTATCTAGTAATAGGAATTTAATAACAATTGGAATATAAAAAAAATAAAAAAATAAAAAATATCGAAAATAAGTCGAAAACTTAACTCAAACTTCAAACGACCATAACTTTTAATCCAGCCATCCATTTGAGCTCTATCACATATCAAATCGAAGCCTACGATGATCTCTACACCCTTAGTGAAATAGGTAAATCTCTCTCACATCTTTAGTGTTCAAAAAGGCCAATAATTCCTCTAAAAAAGTTTTTAGTTGGGATACCAATTTTTTTAACATTCAATGGAATTTCAACCTCGTTTAAGGGGGTCATGTTGCCTTTTTTAGAGATTGAATTTATTTCCAAGTATTACATTCATATGGATATTATGGTTATTAAATTTTATCATCTTTCATAATTTAATATTATTTATAATCAAATATATAATAATATATACATATTTTTTTATATATTCACCGATAAAAATTTAATTTTATTAATAAATAATTAAAAATATTTACATATAAAATATATTTCTCAATATATTAACCTTATAAAAATAAAAAACAACACCAATTTTATTAAAAATAAAAAGGTATGAATATTTATATACATATACATATACATATACAATTAATGTATATATAATGTTTATATTTAAATAAACATATTTTTGTGTATATTGACAAACATATATATATATATATATATTTATCTACATATTCTAATATATTTATATAAATATTAATATATAATATTTGTAAATAAATATAAATAAATATAATTATATTTATAGATGCACACACATATATAATTATATAAATAAATAAATATATTTATATATTTATAAACAACACACAAAAAAAAAATATTTGTATTTAAATAATATATATATATATGTATATGGATTAAAAATGCAACAATATATATATAAATATATAGATATATCATAAAATGATAGACAAAACAATATAGGTGAGTGGAAGAGTTGCGGGCACATGAGGAGGAGGTTTTAGGTTTAAAACACAGCAAAGGAAAGGGGCATGGGTGGGGGTGAGCAGGTGCCTAGCGCAGATAAAGGGGGGCTAGGGAGGCTATCGCTGATGGGGGGGGGGGGGGGGGTCTAGCACTGATAAAAGGGGAACCCTCCAAACTGTATAATTTTTTTTAAAAAAATCTGACCTTTATCAGTGTTTTTCTACGCTGAAAAAGGGACCCCCTTTTAATAGCTCCCCGATTATCAACACTTTTTTAGTGCTGATAAAGGCTTTTTTTAGCACTAACAAAACCATGTTTTGTGGTTGTTTATAAAAATTGAATAAATTATTTTAAAAATATTAAAAGTAATATAATTTGACTGACTTATAGTATTCTATGAATTTTTAGATAAATATGACATATTATTGTTATTTTAAAGGATTAGATTCAAATTTCAATTTTTTCTTAACGTGTTTGAAGTCAAATTAGATGAATAATGTCTAAATTAGAAATAATGATATTTTTTGAAAATAATATGCTTTTAAATTACATAAAAATAACTGAAAACATTTAAAATAGGACAAGGAGAATAATTTATGGTCTAAAATTATATCCCATTACATTTTATAGGAAATTTGGAACCATTTAGATTGATAATTAATTTAATATATTTTAATCTTTTAATAAATTCCACGATTCCCTCTCCCCTTAATTATAAAAGGGAAACTCTCATTTTTCTTCTTCACACCACCTTGACTCTTTTAGTTATACCATAACCTGAAAAAAAAACCCCTTATCAGTTTCTTTAGATACATTATAGAGTTCTTGGTCTTCCCAAATGACCAACCTAAGATCCTAAAGAGTAGATCTAAAGGGGTTCTTTCAAAGGAGAGGCAATCGTCTTAACCGATCAGTTTATTTTTAATTTGTAACAACTCAGGCCGAATGACCACTAAAATTGTAGCTAGACTGGTGGGTCACATGGCCTAAAGAATGCCTCCCCATACACTATAGGTTGCTGACTATCAGCGAGGGTCTAAGGAGGTGATAGTGGGGATACTATACCCTCATGGTCATAATATCACAATGGTCTATTAAAAAATAAATAAAGGAAAATAGTGGAAGTAGTAATAAATTTATGATAGACCAGTGGAAGAATGATAATAACTGAATATAAATGGACAACATAAAATTAAAATAATGAATGTGTCCAAATCATGATAAATAACTAAAATAATAGACATACAAAAGGCACATGAAATAGTAAAGTGCATGAGTACTGTAATGAAATAAAATCCCAGAGGGAGAACTCCACGAGTATCCTGAGCTCTAGATTAGTTCAATTTTCCTAACTCCTAGGTAAAATAAAATAAGCATAAGAAACAAATACATGGTCTTGTGAACTTGATATCTACTCAGGTACCCCAGTACAATGAAGGCCCGATCAGGGTGTGAGATATAAATCCCATTAGGTTATCACTGATGGTGTCTATGGCTAAATCTAGTCCATGAATATATTGTAAAGTAGTTTTTAGGTAATATGAATTAAATAAAATTTCAAAATAAATAAATAAACACTGGTCAAATTAGGTTCTAATAGGACACCTGGCTAACTCTACTTGCTTCATCTCATGATAGAAATGAGTGTCTAAATAGTAACCATATGTATATAGTAATAATATACAAATATGATAGTTCTTTATTGCATCCACCTATATGAACCAAGTATATGTGGACTTAAGTGGCCATATACCTAGAATAATAGGTTCTAGCTGGATCAGGGTGTAACTCAGTCATCAATAACTAGTCCAAATGAGCGTATAAGTTCAATCCAAAGGGTATATGCCTAACATCTCATAATGAGTGGGAGACTCATCACTCGAGATGGTGAGTGTGAAATCTTGTCAACACTCAACTTTGTGAGTGTGCCATCATTCCAACACTGAATAAGGGACATGTAACATCATGCCCACCATCCAACTAATGACACTGGTGCGAGACATCATGCTCAACACCCAATGTAAGGAAGCGTGATACCACTATGCTCAACTGAAAACTTACCATCAATCCACAACCTTTATTAGGGAATAATCATATTTATAATAAATAACCATGAGGAATTACCTCTCATTATTTACATTTATTAATCCATTATAAAAAAGGATTTAAAATTATAATAATTCACAGACATCCTACTTATTTAATCATAACAAGCGGTATATTCGTACCACTCAATTCAATTCCAGTCCAATTAAACCATTTAATTCATTGAAGGAAAGAAAATAATCATGAACAATATATTCAAAATAAAACATTCCATTTAGTTAAATAAAACTTGTAAATTCATTTATCAAAGTTCAATGATAAACTTAGAAGGTACCATATTCGGTTGGGAAGTTACCTACATGTGTAATCCCATTTATTAAGCATGCAAATACCTTATGAGGAGCTTGATTCATTAGTCATTTTGATATGTGTGGACCAATCCATGCACTTAAAAGTTGATCTGGCTTAATGAACACTTATATAAAAAAGGTAAAATCTATTTTAGAACACCATTAGAGGCCAAAAACAAAACATTTCTTACATCAAATATTAACCAAATCATAGAAAAATAATCAATTCCATAAGTCCAAACAAGATGCAATTCACTAAAAAGCACTTGTAATTACAAATACAACACACCTCATTCGAGGAATTTTTTATAAAAACATGAAATTGTTTATAAAAAAATTCATTAAGCATAATTAAGAATCAAATATAAGATTCATCACTCACCTCACTTTAAAGAATAATTTTATAAACTATCAATCAATGCAAAAAAATCACATAAGATTCAACATTGCATTTAGGATGCGCTATCATTAATTAAGAAATTTCCCACAGGGAAAATTACGTTATATATCTAAGCCAAATTCTTATAAGGAATTTTGAAAATTTAAAAAATTAATTAAAAAATGGTAAATATAATCTAGGACACCCAAGGGGTGTCCTTGATTGAGGTTAACATCCTTTATTTACATAATAACACTCAATGGGTGCAATAAGTGATGTGTAAATAAATTTATATTGAATTAATAATTTTTAAGGGAATGCATTGTAAAGTTCAGTATACAACACAAGGATGATATTTATAAAATAATGGAAACCTGGAGAAAAATCCATATACCACCTATATCTTGCCTAGGATGTTCTAATCATCCAATATCAAGGTTTGATTCAATCCGGTGTGGAAGAAATCTAAGAAATAGACATCCACCCTAAAAATAGGTCAAATGAGCTCAAATAATGATAACTCAATTGAGTGGAAACTAAATGAAAAACGGTTAAAAATTAATAAAGAACTTACTGGTGCAGATCCATAGACTGATGATGTTTAATTCATACTTCAGATGGAGGAGATACCATGAAGCCTAGGATGAGGATCTTGGGAGCTCCATGGGAGAAGGGAGGAGTTCGATGTGGCTAGAGGGAGAAGTACAAAGCGGAAAAATATTTTAAGGATCATTAATTTAATTTTGGTTATTTTACCCATAAAATTGGGTTTCATGGTTTGTCCATACTGTTAGACCAAACTATGCACCAACTTTGTAGCTCCCACTTCTTTATAACCCCACCTCGCACAGTTATCCCAAACGGTTTGGCATAACCATGTGCGAAACATGTGATAAAAAGTGCATAGATACCACCCAAATAAAACTAACCCCATGGGATAGGAGAAAGGTTTGGGTAGTGTGTGTATAACCCATGCATGGAATTTCTGCTCACCTACTGCAGATAAACGGTTTTTTTCTAGCAGGCCGCATGGTTTCAGAAAAACCCTACACCCTATTTAGACCACCCAAAATTCTGATTTTCGATACTCGATGCTCTTGAAACTCAACAAGACACCTGATGGACCCCTCATGTATTTACCCATGTCTAAAAATAACACTTTTATGTGTTACTACTCTAGAAATTAAATTTCTATGCACGATTAAAAGGATGACCTATCCACTAAACACCAAAATTCAAATTTCCTTGGAATTCTACCTTGGCTTAAAAACATGGGTCATTACAACCTCCCCACCATAGAAATTATCATCCATGATAAGCCTTTTGGAAAGATGAAAATATCACCTAACCTAGAAGGGTTGCGAAGTCTCATTCAAATGGATGCATTGAATTTAAAAATGCCCAATACTCTTATAATCATCACTTAAGTAAATGAAACTTAATCCATTAAAACCTGATACAATGATATTTTTTTGGTTGAAACATCTAAATGAAGATTACCTAATCCCATTTAATCAGATACACAATCAACTCACCATATCTTTAAAAATATTTCCAATGGTGCTTCCCACCATAGGCTTTAGTCATTAAAAGGGCCAATTCTGATCCATGGTACTTCCATCATCAGAATTGCCTTAAAAATCACACCTTTATGCGTTCTAGCGATGCTATTGACATAATTTCTTTAACTGAGTGAACAAAATTACTTATGAGGCCATATTAGGGGCCTCATCTATAATAAATAGTCAAACCCCTACTAAACTAATGAAAAATATTTATTCAAGATTTCCTTGAAAGACACATATGAACCTTACACTACACTCACCTTAACCTAGTGACTTGATTTAAAATGGTTCCATTTTGATAGTAGAAATAAAAAATAGAGTCAAGACACATCTGACAGAACATTCCCACAACGATCGGCTTAGACGACCTAAATAATTCAAATTGAACCACAATGACTTCTTCCAAGACATCCTACATTTACAATGGGCGCATTCACTAAAGCCAATACCTTACTTCTAGTGACATTAGTTGATCAGAACATTACATTATCATTTAATCTATCGTGACTTAGTTGGAATAAGGGTGTGACCTAGATCTATCCCACTATAATCTTCACCCCTTAAACATCACACACGATCATGAAAATAAGTCTGTGGTAACCTCAGAGACATTTAACTGGAGTATAAGGAACTAACTTGAGGTAGTCCATACTCTAGGTTTACAAGTGAGACATTGGTATAAGGCCATGATGTCCACATGACACCATTGATTGAGCCCATATCAGTATCCACCTAGAAGTCAAGTCAGAGAAGACCTGTTGGTTCCAAGAGTTCATCGAAGGAATTACTACATGGGAACCCAAGTATAACTTAGAACTAACCAAGCCTCGATAAGAAAAAAACACATCCAACATGAAACTTTGATAAATAGCACACATCAATCCCAACATCTTTCTAAAAATTAAGTGCGACATAAGACTGACACTCTCTAAGTCCATCATGGATTATGTCCAGATAAGGGACAATCTCATCAAAAAACCAGAGTAAAATAATTGGTTTAGATGATTCAATAAACCTATATCATAACCAGAAGAAAGTTCAAAGTATGTTTCCAATGAACCACAACCAACTACTAGAAAGAAGAGCAGTTGAAATACTATAGGTTAACTTCTTAGAAGAATCTAGACTCGACCTATCGACTCATTTTCATTAACTGATCAAAATCCTTTACACCCCAAGGAATCCTATGGTCATACAAAATTAAAAATTGTAGTCAACCTTAGACCAACGATGTTTCTGAAAGGTAGAGTACATGGACAACCACCAAAACATCACGCTACAGAGCAAGAACTGACGTGATTTAAAACTCTCTAGCCCCAAGGGAATTAAAGAAAGACTGACCATTTCCAAATGGTCATCATTGGTTGTGTTCTTTATATATGGAAGGGAACATATCCAGTAGAACTAGAAAGACACAACCTAACTTAGGAGTTCCCTAGTAGTCTAAATTAGAGATAGGCCAACTTCTCATAATTGTGGTTTATCAGATTCAACATAAATACACATGTGACATTCCTTCGAGTCACATTCACAACATCTAGGAATTTGACACAAAAAGATAAACCAACCTGTATGGCATGTCAAAAAACCTAATCCTCTTGGAACACCATCCCGAGCATTAGGGATAACATGATTGCTTTAACACCCAGGTCAATGTAGTACATAGATAGCTCGAGAACATACTCAACAACACAAGGCTCAAGGACTTCAACAAACTCAACCGGTTAATTATACCACTTAGTAACTCGATGGAATCAACCAATATGAATGGACACTACCCGAAGGTTTTATAATCAAGATGCCTATCCTCGATACTTTCCATAGGCTGTCCAGCCTATTCATCCAAGCATCAAGTGGTCTGTACAAGATAATTAACTCAGATCCATTTTTCCCATACAACCATTAACCTATATGATGAAGTGCCATTTCATCCATTATATAGGAATAGTAGAGGGTCCCATGACCTACTAAGTGTCCGACCATGCCTTAGGAATGTCTAAATTATTAAAACCAAGCATTATTTAATGCTCGTTCCTATAACAAGGGTCAAGGATACCATGAAAACCCATTCAAATAAGGGTGTTATTTAGAAGGTAAGAGTCTTACAAGGGATAACGACACACAAATGCCACCAAAAATAAAAAATTTCATGACATTTAGGAAGGTATTTAAGCTATAAGGGCACAAACTAACTTAGGATAAACCCTTACAAAATTATAAGTGGCGACCCTATAACTAGGTCACACCAATCTAATTTCACTATTCCCTACGCCTACCATTTATTCCTTTGATAAAATGAAAATGGAATATGGAAAACGCTCATATTTCCATTACAAGGAAGCCCTAATATGCGATTTAACTACCCTTACATGAGGGTTTAAACTAAGGATACAACCTAATATTCCCTTTTCAAATAATTACATTGATTCACATTAAATATTTAAAAATTTAAAAGATTTAAAATAGAGAATCATGTAGTAATTATAAAACAAAATCACTTGATAATGATAAGGAGACCTACAAGGGACCTGTTAAGAAAACCTAAGTTCATTAAAATGAAACTCAATAGTAGTTGCTCAATTATTAAAGTTTTAACACACCCATAGAGGGTTAAATCATAAGAAAAATTCCCCAACTGATCTACTTGGATCCAGATGTGCATTTAAGAGATTTTTCACAAGATGTTATAGAGGTATCCATTCATTTTTTCTCAAAATTAAACAAATTTTACATTTATAACAATTTCAAAATATAACATGGTCATATATCATGGTTTTATTATATGGGTTTCCATTCCCCAATTCATAAAGTGGCCATCCACTTTATAAATTGAAAATTGGCTCCCATTAATTATAACCAATTTACTTTAACATTTAAAAATTAATAGATTTTAAAATTCTAACAATGATCCTGATATATATATATATATAACTCAAAATATTGTTCGAATATATGGGTTGCCCTTCCCCAATTATAAGGCACCCATACACCTTACAATTGAACATTGGATCTCATTTAATCACAACCGACATACTCAGCCCATGAAACTGTTTATATATCAAAATAAATACTATCATGTTATCATAAGATGAAACCAACAAAAACATTATATAGGCACAAAAGCATGATACACAGGGAAGACATGATAAATAATTAGGTAGTATGGAAAATAGTCACCTAATAATGGTAGAAGATTAACATGAAATTAGATCACTCTAGCATGTTATATAAGAAACCATGCTAAATAATTACCTAAATAGGTACAAATATCACCATGTTATTAGAATAAAAAACATGGAATATAATAGGAACACTAATAAATGCAAGGCATGACATGTACTAAAGGCACAAAATCACAATCAGCAAGAAACCTATTAATGAAACTACATGGCATGGAATATGAATGGAATATGAATTTCTATGTGTCTATAATGATTCATGTAATGTTACTTCCTTACCATACAAGGATAAGGAAAAAATATAAAAAATATCATAAGAAATAAGAAGTGGATATTACACCATTCACCCAAGTTGAAATCATAAGAAACATTAATATCGAAGAACATAAACAACAGTCCCATCCTAGGTCACTTGGAATTTTCCAAAAACATGGGTTGATCACTCTCAGGAACTAATATTAACCAAGTATCAAAAAATTCCAAGTCTCATATCTACCAGAACAAAATAGTAAGACAAAGGAAAAATAATCCCTCTAATAGATCTTTGTAACATCTCGGCCTGATTGACCACTAAAATAGTAGTTGGAAAAGTGTGTCACATGGCCTCAAGCACGCCTCCCATATACCAGAGGCTGTCGACTAGTAGTGAGGGTCTAAAGAGGTTATGGTGGAGAGACTATACCCTCATGATCTGAGTAAAATAGCGGTATATTAGAAAATAAATAAAAGAAAACAATAAAATTAGTAATAAATGAAAGAAAAAGAAGTGGAATAATAATAATAACTAAATATAAATGGCCAACACCAATGCACGACAATGCATTCTTGTCCAAATTATGATACATAAATAAAAAATAGATACACAATGGGCACATGATACAGTAATGTAAATGAGTACATAAAATAAATAAAAACCCAAAAGGGTGGACTCTAGGAGTATCCTGAGCTCTATCTTAGTCATGTTCTCCTAAATCATAGGTACAAGAAAAGCAGAATAAGAAAACATCCATGGTCCTAGGAGCATGAGATCTACTCAAGTATCCTAGTTCAATGATGGCCTGAGCAGGGTGTGAGATATAAATCCCAGTAGGTTACCACCCATAATGTTTGTATCTAAATCTAGTCCATCAATATAAAGTATAGAAGTGTGTAGGTAATATGAATAAAAGAAAAGTGTTGAATAATTAAATAAACACCAGTTATCTTAGGTTCTAATAGGACACCTAGACGAAACTACCTACTTTGAATCATGAACACAATGAGTGTTTGAATAGTAACCATAAGTATATTATAATAATATATACATAATATAATTATATATTGCATCCACCTATATGAACTAAGTAGGCGTAGACATAAGTTTTCATATACCTGGAATACTTGATGCTGGATGGACTAGGGTGTAACTCAGTTATCCATAACTAGTATAAACGAGCGTATAAGATCAAGAAAAAGTTTATATTCTCTTCATATCATAATGAGTGGGAGGCATCATGATAATCACTCGATATGGTGAGTGTGTCATCATGTTAACACTCAAAGTCATGAGTGTACCATCATGAAAACACTCAATAAGTGACATGGCACATCATACCCACTATCCAAGTAGTGACACTGGTGCAAGATGTTATTCTCAACTCCTTATGTAAGGGAGCGTGATATCACCACAATCAACTGAACCCTTACCATCATTCCACATCCTTTATCAAGGGATAATCATATTTATAATAAATATCTATGATGTAGTACCTCTCATGCATTACATTAATCAAGACATTATAAATAAGGATTTATAATGATAACTATTCACATATGCCATGCTTATTTAATCATAACAAGAGTCGTGGTTGTACTAACCAATTCAATTAAATTCCAATTAAACCATTTAATTCATTCAATTAAATCAATCCATGATGAATAATAAATTCAAAATAATACTTTCCATTTAGTTTAAAAAAACATGGAAATTGATTTATAGAAGTTCAATGAGGCACTTAGAAGGTACCATAGTTCATTGGGAAATTACCTAAATATGTAATCCCGTTAATTAAGCACTCTATTCCCTTAAGAGGAGCCTGGTTCATTAGTCATTTAGATAGGTGTGGACCATGTTAGGAACTTAGAAGGTGTACTGGCTCAATGAACATTTATATAGAAGTGGGAAACTCCATTTAAGAACACCATTAGAGGCCAATAAAAAACATGCAATATATCTAAACTTAACCAAAGTATAGGAAAATAATAAATTCCATAGGGCTAAACAATATTAAATTCAATAAAAATCACTTGTAATTTCGTATAAAAATCACCTCATCCAAGGGGTTTTATTAAAAAAATGACATTATTTATCAAACAATTAATTTAGAAAAATTAAGAATAAAATATAAGTGTCATAAATCAAGTCACTTTAAACAATAATTTTAGAATATATTAACCAAAATAAAAACAATTAAATAAGGTTTAATTTGGAAGTTTTGAGGTGCTATCATCAATTGGGAATTTTACCATAGGGTGAATTCCATTATAAATCTAAGATGAATGCTTAGTAGGTGTTTTAGGAATTTAAATAATTAATTAGAAAGGAGAAATATAAGCCATAACACCCACGGGGTGTCCATGATCAAGGTTTTACATCCATTATTTAGTTTATAATGCTCAACAGGTGAAATAAAATGTGTGTAAGTCAATTTCGATTGAACAAATCATTTTTAAGGAAACTTGTGGAAAAGGAAGACATGCATCACAATGAATATATTTATAAAATAATGGAAACATGAGAAAAAATCCATAGACCACATACCTCATGATTAATATGTTATACTCACTAAATATTGAGGTTTGATTTGGTATGATTTGGAATAAATCAAAGAAACATACATCTGAACTGAAAATAGGGAAAATTAAATCGTACCATGATAACTTGAAGAAGATGAAATTCAATTAATAATCTTTTAAAAGGTATGAATAGCTTATCAATGAAGATCTATAGAGACTGATGGTGTTTAATTTAGACTTCAAATGTAGGAGATACCATGAAGCCTATGAGGAGGAGTTTGAGACCTTCATGGGAGAATAGAGGAGGTCCACATGGATAGAGGGAGGAGTAAAAAGAGGAAAACGATTTTAAGGACCATTAAGGTAATTTTGGGAATTTCACCCTTAAAACTGGGTTGTAAAGTTTTAATGCATGGTTTGGACAAAGTGTGTGAAAACTGTACAAGACTTACTACTTTGGAAACCCACCTCGCATGGTTATGCCGCAGTGTTTGGACTAACTGTGTGCCGACCATGTGATGAATAGTTAATAGGTACTGCCTAAGTGGAAATTACTATAAAGGCTAAGAAAATTATTTGGGTAGAATTTTCGGGGTGTTTCTACTCACTTAGTAAAACCACACAGTTTTTTCTAGTTGGCTGCATAGTTTAAGATAAACCATGTGCCCAGTTCAGACAACCCAAACATGTGATTTTGGGGGCCCAACACTTCTAAAACTCAACAAGACACCTGAAAGGCCTCTCAAAACTTCAACCATTTCTAAAAACAAAATTTTGAAGTGTTACAACTCTCATAATTATGTTCCAAAGCTTGATTTAAAGAGCATCCCATCCACTAAACTCCAAAATTAAAATTTCCTTATAATACTACATTGGATTAAAAACATGAGTCATTACATAATTCTTCATTTAACTTATCAAAATCAGTTATGTTATTTTTAGAATAATAATTTCAGTACCCTAAATATACATAAATGTTATTATTATTATGAAACCACCTTTATTTATCCTCTTTCCATCAAATGGGAAGTGAAAGTGTCTCTTATGCATAAGTATGGATTATCGTTTCCACATAGTGCACAAATAATTTCCCATAAACATATTTTATGGATGGGTATTTTTATCAGTTTAATTTTTATATATTATACTTATGACATAACAATTATTATGTAATAATAATATCATATGTTCCTTATTACATTCCAAATCATTGGAAAACGATAACGTTTCTTGTGCGTACGTGTGGATAACCACCTCAACGAAGCGTTGTGATTTGTTCTTAATTTAAATTTTCCTTCAATGGTAATAATAATATATTTAATTAATCTACATGATATAATATTTATTATATAATTTTGAGTTATTATTTACCATTACTTCATTCCATCTGCCAAGAAATGAAAACAACATTCATGCATACGTATCGATTACCATCTCCATGAATTAAGTAATTCATTTTTATATCTCTAATTTTATGAATGAATATAAAAAAGTATATAATGAATATATATTATATTTATATCATTATTAAAATTTTGTAGATGATGGAACCATAATAAAAGTAAATGTAAAAAAACTACTTAACCAAAACATACATGAAAAATAAAGTCGATATCACCTAGAACAATGATTTTAATAAAAAATTGTTAAAAAATGGGTGATAAATAGATATAATAAAATCATATATGGAATTATATATATGATTATGGTTCTATAATATATTTATATTAATTATATAATTATTATATTAGAAGTTCCAATGCATACAAAGGAAATCAGACATAAGGTAATTGATTTTGGTCTTACTTTTATCTCTTTGCGACACATACTATATTCATAACTCATTTCTTTTATGTGGTGTATATCCAAATATTGAATCTATTTTATGAAATTTATGGTGATTTAAATATCCATATATGGTTCTTTCTTTCATTGTCATTACAATTTAAATGATACCAAAGTAGTAAGGGTTTTTATATTATAATCTCATTGTTTACCAGGATTTTTTTATAAATAAGTCTCCAATGATGAGATTTTATGAATACCTCTGAAAAAAATAATGAAATTTATTATCATCTAGTTATTTATTTAAATTAAATGTTTCAATTTCATTTTACTTACCCTGAGTACTCAAGATATCATAAATATTTTCTTAAGAAAAATCAACTTTATTTCTATCATTGGTTGAAAAAAGTTTTTCTTCCATATCCATGTTTCTAAAAATGTTTTAAATAAGTTTTTTACTATTATCATATGATTTTTAAATTATTTTCTACTCTTGATTTAATTGTTAATTTTTTTTAAAATCAATATTATTTTCACTTTCTGAGTGTGTTAATTTTTTAATTTTTACCAAAAATTTGAAAGGAATGTTTTAATTTTAACTTATATGACACAGACAGAATTTCCAACCATCATGATTAATCAATGATTTTAATATTATTTTATAGGTTTATAGGTTTATTTTCAAAGAAAATATTTTCAATAATATTTTGGAAATATTTTTTAAAAATAAATTTTCAAAGTTGAAAGGTTATTTTCTTTAATGAATATTCTAGGGATATTTTAAATGAATTTTCATCTATAATAACATACTTTGATGTTAATTATGTTTTCTTGGGGATATAATATAATGATACCATAATTATTATTCATTTTTATTTATTATGATTATAATTACAAGATTTTTATGAAATCTATTCCTTTTAAATGGTTTATTATATGATGAAATGATGAAATGATTATGAAAAACGTTTCTTTTCCACATGTTTTTATTGGATGAAATGATGAAATGTTTATGAAATAAATTTCTCTTATATGGGTTATTCTATGATAAAATTTTTATGAAACCCATTTCTTTTCATAAGTTATAATATTATGAATGTTTTATGATCTTTTTTCCCACATATGTATTGGTTACATTATGTGATGGGAGGTTATGTTACAAACCATGGATAGTGGTGAAGTTATAACCAAGGATGGTGGTCCTATTATAATTGAAGATGTATGGGCTCAAAAATTATTCAGCCCTCTAATTAATTATGTAGTGATAGATATCTCATGAGATAAACATGACTTTAATGGGGAGAGAACCTAGTTCAGTAAGGGACTTTGTGCACTATGATAGTCTTGGGAGTGAATATTGAATACTATAATGGTTTTTGGAGTAAACCCAATCTAATTTGATAGTTATGGTAGTGAATAATTTACTACTAAGGAAATAATTTTCTAGGAATATGCATATTCCATAATTCCATGTCTAAAACTAATATCATTCTCTCATGTGTTATGTCCCTTAATTCCTTTTTGATTCATGTCTTATGAACTACCAAGCTTTATACAATGACTCAAGATTATGATATATGATATTTCATAATACATATTTTTTATATTTTCAAATGAAACTTTAATGGCTAAATGTGAACCCACCACAAATCCAACCAGATACAACATCATAACCCACCACTACAAACACCCCAAGAACCGCACCCAAAAATTTTCAGATTTCAAATTTCAACTTTCAAAATGAAAAAATCCCCAATCTCAAGACATGTGCAGCCCTCTTCACATGCCCCAAAACTTCCACTACTATCCGTATTCATCGCCGTCAAAGAAAACTACTGCCTGAGACTCTGCAATCATCGCACCGCCGACCTTATCCTTGGGCCACTGAATCGCCGTCACATTGATCCATCACCATTGAAAACATCATCAACATCGACCACTTCACCATCAATCACCACCAATACCAAAAATCATCTCTAACTCCGATCCATAAGCACATCTTCATCGTTGTTCAGACATCCCACCAGAACACCAAAGTCCATCTCCACTATCTCAATATCTTGGCACCAACGACCAACACCATAACACAAAACCACTATTGAAGAGCACAGACCACAAACGAGGAAGAAAACCATGGGATAAATCGAAACCTGGGTAGAACCCAAGATAAACAAAAATAAGAGGACTGAGAGTTGATACTCAAAATGAAGCATATCTAGGGTTGAAACCCTAAAGGAACTCGGGGATGAAACCCTAAAATGGAAGGAAGCTCCACGAACGTCGAACTATAGACCCAAAACCCCTGTGTATCCATCGATCCCAAACCGACCTAGAGAAGAGCGCTGGAATGCTTGGTTAGAGCAAGGTGGGACAGCTGGGGAAGAAAAACTTAGATAGAATCCCAGGGAAGAAACTGCAAAATGAAAAGAAAGAAACTGGGAATGAAACCCAAGTAAGAATAACCGACTTCGAAGGAACTTGGAAATCCAACATCCGCCAAACCACTTTCCCAAAACCTCAGAGTATCCCTCACTCCAAATCTAACCTGGATTGGAATGGAGGAACTTAAGATGATGTTATCATGACCTTATTCCCATGTTATTCTTATATAATCTTTAATATTACCCTTTTTTAACCTTATAGAGAATATAATCTCACCATTTATTATGTTTACTTTCCTTAGTTTTTTGAATAAAGTTTTTAGGAACGATATGTCTAAAATGGTGATAGTTATGAAGAACATAATGAGATACTCTTAAGAATTTTTTGTTTATGTGTCTAAGTTTAAAAACGCTCTATACCTATATGATTATGGAGTATATATTTATCTTATTTAACGAATATTCATATTAAAAGATGAAATATCTATGTAAGAAAAGTGTGATTCACTATATGATCCCTTTTACTCCATATGGTATTTTTTATCCAATAACACCTGATGGGAAAGATATATATGGCATCACTTAATCACCTATCCAGGGCTCGAATTATCTCTTTGGTTATTTCACTCTGTATGGAACCCCTTTATCTATTTGGTACCTCTTCTTCTGGTGCATCTACCTAAATGTGAATTTCTATCAATAGTGTTGGCCAAAACATCTTCACAATGTTCTTATTATTTAGAATTATTCACTATTTCAACATCACACTTATAACCAATAGTACAAGCATCAATACTCAAGAAAAAACAACTTCTTAGAGCATTAAATCCCCCTTATATGGGTATAGTTTCTCCACAAACACAGGGAAAGGAATTCACTCAAATTTAAACTTATCACTTCCAAATTTGAATATTCTACTTGATTATTCCTTTGTTAGACCTCCTCCAAAATTCCTAAAATATAGGATTTATCCAATATTTATAGAAAACCTTTTTAGATATCAGTGTCTTAATTATTATTCAAATTTCCTATAATCCTATATAGAATCACGATCTACCTATGTGATTTTAGAAAACACGAAAATCTCTCTCAATAAATCCATAATTAAATGAATTTATGAAAAATCCTTTAAACATTCCATTTGATAAACATCATAAAAACTATTACACCTAGGAAACATCATCCAATGTTCCTTCTCATACTCATAATAACATTTCAATGTGATATTTATCTTCCTAGTAATTCTCAATATGGTTTTTTTGGCATGTTCCCTCACCTTGGAGCTCATCAAGTAACTATGTTTGGTGACTCATTCGAAATAATTTTCCACCTTATCATCCATTACCATTTCATTGATTGATGATTTGTTTAATATTTTTGATAATTAATCATTTTTAAAATGAATCTATCCACAAACATATATCTATAATATTGTTTAAAGGCTCTTCCACTATCCAATGGGTTCTCATATGAATTTTAGTTTTGATCTATTTGATGATCACTTAAATATATGATTAAATCCTTTATTATAATGAAGTCATAAAACTTATCCTAATACCCAAACCTATGTCTTTACAACTCTTTGTCTGATGACATTGCTTGAATTCATATATCCAATGTAACTGTCCAAAACCTCAAAAACCTATGTATAATGATCTTTCATAAAATCTTAATTTAAATGAACATAAATAAAAAAACATTTTCTGATGACCTCATATGAATACATCTTCATTTTTTTTATCTTTACACGTTTCTTCAAATTTTTATCTTTGTTAGGAAAAATCTTCTAGATCATTAGAGAACTTCTATCCAATAGAGTTTTTCTAATAACTCGCCAATTTTATACAATAGACCTAATAATTCATTTTTTAGATAAAACCACGTTAACACTTGATTCATTCATTTGTTGCAACTTCTTCGCTTCATATGTCAAATTTTTTACAATTCTACCTGATAGAATTAGTACAAATATTCGCTCAACTTAAATCAACACTTCACAATGTTCAGGAACCATAGTTACATTGAGTTCATCCATAACATTAATATTTTCATGAATAGAAAATTTCAAAGACTCTCCTCAATAGCCCCATTAAAATTAAGCTACTTTAACACTATTTTAAAGAATTTTCTCTTTTATAAACTTTAGTATGAATCACATCAGTAATTATTTTTGATTATTTAACAATAAGAGAACATCACCTAGAAATGTATGATATGGTTTTTATTATAATGTCTAATTTAATAATGGATTTTAGAAATCAAACACTTATTTCAAAATATCATCTGATCTAATGAGTATGTTCACATCAGTCTTCTGTCATTGTGAACGTTGTAACACCCCAAGATTTCATAGTGTGTTATTTCTTAAAAATAATTCAATAACTTGTACTATACGCAACACCGAGTTCAAGCGCACCATGACATACCAAACAAACCGTTCAAAAGAGTTTATGAATATTATTAACTAAATTTTAAAATTTATATAATCCTTATAATTTTAGAATCCATATTATGAGTTTCTCAGACATAATATAAGAACGAATTCATTTTTTTCAGATAAAAGAAGTATTTTCCAAAAAATGCACTTTTACCAACTTTTAATAGTGAAACCCTTTTTTTTAAATCCAGTATTTTAAACATTTTTATATTCAATTTGACTGAATGGATTTATTCTTTAGAATGGGGAAATCAAAAATTTACAAGGTAACACCCCAAGATTCCACGATACGCTTCTCTTTGAATAATACAGTAGCGTGTGTTGTACGCAACTTCGAGTTCTAACACACACTACAACCAATCAAACTAGCCGTTATGAATAGTAATACCAACTTTCTGAAATTTTATAAACTTTATCTCTCAAAATGGACTTCATTTTTGGATTCAGAATATTGAATTTATCCTAGAGTGAAATTTTGGTACTTTTCGGATAAATTTTATATTTTGATTAATGGTGAAAATTACTAAATTTTAATTAAAAACAACTTTTTTAATAAAAATAAATAGTAGTGATAAATTATGAATTTGAGTGGTTTTAAAGTATATTTGGAATATATTTTTACCATTTAATAAAATTTTGGTCATTGTACATAATTTCAAAATTAAACCGAACAAAAACAAGTATCAATATTATGATAGTTATTATATCTTAAAAACACGCTTTTTGTTTTGACAGCAGGAATTGATTTTAAATTAATTTCTTCCACTTTTGTGTTTTGAATTTGGAAAAATGGATTACATATTTGGAATCAGGAAGTTCAAATTGTGTAAATAGGTAAATTTTATTTTTAGACATTTTGAATAATTACTTCGGTAAATATTTTATTTACCATAGTTAAAGGGTAAATCCGGTAAATAAGGGTTAAAAATTTTTTATAATAATAAAAAATTACCCTAAAACGTGTCCTAACCTTATTGGTTGATACATGTCCGACCATGGGCATCTTTGGGTCGATTTTGGGACCCCATGGTGCCACTTGTAAGTGATAGGGACACTTTATTTTAATTAAGTTAAAATGAATACAAAAATGACACAAGCATATATCTTTTAGAATTTTTTTTACATAGGGTTATATATGTTGGACTTTCAACTATAAATATTAATTAGAAAGATAAAATAATTTCCTACATAATGGTATTTTATTTATAATTTTTAGACATTAAATAATTTAATTTATTTATGACACAATGGTGATGCAGTAATTACCATAATAGTAAAAAATTAAAATGATTGATATTGTAGATACCCAAATAAATATAATTTGAGACTTTTTATGAATTAAAATAATTTTATAGGTTAATATGACATGTTAGGAATGATTTAAGTAACTCTTTTTGAAGTAATAATTCTGTTATGATTTTTACAAAAATCAATTATTGAATAGTGTCAAAATTGACATAAAAGATTTTTTAAAACAAATATTATATTATTAATTGATATTAAATTCATAAAAATCTAAGGCTCAGAAAAAAGACTTATATAATGATATTTGTATCATTAATGGACCACTTGGGGGTCTCTTGGATGTATATAGTAAGTTTATTAACCATATAATATAAAAATACAAAGAGACATTCTAAAAGTGAAACTAATTACCTAAGAGTTAATACTTAATGATAAGGTTAATATAGTAACCCAAACCTGTCTAAATTATATTTTTTGAGTGGTTTTAGACCCATAACCACATTAAAATTTAAATAATCCACTTTTGAGCCATTAGAAACCGAATATTAATTTATTATAAAATAATATTTCTAGCTTTTCCAAAGGTGCCCCTCACCCCTCTTATAAAAGGGCACTCACCCTTATCATTAATTCACACCTTAAAAACCTTTTGGTTCGGACAACCCCTGCCCAAATAATCTCTCAACTTCCCTAAATACAACCTAGAGGCCTTAGTTTGATCAGAAATCCAACCTAAGGAGCCCTTTTGATCACATCAAAAGGAAGAACCTGAAGAAGAGGTAATGTTTTCACCACCCTTTTTCAAATTCATTTCTTCTTCAACTTCTCTTTATTTGTTATTATAATTATAAAATAATGAATCCAGTATCTCCTATATACTGTAATATTGTTATAAATATGGTACAACCATATTCCGTATTCTATCCATCCTTTGAATGACATGTCACCATACGTGCGTACGTATGGCTTACCGTCTCCACGTCGTAGTGTAATTGTTTTCAATATATTATTATTATTTGGATGGGTATAATAATGATGTTTAATTCATGTAAATAATAAATATAACATGATAATTATTCTGTATATAAGATATACCATCCAATTATATATTATTTTAATATCAAAAGAGTGATATTGTCGCTCGTGCGTACGTACGGACTACCGTCTCCACGAACGCGATGAGATTCATTCTCCATCGTATCCATTCAAGTATAATTATCATTTGATGATTAATAATAGTATATATGGACTTGATATAATTCTGGATATGATTAAGATACAACCTATCCATGACAAACATAGCTTACGTAACAAAACATATAAAAGAAAACGAGTAAGTTAACACCCGAAACAACGATAATACTAAGATATTATTAATAAATCAATGTTAAAAGATCATATATGATATCATATTAATGTATATTATTATTGTATAATTTAATAACAATTATTTCACCATTATAAAGGAGGTTAACCTACCCCAACCAAGGAAAAGTACAAGGTAAGGGTTTATTTCGCAATCTCTTCATTATCCGAGGTTGTTTATACGTAATAATCTACTGGGATCTCTTTATCATCCACATCCATGTTTCCTAAAAATGTATTTAGAAAAATTGTTACTATTTACAAGAATATGGGTTAAAGTCATTTATACCCTTGTTTGAATTTTTATAAGAGGTTTATAAAGGAATATTTCTGTCGTTTTCCAAACAAGGTCCTTTTTAACCTTTTCGACAAAATTAAGGTAAGAATGTATTTTTTTAACTTATACGGCATGCGCGACTATTTTCTGCCATTATAAAATCATTGAAGCTTCCCTTAAAAGATTATAAGAATATTTTCAAAGTAAATGTTTTATTTTATAATTATGTGATTTTTAAATTATTTCAGAAAAATAGATATTTCTCTCAAATACATGAAAATCCAGTGTAAATGTATATGTATTTAACGCAAGCTTAAAAATGTTTTCAGAAAACCCGAATCTCGAGTGTGGTAGACAGGAAGAGATTGGGCAAGGAACCATCATGGCCTGTAATTAGTTGAGGAGTCTCAGAATTAGTTATTTTGTTTTCATAAGCTTGCATAATGTTTTCAGAAAAACACTGGAGTATATTTGAGCAATTTTAAACGTAAGTATCTTCAAAAAAAAAAAATTCATCGGTAGGTCTCATGAGACAAACTAGTGTTTTGGTACAAGGCCTTAACAAAATCTTATTTATAGTCTTGGCACGAGGCCTTGGCTATGTGGTTATGATAGTCTGAAATTATGCATTCCATTATTATGAAAGTGGTTATTGATATTGCATGTGATTATTCGATTAGTAGAATATCCATGTGAATAAGTAAATGGCATTATTTCATTTTTTCCATACTATGTTGAAGTTCAAGTTTAAAAGGCTTTTGTTTTAGTTATACATTGGCTTAAATGTTTATTCTTATTTATGAAAGTTTCCGCTATATTGTTATCCTTACTGGGCATTTGAGCTCACCCTTTTCAATATTTTATTTTTTCCAGGATGTGAAGAAGTAATTTATGAATGACCTACAGGGATAGTATGTGGGGATATGAGTGTGGACTATGTAGAAAAGATGTTGTTGTAGTTTTCATTTTTATGATGTAATGTAAGAATTATGAATATATCTAGTGTTTCTAAGTCTACTAAACTAATTGGTCTTTCAAGATTTTATCTTTCTTGTGATCATGCCAATGTTATGTAATAATGCACCGACTCTGGGTAACTGGGGCCGGGGCATTACAAACGTTCCTTCATATACCTTCCAAAATATCCTCTATCCGATTAGACTTTACATATTGGTCCATCTAATAAATTATGATAGATGACTTGAAAAACTTTTATCTAATGGACTCTATAATGAATACATCATAAATTTTCATCCATTAGAAACTCCTTATGATGAAAAAAATTCTAAAAACTTTGTCTGATGGTGTTTCAATCACATTGGTATATTAGAATCTAGCTTTAGTGCCTCTGGTCTCATATTTATCCTTTCATTTTTCACATACTTCTCCATCCATTCAGATTTTCCTTCATTGTCTGGTAACAATCCGTTAAAAAAATTCTTAATGAAAATTCTTAAGAAAACATCATAATGTTTATAGTAAAGATACTTATTCAAACATCGTGAACATGTTTGTGAAATTAGGATCAACTCATAAATCATCTGAAGTATACTCAAAGTCATAAAATAACTTTCACGTCTCCTATAATGAATAATATCAATCTCTAATAAATGAAATGACACCATTTATATGCTTCTGGATATAATATTACTTCAACACTTCATTCCTTATACATTGATTCATCCAAGCTACATAAAATTTTAAACCAAGCTTAGATACTTCAACAAAACATTCCGATAGATTCTTCTTTATAAATTCTTCAACAATTGACTTAAATGAAATATTTTTATTTCATTAAAGATCATTGAAACTAACAAAATCCATTTACATCAAATATTAATCACATAAAAAATGGGATATTTAATTATTTCAATGTCACATGTTATTCACATGATGTATTAACAACATATTCATAAGAGTAATTTGAAAATATATCCCACATTACATGAGATGTAAATTTTTTTGTCTTTTATTTTGTGTAAAGAATAGATTGAAAATATCAAAATGGATGAATAAAACTACACTAGCTTTCAGTTTGAACTATCTAATAGGGGTTTGTAAAATAACTGCATGAGTTCTTGATAATTAGTGAAATGAAATACTAGTTTTCAGTAATATAAAACCATTATTCTTTAAGATTAATTTGATCTAGAATTATAGTTAGGCTAATGTGACATTAAAGGGTGAATAATATTATAACAGATATCTTTCATATATATATTTGACCAAATATATTTTGGTTTCAAATGTTTTTAAATAATTTTTTTAGCAACCTTATGTTCCTGATTTTATATTTTTTTTACCGAAATATTAAAATTAACTCATATCATGATGAATTTTAATCTATGGTATTATGAAATATTTCAGGGAAGAAAAAGGAAATATACTTGTTAATATGTTATTTGGAGGTATTTTCTCAGATTAATGAGGTCATACTAAGTAGATCAACCTTGGGTAGCATGGTGGGATCAGTGTCTATAGAAATAACTCAACAAAATAATGTTTTATATGGGAAACTAAATATTAGAGTCTTGTCAATTAATTCTAGTGAAAGTGGGATACCATTGGAGTTGGTCACCTAGAACTAATTAACATGTTCATTTGATTAACAAAATTGTTATAGTATTGAATATTAATTAATTACATATTATGTAAGGATCATTATTCTGTATGACACATATGTGATAATGTCATTAGGATATATGTTTCCCTAAAAAATAATTGAAGTTCCCTATTATTATGAGGACCTAGAAGTTCCATGCCAATATTTTATTAAAGATATGTTTTATAGAAGGATTATATCATTTTATGGAACATAAATGATATAGACTATTAGAGGTAGAGACTCATAGGACTTTGAGACACTTTCTCATCGTGTAATCCCCTGGTAATCATCAGACCGGGATATTATGAGAACAAGACCCTATATTAGGAAATCCACATTTATATCTGTTATTGAATGTTTATATCTGAATAAATGTGTAATTATCCTTAGAATTTATGATTCTTATTAATTCTTGTTATGAGTTATGTACATTAATATATTGATGAAACCAATGATTACATTTTTTCCCATCAATATAGGATATGTTGGGGTTTTCATGACTAATATTGGATTAATGGATAACACAACAAAGGACTTTCCCCTTCTATTTGTTAATGAAAGTTGATATCTTAAGCCCCTTTATGGAAATAGAACTATATTATTATGTCCATGGACATTGAATTATTTTGGAATGTTTATTTTCTAAAAATAAAATAAAGAGTCATGAAGAAAATATGTTGATGAAACTAACATGACACCTTATTGATTATAGATATCAAGAAAAAATGATTATATTACATAGTGTACATTTGTATATGTTTATTATCATTGTGACCTTTAACTTATTTATCTATGGGTACCTTGTCTTACTGATAGATTCAAAATATATAATCTTAGTGGTGTATCCTAATTTCACTAAGAAAGGGGATTTAAGGGTCTCAAATTAAGTGTGTCCATAATATTTGTTAAATTCTATATGAATTTAAAATATTGGATAAATATTATTCTCATACATGGTTTAATAATTGTTTTTGTTTGTTTGATCACATATATTCAGTCACTAATTATTATATAATATATTAGTGTGTTAAATATTAAATAAATTTTCTTTTTTCATGGTGATTATTAATTATGTTAATATATAATATTTATTTTGGTTCATTCACAAGGGAAAAAATATTAATTTATTTGGTTACATGAATATTCAATGAATATATATTTTTTATTATAGTGAAAATAATTTTTATCTATTTATTAGTGGATAATTTAGTGTAACACCCCAAGGTTTAAAAAATAAATTGAAATGGTTGAAACTTTATTTTAAGTAGATATTTATAACTATCATTTAAACCTAATTTTGTAGCTTTTATGTTTTTTATTTCAAAAAACGATCATCTACAATTGTGATCGGTAAGTTATTTGGATTCTAATGGAACTAACTTGTTTTTTTGTTAATAGTATCCAACCCTTATGAATAGTAATATTCCCCTAATGAATAGTAAATTGTATTATTATTTAATTTTATTAAGGTTATAAGATAATGAGATGTTGAATAATTTTTTCAAAGTACGAAAAAAGAGAAATATACTTAAAACTGTTATTTTTGAATAAATTATGATTTTATTTAAAAAATAAATTAATAATATTTACAAAATTATTTTCAAAAAAATGGAGTTCATTTTTTAATTCTACATATCTAAAAATGGTTATGGTGAATTTTTGAGATTTTTCTGAAACAATTGAATTTTCAGTGAATAGTAAAAATACAGTTTTGAGTTTCAGTGTGTTTAATGACATCATTAATGATGTAATAATGATTTAATAATTCTAGTAGACTTATTTACAGTACAATAACATATGAGGTGTCCCAAGTGGATAATAATATAGGAAAATACCATGGTCAAGCCCATGGTTTTTCAAATAACTCTAATGAGGTGTCCCTTGGAAATTACTAAAATATTCCTTCACTTTTGCTATAAATACCAAATCATTACTTCATTACATTCATTAAAAATCCTTCCTAAATGAAGATATGGTATTATTATCTCTTTATTAGTCCTACCAAGGTGTCCTCAAGCCCCCATGGTCCCAACCATCATGTTTTAGGAGTTACTCAAAAAGGTAAGTGAATTCTCAACTTCTTTCTTTTTCCATTCAAGTTCTATTTTATGTGGTATAACATTCAAGTTTCAATAATATGTTCTTGTTTACATTTTATTATATCTCTATACTATATTATGATACATTTATGGATGGGTTAATCCTTTCCCCTATCTTTTTAATGTTTTGTAAAACCATTTTGTATAGCCATTATGCTGCCAAATTTTTATAAGGGATTTCCCAACAATTATTTTATTTAAAGTTCCTTTGTATTCTTATTCTTTCCTCACCTAAAATTATCGAAGAGAAATGAATGATCTAGTATCTTAAATATTCATTATTTCATGATGTGTATGTAAGATTCACCATTATACTTCTTCTCCTCCCCCACATATTCAAGAAATTAAAACACTATCTGTGATGTGTTGATTTACCGACGTCGTGGATAATGTGATTTTAATTTCTTTTACTTCATTCAAGACTCGTCATGAAACAATTTTTATGGTTGAACCAGATTATAATTTATGTATTATATATTATATAAGGTTCAATAATCTTTTCATACACATGTGATTAATTTATAAAACAAAATGAGTTCTTTACGATCGAAAAATCACCAAAATGACATAAACAAATATCAATAATGTTTTAAATTATGAATCATCATCATGTACGAATTAAAAATAATAAATGGTATAATTTATGGTTATATAAATATTTAAATACCATTCCATTATAATTCTGTATTTACACTTCTAATCGACAAGAATATCCATCATGAACTGATCATGGAAACCATGTAAAGAATACACCCGAAGCAATGTATATAACAAAATATTACTAATAAATGTGTCAAATGATGTTCTAAAATGATAATATAAGGTGTTATAAACATTAATATGTTTTATTAAGATATTAATAAAACTCTTTTAACCATTATAAATGAGTTTTAATCACATTTTATGTAAGAAGAACCCGAGGTAAGGGAATTCTTAACCCAATTTCCATTCTTTGGGTTAACCTTCTTCATTATTCATTATGTTGTATTAAGATTATTGGTGTGAATTTTTTTTGTTTATATTATGTTATACTATTTGTATTTATTATGTATACACATATCCATTCCATTCTATTATTTCTCACTCCATTTATATTTTAAGGTACTTTCATTTTAAAATACTTTTAAAAGTCTCTTTAATCAATTTCAAAGGGAATGTATTTTATATATATATATGGCATGAGAGGTTTATCATGATTTCAAGATACTTTATTACCATGATATGTTCCTTGGGCATTATTTATATTTGTTTTATCCCATTATATCTCATGATATGTTGGGTTGAGCCCATTATAGCTCAAGATATGTTGGGTTGAGCCCATTATATCTAAAAATATAATGGGTGAGCTCCATTATAAATCTCCAATGAATTGGGTACTCCAGATATGGAAGTTGACCAAAAGGTTATTCCATGTGTAAGGGTGAATGTAATAGTGATATGGTAAATATTTCCCAAGTCAACTACATGATGTTTCTATGCATATGAGTTCTTATGATTATGGGTTTTATTGGTTTTTATGTTATCACTTGACTAACACTTTCATTATTTATATCCCTTAATGAGTTTTATACTCATCCAAAGTTTTTAATTTTTTTTTTCACAAGATATAATCATAGGTAATATAAATAAGGAATTTGGGATGTTTGATATGGAGTGTTTTCTAAGAAATCATGTTTTAAGTTTCAATGTTTTATATTTTGAAAAAAAATTATACTATTTTTAATAGTGTTTTCTTTGTAAGAATGTGGTATGATATGTATGTAAGGTATCCTAATTATTTAGAAATATAAACCTGAAAAGATCCTCAATGTGTAATAATGTATGTTCTTGTTTAAATTTCAAGATTAAGTAACGTTTTAAGGTCGGGTCCTTATATTTGGCATCTTAGGATGGTTTAGATAACTTTAGGGGTTAGGATGATGTTAAAAGAGTACCATAAATGATTTTCACTCAATTGTAATTTGAAATGTTATATAATTTAAGGATTAACATGTTTCTTCATCTAAGTTATGTCTATTCAAAATGGATTTCCACAGATGAAACAGGGAAGCCGAAGTAGGAAGGCTCCAAGAGGTTGATATTTGTACGAATATGTAACCCAAAATGGTGGGAATCAGAACTGAGAAATTTGTGATAGTAATGGCTTAGTTGACTCAAACAATAAATGAGGTTGGTCTAGAGAGTAACATAATCAACGACAAAGAAAAATGTCTTTTGTGGAGCATTTTATGAGGCATCATCCTCCAACATTCAGTGGAACCACATATCAAGTGATAGATGAAGGATGGATCAATGCTCTAGAAAAGATATTTGATGTCATGGGATGTTTGTAATGTTAAAAGTTAATACTAGACATTTATCATTTGTAAGGTGAATATGATCAATGGTGGTCTTTGGTTAAGAATTCAAGAGAAAGAGATGATTTTGACAGTCTGGAATGCGATGATTTTAAGAGTTTTTTTGTAAAAATATTTTCCCAAAACCGTTCGACTCTCAATGGAGAATCGATTCTTGGAACTGAAGCAGAAAGATGCTGATTCTATGGTAGCATATGAATCCAATTTTACAATACTGGCCATGTAAGTACTGGATTTTACTCAGGATTTTGATAGTAAAATTAATATATTTTACTAAGGTTTGAAACCTTTTTTAAAACGAGCTATGGCTTCATGAGAGTTTTAAAGCTATGAAAAACTTTTCCGTTGGGATGAAAAGGTGGATATGGAGTTTTCTGAAATGTATGAGCCTCATGATGAAAAGAATAAGAAGTGGTCATGTTAGTAGGTTTTGGGTACGAATTTTTCAAAGAAATATGGAGGTAAGAAAATTAATTTACCTTCTTATGAAAAGTGTGGTAAAAGGCATCTTAGTGAATATCCTATAAATTATTGGAAATGATACCAATGTAGAAAGTTTTGACACATGTCTCATGAGTTGAATGAAAATTATTCGAAAATTAATGAGAATATGATGCTAAGATGCTTTAACTGTAAGGAATTGGGTCATTTTTCTAATGTTTGTCCGAATCTAGTCACTCAAGCAGGGAATCAACAAGATTGGAAGCAGAAGTGTTTGGTAAAATCTTTTGCAACCACTTTAGTAGATGTTGAGATGTTGAATGAGGTGTTATTAGGTACAATTATTGTTTTTACAGATTTTGAAAATGTGTGGTTTGATTCAGGGTCTACACATTCCTTCATTTCTGAGAAAGTTTCTAAAAATTTTGGAATTAAACCTCATGAAATGAAGCCAGATCTCATTGTAAAAACACATGGAGGAAATATTGTGGGAAAAAGAAATTATATTAATCCACCTATCCTTGTTTGTGTAAAGAGTTTACGTGTGAACCTTGTTTTTTTACTCTCATAGAGTTTTATGTTATCTTGGGTATGGACTAACTTTCTTTTTATCATGATATGATAGATTGCAGAGAAAAATAAATTGTTTTCAGAAAGAATATCAGTTTTCGTACAAGAATGAACCCATGCCATTGATAACATATCAAGAAGATAAGAAACTAATAATGTATAGAAATTAAATTTATCTTGATCATATTTTTGAAGATAAGGGAACTATCGAGATTAATGATATACCAGTGTAATTGAATACATGGATGTTCTTCCTGATGATTTTCCTAGTGTTATTTTTAATCGAGAGGTTGAGTTTACTATTGACTTAGTTCTTGATGCTAAACCAATTTCTAGACCCCCTTATTGAATTTCCCAAATGGAATTTCTATAATTAAAAATCAGTTGCAATAATTTTTAGATAAAGGCTTCATCTGACCTAGCACATCACCATGGGGTGCTGCTGTCATGTTTATTAAGAAGAAAGATGGTTCAACGAGACTTTGCATTGATTAAAGAGCCTTGAATAACATTACTATTAAAAATAAGTATCCTTTACCTCATATTGATGATTTTTTTGATCAGATCCATGGAGCACAATATTTTTTAAAGGTTGACCTGAGGTCAGGGACCCATCAGTTGAAAGTAAAGGATGAAGACATCCCGAAGACTGCATTTCATACTAGATATTGTCATTATGAATTTATAGTTATGCATTTTGGGTTAACTAATGAACATGCTATATTCATGTATCTTATAAATAGAATATTTTATTAGTTCTTGGATAAGTTCGTGGTTGTGTTCATTGATGAAGTCTTGGTATATTCTAGAAGTAAAGAGGAGAATGAAAAACATATAAGGGTTCTTTTTCAAACCTTAAAAGAAAAGAAACTATATGAAAAATTCAGTAAGTGTGTTTTTTGGTTGAAACAAATTTATTTTCTTGGGTACAATGAAAATCAGGATGGAATAATAGTTGATCCAGCCAAAAAAAGAGGTTGATGAATGGCCAATACCTACAAATGTTATAGTGATTCATAGTTTTCTTGGATTTCCAGGTTATTACTGACAGCTTTTTAAAAACTTTTCACAGTTATCTAGCCCGCAAAATTAGTTAACACGAAAAAGGGATAAACTTTTTTTGAAATAATAATGTGATGTTTGTTTTCAGGAACTGATGAATAGATTGGTGAATGCTCCAGTTTTGGCCTTGCCTTCTCGAAATGGTGAGTTTGTCATCTACAGTGATGCTTCATTTAAGGGACTTGGTTGTGTTATGATGTAGAATGATTAGGTTGTTTCTTATGCTTGAATACAGCTAAAAGCTCATGAGTTAAATTAGCCCAATTATTATTTGGAATTGGTAGCTGTGGTTTTTTCTTTGAAAACTTGGAGGCACCATTTATACGGAGCCAAATGTCAAATATATACTAACCATACAAGTCTGAAGTATATATTCACTTAGAAAGAATTAAACATGAGGTAGAGAAGATGGATTGATTTGATAATTGATTAATATTGATCAATCAATTGCCATCCAAGAAAATAAAACAAAGTGATGGATTCCTTGAGTTAAAAACATCATTCAACATTATCCATGTTACACTTGGAACATGATCCCTTGATTAAGGATTTGACGAATTTTGGCTTAGAAGTTGTTGGTGCAGGGAATAAATCTATTTAGTTTTAGGTTTCAATGTAGTCATCATTATCAGATAGAATTTAGCAAGCACAGAAAGAAGACCGTGAGCTACAGAAAAAGGAAGAATTTAATAAAATAGGTATGTTTCCTGAATTTAACCATGATAAAGATTGTGTTTTAAGATTTGGAAAAAGGTTGTGTGTGCCTTATGATTCCCAGTTGAAGACATATATGTTGTGTAAAGATCATAGTTATCCATTTTTTATTTATCCTAGAAGTACTATGATGTACATAGTCCTTTGGGAGTATTACTGGTGGGATGGAATGAAAAGGGATATTGCAAAATTTATTGTGAAATGTTTGACATGTCAATAGGTTAAAGCAGAGTGACAGTTACTAAAGGGAATAATTCATCCTTTTATAGTGCCAGAGTGGAAATGATAGAATATATCCATGGACTTTGTGGTGGGACTAAATAATAAATCTCGAGGGATCAAAGTGATTTGGGTTATTATTGATCGGCTCATAAAATCTACACATTTCATTTCTATTCGAGATACAATGGTTTTGGATCTGCTTTCTCGACTATACCTCACATAGATTGTTAGGTTACATGGATTTACTATTTCCATTATATCTGATTAGGATCCCAAGTTCACTTATAATTTTTGCAAGGGCCATCAGAAGTTGTTGGAAACAAAATTAAATTTCAATACAACTTTTCATCCTCAATCAGATGGGCAATCAGAATGAACGATTCAGACTTTGGAGGATATGCTTCGAGTTTGTTCAATGGACTACCAAGGAAGTTGATATCAACATGTTTATTTAGTTGAGTTTTCTTATAATAATAGTTTTCATTCTAGTATACATATGACGCCTTTTGTGGCATTGTATGAGAAGTGATGTTGAACTTTATATTTTTGGGATAAAGTCAGGGAAAAAAGTTGATGGGACCAGAGTTAGTAGAGGAAGTGGTTGAGAAAGTGACGATGATACAACAACACATGAGGATATCTTAGAGCAAGTAGAAAAGTTATGCATATAATAGGAGGAAAGACTTATCTGTCATGGTAGCTGACCATGTTTTCCTTAAAATCTATCCTTGGGAAATTTTGATGCGTTTTGGTAAAAAAGGAAATCTATGTCCGCAGTTTATCGATCCTTTTGAAATCCTAGAGAAAGTTGGACCAGTTGAATACTGAGTAGCTTTGCCTCCGAGTTTGTCTCAGGTACACAATGTTCTTCATGTTCCGATGTTGAGAAAGTATGTCCTAGATTCAACTGATGTCTTTAGCCCAAAAGAAGTTCAGTTGGAAGAGAATCTTTCTTATGAAGAGAGACCAGTTCATATTCTTGATCAAAGGGAAAAAGTATTGTGGAATAAGGTAATCCAACAGGTAAAGGTTTTGTGGAGAAACCATATGGTTGAAGAAGCAACATGTGGGGTCTGAAAATGCTATGAGGGAAATGTACGCTCACTTGTTTAATGAGTAAATAGAATTTCGAGGATACAACTTCCAGAATGTGGGGATAATGTAACACCCCAAGGTTTTAAAAATAAATTGAAATGAATGAATCTTTATTTTAATTATATATTTATAACTAGCCTTTAAACATAATTTTACAGCTTCTATGTTTTGAATTTCAAAAAAAATTCATCTACAATTGTGATCGATAAGTTATTTAGAGTGTAATGAAAAAAACATGACTTTTAATGAATAGTAACCTACACTTATGAATAGTAATATGACCCTTATGAATAGTAAATTTTATTATTATTTTATTTTCTTAAGGATATAAGATAATGAGATGTCGACTAATTTTTCAAGGTGTTAAAAAAAGAGTTATATACTTAAAACTGTTATTTTTGAATAAATTATGATTTTATTTAAAAATTAACTTAAGAATATTAAGAAAATTATTTTAAAAAAATGGAGTTCATTTTTAGTTCTAAATGTTGAAAAATGGTTAGGGTGAATTCTTAGGATTTTTCTGAAACAGTTGAATTTTCATTGAATAGTAAAAATACAGTTTTGAGTTTCGGTGTATTTAAGGACATCATTAATGATGTAATAATTCTGGTCAAATTTTGTACAGTAAAATAAGATATATAGTGTCCCATGTGGCTAATACCATTGGCAAGACCATGGTTTTGAAAATACCACTAATGGGGTTTCCCTTGGAAATTAATAAAATATTCCCTCACATTGGCTATAAATACCAATCCATTCCTTCATTAAATTAATACCAAATCCATACTCAATTAAGCTCTGGTCTTCTTACGTCTATAGTAGTCCTAACAAGGTGTTTTCAATTATCTAAGGTCCCATCCTTCAAGTCTTAGGAGTTACTCTACAAGGTAATAGAATTCTCAACTTATTTATTTATTTTTCCTTTCAAGTTCTCTTTTATGTGGTATATGTTTAAATTTTATTTTCTCTATATACTGTTTTAAGATTCATTTATGGATGGTTGACCCCTATCTCCTCTCTTTTTAATGTTTTTTAATACCATGTTGCATAGCTGTTATGCTGCTGAATTTTAGTAAGGGATTTCCCAACTATTATTTTATTTCGAGTTCCTTTCTTTTATTTTTATTTCCTCACCTCCCCTTATCCGAGAGGCATGAATGATCTAGTATCCTACATATTCTGGATTTCATCATGTTTATGGAATATTCACCATTATAATTCTTCTCCTCTCCCACTTATTCAGGAAATTAAAACACCACCCGTGATGTGTTTATTTACCAACATCGTGGACGATGTGATTTCAATTTCTTTTACTTCCTTCAAGACTGGTCATGAAACCATTTTTATGGTTGAACCAGATTATAATTTATGTGTTATATCCTATATAGGGTTCTGTAATCTTTTTTTACACATGTTATTAATTTATAAAATAAAATGAGTTTTTTACGATTGAAGAATTTCCAAAATGACCTAAAAAAATATCAATAATGTTTTAACTTATGAATCATCTTCATGTCAGAATTAAAAATGAAAAATGGTATAATTTATGTATTTGGAAATATTTAAATACCATTCCATTCCAATTCTGTAGTCCCACTTCCAATCAACAAGAATATACATCATGAACTGATTATGGAAACCATGTAAATAACACACTCGAAACAATGTAAATAACAAAATATTACTAATAAATGCATCGAATGATGTTTTAAAATGACCATATAAGGTGTTATAAATAGTAATATATTTCATTAAGATATTAATAAAATTCTTTTAACCATTATACAGGAGGTTTAAACACATTTTAAGTAAGAAGAACCTGAGGTAAGGGAATTCTTAACCCAATTTCCATTTTTCGGGTTAACCTTTTTCTTAATTAATTATGTGGTATTATGATTACTGGTGTGATGAATTTTTGTTGATATTATGTTGAACTATTTTTATTTATAGTGTATACAAATATCCATTCCATTCTATTAATTCTCACTCCATTTATATTTTATGGGACTTTCCTTTTAAAATCCTTTTAAAAGTCTCTTTAATCAATTTGAGAGGGGTTGTCTTTTTTTATATATATATTACATGAGTGGTTTATACTGATTTGAATATACTTTATTACCATGATATGTTCCTTGGAAATTATTTATTTTGGGTTTATCCCATTATATCTCACAATATGTTGGGTTGATCCCATTATAGCTCAATATATGTTGGGTTGAGCCCATTATAGCTCAAGATATGACGGGTGAGTCCCATTATATCTCTCTAATGCATTGGGTACTATATAAATGGAAGTTGACCAAAATTTTATTCCATGTGAAAGGGTGAATGAAATTGTGATATGGTAAATATGTCCCAAGGAAACTACATGATGTTTCTATGCATATGAGTTCTTATGATTATCGGTTTTATTTGTTTTTATGTTATCACTTAAATAACACTTTCATTCTTTATATCCCTTACTTTGTTTTATACTAATCGCATGTTTTTAATTTTTTTTATAGGATATAAGGATGGTTAATATAAATAAGGGAGTTGTGATGTTTGATATGGATTTTTGTCAACGAAATCACATTTTAAGTTTCAATGTTTTATATTTTGAAAAAATGGATACTATTTTTAATAGAATCCTCTTTGTATGAATGTGGTATGCTATGTATGTATGGTATCCTAATTATTTAAAACTCCAAACCTGAAAGTATACTTAATGTGTAATAATGTATGTTCTTGTCTAAATTTCAAGATTAAGTCACTACAACAAATACCGGTCCTAGCGGCGGGTTTTTTCCGGTTTAGCGGCGGTTTAAACCGCCGCTATATTGTGTGGCGACGGTTTACAAAAACCGCCGCTAAGTTTTGCGTCGACAATCTATTAGCGGCGTTTTTTTCGATTCCACGGCGGTTTTAGAAATGTGTCATAGGTCCGTCATTTAGCGGCGGTTTCTCTTCATTTAGCGGCGGTTTCTCTTCATTTAGCGGCGGTTATATGGGTATCTTATTCGCAGCGGTTTTAACCGCCGCTAAATTCATGCGTTTGATGCGCCTATTCTGCGGCGGTGAATACCGCCGCTAAATATCAACATAATATATTTATCGGCGGTTTTAACCGTCACTAAATGATTCCCGGTTATTTAGCGACGGTTAAAACCGCCGCTAAATGCTCACAGGTATGGCATTAGAGGCGGTTTTAACCGCCGCTAAATGTTGAACTGGAAAAAAAAATATGTTGGATCTGCTCCACCACTGCCCTAAATTTTCCAAAACCACAGCCACATCTCACCCATCAGCCCCACATAATATCACATCCACACATATTTGTAATGTACAACAGCTTACAACACTATTACATCATTACCATTTCATATTCCATCACTAAAAGAATACTACCACAAACCACTACACATAAAAACCAACATCCTCATAATAGTGACCATAACATCTCTTACCATAATAAAAACCAACATTAAAAATGGACACAGGTCACACAGGAGTGGTAGCAGTCACACCGTGCCTTGGATTGAGGCGGGGTTGACTCGTACACGTCACCAAGGACCCGTGGATCCTTCTCCTAAAGGATGAAGGCAATCCGGATGCGTCTGGTCAGATTTACGTAGGTCAGTTGTTGTTTCCAATTAAAGTGGTGTCCATTTTAAACAAGAGAGTGACTCTTTGGGTGGTAGCGGTCACACCGTGCCTCGGATTGAGGCAGGGTTGACTCGTACACGTCACCAAGGACCTGTGGATCGTTCTCCTAAAGAATGAAGGCAATCCGGATGCGTCCGGTCGAATTTCCGTAGGTCAGTTGTTGTTTCCAATTAAAGTGGTGTCCATTTTAAACAAGAGAGCGACCCTTTGGGTGGTAGCGGTCACACCGTGCCTCGGATTGAGGCGGAGTTGACTCGTACATGTCACCAACATCCACATAATAGTGACCATAACATCTCGTATGTCAGTTGTTGATTTCAGTTAAAATTAAGTCCATTTTTAACAAAACAGTGACACTGTGAGTGGTGTCAGCCACACTGGGCCTCAGATTGATGCGGTGTTGAATTGTACACGTCACACATGAGTCATTGATTGTTGTGAAAAAGTATCAACGCAATCAGAAGCCGTTAGATCGGTTTGGCGTATGTACGTAAAATATTGTCCATTTTAAACTAAATACATACACTTGGAGTGATACCGGTCACACCGCACCTCTGATTGAGGCGGGGTTGAATCTTACACGTCACATTTGACCCATGGATAGTTGTCCTTAAGTTTCAATAGAATCCCAACGTGTTTGGTTGGTTTGCCGTATGTCAGTTGTTGATTTCACTTAAAATTAAGTCCATTTTTAACAAAACAGTGACACTGTGAGTGGTGTCGGCCACACCGGGCCTCGGATTGATGCGGTGTTGAATCTTACACGTCACACATGAGTCATTGATCATTGTGAAAAAGTATCAATGCAATCAGAAGCCATTAGATCAGTTTGGCGTATGTACATAAAATATTGTCCATTTTAAACTAAATACATACACTTGGAGTGATACCGGTCACACCGTGTCTCAGATTGAGGTGGGGTTGAGTCGTACACGTCAAATATAACCCATGAATCGTTGTCCTAAAGTTTCAACACAATCCGAAGGCGTTTGGTCGGTTTCCCGTATGTCAGTTGTTGATTTCTCACTTAAAAATAAGTCCATTTTGAACAAAACAGAGGCACTTGGAGTTGTGTCAGCCACAACAGGCCTCAGATTGAGGCGGGGTTGACTCGTACATGTCACATTTGAAGGTGAGTATGCATACACGATAGTTGACCTTCTTAGAGAAGGGTTTCTGGAAGAGTATAAAAGACATGAAGCAATGAAGATCATTAGAGTGTTGGAGCAAATGTGGTTGCTACAAACAATGTGGAAATCAGCTTGTGCAAAGTGACCTAAGTTACAACTTGCAGGTATTGTACTCTATTTTTTTCTGGAAGGTTTCAGTTTAAATGCATTTTGGAATGATCATTGCTAGCCATTGTCTTTTAGGTTTTTTTGACAGCCGAGGGGAAAGGGTGGGGTCTGAAGACATTGTAGGATATGTCGAAGGGTGATTTTGTGTGTGAATATGTTGGAGAAATGTTAACTCCCGTAGTTCTGAAAAGAGTCACTATTTAAAAGAAAGTCACAAGTTTAGATACATCTCAAGATGGTCAGTTTAAAGACATTTTGAGGGACACTACAAAAGACATGCTCAGATATGCACACATCCCCCACTTTTAGATCGTTGTCTACTACAATGATCTTCCAAACAAGATATGCATTAGAACGCTCATGATACAAAGAGAAATTCATTGGCCACCTTCGAGAATGATCTGAAGCACAAACCATGACAGCATTATGTTTTTAACTTCAGCACCTCAATTGAGAATGTGACACCTTTCAGGACTTGGCACCATTGTATGTCGTTTCATCCACTGAATTGGTCTATCCTTTTATTTAATTTTTTTAACTTCAGTCAAATATTATAGAAAGATGTCGCGGCAGATCCTTCACCATTTTGTTTTGCTGAACATCTCATTACATTGTTAAAAAAAAGCAGGGTGTCTTGCATGGGAAATACATTCCTGTATTGAAGATGATGCACTCCCATTTATTCGAACCCACAAAACCACCCCGCATGAGAAAACAGGGACTCATATTTTTCTGGAAGGCGGGGAGGAACCCAGGCACCTGCCGATGACCGCCGCGCCGTGGGGTGGTTTTGTGGGTTCGAATAAATGGGAGTGCATCATCTTCAATACAGGAACGTATTGCCCATTCAAGACACCCTGCTTTTTTTTAACAATGTAATGAGATGTTCAGCAAAACAAAATGGTGAAGGATCTGCCGCGACATCTTTCTAGAATATTTGACTGAAGTTAAAAAAATTAAATAAAAGGATAGACCCATTCAGTGGACGAAACGACATACAATGGCGCCAAGTCCTGAAAGGTGTCACATTCTCAATTGAGGTGCTGAAGTTAAAAACATAATGCTGTCATGGTTTGTGCTTCAGATCATTCTCGAAGGTGGCCAGTGAATTTCTCTATGTATCATGAGCGTTCTAATGCATATCTTGTTTGGAAGATCATTGTAGTAGACAACGATCTAAAAGTGGGGGATGTGTGCATATCTGAGAATGTCTTTAGTAGTGTCCCTCAAAATGTCTTTACACTGACCATCTCTAGATGTATCTAAATTTGTGACTTTCTTTTAAATAGTGACTCTTTTCAGAACTGCGTGATATGAAGGTATTTTGGAGATTTTACTGGTTCATGCATGATATGAAGGTATTTTGGAGATTTTACTGGTTTTTTTGTCCAAAGGCCAAAGAAATGTGGTCCATAATTCTTGCATGTTACTCGTACACGTCACCAAGGACCCGTGGATCCTTCTCCTAAAGGATGAAGGCAATCCGGATGCGTCTGGTCAGATTTACGTAGGTCAGTTGTTGTTTCCAATTAAAGTGGTGTCCATTTTAAACAAGAGAGCGACCCTTTGGGAGGTAGCGGTCACACAGTGCCTCAGATTGAGGTGGGGTTGACTCGTACACGTCACCAAGGACCCGCGGATCCTTCTCCTAAAGGATGAAGGCAATCTGGATGCGTCTGGTCAGATTTACGTAGGTCAGTTGTTGTTTCCAATTAAAGTGGTGTCCATTTTAAACAAGAGAGCGACTCTTTGGGTGGTAGCGGTCACACCGTGCCTCGGATTGAGGCAGGGTTGACTCGTACACATCACCAAGGACTTGTGGATCGTTCTCCTAAAGAATGAAGGCAATCCGGATGCGTCCGGTCAGATTTTCATAGGTCAGTTGTTGTTTCCAATTAAAGTGGTGTCCATTTTAAACAAGAGAGCGACCCTTTGGGTGGTAGCGGTCACACCGTGCCTCGGATTGAGGCGGAGTTTACTCGTACATGTCACCAAGGACCTGTGGATCGTTCTCCTAAAGGATGAAGGCAATCCGGATGCGTCTGGTTGGAATCTATGTATCCCTTCAGCGACAATGAGTTTGTGTCACCATTATAATTTTGGTAACTAGGTGAGGTGGTGCTAAGAATTTTGGGCCATGATTTGTGGAGAGGATTGGAACAGAGGTGTTCCGATTGGCTCTCCACAGGGTAGTGTAGTGCCTTATCGATATCCTCTTGTGCGGTGGTATAGTAACATTACCTAACCTTTAATTTTCATTTGATGTTGATAATAAATAGTTGATAGATGAACTTTAGTCATTTTTATTAAAAATACACACTATAAACCTATCAATTATCCTTGAGAGATGAACTAGGGTATTAACTAGACCATAAACCAACTTTAAAGATATAATCAATTTGACGTGTCATGACAATGTGGTCAGTTCCTATTGGCGAAACCAAGGGGATCGACACTACAATGTAGATTAGGAAACCCTAAGAGTGGGAGAATCCACAATGGGAGATTTCGGAACCATCCTCACAATAAAATACACAAATAAATCACCATTTTCCATGATTAAAATTTCATTTATTCACTTAAAATAGGGAGTTAAATTACCTATATGTTGTTGTCGGTGCTTCCCATCATTAAATATCTTAATCACTATTCGATGATAGAAATTTGACTCAATTTATTTACTTTATTCTATTTTTAGATTAATTATTTGGGAAATACACCTCACCCTATTCATTTGAATGGTCATGGAATAAAATCCCAACCATGAAAACTATAAAAAATACCCCATTAAATCATCATATAATCATTCTATAATCACTGATTAATCATAACACCACTTGTTCACACCAGGCTTCCCCACACTACTGAAATTCTATCACATCAATGTCTGTACTTGTACCCACCAAAATGAAGTGTGAGCTGATCACTAGATGAATTTACCCCCACCCTCTTACATGTTTCTCCATAATTTCTAGATCTCCCACAATATCTCACCCTAGTGGATTTTTATAGACCACTTTACATGGTCAAGATGAAATTTCCCTTGATTTCAACCCCAGATGAACACTCTTACCACATTGATATTTTATTATTATCCCATTATATTATGATATACATATGAATTAAGATCCAAATCAACCAACCTTATCACCTATTTACAAAATCACCACCTTAAATCATTAGTACGAGTGTATCCATTTCCTAGAATTCTTTCCTTACACCCCATCTGTGAATCACCTTGAAAAGGTTTCCTTTTCCCAAAACCCCATTAATATTGAATGTATTTATATTTTTTACTCATATCTTAGTGTATAATTTAGTTATCAAGACTTCCATGCATTCCAACCATGCTTCTAAAAACTTACAATCATCCTAATTTCCTTATGAGTAAAATAATTATGCTAACATGAAATCCCTATCTCAAATGAATGATAAGTATCTTATCAAATGT